>CM066995.1:41331051-42782177 GCA_033977485.1 Hydrangea macrophylla
AAATACATCAAGGTTGAACAATCTAGTCTATGTCCAATTCAATTCCAAGATCATCAACAAGAAGCTAAAGTTGAAGGAGAAAGATGTGGATGTACTACTTGCTACTGAAGCTAGCAACGCACGAGGATGGATTGTTGACGGTGGTAATAATGAAGAAGTCGAGCCCGGTTCGGGACTTACTTGGGAAATGGTTGGAGAGGCATCAGGGGCGGATCATGTCATGGAGCCTCGGAGAAGTGATAGAAATGTTGAAGTAAGAGAACTTCATGAAGTCGATTTTGTATCGGATGAGGATACAGAAGAAGAGGGTGATGAGGAGTATGACTTCGAGTCCGATGGAGACGGAGCATTGGAGCGATATGGAGAAAGAAGAGTTGGAAGCTTAGTTTGTTCGTAAGCATCTATTTAAATTACATTGTTGATAATGTGACTTTTTTTAATATTAGAATTGTCTCTATATTATTAATTTTGCTTTAAAATCATTTTTCCGCCTAAGCCCCCCGCCTAGGCACCCGACTAGTCCCCTAGGTGCTAGGCCCCCCTCCACTGCCCGACTAGCGCCTAGCGCTTTTTAGCACATTGCCTCAGGTGTGACATAATATCAGATTCTGGGCATTCAGAGAGAATTTCAGACCTTCCCCTTGGGATCTGTGCATTTATGAGCTTATTGTGAATATTCCTTCACATACTCGCTCGATCATTAATTGCATAGATTTCTTTCGGAATACTCCCCCACTCACTGTTCTTTAGTTTCTCTCTCTTTACCTGCTTTCCACTTTCTCTCGAGATTCCCTCTACACTATTGATTCTTGGATTACTACTCTCTTACGAACTCTCCTATCTCATCTTACCCCACCTATAAAATCACTACCTACACTATGCAAGTACCATCAAACCCACAATTAAAACCAATCAAATGCACAGTGGATGGTATAAAAAATTTCACACAAAGTCACACATTCCTCCTGCCTCTTCTTTCTCTTACTCCAAGAAGTAATTAAATATCTAATGCGCTTTCTAGGGATTTGCCTTGCACCATCTGTAACACTTAGATAGACCTGAGCAGTCTCCATTTAGCCACTGCAATTATTCATTCACCACCTAGTGTGTCTCAAGCAAAGGGTTTCAAAACAAGTAACCAAAACGCCAATTCCCAAGTCATAAACTCTTTTTGACAGATGCACTTTTTGCCAACTTACTATTTTTTTTTTGTTAAACACTGCAACTCAGTAAATAACTAAAGTACTGAATGTGTAACATCACTACAATCATTGACCTTTTTGTGCACACCGTCCACCTCAACAAATCAGATAACAGGTTCCTAAGAAACCACATGATACTGTTCTCATATCTGTTACGAACAGCATATTAACACACCAAAAAAAAAAAACAAAAACAAAAAAAGCAAGACAAAAAATATCTCGGTTAGCTCTTTCATGACTACTGTAAGTAGTTACTTCACTTTGCTACAGCAGCTTCAGTAGGTCTATTCACTGCATATCAATCTCCAGAGGAAAATGATTATAGAATATAATTGTGATGTCCATTACATCCCTCTCTCCATCAAGCTCTGCAAGTGAAGGCAGAGGGTAGACTCCTTCGCAATACCACAGATTACTATCCTTTTCCCCGTTTTTTTTTAGCAGGTTTTTATTCCCCTGATTATTTACATACATTTAGAGGTAAAATCACTGTAAAATTCAAGGATTTAAAGTGTTAATAAATATCTTTCCATATTAAGTCCACCTAAAATTAAAGACATGATAACAATGAAACTGACACAGAGATACTCCATCTAGATATGGACTTAGTGACTATAAAACATTACATAAAAATCAAAATATAGTGGATGCAAACATGATACTTTAATGAAATCATGGCATAACCACCTAAGCATAAAGGACATCAGAAGGCATTCAAGACATGGCAGGTCGCATAAACAACAAAATGCAAAAAGATGAAAAAAAAAAATGAATGGAATCATAACTTCAAAACTTACCCAAGAATCAGCCAACAGGCATGTCATCTTCCTCGGAACCCTGAAGCTGTAGAGGTCCCTTGAAACCACCTTTATTATCTCCAAGAAGCTCGCGGGCTGCTTTCTCAAGAAATTCCTGGGCAGCAGTTCGAACAGATTGTTTCTCAGCAGACTGATATTTCCTCCTTTTGTGGGCATTTCTCTCCGGATTCTTTGTCTTCGCCCCCTCTCCTCGACTAATATCCCTCATACTTTGTTTCTGATCTGCAAATTTTGAACAACTTTTTCAACAAAACAAGATCAAAACGGAAAATAAAAAACCATGCCCTCCACAAGAAAGTGATTGTCCACTGACCCGAAGTAAGATCAGGCAACGAACGCTCAATGAATCGGGTCGCTGCTTGGTAATTTAAGGTAGCTGAAGGCCGCAGAGGTGCTTCAAGGAGATGTAAGATATTGAGTTACCAACAATAGGACAATAATTGCACAAATTTGACTTATAATTCAAACAAAATTAGCAACCCAGAGGAAGGAAAAACAAAAAAGTGTACATAAGTAACATAACATCTAATTCCAGATTAAATATATCACAAATCAGCCATCTAAAATGACACGGCACATCACTTTTCCGTTTCTTTTCAGAACGAGAGGGCCATCACTCCAATCACGGGTCTTCATGCTTTTGGGAACTGAGAATAAAGTTTGATCTTTGGTAAATTTACATTCTATGCTGCTAGGGACAAATGAAAGGAAATAGGAAAAAGAGAAAACTCCACCAGACTAAGGCAAGAAAAAGAATGATATGTTGGCCTAATTAAAATATCTTTTTCAAAAACCAAACTTCCAATTTCTTTCCAGTTGGTAGAGTTACACTCCATTTGGTTTGATTTTGAAATAGAATAGAATTGAATTGAAATGAGTTCTTGACAAATCCGACCACTTTCAGTCTTGTAAACCCCATAAAACAAGAATTGGGTAGAATTGGAAAGAATTCAATTCTAGTTTTAGGTCAAACCAAACACAAGAATTGCCACAAACAAGAATTGAAAATCAATTATTTTCTTGTTTGTGACAAACCAAGAGGACTGTAGTGAAGAATACCTTTACTCTCTTTTTTTCGGGTATTGGTAAATATATAAAAACAAAAGAAACATGTAAAAATTTTAGGAATACCTTTACTCAAGTTTAGGAGCCGCTCTAGTTTCTCTTGATACAAGCTTAATCTCTCCTACGTAGAGAGAAAACAAAATAGATTAGCATTTAGCAAAACCCAGTAATTGAAACATTTGAAAAAAAAAAAACCCATAAATCAAAAAGACCCATTCATCAAAACCTCCAAAACAAATAATTAAACAGACACCGTTAGAGCAATACCTAAAAATATAGACACCCTCAAGACCAAAATCAAAAATAAAAATACAAAATATACAATAGAAGAAAACATACAATCTCTGATTTGACAGGATGGTCATCTGGGTTTACACCTTTACACCTCAGTCTCACTGGAAACATGGATTAAATTCAAATTCAAATTCAAATTCAAATTCAAATTCAGAGAAATGGAAATTAAAAAAATTGAGAAATGGAGTGTGAGGAATGACTAACATGTGAAAAGGGTTGTAGTGGCTTTGACCAGCAAGAGGAGAGACTGAGCCCGTTGTAGTGGAGGCATGTGGGCGAGAACTTGGGCTTCACATAGAGGTAAGAACTCCATAAACTGACTTCTGAGTTGTTCAATGTTGTTTGATGTCTTATTCACAGCCTCCATCACTGCCTCTGGTACTACTTTGCTGCTGCTCTCTTTTCTACCTCCTTCCATTAATTTCCTCTATAATTTCCGACTACAAACTAACTCTCTCTCTCTCTCTCTCTCTCTCTCTCTCTCTCTCAACAAGGGTTCTAAACAATACTCTGCAATCGAAAATTAGGTTGAGATTCTGGATGGTGACGCTATAGCTTTCTCACTCCGTATATGTGTGCGTGCTGTACGTGTGTGTATATATATATATATTATATATATATATATACGGTACTTGGGTTTTGGGTTCTGATGTCAGCGGCGAGTGGCGAGTGCAGAGTTTAGTAGGAGTAATTCTTAGTAGGGGTAATTACACTGACCTCCCTTGTGGTTTTTAAAATTACATAGACCTCCTCTGAGTTTTGTATTTAGATAACAATTTACCCCCTCTATTATCCTCCATTAGTAAACCATTAAATACAATTACACGGACCTCCCTTGATGTTTTTAAAAGTACACAAACCTCCCCTGACTTTAGTATTTAGGTAATAATTTACCCCATTTGCTAGTAAAAGGCCATAACAACACATACTTAGGCCAGCAAATATTTGTGTTAATTTTCCCAAAATACCCTTATAAGCTTTCCAAAATACCCTTATTCTCATTTTACGTTTTTTTTTTCTGCTAACCAACAAAAAAAAAAAAAACAATCATCCACATGTTATGATCTCATGCAAATATGGGGTAAATGTATGGTTGAGATTATAGGGTCACACCACATCAGCATGCTAACATGGTGTGACGGGCTCACTAAATTGGAAATTTTACAAATTAGTCATGACCCCGTTGGAAATAGGGGATATACGTATTGCCTAGATTAGAGGGTAACACTACATCCACATACTAATGTGGTGTGGCAAGCCTACCGAATAATTTCTCCAAACAAAAGTTCCATCTTCACATGAATTTTGTTTAAAAATTGATGATGTGACAAATTAAATTGGAGGCCGTAAATCCTTATGCTTACGGCTCATCCGTTTTAAATTTAAAATCAAACCAAAATCGAATCACAACTAATGTATGCATATATATAAATAAATTTATATAACAATCAAATCTTTTATTGTAGGTGTAATAAGCATGAGCACCAGCGGTAAAACAAAAGTCTGAAAAATAAGAATAATTAAAAAATTTAACTGGGTTAGTGTAATTTTAAAAAAAAAAATCACAAGAGAGGTGTGTGTTGCTTGACATAACTGATCTTGTCAGAATCAAGATATAAAAGTATTCTTTACTTTTCAATAGATTTGCAGTGTGGAAGTAAAGGTCGAACCCACAGAGATTGATTACTACAGCGACTTAATTTTAAAACCTAAGTCTAATTAATTAGGAAAACGGATTTGATTTGATTTGAATTAAACTAAATAACAATAAAAATAAATCTAAACTATGAAAGCAATTAAAGTTGTTTTAAATAATATTTAAAGGAAACCTAGGATTGCAAATCCACCACTAGCTTCATAATAGGAATATTTATGAATTACTTTAGCTTATTACGTTGGATGAATATGGGGAATTGTAGCTACAAGCCCAATTCCTCCGACAAGAAGATAATCATGGTTCAAGCACCAACATAATCCATCTGCGGATAGCACGAATTATCTCACACTAAACTAGGGTTGTGATCTAATCCGTCTAACCTAGGCATGGACTATTCGGATACTTGATAGCACGAATCAATAAAGCACCATCACATGTAAACAACCTAAACAAGCACAGCAAGAATAGATCGTTGAGCACATCACAGTCAAAATAGATCTAAGACAAGAATAAATTCTGAAAGCAACGATTTAATCAATGTAAGTACGATTTATTTATAAAAATCCTCTAAACATGTGACTGTCATCCATACATAATAAAACTAAAATAAAAGCATAAATAAAACCCTATTACTCATCTAGGGCTTCATTGAAACCCTAGATCTATGATCTAAGCTGCCATAGGAGTAGAGATTGGCAAGTAGTTGATGGAGGAAGCCATGGAAACCCTTGGTCTTCTTCTTCTTCTCCTTGCTTCTCCCTCTTCAAGGGCTGGAAGTATGGTTGTAGAATGTGTGTATAATAATTGCCAACCATCTAATTGAGTAAAATAGAGTTTATATAGATTTACAACATGTTTTGGAAGCCTTTACAACTCGAAACGAACTGAAACGCATGTAATTTACAGTCTGGACGTCGTTTAGCAGTCTCGTTTGCACAGGAGTCTTCAGTATACTGAAATACGCAACTTTGGTTTTTGGGCATATCGCGCGAGCGGGTCGCGCGAGCGCGACTTTTGGTACCTCGCGCGCGCGGATCGCGCGAGCGAATTATTGGGGGTCTCGCGCGAGCGGATCGCGCGAGCGACTTGCTGATTTTCGCGCCCGCGGACCGCGCGCGCGACTTGGTTTTTCAGCTTCTTTCTTGATGACTTTTCACCCTGCTTAGCCTGGTTTAGCTGATTTCTTCCAAAACCTGTCAGAAACTAGAAAACGAAGTAAAAATATACAAAAACAGGATAAAAAGGCACTAACAAATGCGCGTTAAAGCGTATAATTAGGATTAGTTCTCTCCCGATCACACCCCCAAACCTACATTTTGCTAGTCCTCGAGCAAAACTAAAATAAAAACTACTAATAAAAATCTATTCCATTTTCGTATGGATCACGATTGCATTTAGCGTATGCAACAAGCCTTTTAAACCTCTAGGTGTCCCTAGTCGGACGAGTGAAGTCTCGTGAGGGTTCTCATCAACAAGTTACCCACAACCATCTTTATTAACTTAAAATTTACAAAGTTTTATTAAAAACAAAGAACGTAATATTCAATACTCCTTATTATACAACAAAAATTTGAAATAGAATAACGAACAAAAAGAAACAGAATCAAACGTTCACCTATATCATGAGAAACAATCAAGTGCATGCAATGTACGAATCAATAGAGTTCCTCATAAGATTGCACGTGTGTGATGAGGTAGTCAAATGAACACGCGCATGTCATAAACTTGGAATATAACTCGGATGACCATCTAACTATGCTTCGACTACGAATCTCACAATGTCAATTACACTCTAAAATGAAACACTCAGAAACATGTGTAACTTTTCTAATATATGTGAGCAAAGGAAATATATTTTCAAAACGATAAATGCTCACATATGACATGAAAAAGACGCATGACACGAAAGACAATAATCTCATGGATAAGATGCCAATAATCAAGAGAAATTAATCATTACCATGTTTTAATCCCCTCCCATCATTTACATATCAAAACCATGTTTTTCTAGGATCAAATAGGACTTTTTTTAAAGGTTGTAATGTGGCTCCGGTAATGAAAAAGTATAGGACAGATATATCAGGTAGTTTCAGAATGGCATTGTAAAGCATGTTCGATTTTCCTTCATTCTTCTTCTACAAACTTTCATCTTTTCTTTCTCTTCATTCCTTTTCATTTTTTTTCTTCTTTTCTTTCATCATTTTTTTTCAACCTTCCTCTTCTTTATTTTTTTCTTTTCCTTTCCTTTTTCTTTTCTCGCTTCTCAAATGATTATTCATCGAATACCAAGCAACTACCCCAAAAGCATCTTATTTTCTTCTTCTCAATCACACATCACCTTAACACCACTAAAAGGTGATCAATCTTTCAGAAGTGAACTCCAAGTTGGCCAAATTGGAGCAAAAACAAGGATAATGGTAATTTAAGAAAGAAATGGCATTTTAATGGCTCAAAGGGCGAACTAAGGAAATTTTTCATTTATCGGTCAGTAATAAACAAAGAAGGCCTATAATCATGTCCTATGGTTATATGGTTCTTCAATATTTACGACGGAAGATTATTTAGCATGGTAACAACTATTTTAACTTGATTATCAACCAAAACAAGAATACTGAGACTAAACAACAAGTAGATGCGCTATTTCAATGAAATTCGACAAACACAAGATGTATTTATAACCCTCAAAACAGAAAAGATAGGCTCAAAAGCTCACCGGGCTTAGTCTCCATCATGTGTTATCTAGAAATCCGAATCATATTATAGTTCACAACCAACATGTATTCAAGTGACTACGTTCAGTGCATAGGTTTGTGTGCAAATCTATGATATAAAACTACGATTCAAACGATACATGACCTAAAACATTACATCATGACTTTAGCAAATATTTAATCACATTTTCTCTTGTTTACCATTCTATAACAATTCAAAGTTATTGAACAAGAAGTATCAAATTGATATTGCAAAAACGTTAGGTAACATCGTTCATTTAAACACACTTATTGAAAAATTTTAAAATTTTTTAAAATTTTGCATAAACTAATGTGCATGTGTGATTGCATACCCCCAAACCTAAACCTTTCATTGTTCCCAATGAAACAATAAAACGAGATAAAGGAGAGTAGGGAAGGAACGATAATACCTCGATCTCGGCAAGCCTAGAACAGGTGAACACAAATAAATATGGCAATAAAGTTCAATGTGACCTGTTAATTCTTAACAAAAGAAAATTAAACATAATAAAAACAGCTAAAAGGATTATAACTAAACTAAACTAAATAAACTATAAGAAGAAACAGAACTATAAAGATCCACAAGAAAATAAACTAGCAAAGAAACTAAAACATACTGTAAAACATAACCAGAATTAAGTAAACAATCAAAAACCTGATGGAAAAGGACCTACGAAACAAAAACATAAATAGAAAAACTACCGAAGCAGGTATGGGGGAAGGATACAAGAAAACAAAAGAAAATATGCAGAAATGGGGGAATCGCGCGCGCGGTCCGCGCGAGCGGCCGTCGCGCGCGTGAATTCCCAGCGATTTTTTTTTTTTTTTTTTTTTTTTTTAAATTTCGCGCGAGCGAGGTACCTCGCGCCCGCGAGATCAGGCGCGAGTAACTACTGAGGCATCATATAAAAGAAAAGGAAAGAAAAATACTAAGGGGCAATCTCGCGCCAGCGGGCCGCGCGAGCGACGTCTCGCGCGAGCGGGCCGCGCGCGCGAGATTGGTTTTCTTCATTGTGTGGCTAAAATTATGTATGTACTATTAAAATAACTTAATTCCAACCCCCAAACCTATCCAGAATGTCTAAAACAGACACAAACAGACCCAAAAATGTCCAAAAATAAGAAAAACGAATGAAATAAAGCTTGGGTTGCCTCCCAAGAAGCGCTAACTTTTACGTCTTTAGCTAGACCTTTCTAGCATAAGACTCACGGAGGCCGTATATCGGACTGTGTACCCCTAAGAATGTCAGGTAGAGCTCGGTGGTACGCAGAAATAACATCGCTTTGAATTAAATCGATTAACGGTTTGTCATTATGTTCGAATCGATTTCTTACCTTCCGAGTAGATTCCGCATTAGGGTCCACGGGATTAGGATTCATCCACTCATCATCGTCCGCTATATTGTTTTCCCCACTCACATTTATTTCATTAGTAGGCTCAATATTCCGTGTTACCTCACCGTCCACCTCACATAGGGAATCGTCGTTTTTAGGAGGTTGATCCATAGCGTTAAAAATGTTTAATTTTAAGTTCATGTTCCCAAATGACACTTTCATTACCCCTGTTCTACAATTGACACGTGCGTTGGCCGTGGCTAAGAATGGACGGCCTAGAATGACAGGAGTGTGTTTTCTAGCATCTAGCACGGGCTCAGTGTCAAGGACCATGAAATCAACAGGATAATAGCATTTATCAACCTTTACTAGTACATCCTCGACGATTCCTCTAGGTACTTTAATAGAACGATCCGCTAATTGTATTGTAGCGGCCGTAGGTTTCAGTTCACCTAGTCCTAGTTGTTTGTAGACGTGATAAGGTATAAGATTAACACTAGCTCCTAAGTCAAGGAGAGCCCTATGAATGATAGTGTCACCTATGACACATGAGATGGTAGGTGTACCGGGATCCTTATACTTCGGCGGAGCGTGTTGGAATATAGAGCTTACTTTTTCCGTAAGGAAGACCTTTTTAGGAGTATGACTCCGTATTTTGCGCTTTTGAGTACAAAGGTCTTTTAAGCATTTGGCATAAGCGGGAATTTGTTTTATAGCATCGAGGAAAGGAATATTTATTTTAACTTGTTTGAACACCTCGAGTATATCCTCAACCTTAGACCCTTTCTTAGGCGAATGTGACGGTCCCTCAACGTTTGGTGGATATGGCATTCTTGGAATATAGTTTGTTGGGGCCGGTCCTTTATCTTGTTGAATTCTACTCGTTCCCTCACCCTCCTTATTCACTTTTAAGTTAATTTTCCCATCTTTCTCACTCTCATCCGGAATTACAACAACTTCCTCATCTCGAGCAGTCGTCCTAGTCGAAACAGCGTTCACGCTCTCACTCGTACTACCCACTGCGTATTGCCCCTTAGGTTGCTGAGTAGGTTGACTGGGCAACTTACTCTCAGTTAAACGGTTTAATGTATTAACAATTTGCCCTACTTGGGACTCCAGTTTTGCGATGGATTGTGTGTGAGAGTGTACTAACTGAACCACCGAACCAAAGTTTTCAAGTGAGGCCAACACCTTTTCCTCAAATGCATTATTGCGTGGAGGTGGAGGAGGTGGTTGGTATTGACCTTGTTGGTATTGGGGTCGGTACGTATTTGGAAAATTAGTCGACCTAGGATTATAATTATTTTGTGGGAATTGTTGCATAGAATTAACGTGTTGTTCAACAAATTCCGGATATTGAGATGCAGAAGGACATGCAAAGATATTATGTGACGGTTCAGAACATAATGCACATACTTCTAAAGAGGATGGATTAGACGGTTTGTTCATTTGCATAAGTCGGTCAAGTTTTCTATTTAATTCTTGTATTTGAATTGATTGACTTGACTCAACTGTCACCTCTCGCTTAGGTTGAAGGTATCCCTCAGAACGTACCGACACAGCCTGATGCATCGAATTCTCGCTTAACGTTTCAAATATTTTCCAGGCCTCGTCGGCGCTTTTGTGTAGGAAAGTTCCCGCACAAACGGCATCGACGGTATTCCTAACAGAGGGAATAAGCCCCTCGTAGAAGACTTGAACCAATTGCCACTTGGGAACCTGATGATGTGGACACGAACGTAATAATTCTTTAAATTTCTCCCACGTGTCATAAAGAGTCTCCCCATCTTGCATAACAAAATTAGTTATATCTTTTCTTATCTTATTTGTACGCATAATAGGGAAAAACTTTTGTAAAAAGGCGGTGTGTAAGGCTTCCCATGTTTTTATTGTGTTTGGCTCCATAGATTGAAGCCAATACTTCGCTTTGTCTCTTAAGGAGAATGGGAAGAGCCGCAATTTTAATTCATCATTATTTTGGTTCTGTATTTTCAAAGTAGAGCATATACCCTGAAAATCCCCTAAGTGTTGGTAAGGGTCTTCATTTAGACGGCCATGGAAGGAAGGTAGTAGCGAGATCGTAGACGACTTTATCTCAAAGTGAGATGCCGTCGCCTCCGGTAATTCGATACCGGCTTGTGGCGTGTAAGTAGTAGGAATAAAATAATTTATAAGTGGAGGTGGTGGCGGTATATTAAGATCGTTCATATTCGCACCATCATTTTGATTGTTATTGTTATTTCCGCCGTCAGCCATTTTAATCGGTTTGATTTTAAAAGTTCGAGCTCTCCTTAACCGTTCACGGGTACTCTGAATTTCGGCCTCAAACAACGACGACGGAATCGGAGTTGATTCGTCGTCTTGCAACCTAACTCTAGAAGCTTGGGTTGTGGACTTACTAGTTCTTAAGGTACGTTCAAGTTCAAGATCGAAAGATTTTAAATCTGGTTTGTTTGAACGTGTACCTAACATAAACTAAAACAAAATAACAGAAAATAAAAACAAACACTAAATAAACAAAATAAACAAATACAATCACGCAAATAAGATAACAAGCACTCAACTACTATGATGCATGCAAATTATCCTGTAATACAATGACCGCGTCAAGCCCAGCGCCCCGGGTTTCCTAGCTAATGCAGTGCAATTAACCCTAAACTAATGCAAATAGTGCGTCACAGCGCCCTGACTTACAGCGGTTTAAAGCGAATTCCAAAGGAAGCAATTTATTTAATTTTTATTTTTATTTTTATTTGCGTAAGCTCCTTTGATGTAATTAGCTGCTCCACTCGGAAACGTTGACTACAAAATAAAAGAAAAACAAGTTAGTAACTAAAAACAAAAACAGAAAATAAGAAAAATAAACACTAATCTAATATTTACGAATTAACTAAACTACGATTATAAAACTAAGAGTAGTAATACAATCCCCGGCAACGGCGCCAAAAATTGATCTTGTCAGAATCAAGATATAAAAGTATTCTTTACTTTTCAATAGATTTGCAGTGTGGAAGTAAAGGTCGAACCCACAGAGATTGATTACTACAGCGACTTAATTTTAAAACCTAAGTCTAATTAATTAGGAAAACGGATTTGATTTGATTTGAATTAAACTAAATAACAATAAAAATAAATCTAAACTATGAAAGCAATTAAAGTTGTTTTAAATAATATTTAAAGGAAACCTAGGATTGCAAATCCACCACTAGCTTCATAATAGGAATATTTATGAATTACTTTAGCTTATTACGTTGGATGAATATGGGGAATTGTAGCTACAAGCCCAATTCCTCCGACAAGAAGATAATCATGGTTCAAGCACCAACATAATCCATCTGCGGATAGCACGAATTATCTCACACTAAACTAGGGTTGTGATCTAATCCGTCTAACCTAGGCATGGACTATTCGGATACTTGATAGCACGAATCAATAAAGCACCATCACATGTAAACAACCTAAACAAGCACAGCAAGAATAGATCGTTGAGCACATCACAGTCAAAATAGATCTAAGACAAGAATAAATTCTGAAAGCAACGATTTAATCAATGTAAATACGATTTATTTATAAAAATCCTCTAAACATGTGACTGTCATCCATACATAATAAAACTAAAATAAAAGCATAAATAAAACCCTATTACTCATCTAGGGCTTCATTGAAACCCTAGATCTATGATCTAAGCTGCCATAGGAGTAGAGATTGGCAAGTAGTTGATGGAGGAAGCCATGGAAACCCTTGGTCTTCTTCTTCTTCTCCTTGCTTCTCCCTCTTCAAGGGCTGGAAGTATGGTTGTAGAATGTGTGTATAATAATTGCCAACCATCTAATTGAGTAAAATAGAGTTTATATAGATTTACAACATGTTTTGGAAGCCTTTACAACTCGAAATGAACTGAAACGCATGTAATTTACAGTCTGGACGTCGTTTAGCAGTCTCGTTTGCACAGGAGTCTTCAGTATACTGAAATACGCAACTTTGGTTTTTGGGCATATCGCGCGAGCGGGTCGCGCGAGCGCGACTTTTGGTACCTCGCGCGCGCGGATCGCGCGAGCGAATTATTGGGGGTCTCGCGCGAGCGGATCGCGCGAGCGACTTGCTGATTTTCACGCCCGCGGACCGCGCGCGCGACTTGGTTTTTCAGCTTCTTTCTTGATGACTTTTCACCCTGCTTAGCCTGGTTTAGCTGATTTCTTCCAAAACCTGTCAGAAACTAGAAAACGAAGTAAAAATATACAAAAACAGGATAAAAAGGCACTAACAAATGCGCGTTAAAGCGTATAATTAGGATTAGTTCTCTCCCGATCAATAACCTCGAGGGAGATAAAGGTAATTTGGAAAGCTTATAAGGGTATTTTGAAAAAATTAAAACAAATATTTGATGTCCTAAGCATGTCTTGTTATGGTCTTTTACTAGCAAAGGGGGTAAATTGTTACCTAAATACTAAAGTCAGGGGAGGCTTGTGTACTTTTGAAAACCTCAAGGGAGGTCCGTGTAATTATATTTAACGGTTTTCTAGCGGAGGATAACGGAGGCGGCAAATTGTTACCTAAATACTAAACTCAGGGAAGGTCTGTGTAATTTTGAAAACCACAAGGAAGGTCAGTGTAATTAGACCTAACCTCGACAGAGGTCAGTGTAATTACCCCTTCTTAGTATTTCTTAGGAGGGAGGTAATAATTACAACATTGGCAATTTAAGTATGGATTAAAATACATTTTACACCCTCCTCATAATTTGATTTTTGTGTCATTTTAGTTCCTCAAATTTTAATTTAAACCCTAAACTTCTTTAATTGAACCAATTTCATCCTTCCGTTTAAATCAGCTCTGAAAACTAATGCTAGTTGCTCACGTGATGTGCACAAGCCTGCAACAAAAGGGTAAAGATGGAATTTCACCATAATCCTACCTATGAACAAGCTTCTGTAATGGTGCTCTGACAACTTTTTCTTGTTAAATTGTGATGATGCCAAAATTTGGTAAGAGTAAAGTAAAGCAATTTTAGGAGAGAGGGAGACTATTTTTTGTATGTGGTTCGGCCCTGTTAATGAAGGTACCTACGTCCACGGGTGTGTCTGAGTACGTTCACTAGCAGATCACCGGCGGGCCTGGTGAGCCAACAAAGAGGGGCGACACTACCAGTAATACCGGGCGGGTGTATGCGTATTATGGTGAATTTTATAGAGGTGCTGTGTAGACTACAGAATTGGCGGCCCCTTCAATGGGTAGACTACAGAATTACTGGTATTACTGGTTCGGCCCTGTTAATGAAGGTACCTACGTCCACGGGTGTGTCTGAGTACGTTCACTAGCAGATCACCGGCGGGCCTGGTGAGCCAACAAAGAGGGGCGGCACTACCAGTAATATCGGGCGGGTGTATGCGTATTATGGTGAATTTTATAGAGGTGCTGTGTAGACTACAGAATTGGCGACCCCTTCAATGGGGGGTGAGAGGTCTCTTTTATAGATGCAAGAGACCTACTCTTACATGGATAAGGAAATATAATCCAATTGATATAGATTGGCATTAATTGTGGGGGTTTCCTAATTGGATTAGGAAATAGTGTGCACTTTTCATTAGTCTTCTAGCTTGAGTAGGAAACTGCCCGTAATGCTCGGGATCACGCCTGTGGGCCCGGATGAGCTGTTCTCGCGGTGGGATGTGCATGTACGATTTTCCCGACCTGTTGGCCGGGATGATGAGTAGACTAAACCGCTCGGGCTGATGCTTCTGAGGAGTTATGCATGATTTGCCCGGGGTACGGACTAGCTGCTGATTTGAACCGCCCGGTCATAAGATAGAGCCAATTTTGGGTGTATCAGCTGCCCCCCATTTCCAAGATTGGCCAGATGCTATATCGGGGCAAGTTTGGAAATCAGTTTGATGTTACTTGCCGCTGTCTGAGTGCTTGTGAAAGCTGCCTCGGGGCTTCTGACCCTGGTGAGTCCTCAGGAACTGATTGAGAGTTGAGACCCAGCTTAGCTCGGGACCTTTAAGTGCTCGGAACTGACCGAGAGTTGAGACCCGGCCTAATTCGGAGTCTTTGAGTGCTCGGGAAGTGACCGAGAGTTGAGACTCGGCCTGCTTCGGAGTCTTTTTTGCTTGAGTTAGCTCCCAGGATGGTTATCTTCTGCCCGTAAACCTTCGCCAAGGTTGTGGGTAGAAGAGTTTGACCATGTTGGAAAAGCCGACCTAAAGCGTTTTGGGTCCTTTTTATGTTAACTCCCCAGGATGGTTGTCTTCCGCCCAGTTAGTCTTCGTCAAGACTGTTGGGAGAAGAGCTTGACTATGTTGGTGGAGCCGACCTAAATCACGTTGCTTTAGGGTCTTTTTGCTCCTCTATCGTCGGCTAACCTAAGAGATTTTAGTCACCTCTATCGTCGGTCTGGACCTAAGTGGAGTTAATGCCTCTGAATACTGTAGGTGCTCAGGTTGTCCAAGATTTTGACTTGGTTATCCGCAAGGCCTGTAGATACCCGGTGTGATTACCTGTTTAGTTCACTACGCCGTCTTGTCCCCCAAGCTTTCGCTAAGACGAGGGTCTTACAGAGGCTATGATCTGTAGGTAACCGACCTGGAACATGGTGGTTGCAGGGTCTGTTGAAGCTTGCCATCGTCGGCCACCTAGGGGGGTATGCCCCCATCGTCGGTTGGACCTAAGCGAATCCGGTGCCTCGGGCGTGACCCCGAGGTCTTTGGTGCCTGGGTTCGGAGCCCGAGGTCTTTTTAGTGCCTGAGTTCGGAGCTTGAGGTCTTCTTCGTGCCTCGGGGTTAGGCCCGAGGTCTTTGTATGAGTTCTCTGACAATCGGTGGAGCCTCATGTGGTGATCAGGCAACTGTCACTGTAGTCGGGCTCATCTAGACCGATGGAGACAGGAGGTCGGATCAGGATCGTCGGGCTCCAGATTTCTCTGTCCTGGAGGCAAAGTCGGAACTGCTTGATCCTGACCGATGTGAACTGGAGGTCGTGTCAGGACGGCCGGACTTAGACCACTGTGAACTGGAGGTCGTGTCGGGGCAGCCGGACTCTGACCGCTGTGAACTGAGGGTCTGGTCGGGGCTGCCTGACCCGAACTGCTGTGAACTGAAAGAACTGTCTGAACTCCCGGGCTGATCTTGCTTTCGCTTACTTATGGAAGACTTGTTGCTTTCTTGCCCGGAGTCTTTGATCTTTAGAAATTCGTCAGTGTCGATGTATTTTCCAACCCTCTCTGCGAGTTCGACCAAGGTTACCGGTCGGTTTCTATGGAACGACGCGGCGCACTTGGTTTGTTGAATTCCCGAGCAGAAGGTTATGATGGCGATTGTTTCGTTCAGATTGCGGATTTGAAGCTTCTGTTAGTTGAACCGGTCGGTGAACTCCTTGAGGGACTCATTATTTCGTTGTCTGACCGTCAGTAGCTGCATGTTTGACTTTGGCCGCTCATACATACCGGCGAATTGGTTGATGAACTGTTTGCTGAGTTATTTGAAACTGCAGACCGATCGGGGCTCCAAGGAGTAGAACCACTGCATGGTCGGGCCTTTCAAAGAGCTGGGGAAGGCTAGGCAGTATAATTCATCAGAGTTAGTGGCTAGGGCCATCTGAACCTTGTAGGTCCGGACGTGGTCGACCGGGCTTCCCGAGCCGTTGTATGAATCTAGCCGAGGCTGCTTAAATTTGCGCGGGATGGAGAACCTCGCGATCTGTGGAGAATGGTGACTCTGTCTCGGTATTGGCTTGATTCTGAGCACGGTTTTGACCAAGCTTTTTGGCCACTCCGTCGATCTGCTTCTGTAAATCCTTGATTCGGGCTTCCATCCCTTCCCGACCGGTATCTGAGGAACTGGTCGGGTTGGTGGAAAAGGCTTCTTCTTCATGGAGGGGTGCTGTCCTCTGGGATCGGACTCGGCTATGACCTCGGGTAACCGTTCGCCTAGGGACGACTCGGGTCTTAACCGAGTGACCCAGGACTGATTCCCAGGCCATATGCTCCTGCCTTTCCTCTTGGGCAGCGGGCCCTCTATTAACGTCTTTGGCATCCTCAACACGGGACGGGATGGCTTGGGCACGTTGTTTGGTCAAGATCAGTTCCCGACCGTACGCAACGTTCCTGGGTCGTTTTCCGGCCACTGGAGGACTGCTTCGCTGGGCTAGCAAGGCTTCGATCTGTTGCTGGATTTGACGCTGGCCCTCCAGGAGTTGTGTGAGGGTCGCGGTGATCTTCTCAGATGTTATGACTGCCGCAGTCGGTGCCGGGGCCGGAGGAACATCCCGGTAGGACTGCTGATCAGCCTCCTCATCCTTTTTCGGTGGCATGACGATCAGTCAAGAGATTTGTTGAGGCTGCTGATCCTATATTTTATCATCAGTTTATCTAGATAAGAGCTCGGGAGTGGTTGGAGGAGTATCTATGGCATCTTATGCATGTCAAGAGACTATTGCACCTGGACAGGATTCGTATGGGGGCTAAGCATCACACCCGTACCATGGAGCTTATTTATATGGAGAGTGGTCGGATGGTATTCGACGACGAGGATTTCTATGCTATCGAGCTACAGTCCATCCTAGCCAATCTTGCACAGGCACCCCCAGCTTCCTGGCTCCCAGTTCCAATGCCATCTCCTGCCGTAGAGCCAGAGCTAGAGCTAGAGTTCCAGATTCAGCCAAACATGCCAGTACCCCAACCAGAGGAGCGTATTGCACCATCAGCTACTCCAGCTCAGGACGATGATCATGAGGTTATTATAGATCTAGTAGATGACGATGATGAGGACCCCGAGGAGCCAGAAGTAATACTAGAGATCGACGATGATGATGACCCTATGGAGGTTGAGGGAGATAGAGATGATGATGAGGATGGAGGAGATGCTATAGGGGAAGAAGAGGATCAGGAAGACGGTTATGACGATGACAAGGAGGTTAAGCATGAGGATGATGATCAGGACGAGCCTAAGGGGGATGAGGATGGACATAAGGACGAGCATGAGGGTGATCCCAATGATGAGCCCGAGGATGACGGGGATCATGAGGGCGATCATGATGACGAGCAGGAGGGAGAGCCAGAGGATGGCCCCAATGAGGATGAGTATGAGGATGATGGCCAGGAAGAAGAGGTCATGCTTGTAGATGATGCTGGCAGTGAGGAGTTCGAGGTGATTTAGGTGCCCCAGGGTTTTGCTATAGCACAAGTTCTGTCATAGCATATAATTGATGGAGGTTGGTTACTCGCAGACAGACCGATACCAGACGTTCAGCCTGAAGATGATTCAATCTTTAAGATGGTTGATGAGTTAGATTTGGCTTGACTGGGTGCCACCAGAGGAGATTAATGTTCCAGTAGATTAGTTGCCTCTGTTTGAGTCAAACGTGGAGGACTTCTGGGATCGGATCCCTAGGATCTAGATTCTCTTTCTATTTTTGTTGATCAGGGCATGTAGCTCACTTTTCTTTTGCAAACATGTTGTATATGATTTTGATGGTAGTGGTATAGATGTAGATGTGATGTAAATTCCCTTACCATACTGTAGACACCCTATTTTGTCGGCTATCAGATTTAGGAGACCCATAGCTTGGTGGTTCACAATGATCGTAAAAGACTCAAAAGGACTCTTGGAAGTCAGTTCTATCTCTCATAATGCTCAAAATGACCAAAATGCCCCTGAAAGCCCGAAAGCTCCCAGATTTGGCCCAAGAGATCTGGAAACATGCTACATCATAAGAAAAGTGATCAAAATGAGTTTTTAAGTTAAATCGGATAAAATTGTCAGCTCCCAGAGACCTCCGGAAGTCCCGAAAGTTCCCGAAAAGTCCCCGTTGACCGGATTGACCAAGGTTTGACCAGGTTTGACCAAGGTTTGACCAAGTTTGACCGAAATCGTCCAAATTCTCCGGAATCATTCTAGATCATGAGAAAAGTATTAAAATGAGTTTTAAAAGAAAATCGAGCGAAAACGTCAGCTCCTGGGAACTCCCGGAGATTTCCAGAACTTCCCGGGAATCCCAGGTTTGACCAGTTTGACCAAAATTTGACTTTGGAACTGGGGCACTGTAAAAATTTTCAAATATTTTTCATAGATACTAGAGGTCTATAGCTTTCCAACGGTATATCGCACGTAATTTTTGGATTTAAAACGAGTTTATTGTGAATTTTCGAAGAAGAAAAAGGCGATCAAATCAGCTTTTATCGCAAATACCACAAATGTTTTCAAAGTGACCTACCCTCGATTTATTTTTTATGTAAAATAGACTCCATTACCTTTCTAACAGTATATCACAACCTCAATTTGGAGTTCGTATGTATTTTCTGTGAATTTCGGACGAAAGAGGGCCTTTTCGCGAATACCGGAACCTCTGGGGGCCTAAAAGGGATTATCCAGACGATTGAGGAGCAGTGCCGCCGCGGCACTGGCCCACTGCCGCCGCGGCACAAGCCCATTGCTGCCGTGGCACTCTCCTCCAGAACAGTGTATTTTTGTAATTTCTTTTGGGGGTTCATTTTGATTAATTAAAAATCAAAACGACGTAGTTTTGTGATTTCATATGTTTGGACCCAATGGGAATACTTCTAAAACCCCAAAACCACCCCAAGTTGGCCTATTTAAACCCCCCATTGCTCTCCATTTTGGGGGTGTCAAATGTAAGCTTTGAAAAGTTTTGGGAGAGAAAGTTGTAGAGATAAGGTTAGAATAGAGAGAAAAGAAGCTTTCTTCTTTGATTTTCAAAACAAAAGTGAGTTCTAAACTTTGTTTTTACTTCATTACTTCTATTTACTTCAACATTCAATACACCCAACCACCATTTTAGTGAGCATTTAAGAGAGTGAAAGCTTCTTCCATGTCCAATGTCATCACATATGAGTGAAATACCAAAATACAAGTTCAATACATCATGAATATCATCTATTGATTGCTATTTACTTGCTTGTTTATTACAATGTTCATCTCTTCTTATCTCATTTCTTTTTTATTTTCTTTATTTACTTACTAGTTCATCATCATCTAAATGATGACATGAAGTTTGAGGTGAGTGAATCCTTATAGATAGTAGCTCTTGACCTCAAAAACATGTTTGATAGATGATGATCATAACTTCAATACCTCCAAGGTATCCTTGAAGTTATGTTCAAATAAAAATAAATCTCTCTAACAATCTTGGAGATTCTTGATGATGAGTTTGATGTTGACATTTTAAGTGGCTATAATCTTTATTGAGTATTGAAAATATGCTTTCAAAACCTCTACTTCAAAACCCCTCTTAAAACCCCTCATTTTGATCTCAAGAAAGAAAACTCTAGTTTTTTCCAAAATCTTCAAAACAGTGAGTCAAAACAGTGAGTGATCTGAGTTCAAAGATTTTTCTAGAACTCAATACTCAATGTATGAATGCAAGGACACTTGAAAAGTCTTCCTAACTCATTAGAGAACACCTACAATTTTTGGTTTGACTTGGAAATACTTGAAAGTGGTCCATTTGGATCCAAACATTCCTTCCAGACATTCTGCCTCTGCTGTCACAGCAGCTTATTTGAGTTCCAACTTCTTTTTTAGAAACATTTTCCACAAAGGGTGGTCCTAACTTATTTTTCCCTTAACCTTCAATGTCTTAGGGAACTTTCTGTATAAAATGGGCCTCTAGATCATTTGTTTTCATGTTCTAAGATTTTTCAACATTTCAGTCGACAGTACGGAGTCTATTTCTGAGTGACCTCTATTGCTTATATGATTTCTCTCAATCTGTGATAGTTATTAAAGATTGGCTTTTTGGGATGTGTTCTAGACACAATAAGGAAGATCTCCATAAACAATCATGCATTGAAAACATTTCTAACCCCTCTTTTCAATTTCCAAAAGATCATGTTACTGTTCTGCCCACTATTCACAGCAAGCACATTTTAACTTTCATTCTTTGATTTGATGCTTACATGCATTCCAAATTAGCTCATGTTTTAGGAAGTAGTTCATACTACATGTGTACATATCCCATGATGATTCCATTTATTCATTCATACACATTCTAGACTTCTAAGTCATTCTAGGAATCTATGAACACAAAGCACACTACAACCTTGGCACATTCTAGATACATACATTGCATCCATGCAAAGATTTGGGGTTTTTGTAACTCCTAATCTAAGAAGATTATGAGGAATGATCTTGATCATACGTTCATGTTTCCCCTCGATCTAATCTTTCTTTCTCATCCGTCCCGAGGATTGAGAGGTCTTCTTTTTCCTCAAAGATTAACATGCATCATACTAGCTTGCTAAGCATATTTTGATTTCTTTGATTATTTATTTCAAGAAAAAATCACGTCCCCTTAGATTAGGAAAACTTAATTACTTGATACGTGATTAGACGATTTTTCCTAGGTTTATTTGTGTGATCTTTCACTTTGCATTGTGTGATATTCGGCTTAGATCTTATGAATGATATCTTATCTTTAGATCTTCCATTTCAAATTTTTCTTATGTGATGTAATATACTATCATAGTATTAATTGTCGAACCATACATACTATAAGATGATTATTTGGATGCTAATTGAGGCCCGTCGAAAGACGGGGCGAGTTGAGGGTGTTTTAATCGCGACAAAGGCTCCTTCCCCTCTCGTACCAAAACCCCGAGCCAAGTTCTTTGGTTATGAAGGGCAAGTGCCCTTTATCCGTTTGGGTGAGTCAAAATTAGGTTTCTTGGTTCCTTAAAGACCAAGTGGCGACTCTGTATCTGTTTTCAACAGACCTTTTCTTTTCCTTTTCAAAATAATCTCAAACAAGAGAAGTGGTCCACTTCTGCGTGTCCACAATCTGGCGACTCTGCTGGGGATATTTATTTTCAAAACAAAATAATACAGAGGTTTGACTCATAAGAAGCATCCTTAAAATCATCTTTTTACTGTGTCTTGTTCACCGCATTGCACTCTTGCATTTCCCCCCCTCCGACTGTGTCTGAAACGCGGCGCTGACATTGTTCAGGTCTTGCTGTGCCAGGGCACAAGTCACCGTTGATACTGTACCTTCCAAGGTATATCAAAAAGAGTAAACACTTCCGTACTGTCTCTCTGACGGTATGTTGGAACTCTCGTCAACGGACCCTCTTTGACTAAACCCAGCCTTTGCAAATAGATTCCTGTAGAACCTTTCATAGGACTGTTGATTTATCTTTTCAGATAGGACAATGTGATATAACTGTTGTATGCCCTGGCGGGATTACCTGCGCGGTGTAGACGCTTATGTGACATAAGGCAGAACCTCTTTCTTATGATCCCCAAGGTAATCACTCACATGTGATCACATTGAGTTGACCTGCCTAGGCACCATGACAAAGATGTCTGCTCCATGCTCACAAAGATATACACTGCAAACCTTGTTTGTCGGTCCTAAGACATAGGAGTATGAAAACCTGCTAGACAGTATGATCACTATCACCATATTAACCAATTTCTCCCAGAAACTCTATCCAGATATCCCAGATATAACCATATTAACCAGTTTCTCCCAGAAACTCTGTCCAGATATCCCAGATATAACCATATTAACCAGTTTTTCCCAGAAACTCTGTCTAAATCTCCCAGATTTTCCAGCTATACCAGTTTCTCCCTGAAACTCTAGAAACTCTATCCAAATTTCCTGTAAATATCCAAAGTACCTGTTTTCCCAGAAGCTCTGCCCAAATCTCCCAGATTCTCCAAAAATCCCAGCATTTCTGCCCAAATCACCTAGAAATGCTCGGATATACTTGTTTCTCCTAGAAACTCTATCCAAATTTCCCAGAAATACCCATAGTACTTGTTTATCCCAAAAGCTCTGCCCAAATCACCCAGAAATGCCCAGATATACTTGTTTCTCCTAGAAACTCTATCCATATTTCTAAAAAAATACCCAAAATACCAGTTTCTCCTAGAAGCTCAGTCCAAATCAACCAGAAATCCCTATTTCTCCTAGAAACTCAAACGACTTCTAGAAATTTCTCCGAATCTTCCAAATCCCTGTTTCTCCCAGAAACTTTGTCCAAAATTCCCGAAGTATCCCGAAAATCCCTGTTATCCCTTGGTGATCATACTGGAAAGTAAGGTTAGCACACTCTGTATGGCTAGGACCGTATTTGTTTAACTGCTATCTGTTAGAAGTAGGTGCATCATATAGATTAGGACTTACATCCGCATGCTTGTCTCATTTGCATACACCGTTCCCATTAATCTGCGCGCACTGTCTCGACCATTCTTACACAAGTCAATCCATATTTGTTAAACATCACTGTCTTTGTCTGTCTAAAGCCATCACTGTCAAAATCTGATCTAGTCCTCTCAAAATCTGTCAGGTCAGTATAGATTCCCGGGGTCAGCAGCCGGGATCCTCGTCGTGGGTCAGGAGTTTAGATAATCGTTTGATCAGAATCAGTCTGACGGCTTATTTCAGCATGAATCGAGAAGAGTTACAAAACAAGGTTACCGAGTTGGGAGCAACCATAAGCCATCAGTCCGATAGCCTAGCCCAAGTTCTGAAGTTCATGGAAGAATTGAAGTAGCAGCGGCCACAACCTCTGCCTGGGTTTCCACTACCGGGGTTCGAACCACCCCCACATGAGAATAATGGGGAGGAAGACTGGCTTCAAGGGGTCCCACCATTTGCGTATGAGAAGAAGCTCCAAGAGAAAATGGATAAGGTTGACAAACTGGAAAGTGTACTGAGGAAAAGTAAGGGGGTCGATGATTACATGCTAGACCTGGAAGGCCTCTTTGAGCCTGTTAAGCTGAAATTGCCGGAGAACTTCAAAATGCCTGCCATCGACCGTTTTGACGGAACTGGGAATTCGAAAAGTCATGTGAAGCTATGAATGAGTATCTTCCAGTCCATGGGTTGTACCCACGAGCACATTGCAATGTTGTTCCCGCAAACTCTTGTAAAGTCTGCCCTATCATGGTTCCTAACCTTGGAAGCCTCCAAAACCCGGGCATGGAAAGACATCGTTCGAGTCTTCGTCGATCATTACTCCTACAATCAAGAGCTGGATGTCACTATCAGGGATTTGGAAACAACCCGACAGAACAACAATGAATCCTTCGCTGCATTTCTGAGCAGATGGAGGAACAAGGTAGCCCAAATGACCCACCGGCCGATTAAAAAGGAACAAGTGAGGATGCTAATCCGGAATCTGCAGCCTCTCTACCATGAGAAATTGTTCTACCAGTCCATCTCTACCTTTGAGGAGTTGTTTGAAGTTGGAACTTGAATTGAAGACGCTATCAGAGAAGGAAAGATCAAAAAGGAAGAGCCTCCGAGTCAGTCAAGAAGGCCCAACTACTCCCGGAATTCCCCAGATGTCAATGCCCTTAGCAGCCAACCTATGGCGTATCCTCCTAGGCCATACCAACCCTCCAACCAAGCAAATTCCTCCAATCGCCCTTTGTAGAAAAAGCCCCCTCGCAACTTTGCCAAGTTAGAAATCTCTCTCTCCTCAGCCTTAGACCGCCTCCTCAAAAAAGGCCATCTCCAACTACTCCAGCCTCGGAATACCCCGCCCCCGCCTAACTGGGATATGTCCAAACGATGTACCTACCACCAAGCCCTTGGCCACAACACCAATGATTGCATGCGCCTCCGCCATGATATCCAAGACCTCATTGACCAGAATATCATTGAGCCGCCTCCGAAGCAGCCCCATATCACTCAGAATCCTCTACCAAACCACCAAAATGTCAGCCTCATCGAGTCCAACCCTGTATCCTTCAATCCTGCTACCCACATCACCTCCTTAGGGCGACCCTTACCCCTCATTGACATCCCGGACTCTGTGGGAATTCATCTAATTGAAGGGGAGAATGACGAGTGGCAGCAACAGCTAGACGATGAGCAAGACTTGTTCTTTCTGGAAGAGCATGATCTAGGGGTGGTAGACCTCAAATGGTATGATCCCAACAATGAAAGTGATGCTTCTATCTGGGACGAGCTAGAGAAACCATTTGTAGGAACGGATTGTGACTGGTTCAAAGAAGAAGGGACTGCAGAAGGGCCTACCCCTGCCGAGATTGATCATTTGACTAGGTTAGGCCGTCATTATCAGCCTCCGTAGCCTACTACTGAAGCTATCGAGAAAGGTCCGGTTAGAGACAAGGGGAAGGGTAAAATGGATGAGATCATTGAAGAAGATAATGAGTTGATAAAACAGCTAAAGAAAACCCAAGCACATCTCTCAATGTGGGACATCATGGTAACATCCTACAAGCATAGGCAAGCCGTGTTGAATGACTTGGCTGGAATTGAAGTCCCCATTGACGCCACACTGGAAGACATGGTGGCTTTCTTGGGCACACTTACCCGACCCAATCATTACATTTTCTGATGAAGACCTGCCACCAAAAGGATCTGAGCATAACAAAGCATTGTACATCACTGTCGGATGTAAGGGACAGCAGGTGCCATTTTGTCTGGTCGATACAGGTTCTGCCTTAAATGTTTGTGCCCTAAGGACTGCCACCGCCTTGGGGGTTGATATTCTTGACATCACACCATCTGTGCAATCCGTGAGGGCCTACGATAACACCAAGAGGAATGTGATGGGAACTGTTTCTCTCCAAATCCGGGTAGGATCTTTGGTAAGCACTGAAGTCTTTCAAGCCATGGACATACCTGCCTCGTTCAACCTATTGATCGGAAGGCCTTGGCTGCATGTCAACAAATCCGTATCATCCACTGTGCATTAAATGATAAAGTACATTCATGAGAAGGAAGTGAAAATCATCCTCGGTAATAGTGGGGGTAACGAAGCTTTCCCAAACTACGCTCCCATCTTCGAAATCCAAACACCTGAGCTAGAAGAGGGAGAAATTGGGGGATTCTTCATGGAAGAAGTCCACATGATCAATGACGAAGACAGGTTCCCTGAGATCCACTCCGCACTTGTCAATATTGTCCGCAAAATGAACTACTTTCCCGGAATGGGATTGGGACGACGCCAGCAAGGGATTCGTGAGTTCCCTCAGATCAAAGGGCAACAAGGCACTTTTGGGTTGGGGTATAAGCCCACTGAAGAAGACGTCGAGCTACAGAGGCCATGGAAGAAAAGGGTAAAAGGTCTCCCGCCGTACCGGAAAACCTTGAATGGGCAATTCATCAAAGAAGGGGATGATTTCCCTTACTTTGGGTTCCCGGAACCTTGGATCCATCAAACCACTGGGAAAAGGCACCCCGGGTTGGAAATCTTCGCTGACTATGAAAGGCCCCCCTATCAAGATCCATTCTATCCCGAAGAAGTTGTGAAAACCCCGGAGGAAGACTGGTTGAAATACCTGGACACTGAAGCCATCGAGAAAATGTGGGAGGAATTTGCTGAGAAGGAGGAAGAAAAGAGGGCCAAGAGCCAAGATGATCAGATCAAGCCAACTGAGGAGGGTCTGAGCAACCAGGCTGTAGAGTCATTTGTCTGTGTCTCCCTATCCCCTGTTCCCCCAGAGTCTGTACTGCAAATTATCGAGTCTGTACCAGAGTCGGCTGTTGTAAGCCCACCACTGTCCAATGTAATCACTTCACCTGTCATGAATGAAATGAAAGACGATTCTGCTTACTCCTCTGTGTCTGATACTTGTGAATGCACAGATCCCTCCGAGGATCTCCCAATCGAACTTAAGCAATTAATTAAAAAACCACCTGCTTACGAAATAATCGAAGATACTTTATTGGTTAACCTAGGTGAAACGGATAATCCACAAATTGTGTAAATTGGCTCAACTCTTAATAAAAAAAGAAAAAGAAAATCTAACTCTCTTGCTAAACGAATTTAAAGATGTTTTTGCTTGATCTTACGAGGACATGCCTGGGGTCGATCCCGACATTGTCCAACATCATATTCCCCTCCTCCCCAATTCTAAACCTGTCGAGCAAAAATTGAGGCGCATGAGGCCGGAATGGGCACTCAAAGTTAAAGAAGAAGTGGAGAAGCAATTCAAGGCAGGGTTCATCATTGTCACCGAGTATCCGGAATGGGTTGCCAACATCGTGCCAGTCCCCAAGAAAGATGGAAAAGTTCGTGTGTGCGTTGACTTCCGTGATCTAAACAAAGTCAGTCCCAAGGATGACTTCCCATTTCCTCACATTGATGTCTTGGTGGATAACACCGCTGGACATGAGCTACTATCATTCATGGATGGCTTTTCGGGGTACAATCATATTCTAATGGCGCCAGAAGATCGGGAAAAAATGACATTCACCACCCCTTGGGGAACCTACTGTTATAGAGTAATGCCTTTCGGACTCAAGAATGCTGGGGCTAGCTACCAAAGAGCCGCCACCACTCTGCTGCATGACATGATTCACAAGGAAGTAGAAGTGTACGTAGATGACATGATCGTGAAGTCCAAGGACAAAGAAGGACACCTGGTAGCACTGGAAAAGTTTTTCGAAAGGTTGCGCAAATACAAGATGAGGTTGAATCCAAAGAAATGCACTTTCGGTGTGACCTCCGGTAAACTCCTGGGTTTTCTCATCACACAAAGAGGGATAGAGGTGGATCCCTCTAAAATAAAGGCAATCCTAGAAATGACCCCACCGTGGAGTGGAAAGGAAGTGAGAGGGTTTCTCAGAAGAATTCAGTTTATCAGCCGCTTCATTTCTAAGCTCACAACTACATGCGATCCTTTGTTCCGATTATTGAGAAAAGGATAAAAGTTCCAATGGGATGATCAATGCCAAGCCGCTTTTGAAAAAATAAAGGCCTACCTTCAAAATTCGCCACTCCTTTCACCACCCACTTCCCATAAGCCCTTATTCTTTTACCTATCTGTCTCTGAAAATGCCATGGGCTGCATGCTAGCCCAAGAAGGAGAAGAAAGCCACTCCGAAAAAGCCATTTACTACCTCAGCAAGAGGATGACTGGGTATGAGCTCAACTACTCTACCCTCGAAAAAACATGTTGGGCCTTGGTTTGGTGCACCCGCCGACTGAGGCACTACATGTTGGCCTTTCCGGTTATGCTCATATCCCGCATGGATCCTCTAAAATACCTCCTCGAAAAACCCGCCCTGACCGGTTGTATATCCCGTTGGTTAGTTCTACTATCCAAATTCGATATCAAGTACGTCACAAGCAAGTCGGTAAAAGGGAGAACCATAGCTGAGCATCTTGCGGAGTACGCTGTTGACTCCGAAGAAAATGGGGACTTTCCATTTCCAGACGAAAATATCATGGAAATCAAGAAAGAACAGTGGAAATTGTACTTTGATGGACCAGCCAACATGAAAGGATACGGAGTAGGAATGATCCTAGAATCACCAAGTGGGGACCACACTCTGTTGGCAGTCAGTCAAGCTCAATTATAATTCCACCAACAACACTGCAGAATACGAAGCATGCATTCTGGGGATGGAGGCAGCCATAGAGCTGAAAGTTTAAAAGTTGGATGTCTTCGGGGATTCAAACCTCATTATATCACAAGCTAGAGGAGAATGGAAAGTAAAAGAAGAAAGGTTGAAGCCCTATCATGATCATCTCGATCAACTCAAGAGGCAGTTCAAGAACATCACATTCTTCTACTTGCCTAGGGAAGAGAACCAGCTAGTAGATTCATTGGTTACCTTAGCCTCCATGATCGAAATTCCTGTGGGAGTCAGGATGATGCCTTTGGTAATTGAGCAAAGGTACGAGCCTCCGTTCAACATAATCGTCGCAATCGAAGAAGAAGAGAATGAAACACCATGGTATCAGGATGTCTGGGATTTCATAGAAAAGGGGACGTACCCCCAAGAATCTACCGAGAAAGACAAAAGGGCCCTTCGGAGATTCGCAGCGCAATTCATCATTTGTAGTGGGAAATTGTTGAAGAAAGGGTACAACGGTCACAACCTGACTTGCTTGTTTGGAAAAAGATCCAAAAGAATGATGGAGGAAATACACGAAGGGGTATGCGGCCCGCACATTAACGGTCACATGCTAGCCAAGAAAATTGTAAGACAAGGGTACTACTGGACAACATTGGAGAAAGATTGTTGCGAATATGTAAGAAGGTGTCACAAGTGCTAGATCCATGCAAACATGATGCATACACCACCATCCCTTCTATACAACATGACCTCACCTTGGCCATTCTCAACCTGGGGAATCGATATCATCGGTGAAATCATTCCAAAAGCCTCAAATGGAAATCAGTACATTTTGGTGGCCATAGACTACTTCACAAAATGGGTAAAAGCCGCATCCTACACCAAGTTGGGGGCCAAGGAAGTGGCCAAATTCATCAAGAGAAATTTCATCTGCCGTTATGGAGTCCCCCATGAGATTATTTCGGAGAACGGGAGTCATTTCAAAACAGAAGTCAGGGATCTGTTCGAGGAATACAAAATCACTTATCACAAGTCATCACCATACAGACCACAGACTAATGGGGCAGTCGAAGCTGCAAATAAGAATGTCAAGGCCATACTACAGAAATTAGCCGATACCTACAAAGATTGGCATGAAAAGCTACCATTCGCACTTTGGGGATACAGAATATCGATAAGGACGTCCACAGGAGCAACTCCTTACTCACTAGTGTATGGAATGGAAGCAGTACTTCCAATCGAGATAGAACTGCCATCCCTACGTGTGATGGCAGAATGTGAAATTTCAGAATCAGATTGGTTGAGGGTAAGATACGAAGAATTGGCTCTCATAGATGAAAAGCGCCTAGCGGCAGTCTACCATGTCTGAATCTATCAAAAGAGGATAGCCCGTGCTTTCAACAAAAGGGTTCGTCCAAGGACGATTGTCAAGGGTGACCTTGTCCTTAAGGAATTGCGAGCTCCGATCTTCGATCCCCGTGGGAAGTTTAAACCTAAATGGGTCGGCCCTTACATCGTCAAGACCATTCTTTCCGGAGGAGCAACTTATCTCATGGACCTCGACGGTGTTGTATTCAAAGAACCAATCAACATGGACCGCCTCAAAAAGTACTATGCTTGACCATTCCCCAAAACCATTTTCTTTCAAGCCATGGCCTGAACTACACTCGACCTGATTCCCACTCGGGGATACGTAGGCAACCACATCGGTTCGGTCGCTCCACCCATAAAAAATAACCATTTTCTTCAAGCTTTGGCCTGAACTACGTTGGACCTGATCCCCGTTCGGGGGTACGTAGGCAGACTTTCAGAAAAGAAAAAGAAGGATGGCTCGCTAGGTCGAAAATCCGAAAGGGCGGCTAGGCAAAAATTAGAGCTAAATCCAAAGTGAGCAATAACAAAAGAGGGAAAAGAGCTCGCTAGGCCACCTCACTGCTGCCTAGGCAAAAGTTATGAGCATTTGAGAGAATAAAGTCGCGATCCTTACCATAACCCAGAAATCACCCTCCACACTAGGGGCAAACTTCGGCCACTCGCCTCGTTTTCCTGAACCTCTTCTAAACTAGGGGCAAACGTCGGTCATCTACCTCGTTTGCCTCACAACCATACATATCCCAAACTAGGGGCAAACTTCGGCCACTCGCCTCGTTTGCCTCTAATCATCCTAGTATGCCCAAGCAAGTACCAAAAGCAACATCTAATTGAAATCTTGGTTACAAAATATTTTTAGAAAGCTAAAATGCATAAAATGAGATTCCCAAAGTAACCAAGGTTCACCGATAAACAAACTTTGAATATTACATAAGCAGGAATGATCAAAGAAATAAAAGTCTTTCAAAAAGCAATCACACATGTTCAAAGACACTTGGAGGAATGAGCACAATCAGTCAGGTCTAGTTTTATCTTTGTGTCTTTTATTTCTTCAAAGTTCTTTAGAAATAGGCCCTTCCTCAAATGGCCCAGCCCCTGATGAAAGTAGCGATGGTAGTGGCTCTGACTCTGGAAGCGTAGACCCTCTCAATAAACCCCCGGGGGACCTCTTGAACTTGCCCATACTGCCTGGCCAATCGACGAGGATGATAGAATGAGGTCTCTCTCAGACCCATCAGCCACACTCTCTGGAAATCCCCAAGACTAGTGGTCACAGCATAAAGGCCCCAACGCCTCACGATCCAGCAAATGTCAGCCTCAGATAAGGCACCCATCATGCCCACCCAATCGGCAGAAGTAAAATGAGTATGAAGCACTGCTCTGCAAAAATAAATTGGCGGCACATTACCTATCCATAACTGAAGACGCTCGTAGAGCCAAGCCTGTAACACCAAAGGCGCCCCAGAAAGTAGAAGCGTTCCTTGATTAGAAGCGCGATCCAAACCATTCAGGGTTTCAGTCAGAACCATGGCCATGGGATTCCTGCTAAGTTTCAGCTCAAGGCACACATGCACCAAGTCAACAGAAGTGCTCGAGAATAGAAAGTGCGAAGTCATGCACAATATCAGAGCGGCCCCGCGGGTAGCATCATATACGCTAGGATTCCCAGGACTAGCATACCGGGCAATGATGGAAGCAATGTCAAGAACCTCACCTTGAATTAGCCGGCGAGAAATAGTGATGGAACAATTTAGATATTCAGCCAAGCCTCGCGTAGGACTAAGGGTATTAACAGAAGGGAGAATCAAGTCAGAGTCAGAATCATAGCCAAGGATAGCACAAAACTCCTCAAACAGGGGGCATATCTCCAGGCCATTGAAATTGAAGACATGGTTCATCGGGTCCCAGTGGGCAATAGCAGCACACAAGAACTCAGTGTTCAGGGTCATCTGGCGAAGAGAGAATAGCTCGATCAAGCCGTAGCTAAAGAGGTTGATCCATTCCACACCATCCGTGATGTTCAGCCAAGCTGTGAGTTGAGCGGGATCATACAAAGCCATATTTTCGGTCGCGGCTCTAGCAAAATTCAAAATTTCGGCAGCACCTCCCCGTTTCATGGACTATCCCACCTGCAAGGCAAAAACACTCACTATCACAAAACTGCCCATCGCAGTAACACCCAACAATCACAGTGCACATGTATCATCACACGATCATTAACTAAAACAAGCACACAACCGCGCCTCCAAACCGGAAGCTATCTGGCCTAAAAGACAAAACATCATAATACTCTGTCAAAGGTCGCAAACTGTTCCACACATCATCCTACACTGTCCAAATAGTCACATCACTAGTACAACCCAATCGAAAACATGAAAAGAAGATAAAACAAAATTCCCGCTTGGGAGGCCTCAGTCCTCCTCTTCTTCATCCTCTGTCGGACCACCAGGAGTGTATATCGGCGACGGCCTCCTCCTACCACCTCTGCACCTCGGTCCAGTCCTCGATGAGCCAGCCCCGCCTCTACGGTACTGCACACACAAATAAAATGAAGGTAATCAGTAGGGAAACAACAAAAAGTACAAAAAGAGAGTTGAGTCAGAAACCTACCAAGGACGCCATCTGATTGGCGACAAATTGCCGCATACCATCCATCTGTCAAGGGCAAAATCAGGATTAGAACCTTATAACCTTAAGGAGCACAAAATTAGAGACATACCCGATGGTCTCGTGTGAGGACCAAGGACCGTAAGCTAGCCGCCAAGGCGTGACCCTCCTTAGCGTAACTCCAAGGAACGTTGAGGATGCCTGCTGGCTGAGTAGGGTACCCGCATGTGACTCGTGGCACCTCCATCACTTGGGGAGTACCATTAGTGCCTAGAACATTGACGGTCCAATCCCAAGGAGGGATAGGATCGGAAGCCGGAGGAGCCTGTCTCCTGTACATCTCGCGAAGCTGTAGGCACAAAATAAGTTAGGAAAAAGATGAGTCGAAAACATAGGCAACGGATAGAGACAAAAACGTAAAGGAAACTCACCTCCAGGAGTGGGAAGTTGGGCATCACAAAGCGGCCACGGTAAGCCTCATAGCCGGTCTCAGAGAGAAAATGATCCCAAACGTCGGTGCTAGCTAAGGCCGCCAGCAAAGCATCACCAAAAAGGTCACTAGCATCCATCAGAGCGGGATTATGAGGGACGCGATACCTAGAACTGCCAACCACCTGCCGGGACACCCGCTCGCCAAGGAACCATTGCCTGCACTCGGCACTCTCCATCAGAAGTCGGCAAGAGGAAAGAGGTTTGATCGCTTGTATCTCCTCTGGGGCAGTATAGGCGACACACTCCCAAGGTGTCCAATCAACACTAGCAGCCGTCAGCTCGGTTAAGAAGTTCCTGAGCAAAATGATCCGGTGGGCCCCGCTCTTTACCCCAACAACATCCCTCCGCCATCTCAAGCCTCGTGGGAACAAAGGCACAGGAGCTATGCCATCCTCATCTTTACCTGATTCATCTGCGGGGGAGGGAGCTAACATCTTCAGGTACTCAAAGCTCCAAAGCTGCACAGACAAAGGGGAAAATCAGAAAGAGTACAGAAATCGAAAAGCCAAAAGATAAAAGAAGAGACAGTACATACCTCCCAAGCTCGTCAAAATCCCCCTGTCGATTTAATATCACCCCGGGAAACCTCACTCATGTGCTTGTAAAGATGGGCCAGGGCAGCACCGCCCCAGTCATAGGAGGGGATCTCATCAATGGTCGCCAGGCAAGAAAGGAGTCTCAAGCTCACCCTATCATTCCATGTCGCAAAGATCGAGCAACCAAGGACATACATAAGATACACCCTCAAAAGCTGAGAATTGTTTAGGTTATGATTTCCTCTACCGTAGTCCCGGTAAAGCCAGCCACAAGGAAACCAATGCCTCTCCAAATTAGGGGGAACAGCCCCGATCAACATCTCGACAGCCTTAGGGTCGATCTTATAGAAATAATCCAGAATCAGGCATTTTCCGCCAACCCTCAAGCCGGTAATCATAGAGAAATCAAAGGGCGTCATTGTCATCTCACCAAATGGCAGGTGGAAAGTATTGGTGGTATCCCACCATCTCTGAGCCAGAGCATAAAAGTGTGCCAGATCATTGCTGCTCTTTAAAACCAGACGGACAAAGCCACCAAACCCAGCATCGTCTACCATCCTCTTGACGGTAGGCGAGAGTTGAGTATACCACAGAAAATTGTGAGCGAGGCTACCTGGCCCTTCAATGTCACTTCCGGCACCTACACACAACAAAGACAACAAAAATGATGCACAAAATCACTATTCATGACCCGAAGTCCAAATTCACAAAATCAAACGTTTAAGCACAAATCAGACTTCTAACGATCTCTAAGTGCACACTACGGCTCACAAAACTAACACAATACATGAAAATGGTTCTAAACTATCGAAAGTTTCACATACCAAGCTCGCTAGAGCCGTGGCCGAAAGATGACGTTGGGGGTCCCGTAAAATCAAGTCTGGGGTTTGCATCTCAACCTTCATTCGTTCCTTGGCCTTCTTAGACGGTCTCCTCGAGCTCGAAGCCATGGATCTACCAAGAAAATGGAAGTCAAAGTTAAACTTTCTTCTTGAAAATTTGAGCAAACCAAGACACCAATCAAAATTCCAACCACGGGGAAAGATTACTCACCTGAGCGCGCACAAGTTGCGTTTTGACGGATTTTGGCTCCAAAAACACCCCACAATGGCCAAGAATGAGCTTGAAAAGCTCAAAAACCCAAAATATACACAAATGGAGTCTGGCCACCCAGTGCCACCGCGGCACTAGCCACTGCCGCGCCGCAGCACTGCTTCTCTCGGGCCCTGCTTCGCTCCGTTTTGCTCCGTTTTGACCCGTTTTGGCCTTTTTCAGCCCATTTTTGGTCCCGATCAGCCCCGGTGGCCCATTTCGATCAAGATTTATGGGGTTTTACCCCGAACAGTCCAAAAGTTGTCAGGGCTACCTCCAGTAGGCAAAAACTGGGAAAAATCGACTCCCAAAGATCCGAATCGGCTGCTTTGGGCATCCGTCATAAATTTTGATCAAGCACGAGAGTTCTGATAACGAATCCTGGATTTTGGCTGATTTACCAAAAAGAGAGAAAAGAGATTCCTCGAGAACCCTACATCATCCCTCGAGGACAGATACGTTCAGATACCAGCTCCCGGAGGCCCCGACCGGCCCTCTTGGATTGAGCACCGAAAGATTTGATCAACCGTGAGAGATTCAGAGATGGGTCCTGGTTCCCGATCAAGAAAAGAGATTCCCTGAGAACCCTACATCATCCCCCGAGGACAGATACGGACAGATAGTAGTTCCCACTACCCCCAGCAGAAAGTAACAGAAGAGGAACCGACTCCCGAAAATCGGCCATCAGGAACAATCAGAACATCGCCCACATCCAGAAGCACCGTCCTTCCACGGCTCCGTGTCTCCCAATTATCATGAACTTTCTCATCTGTCCATTTTCGTATCTTCCTTACCTATCATTCATCATGAATCCCTCGGTCACCTTTGGCTGTCGTCTACTAGAAAACGCGCATCTAATCTATCTCACTCGGTTAATTCCAAAAGTTTGCACCTAGACCCAGAGTCTTCTAAACATTGATGTCCCCATCCGAGTCATCCACCACATCACAGTCGCAAACACTAGCGCAACACCAGCCCACTCGGAGTGGCACATCCCATAGTACCTGCTCATACTAGGGTCATAGTACTAGACACGATAGGACTCAGGACACAATTCATGTCACGTCCATGTATGGCATAGCACTCATATAGCATAGCATCTGCCTGATTGTTGTGTACATGCATGTGTGATTTATTCCTTTGTGCCCTGAACTACGTCTTGGTCTGATTCCCCTTGGGATACGTAGGCAGCTCACGCAGAGCACGACCAGCACTAGGCCTCAGCATCATTGCATCTTTTGCAACACTTTTTATATCCTAAATCTATAGCCTCCAAAAGACCTGTCTCTTCAAAACTTTGGCACTCGCTTGCGACATGCGTTGCCTCGCAAGTTCATGCCAAAGAGGGGCAAACTGTAGACACCCCATTTTGTCGGCTATCAGATTTAGGAGACCCATAGCTTGGTGGTTCATAATGATCCTAAAAGACTCAAAAGGACTCCTGGAAGTCAGTTCTATCTCTCAGAATGCTCAAAATGACCAAAATGCCCCTGAAAGCCCGAAAGCTCCCAGATTTGGCCCAAGAGTTTTGGAAACATGCTACGTCATAAGAAAAGTGATCAAATGAGTTTTTAAGTAAAATTGGATAAAATCGTCAGCTCCCATAGACCTCCGGAAATCCCGGAAGTTCCCGGAAAGTCCCCGTTGACCGGATTGACCAAGGTATGACCAAGGTTTGACCAAGTTTGACCAAAATTGTCTGAATTTTCTGGAATCATTCTAGATCATGAGAAAAGTATTAAAATGAGTTTTAAAAGAAAATCGAGCGAAAACGTCAGCTCCTGGGAACTCCCGGAGATTTCCAGAACTTCCCGGGAATCCCAAGTTTGACCAGTTTGACCAAAATTTGACTTTGGAACCGGGGTACCATAACAATTTTCAAATATTTTTCATAGATACTAGAGGTCGATAGCTTTCAAAAGGTATATCGCACGTAATATTCGGATTTAAAACGAGTTTATTGTGAATTTCCGAAGGCGAAAAAGACGATCAAATCGGCTTTTATCGCAAATACCGCAAAACTTTTCAAAGTGACCTACCCCCGATTTATTTTTTTTTTTATGTAAAATAGATTCCATTAACTTTCCAATGATATATCAAAACCTCAATTTGGAGTTCGTATGCATTTTCTGTGAATTTCGGACGAAATAAGGCCTTTTCGCGAATACCGGAACCTCTGGGGGCCTAAAAGGGATTATCCAGACGATTGAGGAGCAGTACCGCTGCGACACTGGCCCACTGCCGCCGTGGCACAGGCCCAGTGCCGCCGCGGCACTCTCCTCCAGAGCAGTGTATTTTTGTAATTTCTTTTGGGGGTTCATTTTGATTAATTAAAAACCAAAACGACGTAGTTTTATGATTTCAGATGTTTGGAGCCAATGGGAATACTTCTAAAACCCCAAAACCACCCCAAGTTGGCCTATTTAAACCCCCCATTGCTCTCTATTTTGGGGGTGTCAAATGTAAGCTTTGAAAAGTTTTGGGAGAGAAAGTTGTAGAGATAAGGTTAGAATAGAGAGAAAAGAAGCTTTCTTCTTTGATTTTCAAAACAAAAGTGAGTTCTAAACATTGTTTTTACTTCATTACTCCTATTTACTTCAACATTCAATACACCCAACCACCATTTTAGTGAGCATTTAAGAGAGTGAAAGCTTCTTCCATGTCCAATGTCATCACATATGAGTGAAACACCAAACTACAAGTTCAATACATCATGAATATCATCTATTGATTGCTATTTACTTGCTTGTTTATTACAATGTTCATCTCTTCTTACCTCATTTCTTTTTTATTTTCTTTATTTACTTACTAGTTCATCATCATCTAAATGATGACATGAAGTTTGAGGTGAGTGAATCCTTATGGATAGTAGCTCTTGACCTCAAAAACATGTTTGATAGATGATGATCATAACTTCAATACCTCCAAGGTATCCTTGAAGTTATGTTCAAATAAAAATAAATCTCTCCAACAATCTTGGAGGTTCTTGATGATGAGTTTGATGTTGGCATTTTAAGTGGCTATAATCTTTATTGAGTATTGAAAATATGCTTTCAAAACCTCTACTTCAAAACCCCTCTTAAAACCCCTCATTTTTATCTCAAGAAAGAAAACTCTAGTTTTTCCCAAAATCTTCAAAATAGTGAGTCAAAACAGTGAGTGATCTGAGTTCAAAGATTTTTCTAGAACTCAATACTCAATGTATGGATGCAAGGCCACTTGGAAAGTCTTCCTAACTCATTAGAGAACACCTATGATTTTTGGTTTGACTTGGAAATACTTGAAAGTGGTCCATTTGGATCCAAACATTCCTTCCAGACATTCTGCCTCTACTGTCACAGCAGCTTGTTTGACTTCCAATTTCTTTTTCAGAAATCTTTTCCAAACGGGGTGGTCCTAACTTATTTTTCCCTTAACCTTCAATGGCGTAGGGAACATTCTGTATACAATGGGCCTCTAGATCATTTGTTTTCATTTTCTAAGATTTTTCAACATTTCAGTCGACAATACGGACTCTATTTCTGAGTGACCTCTATTGTTTATATGATATCTCTCAATCTGTGATAGTTATTAAAGATTGGCTTTTTGGGATATATTCTAAACACAATAAGGAAGATCTCCATAAAAAATCATGTATTGAAAACATTTCTACCCCCTCTTTTCAATTTCCAAAATATCATGTTACTGTTCTGTCCACTATTCATAGCAAGCACATTTTAACTTTCATTCTTTGATTTGATGCTTACATGCATTCCAAATTAGCTCATGTTTTAGGAAGTAGTTCATACTACATGTGTACATATCCCATGATGATTCCATTCATTCATTCATACACATTCTAGACTTCTAAGTCATTCTGGGAATCCATGAACACAAAGCACACTACAACCTTGGCACATTCTAGATACATACATTGCATCCATGCAAAGATTTGGGGTTTTTGTAACTCCTAATCTAAGAAGATTATGAGGAATGATCTTGATCATACGTTCATGTTTTCCCTCGATCTAATCTTCCTTTCTCATCCGTCCCGGGGATTGAGAGGTCTTCTTTTTCCTCAAAGATTAACATGCATCATACTAGCTTGCTAAACATATTTTGATTTCTTTGATTATTTATTTCAAGAACAATTCATGTCCCCTTAGATTAGGAAAACTTAATTACTTGATACGTGATTAAACGATTTTTCCTAGGTTTATTTGTGTGATCTTTTCACTTTGCATTGTGTGATATTCGGCTTAGATCTTATGAATGATATCTTATCTTTAGATCTTCCATTTCAAATTTTCTTATGTGATGTAATATACTATCATAGTATTAATTGTCGAACCATTCATAGTATAAGATGATTATTTGGATGCTAATTGAGGCCCGTCGAAAGACGGGGCGAGTTGAGGGTGTTTTAGTCGCGATAAAGGCTCCTTCCTCTCTCGTACCAAAACCCGGAGCCAAGTTCTTTGGTTATGAAGGGCCAGTGGCCTTTATCCGTTTGGGTGAGTCAAAATTAGGTTTCTTGGTTCCTTAAAGACCAAGTGGCGACTCTGTATCTATTTTCAACCGACCTTTTCTTTTCCTTTTCAAAACAATCTCAAACAAGAGAAGTGGTCCACTTCCGCGTGTCCACACATACCATACCATAATGTAAATGTTTTTGATTATATATCTTATCAGCGGCTTGCTTTCCCCTATTATTGTTTTTGTGTGATCATTTTACTAGTTACCTATGTTTACTACTTTGGGTGTTGATTTTCTTACCTTACATTCATCGTCTCTTGCTTTGAGGGCTAGCAAGTAATGTTGAGACAGTCATATAGGTTGACAATATGGCTGACGGAATAAGGAACACAAGGAACTAATGAGGAAGGGCCCCTATTCCTGAGAACATGGATCTTACCCGAGATTTTGAAGCTTTTCTACAATGCCTAGAATATGTCTACGATGACCATTATGGAAACCGCAACAATAACAAAAAACACAATAATAATCGAGCAAATCATCAAGTTGTACCACCATTGATAATCACTAGAGATATGATACTGGAGCGATTTTGAGCTCTGCGCCTCGATATAAACATGGAACTGGCAAAGCCTGGCAAGCTAAGAAGTGGCTAAGAAATATGGATCACATTTCGAGAGGATGAGGTGCCATGAAGAAGAAAAATGTCATCTAGCTATGTTCCAGCTCACCTATGCTATTGACGATTGGTGGGAGTATGAAAAAGTGATGATAGAGGCTGAAGCATCGGAGAGAATGACGTGGATGACATTCAGAGAGAAGTTTTTGGTGAAGTACTTCCCCGAAGAAGAGAAGATCATTATGAACTTGACCCAGGGCGACATGACGGTGCGCAAGTACACTATGCAGTTCGAGAGGTTGTCATGCTTCGCCCAACATCAGATAGACACCCTGGAAAAGAAGATCAAGAGATACCTGTCACACCACGGAGCAATAAAAATAGAGAAAAATAAATTTCCTTTTGGGTCCATAGGGAATGACAGGTGAAAGTCACTAATTATCCACACCACACAGTACTAGTCCACAAGATACACAAGAATAGTAACAACTGAAATATAAAAAAGAAGTTCTATCTATTACAAAATCAGAGTGTGGTCCATAGGATTACAACAGGTCTGGAGACAACATATGCCCAAGTACCCGTTAACTAAAACAAAATAGAGTACAATAGAAATAAACTAATTGACTATCTTCAAATCTTCAGCTGGCGTAAGGATAGTCGTCAGCATAATGCTCCTTTCCAGTATAACTGGCATTAGTGGGGTCATCCTCAGCATAGTCCAACTCCGGGTTGTAACCATCACCGTAAATTCCAATACCTGCATTGTTAAGGATAGGGTAGACTGGACGGGGGAATGTCCAGGCAATAAAGGCCGTCAGCTTACTGAAAGCTGAGTGAGAACTAACTAGCACAGTCTCATAGAAATAACGTAATTACAAATTATGAACAATATATAATAGTGATACTCAATATATCTCTTCCTCTTTTATTCAGACACATCATTAACCGATTCTCATCGTCTACCAACTCTAAGGCTGACTGTACCAATACCAACTGACTATTTCGAACTGATTATATCATCACAACATACCAGTGCTCTTGTTCACCGCTATACCGCTTTTAAGAACTCTTGCGAGCACCCATACATCATTCTCATATAACGACTGGTCTACGGATGTACCAATACTCTTGTTCACCGCTTTTAAGAACTCTTACGATTCACCACTTTTAAGAACGCTTGCGAGTATCGTACATACATAGCTCCGGTAAATACAAACCATGTGTAATACCCTGAGTTTTTTTTATAGTTCTTAATGTTTAAATTGGTATTTTTATGATTTTATTTAAATTAATAATGTGGTTAGTATACAAATATTAGTGTGAGTGTTTTACACAATAGGATATACCATTGAATTTTAAAATTTGATACATCAGCAGTGCATGTGTGTGTGTGTTTAATGTGGACTGTGTGGTTAGGTTATATGTAATATAATATATAATATTGTGGGTGTACACTTATAGTTATATAACATTAGGTTAGGATATGTTTTTTTTTAAAAAAAGAAGCACTAGTTCCTCTACACTGCACAGCCGCCGAGAGAGAGAGAGAGAGAGAGAGAGAGAGAGAGAGAGAGAAAGAAGAGAAAGAAGAAGAAGAAAAGAGAAGAAGAAGGAGAAGGGTCTCGGGTGCGTAGGCGCGTGGGGAATCGCGGAGCGTATACACCGTGTTGCCAATTTTTTTTTTAAACAAGGTGAGTTAAATTTTGTGTACCCAAGTATATATATATATACACGTATGTATATATGTATATGGGAGTAAATTAAATTAGTACTTGTTTAATATAATTGTTAGGGTTACATCCTTGTAATGTATACACGTTATTGTAAAGTAATCTAGATTATTTTTTTTCTTTCCCTTCCTGTGACTTTGTGATTATGATAATAGGGTATTCGACAAGGGTTAGGTGAATAGTTAGTTTGATAAAACCCTATGTGAGATATTCATAGTAATCAAGAAATATATGTGAAAATTCGTTTTTTTTATTTCACACCGTTGCAGAAACTTCAGAAAATTATTGTAAATTCGTGGGTTGGAATTTTAACATTCTGTCCGCGTGGCCTGTGTAAAACGCAATTCTGCACACTTTTCGTGTTTTGAGTTTTCTCTGATTCTGCACCGTTTGGGCTGTAGATTTAAATTTCAGTAGCAGTTTTTATATGATTAAAAACGTATTGGATACCTAAATTAATTTATGTGTCGGGATAAACTCGTGTTCGTTATTGTGATATAACGTGAAAATTTCGTTGAGATGTAAGCATTCTCATCTAATGTTGGGTTTCATAAATTTGTGAATGTGAGACCATTCATGTGAAGATTTTTAGAATTAATATTAGAAAATCCTTTAGTGTGTTCACCACTGCTCCTTATGAGTTTAGGCGGCGACTTCGTGGATGACCCGTCTTGTGTGATTAGACGGCGACTACGTGGATGACCCGTCTCTTCATTTTAAGCCTTATGCCCGGCTTGTTGGTCTATTTCATGTGTATTTAGACATTGTTTATTAACGTCAAAAACGTAAGTACTAGCCTTTCGGTGTAGACTCAAATCCCAGTGATACCCCATGGGAGTTGGGACCGGAGTGGGAGTTAGTATTACGTTAGGAGACACATGGGATATATGTGTAGGCTGAACCATGGATGGGTGGCCGAAGTGGTGAACATAAGATTTAATTAACTAAAACACATGTGGTGCTTAAATTGCGGCTATACGTTGTAATGTAGTTCGTTATATTTTGTTGTAGTCGAATCCTTGTCATATCAAACAACTTATGTGGGTATCCGTTAGTTTAAATATAGTATTGTATGTGTACCGTAAAATATTTGGGCACATTGTGAACTAATAATAAATAGGATCAGATTAGTAAATTAGATAATTTGGTCACTTAACTTCACAATTGAGGGTCGTTTCGCGAAACTTGAAGTAAAACGACAATCCGAGCGACTTTCGTGTTTTACATTTTTCCTAAAAACGTCATCTTGACACCGTTTTGATTTAATTTCAGAATCTGCTGAATATCGCGTGTCTATGAGCTGAAGTTTAATAATTAATTTATGACTTACGTGTTTAGAATTAATGAACGGGGACGCGTAGCTTCCCTTGGAAATTTAATTCTGAACATATTTCATGTTTTAAGTTTTGTCCAATTCCAACTCCTTCTTGAAGATATATTCATTTTTTTAAATACCATTTAAAGAAGGATTTTTGATTTTTTACTAACATCTATTTATGCAGGATGGTAGGCCCACTAATGTGTTTGCAGGTATTGGCCTACTATAGCTAAGAAGGGTAAGTATTTATCCAGTCTAGTTCGGGTAGGAACTATATTGCCGTCACATAAAAGGGAAACTACCCCTTGTCCCGTTATGTGAGCGGAACTACTTTCCTACCCGATCTTTTATTTATTATTGTTGTGTTGGTGTAAGGGATTATGAACGATCCCTAAGATTTTGTGTGATTAGTTTTATTTAACTCATACCAGTCATGTGACTGACCCGTTGAGTTTTTCTCGCGGGTGCGTTCTTTTTGGAGCGTAGCCGATCGGAATTTGCAGGGATAGTGAGAAGTTCGTGGCATTTGATAATAGGAGACGTGTGAAGTCTTTATTAGCTTTTAAAATTTTATTTGAGAGTTTTCGTATTTTATATTTTGGCATTGTGGGCCATTTGATTTTATCAGATATTGTTTGAATTTTTTTTTAGAGATTAATTATGATTTTGGAACATTAGATTTTGATCCTTATTAATTGGATATTTTACTGGTATATTGCGTTTGGGAGTTAAGTTGTATCCTGTTCAGACTGTGTGTTTTTTTTCTTCTTTGCGATCACCTCTAATAATCGGACAACTGGATATTGGTTTAGGGATTTTCCCTTGACTAATATTTAATTGTCTGAAAATTTGGGGTGTGACACCATGGGCGTGCCACAAGTACTCTTGTTCACCGCTTTTAAGAACTCTAACTGTTCACCGCTTTTAAGAACGCTTGAGAGTACTGTGCACCCATAATTCTCACCATCCTGATTAAATCCTTGTTACACACTTATCGGATTCAACCTGAGCGAATCATCAGCTCGACTCACATAACCTCAAAGATAACCAATAACCCACTGACTCAAACACCAATTACATAATGCTACCCAATGATATTATCTCCAATCCTTATCTCATTATCGCATCATGTTATAACTAATGTTTCGAACCTGACTGCGTTACTCGCCATATTGTCTCAATCTCGTTATCACATCCCATTACCTCCGTAATCCATAATATCACATAATAGGAACATGAAACAACAATTAAACAACTATGCATTATGAATTATAAACTTAAGGAACATATCCATGTTATGCTAGGTTTGATGGATCCTTTACTTCGAGAGTCAATAACGGGGCCTGGAGCGAGAAATTATTTTTTAGTTAGTTCAAACTCAATCGATTAAAGGAAAGTGATGTTCGATCGATTGAAGTATTCTCGATCGATTGAAGTCAAGGTTGTCTCGATCGATTGAAGTCATTTCGATCGATTGAGAAATAGGGATGTTCAATCGATTGAATGTAGTTCGATCGGTCGAACTTTGTCTTCTTCAGATTCTGTAGTGAACGTCCAGAATTTGGTAGGGTGTGTTTGGGTGATTATTAAACATACAAAAACTTGTAACACATCATAACTAAGCTACTGAGTGAGTTTGGGACTCACCAAAAGTTGCTCAGGGCGCATTTGGCAACGTCAAGCTTTGAGCTTTCTCCATGCAATGGCCTCCTTCTCTCTTTCTCCACTGTCTCTGTCTCTTTCTCTCTGTGTCTCTCCTTCTCTTTCTCTTCTACTTCTTCTTCTTCTTCCCTGCTTCTCTCTTTCTCCCAAGCTGTGAGTATATCTATAGGTTTGTGTATATATATAGAGGTATGTATATATATAAACACAAGCACACAAACTCTCTCAACTCTCTCAAGTTTAGCATACCCATACACACACGAACACAACCATATATATAGAGGGGAAGGAGTGCAGATGGCAATGTTTGCGGGAAACCTGGGAATCCAAATGATTATGTTCGATCGATCGAGCTTCCTTTGATCGCTCGAACTCAGATCGGCTAGTTAGATCGATTGAAAAGCACTTTGATAGATTGAAGTAGAGTCCAAGTATTAAATTCTGGTCGGTAGATTTTGATCGATTGAACAGGGTTCAATCGCTTAAACTTTGGGAATGCTCGATTGCTCGAACGCACTTCGATCGATCGAAGGTTAAATTTCAAGTATGACCAAGGGAAGTATATGGAATCTCTGTGCATAAATAATTATTGAAAATACAGGGTATTACATCATCCACTACTCATTAAGGATTTCGTCCTCAAAATAAAAAACATGCAAGGTCTAAAACAAAAATGGAAACTTCTCACGCATCTCTGACTCTAGTTCCCATGAAGCTTCTCCTTCATCATGATGCTTCCACTGAATCTTTACTAACGGAATCTCCTTGTTCCTGAGTTTCTTGATTCCACGGTCTAAAATACGAATTGGTCCTTTGTTGAATGTGACATTGTCGTTGATTTCAATATCCTCAAAGTTGATCTCGTGCACTGGGTTGTGAGCACACCTCATCATACTGATGTGGAACACGTTGTGCACTCTTGACATCTTTAGCGGCAACGTAAGGCGATAAGCAACCTTTCCAACACGCTCTAGTATCTCAAATGGTCTGATGAATTGAGGCGATAGCTTGCCTCTCTTCTGACCAAATCTGACAATGCCTCGAACAGGCGAAACCTTGAGCAGCACGTGATCTATAACTACAAACTCCAAGTCTTTGCGTCGCTTGTCAGCATAACTCTTGTGTCGTGTCTAAGCTATCCTCATTTTCTCACGTACAATCTTAATCTTCTCGCTGGTCTCTCATACCATCTCTGGCCCAAGAGGTTGAGTATCTCCGACTTCGGTCCAATAAAGCGGCAATCGACAAGGTCTTCCGTACATAGCTTTAAATGACGCCATCCCTATACTCGAATGATAACTATTGTTGTAGGCGAACTCAATCAAAGGTAAGTGCGTCTCCCAAGAATTCTAAAAATTAATGACACAAATGCATAACATATCCTCCATTACTTTATAAACTCGTTCAGTCTGTCCATCGGTCTACGGATGAAAGGCTGAACTCAAGTTTAATGTTGTTCCCATTGTTGTTTGGAGACTCTTCCAAAATTCTATAGTAAAATGCGAATTTCAATATGACACAATAGAAATAGGTACTCCGTGTAATCGTACAACGTCCTGTAAATACATTTGACTTAACCGTTCTACTGGATATGTCACATTGTAGGCAATAAAATGTGCCATCTTTGTAAGTTGATCCACGATTACCTAAATAACATCATGGTTCTGCTGTAACTTCAGCAATCCTACCATGAAATCCATAGTGATGTGTTCCCATTTTCATTGAGGAATCGGTAACAGTTGCAGTAACCCAGGTGGCTTCTGATGTTCCGCCTTTACTTGTTTACAAGTAAGACACTAAGATACATACTCAGCTACCTCTCTCTTCATCCCTTCCCACCAGAAATTCCTCTTTAGATCCTTGTACATCTGTGTACTTCCAGGATGAATCATCATCCGTGACTTATGTGCTTCATATAATATTTCTTTCCGGAGATTTTCTTCGTCAGGTACACAAAGTCTACCTTTACATCGTAAGGTTTTGTCTGTACTAATACTCCAGATTTCTGGCTCCTGAGCTGACATCTTCACAAACAATAACTTTAAATCTTCCATTGTCTATTGAGCCTCTATGATACTACTGATCAAAGTTGGCTGTACCATTAAACATCCAAAATGCTGTCTTTCCATTGGTTCCACTGGCTGAAGCTTGAATTCAGCTAACACTTCCAATGCTTTTCATTCTTGAATTAGTAATGCAGTGATCACTAGTCGAGGTTTACAACTTAGAGCATATGCTACGACATTTGCTTTACCCGAATGGTATTGGAATGAAAAGTCCTAGTCCTTGAGTAACTCCATACATCTCTGTTGTAGCATGTTCAACTCCTTCTAAGAGAATAAATACTTCAAGCTCTTATGATCGAAAAATAGATCAAAATTTTCTCCATAGAGATAGTGTCTCCAAATCTTTAATGCAAACACTATTACTGCTAACTCTAGATCATGCGTCAGATAATTCTTCTCATGTACCTTCAATTGCCTGGATCCATATGCAATGACATTCCCATCTTACATAAGTATACATCCAAGTCCTTGGTGCGATGCATCACTGTAGATCACATACCTTTCTCTACTCTTAGGTATTGCAAGTACAGGTGCAGAAGTCAATCTTTCTTTTAACTCCTAGAATGCACTCTCATGCTTGTCTGTCCACTCATACTTCATCTCATTTCTCGTCAAATTCGTCAATGGCCCTGCTATCTTGGAAAATCCTTCTATAAATCTTCTATAATATCCTGCTAGGCCAAGAAAACTTATAACTTTAGTAGCATTAGCCGGTCTATTCCAGCTTAAGACCGCATCAATCTTAGATGAGTCCACAGAGATACTGTCTCGAGATATAACATGTCCTAAGAATTTGACCTCCTATAGCCAAAACTCACACTTACTGAACTTTTTATACAACTTGCTATCTTAGAGTGTCTGCAAAGCAATCTGCAAATGCTCCTTGGGGTCTTCCTCCGTCTTTAAGTAGATCAGTATGTCGTCGATGAACACTATAATGAATTTATCCAGATATGATCTGAATACTCTATTCATCAAGTCCATGAATACTACTAGAGCGTTTGTTAGTCCAAAAGGCATAACTAAAAACTCATAATGCCCATATCTCATCCTGAACGCAGTCTTCGACACATCCTCTAGTCGAACTAAAAGTTGATGATATCCCGAACGTAGATTGATCTTTGAAAAGAGCTTTGATCCTTGTAACTGGTCGAATATGTCATCTATCCAAGGTAGTGGATATCTATTCTTGATCGTAACTTTGTTCAACTCCTTATAGTCTATACAGAGTCGAAGTGTTCCGTCCTTCTCCTTCAAAAATAAAACTGGTGCTCCCCAAGGTGACGTACTTGGGTGAACAAAACCTAAATCTTCAAGTTCCTGAATTTGCTTCTTCAGTTCCAACATCTCAATTGGTGCCATCCTATATGGAGTTTTAGATATTGGCAACATACCAGGTACTAATTCCATATAGAAGTCTATTTCTCTTTTTGGTAAAGTCCTTTAATTTCTTGGAATACATCCTAAAAATCTTGTACAGTAAAAATCTGATCCATCTTATGTTCTGTATCCGTACTCCCGATTATAACCAAACTACTCACAAGAAACATGTCGCTCATTGTTTGACACTGAAATCTAATCGTCGGACATCCTGATATTGGAAACACAATCGTCCTAGTAGGGCAATCCAAATTGGCATTGTACTTAGTCAACCAATCCATCCCTAGGATAATGTCGAACTCTGACATTGACAGATTTACCAAATCTGCTGGAAGATTCCTATCTCCCAAAGTCAGTGGACATTCCTTACATACTTTACCCAGCTTAACAGTCACTCCCAATGGTGACACAACGTTAAGTGCTGAATCGAGTGTCTGGGGTTCTAAATCCAATTGACGCACAATCTTAACAGCAGTAAATGAATGTGCAGCTCCAGTATCGAATAAAGCTTTAACTGTACTATGACAGAGTACAAGCATACCTTCCAAATGTTGCTACTCATAAGCATTAAAGCCTGATTCTGCTGGACTGATAGCATTCATCCTTGTCTAATTTGGGGGTCCTTGAATTCCTCGAACTGGTGCTCCATAGTATCCTCCGCATGGTGCACGACAATCCTTGCTTAAGTGTCCCGACTTGTTATAACTTCAGTAGATGAGATCCATTTGACGGTTAACCCTAACGGTTGTGCAAAACTTGGCAAAGTGCCCTGGCTTTCCGCAAGCAAAGCATCCTCCGGTGTTGGTTGGTGGGGCTGTTAGCAATGCCTGCGGATGTAGTCCTTGCTGACGATATTGCTAGGGTCAAGAATAACCCTGCTGTGGCTTCCTAGTTCCTCCTCAGGTTCTCTTGTTCCCTTAAAAATTCCCTTGAAGTCTCCAACCCTGGGTATTCCTTGGCGGTTAGTTCTAAAAATTCTGGGGCTGAAATCCTCTTGATGACTGAGCTCAATTTATATGTGGTCGCTATGCTAGATAGGCATCTTTCTCCAATCCTATAGCAAATGTGACAATCCCTTTGAATGTCTGACTTAGATGGCCAACCATCATATGTTTGAGGTGGGGGTTCAATCCTTGGTGAAATATATTCACCTTCTTTTGTGGAGTGTCTATCATATGCTGGGCGAAATGAGATAGTCGCTTGAATTGTATTATGTACTCTCGAACAATCCATCCTCCTTGAACCAGACTGAGAAAATTCTTTTCTTGTTGATCTCTCTCATCCTCTGGGAAATAATTTTCTAGAAACCTTTCTCGGAATGTCCCCCAAGGTATTTTTCTTATAGCTTCGGCTCCTATTATAGTTCTTTCGGCTTGCCACCAGTCTGCGGTAGCAAAATTGAGCTGAAACGTAGCAAGGCAACGTTTTTCTTGTTCACTGCGCTCTAGTGCTTCAAAGATTAATTCCATCTCCCTTATCCACTGTTCAGCTTGCCATGGTTCTGTAAGCCCATCAAATTTCCTGGGACGTAAACCACAAAAATTTGCTAGTAGCTTATCACCTGTCTGTCTCGACGGCGGTGGTACAACAGGTCTTTGGCGAGTGGAGTGATTGTAAGTATCTCCCACATGCTCCATCCTTTGCATAAATGCTTCAAAAACTCCCCTTGGATCCATTCCCTCCAGAATAGGGGCTTCCAACCGTGCTTGATTTCTTGGTCTAACCATAATGATAACGAGTGCCGCCTACAAGAGACTAAATGATCAGCTGAAGGTCTTCTCATGGAAACGAAAACAAGATAGAGCGAGAAGCAGCAAGAACTAACAGTTCTACTAAACAACACATATCAATAGAACATACAATCAATAGCGAAAGTACTGCTCGGATATATAAATATCAAAAGATGTACCGCATAGTACACATTAGTCAAATTGTGTACCACGTGGAACAAAACAAAACACAGTGCTAAGGTCAACTATTATAATACTACTACTAAGGATAACATCTATATAAGGTTTTGGTCAAATAACTATCTCTCAAGCTCCCAAAAATCTGGTGGACAACATGTCCTGTGACAAGTGGGGATATTTGTAAAATATAACCGTGCTAAAATAAAGAAATACACTGATTTAGTCTACAACTCCCTTGTAAATCTGCAATTTGGATTACAATGCCAGTTTTTATACAATATGACTAATCTTTGATAAGTTGTGCTATTTTGAGCTATTATCTGTGTAGATTACTCTTTTGCTGGGTGTAGGAATCAATAACAGGATAAAAGGAAAGCTAGATTATAAGAAAGGCAATTGAAAGATGAAAAGTGCAGTTTGAGTGATCGAAGACACCTCAAGCGATCGAGGGTTTGATCGATTGAAGGTTGTTCAAGCGCTTGAAGATTCCAGAAGTTCAATTGATCGAGTGATGTTTGATCGGTCGAACATGGCTTTTACAGAACTTTTGCACACGCAGCAGAGACGGAGTTTTTAACCCTAGCTCTAGGTTTTAGTATATATCTTTATTTTGTTTACGTCCATAAGGACGCCCACTTTACTTTTTATCAATTTATAGAGAGAGTTAGAGAGTTTTACATTGGTTTTGTAGGTTTCAAGTTTGATATTGCTTGTTTCTTGGATATTTTGCAAGTTTGATCTTAATATAACATTCTAGGTTCTGCTATATTGTGTTATTTTACACTCTTTCAGTAGTTTCGTTATTTATAATCTATTAGAATCATAGTTTTGCTTGCACGTAGTGATAAAACCATAGTTTCATAGTTTTCCATGTTTAAATCACAACCAAACAAAGCCTTAATGAATATTTATGTTAAAAACGAATCTGAGACACTTTAGACCATGTTGAAGTAGTCCTAGGGTTGTAAGATCACGATGAAACAGTGATCTCCAGCCTCTGCCATGCAGCAGTTTGAGACCTGTGTTCGATCGATCGAAATTAGTTCGATTGATCGTACCAGGGTACAGTCATGCAATCGAATACAGTTCGATCGATTGAGAGGTGATGAGGTTTGATCGATCGAAAGTGCGTCGATCAATCGAACTCTCTGATTCTTGAGAATATCCTATGCAGTATTCCTAGACTTTCTGCTTTAGAGTTTTGTTATCAAACTATCCCCGAATGCTCAGTTTGTCAAACAGTCTCTGAACTTAAGGCCTTAAAGCATTTTTCTTCAATATCTTTTGCAAACCACCTTCAATGCTAACACCATTGTAGGTGCGAGTCTTAACTATTATTTTAAACCGCTTTCACGTGTTTCAAATTAACTATGATGATATAGTCCTGGTCATGAAAGGGCTATAGATTCTTTATTTTTAGAGAAATACGGGATACTGTAGAAGATGTACTCCATTGAACTTTAATGCAACTGAATGGTAGATGGCTAGGTCGCTGTGGATTCGTGTGATCCCATCACTTCCCTTTTTATTATGTAAAAACACGATTTTAAAATATCACTTTAGTTTATTAGTTAATCATTATTTTAAGTTAATTTAGTTGCTTTCTTTTTAGTAGTTGATAATCGTGGAACTCCGTGTTCTACACTTTCCTTAAACATTGATTTTTATTTTCTTTTTAGAGTCTAATCTAGGTACTTAATTTTCAACCTTCCCTGTGGGATCGACCTGGTCTTAACCAGATTACTACTTGCACGTCTACCTATACTTGGGTATAGCACACAAGCGCACACAAATTATTCTCGTGTCAAGTTTTTGGCGCCGTTGTCAGGGAAGGCAACTAGCTAACGCTTAGATTACCTCGATTTATCTTTACCTCTTTCTATTTTCCTTTTTCTCTTTTATCTTTAGTTTAAAACCTTTTAGGATTTCTTCCCTTTCATGTCTGATGATTCCATTGAAGGAATTCATGGAAATCTATTCTACTCATCTGATTCTTCTAGTTATATTAATCCTGTAGCTACACCTACAGATTCTATGGCTGATAATCAAAGTGAAAATGGTGAGAATGCAGTTGTGCTTGATGAGTTGTTACGTCCTTTGGGCTATCTTATGCACCCCGACCATGCACCTACACCTTATTGTATTCTCATTCCACCCTATGCGGGCGAATTCCAATTTCGCAACGGAATGATTCAACTCCTTCCGACCTTCCACGGAATGGAGAGCAAAAAGGCGTATCTACATGTCAAAGATTTCGAGGATGTTTGCAAAACATTTTTGCAGAATTGTCCTATAGATGTGACATGCCTAATGCTATTTCCCTTCACCTTAAAGGATAAAGCAAAAGTGTGGCTACTCACCCTCAAGCCAAATTCGATTTTCACCTGGCATGTGATGAACACTGCATTTTTAAAAAAAAAATTTCCACCTCGCATGACCACTGAACTTAAATGTCAAATTAATTACTACAAACAAAAGAGCAATGAAACCTTCACTCAAACGTGGGAATGTTTCAAGGATTTGCTTCTCTCATGCCCACATCAAGGGTACGAGAAATGGCGAACCATCAGTTTCTTTTATGAAGGACTTAATGGTTAAACAAAGAAACTAGTTGAAACCATGAGGTCAGGCCCATTTCTTCGTAAAAACACCGAAGAGGCAGAAGCCCATTTTGAGTGGTTAGCCGAACATGCTCACGAATGGTCTAGTTCTAAAGACGTCTCCCGTGCTCAGATATCAGGTGTAGAGGAGAAAAGTATATATCAGCTAACAAGTGAAGATCGCCTAATGACCAAATATGAAGAACTAGCAAAAAAAGTGGAGGAGTTAGGAATGAAAGGAGAGAGTTCTATACAGGTTTTGCCTGAAGAACCATGCGGCACATGCAACATGTTGGGACATACTACTCAATATTGTCCCAATGTGCCGTACTTTCAAGAGCAAGCCCCCATGGAAATGAATGCCATGCAAGGGTATAGGGGGCTGGGTAATTCCTATAACAATAATAACTTTCAAAATAATAACAATCGATGGAATCACCCCAGTTTTGATTGGAAAACTTACGCTGGGACCCAAAATCAATATCAACAACAACATCCCTACAACAACAATAATCAATATCAAGGGCAATACAATAGACAGTCCCAACCATTCAATCAAAATAGACCAAACAACTATAACCAAGCTCAACCCTCTAATAATCAACAGTCAAACGTGTACGTGCCACCACACAAAAAGGTGCAAGAATAAGATCCACTCTCTAACTGGAATTTGACACAACAATTAATTCAAATGATGAGTAAAATATCTGCAACGTTAGAGAGAATAGATGCACGACAAGAGGGGTCGAGTGGAACGTTTCCTGCCCAACCACTTCAAAATCCTAAGGGATACAATAAAAGTCCCAATAATCAAGAACACGCAAAATCCGTGACTACTCTGAGAAGCGACAAGATTATAGGGCAAAACATGCCCCTCTCTACTCCTGAAGAGTACGAGGAGGACGAAGTGGTAAATAAAAATGAACCTTCAATTCAGGAAGATGAGCCATCCACTAATAACGAACCATTAGAAATAAATGATGAAGCTCCTAAAGAAGTGGAAGAAGTTGAGAGAAGGCCCAGAAAGGAGCCCGTTAACGATGAATTACCGAAATGCCCTTTCCTCGCACCTTATCCTCAAAGGTTAAAGAAGCCCAAAAATGAGGCAAAGAATCAGGAGTTCTTGGAATTATTTAAACAAGTCAAAATAAACCTTCCACACTCCTTAATGCTATTAAATAAGTACCGGCCTACGCTAAGTATCTCAAAGACTTATGTACGGTCAAAAGGAGGCAAAGTGTGAAGAAACATGCTTATGTCGCTTGCCAAGCAAGCGTAATCATTCAAAATGAGTTGCCTCCGAAACTTAAAGACCCCGGTACTCCCACTGTCTCATGTCGAATTAGAAATCAAAGAATAGGCAACGCACTCCTCGATTTAGGAGTAAGTGTAAACCTGCTGCCATATTCAGTTTACAAACAACTAGGCTTAGGTGAACTCAAACCTAACCAAGTTGCACTACAACTGGCAGATAGGTCAGTCAAATACCCTAGAGGAATACTAGAGGACGTCCTCATTTAAATAGACTCATTTGTCTTCCTAGTTGATTTCGTGATCTTAGACACTGCACCTGTGTCTAATCCATGTGCACAAATCCCGGTGATATTTGGACGCCCATTCCTCAACACAATTGATGCCGTAATAAAAATAAGAAGTGGCATAATGACCATCATATTCAGGAACATGACTTTAAATGTCAAAATCTTTTCAAATCCCCGACCTGAAGAATACGAGGATGAGGAGGAAGTTAACTACAATGAAATGGTCATTGAAGATGAGGCCGATTTGGTCGATTATAAAGATCCTTTAGAGGTAGTAGTGGCACAATTTGATGCCGTCTACCAACCTAAAAACTCTACCCCATTGGATGACGACCTAAATCTAACTTGCTTGATGATGGAAATGAAAGAGGAGCATAAAGCTGAATGCATGTGGATTGCACCATACGAACCACTACCTCCCAAAACAAAAATAGTCATGCCCTCCAACTTTCAGTTTCCCGATTTGGAATTAAAGGAGCTCCCAAAAGAGCTCAAATGCACTTTCCTAGGGACTGAAAAGACTTATCCTGTTATAATCTCATCTACATTAAATTCTGAACAAGAGGATAAGTTAGTCCAATATTGAAACAACATAAGGGAGCATTAGGATGGACTATTGCCAAAATCAAAGGCATAAGCCAGTCTGTTTGCACCCATAAAATATATCTGGAGGAAGACGCTATACCTTTGCGACAAATGCAAAGGCGTCTGAATCCCAACATGCAAGAAGTAGTCAAAAAGGAAGTTCTAAAACTACTAGATGTTGGGATCATATATCCTACTTCTGACAGCCCTGGGGTCAGTCCAACCCAAGTGGTGGCAAAAAAGGCAGGCATAATGGTTATTCCTAATAAAGATGGCGAATTGGTACCATCACGCGTCCCCACCGGATGGTGAATGTGTATTGATTATCAAAAATTGAATATCGTGACTCAAAAAGACCACTTTTTATTACCATTCATGGATCAAATGCTAGAACGAGTGGCGGGTCATAAATACTATTACTTCTTGGACAGATACAGTGGGTATAACCAAATTGAAATCGCTCTTAAAGGTCAGGAGAAAACAACTTTCACATGTCCGTTTGGTACTTTTGCTTACCGTCGTATGCCTTTCGGTTTATGCAATGCACTTGCTACATTTCAGCGGTACATGTTAAGTATTTTTAGCGATATGGTCGAACAGATACTCGAAGTCTTCATGGACAACTTTTCTGGGTTCGGCTATAGTTTCAAAAATTGTCTAGAAAACCTTGAACGGGTATTAGCTAGATGCGAGGACAAACACCTGGTACTAAACTGGGAAAAGTGTCACTTCATGGTGACCAAGGAAATTATCCTCGGCCACATTATTTCTGATAAAGGTATCCAAGTAGATAAAGCAAAAATCGATATAATCTCGAATCTACCTATTCCCCGTATAGTCAAAAACATCCGATCTTTTCTGGGGCACGCAGGATTTTATTGTCACTTCATCTAGAACTTTAGTGTAATATCCCGACCACTCTGTCAACTGCTCGTTAATGACGCACCATTTGAGTGGTCGGAAAGCTGTCGAACATTGTTTGACGCAATAAAAGAACACCTTACCTCCGCACTAATAATACAGAAACCTGACTGGGGTTTGCCATTCGAACTAATGTGCGATGCTAGTGACTATACCATTGGTGCAGTCCTAGGATAGAGGAAGGATAATAAGCCTTATATAATCTACTATGCCAGTCAAACACTTAACGAAGCTCAAATGAATTATACGACTACTGAAAAAGAGCTACTAGTAATAGTCTTCGCTCTGGATAAAATTCAGGACATATCTGATAGGGTCCCCAATCGTCTGTTTTATGGACCACTCAGCCCTCAAGTACATCCCATCTAAGAAGGATGCGAAACAAAGGCTTATCCGTTGGATACTCTTACTCTAAGAATTCGATATCACGATCAAGGATAAAAAGGGAGTAGAGAATGTGGTCGCTGACCATTTATCTCGGTTAACGTTTGTTGACAACATTGAACCCATACCGATTAAGGATGAATTCCCAGATGAGCAACTGATGACTATTTCCAGTTTGCCCTGGTACACAAATATAGTAAACTATATAGTTACGGGAGAGACCCCAAGTCATTGGTCAAATCAAGATAAAAAATGGTTCCTCTCTTTCGCACGTCACTTCTTCCTCGAGGACCCGTACATATTCAAGTATTATGCTGATCAGGTCATCTGACGTTGCGTTCCCAATGAGGATATAACTGTGATATTAGCTTTATGCCACTTCGAAGCTTGCGATGGCCACTTTGCTTCACAAAAGACTGCACAGAAAATCCTACATAGCGGTTTCTATTGGCCAACCATATTCAAGGATGCCCACGAATTTTGTAAATCGTGCCAACGCTGTCAAAAGCTAGGTGCAATCTCAAAACAAAAATCTCAAAACGAAATTCTATGCCTTTGACTCACATAATCACAATCAAAATTTTTGATTATTGGGGCATAGATTTCATGGGCCCATTCTCGAAGTCCAACAACTACAAATATATACTCCTTGCTATAGAGTATATCTTGAAATGGGTAAAGGCTATTCCAACAAGGCAAAATGATCATAGAACAGTTATTTCTTTCTTAAAAGAGAATATTCTTTCGCGTTTTGGAACCCCAAAGGCATTAATTAGTGACCAAGGAAAGCACTTCTGCAATAGACCCTTGGAATCACTTCTCAAAAAGTATGGGGTTAACTATAAAATTGCCTTAGCCTACTACCCACAAACTAATGGGCAAGCATAATTAGCTAACCAAGAAATCAAACATATTCTCGAAAAGGCGGTTAGTTCAAATCAGAAAGACTAGGCATACAAGCTGACCGATGCTCTATGGGCATATCGTACTGCTTACAAGACAAATCTGGGAATGTCCCCGTACAAGCTAGTATACGGAAAGACATGTCACCTCCCTGTCGAAATTGAGCACAAAGCGTATTGGGCGACACACTCATTGAACTTTGATATTAAAGAGGGAGGTCATCTCTGGAAACTCCAGTTAGTTGAACTGGAAAAAATACGTTGCGATGCGTACAACAATGCCAAAATACATAAGGAAAGGTTGAAGGCTCACCACGATAGAATGATCTTTCATAACTCATTCAAGCCAGGACAAAAAGTCTTATTATTTGACTCCCGCCTTCACCTATTTCCTGGGAAAGCTCTTCTCCCGGTGGACAGGACCGTTCATTGTTAAATCTATTTTCCCACACGGGGCCATTGAGCATATAAATCCTAAGAATGACAAAATTTTCAAGGTCAATGGCCAAAGATTAAAGCCGTTCTTGGAGAACTTCCAACTAGAAGCTAAGCAGATCCAGCTATATGAGCCCAACTGTTCCTCTACTTAAAAATACTAAAGAGTGTTCTCACACTATTGTTGTATTTATTCTGTTTGCTGCACTTAGTTTGTTTTATTCATTTATGTCTTTTTGAATGTGTCATTGCGTCTAACCTACTATTCTTTATTGTCTATCCCCTGCAGGCTATTTAAAATGAGAAATCATGATGGTACATGGTCCATGTTTTTGGTTGGTTCATGGGCTGATTCGAAAGATCAAAACCCTACATGGACCGCTGACGAGATTGCATTCTGCTTTTCACTATACCAAGGTCCGGATGCTGATAATGTAGTTGACCTGACCCAAGGGTACATCCCTTACAATCCTGCCCTCCTTCAAATTAACCCTTTTGCGAATATGGATCTTCCAGAAGAGGAAGGAGAACCAGAAGGGTATTTCGTTGGGGAAGTGGATGATGCACTCTTGGAACAATGGGAGAATGACTCAATGTGGGAACCATGGGTTAAAGAAGATCTACAAGATGTGGTGCCCGAACGCCATAACATTGTCTTCACATATGTGCACATGAGCTATTTGTTGTTCCGACTTCAATGCCCGCTACCTGGTAGTGAACATGGTTCTATCACGCTAATAGTGAGGTTAACGCTTTGTCATGTTTCATTTTCTTTCTGTCGTGTTTTGTTTATTCCTTTCTGTTAGTTCTTTCAATTGTTTTATTTACCTTCTTTCTTTTGTTTTTCTTCTGTTTGCCTTTGTCTAGGGTTATCACTATGTTTCACAATGGTCTATCGGTGTTCCTTCCACACCAACTGTTTCATGGACCTGGACCTTACATAGGGTCTCCTGGTACTCTGCCGCAAAAGAGCAAACAGTTGAGAAATTATTCTCCTCTATCAATGTCTCCATCTGGATTGCCTCTTGTATGTGTAATCAATTCTTTGGAGGATTCAGACACTGTCGATGATATTCTGGACGCTTTCAGATCTTTCTGGAATCGTGAATTATCGCGTTTGGCCTCCAACTATGAAGATTTGGCGGAGCACGAAGCATTTGCGGAAGATGAAATTTTTATGCTTGAAGTTTAGTGACTCGCTTCGGTTATGTCGTGTCGTTTGATTCATCTTTTCTCAATTGAAGTGTAATGTTGGACAAAGAATTGCCAGTTTTTGTTTTTAATTTTAGTTTTTTATGTAATAAGGTCTTAAGTGCGAATTTGGGGATTATGATTTGCAAAATAGATGCTATTACGAAGTTATATTTATAAAATTTGCAATTTTCTATTATGATGATGATCTTTTCTGACTTGCATGTCCTGTGATTGAACTGTTCTTATCACTTTTTGTATGTCCAGAGCAATCTTTATTAGTTGGGGGTACATCAATATATCATTCCAAGTGATCCTAGAATTCTCAGGTTTGATCGATCGAACCATTCTCGATCGATCGAAGATGTAGAATCCTCAAGCACTGTAACAGGTGTCAATCGATTGATTCGATCAATCGAACGTTCTCGATCGATCAAGACTTGTATTTAAACGAGGCGTCCCCCACAATCTTCTTTAGTTTCTCTTTCTCACTCTCTCTTTCAAGCGCTTAAGCTCAGAGAAAGAACTTGGGGCAATTTGACTCCTCCCCAGTCACACACATCGATTCAAGATCTCGATCCTCCATCACAATCATCATCATCTTATCCTTTCCTTTGTGCTTACTGCGGTAAGGTTCTGAGAACCCCATATCTCCATTTTCATTGCAAAGCATGAAGGGATCCCCCCCATTGGTTCTAAGACCATTTTATAGTAATTGTAGCTTAGGATTCTTTCTTGTTTGTTTTATTCTTGTGTTATTTCTTGTCTCTGCGGAAATGCTATGTTCGATCGATCGAACTGGGCTCAAACGATCGAACGCAACCTATGTTCAATCGATTGAAAATTATTCGATCGATCGAACTGATGCAGAAGCATTTTTTTTTTCTTCTTTGACCCTCTTTGCCCTATTTTATTTAGTCTTTTCTTTTCATTTCCTATTTGAGGTTTCCCACCATGAATCCTGTGATAGGCTATCATAGGGATAAGTCCTTTGACTTGACCATTCCGGACCCAGCCACTCGATCATGGGTTTTGGAATATGTTTGATCAGTCTTGGTACACGTGGTTCTTTAGCCACTGCAAGGTCATGTTGAAGCGGTCCCTAGAGACGGTGTGGCTTTCAGTACCATGGTTCTTAGAAAAGATTCAGGCGATGCCACAATGGTATCAGATGTTGACCCAGCCTAAATAGGTCAATATCTCGTGGGTGAGAGAGGCTGCTACCACAATGATTAAGGATCCGGTTGCACCATTCACGTATCAATCCTACTTCTGCGGTCGAGAGATCATTTTTAGCCCTTCGACTTTGTCGGCTATGTTAGGCGTAGCTGAGGAGCCTGAGTGTGACTATCCCCATAGGATGGGTACTCCCAAGATCCTTCATTCCACCATAGTGCGTGAGATTACAGGCGGGTCCGTCCAGTTTTGGAATGGCTCATCGCTTATCGAGGACATATATCTCACAGATGATTACCACATGCTCCACTTAGTGCTCAGTAATTGTATTTTCCTGACTTCATATCACGAGAAGATGGCAGCATGGTACGTTAGGGCATTGTACTCTGTGGGGACAGGGAAGCAGGTCTATCTCCCGCGTTTATATATAGAGTTTTTGGTTCAACCCACACGCTATATTTCTGGTAGGAAGCACCTAAAAGGTACTTGGGGCATTCACAGTTTTATGGCCCGGGCTGATTGCTCTCCCTTGCTGCTGATGCATCCCAGACTTCTTCGATCAGATTTAGGGAAACAGCAGCCCGCCACTCAGATGCACAGAAGAGGAAGAGGAAAGGGAAAGGAAAGGAGAAAGTCGGAGAGAACAAGTAGAGGCGTGGAGGGACTAATACTGAGGGTGTCATTTCTGGGACGCCGATAGAGGCTGAGGAGCTAGATTCAGAGGAGGAGGTTGATCCTGCTGAGGAGGTTTCATAGTTCGAGCTGAGACAGTACTCTCAGGCTCAGGCCCAGGGAGAGTCATCTTCCGTGTCTCTCCAGACTCTCCACTCGTTGATTATTGAGGAGAGGCAGGCATGGATACGGCTCGAGGGCAAGATGGATCATATGACGACCTTAATGGAGGTGATCTTGATACAGATAGGGGTAGATTAGTCTATTCACATAGCTTCACATCCACCTACTACCCCTTCTGCACCACCCACCACTGGTCCATCTTTTTTCGTTCTGCCACCATCTTCTGATCCTGCTGCCCCATCCACTGAAGGAAAAACTGGTTTAAATTAATTTTTAAACGCGCAGCGGAAATAATCAAGTTATAAAACGTTTGGTATCCCAGGATCTACTACTCGTCAATTCCATAGATGCGTACAAGAGGGGACAAGAGTTATACCTTAGTGTCTTGAACCCAATTCTGATTTTCTTCTCCTTGGTGATGCAGCAGCCTCCACTAGGTTGTCTTCACCCTTATGTCTCCTGCGGATGCTTCCCGGAGAGACTAGAGATGGTGGGATCTCTAATAGAGAGGAAGGAGAAGGTTTGGTACTCTAAAACAGTTTCAGCAGCGTCTGGTTAATAAAAACGACAAACCTCTTTTCCAGAACGCAGCTGCCCTATTTATAGATTCCCAGAACCGACCTAATCTTCGACCGATCGAAGTGACTTCGATCGAAGTGACTTCGATCGATCGATCCTTCGATCGATCGAACCATTCTCGATCGATCGAACTTGCCATGACTTCAATCGATCGAACATACTTCAATCGATCGAACTTGTTTTGACAGCTTCCTCAAGTGTTTCTCCAATTATCCTGACGGAGCTAAGAGTGGGACCTCCTAGGTTCTTTATTGTTGGCTCAGATCAGTCGATTAATTCCCATGACCAAACTCTTTGATCAGCAAATTGATCGACTAATCAGTTAACGTTTACTCCACTATAAAATGATAACTAAACTCCAACGCAAAAGAACATATCCGAAGCGATAACTAGACTTGTATGTTGTACTAATGTCCCTCTACCTTCAGCATTCGTAATCATATTCAGGTAGTCGGATAACTATTACTGTCAACCTGAATCATGATTACTTCTTGTATTCCTTGAGTCCTATTCACCTCTCATGATTACCAAACATGTTGATAACTCTTATCAACAAGACTGCAGTACTCAGTAATCGACTTGGTGACATTCTCAAGGGAATGCTTACTCTGAAACAGAGGGTAGATTCTATCTTGACAATATATGTTCATAACCCTATGGACATGACATACCCGAGATACCCAGGTATTGATCTTCTATAGACCTCACTGATTGGTAAGTCAAAGCAGTCATATCCACAGTCTGTGTTCATATTCGTCTCAAGATTGAGAACACGTACCTTATACAAGTTATGAGTTCCTATTGACTGTTGATAGCCTTGAGCGTCAATAGGAAACTCAGGTCCGTCAATGCACTATAAGCACTAGCATATCAACTAAGAGCTACACTCTAGTGATTGAGATTAATCACTCCATCCAATGGTAGTTAATTATGCTACAGTGTAGACCTGATGAGGTATCCAATCTCATCATCCACTGCGACATATTCTAAGTATCAAAGAATAGTAATTCGTATCTCACTTGTATGCATCTCATACACACACGAATTACTTACTATGATACTTAAGGATTAACAATCATCTCATGAAATGAACATACATAATGAAATGTAAAGCCGATATCCATATATTAAAATGTCAATGTCTCATACATAAAGTAATGGTTTGAGGGCACAGACCCAACAAACTCCCACTTGCACTCACAACCATACAGGATTACATCTGAGGCCTAGACTATCTAGATGACGATCAAAGACCTTCTGTGGCAAGGCCTTTGTAAATGGATCAGCAAGATTGTCAGCGGTGGCAATCTTGGTGACAGTCACATCTCCACGTTGAACAATATCTCGGATAAGATGATATTTCCGCTCTACGTGCTTTCCCTTTCCGTGGTTCCTTGGCTCCTTGGACTGAGCCACTGCCCCACTATTATCACAATAAAGCGTAATAGGCAATAGCGACGCTGGTACCACCTCGAGTTCCATAAGGAACTTCTTGAGCCAAACAGCTTCCTTTGCGGCTTCACAAGCAGCCACATACTCAGCTTCTGTAGTTGAGTCTGCAATGCATTTCTACTTAATGCTCCTCCAACTGACAGCACCACCTCCCAAGGTAAAGAGATGACCGGACGTCGACTTCCTCGAATCTTTATCTGACATAAAGTCCAAGTCAGTATATCCTACTGGAATCAACTCACTACCGCCGTACATAAGCATGTAATCTTTAGTTCTTCTCAAGTACTTAAGAATGTGCTTAACGGCTGTCCAGTGCTCTGGACCAGGATTCGATTGATATCTACTAACCATGCCAACGGCAAAGCAGATATCTGGTCTAGTGCATAACATCGCATACATGAGACTTCCAACTGCCGAAGCATATGGAATTTCTGCCATGCGATTCCTCTCCTCCTGTGTCTTTAGACACTGGTCCTTAGAGAACGCTAAACCATGCCTGAAAGGTAACAAACCTTTCTTCGAATTATCCATTGAAAACCTAGTTAGCACCTTATCGATATAACCAGCTTGAGATAATCCCATTATCTTTCGCTTGCGATCCCGAAAGAGCTTTATCCCAAGAATATAGCTCGCCTCTCCTAGATCCTTCATATCGAAAGTACTAGCTAGCCAAACCTTGACTATTGATAATGCCGCTACATCATTCCCAATGAGTAGAATATCGTCAACGTAAAGCACAAGAAAGGCCACCACTTTTCCTTCACACTTCTTGTATACACAAGGTTCATCCAGATTCTGTATGAAACCAAACGACTTGACCGCTTGGTCAAATCGGATGTTCCAACTCCTGGATGCCTGCTTAAGCCCATAAATGGACTTTTGCAGCTTGCATACCAAGTTACCTTTCCGACCAGCTATGAACCCTTCTGGTTGTTGCATGTAGATGTCCTCCTCACGATTGCCATTTAAGAATGCAGTCTTGACGTCCATATGCCAGATCTCATAATCTAGGCATGCAGCAATGGATAAGAGTATTTTGATGGACTTGAGCATGGCTACCGGCGAGAAGGTTTCCTCATAGTCAATGCCCTCCCTCTGAGTATAACCTTTCGCTACAAGCCTAGCCTTAAAGGTCTCAACCTTTCCATCAGATCCTCTTTTCTCTTGTAGACCCACTTACAACCAATGGGTTTAATATTGGCTGGAAGTTCTACAAGATCCCAGACCTGATTAGAATCCATAGATTCTAATTCAGCCTTCATAGCTTTAACCCAATGTTCTGAATCAACATCAGCCATTGCCTCTTCATATGTGGCAAGATTAGATTCAGATTCTATGGAGACAGCTTCAAAAACTTCTCCTAAGAACATGTATCTATCAGGCTGGCTGATAATCCTCCCACTACGACGAGGTACCGGTGCAGAAATGGGTGAAGAAGTGGTATTTTCTTGATTTACATCGTTATCAACTACGGGTTGGACTAAGGGCTCTCCTTCTATTTCTCTCAGATCTATCCTTCCCTTAGGTTTATGGTTCATGATATAATCATCCTCTAAGAAAACAGCATTTGTACTAACAAACACTTTCTGTTCTCTTGGATCATAAAAACACCATCCATAAGTACCCTTTGGATACCCTACAAAATAACATACTTCTGATCTAGAATCCAACTTGCTCATCTTTCCTTTCAGCACATGTGCCGGACACCCCCATATCCGGAGATGTTGCAAAGAAGGCTTACGCCCAATCCACATCTCCCGTGGTGTCCTTGGAACAGATTTGCTTGGCACTAGATTTAGTATGTATGCAGCGGTTTCCAAAGCATAACCCCAAAGGAATAATGACAATTCTGAATAACTCATCATTGACCTAGTCATGTCTAAAAGAGTCCGGTTCCTTCTCTCCGCTACACCATTCTGCTGAGGCGTGCCAGGTGCAGTCAACTGTGACAGAATCCCATTCTGCACGAGGTGATCAATAAACTCATTAGAGAGGTACTCGCCACCTCGATCAGATCGAATGGCTTTGATATGTGAGCCCAATTGCTTCTCCACTTCAGCCCTAAACTCTTTGAACTTTTTAAAGGCTTCAGACTTGTGCTGCATTAGGTACACATATCCATACCTAGAGTGGTCATCAGTAAATGTTATAAAATACTCATAACCACCCCTTGCTCTAATATTTATTGGTCCACACACATCAGTATGAACTAATTCCAACAATGCATTGGTTCTATTGCCCTTTGCAGGAAAGGGCCTTTTGGTCATCTTACCCTCTAAACAAGACTCACAGACTTCCATTGGTTCGAGAACCAAATCGCCTAAGACCCCTTCTTTGACTAGTCTGCCAATCCTATTTAGATTGATATGGCCAAGCCTCATATGCCAAAGCCTTGTTGGATTAGTGGAAGGTTCTTTTCTTATAGATGGTATAGTTACCATTGAGTTATTAAGTTCCAAGCAAGAATCTTTAGAAATATTGGGAGTGATCATATATAAACCATTTGATTTAACACCAGAACATATAAAAGAACTATTTCTTTTAATAACAACTTCAGTTCCAAAATGAAAAGAATAACCATTATTCGATAAATTAGAAACTGAAATTAAATTACGTCTCATTGAAGGGACGTAAAGTACATCTGATAAAATCAAAACTTTATTGTCTAGAAATTCTAAAACTACGACTCCTATAGCAACCGCTGAAACGGTTGCACTAGAACCTAGAGTAAGTATGATTTCCCCATCACTGCACCTCCTGGTTGATCTGAACCCCTGCAATGAATTACAGATATGGTTAGTCGCACCAGAATCAATGCACCAAGTGTTTGAAGTATCCGTAATAAAACTTACTTCAATCACATGTGATTCAATCATACCTTGAACTCTTGTAGCTAAGAATTCTGGACAGTTCCTCTTCCAGTGGCCCTTCTCACCGCATTGGAAACACTTTTCTTTGCCTTGGCCACCCACCTTCCCTTTGCCCTTACCTTTTCCCTTAGATTTTGCAATCTTAGGGACCGGTCCAACACTTGGACCACCAGTGCCAGCCTTCTTCTTCCCTTTCTTTCCTTTCGGTGTAGATCGAGAAGAGGAAGCGCTTTTCTCAATGTTCAAGACGTTGACCCCAGGTTTGATCACCCCTTCCGCTGCCAAAAGAGAACTCATCAATTCGCTCATTGAAAAATTCATTTGATTCATATTATAGTTAAGTTTAAATTGAGCGAATGAAGGCGACAGCGAATTGAGGATCATATCAACTTGGGTCTGTGCATCGATGTTGGCACCTAGGGTCTCCAGCTCGTTTAAATAACCAATCATTTTTAAAACATGTTCCTTGACTGGAGTCCCTTCCGACATCTTTGCACTCATTATCTTTTGCATGGCTACCTGTCTGGCAGGCCTGCCATGCTCCCCAAACATCTTTTTCAGGGATGTGATAATGTCACTGGCAGAATCAATCGATTGGAATTGGTGTTGCAACACACCAGCCATTGAGGCCAGAATATAGCAACGAGCCATTCCATTCGACTTCTTCCATTTGTCGAACTCGCGTCTGGCAGCTGCCGAAGCATTTGCCGCGGGTTATTCAGGGCATGGGGTGGTGAGGACATATATGTGATCCTCCGTAGTTAACACGATGTCAAGGTTACGTTTCCATTCAGTGTAGTTGTTTCCAGTTAACTTGTTTTGAGTGAGTATGGTGGCAAGTGGACTAAATGCAGATCCAGACATTATGATTACTGAAAATCAAACAAACAAAATAAATATGGATATCAGGATTTGACAGTTTGAAATAAAAGAATCCTTAAAACTCTTATTTTAAAACAAAGTCGCCGGAATATCGAAACAAAAGAATAAAGCCTCCGTGTGGAGGTCAATTTTCTATTTTTCGATTAATCAAGACTTGTCCGCTATGCAACTCTTGCAAAACAAGTTATGACTCCCGATCCCTTTTGATCTCTAAGTTTCTGAATAATGCCCCGTGTGGGATCCCTTATCCATATCTTAGCTAGTGTGTACCATTAACTAAGATCCAATCACAACCGTCTCAAGTAGCGCCTCCGTGTGGTGGTCACCCTCTAACACGTCTGATTGATCCTATCAAAAGAAGTTCACATCTAGTAACCAATAAGTAATGCACCCTCCGTATGGAATGATCACCCCTGGCGAGGTGACACAGAATGCACGACTCATCTTACAGTGAACCGTTAATGGAAGATCGTGGGTGTCAAAATAAGACCCTCTCCCACTAGATTTGGTAAATTAAGGATTTTGCTTTTAAAGAAAAATTTGTTTTTACACACTACCCATAAACATCCAATGTTTACTAATGTGTTGAAAACGGTTTTTGAATTTTATTTTAGAAAACTTGTTTTAAGTGCATGCAACAATGTATTATACGCCAATCACAAACCAAGCACATAAAACAAAAAACTAAAATGAAATATAGGTATTCAAACAATGCCTCTATCTCTCATGGCTCTATCTCCATAGAACCTCCTTTTTGGTTTGATCGCCTCCAGCTCCATCTTCATGGACAATGGCTCCTTGCTCCATCTTCATGGATTTTTGTAATTCTATTACATTTGTCCTATGCTTCTTTCGAAGCTTACAATTTATCTAGAAATAGAAATAGCAACAACAAAATAAAAGGCTAGGGAAACCGGTGCGACTTTCCTTTTCGTAGGATTGAAGTCGCAGCGCCCTTTAGATATGCCTTAAAACCAAACCAAACTTAAATTACAACATGCACCAATCTCAAGCAGTTTAAATACAAAATTTAAAAGTCTTGGTGCCATGGGAGATAGTGACTAAACTGGCTGCAAAAGGGTTAGTCGTACACGCATCCACACATACATAACAAATATATGTAACTATTGGAATACTTAATTGATTCACACAGTATATAAACTCTTTACATACTGAATTAGAACTTAAAACAACATCTTACTTCTCTATCATAGTTCGATCGATCGAAGACCGTTCGATCGCTCGAACCTTCGATCGATTGAACTCTGTTCAATCGCTTGAACTTTCTATTTCACAGAATGATTTTAAAAAATAACAGAATACTTTAAAATTAAAGTTTTTCATTTCAAAACACTTTAAAACTGTGAAATAGAGAACCTGACAAAGAATCTGTCTAGATCGATTGAATGTCATTCGATCGATCGAACATATCAATGTTCGATCGCTCGAAACCTGTTAGATCGCTCGAGTACAGAGGATGTTCGATCGATCGAAACATGTTCGATCGATCAAACTGGCCTTGCATCCCATGCATTCACAGATTTGTATTCTGTTGCGATAACACTGCAGAAACAAATCTGTGACAATGCCGTTTCGAAAACAGTTCTAAAATCAACATGCAAATCAATATAGTGTTCCAAAAACGCATCTATAGATCCAAACGAGTGTGGCTCTGATACCAATTGAAGGAAAAACTGGTTTAAATTAATTTTTAAACGCGCAGCGGAAATAATCAAGTTATAAAACGTTTGGTATCCCAGGATCTACTACTCGTCAATTCCATAGATGCGTACAAGAGGGGACAAGAGTTATACCTTAGTGTCTTGAACCCAATTCTGATTTTCTTCTCCTTGGTGATGCAGCAGCCTCCACTAGGTTGTCTTCACCCTTATGTCTCCTGCGGATGCTTCCCGGAGAGACTAGAGATGGTGGGATCTCTAATAGAGAGGAAGGAGAAGGTTTGGTACTCTAAAACAGTTTCAGCAGCGTCTGGTTAATAAAAACGACGAACCTCTTTTCCAGAACGCAGCTGCCCTATTTATAGATTCCCAGAACCGACCTAATCTTCGACCGATCGAAGTGACTTCGATCGATCGAACCTTCGATCGATCGAACCATTCTCGATCGATCGAACTTGCCATGACTTCAATCGATCGAACATACTTCAATCGATCGAACTTGTTTTGACAGCTTCCTCAAGTGTTTCTCCAAGTATCCTGACGGAGCTAAGAGTGGGACCTCCTAGGTTCTTTATTGTTGGCTTAGATCAGTCGATTAATTCCCATGACCAAACTCTTTGATCAGCAAATTGATCGACTAATCAGTTAACGTTTACTCCACTATAAAACGATAACTAAACTCCAACGCAAAAGAACATATCCGAAGCGATAACTAGACTTGTATGTTGTACTAATGTCCCTCTACCTTCAGCATTCGTAATCATATTCAGGTAGTCGGATAACTATTACTGTCAACCTGAATCATGATTACTTCTTGTATTCCTTGAGTCCTATTCACCTCTCATGATTACCAAACATGTTGATAACTCTTATCAACAAGACTGCAGTACTCAGTAATCGACTTGGTGACATTCTTAAGGGAATGCTTACTCTGAAACAGAGGGTAGATTCTATCTTGACAATATATGTTCATAACCCTATGGACATGACATACCCAAGATACCCAGGTATTGATCTTCTATAGACCTCACTGATTGGTAAGTCAAAGCAGTCATATCCACAGTCTGTGTTCATATTCGTCTCAAGATTGAGAACACGTACCTTATACAAGTTATGAGTTCCTATTGACTGTTGACAGCCTTGAGCGTCAATAGGAAACTCAGGTCCGTCAATGCACTATAAGCACTAGCATATCAACTAAGAGCTACACTCTAGTGATTGAGATTAATCACTCCATCCAATGGTAGTTAATTATGCTACAGTGTAGACCTGATGAGGTATCCAATCTCATCATCCACTATGACATATTCTAAGTATCAAAGAATAGTAATTCGTATCTCACTTGTATGCATCTCATACACACACGAATTACTTACTATGATACTTAAGGATTAACAATCATCTCATGAAATGAACATACATAATGAAATGTAAAGCCGATATCCATATATTAAAATGTCAATGTCTCATACATAAAGTAATGGTTTGAGGGCACAGACCCAACATCCACATCCACAGCTCTGCCTACTATTTATGATACTCCACCTCCACCGCCTACTGATCCCTATGCCCCATCATCATCATCTGCACCACCTCCGGTCATGGCTGACCCATCATTCTCTACATCAGCTATCGCGACTGCGAGTGACCCGGCGACGGCTACTAGTGTTGTTGAGGGTGGAGATGAGGATGCTCCTGCTGCACCGATCGTGATTTTATCTGATGTTGGTGATTATTAGTTTATGTCCGTCGAGAGTGTGAGTTGTGTTGTATTTTGTTTATTACTGTTCTCTCTCATCTCTAGTAGTTTTCTTTTGGGTATGTGGATATTTTGGACTGTATGGTTATGATTGGACATTTTGATCACTACTCTGTTGTTATTGTTTTATCATCCCAGTGATCAGTTTTTATATTATGTATGGATCTCATGTTATATTATTTCATATTTTCTTTCTATTGATCTTGGCTGCTTGGAGTTTGTATGCCTTCTTTACAGATTGCTATGCTTGCGGTTATTGCTTTGCTTTATCAGGTGATATCTCTCTATTAATTTTTGAAAATCACCTTCTGCGGACATCACAATTTTCAGTTGGGGGTGGGATGTAGATAGATAATCACCTGCACATGTTTATACTTAGCAATATAGATAACTTTATTGCACATATCATACAATCTCGTTTAGAATTGGATTAAATTTAAAAATTGAACAAATTGAAGAAAATTGAAAATTTCAAATTATTAAGGAATTTTTGAACTTAATTGGTAGAATAACTTTGAACTTTCACTCCTGTTCTGCTGTTATCAAGCAATGATACATTCATATTAATCTCATCCTTTTATGAAATAAGTTCACGCGTTTTTTTCTAGTTCACTAGGATGATTGCATTTGTTGACCATTCTTGTATCCAAAATCCATATGCATGTGTTAAGAGCTATGTAGAAAACCTAAAAAAATGAGTTAATATGATTGTTTTGCTTAAAGAACGAGTAGTGGAAACTAATGACCCTTAGTGAGCTTTTGATCCAATCTTTGTTTCTGAGGGAATTTTCACATGAATTTGAATTATTTTGTCTTGAATATGCGTATTAAATTCGTTGCTCTAGTCTCAATTAATTCTTTCCTTTCGGTTGCTTATTAGAGGAGAACGTTCAGGATCTACCAACTAGACTCAATGAACACTGAAGTTCTAAAACTAAGAAATTAAGAGAATGATTAATTAAGCAATCGTTACCCATTTCCTACCACTATTCATATCCCTTTATCCACACCAACTTAATATGGCTGATTCTATTATGAAATTCTTAATCCCTTACCTTGAACCCAATGGACTCTATTGCGTATCTAAAATAAATAACTATCAAAGTATGTGATTGGAAGAAGACTAGTTGTGGGAGCACATGTTAGAAAAAATGAACGGATGGAAGTGGTTAGAGATTTATATATATATATAAAGAAATAAAGAAAGAAAATTATGTATACTATTAGACTCCATCACATGCTAAAGATGTGCATTTCTTTCTTCTCTCATCTCTATCCTACTATATTAAAATCAAAAAGTCAAAGTCTTAATGATTCTTAATAGATTAGTTTGAATAAGAACTTGTAATTTGAGTTATCCATGGTATTTCGCTCGTCTAGTTTGTAGTATGCCATCCACGAGGCTATACACTATAAATGTTCGTCCTTTATAGAGTCTGATATGAAAGCATTAGCATCAAGAAAAATCATTCCTATCAAAGCTTTCATACTATGTGTGATCATTTTTAACTAAGTTTCAGAGAGACATTCAGTTTTGAGTGTAAATTCACGTGAGAATTGAGTTGAAAGAGACTCTAAATAAAGTTTGATGCATAGCTGTTAACTTCACACACACAGGGATACATGATTGCAATACATATGTTATATTCATCTTGGTGACATGAGGGGCATGTGATTTTCTTTCATGGATTAAATGAGGGTGATATGTTTTGTAGAGCTAAGTTGACAGTTGAAAGGGATTGAGTGTTTACAAGTTATTCATATCTTTTTGAGCTTAAAATTGAGAAATTTGTGGGTATATTCACTGCAAACCCTCACGAGACAACACACGTCCACTAGGGGGAACCTAGGGGTTTAACGGCTTGTTGCATTTGCTAAATGTAACTGCGATTCCTGCAAAAGTGAGTGAGGCAGTATCTCTTTTTATTTAGATTAGTTCAGTTTATTTTGTTTTATTTTTAGTCGTTGTAGTAGTAGTATAACTTGTTTTATTTTCCGCTCTATTGCTAGGGACTAGCAATTCGCTAGTTGGGGGTTGTGACAAGCGGGGATATTTGTAAAATACAACCGCGCTAAAATAAAGAAATACACTGATTTAGTCTACGAACTCCCTTGTAAATCTGCAATTTGGATTACAATGCCAGTTTTTATACAATATGACTAATCTTTGATAAGTTGTGCTATTTTGAGTTGTAATCTATGCAAATTACTGTTTTGCTGGGTGCAGGAATCAATAACAGGATAAAAGGAAAGCTAGATTATAAGAAAGGCAATTCAAAGATGAAAAGTGCAGTTCGAGCGATCGAAGACCCCTCAAGCGATCGAGGGTTCGATCGATCGAAGGTTGTTTAAGCGCTTGAAGATTCCAGAAGTTCAATCGACCGAGTGATGTTCGATCGATCGAACATGGCTTTTATCAAAACTTACGCGCACGCAGCAGAGATGGAGTTTTTAACCCTAGCTCTAGGTTTTAGTATATAAAATCATTTTGTTCACGTTCATAAGGACACCCACTTTGCTTTTTATCAGTTTATAGAGAGAGTTAGAGAGTTTTACATTGGTTTTGTAGTTTCAAGTTTGATATTGCTTGTTTCTTGGATATTCTGCAAGTTTGATCTTAATATAACATTCCAGGTTCTGTTATATTGTGTTATTTTACACTCTTTCAGTAGTTTCATTAGTTTTAATCTGTTAGAATCATAGTTTTGCTTGTACGTAGTGATAAAACCATAGTTTCATAGTTTTTCCATGTTTAAATCACAACCAAACAAAGCCTTAATGAATATTTACGTTAAAAATGAATCTAAGACACTCCAGACCATGTCTGAGTAGTCCTAGGGTTGGGAGATCACGATGAAACAGTGATCTCCAGCCTTTGCCATGCAGCAGTTTGAGACCTGTGTTCAATCGATCGAAGTTAGTTCGATAGATCGTACCAGGGTACAGTCAAGCGATCGAATACAGTTCGATCGATTGAGAGGTGATGAGATTCGATCGATTGAAAGCGCGTCAATCGATCGAACTCTCTGATTCTTGTGAATATCCTATGTAGTATTCCTAGACTTTCTGCTTTAGAGATTTGTTATCAAACTATCCCCGAATGCTCAATTTGTCAAAACAGTCTCTGAACTTAAGGCCTTAAATCATTTTTCTTCAATATCTTTTGCAAACCACCTTCAATGCTAACACCATTGTAGGTGCGAGTCTTAACTTTTGTTTTAAACCGCTTTCACGTGTTTCAAATTAACTATGATGATATAGTCCTGGTCATGAAAGGGCTATGGATTCTTTATTTTTAGAGAAATACGGGATTCTGTAGAAGATGTACTCCATTGAACTTTAATGCAACTACATGGTAGATAGCTAGGTCGCTGTGGATTCGTGTGATCCCAACACTTCACTTTTTATTAAGTAAAAACATGATTTTAAAATATCGCTTGAGTTAATTAGTTAATCATTAGTTTAAGTTAATTTAGTTGCTTTCTTTTTAGTAGTTGATAATCGTGGAACTCCGTGTTCTACACTTTCCTTAAACATTGATTTTTATTTTCTTTTTAGAGTCTAATCTAGGTACTTAGTTTCCAACCTTCCTTATGGGATCGACCTGGTCTTAACCAGATTACTACTTCCACGTCTACCTACACCTGGGTATAGCACACAAGCGCACACAAATTATTCTCGTGTCATCCTGATATAAACTAACAAAAGCTAAACCTTGCAGACCCTGACTCAAAAGTCGTCGGCATCTGATCCTCCTGCTGGTGCCTCATCCTCTAGTGCAATATCCATCTCCACAGGTGGGTCAGCCTCTGCTGGTGCTACTGCTCCTCCAACTACCACTCCTATATCCCAATCCTCGACAATCATGTCATCAACCTCCATCTCCTCAATACTGAAAGCTGTCTCGGCGACATCGGCGACTAACTTAGCAAAATCTCCAACTAGGGCCATAACATCTACTAATGCAGCCTGTCCTATCAAAACTCTAGCTGGCTGTGCAACCATCGGTGCTACCCACTCGGCTTCCATGTTGGCAATAGCTGCCATATGTAATATAGGTCTTGCTGGTAAATTAAACTCCACGGGTATCTCTGGTACGATAATCTCCTCTCCCTCAGGCTCAACTGCAATGTCCTCTATACCCTCATCTCCTAATATGTCATCCCCTCCAGCCATAACATCCTCATCGCCTAAATCTGGGTCCTCCTCTAGCTCCTCATCATCCTCGACAAGCTTGATGTCCTCGGCTGGATCCTCCTCTGGGTTGGCATCTATTATCGGCTCAGCCTCTAGTAACTTTGGCTCCTCAAGCTGCTCCTATGGCTCTGGAATGGGTACCTCAAGTACCGATGATAGTGGTGCTACTACTGGTGCTGCCTCGATAGGTCCTCCAAGAATAGCTCGAAGCTCAATAGCATCCCTACCAATCCTCGCTGAATGGTAAGCATTCATACGCATCTCTGTAGGGTGGGTCTTCCCGGTCACATAAAGAGCCTTCCACATATCTTCCTCTAGATATCGGCTAGCTGTTTGGTGTATGCGGTCATGATAAAACTCTGGATCAGCTGGCTCTAGGGTATCCCCATAGATCACTTGTCCTCCATAGCCATCGGTCACAAACTTATGGAACTCTGGATCCATAATGCTAACATGCAAAGGAAAACTAACTATCCTCAGGAGGATGAATTTATCTTAAACTCATATCTCATCTAAAGGATCTTAAGATACTAGGACCAGACGGTGTGTAATCATTTAGTGAACGAAGTATCACAAACCTAGGGCTTTGATACCAAAAATCCTGTCACACCCTGGAGCAGCAAAAATAGAGAAAAATAAATTTCCTTTTTGGGTCAGTAGGGAATGACGGGTGAAAGTCACTAATTATCCACACCTCACAGTACTAGTCCACAAGATACATAGGAACAGTAACAACTCAAAAATAAAAAAAGCATTTCTATCTGTTACAAATATAAGAGTGTGGTCCACAGGATTACAACAGGTCTGGAGACAACATACGCCCAAGTACCCGTTAACTAAAACAAAACAGAGTACAACAGAAATAAACTAAATGACTATCTTCAGATCTTCAGCTGGCGTAAGGATAGTCGTCAGCATAATGCTCCTTTCTAGTATAACCGGCATCAGTGGGGTCATTCTCAGCATAATCCAACTCTGAGTTGTAACCATCACCGTAAATTCAAATACCTGCATTGTTAAGGATAGGGTAGTCTAGATAGGGAATGTCCAGGCAATAAAGGTTGTCAACTTACTGAAAGCTGAGTGAGAACTAACAAACACAGTCTCATAGAAATAACGTAATTACCAATTATGTACAATATATAACAGTGATACTAAATATATCTCGTCCTCTTTTTTTCAGACACATCATTAACCGATTCTCATCGTCTACCAACTCTAAGTCTGACTGTACCAATACCAACTGACTATCTCGAACTGATTATATCATCATAACATACCAGTGCTCTTGTTCACCGCTATACCGCTTTTAAGAACTCTTGCGCGCACCCATACATCGTTCTCATATAATGAATGGTCTACGGACGTACCAATACTCTTGTTCACCGCTTTTAAGAACTCTTACTATTCACCACTTTTAAGAACGCTTGCGAGTATTGTACATACATAGCTTCGGTAAATACAAACCATGGGCTTGCCACAACTACTCTTGTTCACCACTTTTAAGAACTCTTACTGTTCACCGCTTTTAAGAATGCTTGTGAGTACTGTGCACCCATAATTCTCATATTCTTGGTTAAAACCTTGTTACACACTTATCGGATTCAACCTGAGTGAATCATCAGCTCGACTCATATAACCTCAAAGATAACCAGTAACCCACTGACTCAAACACCAATTACTCAATGCTACCCACTGTTATTATCTCCAATCCTTATCTCATTATCGCATTATGTTATTACTAATGTTCCGAACCTGACTGCATTACTCACCATATTATCTCAATCTCGTTATCGCATCCCATTACCTCCATAATCCATAATATTGCATAATAGAAACATAAAACAACAATTAAACAACTATGCATTATAAATTATAAACTTAAGGAACATATCCATGTTCTGTTAGGTACAATCGATTGAACTCATCTCAATCGATTGAAGAAAAGTGATGTTCGATTGATCGAAGTATTCTCGATCGATTGAAGTCAAGGTGGTCTCGATCGATTGAAGTCATTTCGATCATTTGAGAAACATGGATGTTCGATCGATTGAACGCAGTTCGATCGGTCGAACTTTGTCTTCTCCAGATTTTGTAGTGAACATCCAAAATTTGGTAGGGTGTGTTTGGGTGATTGTTAAACGTACAAAAACTTGTAACACATCATAACTAAGCTACTGAGTGAGTTTGGGACTCACCAAAAGTTGCTAAGGGCGCATTTGGCAACGTCAAGCTTTGAGCTCTCTCCTTCCAATGGCCTCCTTCTCTCTTTCTCCTCTGTCTCTGTCTCTTTCTCTCTCTGTCTCTCCTTCTCTTTCTCTTCTTCTTCTTCTTCTTCCCTACTTCTCTCTTTCTCCCAAGCTGTGAGTATATATATAGGTGTGTGTATATATATAGAGGCATGTGTATATATATATAAACACAAGCACACAAACTCTCTTAACTCTCTTAAGTTCAGCAAACCCACGCACACACAAACACAACCATATATATAGAGGGGGAGGAGTGCAGATGGAAAGGTTTTCGGGAAACCTGGGAATCCAAATGATTACATGTTCGATCGATCGAACTTCCTTCGATCGCTCGAACTTAGATCGGCCAGTTAGATCGATTGAAAAGGGCTTTTATCGATTGAAGTAGGGTCTATGTATTTAATTCAGGTTGGTAGAGTTTCGATCGATTGAACAGTGTTTGATCACGTAAACTTTGGAAATGCTCGATCGTTCGAACGCCCTTTGATCGATCGAAGGTTAAATTTTAAGTATGACCAAGGGAAGTATATGGAATCTTTGTGCATAAAAAAATATTAAAAATACGAGGTATTACAATACCACAGAGGGTTGATTCCCTACCTACGCCACATGATGCTTAGGCATCTGAATACGATGTTTGAGATGTTAGTGAGATTGGCTTCTGGATCGGAGAAAGATGGATGTCAAGAACCCAAGCAACCGACTACCCGACCTCCTATGAGAGGAAAGTTTGCGCCAAGACCCCTGAGCTGCTTTCAAGGAACTAAGAAGACCTAGAATGGAGGAAAGAAGCCTCAGACGACCTTTCCTCATAATCAACCGGCTGTACCTCAAGGATAACCTACTACTACCAGAGGAAAGCCAGGGAATTTCTATAACTACAGAACACTAGGACATCTTGCCAAGGACTGTCGATGCCTGAAGAAGAAGTTTTGCACGGACATTATCTGTTATAACTATGGCAAGTCAGGACACGTTGTTAGAGACTATTGAGCACCCCCTGGCAGATACTATACAGCGACCACACAGGCTAGGCTCAATATAATCATTCCTGAAGAAGCTGGCTATGAAGAAGAGGAAGCACTGCATAATATGGAAGGTACTCGCTTGTTATATGGTAGTCGGATTAAACTATTGTTTGATACTAAAGCTACGAATTCTTTTATCACTGTGAGACTTGTTCAAAGGTTGGGATTAGGACCCCAGATGCTTAAGGATGCTCTTAACGCTGTCTCACTCCTAGGAGTAACAGTTAAGTTGAGTAAGGTATGCAAGGGCTGCACTTTAACCATAGAGGATCGAGTTTTTCCAGCAGATCTGATCGTGTTATACATGAAAGAATTTAACATAATTGTGGTAATCGATTGGCTTATAAAGTATCACTCTAGGTTAGATTGTGCCAGTAAGTCAATTTTGTTCGCTGTACCTGGGAATGCGCCTTTCTATTTTTAGTGCGCCCCCTTGGGTGACGCATTTCTAACTAATCATTTAGCTGCCATAGAAAGTTCTAGCATTGAGGATTCTATCACCCAGATACCCGTTATTCAAGACTTTCCAAAAGTATTTTAAGATATCATTGGATTACCACCGAAGAGGGAGATAGATTTCTGTATAGAATTGGCACCAGGGACATTGCCGATCTCTAAGACCTCGTACCAAATGGCTCCAATGAAGATGCAAGAGTTGAACAATCAAGTACAAGAGTTGGTGGTTTTGGGATTTATTCAGCCAAGTATGTCACCTTAGGGAGTGCCAGTGTTATTCATAAATAAGAAGGATGGATTGCTCCGACTTTGCATTAACTATTGAGGGTTAAATAAGGTCACTATCAAGAACAAGTACCCCTTCCCTAGGATAGACAATTTGTTCGACCAATTATAGGGAACAATGACTTTCTTAAAGATAGACCTACGATCAGGGTACTCTCAGCTGCTCGTCGGCCAAAGGATTTACCGAAGGCTACCTTCAGAGCTAGATATGGTCACTATGAGTTCTTGGTGATGTCATTTAGACTCACTAATGCCCCTGTAGTATTCATGGATTTAATGAATAGGGTGTTCCGACCATACTTGGACCAGTTCATGATCGTGTTCATCGACGATATATTGATTTACACGAAGATGAGGGAAGAACACAAGTGGTATGTTTGGATAGCATTACAGACACTCAAGGACCATCAGTTGTATGCTAAATTCAGGAAGTATATGTTCTGGATGGAGGAATTCTTGGGTCACGTGGTTTCTTTAGAAGGAATTGCAGTGGACTCGTCCAAGATTGATGCGATCTTAAGTTAGAATAGGCCATTTAATGCATCAAAAGTGAGGAGTTTCCTTTGATTAGTAGGTTACTACTGGAGATTTGTAGAATGGTTCTCGAAGATAGCTGTACCATTGCCCAGCCTAACGAAGAGGGATTCAAAATATGAATGGTTAGACAAGAACAAACGCACTTTTAAAAAGTTAAAGAAGAGGTTAACATCTGCATCAGTGCTCACCATACCAAAAAATGGATAAAGGTTTACCATTTATAGCGACACTTTTTATCAAGGACTCGGATGTGTACTTATACAAGAAGGAAAAGTGATTGCCTATGGACCGAGACAATTGAAGCCACACGAGATGAACTATAGCAGCTATTGTTTTCACTCTCAAGACTTGGAGACATTATCTATTTGGAGAAAAGTTTGATCTATTCTCTAATTATATTCTCTGATTATAAGAGACTCAAGTATTTGTTCTTTCATAAGGAGCTGAATATGAGGTAGCGATGCTGGATGGAGATATTGAAGGATTATAACTTCACTTTGCAATATCACCCTGGTAAAGCGAATGTGGTCGTGGATGATTTGAGCAGGAAACCCTGTGACAAGCTTTCTTCCTTGGTGGTTAGGGAATGGAAGGCACTAGAATCCCTGGCAGAGTTTGATATTCAAGCTACAGATTCAAAAGAAGGGAAGCATGTTAGATGCCTTATCATAGAACCAACCCTTGTTGGCCGCATTATTGAAGCTCAGAAGAAAAATGAAGGATTACAACAATGGTTTGAGAAAGCAGTAGCTAAGGACTTAGAGGAATGGAGAATTGGCCAAGACAGAAGCCTCTATTGTCGAGATAGACTTTGCATGCTAAAGGACAATGGTTTAAGAGAGGAAGTGATGGATGAAGAGCACAGGTCAAGATTGACAGTTCATCTAGGGAGTACGAAGATGTATAAGGATCTGAAGAGAAGTTTTTGGTAGGAAGGTATGAAAAGAGATGTTGCAGAACACGTTTCAAAGTGTTTTGCGTGTCAGCAAGTCGAGGCTAAACATTAGAAGCTGTCAGAACTTTTACAACCACTGCTGGAACTAGGATGGAAGTGGGAGCACATTTCTATGGATTTCATTGTAGGATTACCAAGGTTATAACAAAATCATGATGCTATTTGGGTAATCGTGGATCGACTCACTAAGTTAACATATTTCATTGCGTACAACATGACTTATATAGTCGAGAAGATGAGCCGACTCTACTTGCAGCACGCTATTCGACTACATGGTGTGCCCATTTTGATTGTTTTTTATCATGATTCTCGTTAATCGCTAGATTTTGGAAGAGCCAGCAAGGAGCTATGTGGACTTGACTGAAGTTGAGTTCTGCATTTTATCCCCAGACTAATGAACAGACATAACGAATGAATCAAGTATTAGAGGACATGCTGTGAGCATGCATGATCGACTTTGAAAGCACTTGGGAGACACATTTTTTGTTCATTGAGTTCACCTACAATAATAGCTACCACTCAAGTATCGGGGTGGCACTGTTCAAAGCGCTATATGGAAGACCGTGTCATTTGCCCCTTTGTTGGACAGAGATGGGAGACTAACGAGAAGATCAACATCATCAGAGAAAGGATGAAGCCAGCCCAGAGCTGCCAGAAGAGCTATGCGGACAAGCATCGTAAGGAGCTGGAATTCTACGTAGGAGATCATGTCTTGCTGAAAGTATCGCCAATAAGAGGGGTAGTGAGATTCAGACAAAAGAGAGGGAATTATTCACTCCACTACATTGGACCCTTCGAGATTCTTAAACGAGTGGGAAAGGTCGCCTACAGACTAGCACTGACGCCAAAAATGTCTGGAGTACACAATGTGTTCCACACCAGCATGCTAAGGAAGTATGTGCATAGATCAATGCACAAGATCGACTTCAAAGACATTGAGATGCCCAGCCTAGTGACGTACACCGAAAGGCCAGTGCGAATTCTGGGAGGGAGACTAAGAAACTGAGAAACAAGGAAATATCACTGGTGAAAGTCCAATAGAAACATCATGATGAACATGAAGCTTTATGGGAAATGGAGTTCGTTATACGAGAGAAGTACCCAGATCTATTTAGTGAATCCTAGCTCAGATTTTAGGGATGAAATCTTTTGTTGAGTGGTGGAGAGATGTAACACCAGCTCTTTTACCTATATTTATTAGTACATGGATGTATTTCAGTATTAGTTTATGTTAGTTACGATTGTGTATGAATAAACTTTTAATGATAGATCTTATGGATGTTTGTACTTGGGCCTTTGAACTCTTGAAGCTTTAGAAGAATTGTGGAAGAAAAAGGCCTGAGCAATTGAGCCAGTGGGGCGCTCGAGCTTAAAAGTTATGAAATGACTGTTTTGCCCCTGGGTTGCAAAAAGTCTATAAATTCCAAGCATTTCTCAGCATTTTGGGCATTAGAAACTCTATTTAACATAGAGTGTCTTTGAGAGAGGGTTTTGAGAAACCTTATGCAGCCATGCATACACACACACACATACACATACACATACACACACACACATACACTCTCTTATATCTATGCACACTCTCCTTTGCACATAAACACTCTCATCTCACATGCAATTAAGTTTTGGAGTTAAAGACTTGAGGATCAAAGAAGTTTAGAGGAGGATCAAAACTCTTGGAGCTTGGATTGAAGTGCTTTGAAGCTTGATCAAGTACACATACACACACACACACACACACACACACACACACACACACACACACACACATATTTCATCATATTTCTTCATCTAGATCATCTAGATCTGGGTAAGTACTCATACTCACTTGTAAACATGTTTTATTAAGTTATTTTGACAATCAAAGTCCATGCCTATAACATGCATTAAGATTTGTAAGCTTAAATCATGTTGCTAAAATTATCACTGTTTGAAACTACTAAACCTAAACACTAAGACCAGGCATGAGCACTTGAGCCTAATGAATAGGCCAGGTGTGAGCGCTCGAGAGGCATGAGCGCTCGAGCTTGATAGTACTTGTAAGAATAAGATTGTTTCTTGTTTAGTTTAAGAGAATTTATGCTGTGATTGTTAGTACAATAAGCTGTGATAGTGGTACCTTGAATAATGGTTAATATTTGAGTACTTATGTGGAAATTTTGTACGATACTTTATACTAATCTAGTAGTACTTTAGTAATGGTTAACTTTCATAAAGAAGAGGCTAGGTTTTCATAACATAGTAACACAACGAACTTGTAAAGCTTATACAAGCAATATACAAGAACCACGTGAATAGTAATTTGATGTACTTAAGTACACGATTATGCCAATACTGTGCTTTATGACATGTACCACGCTGTGGATATCGCAGGTTAGCTACGCTTTTTAAACTTTTTTAAATTCAAAATACGAGTCGCCACTCAATTTTTAAAAGAAAAATTAATAAACTATTTTAAAAACAAACTGATCTTTTGGAAACTAGAGATTTCTAGGTCCGAGGATCATGGAATGAGAGGGGAAGGGGACTGGTGGACTAAAACACCCCCTCTCATCCTATCTCATGATAGGCTTCTATTCAATATCTTTTATAATCGAATTATTAATTTAAGCATGCCCTCAATTAATACAAAAGTATAAGTATACATTCCACAAGCATGTTGAAAGGGTACAAGATTGCTAACGATAAAAGGTATACATAACCAAGTAGATTCATCAAGCAAGCGAATGATATGCAAATAGAGAACAAGGAAACTTACCCGGGATCCAGTTGCGATTGGGATACGTGCAATGCATAAACAAGATAGAAAGCCTAAGAAAAGGGATACGTATACATAAGGCAAACCCTAATCTATGGTGTCACACATGGAGTTGAAAATCAATAAAATCAAGAAACAAAATAAATTAGAGAAAAGTCGAGAAATTGTACCTCAACAGCGCAACCAAAACAAAGGTTAGTCCACATGCCTTGAACAAAATATAATATCAAACTCCTAGATTAAGTCTAACAAACATGGAGAAAGTTGGCCAAATCATGAATTCCTTCCAATTTGTTGAAACCATAACATCCCTATAGATATGTAAGTCTCAACTAGGAGCCAATGTAATGTCTATATAGGGGTAATATAATCTCAACACGATTAAAAGGAATCCATGACTAGGTTCAACTAATTATGATTTATCACAACACAAAATAATGTTCTAATTACTAGAATCAATACATATGTGATGAACGCACGAACATGAACAAGAACAAGAACAAGCTATAAATCACTTATTGATTTGGATCATTTAGCCTCTATATTTAAGTTCATAATCATAATTAGAACATGATTTAAGCCTTAAGCTATAAATCACTTATTGATTTGGATCATTTAGCCTCTGTATTTAAGTTCATTTAATCATAACTAGAACATGATTTAAGCCTTAGGTCATAAAAAGTCGCTTGGATCATTATTTATAAAGTTTATCAAATCTATCACAAAATTTCCAGAATTATAGAGAACAAACCAGACTTACAAAAATAAGAAAAGCATACTTTCCATGGTTTGATCTTAATAATTTTTGGATATTATGTGCCTCTGTGAGCTTAGTTTCAAACCCAAAAAGAAAATCAAAGATCAAAGTGTCCAATCTCTGGGAATTGGACCAAGACCAGACATCACTCAAGTTTTATCAAGTCTCTGTCCAGAGATTTTCTGTGATTTTTTAAAAATAATAAATGAATCTGAATCAATTCAATCCCTTTAAGGGATCCAATTGACTCATTAAACATCATGGAAATATTTATTTGAAGTCAAAGATGTTTGATTAAGGCCCTGATTTATTCAAATCAATACTGACTTACTGTTCTGAAGTTTTGGACAAAGAGTGACTAGTTCACAAATCCTAAGATCAAACCATGTTAATTATAAAATTTCATCAAATTAAATATTACAGTGGTTGATCTCTGTATTATGAACACATTCCAATTGGTCTCATTCAAATCCAATGGATCATGATTTAATTAAAAATCTTTGATCACAGTTGGTTAATGAATTCACTACACTATTGTTGAATTGATGTACATAGTTTGAATCAAACTTGATCTATGATTCTAGAGTAAATCTAGATCAAATATGATTGTGGTAATCAAAGTAACAATGAAATAAGAAAGATTCATGGATTTAGCCTTAGAGGATCTCCACCATAGATATCATGTTGAGGATCTAGCAAGAGAACCTCAAGGACTTACTCAATCCTACGAAATTTGAATGCTTGGATACAACAATCAAATTATGAAAATAACTAGATCTACACTTAATTCCTCTCCCAAACAAATGATCCTTGAGGAATATAAATTCATTTTCTTCAATTCTCCTCCCAATTTAATGGTCCTTGTTGATCAAGCTAAATTGATGGAAAAAAGGGGAAGAGTATGAACAAATGAAGAGAGAATTCAAACTAAATTGATGATTCAAAGCAAATTTTCTCTTAAAATGGCTTATTACAAAACTTAATCCTTGATTAGCTAGATCCAAATCAACAATTAGATGAGAATTCAATCACAATTCAAGTGGTGTGTGATGAAATGAGGTAGGAAGAGACTTTTTGAAAATTGTGTAAAAGATCCTAGAATTCTATGAATTGCGATTGAATTTTAGACTAAATCTAGTTAGGGTTAGAGGATTACCTCCAATAACCTCGGGTTTTCTTCTTGTTTTGGTGAAGATCCTCAAGTTCTTCAAGTTCTTCTTCAAGCTCTTTAAACTAACTCAATGGTTTCTTTTCAATTCTCTTCTTTCTCTCTCTAAAATATCTCAATTACATCTCTAGTCTATATCAAATTCTTGTATATCTTGTAATGGAGATGTATATCTCCTTATATAGACCAACCTTGAGAGGTTAATTGGGTAATTTTGGGGTATTTGTGCATGTGCCATGATATCTTCTGCAATTTATGCATATGTATTTGTGCCACGGCAGTCGCTGACTTGTCTGCAGCACTTAGTGAGTGCCGCCGGCTTCGCCGCATGCTGTTCCTAACAGAATTCCTTTTTATTATATATATATGTATATTTATATATAGATTATATATATATATTTTCTTTTCTTTTCTTTTTCTTTTTCCTTTTTCATTTGTTACAAAACCACATCCAACTTATCATTTTTTTAGACTATTTTTATACGTATTATACACCCAAAAATTCCCTGCCTCTCTTTCTCTTTTTTCTTCAAAATTTCATCGAGACTGAAGAACCCTCCGAAGAGCTTGAATCACCTTGAAGATCTTTGAATTTTGTCAGAGATTGTCGCCATCGGTTTTACAGGTAATCATCCCCTGAATTCAACGGTCGGTCAAAATTGGGGTGTCTACAGTTTTTCCCTCTTCGGCAGAGCTTGTGAAGCAACGCTTATTGCAAGTGAGTGCCAAAGCATGTGTGAAGACAAGACTTTGACCAAACTGTCAAATTCAGGTAAAAACAAAGTGAGTTGTAAAAATAGTCACATAAACGGTCAGTGCTGGTCATGCTCAATGGTAAGTTGCCTACGTATCCCAACGGGAATCAGACCAGGACGTAGTTCGGGTTGGGGACTACCTATACACACACAAGTAGTCATGCAGATGAGTGCACCTATTCTATCATGATACACATACATAAGCTGTGATGGTTGCCAATGCAATTTCATGCTTCATGTTTCATGCTTTCATGCAAAGCCAATGCGATGATTTGAAATCATATTATTTTGCTGCTTATAGATACATTCTAAGCCATATGCTTCTAATTCAGGGTTTTCATTATCAGTAATCACCTTGGACCCCAAATAAGTACTATTGACAGGACTGCACTTCACGCCTATGCCCTGGTGTCAACGTAGGTTCGCTTTCTCAGAGTGCAGTCAACTGGACTACGCTTTGCGATTACGCCCCGCTGCTAATGCAGGTTTGTTCCAATTATCTGTAGCACTTCGGCCCCATACAGATATGTTAGCTCTTGGTATCCGCAACATTTTGTCCCCGCACAGATACATTTGCTCTTAGTATCCACATCACTTTAGCCCTGCACAAATATTTAGCTCTTGGTATCCGCAGCACTTCGACCCCGCACTGATACGTTAGCTCCTGGTATTCGCAGCACTTCGGTCTGGCACAAATACGTTAGCTCTTGGTATCCACAGAACTTCATCCCCGCTATGGATACCAGCATTTGGGCCCACTTTTAATTTTAAAACAATTTCTTTCAAATTCAAATTCAAAGAGTCGCCACTTAATTTTTAAAAGAAAATTAAGAAACCATTTTAAAAGCAAACTGATCTTTTGCCAAACCAAAGGCAAACTGAGTTCGGGGATTATGGAATGAAAGGGGAAGGAGCCTGGCGGACGAAAATACACCCTTTCATCCTATCTCGTGATAGGCCTCTACTCAACATCATTTTTAATCGAATTATTAATCTAAGCATGCCCTCAACTAATATATATGCATATATATAAATATATATATACATTACAAAAGAATGTCAAAAAGGGTGCAAGATTGCTAACGATAAAATAGCATCCAAAACCATGTAATTCAATTAGCAAGTAATATGATATGCAATAGGAAACTAGAGAACTTACCCGGGATCAAGCCGTAAAATTGGAAACGTGCAATGCACACAAAATAGAAATCCTAAGAAAAGGGTCTCTAATCACATATATACACATAAGGAAAGACCTAATTCTAAGGTGTCGTACATGAAGTTGAAAATCAATAAAATCAAAGAATAAAATAAACTAGAGTGGAGTCAAGAAATTGTACCTTAAAAGCGCTACAAAACAAAGATTAGTCCACATGCTTGGAACAATATATAATATCAATTCCTAAATAACACATCCAAAGTTCTAGCTTAAATCTATCAAGCATAGGAAGGGTTGACATAATTATGAATTCTTTATAAGTAGTTAGAAATTCAACACCTCTATAGATATGCAAGTCTCAACTAAGAGCCAATGTAATGTCCATATGTAGATGGTGTAATCCCAACATGATCATAAAGAATCCATAGTTATGTTCAACTAGGTACAATTTAAATGCAGCCTTAAGCTAAAGATTAATCCTAATCGTAAACATCAACATATATGGATAGATGCATGGATATAAACATGAATGAGCTATGAATTATTCATTAATTTGGATCATTTAGCCTCTGGATTTAAGCTTAATTATCTTTTGTTTAAAACAGGGTTTGAGTCCTAAGACACTAGGGGGCCATTAGATCAAAGTTTAACAAGATCTACCAAAATTGTGACAGAATTATAGAAATTGCAGAGAACAGACCAGACTTTCAAAAATCAAAATAAAATATTTCTAATGATTGGATCTTAATGATTTTTGAGTATGTTATGCCTATGTGAGTCTAGTTTCTGACCCAAAACAAAAATCAAAGATCCAACGGTTGAATATCTAGGAATGGGGAAAAATCTAGATAGCACCCTAGGAATCTGCAACTCTCTGTCCAGAGTTTTTGTATGATTTTCTAAAATTAGCAAAAATATCAGAAACACTTTGATCTTTTTAAGGTATCTTCCTAACACATTTAACTACTTAGAAATATTTATTTAAGGTCAAGAAAACTTGGTTCAAGCTCTGATTTATTCATTTTAAAATGAACTTACTATTCTGAAATTTTGGACAGAGAGCGACATACTCACAAATCAGGAAGTCTAACCATCCTAAGTATAAGATTTCATCAAATCAAAAGTTCCAATGATGCATATATGAGTTATGAACATTGTCCAATTGGCCTCACTCAATTCTCATGGACCATGATTTAATTAAAAATCCTTAATCTCAGTGAGTTCATGAGTTCACTGCACCATTAATGAATTAGTGTTCATGATTTTGAACAAACTTGAATAACACCTAGTTCCTCTCCCAAATACATGGTCCTTGAGGGGGTATAGGTTCATTTTATTATTTCTCCTACCAAGTTAATGGTCATTGGAGACTTAAGCAAGGCCAAACCCATATGAACCTTCAAAGGACATAGAGAGGGCCCTATGAGATTCTCAAGTTGAAGGCTCCAAGTCATGAATTAGGACCTTGAATCCATTCAAACTTGTTGTGGACACGCGGAATCTGGGAATCCACCCCCGTTTTTTTGTTTCTGGGGTTTCAGAATTGATTTTCTTTTAGTTTTAAAATCAAAGTTGATTTGAAAAAAAGAAAAGGTCGGTTGAAAGGAGATACAAAGTCACCACTTGGTCTTTAAGGAACCAAGAAACCTAATTTGACTCACTCAAATGGATAAAGGGCACCGACCTTTCATAACCAAAGAACTTGGCTCGGGGTTTTGTACGAGAGAGGAAGAAGCCTTTGTTACGACTAAAACACCCTCAACTCGCCCCGTCTTTTGACGGGCCCTAATTAGCATCCAAATAATCATCTTATACTATGTTTGGTTTGTCAATTAATACTATGATAGTATATTACATCCCATAAGAAACTTAAAATAAAAGATCAAAAGATGAGATATCATTCATAAGATCTAAGCTAAATATCACATAATGTAAAGGTGAGAGATCACACAAGCAAACCTAGGAAAAAAACCTCTAATCACATATCGTGTAATCAAGTTTTCCTAATCTAAGGGGACATGGATTTTTCTTGAAACAAATAATCAAAGAAATCAACATATGCTTAGCAAACTAGTATGATGTATGTTAATCTTTGAGAAAAGAAGATCTCTCAATCCCCGGGACGGATGAGAAAGGAAGATTAGATCGAGGGGGAGCATGACGTATGATCAAGTTCATTCCTTATAATCTCCTTAGATTAAGAGTCACAAAATCCCAAATCTTGCATGGATGCAATGTATGATCCTAGAATGTGCAAAGGTTGTAGTGTGTAAGTGTTCATGAGATTTCTAAAGTGACTTAGAAGTCTAAAATATGTATAAATGTATGAAGGAAATCGTCATAGGATATGTACAAATGTAGTATGGACTACTTCCTAAGATATAAACTAATTTGAAGTACATGTAAACATCAAATCAAAGAATGAAAGTGAAAGCATGCTTGTTATGAATAATGGACAGAACTATGAGTTGATCTTGTAAAATTAGAAAAGTGAGGTTTGAAATGTTTAAAATGCATGATTTTTTATGGAGATCATCCTTATTGTGTCTAGAACTACAAAAAAGCCAATCTTCAATAACTATTATAGATTGAGAAAAATCATATAAACAATAGAGGTTACTCAGAAACAGAGTCCGTACTGTCGACTGAAATGTTGAAAAATCTTAGAAAATGAAAACAAAACATCTAGAGGCCAATATTATACGGAAAGTTCCCTAAGACACTTAAGTTCAAGGGAAAAATGAGTTGGGACCACTTATTTTGGAAAGGTTTTCTGAAAAACAAGTTCAAAATTCAAAATTGTCACGCCCCGGAGTAATCCAAAAATAGGAAAAATAAAAATTTTCCTTTATGGGTCACGTGACTAGTTTGTTAACCGTCCTGTCCTTCTAACTCAGCACCATGCAATCATTAGGGAAATGCTAGAGCATAAGCATGACCTAAACTTATCAGAGTATAAATATAGCAGCAAAAATTAAACAAGAGTTACAATAACTTCAATCCTAATACAAGAGGCCATACTAAACAATTTACATAAGCTTAAAAACTTGAGAAACTATCTATCAGATCTTCGGCAAGGCTTTATTCTCCTTGGCTCCACGGCACTGCATCCTGAACTCTTCTATCTATCTCCAAACCTGCAACACTATGGGCATACGAATGCCCAGGGCGTAACATGCCGTCAGCCTTGGAACAAGGCTGAGTGAGACTCTCAACCGCACAATAGTCAATAAATACAAAACATCTCTCGACTCACGTCATAGTTTAGTATCTTAAGATATGGTTAATCTCTTATGAAAAGACGCATTCTCACCATGGACATAGCAGAGGTCTCAACAAGATAGGTAGACAGATAAACATAACACCATAGAATACATTCTCCTTATTATATCCTCGTGCGTGCAAATGCATGAGCAATGCAACTTACTCCCAACTCTTACTTTTAAAACAGATACTTTTCAAAAACCTTTCATTTTAAAACCAAAACTTTCCAAAACCAAATCATTTCGAGCCAAACCCTTTTATTCATCAATTCAATCTCATCAATCACTTTCTCTTTCTCATCCACTTGACAACACGCGGTATATCAAGGATGATAACATGCTATAACAACCGATTCATACTTATTCCCTTGATAGGCCGCCGGACGTCTTCACGGCGCACACTATTTGTAAACAATAAAACTGGCAGATGGGACGTCTTCAACCATGTGTATACTCTCACCAGTCGTCTACACGGCTGAGAAGTATATTAGAGCACTAGCCAGACGTCTTCAACGATACATGGGACATCTTCAACCACGTATGCGCATCACCGGACGTCTTCAACGGCGAGAGGCGCGCTAAGAACCCTAACCGTCCATGTCCACCCGGCTCGCCAGCCGTTGATCCATCGGATCTAGAAATCACATCTCTTTCACATTCATATATCTCATCTTATTCACATTTTCATCAAACACCTCTCTTCCTCATACAATGCATGCTAACACATGTCATGAAATGCAAGTGAGTCCACTACTGATACTCATATGCAAAACCACTTTCATTTCTCTTTATTATTAACATAGCATGCGTTATTTAGTCCGGTTAACAACCATCGTAAAATGTGCATTTAACAGTTAGCAGCAGAAACATAACATATAAAACATGGATCACATAACATGAATTTGATACCAATAATCATATAGATAAAACCCTTAACATGCTCACGTATGCGATAACACTACCATAACATGCTTTGCATAGTCCTACAATTATTGGAATACATGTAGCATCATAAATCAACATATTACTTATACAAAATTTCATACAGGTAGCTTTAAAACATCTTATATTAATCTTATTAGGATTAGAGTGAGGTTAGAAAACTCACCTCGAGTCGCCGATCCTCAGAATGCAGATAAACGTCAAGTTCTACAAGAATAAACGGAATAAACAGCAATAATGTATGAGTACAACTATAGGGGCAAAATGGTAATTTTATCAAATGAGGTTATAAACCTCAAGGTAGTGATCTACGTGTCACTCTAAGTCCAATGCCATTGACTAGACTCAAATCGAAGTCTGTCGCGTTTTACGAGGTAATATGTAGGGCTTACTACACTAATGCGGGCCCTAAAAGACAGGCTGTATTTTTGACCGAGTCAAAAGGTCACTAAACTTTAAGGGAATGTTCTAAACATTAATCTATGACTCTGGGAACTGACCGCGTAATTTTGGGAGTCCTAGATTATTTATTATGAATTATTGAAGATAACATATACCCGAAAATACCCGAAAAGTGATTTAAATACATAAATATACCTATACTATGAAATCAGTATTTTGAAACATTTTTAATAAATAGTAAATGTTAAAATACACTATAGGTATATTTCTCATAATTTTCGAAGCTCGTTTGGTATTTTTAATAATTAATATACTCATAAAATAGCTCCTTATTAATTATTAAAAATACTAGACTATAATATTATAGCTTTATAATTTACATTATATAATAAAATAGTCCTAGGGTCATTACCCTAATTTTTTTAGAATTTATAAATATATATAGGTATTTAATATCCATGTAAATACCCTTAAAACTATTTATATTATACTTATAAATTACCAAATATTTAATAATTATATTATTACCATAATATAATTATACTCAGTACATTAGAAATATTATATAATAATACTCAATAGCTTGAGAGTATTTATAAATACATATAAGTATCTACTATTTATTTAATTACCATTTTAAACTAATATTTATTATTTATTTAATTCATATAAAATACTAAATGAATACTAATTATATTTTTAGAATAATATAATTACTCTCAGAATATATAAAATATTATATAATAGTATTCCATGAATTAAATGTGCTAATAATACATTTTAATATTATTTATAATAATTAAAATCAATTAAAATCTATTAATACTAATAATGTTAATAATAATAATAATCAATAATAATAATAATAATAATAATTGACAGACCCGACGGGTCAACCCGAACCGGCCCAACCTCAAATGGGTAACCCAAATATAGGCTCAAAGGGATCCAACTTGACAACCCATCGGGTCATAACCGACCTGACCCTGTCCTAAATTGAGTATCCATTTACACACTCACGCAAACCCACGCCAAAAACCCATTTGGGTTGAACCAACCCGAACTCGAGACCCATACTCACTCACAAACTAACCCAATCCATAAACCCATTCGGGTTTGGATCTAACCCAAACCCGAAACCAAACTCACTAACAAACTAAACCTACCCGTTAACCCAAACCCAGACCAGACTTAACCCAAACCCGGACCCAACTATAGACACAGACCAGGCCGCCCCGTTTACCCGAACCTGACCCAAAGTCAGCCCGACGTCAAAACGACGTCGTGCTACTTAAATGGTCCACGGGTTTTATCCACCCGACCCGTCTACCCAATTACTCACTCAAACTAACCCAACCAAACATAAACCTGACCCAACCCAAGATCTGGGTGTTATAACCCAAAACCCATATGGGTTTCTTCTTCTTCTCCGGCGATCCCGACGCCGCCGATGACTCGCGATTCGCCGAAAAACTTCCCAGGCCTATATCTCTCTCTCCTCTCCATGGAAATCGATGAAACCAACGGGGAAATGTTCGTCTCTTCCTCCTCTACAACATACTAGAAGCTGGAAGGTTAGTTCACTCGTTTTGGGGTCCCACCAGAGGATTATTCTTTCGGCCAAAACCGAGAATAATGGCCTGCATGGCCGGCCAAACAAGGTCCTAATCAAAAACTGCTGCTAAGGGGTTCTTCTGGGTTCATTAGGGTTTGTTTGGTGTAGATCTTATGAGTTTTAGTGAAGGTTGGAAATCCAAGCTCAATCTTGAGCTTTAATGGCTGGCCAGAGCTCACACATAGCCTTAGGCTCTGTTTGGCTTTATGCATTTGGTCCTAATGATGCCTAGATGACATGCAGAGGTGCAAAAATGCAATGTGGGGTGTGGGCTACCTCAGGGAGCTCTGTCTCCCTCTTTCTTCTCCGGTCAAATCCTCTCTCTCTCTCTCTCTCTCTCTCCTGCGTTCTCCTTCCTCCAGTCTTCTTCTTCTTCTAACCTCTGGCTCGTGTGTGTGTGTGTGTATGTGTGCTGAGAGGGGAAAAAAATAGGGTGAGTGTGTGATGTAGTTGTATGAATGCACAATGTAGGTGGATGTTGATGGGTTTCTCTTGCAAACTCCCTCTTTAGGTTATCTCTGTACAATCTGTCTTAGACAGATTCGGGGTGGGCTGTAAGGGTAAAATAAGGGTGCAAGGGTATCTATTTATAGAGGGAGGGATGAGGGGTTTGGTTGTGTATAGTGGGTGCACAATGTGTACCAATATGTGTATGTCTAAGAGTAGGTTGATAGGGCACAAGATGGTGGAGTGCATATGCATGGCTGCCATATGGCGGTTGGTGGGGCCCACTCTCGGGTTGTGTACCCTAGTGTGCACAAGTGCCTAGGTTCACGTGTTTAACTGTGAACCTAAATGCAAATCCTAAAACATATGCGTACGGGGCTGGGTATGAGCCTGAATACAAGTCTGTCTTGAATTCTAAATAAATCCTAAGACATCGATGCTATGACTACTGTTCTTAATCTAATAACGGCGTCGTCGTTAAGATGATAACTAAAGATCCTGGCCAAGGATTCATATTTTAGGTCATCCTAATGGACCTTCTGTAACCGTCAACATGGTGACATCATCACTTCTAATCCTACGTGGAATTTCTGGGGAAATTTAGAGTGCTACAAAAATCAACCTAGCTACTGTGACAGCAAAAACAGAATGTATGGAAGGAATGTTTGGGTCAAAATGGAACCCTTCCAAGTGTTTCCAAGTCAAACCAAAAATCAGGGGTGTTCTCTAATGGGTTAGGAAGACTTTCCAAGTGGTCTTATGTTAATTCTTTGAGTATTTGGTTCTAAAGAAATCTTTGAACACATGTCACTCACTGTTTTGAAGATTTTTGAGAAGGACAGGGTTTTATTTCTTGAAATCAAAAAGGGGGTTTAAGAGAGGTTTTGAAATAGAGGTTTCAAGAGTGTATTTTCAGACTTTAAATGGAGTTTATGACCACTTGAAATATCAACATTGAACTCATATCAAGAATCTCCAAGATTGTTGGAGAACATTGCCTTTATTTAGAAGATAACTTCAAGAATACATGGGAATGTATTGAAGTTGGAATCATCATCTATCAAACATGCTTTTGAAGTCAAGAGTTACTATCCATAAGGATTCACTCACCACAAACACCATGTCATCTCTTAGATGATCATGAACTAGTAAGTAAATAAAGAAAATAAAAAAGAAATGAGATTAAGGAGAGATGAGCATATATAAATAAAGCAAGTAAATAGTAATCAATAGTTGATAATCATGGAGATATTGGACTTGTAGCTTGATGTTTCACTCATATGTAATGACTTTGGACATGGAAGAAGTTTCCTATCTCATAAATGCTCACAAAGATGGTGGTTGGATGTATTGAATGTGAAGTAAATGGAAGCAATGAAGTAAAAACAAAGTTTACTTTCTAGTTGAAAATTAAAGAAGGAAGCTTCTTTTCTCTCTATTCTAACCTTATCTCTACAACTTTCTCTCTAAAACTTTTCTAAGCTTTGTATTTGCCACCCCAAATGAGAAGTTAAGGAGGTTTATATAGGCTAATTTTGGGTGGTTTTGGAGTTTAAATAGTGCTCCCATTGGCTCCAAATGTCTATGAACAAGGAACTACGTCGTTTTGGTTTCTAATTAATCAAATTGGACCCCTAAAAGAAATTACAAAAATGGATTATTCTGGGGAAGAGTGCTGCGGTGGTAGTGGGCCTGTGGCACGGTGGTAGTGGGCCAATGCCGCGGCGGCACTGCTCCTCAAACGTCCAGATAATGTTGTTTAGCCCCCCTGAGGTTCCAGTATTCGCGAAAAGGCCCGATTTTGTCCGAATTTCACAGAAAATGTATACGAACTCCAAATTGAGCTTGTAATATACCATTGGAAAGGTAACATAGTCTAATTTACATAAAAAAATAGTTCGGAGATAAGTCACTTTGAAATGTTTTGCGGTATTCGCGATAAAAGCAAATTTGATCGCCTTTTTCACCTTAGGAAATTCATAATAAATTCATTTAAAATCCAAAAAATATGTGCGATATACCATTAGAAAGTTATTGATTGCTACTATCCATGAAAAATGTTTGAAAAATACTATGGCACTTCGATTTTAAAGTCAACTTCAGGTCAAATCGGTCAAACCTGGGATTCCCAAGAAGTTATGTGAACATCTGGGAGCTCCCAGGAGCTGACGTTTTCGTTCGATTTTCTTTTGAAAACTCATTTTAGTACTTTTCACACAATCTAAAATGATCTTAGAACTTTTCGGCGAATTTGGAAGATTTTGATCAAACCAAGGTCAAACTAGTCAAACTTGGGTCAATCCGGTCAACGGGGACTTTCTGGGAACTTTTGGGACTTTCTGGGGTCTCTGGGAGCTGACGATTTCATATAATTTTTCCTTTAAAACTCATTTTACCACTTTTCTTACGACGTAGTACGTTTCCAGAGCTTTCGGTCTGAATCTGAGAGTTTTTTGGGCCTTCGGGGGGCATTTTGATCATTCTGAGCATTTTAAGAGATAGAACTAACTTCCAGGAGTCCTTTTTTAGTCTTTTTCAATCATTTCAAACCACCAAGCTATGGGTCTCCTAAATCTAATAGCCGACAAAATGGGGTGTCTATAATTTGCCCCTCTTTGGCATGAACTTGCGAGGCAACGCATGTCGCAAGCGAGTGCCAAAGCTCTAAAGAGAGAGGTCTTTTGGAGGCTATAGATTTAGGATAAAAGCCTTGGAAAAGATGCAAGGATGTTGCTGAGGTCAGTGTTGGTCGCGCTCTGCGTGAGTTGCCTACTTATCCCAAGGGGAATCAGACCAGGACGTAGTTCGAGGCACAAAAGAACAAATCACACATGCACAACAGGACATGCGGATGATATGCTATGAGGATGATATGCAATGCATGGATGTGATGTGAACTATGTACTGAGTCCTATTGTGATTCTATTATGACTACGGTGTATTTGTCGACCTTAATGGGTTTTATGTATGCTTTTTGTGGTATTGATGATCCTAGCATAAGCTAGTGCTATGGGATATGCCACTCCGAGTGGGCTTGTGTTATACTAGTGCTTACGATGCAGTAGCTGACCATAGTCTAAAAAGATTATGGGTTTTGGGGCAAACTTCTCGAATTACGAGAAGTGTGCTTCGCGAGCGAATAGAATCAGATGTAGGGTCCTTGAGGATGACAATTAAAGATAACCGATGGACATAGAAGTCCTAGATGCCAAACGATGGATGAGGAAGTTCAAGATAGCCGACAGGAGAAGGAATTTGCGATAAAGGATAGGCAAGGAAGCTTACGATAACCGATGGGTAGGTTAGGAGGCTTATAATTTGGACAAAGGAGTGAGGCAGCTCACGATAAGTGAGAATCTCATGATAAGCGACAGGTGAGAAAATTTACAATAAGCGAGGAGGCTCACGATAACCGATGGGTAGCTGAGGTGGGCTCATAACTTTAGACAAAGGAGTGAGAAAGCTCATGATAAGTGAGAAAGCTCATGATTTTGAACAAAGGAGCGAGAAAGCTTATGATAAGTGAAGAAGCTCACGATTTGGACAAAGGAGTGAGGAAGCTCACAATAAGTGAGAAAGCTCACAGTTTTTAGATGAAGGAGTGATGAAGCTCACGATAAGTGAGAAAGCTCACGATTTTGGACAAAGGAGTAAGAAAGCTCACAATGAGTGAGAAAGCTCATGATAACCGATGGGTAGGTGAGAGGGCTCACTATTTTGGATAAAGGTGTGAGGAAGCTCATGATAAGTGAGAAAGCTCACGATTTCGGACAAAGGAGTGAGGAAGCTCATGATTAGTGAAGAAGCTCGCGATTTTGGATAAATAAGTGAGAAAGCTCATGATAAGCGAGGAAGCTCACGAAAACCGATGGACATGGAGCCTTGGATTGTGAATAGACAATGCTTTCCCTAGGAGTTGGGTTCTTTTGACTGATGGTAGTGTTTTTCAATCATTGGCCGATTCTTATGATGACCAATCAGAAAATTTGGTTCAAAATTCTGCTGGGGATGGTAAGAGATTCTTTGGGAATCTTTCTTAATTTTTGACTGAGAACCAGGACCCATCTCTGAATTCCTCATGGTTGATCTTCTGACCAAGAACCAGGATCCATCTCTGAAGCTCTAATGATTGATCAAATCTGGCAGTGCTTAATCCAAGAAAACTGATTAGGGCCTCTGGGAGCTGATATCTTTCTGTAACTGTCTTCTAGGGATAGTGGGGGACCTTTTTGAGAGCCTCTCTTGACTGTCAATCAAGAACCAGGACCCAAATCCGAATCTCTCATGGTTGATCAACTTTTACGACGGTTATTCTGAAAAAAAACCTCTTCGGGTGTTCGGGAGCCATTTTTTTTCTGTAACTGTCCTCTGGGGATAAGTTGGGTCTACTGGGGATAAAACTTCATAAACTTTGAGGTAAATGGGCCACTGGGGCTAATCGGGGCCAAAAATAGGCTAAAAAGGGCCAAAATGGGCTGAAAATTGCCTGGAGATATGCCCCTTGTTTGGGGAGTTCTGTGCTATCGTCAGCTTCGATCCAGACTCAGATTTGATTCTCCCTTCTAATGATACCCCCAGTCCTACGCGCAGCTTGGATGAATATCTAAACTGTTCAAACAATGTCTCCCGCCGGCTAATTCATGGTGAGGTTCTTGACATTGCTTCCATTATTGACCGGTACGTTGATCTTGGAAATCCCAGTGTATATGATGCTACTTGTGGGGCTGTTCTAATCTTATGCATGACTTTGCAGTTTCTGTTCTTGAGTACTTCTACTGATCAGATGCATGTGTGCCTTGGGCTAAAATTGAGTGGGAACCCCATAGCCATGGTTCTGGCTGAAACCCTGAATGGTTTGGATAGTGCTTTTAACCAAGGAACTCTTCTTCTTTCTGGGCACCCTTGGTATTGTAGGCTTGGCTATATGAGCACCTCCAGTTGTGGACAGGCCGAGTACCACCAATTTATTTTTGTAGGGCCGTGCTTTATTCCCACTGCACTTTTGTTGACTAAGTTAGCATGATGGATGCTCTATCTGAGGCCGACATTTGCTGGATTGTGGGGCGTTGGGGTCTTCATGCTGTGACCATAAGCCTCGGGGATCACCCGAGAGTGTGGTTGATGGGTCTGAGAAAGACTTCTTTCTATCATCCTCGCCGATTGGCTAGGCAGTACGGGCAAGTTCAGGAGGTCCCCCGAGTGTTCACTGAGAGGGTCTTTGCTTCTAGAGTCAGAGTTGTTACTATTGCTGCTTTCATCAGTAGCTGGGCCTGCCGAGTAAGAGCCTACCTCTAAAGACCTTTGAAGAAACAAAATAAAACCAAACTTGACGGATCCTGCTTTTTCCTCCAAGCGTCTTTGATATTTATGATTGCTTTCAAAAGACTTTTATTATGGTTCTACCATTCCCGCTTATGTAATATTCGAAGCTTGTTTATTGGTGAACCTCAGTTACTTTGAGAACCTTCTTTCATGCATTTTGGATTTCTAAAAACATTTTGTGACATGATTCTTGATTAGATGTCGCTTTTTGGTACTTGCTTGAGCATGCTGGGGTGTTTAGAGGCGAATGAGGTGAATAGCCAAAGTTTGCCCCTAGTTTGGGATATGGGTGGTTGCGTGGCAAACGAGGTAGGTGATCAAAGTTTGTTCCTAGTTTAGAAGAGATTTAGGCAAATGAGACGGGTAGCTGAAGTTTTCCCCTAATGTGAAGGGTAGTTTTTGGGTTATAGTAGGGACCGCGACTTTATTTTTCTCATATGCTCATAATTTTTTGCCTAGGCACCAGTAAGGTGACCTAGCGAGCTCTTTTCTCTCTTTTGTTATTGCTACTTTGGATTTAGCTCTAATTTTTTCCTAGGCGTCCTTTCGGATTTTTAACCTAGCAAGCCAACCTCCTTTTCTTTTTTTGAGAGTCTGCCTATGTATCCCCGAGTGGGAATCAGGTCCAACGTAGTTTGGGCCATGGTAGGGAATAAGTGGGTTATTCTTGGGTAAGTGGGATGACCAAACCGATGTGGTTGTCTACGTATCCCTGAGCGGGAATCAGGTCAAATGTAGTTCAAGGCAAGGCTTGAAAGAACTTACTGAAAAGTAAGCATAGTACTTTTTGAGGCGATCCATGTTGATTGGTTCTTTGAATTCGACACCGTCGAGGTCCATGAGGTAGGTTGCTACTCCTAAAAGGTTAGTCTTGACAATATAAGGGCCAGCCCATTTAGGTTTGAACTTCCCACATGGATCAAAGATCAGGGCTCGCAGTTCCTTAAGAACAAGGTCACCCTTGACTATTTTCTTCGGACGAACTTTTTTGTTAAAAGCACAAGCTCTTCTCTTTTGATACATTCGAACATGGTCGATTGCCGCTAGACGCTTTTCATCGATGAGAGCCAATTCTTTGTACCTTTCCCTTAACCAGTTAGATTCTGAAACTTCACATTCTGTCATAACACGCAGGGACGGTACTTCTATCTCGACTAGAAGTACTGCTTCCATGCCATATACCAGTGAATAAGGAGTTGCACTTATAGACGTCCTTATCGAGGTTCTATATCCCCACAGCGCAAATGGTAGTTTTTCGTGCCAGTCTTTGTAAGTGTCGACCAACTTCTGTAGTATGGCCTTGACATTTTTGTTTGTAGCTTCGACTGCCCCATTGGTTTGCGCCCTATATGGTGATGACTTATGATAAATGATTTTGTATTCCTCAAATAGATCCCTGACTTCTGCCTTGAAATGACTTCTATTGTTCGAAATAATCTCACGGGCGACTCCGTTGCGGTAGATGAGATTTCTTTTGATGAATTTGGCCACTTCCTTGGCCCCCAACTTGGTGTAGGATGTAGCTTCTACCCACTTTGTGAAGTAGTCGATGGCCCCCAAAATGTATCAATTTCCATTCGAGGCCTTCAAAATAATTTTGCCAATGATATTAATTCCCCAGGTTGAGAACGGCCACCGAGAGGTCATGCTATAGAGTAGAGATGGCGGTATATGCATCATGTTTGCGTGGATCTGGCACTTGTGGCACCTTCTCACATATTCACAACAATCTTTCTCTAAGGTCGTCCAGTAGTACCCATGTCTTACAATCTTCTTGGCTAGCATGTGACCGTTCATGTGTGGACCGCATACCCCCTTGTGTATTTCCTCCATCATCCTTCTGGCGCTTTTTCCGAACAAGCAAGTCAGGTTGTGGCCATTGTATCCTTCTTCAACAATTTTCCCCCGTAAATAATGAATTGTGCTGCTAACCTTAGAATTGCTCTTTTGTCTTTCTCGGTAGCCTCTTGGGGGTATGTTCCCCTTTCTATGAAGTCCCAGATATCTTGATACCATGGTGTTTCACTCTCTTCTTTGTCGATTATAGCGATCATGCTAAATGATGGTTCGTATCTTTGCTCGATTACTAGATGCATCATTTTGACTCCCACAGGGATTTTGATCACGGAGGATACGGTAGCCAATGAATCTGCTAACTGGTTCTCTTCCTGGGCAGGTAGAAGAATGTTATGCTCTTGAACTGTTTCTTAAGTCCATCGAGATGATCATGATAGGGCTTCAACCTTTCTTCTTTCAATTTCATTCTCCTCTAGCTTGTGATACAATGAGGTTTGAATCTCTAAAAACATCCAATTTCTGAACTCTTGATTCTATGGCCGCCTCCATCCCCAAAATGCACACCTCGTATTTAGCAGTATTGTTGGTGGAGTTACAATTGAGCTTGACTGCCAGTGGGGTGTGGTCCCCATTTGGTGATACCAGGATCATTCCTACTCCATAGCCAATAGGATATACGACCAGTCAGGGCAGGTTTTTTGAGGAGGTATTTTAGAGGATCCATGCAGGATATGAGCACAATTGGAAAGGCTAGCATGTAGTGCCTTAATCGACGGGTATACCAGACTAAGGCCCAACACATTTTTTCGAGGGCAGAGTAATTGAGCTCAGACCCAGTCATCCTCTTGCTAGGGTAGTATATGGGTTTTCCAGATTGGCTCTCTTCTCCTTCTTGGGCTAACATGCAACCCATGGCATTTTTGGAGACAGATAGGTAAAGAAATAAGGGCTTGTGAGGAGTGGGTGGTGAAAGGACAGGTGGATTTTGGAGGTAGGCTTTTATTTTGTCGAATGCGGCTTGGCATTGGTCATCCCATTGGAACTTCTCTCCTTTTCTCAGTAATTGGAACAAAGGATCACATGTAGTCGTGAGTTTTGAGATAAAGCGACTGATGAATTGAATCCTCCCGAGGAATCCTCTCACTTCTTTCTCATTCTATGGCGCTGCCATTTCCAGAATTGCCTTGATTTTAGAGGGATCGACCTCTATCCCCCTCTGCATAATGAAAAAACCTAGGAGCTTCCCAGAGGTTACTGCGAAAGTGCATTTCTTCGGATTCATCCTCATCTTGTATTTGTACAACCTTTCGAAAAGCTTCTCCAATGCTACCAAGTGTTCTTCTCTATCCTTGGATTTTACAATCATGTCATCTACATACACTTCTACTTCCTTGTGAATCATATCATGTAACAGAGCGGTGGGAGCCCTTTGGTAGGTTGCTCCAGCATTCTTAAGTCCGAAAGGCATTACTCTATAGCAGTAGGTCCCCCATGGCGTGGTGAATGTGGTCTTCTCTCGATCTTCCAATGCCAATAGAATCTGATTGTACCCTGAGAAACCATCCATGAATGACAGTAGCTCATGTCCTGTAGTGTTATCTACCAAGACATCAATGTGGGGAAGCGGGAACTCTTCCTTTGGACTGGCTTTGTTTAGATCACGGAAGTTGACACACACGCAAACTTTTCCATCTTTCTTGGGGACTGACACGATGTTAGCGACCCATTCTGGATACTCTGTAACAATGATGAACCCTGACTTGAACTATTTTTCTACTTCTTCTTTGACCTTGAGTGCCCACTCTGGCCTCATGCGCCTTAGTTTCTGCTTGACAGGTTTAGAATTGGGGAAGAGAGGAATACGATGTTGGACAATGTCGGGATTGACCCCAGGCATGTCCTCATAAGACCAAGAAAAAACATCTTTGAATTCTTTTAGCAAGAGAGTCAATTTTTCTTTCTCTTCTTTATTAAGTGTTGAGCTAATTTGCACAATTTGTGGATCATCTTTTTCACCTAGATTAATCGACAAAGTATCTTCGATTATTTCACAAGCAGGTGGTTTTTCAATTAGTTGCTTAAGTTCGATTTGGAGATCCTCAGAGGGATCTGTGCATTCACAAGTATTAGACACGGAGGAGTAAGCAGAACTGTCTTTCATTTCATTCATAACAGGTGGAGTGATTACATCAGACAATGGTGGGCTTACAATAGCCGACTTTGGTACATACTCGATAATTGGAAGTACAAACTCCGGGGGAACAGGGGATGGGGAGACACAGATAGATGACTCTACAGCCTGGTTGCTCAGACCCTCCTCAATTAGTGTAATCTGATCATCTTGGCTCTTGGCCCTCTTTCTTTCCTTTTCTTCAACAACTTCTTCCCACATCTTCTTGATAGTTTCAGTGTCCAGATACTTCAACCAGTCTTCCTCTGGGGTTTTCACAACTTCTTCCAGATAGAACGGATCTTGATAGGGAGGCCTTTCACAGTCAGCAAAGATTTCAAGCCCAGGGTGCCTTTTTTCGGTGGTCAGATTGGATCCAAGGTTTAGGGAACCCAAAATAGGGGAAATTATGCCCTTCTTTGATGAATTGCCCGTTCAAGGTCTTGTGGTATGGTGGGAGACTCTTCACTCTCTTCTTCCATGTCTTTGAAGCTCGATGTCTTCTTCAATAGGCTTGTACCCTAATCCGAACGTACCTTTTATCCTTTGATCTAAGGGAACTCATGGATCCCCTATTGACGTCGGCCCAATCCTATTCTAGGGAAGTAGTCCATTTTGCAGATGATACTGACAACTGCGGAATAGATCTCGGGGAACCTGTCTCCATCTCCAATCGTGTGGATCTTTTCCATGAAGAAACCTCCGATTTTCCCTTCTTCTAGTTTAGGTATTTGGATTTCAAAGACGGGAGCATAGCTTAGAGAGGCTTCATTTCCCCAACTGTTGCCAAATATGATCTTCACCTCTTTCTCATGAATGTACTTGATCATTTGGTGCACAGTGGATGACACATCTTTGTTGACATATAGCCAGGGCCTCCCAATTAGCAAATTGAATGAGGCAGGTATATCCACGACTTGAAAGAGTTCAGTGCAAACCAAAGACGCTACTCGAATTTGGAGAGAGTCAGTCCCCATCACGGTTCTCTTGGTGTTATCGTAAGCCCTCACGGATTGCACAGATGGATTGATGTCCAGGATGTTGACCCCTAAGGCAGTGGCAGTTCTTAGAGCACAAATATTTAAGGTGGAGCCTATATCGACCAGACAGAATGGCACTTGCTACCCCTTGCACCCAACAGTGATGTATAAAGCTTTGTTATGTGCAGATCCTTTCGGTAGTAGGTCCTCATCAGAGAAGGTGATGACAGGATCATGGGTGAGTGTATTTAAGAAAGCCACCATATCTTCCGGTGCAGCGTCAATGGGGACCTAACGGCCTGCCTATGCTTGTACGATGTTACCATGATGTCCCACATTGAAAGATGCGCTTGAGTTTTCTTCAATTGCTTTATCAACTCATTGTCCTCTTTGATGACCTCATTCATTTTTCCTTTTCCCTTGTCCCTGACTGGTCCTTTCTTGACGATTTTTGTGGCAGGTTATGGAGGCTGATAATAACGGCCTGATCTCGACATGAATAGGTCCTTATGTAGTCCTATCTTCTTTGAACCACTCGCAGCCTGTTCCTACAAATGGTTTCTCTGGCTCGTTCCAGATGGAGGCATCGCTTTCTTTGTTAGGATCATACCATTTGAGGTCCACTGCTCCTAGATCATGTTCCTCCAGGAAGAACAAATCTCGTTCATCATCTAGTTGTTGCTGCAATTCCTTTTTCTCTCCTTCAATCAGATGGACTCCCGCAAAATCTGGGATATTAATGAGGGATAAGGGAAGCCCGAAGGGGATGATATAGGTGGTAGGGTTGAAGGGTATGTGGTTGGATTCAATGAGGACAATATTTTGATGGTTTGGTAGGGAGTTCTGAGTGACATGGGGTTGTTTGGGAGGTGGCTCAATAATATTCTGGTCAATGAGGCCTTGGATATCATAGCGGAGGCACATACAATCATCGGTGTTGTGGCTAGGGGCTTGGTGGTAGGTGCAATGCTTGAAAATGTCACAACTTGGTAGTGGTGGGGTATTTCGAGGTTAGAGCAATTGAAGGTGGCCCTTTTTGAGGAGGCGATCTAAGGCTGAGGAGAGGGAGATTTCTAGCTTAGCAAAATTGCGAGGGGGCTTTTTCTGGAAAGCGCGATTGGAGGATTTTGCTTGGTTGGAGGGTTGGTACAGCCTAGGAGGGTACGCCATGGTTTGACTTGTAACGCCCTGTACTTTTATTTTCTTTAATAAATGAGTATTTTCTTTTATTTCTATTAATAAATATTGTACTTGGGGTAAAACCGTAATTTTTATAAATATAGAAAATACTTTCAATGGATTTGAAAGTGTATCTATACTTTTTAAACAACTGGGAATTTAATTCCTACGTTAACATAACTTTTTGTATTTTTATTTCAACCGAATAATACTAGTTTTAATTTTAATCTGCGTTTATGCCGCGTCTTTGGTGTAGGAGCACGTGAGCTCAACCACACCGGGCAAAATCCATCATTTTCTTGGAGCCTACACATTTTCTCAGTATATATGTATACAACTCTCACAGTTCACTCATATCTCTCGCACAAACTCTCTGTCTCTCAATTCATTCTCATTCTCTCTTGCTCTCTCTCTCTCTCAAGAACATAACACTCACACACACACCGAGATTATATATATGTATACACATAGTTAGTCATATATATATATATCAAGATCAAGAGAGAGAACGGAGGAGTAAAATTCAAAACGGCGAAATTGACGGTGTAAATTCTCACTCTAATCCCTCAATGAGTATTATAAACTCACTCCCAATGATATATATGTATATTTCTGTATGGATAGAGGTGTATATATGTGTGTATATAAATACACCATTGATGAGCTTGAAAAAGGGTTTTTATGAAACTAAACCAAAATAATTTCTGTAAGTTGGGAATGAAAGATCTTAGTTCCAATAAGCTGTGGTTCAAATCCTACGAAGTAATTTATCCGTATCGCGACATATCGTTGATTTAAAGTTTTGTCACCTCTCGGTTTTACGTGAAATCCGAGAGCTACAATTGAAATTAGTTAAAACTGATCACGTATTTGTAATCCTTGCGGAAAAACAAAGAAATCCATATATTACATGTCTTGGTTGAGGCATAATTCAAAAATGGGTCAAAAATAGGCTTTAAATTCGTAACAGAGGAGAAACTGCTGATACCAATCGATTGGCATGATTACCAATCGATTGGAATGTAAAGCAATCGATTGGCATGTATACCAATCGATTGGCATGTTTCAACACTGACGACTTTTACTAAAACTGTCATAACTTCCTCTAGAAAACTCAAAAACGCGCACCGTTTGAAGCATTGGAAACTAGACTCAAAGACCTTTCATTTGATATGTAATTCATCCACAAAAATTATAACTCATATTTAAGGGCATTGCTTCAAAGTGGACCTACTTGTGTACTAGTAGCTGTAAAAGCGTATTAAAGTAGTTTTTGATGAATTTACCTGTTGTTTCATATATGACTTGATAATTTAGATCGTGGGTGCTAACTCAATGATTCTAAGTACATTGTACCTTGTTAATAAAGAAAAATAAAAAGACTTGATTTTCTCGTACGTTTGTTTGGTGTTACAATTTCATGGACATTGACATGCATGATAGGGTCGTGGTAAAGTCGACACTCATAGTATGTGAAAAAAGTGTGAAAAGAGTAAAAGGGATTGTGTATTAGTACGGGTTGCCTCCATGGACACTCTCTAATACCCGAGTTCCGGATACTGATCGAGGTTATCTCTGGTATGCCGTGGTGGTATTATAGTGACACTCCCTAGTACCCGAGTTCTGGATACTGAGCGAGGTAATCTCTGGTATGCCGAGGTGGTACTATAGTGTGATGCCATGGGTTGAGGCAGTGGATATCATGAAGTTGTGATTTTAGGGTACCTTTTTAATATGACGTAAGCAAATTGGACACTCCCTGGCACCCGTGGTAGTGCTATAATGTGACGCCTCCATGGACACTCCTTGGTACCCGAGTTCCGGATACTGATTGAGGTAATCTCTGGTATGCCGTGGTGGTACTATAGTATGATGTCGTGGATCGATGCTGATTGGACATTCCCTAGTACCAGTTGTACTATAGTGTGGTTGCTCGAGTAATTTCATGGTACTAGAACGAGGGAGTTTTGGACGAGGTGACCTTGTGTGTGGTCGAGAAAAGAGTCAGTAAGATGAGATATAACATTGTTCATGCACGGTCTCATATTTATTGTTACTACATCCCCACGCGACTTATGTTGAAGTTTGAACCTTGAATTATTGCTTTTATAGTTCAAATTGTACCATTAATGATATGCTTATATATACATTGCGAGTACATGTTTATTTTGCTCACCAGCTTGCATAAGCTGACGGTGTTGATGCGTCCTGGACTCTATGTCCAAATTTTCCAGGTCAGGAGCAGCCAGAGTACTTTGACTATGTTACTTAGAGTCAGGAGACTTTCTAGGAGGGCTAATTATATTCCTTATGTCTTTTTATTTTGGAGATGTAATAAACACTTTATTAGATATATGTATAAGAGCGGTTTGTGCCATAAGACTTGAACTGATGTAATAGTTATGTAAGTTTTAAATTTGGAGCTTATGTTTATTTAGTATCATTCTCTTTAGAAATGCTTTTAAGTTATCTGTTGCAGGGACAATTGGTCATTCTCACTTGTCACGACCTACGAGTCTGTAAAGGAAATTAAATGCTTTCCTGAATTATGCAACGTCGGGGCGTGACATGACTGATAAGGGCATTGACATTCGAAGAGTTGCGGGAGTAGCTGGGCCTTTTTGACTGACTCGGAGGCTCTTCCTTCTTAATTTTACCTTCCCTGATGGCATCTTCAATTCGAGTCCCGACTTCAAACAACTCCTCAAAGGTAGAGATGGATTGATAGAACAGTTTCTCATGGTAGAGCGGTTACAGATTTTGGATTAATATTCTCACTTGTTCCTTCTTAGCTGGCCGGTGGGTCATTTGGGCCACTTTATTCCTCCATCTGCTCAGAAACGCAGCGAAAGATTCTTTGTTGTTCTGCCGAGTAGTTTCCAAATCCCTGATTGTGATATCCAGTTCTTGATTGTAAGAATAGTGATCGACGAATACCCGAATGATGTCTTCCTATGCCCGAGTTTTGGAAGCTTCTAAAGTAAGGAACCACGACAGTGCGAACTTTGTGAGAGTTTATGGGTTACTTAAAGACCAAGTGGCGACTCTGTATCTATTTTTAACAGACCTTTTCTTTTCTTCAAATCAACTTTGATTTCAAAACTAAAGGAAAATCGATTCCGAAACTCCGAAAACAAAATAACGGGGGTGGATTCCCGGATTCCACGTGTCCACAATCTGGAAACTCTGCTGGGGATAATTTCATTTTCAAAACAAAATAATATAGAGATTTGACTCATAAGAAGCATCCTTAAAATCATCTTTTTACTGTGTCTGCTTTACCGCATTGCACTCCTGCACTTCTCCCTCCGACTGTGTCTGAAACACGACGTTGACATTGTTCAGGTCTTGCTGTGCCAGGGCACAAATGACCGTTGATATTGTACCTTCCAAGGTATATCAAAAAGAGTAAAAACATTTACACTGTCTCCCTGATGGTATATTGGAACTCTCGTCAACGGACCCTCTTTGACTAAACCTAGCCTTTGCATATAGATTCTTGTAGACCTTTCATAGGACTATTCATTTATCTTTTCAGATAAGACAATGTGATATAACTACTATATGCCCTGACGGGATTACCTGCGCGGTGTAGACGCTTATGTGGCATGAGGCAGAACCTCTTTCTTATGATTCCCAAGGCAATCAATCACATGTGATCACATTGAATTGACATGCCTAGGCACCATGACAAGGATGTCTGTTCCACGTTCGCAAAGATATATACCGCAAACCTTGTTTGTTGGTCTAAAGATATAGGAGTATGAAAACTTGCTAGACAGTATGATCACCGTCATCACCTGCTTCCGTTATATAACCAGTTTCTCCTAGAAACTCTGTCCAGATATCCCAGATATAACCAGTTTCTCCCAGAAACTCTGTCCAGATATCCCTAGATATAACCAGTTTCTCCCAGAAACTCTATCCAGATATCCCAGATATAGCCAGTTTCTCCCAGAAACTCTGTCCAGATATCCCAAATATAACCAGTTTCTTCCAGAAACTCTGTCCACATGTCCCAGATATAACTAGTCTCTCCCAGAAACTCTGTCCAGATATCCCAGATATAACTAGTTTCTCCCAGAAACTCTGTCCAGATATCCTGGAAGCCCCTGTTATCCCCTGGTGATCATGCTGGAAATTAAAGTTAGCACACCCTGTATGACTAGGACCTTACTCGTTTAACTGCTATCTGCTAGAAGTAGGGGCATCATATAGATTAGGGCTTACATCCGCATGCTTTTCTCATTTGCATGCACCATTCCTATCAGTCTGCACGAACTGTTTCAGCCACTCTATACACAAGTCAGTCCACGTTTGTGAACGTCACTGTTACTGTCTGTCTAAAGTCATCACTATCAGAATCTGATACAAATCCTCTCAAATCTGTAGGGTCACTATAGATTCTCAAGGTCAACAGCTGGGATCTTTGTCTTGGGTCAGAAATTCAGACAATCGTTTAGTCAGAATCAACCTGACAAGTTATTTTAGCATGAATTAGGAATAGTTGGAAAACAAGGTCATCGAATTGGGAGTCACCATAAGCCAGCAGTCCGACAGCCTGACCCAAGTTTTGAAGTTTATGGAAGAATTGAAACAACAGCAGCCACAGTACCCACCTGGGTTCCCACCACCATCGGGATTCATGCCACCACCACCACTTGGGTTTATACCACCTCCCGTCGTTGTATATGAGAATAATGGGGAAGAAGATTGGTTTCAAGGGATCCCACCGCCTGTATATGAGAAAAAATTCCAAGAGAAAATGGATAAGGTTGACAAGCTAGAAAGCGTATTAAGGAAAAGCAAAGGGGTTGATGACTACATGCGAGACCTAAAAGGGCTTTTTGAGCCTGTTAAGCTGAAACTGCCAGAGAACTTCAAGATGCCTGCCATTGACCGTTTTGATGGAACTGGGAATCTAAAAAGCCGTGTGAAACTGTGTATGAGCATCTTCCAATCAATGGGCTAAAATCATGAGCACATTACAATGCTGCCAAGAAACCTAATTTGACTCACCCAAACGGATAAAGGGCACCGACCTTTCATAACCAAAGAACTTGGCTTGGGGTTTTGGTACGAGAGAGGAAGAAGCCTTTGTCATGACTAAAATACCCTCAACTCGTCCCGTCTTTTGACAGGCCTCAATTAGTATCCAAATAATCATCTTATACTATGTTTGGTTTGTCAATTAATACTATGATAGTATATTACATCCCATAAGAAACTTGAAATGGAAGATCAAAAGATAAGATATCTTTTATAAGATCTAAGCCAAATACCACATAATGTAAAGGTGAGAGATCACACAAACAAACCTAGGAAAAAAATGTCTAATCGCATATCGTGTAATCAAGTTTTCCTAATCTAAGGGGACATGGAATTTTCTTGAAACAAATAATCAAAGAAATCAAAATATGCTTAGCAAGCTAGAATGATTCATGTTAATCTTTGAGAAAAGAAGATCTCTCAATCCTCGGATCCTCGGGACAGATGAGAAAGGAAGATTAGATTGAGGGGGAGCATAAACGTATGATCAAGTTCATTCCTTATAATTTCCTTAGATTAAGAGTCACAAAAACCCCAAATCTTGCATGGATGTAATGTATAATCCTAGAATGTGCAAAGGTTGTAGTGTATAAGTGTTCATGAGATTTCTAAAGTGACTTAGAAGTCTAAAATATGTATGAATGTATGAAGGAAATCATCATAGGATATGTACAAATGTAGTATGGCCTACTTCCTAAGATATGAACTAATTTGAAGTACATATAATCATCAAATCAAAGAATGAAAGTCAAAGCATGCTTGCTGTGAATAGTAGACAAAATAACGAGTTGATCTTATGAAATTAGAAAAGTGAGGTTAGAAATGTTTTTAATGCATGGTATTTTATGGAGATCATCCTTATTGTGTCTAGAACATATAACAAAATCCAATATTCAATAACTATTATAGATTGAGAGAAATCATATAAACAATAGAGGTTACTCGAAAACAAATTCCGTACTGTCGACTGAAATGTTAAAAAATCATAGAAAATGAAAACAAAACATCTAGAGGCCCATATTATACAGAAAGTTCCCTAAGACACTGAAGTTCAAGGGAAAAATGAGGTGGGACCACTTATTTTGGAAAAGTTTTTTGAAAAACAAGTTCAAAGTCAACCTAGCTGCTATGACAGCAAAAGCAGAATGTATGGAAGGAATGTTTGGGTCAAAATGGAATCCTTTGAAGTGTTTCCAAGTAAAACAAAAAATCATGGGTGTTCTCTAATGGGTTAGAAAGACTTTCCAAGTGGTCTTATGTTAATTCTTTGAGTATTGGGTTCTAAAGAAATCTTTGAGCTCATGTCACTCACTATTTTGAAGATTTTTGAGAAGGATAGGGTTTTATTTCTTGAAATCAAAGAGGGGGGGGGGGGGGGGGGGGTTGAAGAGGGGTTTTGAAGTAGAGGTTTTGAGAGTGTATTTTCAGCATTTAAATGGAGGTTATGACCACACAAAATATCAACATTGAACTCATATCAAGATTGTTGGAGGACATTGTCTTTATTTAGAAGATAACTTCAAGAATACATGGGATTGTATTGAAGTTGTAATCATCATCTATCAAACATGCTTTTGAGGTCAAGAGCTACTATCCATAAGGATTCACTCACCACAAACACCATGTCATCACTTAGATGATGATGAACTAGTAAGTAAATAAAGAAAATAAAAATGAAATGAGATTAAGGAGAGATGAGCATATATAAATAAAGCAAGTAAATATTAATCAATAGTTGATAATCATGGAGATATTGGACTTGTAGCTTGATGTTTCACTCATATGTAATGACTTTGGACATGAAATAAGTTTTCTATCTCATAAATGCTCACAAAGATGGTGGTTGGATGTATTGAATGTGAAGAAATGGAAGTAATGAAGTAAAAACAAAGTTTAGAGCTCACTTTCTAGTTGAAAATCAAAGAAGGAAGCTTCTTTTCTCTCTATTCTAACCTTATCTCTACAACTTTCTCTCTAAAACTTTTCTAAGCTTTGTATTTTTCACCCCAAATGAGAAGTCAAGGAGGGTTTGTATAGGCTAATTTTGGGTGGTTTTGGGGTTTAAAGAATGCTGCCATTGGCTCCAAATGTCTGTGAACAAGGAACTACGTCGTTTTGGTTTCTAATTAATCAAATTAGACCCTCAAAATAAATTACAAAAATGGACTGTTCTGGGGAAGAGTGCCGCGGCGGTAGTGGGCTTGTGTCGCGGCAGCAGTGGGCCAGTGCCGATGTGGCACTGCTCCTCCAATGTCCAGATAATGCTGTTTAGCCCCCCTGAGGTTCCGGTATTCGCAAAACGGCCCTATTTTGTCCTAATTTCATAGAAAATACATACAAACTCCAAACTGAGGTTATGATATACCGTTGGAAAGGTAACAGAGTCTAATTTACATAAAAAATAGTTTGGAGATAGGTCACTTTGAAAAGTTTTGCGGTATTCGCGATAAAAGCCGATATGATCGCCTTTTTTACCGTCGAAAATTCATAATAAATTCGTTTTAAATCTAGAAAATATGTGCGATATACCATTGAAAAGCTATTGACTGCTAGTATCCATGAAAAATGTTTGAAAAATGATACAGAACTTCGGTTTCAAAGTCAACTTTAGGTCCAATCGGTCAAACCTGAGATTCTCAAGAAGTTCTGGGAACCTCTGGGAGCTCCCAAGATCTGATGTTTTCGTCCAATTTTTTTTTAAAAACTCATTTTAGTACTTTTCACACAATTTAGAATGATCTCGGAACTTTTCGGCGAATTTGGATGATTTCGGTCAAACCCTGGTCAAACCTGGTCAAATTTGGGTCAAACTGGTCAACGGGGACTTTCCGGGAACTTCCGGCGGTCTCTGGGAGTTGACGATTTTGTTTAATTTTTTCTTTAACACTCATTTTACTACTTTTCTTATGACGTAGTATGTTTCCAGAGCTTTCGGTCCAGATTTGGGAGTTTTTTTGGCTTTCGAGGGCATTTTGATCATTCTAAGCATTTTGAGAGATAGAACTAACTTCCAGGAGACCTATTTGAGTCTTTTTCGATCATTGCGAACCACCAAGCTATGGGTCTCCTAAATCTGATAGCCGACAAAATGGGGTGTCTACACTTGTGTGGGTACAATCATGATCAAATTAATCCCCACATAAATCATAAGATTATGAGAGACTAAGAGATCATTCTTAAGGAAACCTCTTGAGATATAGGAGATCTCATAGATTTCCAAAAGAAGTATTTTCAAGAATGAAACAAAATCAAAAGTTATTTGAGAAAGTCCAAAATTAACAAGATCTCCTTATAAACTAGCTTTATTTTAAACCCAAGGCTTGTTTAGATCCACACTAATGAACTGATGATGCCAAAAAACTGGTAGAAGAAGGATAAAAGAGGGACAATAGAAGTTTGTATATGGTTCGACCTCGTTAATGAGGTGACCTATGTCTACATGTGCGTTGGTGCGCTTTCACTAACTAACCACCGACGGATTCGGGTGAACCCACAGGGAGGGCAGTACCACCAGAGACCGACTAGGTATATACATAATAATGTTGCGTTATGCTCTTTTGTGAGTCAGGAATGGGATCCCCTCTTATGGGGGTGGATGGCCTCTTTTATAGATGCAAGAGACCACCCATACAAGGTAATTATTAGATTAGGAAGCCTAATCTAATTACAATTTGATGAGCATAAATCATGGGATGTTTCCTAAGCGGTTTAGGAAACATCTTCTTTCCATTAGTCTTTTGATTAAGTTAGGAAACTGCTGGAACTGTTCAACGTGAGTGACGGGGTTAAGCCTGGGCTGCGCCCATCTTGGTCTATCAGCATTACGTACCCCTGAGCGGTACCAACAGATTGGGCAGTTCTGGGTAGGACATCCCAGGATGGTCGAGTAACATGTCCCCGTCCCGGCTGACTTGGCATTCTGCTACTGACGTGTGTAGACACCCCAATTTTGACCAAACGTCAAATCCAGGGATTGGTTACCTCTCAAAGACCGATGATGACGATGACCGTGACGTTCGAAGATTTTCTAAGAAATTCAAAATCTTCAAGATGCTCTTCAAGTTAAAATTGCAAAATTAAAAAATTTATAATAAAAAAAAATATTAAAAATAGAGAGGGTTTGGGTATTCGGGAGAAACCCGAACATTGAAGGACACATGAGGAAATCAGTCTGAAAATTTGCTCAATATACATATAAAAAGGTTTTGAAAGAAAGTATAAAATGAAAATGATAAAAAGGAGTTTTAAATAAAGGAAAATTGTCTGTTGAATAAAATAATAATAATAGTAATAAGAAAAGCATAGTATATTGAAGAATATACCATGCATACCACCCACATGGGTGCATTTTAGCACAAATATACTTGAATATATAAAGATAACTCACAAAAATTAAGTTTAGATTAATTTTCCTTTCAAAAATTTAAAAAAAGGAGCAAATTCAGTTAGCCCCAGCACCCGGAAAACCCGGCGGCACTCACTAAGTGCCGCGCCGGCACTCACGGGTTGCCGCCCGGCATTCAGTGAATGCCGCCGGCACCCGTCGAGTGCCGCTGGCTGTAACAGACTGCTTTTCTCACATGTTCTAGAAGAAAACTTTGCACATGGGTCTCCACCCGAATTTACCCATTTATCCTTGAGATGATGGTCTATATAAACAGACCTTCATCTTCATTAAGGGGGGTTGAACTTTTGAATCAATATACATACATATACAAGAGATATACTTGAGTTTAGAGGGGGGGAGAGATAAGAATCATATAGAGAATTGAGAAGAAGAAAAGAATTTCTTGAAGAATTTGAAGAACTTGAAGAACTTTGAGAAGAATTTGAAGATCTTGGAAGAGCTTCACAAGAAATTGAAGAATTCTTTGAGGTCATAGAGGTAACCTCTTAATCCTTGGTAGAGTTAGGATAATTCAATCACAAGTTCTTAGATCTAGGAACTTTTCACATTTTCAAAACCTCTCTTCTTACCCCATTTCATCACACACCACCAAGAACTTATGATTGAATTTCATGACATCTCATTAATTTGGATCTAATTAATGCCTTGAGTTTGAGATAAATTAGTTTTGAAGAATTTGTGTTCCTAAATAAAACTTTGATTTCCTTTATTTCTATTTCATTCATAAGGTTCATGAGATCTTCCATATCTCATTGAAACTCTTTGAATTTGATTCCTTATTCTCCTATAACCTTGTGATTCATATGGAGTTTAAGGTTGATCATGGTCACATCTACACATAATTGGTAAAATACTAGTATCAACTCATGACTAGGATCTCTTTACTAAGAATCTTATGGAATTCCTACTATATTCCATAGAGGTTTGAGTGGATTTGTGCCTTATTTAGCCTCCAAGGACCATTAATTTGAGAGGGGAATAAGTTGACTCTATATTCTTCAAGGATCACATATTCGAGAGAAGAATTGGATGTAGACTTTCATAATCTATGTTTAAAATAAGTAAGACCTTAGGATTTTCTTGATAGATTTCCAACTATGAGATCTATGATAAGAATCCATCAAGGTTAAATCTATGAACATCTTCCTATGTCATTAATTTGTCCCAATAATCACAACCATGCTTGATTCTAGTCCTTTGTAGGATCATGGATCAAGTTGGTTTTAAAATATGAACATCAATTCAATATTAGTGCAGTGAATCCTTAAACCCTCTGTGATCAAAGATTTTTCATAAAATCATGATCCATTGGAATGGGATGAGACCAATTGGAGGGTATTCATAACTCATATGAGTACCGCTGTGATTGTTGTTTTGATAAGATTCCATACTTAGGATGGTTTGGGCTTATGATTTCCAAATAAGCAATTCTCTATCCAAATTTTCAGAACAGCAAACCGGTTTTAAAATTGATAGATCAGAACCCTAACCAAGTTTTCATGACCTTTAATAATTTTTCTAAGAACCTTAATGTGTTAGGAAGGTTCCCTAAAAATAATGAAGCAATTCGGAGTTGTTTTCTATTTTTAAAAAATCATACAAGATCTCTGGACAGAGAGTTGTAAAATCCTGAGTGAGGTCTAGTATTTTCCGTATTCCCGGAGATCTAACCGTTAAAACCTCGATGTTCTTTTTGGGTTAGAATCTAGACTCACATAGGCATAACATATCCAAAAATCATTAAGATCCAACCGGTGGAAGTATTTTATTTCTATTTCTTAAAATCTAGTCTGCTTTCTGTAATTCATAAAAAACTGCTACCGTTTTTGTCTAATCTTATTTATTTCAACTCAAATGGTTCCCTAATTTCTTGGGACCCAAATCATGTTTTGAATAATGATAATTTAGCTTAAATCCAGAGGCTAAGTGATCCAAGTTAGTGAATAAATCTATGTTTTATTCTTATTCACATTCATTCATTCATGTACATCAATGCTTATGATTAGAACTAGCTATTGAATAAAGTTGGATTTCATGCTTAATAGATCTAAGCTAGAGAATTGGGATTGATTTTTTGATATCATATTATTATGTGAAGCATGTGGACTAATCTTTGTTTTGTAGCGCATTTGAGGTACAATTTCTCACCTCCTCTCTGGTTTATTTACTTCATTGATTTTAATTGATTTTCGACTCTATGTGCGACACCTTAGCTTAGGTTTTGCCTTATGTGAATATGTGAATTAGAGACCTTTTCTTAGGCTTTGTATTTTGTGTATGCATTGCACGTTTCCATTTCGCAGCTGGATCCCGGGTGAGTTCTCTAGTTCCTTACTTGCACATCATGATGTTTGCTAGTTGAATTATGTGACTTATGAATGATATTTTACCGTTAGCAATTTTACACCATTTCCAACATGCTTGTGTTATGTATACCTATATATGTATTAATTGAGGGCATGCTTAGATTAATAACTTGATTAAAGAGGATGTTGAGTAGAGGCCTATCGTGAGATAGGGTGAAAGGGGGTGTTTTAGTCCGCCGGGCTCCTTCCCCTTTCATTCCATAATCCCCGGACCCAGTTTATCTTTGGTTTCGCAAAAGATCAGTTTGCTTTAAAATGGTTTCTTAATTTTCCTTTTAAAAATTAAGTGGCGACTCATTTGTTTTTGAATTTGGAATTTGAAAAATGTTTTAAAAAAACAAAAGTGGGCCCAAATGCCGGTATCCACAATCTGGCGACTCTGCTGGGGATCGAACCCAGAATCTCTGGTTTCGCAGACCAGAATTTTGATTTTGGGTTCACTCGAGGATTAGAATTGAAAGCATCCTTTTAATCAAATTATTTAATTTTTGTGTGCCCGTTGCATTGCACTTGCATGTCTCGCTAGTCGATTGCACGGAACTATGACCTTGGAGGCTCGGGGCAACCCGGTCGGTCAAGCCATCATGGGGCCGTGTGATCACCCTTGATCTCGTACCATGTGTTGGTATATGAAGCATCCTATCGGGTGTGTGTCAAGGGTCCCTTATTTGACCAAAACCCGGCCTTTGCACGATAGTTTCATAGAACCTTTCAAAATTAGGAAATCAATTCTTGATTAAGATTATATGCTAGGAAGTTTTATATGCCCGGAAGGGATTACTTGAGATGATGACGATACTTGCTTGATGAAAGATGTATAATCTTTTAATCACCTTTTAGCAATTTCTCCTCATGTTCCACGACACTTGGAGAACATGCCGAACCTTGATTATAAGATTATACTTCTTATATCATGTTAGCTAAGCATCATTGACCTTGTATGCATCCGAATTCATGAAAAGTGTGATAATTATCCAATCATGTGATACTCCTACCCAAGAATTCAAAGTTCACTGTTAATGACAGATTTTGATTATCCATCATCTTTTATCCAAAAATATTTAAAAAAAAAAATCACTCTTTCAAAAAATGATGGGATCCAAGGTTTATCTTTTTTTTTTTTTGTAAAAAAAAAAAAAAAAAAAAAATCAAATAAACCTAATCATCGTTTATATCTTCATTTTCAAAGAAAAGATTCAAAATTCGCAAAAATTATTTTGAAAGACTTCATCATCCAAAGAAATGGTTTTCAAATGAGTTTCAAAGTAATATTTCAACTCAATCATCTTTTGCGGAAAAAAATGATTTCACTTTCAAAGGAAAATTCGAGATTCTTGAGAATTTGAAAGATCCCATCATGCTTTTCAAAAAAAAAAATCAATTTTTTTTTTTTTAATCCGACCTTTGAGAGGGTAGTGAAGATCACGATGAAAGGAGAAGTTAAGCGCACTTGATATGGATGAGGATTTTATGTGCTTATGTGTTTATGTGTTAGGATTATAAATTTTCTTTTCTTTTGCATATAGAATAGGCATACACGCACACATGCAATTGCATCCGTGTGGCATATGAATAATTCATGAAGACACTTAACGAAATCGATAATAAAAAAATGATGATGAAAGGCAATAAAAATAGTGGTGAAAAGGGAGAAATAATGAAGGGTTGTTAGAATAGAAAAATAATAATTTGGAAAATATGATTGTAGGTAAAAGATAGAAACAGCTACGAGCACAGACTGGTACAGAGATTCTACTGCGAGGTTAGTAAGAAGAGACATGGCACAAGAAGCGAACGCAAGGGAAATAGCGGAGTTGAGAGCAGTAATGGAACAACAGGCAGGTCAAATGACTAGAATGATGACCATGATAGAAGCACTAGCACGATAGCCGCCAATTAATGATCCTCCTCACAGGGATGAAGATTGGTTTGATGAAACAGAAGGGGTTGAAGCGCCGAGAGCAGAAAAGGAGAAACTAGAAAAGGAAAGGGCTGAGAAAGATAAGATGATGACTGAGAAAATGGAGAAATTGGAAAGAGTGGTCCGTAAGGCCCATGGGGTTGATACCTACTTGTTGGAATTGGAAGGATTATATGAAGGGGTCTGTGAAATATTACCTGCAGGGTTCAAAATGCCTATGTTCGATAAATTTGATGGAACGGGGAACCCTCGTAGCCACATCAGAATGTGTATATGGGTATTTCAGCCTAGTGGCTTGAGCACAACCATGATGGCGGTCTTGTTTCAGCAGACGTTAACTGGGGCTGCTTTGTCTTGGTACCTCACTCTGGAGCCGGGGAAAACTAGAAATTGGGAAGAAGTGGTCAAAGCATTCGTAGCCCAATACGAATACAATCAGGATTTGGATGTTACTATCAGGGATTTAGAGACTCCCCGACAGGGGAACAAAGAATCTTTTGCTGAATTTCTGAGCCGATGGAGGGGAAAGGCTGCTAAGATTGTACAAAGGCCGACTGAAAAGGAGCAAATCCGAATGCTGATGAAGAACCTCCAACCTGTCTATCAGGAGAAGATGAGGTTCCAATCCCTCAACACCTTTGCCGAAGTGTTTGATGTAGGGACCAGAATCGAAGATGCGATACAGGAAGGGTTAATCAAAAGAGAAGAGCCAACGAACAGGTACAGACGTCCGAATTATGGAGCAGGAGGAGGACATTCAGGAGGTCATTCAGGACCTACAGATGTGAACGCACTGAGCGAACCCGAGAAAAAGTTTGATATAGCCAGAAGTTACCCAAAGAGGGGAGGGGATAAGCCTTTAAGGAGGTTTTCAGAATTGGGAGTATCATTATCCACGGCCCTTGATCGGTTATTGGCAAAAGGACATCTCCGCCTACTAAAGCCGCGACCAAGACCGAATCCACCACCTCCAAATTTCAAATCTGATCTATATTGCAAATTCCATCAGGAACAAGGGCACTCAACTGATCGGTGTTTAAGATTAAGAGATGAGATCCAAGATTTGATTGACAAGAAAGTAATATCTGAACCACCCACCAACCCGCCAAATGTTACCAGAAATCCGCTACCAGATCATCATGTTGTGCCACCACCCAGAATTTACTACTTGGGAAATGAGGGGAGCTCTTTTGATCCATCAGCATTGATCACTAAGTTGGGAAGTCCGAGAAAAGCTTATCAGATGTTGGAGGATTCACAAATCTGCACTCTAAAAGGGCTGGTAGATGAAAGCAAAGGGAAAGAAATAGAAGGGGTTGTTGACACAGATTGGTGGGCACCTAAAGCTGACAATTCACTTTGGTACAAAGGAGAAGATATTCAGGATCACAATAAAGTTAAAGAGGACCTGTGGTATGAAAGTGAGGAGGAAGGTTTGAAAGTTGCTGAAGCACAGGATGGACTTTGGGTCAAAGAAGGAATTAGTCACCTCACACAATCCGGAAGGCATTTTAAACCACACGAACTTGAGGAAGATCACCCGGGGCAGGAAATGAATAAAGGGAAAGGGAAACTGAATGATGAAGAAGAAGAGGACAGAGTTTTAAGACAGATGAAGAAGACACATGCAAATATCACTATTTGGGGGTTGCTAATCGCTTCCAAGCGTCATAGACAAGTTGTCCTCGATGCTCTCAATCAATCGGACGTATCCATCGATGTTACTCCGGAAGATCTCGTCGGCATGATCAATAGAAGTCCAACTCTTGCTATTTCTTTCTCCGAAGCTGACTTACCTCCTGGGGGACCTATTTACAATAAGTCGTTGCATGTTATCGTGGAGTGCCTAGGAAATTCTATACCTGCTTGCCTCATTGACAACGGGTCTGCATTAAATGTATGCCCTTTTCGGACAGCTAAAAGGATGGGGCTCGATGAATCCACATTTATACCATCGGAACAAAAAGCGAGGGCTTATGATAATACTCTACGGGCAGTTATGGGGATCATCTTTCTAAATCTCTCTATTGGGATCGGTGAAAGGGAAACAGAATTCCAAATCATTGACATTCCTGCATCATTTAACCTGCTTCTGGGAAGGCCGTGGCTTGATAGTTTGAGTGCCATTCCATCAACCATCCATCAGAAAGTTAAGTACATTTAGAAAAACAAGGTATGCGATCTTCTGGGGGATAGCTGGATAAATGTATCTAGGGCCTCATCAAGTGCTCCGATTTTAGAAGTACAGATATAAGAGGGTGAAGCAAGTTTGGGTGGGTTTGAGTTCATTAACGTCATAGAAGAGGGGAAGTCGAAGGAGTTTTTACCACTGTATTTTGATCAATACGCCAGTCCGTTGGTGGCCGGGATCATGAGAAAAATGGAGTTCTTCCCAGGGATGGGTTTAGGTAAGAAACACTAAGGATTGTCAGAATTCCCAAATATCATTACACAAACCCACACTCATGGGCTAGGGTACTCGCCAACCAAGGAAGAATTGAAGAAGAAAAAGAAAGCAACTGATGCACCGCTGGAACCATACTTGAAAACTCTTAATGGGTATTTCGTCAAGCAATGGGAAGATTTTCCGTTTTGTGATTTTCCAGAGCCATGGTTAGATAAAGCAGAGAAGTGTATGAAGTCGGGATTCGAGATTTTCTTTGCGCATGACTTCTCTGATTATGAGGACCCTTATCTTCAATAGCCTGCAAAATCTGCCATTATTCAGGACTGGGTGTGTACTCTGGATGGCTCGGCAATGAAGAACCTGCTAGAAGAAGGGTGCGAGGGGACCGAAAAGGGGAGCTCTGCAGAGATTAAGGATGAAGATGGGAAAAGCCGGGATAAAGAAGAAAGCAAGGGGAATAAAGAAAGGGAGAAGCCAGCGTATGAAAGGAAACCAGAGGAAGTGGAAATAGAAGAGATCACTCAGGAAGAGGAACATGAAGATCGCTTCATCGCTGATATGGGAGGGGAAAGCAAGAAAGAGTGGGTCTTTGAGTCTAGTAATAAGTATCCCCCTCACCCAGAGTCTGTATTGGCCCAAATGAAGCGTCTTTCAATTTCTATGTCTGTTGTAATTGCTCCGAAAAAAGTTAATGAGAATGTGACTAATTCTGCTTACTTGACTGTGCATAATAATAATTGTGATGCATGTGATGAATATGATGAAATACCTCATGAATTACAAAAATTGATCGAAAAAGAAAATGAACCTGTATGCAAAATCATGGAAAGCACTTTAACCATTAATCTGGGAAATGAAGATAATCCACAAAATGTTTCTATTGGCTCCACACTTAATAATGAGGAAAGCGAAGAATTAATCAATCTATTAAAAGAATTCAAAGATGTCTTTGCATGGTCTTATGATGATATGCCAGGAATTGATCCAGAAATTGTCCAACACCATATTACCCTTTTCTCAAATTCAAAACCCGTAAAACAAAAATTGAGGCGAATGAGGCCTGAATGGGCGCTTAAAGTGAAAGAGGAGGTTGAAAAGCAACTGAAGGCTGGATTCTTGATTGTCACCGAGTATCCTGAATGGGTTGCCAATATTGTATCGGTTCCTAAAAAGGATGGTCGTGTTAGGCTTTGTGTGGATTTCCGAGATTTGAACAAAGCTAGCCCTAAGGATGATTTCCCTTTACCCCACATCGACATATTAGTGGATAATACCACAGGGCATGAACTTCTATCTTTCATGGATGGGTTTTCAGGGTATAACCAGATCTTGATGGCACCAAAGGATAGAGAGAAAACAACTTTATCACACCTTGGGGGACTTACTGTTATAGAGTTATGCCGTTTGGACTTAAAAATGCAGGTGCGACCTACCAAAGAGCTGCCATTACGTTACTACATGATATGATTCATAAAGAAGTAGAAGTATATGTGGATAACATGATAGTAAAGTCTAAAGAAAGAGGAGGGCATCTGGAGGCATTAAGAAAATTTTTTGAAAGGCTGAGAAAGTTCAGAATGAGGCTAAATCCGCAAAAATGCACCTTTGGGGTCACCACTGGGAAACTGCTAGGATTTCTGATCACCCAGAGAGGAATTGAGGTAGACCCCACCAAAATCCAAGCTATAACTGAAATGCCGCCATCGAAAAATGAAAAGGAGTTGAGAGGATTCCTAGGAAGAATACAGTTCATCAACCGCTTCATATCCAAACTCACCATGACCTGTGACCCGTTGTTCAAATTATTAAGAAAGGGGGAAAAGTTCGAATGGGATGACCAGTGACAAAAAGCCTTTGAAAAGATCAAAACCTACCTTCAAAACCCAGCCGTCCTATCACCTCCTAAGCCTGGGAAACCTTTATTGCTATACCTATCCATAACCGAGAACTCAATGGGGTGCATGCTGGCCCAAGAAGAGGAAGAGGGGCGTGTGGAAAAAGCCATATACTACCTGAGTAAGAGGATGACCGGATATGAGTTGAACTATTCACCGTTGAGAAAGCTTGTTGGGCCCTGGTGTGGTGTACCTGTCGCCTTAGGCATTACATGCTAGCCTTCCCTATCACCCTGATATCCCGAATGGACCCACTCAAATACCTCTTTGAAAAGCCTGCCCTGACCAGTAGGATATCCCGATGGATCATGATGCTAGCCGAATTTGATATTAGATACGTCACTTCCAAATCTTTCAAGGGGAGAGCCGTCGCCGAGTACTTAGCCGACCTCGCCATAGAATCCGAAGAAATGGGAGAATTTAAGTTTCTAGATGAAGAAGTAATGGAAGTAAAAGAGAACCTGTGAAAAATGTACTTCGATGGAGCAGCTAATCAAATAGGGTACAGGGTAGGGATCATCCTCATATCACCTAGCGGGGCCCCCACTCCGTTGGCCGTTAAGCTCAAGTATAATTCGACTAATAACACGGCAGAATATGAAGCCTGTATAATTGGGATGGAAGCAGCCTTGGCTTTGAGAGTGGAAAAGATCAATGTTTTCGAGGACTCTAATCTGATAATATCACAGTGAGGGGTGACTGGAGAATAAAGCATGAGAAATTGAAACCTTACCATGAATACTGTAGCACCCATAATTTTCTACAAATTCCACGTAGGAATATCAGATTGATGACATCACCGTAGTGTAGTTACAGAAGATCCATTAGGAGTCCTTACTAAGAATCCTTAGTAATCGTCTTGACGACGACTACGTCAAGTCAATCCAGTGTCTACTAGAATGGTCGTAACCCCGGCTTATATAAATTTCTATATTAGAACCATAGGTAGAATTTCATTTGGACCCACATATCCTGGTAACAGGATTTCATTTTCGTCTCATTTATAATCAGTAGTGTAGCAACCTGTGAGTGGGACCCACACTATATCTAAAAACCAAGTGGACACCCCACCCTGATAATCTACCCCTGGATACACACAGCATACACATACACTTACATTGGGACTTAGGAACACATCTCAGTGCATGTTACCTAGATGGGACCCACAAACCCCTTTGACAGTCATGTGGACCCCACCTTTGATCTACCCTTGGACACACAAACGTACACACACTCAAACACTGTGGTACACCATTGCTCCTGGGATAAACTCCCTCCCATCTCCCTCTATAAATAGGACACTCCCCTCCCTCATCCTCTCATTGTGTCACCCTAACACACCACAATCTGCTTATGCAGATTGTATAGAGAGAGAGAGTGACCGAGAGAGAGAGAGTTTGGGAGAACCACCCCCTCACCCACGGTTTATACACACACACACCCCTCTATATTGTGTACACTACACACCCATCCTCATTACACTCTCCCCTGTGCTCCCCCAACCTCTCACTGTCCACACACACACAGAAGCACATAGAGGAGAGAGAAGAAGAAAAAAGAAGGGACCAGAGAGAGATCGGGGAAGTTTGAAGCCCCCCTGAGGTAAAACCAAACCCTCCCTCACATTTTGAACCCTTGCATGTCATCTATAGACCCTAGGGACTACATGCACGGCCCCAGACAGAGCCTAAGGCTCTTTGTCTGCTCCGGCGGCCATTAGAGCTAAGCTTGAAAGCTTGGTTTTCAAACATTGACCAAAACCCCTTTTTATTACACTAATCTGACCCCCTTGGTCCCAGATAGACCCCCATTGAACAGTTTGTGATTTGGGAATTGTTTGGTTAGGCATGCAGGCTATTATTCTTATAAATGGCCAAAAGGATAATCTTAATGTGGGAACCCTTAACGAATTAACCCAGATCCCATCTTAGAGTATGTGATAGAGGATGAGATTACGGTCCTTTTCCCGTTGGAATCATGCATTTTTGTTAAGAAATGCTCAAGTTATGGGCTCTCAAAGTTCTCCGGCGAAATCGCTATCGCCGGCGACGTCGGGGCTCGCCGGAGAAGAAGATGACGACCCGTTTGGGTTCGGGTTATAACAGGCGGGTCTGGGTCGGGTCTGGGTAGGGTTGGACTGTGTGTATAAATGGGTAGGGTAGCGGGCCGGGTTGAGTTTAATAAACCCACGGGTCCCCTTTAGTGGGACGACGTCGTTTTGACGTCGGGTTGGATGCGGGTTAATGGGGCGGGCCAGGTTGTGAGTAGAAGTGGATTAGGGTCTCGGGTTAGGGTCGGGTTTAAAAACCCACGGGTCCTTTAAGTCTTACGGCGTCGTTTTGACGCCGGGTTGTGTTTGGAGCGGGTTCGGGTTTTGGGGGCGGGTCGTCTTGTGTCTGTGTATGGGTTAAGTTAGGTTCGGGTTTGGTTAGGGTTTAGGTTAGTGGGCTGGGTTGGTTTGTGAGTGTTAGCGGGTTAGGCTTTGGGTCGGGCTCAGTCCGGGTTGGGTTAATGGGTAGGTTTAGTCTGAGTGTGTAGTTGGGTTCCGGTTCGGGTGTAGGTCCAACCCGAATGGGTTTTAGGGTGGGTTTCTATTGAGTGTGTAATTGGGTAGTTCGTTTAGGTTGGGTCGGGTCAGGGTTGACCCGATGGGTCTGATGGTTGGGCGCCTCTGTGTGTGTAAACGGGTGACCCGTTTAGGTCGGTTCGGTTCGGGTTGACCCGTCGGGTTTCAGTATATATTATTATTATTATTATTATTATTATTATCATTATTATTATTATGATTATTAATATTATTAGTATTAATTAGTTTTAAAGGTTTTAATAATTAATAATTAATTTATAATTATGCCATTAAGGTTTTAATATTACAGAATATTATTTTAATATTCTATATATCATTATTATATTATATATATTATATATTTAATTATTTATATGGTTTATATAAATAATAAATATTAGTTTTAAATGGTTTTAAATAGTTAATAAATACCTATGTGTATTTATAAATTCTAGAAAAATAGGGTAATGACCCAGGGACTATTTTATTATATAGTGTAAATTATAAAGTTATAATACTATAGTCCAGTATTTTTAATAATTAACAAGGAGCTATTTTATGAGTATATTAATTATTAAAAATACCAAACGAGCTCCGAAAATTATGAAATAAATACTGATAGTGTATTTTAATATCTAGTATTTAATAAAAATACTTTTAAGAAATGATTTCTCTGTATAATTATAATTACATATTTAAATCCCGTTTTGTGTGTTTTCTGATATATATTATCTTCAATAATTCATAATAAATAATCTAGGACTCCGAAAATTATGCGGTCAGTTCCCAGAGTCTTAGAATAATGTCTAGAACATTCCCGTAAAGTTTGGTGACTTTTCGACTCGGTCGAAAATACAGCCTATCTTTTAGGGTCTGTATTAGTATAGTAAGCCCCGCATATTACCTCGAAAAACGCGACGGACTCTGATTTGAGTCTAGTCAATGGCGTTGGACTTAGAATGACACGTAGATCACTACCTTGAGGTTTATGACCTCATTTGGTGAAATTACCATTTTACCCCTATGGTTGTACTCATACATTACTTCTGTTCATTCCGTTTATTGTTGTAGAACTTGACGTTTATCTACGTTTCGAGGAGCAGCGACTCGAGGTGAGTTTCCTAACCTCACTCTAATCCTATTATGACTAATATAAGATGATTAAAGTCACATGTATGATATTCTGTATAAGTGATGAGCTGATTTATGATGTCAAGTGTATTGCCGTTAATTATAAGATGTTTAAAAGCATGTTATGGTAGTGCTATCGCATACGTGAGCATGTCAAGGGTTTTATCTATATGTTTATCGGTATCAAATCCATGTTATATGATCTATGCTCTATATGTTACGTTTCTGCTGCTATGTGTTAAATGCACGTTTTACGATGTTGTTGACTGAATAGATAACGCATGCTATGTTATTAATAAAGAGGAATAAAAGTAGAATTGCACATGAGTATCGATGATGGGCACACGTGCAATTCATGACATGTGTCAGCATGCGTCATGTATGAGAAAGAGAAGTGTTTGATGAGAAAGTGAATGAGATGAGATGTGATTTCTGGATCCTATGGATCAACGGCTGACGAGCCGGGTGGACATGAACGGTTGGGGTTCCTAGCGCGCCTCTCGCCGTTGAAGACGTCCGGTGATGCGCATACGTGGTTGAAGACATCCCATGTATCGTTGAATACGTCCGGCTAGTGCTCTAATATACCTCTCAGCCGTGTAGACGACCGGTGAGAGTATACACATGGTTGAAGACGTCCCATGTGCCAGTTTCATTGTTTACAGATAGTGTGCGCCGTGAAGACGTCCGGTGGCCTATCAAGGGAATGAGTATGAATTGGCTGTGATGGTATGTTATCATCCTTGATATACCGCGTGTTGTCAAGCGGATGGGAAAGAGAAAGCGAATGATGAGATTGAGTTGAGGAGGAAATGATTTGGTACAAATGATTTGGTTTTGGAAAGTTTTAGTTTTAAAATAAAATGGTTTTGAAAATATCTGTTTTAAAAGCAAGTGTCTTTGAAAAGAGTTGGGAACGAGTCTTATTGATCATGCATTTGCACGCACGAGTTTGTAATAAGGAAAATGTATTCTATGATGTCATGATTATCTGTTTACCTTTCTTGTTGAGACCTCTGCTATGCCCGTGGTGAGAATGCGTCTTTTGATAAGAGAATAACCATACTTTAAAGTACTAAACTATGACGTGAGTTGAGAGATGTGTTGTATCTATTGATTATTGTGCGGTTGAGACTCTCACTCAGCCTTGTTCCAAGGCTGACGGCATGTTACGCCTTGGGCATTCGTATGCCCAGAGTGTTGCAGGTTTGGAGATAGATAGAAGAGTTCAGGATGCTGTACCGTGGAGCCAAGGAGGACAAAGCCTTGCCCAGGACCTGATAGACAGTTTCTCAAGTTTTAAGATTGTATAAATTGTTTAGCATGGCCTCTTGTATTAAGATTGAAGTTATTGTAATCTTTGTTTAATTTCCGCCGCTGTATTTATACTCTGATGAGTTTAGATTATACTTATGTTCTAGCATTCCCTTATGATTTTTATGGTGCGGAGTTAGAAGGACAGAACGGTTAACAAACTAGTCACGTGTCTACGGACCCATAAAGGAAAATTTTTATTTTCCCTATTTTTGGCTTACTCCGGGGCGTGACAAATACCTAGAGAGCCTGAAGGTGCAATTCAGAAAAATTTCATTCTACTACCTTCCCCATGAGGAGAACCAATTGGCAGATTCCCTAGCAACCTTAGCCTCGATGATCCAAATTCCTGTGGGAGTCTCCATGATTCCTTTGTCCATAGAAGAGAGAACCCGACCTTCGTATGAAACAATCGCCGCCATTGGAAAAGAGGAAGAGGTTGAGATACCATGGTATATAGATGTTTGGAACTTTATTGAGAAAGGAGAATATCCCGGAGAAGCTTCAGAGAAGGATAAGAAAGCAATTCGTAGATTTTCAGCTCAATTTGTAATCTATGCAGGAAAGTTGTGGAAGAAGTCCTACACTGGTTATAATATAGAATGTCTATATGGAAGGGAAGCAAGGAAAATGATGGAAGAAGTACATGAAGGAGTCTGTGGGCCCCACATGAACGGGCACATGTTGGTGTAGACACCCCAATTTTGACCGACCGTCGAATTTAGGAGAGTGTCGCCTCCGTATCCGATGATGACAAGGATCGAAAAAAATCGAAGTATTCCAAGCTCTTCAGAAAATCTCCAAAACGCGATAAAATTTCACAGAAAGAAGAAAAATACCAGGTATTTAGGAGAATTCAGGAAAAAGACATGACTTTTGGAAAGGATCTTCAAAAATAATTTGTTTCAAAAAGAGAAAAGACCTAAAAAAAGGGAATCTCACCAAAACACGGCACACGGCGGATTCCGCGGCACTCCGTGAGTGCCGCGCGGCAGTCAGAGAGTGCCGCTACGGCGTTCTCCGAGTGCCGCCACAGATTTCTGACTGCCGTTCACTTTTTAAATCTGTATTTTGCAGAGCAATACGTATGCGTATGCGAATAAGAACAAAAAATGATAAAGTAAGACTGACAAAAATGCGGCAATCCATTAATTGCCGCGGCATTTGGTGAATGCCGCGCGGCAGTCATGAAGTGCCGCAACGGCATTTGATGAATGCCGCAGCGGCAGTCACGGACTGCCGCGTCAGTATCTGGACTGCCGCGCTGGACAGCAGTCTGCATAATTTCAGAAAGTACACATTGTACCAACTAATGAGGGAATTACATCTGTTTTTTGCTCCGAAATTCACCAAAAATACCTGGTATTTTTGCCTATAAAAGAGAAGGGATCTTGTTGGTAAAGAGGACCAAGAGAAAAAAAGGCATTTGGGGAGAAAACATATACAAAAAATACTTCCATTACACCCACATTTGAGAAAGAGAAGAGAGAGTTTTTTTTGGAGAACTTGAAGAAGAGTTTGGATAATCTTCAAAAGAAAACTTTGAGGATAATTTGGAGGTGATCCTCTAAACCTAGATTATTGGCTTACTCTTTCTTTTCTTGAAATTTCTAAATCTTAGAACATTTCATCATCTTTCTTCATTTTAAACTTAGTAGTCTTTTGTTCCCAATACTTCTTTCTATTTTTTGTCTATTTTCTTCTCTTAAAGGTCTTGGAGATCTTCAATATCTCTATTGATCTCTTGAGCATGATCCTTTGAATCTCATGTAAGCTCATGCTCTACATGGAAGTCAAAACTTGATCATCACTTTATTTAACATAGATAGGACCCAAGTCCATGTTCATAACTTGGATCCTCTAAACTTGGTGTCTCATGGAAACCTTTCCATTTTCCTTTGAAAACTACCAAGTATTGGTTGCACCTTCATCTCCAATGATCATCCAATGATAGGAGACTTGTGATTTTGGGTCTAAGCCCCTTTTCATGGTTTAGAATCCTCATCTTGAGATTTCATGAATGTCCATCCATACTTCACTTGAAATCCATGAAAGTAAAAGTTGTAGTCTCCAATGACCATCAAATGGTAGGAGAAGTGATTTGGTTTATCCCAACTTCATGATTTAATAGTTGGGGTTACCAAATGAAAGTTGAACTTGACAAATAAAAAACAGTGAATCCACAAACTGTTTTCGATCAAAGATTTTTGGTTCGAAATCTAACCGTTGAAATCGAGTGAAACCAACGGGAAAGTGTCAATAACATGATATTCTACCGCTGTAATTTTTGTTTTAAGGTGGTTTCATGTTTAGGATGGTTTGATCATGAGTTTTGTGACACAAATACAATCTGCCCAGAGTTTCAGAATAGTTTCAGAACAGTGACACTCTTTTGAAACAATTAAATCAGAGTTCTAACAAAGTGTTTGTGACTCAAAATAATTTTTTCTATGAAGTTTAATGTGTTAGGAAGTCACCCTAAAAAGAACAAAGCAATTCGGATATTTTTACTATTTTTAATAAATCGTGCAAGAATTCTGGACAGAAGGTTGTAAAGTGCTGAGTGATGTCTAGTATTTTTCATATTCCCGGAGATCCGACCCTTGGAACTTTGATTTTCTTTTTGATTTGAAAACTAGACTCACAGAGGCATATTGAGTCCAAAAATCATCAAGATCAAACCACAGGAGCCATGCCTTTTATTTCTTTGAAGTTCGGGTCTGCTCTCTGGAATTTTCAGAGTTTTGTTACAATTTATACTTACTTTGTAAATAAGGGTCTAAATGACTTCCCTATGATCTAGGGCTTAAACTATGCTTTAATAATGATTAGTTGAGTTTGAATTCAAAGTTTAAGAGTATTTCATAGTTCATCCTTGTCCATGTACATATTCATCTATATGATTCGACACTTGTAATTAAGACTTATTTGCTTTGAATTTAATTACATTAGATAGATGTAAGCTAGAAATTTAGGATTGTCATTTTTAACATCATATTTTGCATATCATGTGGACTAACCCTTTTTTTTGTAGCGCTATTAAGGTACGATTTCTAGAACCCCTCTTTAGTTTATCTTAATTTCTTGTTTTTATTGATTTTTCGACTTAATGCGCGACACCTTAGAATTAGGTTTTGCCTTATGTGTATATATGATTAGAGACTCTTTTTAGGATTTTCTTTTATTCGAATGCATTGCACGTTTATTATCGCTGCTGGATCTCGGGTAAGTTCACTTGTTCTCTATTGCATATCATATCGCTTGTTACTTGAATTACGTGACTTTTGAATGATATTTTGTCAATTGCAATTTTACACCCCTTTGGACATGCTTTTGTGATGTATATGTATATATGTATTAATTGAGGGCATGCTTAGATTAATAAATTCGATTAAAAGGATGTTGAGTAGAGGCCTATCGCAAGATAGGATGAGAGAGGGTGTTTTAGTCCGATGGGCTCCTTCCTCTCTCATTCCATAATCCCCGGACCTGGTTAATCTCTGGTTTCTAAAAGATCAGTTTGCTTTTAAAATGGTTTCTTAATTTTTCCTTTTAAAAAAATTAAGTGGCGACTCATTTGTTTTGAATTTGGAATTTCGAAAAGAAAAGCTGTGGGTAAGTCAACCTGCGATATCCACAATCTGGCGACTCTGCTGGGGATCGAACCCAGAATCTCTGGTTTCGCAGACCAGAATTTCTGATTTTGGGTTCACTCGAGGATTAGACTTGAAAACGTCCTTTTAATCAAATTAATCAATCTTTGTGTGCCTGTTGCATTTCACTTGCATGTCCAGCCAGTCGATTGCACGGAACTATGACCTTGGAGGCTCGGGGCAACCCGGTCGGTCAAGTCATCATGGGACTGTGTGATCACCCTTGATCTCGTACCATGATTTGGTATATGAAGCATCCTATCGGATGTGTGTCAAGGGTCCCTTATTTGACCAAAACCCAACCTTCGCATGATAGTTTCCATAGAACCTTTCAAAAATTAGGGAATCAATTCTTAAATAGGGTTATGTGCTAAGGAGTATTGTATGCCCAAATGGGATTATTTGAGATGATGACGATGCTTGCTTGATAAAAGATGTGTAACCCTTTAATCACCTTTTAGCAATTCCTTCTCATTTGAGAACATGCTAGATTTTGATTATATGATTACATCTCTTACATTTTGCTAAGCTAGGCATCATTGACCTTGTATGCATCCGAATTCATAAAGAGTATGACAACAATTCGATCATGTGATCCTCCTACCCAAAGAATTTTAAATACATGTTTGGAAGCAAATAGATTTTTGGTATCTTTATTCCAAGGCATTCGATCGCTCTTTCAAAAAATTTTTGGAGTTCACTTTTGGATTAAAATTTCAAATCAACCATATTTGAAGGAAGAACCTAAAATTCTTGAAAGAATTTGAAAAGTTTTACCAACTAAAGGAATGCTTTTTTCAAAGCAAAATGTGGACCTAATCACGTTTTTGTTAAGAAAAATAATCCAAAAAAAAAACCATTTTCAAATAAACTTCAAAAGCAAAGTTTCAACCCAATCATCTTTTGTTTAGAAATGTTTTTGTTTTCAAAGGAAAGTTTCTTAAGGAATTTTGAAAGAGATCCCGTCGTTTAAGGGAAATACTTGTCAAAATGAATTTCAAAAAAATTCTAAATTTGAAAACCTTGAAAGGGTAAAGAGGATCACAGTGAAAGGAGAAATTAGCACACTCAAACATGGATGAGGGTTTTTATGTGTTTATGTGCTTATGTGTTAGGATTAGGATTTTTCTTTTTTTGGCATATAGAGTAGGCACACACACACACATGCATTGCATCCGCATGATGCATAAAATAAAAATCTTCCTCGAATAAAATAAAGGTAAAAAGGGTTTTTTTTTCTTAAAAAAGAAATTTTCAAAATTTATTGTAGGAGCAAAAATAGCAAACCAAGGGTGGTTTAGAGATCCTACGGCAAGGTTAGTGAGAAGAGGATACGCTGACATGGCCGAAGAGAGAAACAATGAAGAGATGACCGGATTGAGGGAACTAGTTGAGCAACAAGCGGAACAGATGAGAAGACAGGCCGAGAACATGAATCGCATGATGGGAATGATAGAGGAACTGAATCGCCGACCGCCGCCGCATGTAATTCCACCCATTATAGACCCGCCTTTGGGAGGAGGAGACGGAGATTGGTTCGACGATCAAGAGGCACATTGGAATGATGCACTAAGAGCCAACAGGGACAGAGAGAAAGATGAGAAGGAGAAGCTGCTGACCGAGAAGATAGAAAAGTTGGAGAGGGTAATGCGCAAAGCTCAAGGGGTGGATACCTATCTGATGGAACTGGAAGGGTTGTACGACGGAGTCCATGAGACGCTGCCGACCGGTTTCAAAATGCCAGTTTTCGATAAGTTTGATGGCACAGGCAATCCCCGCAGTCATGTCCGAATGTGCATAGGAGCTTTTCAGCCTAGTGGACTGAGCACTACCATGATGGCTGTCCTGTTTCAACAAACCTTAACAGGAGCTGCTCTGTCGTGGTACCTTACTCTCGAACCAAGCAAAACCAGAGTATGGGAAGAAATGATTAAGGCATTTGTGGCACAGTACGAATACAATCAGGACTTGGATGTTACTGTCCGAGATTTGGAAACAACCAGGCAGGGGAACAAAGAATCATTTGCCGAGTACTTAAGCCGATGGAGAGGGAAAGCTGCGAAAATGGTACAAAGGCCGTCCGAGAAGGACCAGATCCGAATGTTGATGAAAAATCTACAGCCAGTTTATCAGGAGAAGATGAGATTCCAGTAAATCAATACCTTTGCTGAGGTGTTCGATGTGGGGACAAGAATCGAAGATGCAATTCAAGAAGGTACAATCAAGAAGGAAGAACCACAGAACCGATATCGGAGGCCCAGTTATGGATCAAATGGAGGGCATTCGGGGGGTCACTCTGGCCCCACCGATGTCAATGCACTTAGCGAACCGGAGAAGAGATTCGATATCACCAAAAGTCATCCAAGAGGAGGGGAGGATAAGCCAATGAGGAAGTTTTCAGATTTGGGAGTATCATTATCAACCGCCCTCGATAGGCTGTTAACAAAAGGGCATCTCCGTCAGTTGGAACCTCGACCCCCGCCGAGTCCACTCCGGCCATACTTCAAAGGGTACCTCTATTGCAAATATCATCAACAAAAGGGCCACTCGACCGATCGGTGCATGAGGTTAAGGCATGACATACAAGACCTCATTGACAACAAAGTAATATCTGAGCCACCTGTCAAGGCTCCCAATGTCACCAAGAATCCACTGCCAAACCATCGTGCCGTACCGCCGCCGCGGGGTCTTTACTTCTTAGGAGTAGAAGAAGTGACATTCGATCCATCCAAGCTAATTACGAAAGTTGGGGAACCAAGGGAGTTTTATCAACCGCCGGAAAATCTGGGGATCTGTATGATGGGAAGCCAGCCAGAGACATGGGAAAACGAAGTGACGAGGCAGTCAGATTGGTGGGTCCAAGAAAGCAATGATCGAAACATAGGCCGGGTAGGGGAAGATGATCTATGGTACCAAAGCGACGAAGAGGTAGAAGAGGGCTCAAAGACCGTTTCAGAAATCGACAATATTTGGGCAAGAGAAGAGATCGACCACTTGACTCGATCTGGTAGGCACTTCAAGCCACATGAATTAGAGGAAGATCACCCGGGGAGAGAGCTGGAGAAAGGAAAAGGAAAGATGAATGAGGAAGAAGAAGAGGATAGAGTCCTCAAGCAGATGAAGAAGACTCAGGCTAACATCACTGTCTGGGGGTTACTAATTGCCTCCAAACGTCATAGGCAGGCGGTCCTAGACGCCCTTAATCAATCTGACGTGTCTATCGACACCACCCCGGAAGACCTCATAGGACTGATCGGCAAAATTCCAACTTTGGCTATCACTTTTTCATCAAATGACTTACCTCCGGGAGGACCCACGCTCAATAAGCCTTTGTACATCACTGTTGAATGTTTGGGGAACACCGTACCCACTTGTCTCGTTGACAACGGATCTGCTCTTAATGTGTGTCCTTTCCGCACAGCCAAACGAATGGGCTTGGATGAATCCTCTTTTGTGCCGTCTCAACAAAAGGTCCGGGCATATGATAACACCCAAAGAGCAGTCATGGGCATCATCTTTCTTAACCTTGCTATCGGGCCAATGGATAAAGAAGCCGAGTTCCAAATCATCGATATCCCCGCTTCTTTCAATCTGCTGCTGGGAAGGCCTTGGTTGGACAGTTTGGGCGCTATACCGTCAACAATCCATCAAAAGGTCAAATATGTCTGGGAAAACAAAGTCTGTGATATCCTCGGGGACAGTTGGGTCCGTTTGTCCGAAGCATCGTCAAGTGCGCCGGTTCTAGAATTACAGCTGCAAGAAGAAGAAGCAAAAATGGGAGGATTCGAATTCATCAGCGTGATAGAAGAAGGGAAGTCGAGAGAGTTTCTGCCGCTTCAGTCCGATCAGTATGCTAGTCCAGTGGTCGCAGGAATCATGAAGAAAATGGGTTTCTTTCCAGGATTGGGGTTGGGGAAGAACCTTCAAGGCCTGCCTGAGGCACCAAGGATCCCTACTCAGACTCACACTCACGGTCTAGGGTACCAGCCAACAAAGAAGGAGCTGAGAGCCAAGAAGAAGGCCGTCAACGCACCACTGGACCCTTACTTAAAGACCCTCAACGGGTATTTTGTGAAAGAAGGAGAAGATTTCCCTTTCTGTGGCTTCCCAGAGCCATGGATAGACCAAAAGGACAAATGCATGAAGCCAGGGTTCGAGATCTTCTTCTCCCATGAGTTTTCTGGGTACAAAGACCCATTCTTGCAAACACCTGAAAAATCTGTTGCTGCCAAGGACTGGGTTGGTACGCTAGACGGTTCTTCCATGAAAGATCTGTTAGGCGAAGGGAACGCAGAGGTCATGAAGGAGGATCCCAGAAAGACCAAAGGTGAATACGTCGAGGGCATAGTGGAGGAAGCCGCCGAAAGTGAAGAAGGTGAGGAAGGGAAGGCTGAGGAAGAAGAGATGGAGAAAGTCACCAAGACAGGAGGTCCGGAAGAATACTTTATTACTGGCCTGGGAGGAGAGCACAAGAAGGAGTGGGTTTTTGAGTCTAGCGATAGGTTCCCCCCACACCCAGAGTCTGTAATGGCCCAAATGAGGCGTCTTTCAATTTCTATGTCTGTTGTAATCACTCCAAAGAAAATCAATGAAAGTATGACTGATTCTGCCTACTCGAACGCGCTTAATGAATGTGATGAATGTGATGATCATGAAATACCTATTGAACTGCAAAAATTAATTGAAAAAGAAAAAGAATTTGCATGTAAAATCATTGAGGACACCCTAACAATTAATCTTGGAAATGAGAACAATCCACAAAATGTCTTCATCGGCTCTACACTTAGCAATAAAGAAAGTACAGAACTAATCAGTCTATTAAATGAATTCAAAGATGTTTTCGCATGGTCTTACAATGATATGCCAGGTATCGATCCAAAAATAGTCCAACACCACATCCCCCTCTTTCCCAATTCAAAACCCATAAAACAAAAATTGAGGCGAATGAGGCCAGAATGGGCACTTAAAGTAAAAGAGGAGGTTGAAAAGCAATTAAGAGCTGGATTCTTGATGGTCACCGAGTATCCCGAGTGGATTGCCAACATTGTGCCTGTCCCAAAGAAGGATGGTCGTGTCAGGGTTTGCGTGGATTTTTGGGATTTGAACAAAGCAAGCCCTAAAGACGATTTCCCATTACCCCACATCGACGTGTTGGTTGATAACACTGCGGGACATGAGCTTCTATCTTTCATGGATGGATTCTCCGGGTATAACCAAATCCTCATGGCGCCCAAGGATAGGGAGAAAACCACGTTTATCACTCCATGGGGGACATATTGCTATAGGGTCATGCCATTCGGACTCAAGAATGCAGGCGCAACCTATCAAAGGGCTGCCACCACTTTACTGCATTACATGATCCACAAAGAGGTGGAGGTGTATGTCGATGATATGATCGTGAAGTCCAAAGAGAGAGGAGGGCACCTAGGAGCTTTGAGAAAGTTCTTTGGGAGATTGAGGGAGTTCAAAATGAGGCTAAACCCGCAGAAGTGCACGTTCGGGGTCACCACCGGGAAGTTATTGGGTTTCCTTATTACTCAGAGGGGAATAGAGGTGGATCCTACCAAGATAAAAGCTATAACCGAAATGCAGCCACCGAAAAACGAAAAAGAACTGAGGGGATTCCTGGGGAGAATACAATTCATCAGCCGCTTCATTTCCAAACTCACCTCGACCTGCGACCCCCTTTTCAAACTACTCAGAAAGGGAGAGAGATTCAAATGGGACACCTCGTGTCAACAAGCCTTCGACAAAATCAAAACCTACCTCCAGAACCCACCTGTCTTGTCACCACCATCACCCGGGAAACCTCTGTTACTTTACCTCTCCGTGTTCGAAGATTCGATGGGATGTATGTTGGCCCAAGAAGGAGAGAAGGGGCACGTAGAGAAGGCCATTTACTACTTAAGCAAGAGAATGGTAGGATATGAGTTAAAGTATTCGCCCTTGGAGAAGGCCTGTTGGGCCTTGGTTTGGTGTACTCGTCGCCTCCGCCACTACATGCTAGCCTTCCCTGTAATCCTGATATCCCGAATGGACCCATTAAAATACCTGTTCGAAAAACCCGTCTTGACCAGTAGGATTTCCCGTTGGACCATGATGTTGGCTGAGTTCGACATCAGATATGTCACCGCCAAGTCCGTAAAAGGAAGGGCTGTCGCCGAATTTTTAGCCGACCTCGTTGTAGAATCTGAGGACAAGGGAGACTTCAAGTTCCCAGATGAAGGAATAATGGAAGTCAAGGAGGAGTTGTGGAGAATGTACTTTGATGGAGCAGCCAACCAGTTAGGTTACGGGGTCGGAATCATTCTCGTAGCACCAGACGGAGTCCCTACCCCATTAGCTGTCAAACTCAAATACGACTCAACCAACAATACCGCGGAGTACGAAGCCTGCATAATTGGGATGGAAGCGGCCTTGGCTTTGAAAGTCGGACGGATTGATGTCTTCGGAGATTCCAACTTGATCATATCCCAGGTCCGAGGAGATTGGAGGGTAAAACATGAGAAATTTAGACCTTACCATGACTATCTAGAAAGCCTGAAAGCGCAATTCCGAAAGATTTCCTTTTACTATCTCCCTCGTGAAGAAAACCAACTAGCAGACTCTTTGGCTACCTTAGCCTCGATGATCCAAATCCCTTCCAAGATTGTCATGATCCCGCTGTCCATAGAAGTAAGGGACCAACCGTCATTCGAAATGATCGCAGCCATAGAAAGAGAAGATGAAGTGCCTTGGTATGTGGACGTGTGGAAGTTCGTTAAAGAAGGAGAATACCCCGAAGGAGCCTCAGAAAAGGACAAGAAGGCGATACGACGATTTGCTGCTCAATTCGTGATCTACGCAGATAAACTATGGAAGAAGTCCTACACCGGGTATAATCTGGAGTGTTTATATGGGAGGGAAGCTAAGAGAATGATGGAGGAAATACATGAGGGAGTATGCGGGCCCCACATGAACGGGCACATGCTGGCGAAGAAGATCATTCGACAAGGGTACTATTGGACGACCTTGGACAAAGACTGTTGTGAATATGTTAGAAGGTGTCACAAGTGTCAGATTCATGCAAATTTGATGCACACCCCACCGTCGCAGCTCTATAGCATGACCACACCTTGGCCATTTTCCGTTTGGGGGATTGATATCATCGGTGAGATAGTTCCAAAGGCTTCCAATGGGCACCGGTATATAATCGTGGCGATCGATTATTCTACAAAATGGGTAGAGGCAGCCTCATACGCGACTTTGAAAGCCAAAGATGTGGTGAGTTTCATTGAGAAGAACATAATCTGCAGATATGGAGTCCCGAACGAGTTTATCTCCGATCATGGCAGCCATTTCCAGAGGGAAGTCATCCCGTTCTTAGAGAGGTATAAGATCACTCGCCATCAGTCATCCCCGTATAGGCCCCAGACGAATGGAGCGGTGGAAGCAGCAAACAAAAATGTTAAAGCCATCTTGGGAAAAACGACGGATACATACAAAGATTGGCATGAGAAGTTGCCGTTCGCCTTGTGGGGATACCGAACCTCAGTGAGGACTTCGACGGGAGCTACCCCATATTCATTAGTGTACGGGATGGAAGCAGTCCTTCCAGTCGAGGTAGAGATACCCTCTCTCAGGGTTTTGGCAGAGTGCGAAGTCACCGAACTAGAATGGATACGGGGAAGATATGAAGAACTAATGCTGCTTGATGAAAAGAGACTGACCGCGATAAACCATACTCGGGGGTACCAAAAGAGGATAGCTCGTGCTTTCAATAAAAAGGTTCGCCCAAGGAAGCTTGCTGAGGGTGACCTGGTCCTCAAAGAACTAAAAGTGCCCGTTTATGACCCCAGAGGAAAATTCAAACCCAACTGGGTCGGGCCGTATATCATTAAGACCCTCCTTTCCGGAGGAGTGGCTTATCTCATGGACCTAGACGGGGTTGAATTTAAACAGCCAATTAACCTTGATCGCCTCAAGAAATACTTTGCTTGAAACCATTTCTTTCAAAGCCTCCTACCTTGATGAACTACGCTTGACCTGATTCCCGTTAGGGGATACGTAGGCAACCTACTTGGTTCGGTCACTTAAATAAAACGCCTGAGCAACATCTTTCTTCAAGCCTTAAACCGAACTACTTGGGACCTGACACCCACTCGGGGATAAGTAGGCGAGCTCTCCAAAGCCCTCGGTCCACTCGAAAAAAAAACCTGTGCTAAACCAGGGGCAAACTGGCGTTTGCCCAGAACCGCTTCAAAGCCCTAAAACCAGGGGCAAACTTCGTTTGCTAGCCGAAGAACCCAGATACAAAACCCTCCCTTAGATCATCCGGCTATCGAGATAAGTACTATAAAAAAAAAAAAAAAAAAAAAAAAAGAAGCAAATGAGAATTCATAGAAGGATTAAAGTCTAAAGCAAAGAAGCAAAGTAAAGAGCCAAGTTAAGACATTAAAAGGATAATTCTTCATAAAAAGATTAATCGAAAGGGTGGACACTTTAGATTTATCATGACAACACTTCTTGAAAAGGAAAAATAAGAAAAATCACATTTGGAAAGCGTAAAAGAGTAGGCAGGGTCTGTCAGAAGGTTTTGTGAAATGGCCAACTTTTCTCTGTTTTCGTCTGTTTTATTGTGCACGTGCCCCGTCAAGTCTGTCTCACAACCAAGGCCTGGATCTCCAGAAGATACTGGGCAGTGGGCACGGAGCAGCCATCCTACTCGACCAGGCCTCTATGAAAGCCTTCACAATAGGAGGACGTAGAGTGGACCTTCTGGTGAAATCAGCAGCCACAGGCTCGGTAATATCCTGCAGAAGCCCGAACTGACGGACCACCCGATCGGGAATGTAGAAAGTAGTGGCACTTAGGCCTGGTAACCAAATGCCAGGTCGCCCAGGAAAACGTACAGCAACAGAATGATGAGTCCACTGAGGGCAGATCCAACAAATGTCACCAGAAGAGAGACCTTGGAGCCAACCGAGCCAGGCATCAGCAGAATGGAATAAGCAATGGATCTCCATGCGGTCGTAAGAAAATGGCCCCTGAAGATGCGAGGGGTGAATGAAGAGGTCGAGGCGTTCCATGAGCCAAACTTGCAAGACGAAAGGTGTCCCGGCAGATAACATGGCCCCGGTAACATGGGCATGGCTCAATCCAATCAGAGTTTCACCAAGAATCAGCATAACAGCACTCTTCATCTCCCTCAAACCACAGGCAATGGGTATAAGAATGTCAGAAGATGACTGGAATAGGAAGTAAGAGAGCATGGCAATTGACAAAGCACTACGTCAGATGATCTGGTACTCGCCATCATAGGGGTCCCCTATGGGAGCATAAACGGAGGCAAGGCGCTCAAAATCGATATGCCTGTCACAAATAAGGGAGCCCGCCGCATTTCGAGATATGTGGAGAAGAGTGGCTAAGTCGCGGACATACCCGGCCTGAATATGAGGAACCGTTAATTCAGCAAAAGGATCAGTGTGGAGAATAGCGCTAAACTCCTCGAACAAAGGACAAATCTCCTGAAAGCCGAAACGAAAGACGTTGAGAGCAGGGTCCCAACACTGAATAGCAGCTCGAAGTAAGCCCTCGTTCAAATTCATGCGTCGAAAAGAGAAGAGATCGTTCAATCTGAAGCATTCAAAGTTGAGCTTTTCAATACCTGAGAGAGTATCCATCCATGGGAAGAGAATTTGGGAGCAAATGGGGGCCATTTGAAAGGAGGATGGAAAGAGAAAGGAGATGTTTTGCGGAGTGTTAGAAGAAGAAGGGTATAAGTAGGGGATAAAGCTGCCCACTAGATCGCGGCACTCGATAAAGTGCAACGGCACTCCATGAAGTGCCGCGCGGCAGTCCGTGAGTGCCGCACGGCATTCACTGACTGCCGTTGCGGCATTCTCTGAGTGCCGCGGAGGCCTAACCGAGTGCCGTTCCGAGCTTTATACTGGCCAGGGTTTGTTTGTAACACGATCTGCCCACCTGCAAACAGAAAACTAAATAGAAAAACGATAAAACGTGGGCATCATGCAGCACGTGCAAATATTTTCATTCATTCATTCATTCATTTCATATATATCAAATAAGCATTCAAAGACAAAAATAAAGTCGGGACCAAGCCATGGTCCCACATACGGCAAGATTTGGACCAAGCTATGGTCACACATACGGTAAATAAGCAGAAAGCATAATAAAATGTTTAAAGCATCTATCCTACCAAATAAAAGGAAGCAGCCATCAAAAATAAAGCAAATGTGTGTATATACAGTCATCCACCAAAAATCCTCCCACAGCTCTCAAAATAAAATAATAAAATAACAAAGCGGGGTCAACCGCGACCCTGACCTCGACCGCGAGCCTGGCGAGTCGTACGTCTGAGAGGCTCCTCCTCCGACTCAGTTCCGCTGCCTCCACCGCTCCCTCCACGACCACCGCTACTGCCGCCTCTACCTCTACTAGTGCCCTCGCCGCCACCTCCGCCACGTCCAACACCGCTACCTCCAGGGGCATCGTTAAGAGGGATGCCGAAATGCTGGAGTCGCTGCTGGAGCTGCCCCACCTGCTGGGACAGGACCCTAATCTCCTCCGCCTAAAATAAAGAAGAGAATGAGTCCCGACATCATTGAAATGACGGATAAATATTGAGAATAGAAAGAATAAAGGATCATACCTGGGCCCTCAGCTGGGTCGCAGTAGTCGCTCGAGCTCCCTCGGCCTGAAAAAAAGAAACAGGAGTAAAAGATCAGCATTAATGAGATACAATCCCAGTCAAAAGTAGGAGTGGGAATGAATTTCTTACCATCCACTCGCGCCCGAGAACCCACTGTCGCACGCTGTGGGCATACGACAGGCCCTCCTCCGCATAAGCACGCGGGACAAGGTCGTAGTGAATAGGAATGGTGGGGGCGCCCTGCGAAAGTCGGGGGATCGTCGTCACATGAGGCTCGCCAAATGAGACGATCGACATAGTTCAGTCCCACTCAGGTAGGCCAGGGGGGCGGACCGCAGCAGGGACATGCTGCAAACAAAAGTAATAAAACATGGGTGAAGAGTAAAAGGAAGAATTCACAAAAATAATAAAGGAATCATTTACTCACCCGAGTCACTTCCATCAGCGGGAAGTTCGGCATCAGCTTGGCGGCACGGAAGGCCGCGTATCCGTCAGGGTCGTCCAAGAAGCCGTGGATACCAAAGCCAGCTCGAGCAGCCAAGTAGTCGCCGCCCTGAAGTGTGTCTGTAGCTCTCATAGAGTCGGGAGGAGGGAACGACACAAAGAATCTGGGAGCCGCTATAGACTGCCTGGTCACCCTCTCTCCCAAGTACCACGCCATACCCTCTGACCCACCATCGAGAAGCAGTCTCATCGGGTCATACCCGGCCGACTCCTGAATCCCCGCGCTAGCCTCGGGTAGCGCCCTGAACCACGGCTGCCACTGTACATCCTCCTCCCGTAGGTTCGTCAGGAAATTCCTGAACGAAACAAAGTCATGAGCCCCGGTCTTCCGCCCGACCCTGTCCTTCGCCCACTTCAGCCCCTGGGGCATGATGAGGGCATCCGCAGCACGTGTCTCAGGAGACATCATGCGGAGATACTCATGGGACCAAATCTGTAATAAAAAGAGAGAAAGAAAAGAGAAATTAGTATCGCAAGGTAAATAAACTTCTGGAAGTAAAATAAGCGATGGAATGTAAAAAAATAAATAAAAAATATATATATACCTCCCACGCTCTCCAATACCCGCTGGTAGCTGTCGACTTGCCCCGGGAGATGACACTCATGTGACTGTACAGGATAGCTAAACCTGTACCAACCCAATCAAGCTCGGTGACCCGGTCCAGATGCTCCAGCGACGCCACCAAAGAAGCAGAAATCCGATCACACTTGGTGCTCAACAAGGAGCACCCCAGCACGTACATCAAAAAGCCGCGAGCCATCTGCTCGTCCGTAAAGCCGGGCTTTCCCCGGAAAGTATCCATGAACCACCGGGCCGTGACTAAAGCCTCCTCCGGGACCACCCCTAGCAGCGGCTCCATCTGACCCCACTCCTGGTCCGTAAGGTGCCGCAGGGGGTCTCCTCCGAATGGAATCCCCGTAATCATCGAGAAGTCCAGCGGGGTCAACGTCATCTCGCCGAAGGAAAAGTGGAAGGTACTCGTGGTATCCCACCACCGCTCGGCCAGCGCATGTATCTGCTGCAAGTCGTTGGAGCACTTCGTCAAGAGTTTGACGAAGTCTCCAAACCCCGCTGCGTCCACCAGAGCTCTCACGGTCGGGCTCAGCTCGGTGTACCACTCGTGGCCGTGTGCAAGGCTGCCGTGGCCCTTCAGCACTTTGGGTTGCAGCTGCAAGAAAGAGTCACAAGATTTGTTGTCAGAGAATAAATAAAAGGAGAAAGCAATGAAGAAGGAGATAAGTAATAAATAAAAGAAAAGAAAGTATAGAAGTGTTCACATAGGATTTCACAGGTGAGACATTCGTTCGCATTCAAGAGAAAATGAATGAAAGGAAACGCTCAAAATTTTGACAAGGTTTCGAAAAAAAAAGAAAAAAAAAAAAAAAAAAAAAGGAAAGAGTAGTTTTTGTCCACCTACTTTGGAAAACATGCATATACAAGTTTTAAAGGAGATTTTGGGCCCGGAAAGAGTCTGGTTGCAAAAAGGAATGCGTGATTGCAAATATTCAAGAATCAATTATTTTGAATAATAAAATGGCATTAAGAAAACTCGCCAGGACGGAAAATACAGGAAAAGGTTCGTGATTTCATTTCTACGAGCATTGGATTTCATTATTCACAAGCAATGTTTGAGATTCCGATTAAATGGCTTTCAAAAGTCGTTGAACAAAATCAAAGGGGAAAATAAAGGATAATTCGAGCATAAAATTCATTTTCTATTTTATTTATTTATTTTTCAAAAGTTCACGAGAAATAAAAATAATAAAATTTGAATTCCTTTACGAAAGGCATGGAATAAAGTATTCGAGACGCTCGAGGGCGCCACAAACATGACGTTTGGAATAGGGTATCTAAAAGTGGTGACAATTCTACGTTACATTCACAAGGAAGAAATACGGGAAAGAAATACGAGAAATAAATAAAAGGGAAGAGTTTACCTCGCGCTTGAACGCGCGGGCTGACAAATGCTCATCAGGGTCTCTCAATAAGAGAGTAGCATCTGGATGATGGGTGGCCGTATACTTGGCCTTCTTCTTCCTAGAACCACTCGCCATAGTCTGTCAAACAAAAGAAGAGATCGATACGTTAAAATTCAGGAAAGTTCAGGAAAATAAATGAAATACAAGAGGTTGATCAAATCTTGATCAAGCAGAACATACCTGTAAGTGTCGTAGATCAATACAAAAGCAGAGAAGAGGATGAGAGAAAATTTCTCCAGAGAGATTTCGAGATGGAGAGAGTGAGAGAATGAGAAAATGTGTTGAACCCCGGCGGTTTAAGCCACTGCCGCTCGAACGCGGCACTCATTTTTCCGTGCGCGGCAGTCGGTCAACTGCCGCGCGGCACTCGCCGAGTGCCGCAACGGCACTCCGTGAGTGCCGCACGGCAGTCACGGACTGCCGCGAAAAACCGCGTGTGCCGCGATTATGGCGGTTCAAAGATATTTACTCTCCCCCCAAAAATTCAAATCAAGTCCCGAAAATTGAATTGAGCCCCCCAAAATGTGCCCTCATTGCACTTTTTGACCCCGACCTTGTTTTTAGGTTTGAATCGACTACAAATTTCAAAATGTAGGTATAAATTTGAGCTCGTGGGTTCCCAACTCCCAGAAATTGAAGTAAAATTTGAGCCTGTGGGCTCCCAAAATTCAAAAGAAGAAATCCTAGCCCGCGGGCCCCGATCCTTGAAAATATAAAGTAGATTTTAAGCCCGTGGGCTCCCGAACATTGAAAATTTGAATTTGGAGAATATAACGGATTTATATTCTCGGTTTTCGCAACGGATTTGCGTTAACCCTCGCTTTTTGAATATAACAGATTTATATTCCCGGTTCTCGCAACGGATTTGCGTTAACCCTCGCTTTTTGAATATAACAGATTTATATTCCCGGTTCTCGCAACGGATTTGCATTTTCTCGGTTTTCGCGACGGATTTGCGCTAACCCTCGCTGTCGAATATAACGGATTTATATTCTCGGTTTTCGCAACGGATTTGCGCTAACCCTCGCTGTCGAATATAACGGATTTATATTCTCGGTTTTCGCAACGGATTTGCGCTAACCCTCGCTTTCGAATATAACGGATTTATGTTCTCGATTTTCGCAACGGATTTGTGTTTTCTCGGTTTTCGCGACGGATTTGCGTTAACCCTCGCTTTTGAATATAACGGATTTACATTCTCGGTTTTCGCAACAGATTTGCGTTAACCCTCGCTGTCGAATATAACGGATTTATGTTCTCGGTTTTCGCAACGGATTTGCGTTTTCTCGGTTTTCGCGACGGATTTGCGCTAACTCTCGCTGTCGAATATAACGGATTTATATTCTCGGTTCTTGCAACGGATTTGCGTTAACCCTCGCTTTTTGAATATAACGGATTTATATTCTCGGTTTTCGCAACGGATTTGCGTTAACCCTCGCTTTTTGAATATAACGGATTTATATTCTCGGTTTTCGCAACAGATTTGCGTTAACCCTCGCTCTCGAATATAACGGATTTATGTTCTCGGTTTTCGCAACAGATTTGCGTTTTCTCGGTTTTCGCGACGGATTTGCGCTAACCCTCGCTGTCGAATATAACGGATTTATATTCTCGGTTTTCGCAACGGATTTGCGCTAACCCTCGCTGTCGAATATAACGGATTTATATTCTCGGTTTTTGCAACGGATTTGCGCTAACCCTCGCTTTCGAATATAACGGATTTATGTTCTCGATTTTTGCAACGGATTTGTGTTTTCTCGGTTTTCGCGACGGATTTGTGTTAGCCCTCGCTTTTGAATATAACGGATTTATATTCTCGGTTTTCGCAACAGATTTGCGTTAACCCTCGCTGTCGAATATAACGGATTTATATTCTCGGTTTTCGCAACGGATTTGCGTTTTCTCGGTTTTCGCGATGGATTTGCGCTAACTCTCGCTGTCGAATATAACGGATTTATATTCTCGATTCTCGCAACGGATTTGCACTAACCCTCGCTTTTTGAATATAACGGATTTAAATTCTCGGTTTTCGCAACGGATTTGCGTTAACCCTTGCTTTTTGAATATAACGGATTTATATTCTCGGTTTTTGCAACAGATTTGCGTTAACCCTCGCTCTCGAATATAACGGATTTATGTTCTCGGTTTTCGCAACAGATTTGCGTTTTCTCGGTTTTCGCGACGGATTTGCGTTAACCCTCGCTCTCGAATATAACGGATTTATGTTCTCGGTTTTCGCAACAGATTTGCATTAACCCTCGCTCTCGAATATAACGGATTTATGTTCTCGGTTTTCGCAACAGATTTGCATTTTCTTGGTTTTCGCAACGGATTCGCGTCAACTCCCGCGTTTTTTGCAATTTTTCATTTGCTAAAGAATCAGATGATTTTCCCTGGCTAACACGTCACGGAGTGTGTGTCGTACGTGAGGAGAACATGATAAGCATGACATTTATACAGCTAGGCCAATACGGAAACCACCGTTGCATGGCACTTGCATCACGACAAGATAGGTGCATCCATCCGTGTGATTACTTGCGTTTGTGAATGATCGACCCATGCCTGAACTACGCGTTGGTCTGATTCCTGATGGGATACGTAGGCAGCTCATCCTGGGGCACGACCAATTAGAATCTCGCCTGTTTTCGCAACGCATTTTGTTTTTACCTAAATTCGATAGTCTGGTCAAAAGGTTTGTCTTCACACAAGCTTTGACATTCACTTATGGGACGCGTTGCCCCACAAGCTCTGTCAAAGAGGGGCAAACTGTAGACACCCCAATTTTGACTGACCGTCGAATTTAGGAGAGTGTCGCCTCCGTATCCGATGATGACAAGGATCGAAAAAAATCGAAGTATTCCAAGCTCTTCAGAAAATCTCCAAAACGCGATAAAATTTCACAGAAAGAAGAAAAATACCAGGTATTTAGGGGAATTCAGGAAAAAGACATGACTTTTGGAAAGGATCTTCAAAAATAATTTGTTTCAAAAAGAGAAAAGACCTAAAAAAAGGGAATCTCACCAAAACACGGCACACGGCGGATTCCGCGGCACTCCGTGAGTGCCGCGCGGCAGTCATAGAGTGCCGCTGCGGCGTTCTCCGAGTGCCGCCACAGATTTCTGACTGCCGTTCACTTTTTAAATCTGTATTTTGCAGAGCAATACGTATGCATATGCGAATAAGAACAAAAACTGATAAAGTAAGACTGACAAAAATGCGGCAATCCATTAATTGCCGCGGCATTTGGTGAATGCCGCGCGGCAGTCATGAAGTGCCGCAACGGCATTTGATGAATGCCGCAGCGGCAGTCACGGACTGCCGCGTCAGTATCTGGACTGCCGCGCTGGACAGCAGTCTGCATAAGTTTAGAAAGTACACATTGTACCAACTAATGAGGGAATTACATCTGTTTTTTGCTCCGAAATTCACCAAAAATACCTGGCATTTTTGCCTATAAAAGAGAAGGGATCTTGTTGGTAAAGAGGACCAAGAGAAAAAAAGGCATTTGGGGGGAAAACATATACCAAAAATACTTCCATTACACCCACATTTGAGAAAGAGAAGAGAGAGTTTTTTTTGGAGAACTTGAAGAAGAGTTTGGATAATCTTCAAAAGAAAACTTTGAGGATAATTTGGAGGTGATCCTCTAAACCTAGATTATTGGCTTACTCTTTCTTTTATTGAAATTTCTAAATCTTAGAACATTTCATCATCTTTCTTCATTTTAAACTTAGTAGTCTTTTGTTCCCAATACTTCTTTCTATTTTTTGTCTATTTTCTTCTCTTAAAGGTCTTGGAGATCTTCAATATCTCTATTGATCTCTTGAGCATGATCCTTTGAATCTCATGTAAGCTCATGCTCTACATAGAAGTCAAAACTTGATCATCACTTTATTTAACATAGATAGGACCCAAGTCCATGTTCATGACTTGGATCCTCTAAACTTGGTGTCTCATGGAAACCTTTCCATTTTCCTTTGAAAACTACCAAGTATTGGTTGCACCTTCATCTCCAATGATCATCCAATGATAGGAGACTTGTGATTTTGGGTCTAAGCCTCTTTTCATGGTTTAGAATCCTCATCTTGAGATTTCATGAATGTCCATCCATACTTCACTTGAAATCCATGAAAGTAAAAGTTGTAGTCTCCAATGACCATCAAATGGTAGGAGAAGTGATTTGGTTTATCCCAACTTCATGATTTAATAGTTGGGGTTACCAAATGAAAGTTGAACTTGACAAATAAAAAACAGTGAATCCACAAACTGTTTTCGATCAAAGATTTTTGGTTCGAAATCTAACCGTTGAAATCGAGTGAAACCAACGGGAAAGTGTCAATAACATGATATTCTACCGCTGTAATTTTTGTTTTAAGGTGGTTTCATGTTTAGGATGGTTTGATCATGAGTTTTGTGACACAAATACAATCTGCCCAGAGTTTCAGAATAGTTTCAGAACAGTGACACTCTTTTGAAACAATTAAATCAGAGTTCTAACAAAGTGTTTGACTCAAAATAATTTTTTCTATGAAGTTTAATGTGTTAGGAAGTCACCCTAAAAAGAACAAAGCAATTCGGATTTTTTTACTATTTTTAATAAATCGTGCAAGAATTCTGGACAGAAGGTTGTAAAGTGCTGAGTGATGTCTAGTATTTTTCATATTCCCGGAGATCCGACCGTTGGAACTTTGATTTTCTTTTTGATTTGAAAACTAGACTCACAGAGGCATATTGAGTCCAAAAATCATCAAGATCAAACCACAGGAGCCATGTCTTTTATTTCTTTGAATTTTGGGTCTGCTCTCTGGAATTTTCAGAGTTTTGTTACAATTTATACTTACTTTGTAAATAAGGGTCTAAATGACTTCCCTATGATCTAGGGCTTAAACTATGCTTTAATAATGATTAGTTGAGTTTGAATTCAAAGTTTAAGAGTATTTCATAGTTCATCCTTGTCCATGTACATATTCATCTATATGATTCGACACTTGTAATTAAGACTTATTTGCTTTGAATTTAATTACATTAGATAGATGTAAGCTAGAAATTTAGGATTGTCATTTTTAACATCATATTTTGCATATCATGTGGACTAACCCTTTGTTTTGTAGCGCTATTAAGGTACGATTTCTAGAACCCCTCTTTAGCTTATCTTAATTTCTTGTTTTTATTAATTTTTTGACTTAATGCGCGACACCTTAGAATTAGGTTTTGCCTTATGTGTATATATGATTAGAGACTCTTTTTAGGATTTTCTTTTATTCGCATGCATTGCACGTTTATTATCGCTGCTGGATCTCGGGTAAGTTCACTTGTTCTCTATTGCATATCATATCGCTTGTTACTTGAATTACGTGACTTTTGAATGATATTTTGTCAATTGCAATTTTACACCCCTTTGGACATGCTTTTGTGATGTATATGTATATATGTATTAATTGAGGGCATGCTTAGATTAATAAATTCGATTAAAAGGATGTTGAGTAGAGGCCTATCGCAAGATAGGATGAGAGAGGGTGTTTTAGTCCGATGGGCTCCTTCCTCTCTCATTCCATAATCCCCGGACCTGGTTAATCTCTGGTTTCTAAAAGATCAGTTTGCTTTTAAAATGGTTTCTTAATTTTTCCTTTTAAAAAAATTAAGTGGCGACTCATTTGTTTTGAATTTGGAATTTCGAAAAGAAAAGCTGTGGGTAAGTCAACCTGCGATATCCACAGTTGGCCAAAAAGATAATTCGGCAAGGATACTATTGGACGACTTTAGATAAGGATTGCTGTGAGTATGTTAGGAGATGCCATAAATGTCAGGTTCATGCAAATTTAATGCATACCCCACCTTCCCAGCTCTATAGCATGACCACCCCTTGGCCGTTCTCTGTGTGGGGTATTGATATCATCAGGGAAGTAGTTCCTAAAGCTTCAAATGGGCACCGGTACATAATTGTGGCAATAGACTATTTTACCAAATGGGTAGAAGCGGCATCATATGCAACTCTGAAGGCAAAAGATGTGGTGAATTTTATCCAGAAGAATATAATCTGCAGATACGGGGTGCCAAATGAGCTTATTTCTGACCATGGGAGTCATTTTCAGGGAGAGGTTATTCCATTCCTAGAAAAGTATAGGATTACCCACCACCAGTCCTCACCATACAGACCACAAACAAATGGAGCAGTAGAGGTCACAAACAAAAATGTAAAGGCAATCCTGGGGAAAATGACGGATACGTACAGGGATTGGCATGAAAAACTACCTTTCGCTTTGTGGGGATATCGAACTTCCATGAGAACCTCAACCGGGGCTACGCCATACTCATTGGTCTACGGGATGTAGGCTGTTTTTGCCAGTGGAAGTCGAAATACCGTCTTTAAGAGTTTTGGCAGAGTGCGAGGTATCCGAGCTGGAATGGTTGTGGGGGAGATATGAGGAATTGATGTTATTCGATGAAAAGAGGTTGGCTGCTGTAAACCATACTCGGGGATATCAGAAAAGGATAGCTCGTGCTTTCAACAAAAAGGTTCACCCAAGGAAGCTTGCTGAGGGCGACCTGGTCCTCAAAGAACTTAAAGCGCCCGTTTATGACCCACGAGGGAAATTCAAACCTAACTGGGTCGGACCATACATTATCAGGACACTTCTCTCTGGAGGAGCTGCTTATCTCATGGACCTGGATGGGGTTGAGTTTAAACAACCAATCAACCTCGATCGCCTCAAAAAAATATTTTGCTTGAAACCTTGTCTTTCAAAACCTCCAGAGTCGATGAACTACGCTTGACCTGATTCTCAATAGGGGATACGTAGGCAACCCGCTCTGTTCGGTCACAAAATAACAAAAAATGTGTATGTTCTTTCTACCCTTAGCTGAACTACTGCGGACCTGATACCCATTCGGAGATAAGTAGGCGGGCTCACAAGGCCCTCGATCCAAACAAAGCCCAAACAAAGTTAAATGTCCCGAGTTTCGACATACCAAACTAGGGGCAAACTTGCGTTTGCCCAAGAACCACATCTAAGTCCCGAAACCAGGGGCAAACTTCGTTTGCTAGAACCGATGAACCCAGGAAAAGCCTAAACCCATTTCTGGATCTACTGGCTATCAAGATATGCATCATGTGGAAACAAGCAAGAATTCATTATATAGAGGGATTAAAACTAAGCAAAACTCATGAAAGAGTATTAAAAGCTGAAAGAGACATTGAGAGGAAAACTGTTCATAACCCAAAGAAATTAAAGAAGTGCTAACTTTGATTCAACATGATTAGGGCATTTTTGGAATACAAAAAAAAGAGAGCTTTTCAAAAAAAAAAAAGGGGGGGGGGGGGGGGGGGGGGGGGGGGGAAATGCATCACAGAAAATAAAACACAGCAAAAGTTAAGCAGAATTTGTCGAAAATTTTAAAATCTTGTTGTTTGTTTTTTTTTTTTCATTTTGTCTATCTAGAAGCTATTCCCTAACCAGAGCTTGGATCTCAAGCAAATACTCTACGGTCGGGACAACTAAAGCTGGAGTCCTCCGAAAGGGAGCCGATACCCTATTATGCCATGCCTCAGCGAATATCCTCACGGTAGAAGGGAGTAGGTCGGAACTCCTCGAAAAATCAGCAGTAATAGCATCAGGGACGTCTTGGAGGAAGCCAAACTGGCAGACTACCTGGCTGGGGATGTAAAAGGTGGTAACTCGCAGACCAGGCAACCAAACCCCTGGGCACCTAGGAATTCGTACCGCGACGGAGCAATAAGACCATCGGGGGCATATCCAGCAGATGGCCTCGTAGCTCAAGCCTCGAAACCAAGCAAGCCAGCTAGTAACTGTACGGGAAGGGTAACGGACACCCATGCGATCATAGGAAAGCAGTCTCCAGAGGGGAGGGCGAGCAAAGAAGCCTAAGCGCTCGAAGAGCCAAATCTGCAAAACGTGAGGTGACCCCGAAAGCAGCATCGATCCCGCGGTATGTGCATGATCCAAGCCTAGCAAGGTCTTCCCCAGAACGAGCATAACGGCACTCTGCATCTCTCGGAGGCCACATACGACCGGAATCAGGATGTTAGTGGAAGACTGAAATAAGAAGTGGGAAAGCATCGCCAAGGAAAGGGCACTCCGCCTGATAACCTGATATCTCCCATCGTCAGGATCACCAATGGGTGCATAAGTGGAGGAAAGGCGGTCAAAATCAATGTGTCGATCCCGAACAAAGGAACTGGCAGCAACTCGGGAAATACCAAGAAGGGCTGATAAATCTTGGATATATCCCGCCTGAACCTGTGGAATGATCAAGTCGGCATAGGGATCGGTGTGGAGGATAGCACTGAACTCCTCAAAAAGAGGACAGACCTCCTCGTGACCAAACCGAAAGACGTGCAGAGAAGGGTCCCAACACATGATAGCTGCTCGAAGTAAGCCCTCGTCGAGAGCCGTATGGCGAAATGCTAAAAGATCCGTCAGTCTGTGAGACTCAAAGTTGAGTCGGTCGATGCCGGAAAGAGAATCCATCCATGGGTATAAAATGTCAGAACTAATGGGGGCCATGAAGAAATGAGGAGGATATAGAAGAAAAAGTTTGAGTGCAAAGAAGGCAAAGGGCTCTAGAAATCTCGAATGAACCTAAAAATGGACAAATGACAGCTTATAAAGAAAAAGGGCCCGGACCGGCACTCGATGTAAAGTGGCGGCATCCACTGAGTGTCGGTCGGCAATCACTGAGTGTCGCGCGGCATTCAGTGAGTGCTGGTCAGCCTCACTGAGTGCCGGCCAGGGTTTAAAAGGCACATGGGTCATTTTGTAACCTTAATCAGCCCAAACCTGCATAGAATTAAAAAAAAAAAAGAGTGTCGCCAATCACCATCCCAGCATTATTGTTTGCATCATTCATCAAATAAAGCCAAGAAAAAGGCATTCATATTCTAAATCAAGCAAAGAGAATAAAGTTTTAAAACTAAGCCGGGGAAGTAATCAAGCATGAATATAAAACAAGTTCAAAATGGGCACACAGGCCACCATGCATGAGTACTGCTAATTCGCCTAACTAAATTGAAAAAAAGTTCGGAATTCTTTTGTCCTCGCAGGGACATAACATAACATGATAATAAAGAGAAGGAGATAAGCTATCCTCGTCTACGATGAGGGTTCCTTCTGGGTGCTTGCGGAGCTGTCTGACTTCCTCCAACTCCCCCATCACCACCATCTCCGCCCTCTCCACCATCTCCATCACCCCCTTGATAACCGCCGCCTTGGCTCAGTTGGAACTCCTGGATCTGCCTCCTCAGAGCAGCCATCTCAGCTTCCTGCAAGAGAGAATAAAACGAAATAAGTAATGTAAAAAAAAAAAAAAAGAGAAGAAGAAGAAAGAGAAAAAGGAAGATTGTGATACCATAGCCCTGGCCTGAAGGTCAGCATTGGCCCTTGCTCCATCAGCCTGAGAAAGAAAGAAATAAGAAAACCTTTTTTTTTTTTTTTAAAAATGGTCGTTTGAATTTTTGAAAATAAATAAGAAAATCTTTTGAATTTTGAAAAATAATGGTGATAAGGATTTTTTTTCCGATAAGAGAGGAATTTACCCTCCATTCACGTCCATGGATCCAATGCTGGACGGTGTGCGCATAGGACAGACCCTCCTCAGCATAATCCCGGGGGACTGTATCATATTACAGAGGGATGGTTGGAGCATTTTGAGTATAAGGGGTCAGCTGATACATGGTCTCTTGACCCATGTCGACCATTGGAACACTCCAATTCCACTGCGGAAGGGCTGGGGGTTCGGCGACCCCAGGAACAGGCTGCAAATAAGAGTTTTGACATGAATAGTTGCATATTTCATAAAAAGAACAGAAAACAGAAATAAAGTTTATATGTAAATAAAGTTTGTTACCTGGACAACATCCATGAGGGGAAAATTGTGCATAAGGAAATTCAATCTGAAGGCCGCATAACCATCTGGGCCGTCCAGAAAGTTTGCAATGTTCTCCCCGTTTAGACCAGCCACCAGGTCGTCGTGATCCAGGGTCTCCGTGCTCCTCATAGTAGCTGGAGGAGCCCTCGACACATAAGAGTTTGGGGCGGCAAGAGATTGCCTAGTCACCCTCTCACCAAGGTACCACTCTTGGCACGCTTCGCCCACCATCAGGAGCCTCAATCTAGAGAAGGCCACTGCCGCTTGAATCGCTTCACCTGCCTCTGGGAGAGCCGCCGCCCACGGATTCCACTCCACGTGAACCTCGCGTAGATTGATGAGGAGGTTCCTATAACCAATAAAGTCATGAGCCCCGACCTTCTGGCCCGTTGCTTCCTTCCTCCATTTTAAGCCCTGGGGCATGATAGCGGCCTCGCTGTCCCGAGTACGGGGAGCTCTCATGCGGAGGTATTCATGAGACCATATCTGCAAAAGGAAAAAGGAAAGAATGAATTCAGTTTTCAAAATAAAATTAGGGGAGATGAATAAAAATGAAATCTTCTGAAACATAATAAAGCTATACCTCCCAGGCTCTCCAATACCCGCCAATGGAAGGGGAGTTTCCCCTGGAGACCTCACTCATGTGGTTGTAGAGGGTGGCCAGCCCCTCCCCTCCCCAATTATATTGAGAGATGTGATCGACATCCGTGAGGGAAGCCAAGTACCCAAGGTGGATCGTATCCCCCTTTGTGCTCATCAGCGAGCAACCCAACACATACATAATGTAGGCCCTAGCCAGCTGATCGTCCGTAAAGTCCTGACCCTCGAAGGTATCCAAGAACCACTTTGCCGGCACTATAAAATCTCCTGGATGGGCCCCAAGCAAGTCAATAATCTCCTCATGACGAGTTTGGAGATCATTATAATGAGCAATGGGGAGGCCACCGAACGGAACGCCAGTGATCATGGCGAAGTCCAAAGGGGTCATCGTCATCTCCCCAAAGGGCATGTGGAAGGTATTTGTTGTGTCCCACCATCTCTCCGCTAGGGCCTGGATATGAGTCCTGTCATTTGTACTCTTCTCTAAAAGCAACGCGAAGAGCCCGAACCTAGCATTATTGACCAAAGTTCTGACCTCGTCAGAAAGTTCCCCGTACCATCTTCGGCCATGAGCCATGCTCCCATGACCCTTGAGGACAAATTCTGGAGTCTGCAAACAAAAAAAAAAAAAGAAAAAGAAAAGAAAAAAATAACAAAAATATAATAAGAAAGGGGGGAAATAATAAATACTTTCTTTTAAGATTTAAGCAATTCAATTTCGTGAATAAGGAAAATAACTCCCGAGTCTAAGTGACTCAGTGATTTGAAAAAGAGAGGAATTCTATGGAGTCTAAGCGACTCGGCAATTTGAAAAAGAGAAATCTTTGAAATCGCAGCAGTTCAGTGATTCGAAAAGTAAAAGAAAAGGAGAAAAAGAGAGGAAAATAAAAGAGAATTTTCTCGAGTCTCGTTGACTCATTGATTTGAAAAATAAAAAAAAATCTTTTGAAGTCTAAGTGACTCAGTGATTTGAAAAAAGAGAGGAATTCTTTGGAGTCTAAGCGACTCGGCAATTTGAAAAAAAGAAATCTTTGAAATCGCAGCAGTTCAGTGATTCGAAAAGTAAAAGAAAAGGAGAAAAAGAGAGGAAAGAGAATTTTCTCGAGTCTCGTTGACTCATTGATTTAAATAAAAAAAATAATAATAAAAATCCTTTTGGAGTCTAAGCGACTCGGTGATTTGAAAAATAAAAGAATTCCCATGAGATTAACCGACTCGTTTAATGTGAAAACGAAAATTTATCTTTGAGTCCAAGCGACTCACTTGATTTGAAAATAGGAAAGTTTCTTATGGGTGTGAGCGACTCATTGATTCGAAAAATGCAACAATAAATTTTGGTTTCATTAAAGCACAGTCCATCCGGATGCCTCGCAGGATTGATATAAACCTTCATTAGCATCAGACGAATAGAACATTGGAATTCATAAGCATGAAAAGTTGATGAACCCTAATAGAGGCAATAAGCAAAAGCACCAAATGCCAAGCAATGAGCCCCAAGCATAACATTCTACCCGAGAAAATCAATTCGTAAAAAGAGGGGGGGGGGTTATCATAAAAGGTGGAATACATCTAAGTACATAAGAGCCATAAAGGGCATTCATGCATACATTGTGTATCATACTACATGGCACCGCATTAGCATAAAGGGGGGGGGGGGGCGGAAAGGCATTCATGCATACATTACTCATCATTCATAGCACTACATTGCATTATCTCATCATAAGCATAAAGGGGGTTTAGAGTATACCAATCGATTGAAAGCCCGTGTCGAGAGATGTGCCTCGGGGTCGGCAAGTAAGAGTGAGGAGTTATGAACCGGGTTGGGTTTGTACTTCTTCTTTGGAGGACCGTAAGACCCTGAACCACTAGCCATGGAAGGATCTGCAAGCAAGAAAAGGGGGAAGTCAATGTTTATATGAGAATTTTTTTTCAAAATAACATGTAGAAACATGATTTCAAACACAAGATCAAAGCAAAGATGTAATCTTTATGGTTAGAGAGTGAACATACCTTGATTATGAGTGGTTCTTGAAGAGGAAATCAAGAGAGAATGAAATTGTAGAGGGGAAATCCGAGAGAGGAAGGAGGGGAGAATGAAGAAAAGAGAAGAAGAAACCATGTTTTAAAACAAACTGCTAAGTCAGGCCGGCACTCGATGCAAATGCCGCCCGACTTTTGGTGATTGTCGGCCGGCACTCAGTGAGTGCCGGTCCTCCTCACCGAGTGCCGTCGCGTGTGCCAAATGGCCCTTTTACTCCTAATTTTCACTATTTACAAAAGAACCCCCGAATTTTGCTCCCTTGTCCTTAAAAATTTTCCCTAGTTTCAAAAGGACCCCCAAGATTTGAAAAATAAGTTATTAAGCCCTTTGGAAAATTGGAATTAGCCCCTGCTTGTTGAAATTCTATAAAAAAAACCCGTTTGCGATAAGTAAGTTAATCAGGTTGATCCAACTCCGGATTTCCCTGAAATTGAACTTTGGTAGGAGTCTAATTGACTCCCAAATTTAGAAAGTTGAATAATTTGGAGTCTAATTGATTCCTGACTTTTGAAAATTGATTTAATTTGAGTCTGATTGACTCCGGATTTTTGAAAATTGATTTGGTTCAAGCCTGATTGGCTTCGATTCTTTGGAAATTTGTTTAATTAGAACCTGATTGACTCCGGACCTTTGAAAATTGATTTGATCTGGAGTATAATTGACTCCCAAATTTAGAAAGTTGAATAATTTGGAGTCTAATTGACTCTTGACTTTTGAAAATTGATTTAATTTGAGTCTGATTGACTCCGAAATTTTGGAAATTGATTTGGTTCGAGCCTGATTGGCTCCGATTCTTTGGAAATTTGTTTAATTAGAACCTGATTGACTCCGGACCTTTGAAAATTGATTTGATCTGGAGTCTAATTGACTCCCAAATTTAGAAAGTTGAATAATTTGGAGTCTAATTGATTCCTGACTTTTGAAAATTGATTTAATTTGAGTCTGATTGACTCCGGACCTTTGAAAATTGATTTGAATTGGAATCTGATTGACTCCCGAATTTAGAAAGTTGAATAATTTGGAGTCTAATTGACTCCTGACTTTTGAAAATTGATTTAATTTGAGTCTGATTGACTCCGGAATTTTGGAAATTGATTAAATTGGAGTTTAATTGACTCCCATCTTTTGAAAATTGATTTGAATTGGAGTCTGATTGACTCCGAATTCTGAAAATTGATTTAAGAGATTGACTGGAGCTTGATTTGCTCCGGATTTTGAAAATTAAAGTGAATTGAAGCCTGATTATAGGAGAGTGAATTAATTTAAGTTAACGAATTGAATTTAATCGAGTCCGATTGACTCTCAAAATCAAAAGCATGAATTGACTCGAGCCCGATTGACTCCTGATTTTGATTTGTTTTGATTTGAGTCTGAATGACTCCGAACTGTTGAAAATTGATTTGACTTTGAGTTTGTTTGACTTCAAATTACGAGAAGTTAAGCCAATCTGATTCTTATTGATCCTCAATTCTAGAAATGAAAGTGGATGCGCATCTTAGTGCTCCCAGATTTAGGGAAATTTGAAAATGAACTTCGAAAAAGAGAGTAACTCCAAAAATAGGAGTTAGGAGTTAAATCGAGTCAACGTTGACTTTCCCCCGTGAAATGACACATTTGCATCCTTGGTTTCCGGAAACAAATCTGCACTGACCCTAATGCCGCTACTTGATTCGGCCTAGTCGATCAGATGATTTTGGAAGATTATAGAGCGTAAGGCGCGAAGCGCATCTCAATCTTTTAGCGTGCTACCTGATTCGACACCAGAGTATAAGACGCGAAGCGCATCTCAGTCGATCAGATGATTCTTGGAAGACACCGGAGTATAAGGCGCGAGGCGCATCTCAGTCTTTCAGTGTGCTGCCTGATTCTACACTGGAGTATAAGGCGCGAAGCGCATCTCAGTCGATCAGATGATTCTTGGAAGACACCGGAGTATAAGGCGTGAAGCGCATCTCAGTCTTTCAGCGTGCTACCTGATTCGACACCGGAGTATAAGGCGCGAAGCGCATCTCAATCGATCAGATGATTCTTGGAAGACATCGGAGTATAAGGCGCGAAGCGCATCTCAGTCTTTCAGCGTGCTACCTGATTCGACACCGGAGTATAAGGCGAGAAGCGCATCTCAGTCGATCAGATGATTCTTGGAAGACACCGGAGTATAAGGCGCGAAGCGCATCTCAGTCTTTCAGCGTGCTACCTGATTCGACACTGGAGTATAAGGCGCGAAGCGCATCTCAGTCGATCAGATGATTCTTGGAAGACACCGGAGTATAAGGTGCGAAGCGCATCTCAGTCTTTCAGCGTGCTACCTGATTCGACACCGGAGTATAAGGCGCGAAGCGCATCTTAGTCGATCAGATGATTCTTGGAAGACACCGGAGTATAAGGCGCGAAGCGCATCTCAGTCTTTCAGCGTGCTTCCTGGTTTGACACCGGAGTATAAGGCGCGAAGCGCATATTAGTCAATCAGATGATTCTTGGGAGATTATGGAGGGTAAGGCATGAATCGGCCCAATCTTTCAGCGTGCTACCTGATTCGACTATGGAGCGTAAGACATAAAGCGGCTCAGTCAATCAGACGATTCTCAAAATTCGCATAGAGTATGCACGTGTTCCTAGAATAGGGCGATGTCATAATAGGAAAACTTGAGGTATTAGTGCATTTCTGATGCTAGGAAAGAACATAGTTCTGTATCGTCACATTCGGGAGCATGGGACACCAATTTGTTGAGCATATGCATCACGATAAGATAGGAGCATTCATCTGTGTGACCACCTGCGCTTGTGTTTTGTCGTCCCGTGCCCGAACTACGTCTTGGTATGATTCTCGATGGGATACGTAGGCAGCTCACCCTTGAGTACGACCAGCATCTTGGCTCTCCGCGCACCCGATTTTGCAACGCACTTTTGTTTTTACCTAGATTCGACTGTTTGGTCAAAGGCTTGTCTTTCACATAGGCTTTGACATTCATTTGTGATACACGTTGCTCCATGAACTCTGTCAAAGAGGGGCAAACTGTAGACACTCCAATTTTGACCAAACGTCAAATCCAGGGATTGGTTACCTCTCAAAGACCGATGATGACGATGACCGTGACGTTCGAAGATTTTCCAAGAAATTCAAAATCTTCAAGATGTTCTTCAAGTTAAAATTACAAAATTAAAAAATATATAATAAAAAAAAATATAAAAAAGAGAGAGGGTTTGGGTATTCGGGAGAAATCCGAACATTGAAGGACACATGAAGAAATCAGTCTGAAAATTTGCTCAATATACATATAAAAAGGTTTTGAAAGAAAGTATAAAATGAAAATGATAAAAAGGAGTTTTAAATAAAGGAAAATTGTCTCTTGAATAAAATAATAATAATAATAATAAGAAAAGCATAGTATATTGAAGAATATACCATGCACATGGGTGCATACCACCCACATGGGTGCATTTTAGCACAAATATACATGAATATATAAAGATAACTCACAAAAATTAAGTTTAGATTAATTTTCCTTTCAAAAATTTAAAAAAATGAGCAAATTCAGTTAGCCCCGGCACCCGGAAAACCCGGCGGCACTCACTGAGTGCCGCGCCGGCACTCACGGGTTGCCGCCCGGCATTCAGTGAATGCCGCCCGACACTCAGTGAATGCCGCCGGCACCCGTCGAGTGCCGCTAGCTGTAACAGACTGCTTTTCTCACATGTTCTAGAAGAAAACTTTGCACATGGGTCTCCACCCGAATTTACCCATTTATCCTTGAGGTGATGGTCTATATAAACAGACCTTCATCTTCATTAAGGGGGTTGAACTTTTGAATCAATATACATACATATACAAGAGATATACTTGAGTTTAGAAGGGGAGAGAGATAAGAATCATATAGAGAATTGAGAAGAAGAAAAGAATTTCTTGAAGAATTTGAAGAACTTTGAGAAGAATTTGAAGATCTTGGAAGAGCTTCACAAGAAATTGAAGAATTCTTTGAGGTCATAGAGGTAACCTCTTAATCCTTGGTAGAGTTAGGATAATTCAATCACAAGTTCTTAGATCTAGGAACTTTTCACATTTTCAAAACCTCTCTTCTTACCCCATTTCATCACACACCACCAAGAACTTATGATTGAATTTCATGACATCTCATTAATTTGGATCTAATTAATGCCTTGGGTTTGAGATAAATTAGTTTTGAAGAATTTGTGTTCCTAAATAAAACTTTGATTTCCTTTATTTCTATTTCATTCATAAGGTTCATGAGATCTTCCATATCTCATTGAAACTCTTTGAATTTGATTCCTTATTCTCCTATAACCTTGTGATTCATATGGAGTTTAAGGTTGATCATGGTCACATCTACACATAATTGGTAAAATACTAGTATCAACTCATGACTAGGATCTCTTTACTAAGAATCTTATGGAATTCCTACTATATTCCATAGAGGTTTGAGTGGATTTGTGCCTTATTTAGCCTCCAAGGACCATTAATTTGAGAGGGGAATAAGTTGACTCTATATTCTTCAAGGATCACATATTCGAGAGAAGAATCAGATGTAGACTTTCATAATCTATGTTTAAAATAAGTAAGACCTTAGGATTTTCTTGATAGATCTCCAACTATGAGATCTATGATAAGAATCCATCAAGGTTAAATCTATGAACATCTTCCTATGTCATTAATTTGTCCCAATAATCACAACCATGCTTGATTCTAGTCCTTTGTAGGATCATGGATTAAGTTGGTTTTAAAATATGAATATCAATTCAATATTGGTGCAGTGAATCCTTAAACCCTCTGTGATCAAAGATTTTTCATAAAATCATGATCCATTGGAATGGGATGAGACCAATTGGAGGGTGTTCATAACTCATATGAGTACCGCTGTGATTGTTGTTTTGATAAGATTCCATACTTAGGATGGTTTGGGCTTATGATTTCCAAATAAGCAATTCTCTGTCCAAAATTTCAGATCAGCAAACCGGTTTTAAAATTGATAGATCAGAACCCTAACCAAATTTTCATGACCTTTAATAATTTTTTCTAAGAACCTTAATGTGTTAGGAAGGTTCTCTAAAAAGAATGAAGCAATTCGGATTTGTTTGCTATTTTTAAAAAATCATACAAGATCTCTGGACAGAGAGTTGTAAAATCCTGAGTGAGGTCTAGTATTTTCCGTATTCCCGGAGATCTAACCGTTGAAACCTCGATTTTCTTTTTGGGTTAGAAACTAGACTCACAGAGGCATAACATATCCAAATATCATTAAGAACCAACCGTTGTAAGTATTTTATTTCTATTTTTTAAAATCTGGTCTGCTCTCTGTAATTCATAAAAAACTGCTACCGTTTTTGTCTAATCTTATTTATTTCAACTCAAATGGTTCCCTAATGTCTGTAGACACCCCATTTCGTCGGCTATCAGATTTAGGAGACCCATAGCTTGGTGGTTCACAATGATCGTAAAAGACTCAAAAGGACTCTCGGAAGTCAGCTCTATCTCTCAGAATGCTCAGAATGACCAAAATGCCCCTGAAAGTCCAAAAACTCCCAGATATTGGACCAAAAGTTCTGGAAACATGCTACGTCGTAAGAAAAATGATAAAATAAGTTTCTAAATAAAACCGGAAGAAATCGTCAGCTCCAAGAGACCCCCGGAAGTCCCGGAAGTTCCCCGAAAGTCCCCGTTGACCGGTTTGACCAAAGTTTGACCAGGTTTGACCGAAGTTTGATCAAGTTTGACCGAAATTGTCCGAATTCACCGGAATCATTAGAAAAGTATTAAAATAAGTTTTAAAAGAGAATCGAGCGAAAACGTCGGCTCCTGGGAGCTCCCAGAGGTTCCCAGAACTTCCCGGGAATCCCAGGTTTGACCAGTTTGACCAAGATTTGACTTTGGAATCGAGGCACCAAAATAATTTTCAAATATTCTTCATGGATACTAGAGGTCAATAGCTTTCCAACGGTATATCGCACATAGTTTCTGGATTTAAAACGAATTTATTATGAATTTCCAAAGGCGAAAAAGGCGATCAAATCGGCTTTTATTGCGAATACCGCAAACCTTTTCAAAGTGACCTATCCCTGAACTTTTTTTTTATGTAAAGTAGACTCCATTACCTTTCCAACGGTATATCACAACCTCGATTTGGAGTTCGTATGCATTTTCTGTGAATTTCGGACAAAATAGGGCCTTTTTGCGAATACCGGAACTTCGGGGGGCCTAAACAGCATTATCCAGACGAAGGGAGGAGCACTGCCGCCGCGGCACTGGCCCACTGCCGCCGCGGCACTCCCCCCCAGAGCAGTCCATTTTTGTAATATGTTTTGTGGTCCCATTTTGATTAATTAAAAGCCAAAACGACGTAGTTTTATGATTTCAGATGTTTGGAGCCAATGGGAGTACTTTCTAAATCCCAAAAACACCCCAAGTTGGCCTATATAAACACCCCATTACTCCTCATTTTAGGGGAGTCAAATGTGAGTTTTGGAAAAGTTTGGGAGAGAAAGTTGTAGAGATAAGGCTAGAGTAGAGAGAAAAGAAGCTTTCTTCTTTGATTTTCAAAAACAAAAGTGAGTTCTAACCTTGTTTTTACTTCATTACTTCCATTTACTTCAACATTCAATACTCCCAACCACCATTTTAGTGAGCATTCAAGAGAGTGGAAGCTTCTTCCATGTCTAGTGTCATTACATATGAGTGACACACCAATCTACAAGTCTCATGCTTCATGAATATCATCTATTGATTATCATCTACTTGCTTGTTTATTTATTGTTCATCTCTTCTTATCCCATTTCTTTTTATTTTCTTTATTTACATACTAGTTCATCATCATCTAAGTGATGACATGAAGTTTGGGGTGAGTGAATCCTTATGGATAATAGCTCTTGACCTCAAAAACATGTTTGATAGATGATGATCATAACCTCAATACTTCCAAGGTATTCTTGGAATGTATTGAAGTTATGTCCAAAAATAAAATAAATCTCTCCAACAATCTTGGAGGTTCTTAAATGATGAGTTTGATGTAGGTATTCTAAGTGGCTATGATCCTTATTGAGTGTTGAAAACATGTTTTCAAAACATCTATTTCAAAACCCCTCTCAATCCCTCTCATTTGGTTTCAAAAAACAAAACTTTGTTTTCTTCAAAAATCTTCAAAACAATGAGTCAAAACAGTGAGTGAGTTGAGTTCAAAGATTTTTCTAGGACTCAATACTCAACATATGGATACAAGGCCACTTAGAAAGTCTTCCTAACTCATTGGAGAACACCCATGATTTTTGGTTTGACTTGGAAGTACTTGGAAATGGTCCATTTGGGTCCCAACATTCCTTCCAAACATTCTGTTTTTGCTGTCACAGCAGCTAGGTCAACTTACGACCTCTTTTCCAGAAAACTTTTCCAAACGGGGTGGTCCTAACTTATTTTTCCCTTAAAATTCAATGTCTTAGGAAACGTTAGGTATAAAATGGGCCTCTAGATCATTCGTTTTCATTTTCTAAGATGTTTCAACATTTCAGTCGACAGTACAAACTCTGTTTCTGAGTGACCTCTATTGTTTATATGATTTCTCTCAATCTGTGATAGCTATTCAAGATTGGCCTTTTGGGTTGTGTTCTAGACACAATAAGGAACATCTCCATAAAAAATCATGCATTAAAAACATTCCTAACCCCTCTTTTCAAATTCCAAAAGATCATGCTACTGTTCTGTCCACTATTCACAGCAAGTATACTTTAACTTTCATTCTTTGATTTGATGCTTATATGCATTCCAAATTAGTTCATATCTTAGGAAGTAGTTCATACTACATTTGTACATATCCCATGTTAATTTCATTCATTCATTCATACACATTTTAGACTTCTAAGTCATTCTAGAAATCCATGTACACAAAACACACTACAACCTTTGCACATTTTAGATACATACATTGCATTCATGCAAGATTTGGGGTTTTTTGTAACTCTTAATCTAAGGAGATTATAAGGAATGAACTCGATCACCTGTTCATGCTCCCCCTTGATCTAATCATCCTTTCTCATCCGTCCCGGGGATTGAGAGGTCTTCTTTTATCAAAGAATAACATGCATCATACTAGTTTGCTAAGCATATTTTGATTTCTTTGCTTATTTGTTTCAAGAACAATTCATGTCCCCCTTTAGATTAGGAAAACTTGATTAATTGATATATGATTAGACGATTTTTCCTAGGTTTATTTGTGTGATCTTTCACTTTACATTGCATGATATTTGATTTAGATCTTATGAATGATATTTTATCTTTAGATCTTCCATTTTCAAGTTTCTTATGTAATGTAATATACTATCACAGTATTAATTGCCGAACCATACATAGTATAAGATGATTATTTGGATGCTAATTGAGGCCCGTCGAAAGACGGCGCGAGTTGAGGGTGTTTTAGTCGCGACAAAGGCTCCTTCCTCTCTCGTACCAAAACCCCGAACCAAGTTCTTTGGTTATGAAGGGCCGGTTCCCTTTATCCATTTGGGTGAGTCAAATTAGGTTTCTTGGTTCCTTAAAGACCAAGTGGCGACTCTGTATCTGTTTTCAACAGACCATTTTCTTTTCTTTGATCCAAGTCAAATTCCTTTTCAAAACAATCTCAAACAAGAGAAGTGGTCCACTTTCGGTATCCACAATCTGGCGACTCTGCTGGGGACTTTTATTTTTAAAACAAAATAATACAGAGGTTTGACTCATAAGAAGCATCCTTAAAATCATCTTTTTATTGTGTTTGGTTCACCGCATTGCACTCTTGCATTTCCCCCCTCCGACTGTGTCTGAAACGCAGCGCTGACATTGTTCAGGTCTTGCTGTGCCAGGGCACAAGTCACCGTTGATACTGTACCTTCCAAGGTATATCAAAAAGAGTAAAAAACCTCTGTACTGTCTCCCTGACGGTATATTGGAACTCTCGTCAACGGACCCTCTTTGACTAAACCCAGCCTTTGCATATAGATTCCTGTAGAACCTTTCATAGGACTGTTCATTTATCTTTTCAGATAGGACAATGCGATATAACTGCTGTATGCCCTGACGGGATTACCTGCGCGGTGTAGACGCTTATGTGGCATAGAACAGAACCTCTTTCTTATGATTCCCAAGGCAATCACAAACATGTAGTCACATTGAGTTGACCTGCCTAAGCATCATGACAAGGATGTCTGCTCCATGCTCGCAAAGATATACACCGCAAACCTTGTTTGTCGGTCTTGAGACATAGGAGTATGAAAACCTGCTAGAAAGTATGATCACTATAACCGTACTTACCAGTTTCCCCAGAAACTCTGTCCAAATATCCCAGATATGACCATATTGACCAGTTTCCCCCAGAAACTCTGTCCAAATATCCCAGATATGACCATATTCCCCCAGAAACTCTGTCCAAATATCCCAGATATAACCACATTAACCAGTTTCCCCAGAAACTCTGTCCAAATATCCCAGATATAACCACATTAACCAGTTTTTCCCAGAAACTCTGTCCAAATATCCCAGATATAACCACATTAACCAGTTTTTCCAGAAACTCTGTCCAAATATCCCAGATATAACCACATTAACCAATTTTTCCAGAAACTCTGTCCAAATATCCCAGACATGACCATATTGACCAGTTTCCCCCAGAAACTCTGTCCAAAATTCCCGAAGTATCTTGGAAATCCATGTTATCCCTTGGTGATCATACTAGAAAGTAAGGTTAGCACGCTCTGTATGGCTAGGACCTTATTTGTTTAGCTGCTATCTGTTAGAAATAGGAGCATCATATAGATTAGGGCTTACATCCGCATGTTTGTCCCATTTGCATGCACCATCCCCCATCAATTTGCACGCACTGTTTCGAGTCGGTCCACATCACTATCTTTGTCTGCCTAAAGTCGCCACTGTCAAAGATCTAATCTAGTCCTTTCAAAATCTGTCAGGTCAGTATAGATTCCCAAGGGCAGCAGTCAGGGTCTTATTCGTGGGTCAGGAGTTCGGATAATCGGTTAATCAGAATCAGTCCGACAGCTTACGTCAGCATGAATAGGGAAGAGTTGGAAAACAAGGTTACTGAATTGGGAGCGACCATAAGCCAGCAGTCCGACAGCCTGGCCCAGGTTTTGAAGTTCATGGAAGAACTAAAGCAGCGGCAGCCGCAACCTCCACCCGGGTTTCCACCACCGGAGTTTGAACTACCCCCACCTGAGAATAATGGGGAAGAAGACTGGTTTCAGGGGGTCCCACCGTCCGCATACGAGAAGAAGCTCCAAGAAAAGATGGACAAGGTTGACAAACTGGAAAGCGTACTCAGGAAAAGCAAGGGTATCGACGATTACATGTTAGATCTGGAAGGCCTCTTCGAGCCTGTCAAGTTGAAACTGCCGGAGAATTTCAAAATACCTGCCATCGATCGCTTTGATGGAACTGGAAACCCGAAAAGCCACGTGAAGCTATGTATGAGTATCTTCCAGTCCTTGGGTTGCACCCACGAGCACATTGCAATGCTATTCCCGCAAACTCTGGCAAAATCTGCACTATCGTGGTTCCTAACCTTGGAAGCCTCCAAAACCCGGGCCTGGGAGGACATTGTTCGAGTCTTCGTCGATCATTACTCTTACAATCAAGAGCTGGATGTCACCATCAGGGATTTGGAAACAACCCGGCAAAGCAACAATGAATCCTTCGTTGCATTTCTGAGCAGATGGAGGAACAAGGTAGCCCAAATGACCCACCGGCCAATTGAGAAAGAACAGGTAAGGATGCTCATCCGGAATCTGCAGCCGCTCTATCATGAGAAATTATTCTACCAATCCATCTCCACCTTTGAGGAGTTGTTTGAAGTCGGAACCCGAATCGAAGATGCTATCAGGGAGGGAAAGATCAAAAAGGAAGACCCTCCGAGTCAACCAAGAAGGCCCAACTACTCCCGGAATCCCCCGGATGTCAATGCCCTTAGCGGCCAACCCATGGCATACCCTCCAAGACCATACCAACCCTCCAACCAGGCAAATTCCTCCAACCGCCCTTTCCAGAAAAAGCCCCCTCGCAATTTTGCCAAGCTAGAAATCTCTCTCTCCTCAGCCCTAGATCGCCTCCTCAAAAAAGGCCATCTCCAATTACTCCAGCCTCGAAATACCCCGCTCCCGCCTAACTGCGATATGTCCAAGCGATGTACTTACCACCAAGCCCCCGGCCATAACACTGATGATTGCATGCGCCTCCGCCATGACATCCAAGACCTCATCGACCAGAATATCATCGAGCCACCACCAAAGCAGCCTCATATCACCCAAAATCCCCTACCAAACCACCAAAATGTCAACCTCATTGAGTCCAGCCCCGTACCCTTCAACCCTGCTACTTATATCACCCCCCTAGGACAACCCTTGCTTTGCATTGACATCCCGAATTCTGAGGGAATTCATCTGATCGGAGGGGAGAATGACGAGTGGCAGCAGCAGCTTGACGACGAGCAGGACTTGTTCTTCCTGGAAGAGCATGACCTAGGGGCGGTAGACCTCAAATGGTATGATCCTAACGACAAGAGTGATGCTTCCATCTGGAACGAGCCGGAAAAGCCATTTGTGGGAACGGATTATGATTGGTTTAAGAAGGATGGGACTATAGAAGGACCTACTCCTGCCGAGATTGATCATCTAACCAGGTCAGGCCGTCATTATCAGCCTCCACAGCCTGCCACCGAAGCCATCGAGAAAGGTCCAGTTAAAGACAAAGGGAAGGGTAAGATGGATGAGGTCATCGAAGAAGACAATGAGCTGATCAAGCAGCTAAAGAAAACCCAAGCACATCTCTCGATGTGGGACATCATGGTAACATCCTATAAGCACAGGCAAGCCGTGTTGAATGCCTTGGCTGGGATTGAAGTCCCCATCGACGCCGCGCCAGAGGACATGGTAGCTTTCTTGGGTGCGCTTACCCCCGATCCGATCATTACATTCTCCGATGAAGACCTGCCACCAGAGGGATCCGCACATAACAAGGCATTATACATCACCGTGGGATGTAAGGAACAACAGGTGCCGTTTTGTCTAGTCGACACAGGCTCGGCCTTAAATGTCTGTGCCCTGAGGACTGCCATCGCCTTGGGGGTCAATGTCCTTGACATCACGCCATCTGTGCAATACGTGAGAGCCTATGACAACACTAGAAGAAATGTGATGGGAACCGTTTCTCTCCAAATCCGGGTAGGATCTTTGGTGAGCACTGAGATCTTTCAAGTCATGGACATACCTGCCTTGTTCAATCTGCTGATTGGAAGGCCCTGGCTTCACGCCAACAAAGCTGTATCATCCACTGTGCATCAAATGATCAAGTACATTCATGAGAAGGAGGTAAAGATCATCCTCGGTAATAGTTGGGGTAACGAAGCTTTCCCAAATTACGCTCCCATTTTTGAAGTCCAAATACCTGAGCTAGAAGAAGGAGAAATCGGAGGATTCTTCATGGAAGAAGTTCATATGATCAAGGATGAAAACCGATTCCCTGAGGTCCACTCCGCAGTCGTCAACATTGTCCGCAAGATGAACTACTTCCCCGGAATGGGGTTGGGTCGACGCCAGCAAGGAATTCAGGAATTCCCGCAGATCAAAGGGCAACAAGGCACTTTTGGGTTGGGGTACAAGCCCACTAATGAAGACGCCGAGCTACAGAGGCCATGGAAGAAAAGGGTGAAGGGTCTCCCACCATACCGCAAGACTCTGAATGGACAATTCGTCAAAGAAGGGAATGATTTCCCTTACTTCGGGTTCCCTGAACCCTGGATCCATCGAACCACTGGGAGAAGGCACCCCGGGCTTGAAATCTTCGCTGACTACGAGAGGCCCCCATATCAAGACCCATTCTATCCCGAAGAAGTTGAGAAGACCCCAGAGGAAGACTGGTTGAAATACCTGGACACTGAAACAATCAAGAAGATGTGGGAGGAATCCGCTGAGGAGGAGGAAGAAAAGAGGGCCAAGAGCCAAGATGATCAGATCAAGCCAACTGAGGAGGGACTGAGCAACCAGGCTGTAGAGTCATCTGTCTGTGTCTCCCAATCCCCTATTCCCCCGAAGTCTGTACTACCAATTATCGAGTCTGTACTGGAGTCGGCTGCTGTAAGCCCACCACTATCCAATGTAATCACTTCGCCTGTCATGAATGAAATGAAAGACGATTCTGCTTACTCCTCTGTGTCTGACACTTGTAAATGCACAGATCCCTCTGAGGATCTCCCAATCGAACTAAAGCAACTAATTGAAAAACCACCTGCTTATGAAATAATCGAAGATACTTTATCAGTTAACCTAGGTGAAATAGATAATCCACAGATTGTGCAAATTGGCTCAACCCTTAATAAAGAAGAAAAAGAAAAATTAACCCTCTTGCTAAAAGAGTTCAAGGATGTTTTTGCTTGGTCTTACGAAGACATGCCTGGGGTCGATCCCGACATCGTCCAACATCATATTCCTCTCCTCCCTAATTCTAAACCTGTCAAGCAGAAACTGAGGCGCATGAGACCGGAATGGGCACTCAAGGTTAAAGAAGAGGTGGAGAAGCAGTTCAAGGCAGGGTTCATCATTGTCACCGAATACCCGGAATGGGTTGCCAATATCGTGCCAGTCCCAAAGAAGGATGGAAAATTTCGTGTGTGCGTCGACTTTCGTGATCTGAACAAGGTCAGTCCCAAGGATGACTTCTCGCTTCCCCACATTTACGTCTTGGTAGATAACACCGCAGGACATGAGCTACTGTCTTTCATGGATGGTTTCTCAGGGTACAATCAGATTCTAATGGCGCTAGAAGATCGGGAAAAGACGACATTCACCACCCCTTGGGGAACCTACTGTTATAGGGTAATGCCCTTTGGACTCAAGAACGCGGGGGCGACTTACCAAAGAGCTGCCACCACTCTGCTGCATGATATGATTCACAAGGAGGTAGAAGTATACATAGACGACATGATTGTGAAATCCAAGGATAGAGAAGGGCACCTGGTAGCGCTGGAAAAGTTCTTCGAAAGGTTGCGCAAATACAAGATGAGGCTGAATCCAAAGAAATGCACTTTCGGCATAACCTCCGGTAAACTCCTGGGTTTTCTCATCACACAAAGGGGAATAGAGGTGGACCCCTCTAAGATCAAGGCAATCCTCGAAATGGCGCCACCACGGAATGAAAAAGAAGTAAGGGGGTTCCTCGGAAGAATCCAATTCATCAGCCGCTTCATTTCCAAGCTCACAGCTACATGCGATCCTCTGTTCTGATTGTTGAGAAAATGGGAGAAGTTCCAATGGGATGACCAATGCCAAGCCGCTTTCGACAAAATAAAAGCCTACCTTCAAAATCCGCCTGTCCTTTCACCACCAACGCCTCATAAGCCCTTATTCCTTTACCTATCCGTCTTTGAAAATGCCATGGGTTGCATGCTAGCCCAAGAAGGAGAGGAAAGCCACTCCGAAAAAGCCATATATTACCTCAGCAAAAGGATGACTGGGTATGAGCTCAACTATTCTACCCTCGAAAAAACATGTTGGGCCTTGGTTTGGTGCACTCGCCGGCTAAGGCACTACATGCTGGCCTTTCCGGTTGTGCTCATATCCCGCATGGATCCTCTAAAATACCTTCTCGAAAAACCCGCCCTGACCGGTCGTATATCCCGTTGGTTACTTCTATTATCCGAATTCGATATCAAGTATGTTACGAGCAAGTCGGTAAAAGGGAGAACCGTAGCTGAGCATCTCGCAGAACATGCCGTTGACTCCGAAGAAAGTGGGGACTTCCCGTTTCCAGACGAGAGCATCATGGAAATCAAGGAAGAACAGTGGAAGTTGTACTTCGATGGAGCAGCCAACATGAAGGGATACGGAGTAGGGATGATCCTAGTATCGCCGAGTGGGGACCACACTCCGTTAGCAGTCAAGCTCAATTATAACTCCACCAACAACACTGCTGAGTATGAAGTATGCATTCTGGGAATGGAAGCAGCCTTAGAGCTGAAAGTTCGGAGGTTGGATGTCTTCGGGGATTCAAACCTCATCATATCACAAGCCAGAGGAGAATGGAAAGTAAAAAAAGAAAGGTTGAAGCCCTATCATGATCGTCTCGACCAACTCAAGAGGCAGTTCAAAAATATCACATTCCTCTACTTGCCCAGGGAAGAGAACCAGCTGGCAGATTCCTTGGCCACTCTAGCTTCGATGATCAAAATTCCTGTGGGAGTCAGGATGACGCCCTGGGTAATTGAGCAGAGGTACGAGCCTTCGTTCAACATAATCGCCACAGTCGAAGAAGAAGAGAATGAAGCACCATGGTATCAGGATGTTTGGGATTTCATAGAAAAGGGGACGTTCCCCCAAGAATCCACCGAGAGAGACAAAAGGGCAATTCGAAGATTCGCAGCGCAATTCATCATTTGCGGCGGGAAACTGCTGAAGAAAGGATACAACGGTCAAAACCTGACTTGCTTGTTTGGGAAGAGCTCCAGAAGAATGATGGAAGAAATACACGAAGGGGTATGCGGCCCACACATGAACAGCCACATGCTGGCCAAGAAAATCGTGAGACAAGGGTACTACTGGACAACATTGGAAAAAGATTGTTGCGAATACGTGAGAAAGTGTCACAAGTGCCAGATTCATGCAAATATGATGCATGTACCACCATCCCTTCTATACAGCATGACCTCGCCTTGGCCATTCTCCACCTGGGGAATCGATATTATTGGTAAAATCATTCCAAAGGCCTCAAATGGAAATCGGTACATCTGGTGGCCATAGACTACTTCACAAAATGGGTAGAAGCTGCATCCTACACCAAGTTGGGGGCCAAGGAAGTGGCCAAATTCATCAAGAGAAATCTCATCTGCCGTTATGGAGTTCCCCATGAGATTATTTCGGACAACGGAAGTCATTTCAAGGCAGAAGTTAGGGATCTGTTCGAGGAATACAAAATCACCTATCACAAGTCGTCGCCATACCGACCACAGACCAATGGGGCAGTCGAAGCTGCGAATAAGAATGTCAAGGCCATACTGCAAAAATCAGCTGATACCTACAAAGACTGGCATGAAAAGCTACCATTTGCACTTTGGGGGTACAGAACATCGATAAGGACGTCCACAGGAGCGACTCCTTACTCACTAGTGTATGGGATGGAAGCGGTACTTTCGGTGGAGATAGAATTACCATCCCTACGCGTGATGGCAGAGTGTGAAATTTCAGAATCAGATTGGTTGAGAGAAAGGTATGAAGAATTGGCCCTCATAGATGAAAAGCGTCTAGCGGCGGTCGACCATGTCCGAATCTATCAGAAGAGGATAGCCCGTGCTTTCAACAAAAGGGTTCGTCCAAGGAAGATTGTCAAGGGCGATCTTGTCCTTAAGGAGTTGCGAGCTCCGATCTTTGATCCCCGTGGGAAGTTTAAACCTAAATGGGTCGGCCCTTATATCGTCAAGACTGTTCTTTCCGGAGGAGCAACTTATCTCATGGACCTCGATGGTGTCGAATTCAAAGAACCAATCAACATGGATCGTCTCAAAAAGTACTATGCTTGACTATCCAACAACCTTTCCTTTCAAGCCTTGCCTTGAACTACGCTCGACCTGATTCCCGCCCGGGGATACGTAGGCAACCACATCGGTTCGGTCGCTCCACCAACAAAAAATAACCATTCCTTTCAAGCCTTGCCTTGAACTACGCTCGACCTGATTCCCGCCCGGGGATACGTAGGCAACCACATCGGTTCGGTCGCTCCACCAACAAAAAATAACCATTCTTTTCAAGCCTTGCCTTGAACTAAGCTCGACCTGATTCCCGCCCGGGGATACGTAGGCAACCACATCGGTTCGGTCGCTCCACCAACAAAAAATAACCATTCCTTTCAAGCCTTGCCTTGAACTACGCTCGACCTGATTCCCGCTCGGGGATACGTAGGCAACCACATCGGTTCGGTCGCTCCACCAACAAAAAATAACCATTCCTTTCAAGCCTTGCCTTGAACTACGCTCGACCTGATTCCCGCTCGGGGATACGTAGGCAACCACATCGGTTCGGTCGCTCTACCAACAAAAATAACCTTTCCTTTCAAAACCTTGGCCCGAACTACGTTGGACCTGATCCCCGCTCGGGGGTACGTAGGCAGACTTTCAAAAAGGACGCCTAGGCAAAAATTCGAACTAAATCCAAAGTGAGCAATAACAAAAGAGAGAAAATAGCTCGCTAGGTCACCTCCTTGGTGCCTAGGCAAAAATTATGAGCACGTGAGAGAAATAAAGTCGCGGTCCTTACCATAACCCAAAAACCACCCTCCACACTAGGGGCAAACTTCGGCCACTCGCCTCGTTTGCCTGAACCTCTTCTAAGCTAGGGGCAAACGTCGGTCATCTACCTCGTTTGCCTCACAACCATATATATCCCAAACCAGGGGCAAACTTCGGCTACTCGCCTCGTTTGCCTCTAACAACCCCAGCATGCTCAAGCAAGTACCAAAAGCAACAACTAATTGAAATCTCAAGTTACAAAATGTTTCTAGAAAGCTAAAATGCATAAAATGAGATTCCCAAAGTAACCAAGGTTCATCGATAAACAAACTTTGAATATTACATAGGCAGGAATAATCAAAGAAATAAAAGTCTTTCAAAAAGCAACCACATGTTCAAAGACACTTGGAGGAATGAGCAGAATCACTCAGGACTAGTTTTGTCTTAGTGTCTTTTATTTCTTCAAAGGTCTTTAGAAGTAGGCCTTTACTCGGTCAGTCCAACCATCAATAAAGGCAGCAATAGTGGTAGCTCTGATCCTGGAAGCAAAGACCCTCTCAGTAAACCCCCAGGGAACCTCCTGAACCTGTCCATACTGTCGGGCCAAACGGCGAGGATGATAGAAAGAAGTCTCTCTCAGACCCATCAACCACACTCTCTGGTGACCCCTGAGGCTCATGGTGATAGCATAGAGGCCCCAACGCCTCACGATCCAGCAAATGTCAGCCTCAGATAAGGCGCTCATCATGCCCACCCAATCGGCAAAGGTATAGTGAGAATGAAGCACGGCTCGACGAAAGTAAACTGGTGGCATACGGCCCGTCCACAGCTGAAGGTGCTCGTAAAGCCAAGCCTGTAACACCAAAGGCGCCCCAGAAAGAAGAGGAGTCCCTTGGTTGAAGGCATTATCCAAACCATTCAAAGTTTCAGCTAGAACCATGGCCATGGGATTCCTGCTAAGTTTCAGCCCGAGGCACACATGCACCAAGTCAATGGAAGTGCTCGAGAACAGGAAGTGCGAAGTCATGCACAATATCAAAGCGGCCCTATGGGAAGCATCATACACGCTGGGATTCCCAGGACTGGCGTACCGGGCAATAATAGAAGCAATGTTGAGAACCTCACCTTGAATCAGCCGGCGGGAAATAGTGACAGAGCGATTCAGGTATTCAGCCAAGGCTCGCGTAGGGCTGAGGGTATCAGCAGAAGGGAGAATCAAGTCAGAGTCAGAATCGAAGCCAAGAATAGCACAGAACTCCTCAAACATGGGGCATATTTCCAGGCCGTTGAAGTTGAAGACATGATTCACCGGGTCCCAGTGGGCAATGGCAGCGCGCAAGAACTCAGTGTTCAAGGTCATCTGGCAAAGAGAGAACAGCTCGGTTAAGCCATAGCTAAAGAGGTTGATCCGCTCCACGCCATCCGTAATGTTCAGCCAAGCTGTGAGTTGAGCGGGATCATACGAAGCCATTTTTTTCTGTCGCGGCTCTAGCAAAATTCAAAATTTCGGCAGCACCTCCCCGTTTCACGGACTATCCCACCTGCAAGGCAAAAGCACTCACTATCACAAAACTGCCCATCGCAGTAACATCTAGCAATAACAATGCACATGTATCAACAAGCACACAACTGCGCCTCTAAACCGGAAGATATCCGGCCTAGGAGGCAAAACGTCATAATACTCTGTCAAAAGGTCACAAATTGTGCTACACATCGTCCTACACTATCCAAATAATCATATCCTCAGTACAACCCAATCGAAAATAGGAAAAGAAAATAAAATAATAATTCCCGCTTGGGAAGCCTCAGTCCTCCTCTTCTTCGTCCTCCGTCGGACCACCCGGAGTGTACGTCGGCGACGGCCTCCTCCTACCACCTCTACATCTTGGACCAGTCCTCGATGAGCCAGCCCCGCCTCCACGGTACTGCACACACAAATAAAAATGAGCGCAATCAGTAAGGGAACAACAAAAAAATACAACAACAGAGTCGAGTCAGAGACTTACCAAGGACGCCATCTGATTGGCGGCAAATTGCCGCATACCATCCATCTGTCAAAGTAAAAAAAATCCAGGGTTAGAACCTTATAACCTTAAGAAAGTGCAAAATTAGAGACATACCCGGTGGTCTCGTGTAAGGACCAAGGACCGTAGGCTAGCCGCCAAGGCGTGATCCTCCTCAGCGTAACTCCAAGGAACATTGAGGACGCCCACTGGCTGAGTAGGGTACCCACATGTGACTCGTGGCACCTCCATCACTTGGGGAGTGCCATCAGCGCCTAGAACATTGACGTTCCAATCCCAAGAGGGGATAGGGTCGGGAGCCTGAGGAGCCTGCCTCCTGTACATCTCGCGAATATGAAGGCACAGAATAAGATTAGGAAAAGATAAATCAAAAACATGGACAATGAATATAAACAAAAAATACAAAAAGAACTCACCTCTAGGAGTGGGAAGTTAGGCATCAGGAAACGGCCACGGTAAGCCTCGTAACCGGTCTCAGAAAGAAAATGGTCTCAGACATCAGTGCCGGCTAAGGCCGCCAGCAGAGCATCTCTAGAGAGGTCACTAGCATCCATCGCAGGAGGATCATGAGGGACGCGATACCGGGAACCACCAACCACCTGCCGGGAGACCCGCTCCCCAAGGAACCACTGTCTGCACTCGGTACTCTCCAGCAGAAGGCGGCAAGAGGTAAGAGATTTAACCGCTTGTATCTCCTCTGGGGCGGCGTAAGCGACGCCCTCCCAAGGCGTCCAATCAACACTAGAGGCCGTCAGCTCAGTTAAGAAGTTTCTGAGCAAAACAATCCGGTGGGCCCCGCTCTTCACCCCAACAACGTCCCTCCGCCATCTCAAACCTCGTGGGAATAGAGGCACAGGAGCCATGCCATCCTCATCCTCGCCTGATTCATCCGCCGGGGAAGGAGCCAACATCTTCAAATATTCAAAACTCCAAAGCTGCACAGACAAAGGAGAAATCAGAACAAATATGGAAATCAAAAGATGGAAAAATAAAAGAGGAAACGGTGCGTACCTCCCAAGCTCGCCAGAATCCCCCAGTAGATTTAACATCGCCCCGAGAGACCTCCCCCATATGCTTGTAGAGATGGGCCAGGGCAGCACCGCCCCAATTGTAGGAGGGGATCTCATCAATGGTCGCCAGGCAAGAAAGGAGCCTCAAGCTCACCCGGTCGTTCCTTGTCGCAAAAATTGAGCACCCGAGGACATACAGAAGATAAACCCTCAAAAGCTGGGAATTGTTCAGATTGTGATTACCTCTGCCATAGGCCCGGTAAAGCCAGCCGCAGGGGAACCAATGTCTCTCCAGGATAGGGGGAACAGCCCCAATCAACATCTCCACCGCCTCCGGGTCGAGCTCATAAAAATAGTCCAGAACCAGGCGTTTCCCGCCAACCCTCAAGCCCGTGATCATGGAGAAATCAAAAGGCGTCATAGTCATCTCTCCGAACGGCAGGTGGAAAGTGTTGGTAGTGTCCCACCACCTCTCGGCCAGTGCGTAGAAGTGAGCCAAATCATTGCTACTTTTCGAAACCAAGCGGACGAAGCCTCCGAACCCGGCATCATCAACCATCCTCTTAACGGTGGGCGAAAGCTGGGTATACCATAAGAAAGCATGGGCAAGGCTACCATGGCCTTTCAATGCCACTTCCGGCACCTGCACACAACAAAGACGACAAAAGATGTACAAAATCACTATTCACGACCCAAGAGCCGAATTCACAAAATCCACATTCGAGCACGGATCGAACTTCTAACGATCTCTAGGTGCACGCTACGGCTCACAAAACTAGCATATTACATGAAAGCAGTCCTAAAAGGTCGAAAGTTTCACATACCAAGCTCGCTAGAGCCGCGGCCGAAAGATGGCATTGAGGGTCCTGTAAAATCAAGTCCGGAGCTTGCACCTCGGCCTACATCCGTCCCTTGGCCTTCTTAGACGGTCTCCTTGAGCTCGAAGCCATGGATCTACAAGAAAAATGGAAGTCACATTTAAACTTTCTTCTTGAAAATTTGGGCAAACCAAAACACCAATCAAAAATCCAACTACGGGGAAAGATTACTCACCTGAGCGCGCACAAGCTGCGTTTTGATGAATTTTGGCTCCAAAAACACCCCAAAATGGCCAAGAATGAGCTTCTAGAGCTCAAAAACCCGAGATATAGGAAGATGAAGTCCGGTCACCCAGTGCCGCCGTGGCACTGGCCAACTGCCTCCGCGGCAGTGGCCCAGTGCCGCCGCGGCACTGCTCCCCGTGGGCCCCACTTCGCTCCGTTTTGCTCCGTTTCGCCCCATTCTGGCCCGTTTTGACCTTTTTCAGCCCGTTTTTGGCCCCGATCAGCCCCGGTGGCCCATTCCAGTCGAGATTTATGAGGTTTTACCCTAAGCAGACTAAAAGTTGTCAGAACTACCTCCAGCAGGCAAAAACTGGGAAAAATCGGCTCCCGAAGACCCGAATCGGTCGTTTCAGGACAACCGTCACGAATTTCGATCAAACACGAGAATTCTGGTAACGGATCCTGGTTTTTAGTTAATGCACCAAATAATCAAAAAAAGAGATTCCCCGAGAACCCCGCATCATCCCCCGAGGACAAAAGCAGGCAGATACCAGCTCCCGGAGGCCCTGACCGACTCTCTCGGATTGAGCACCGACAGTTTTGATCAACCGTGAGAGATTCAGAGATGGATCCTGGTTTCCGATCAAGGAAAGAGATTCCCCGAGACCCCTGCATCATCCCCCGAGGACAAAAGCAGAAAGATACCAGCTCCCGGAGACCCCGACAGGCTCTCTTGGATTGAGCACCAAAAGAGATTCCCCGAGAACCCTGCATCATCCCCGAGGACAAAAGCAGACAGATACCAGCTCCCGGAGGCCCTGACAGGCTCTCTTGGATTGAGCACCGACAGATTTGATCAACCATGAGAGGTTCAGAGATGGATCCTGGTTCCCGATCAAGAAAAGAGATTCCCCGAGAACCCTGCATTATCCCCCGAGGACAAAAGCAGAAAGATACCAGCTCCCGGAGACCCCGACAGGCTCTCTTGGATTGAGCACCAAAAGAGATTCCCCGAGAACCCTGCATCATCCCCCGAGGACAAAAGCAGACAGATACCAGCTCCCAGAGGCCTTGACCGGCTCTCTTGGATTGAGCATTGAAAGATTTGATCAAACCGTGAGAGGTTCAGAGATGGATCCTGGTTCCCGATCAAGAAAAGAGATTCCCCGAGAACCCTGCATCATCCCCCGAGAACAAAAGCAGACATATACCAGCTCCCGGAGGCCCTGACCGGCTCTCTCGGATTGAGCGCCGAAAGATTTGATCAACCGTGAGAGGTTCAGAGATGGATCCTGGTTCCCGATCAAGAAAATAAAGATTCTCCCACCAGCCGGAACCGATTTCTGAAAGTCGGCCGTCAGGAACAACCAGAGCATCTCCCACATCCAGATCTCCTGATTATCAAGAATTTTCTCACAGCTTTACCACAAGATCCCTCGGTCATCTTTGGCTGTCATCTGCTAAACGAAGCACATATGATCTATCCCACTCGTTTGCAAAGCACACTTCTCAAGTTTCAGAAGTTTTGCCCCTAGACCTAGAGTCTTCTAAACCTTGCTGTCCTTATCCAAGTCATCCACCACATCACAGTCGCAAACACTAGCACAACACCAGCCCACTCGGAGTGGCACACCCCACAGCACCTGCTCATACTAGGATCATAACACTGGACATGATAGGACTCATGACACAATTCATATCACATCCATGCATTGCATATCATCCTCATAGCATAACATCCGTATGTCTTGTTGTGCATGTGTGATTTGTTCCTTTGCGCCCTGAACTACGTCCTGGTCTGATTCCCCTTGGGATATGTAGGCAGCTCACGCAGAGCACGACCAGCACTAACCTCATCATCCTTTCATCTTTTGTAACGCTGTTTGTCCTAAATCTATAGCCTCCAAAAAGTCCTGTCTCTTCAAAGCTTTGGCACTCGCTTGCGACATGCGTTGCCTCGCAAGTTCATGCCAAAGAGGGGCAAACTGTAGACACCCCATTTCGTCGGCTATCAGATTTAGGAGACCCATAGCTTGGTGGTTCACAATGATCGTAAAAGACTCAAAAGGACTCTCGGAAGTCAGCTCTATCTCTCAGAATGCTCAGAATGACCAAAATGCCCCTAAAAGTCCAAAAACTCCCAGATATTGGACCAAAAGTTCTGGAAACATGCTACGTCATAAGAAAAATGATAAAATAAGTTTCTAAATAAAACCGGAAGAAATCGTCAGCTCCCAGAGACCCCCGGAAGTTCCCCGAAAATCCCCGTTGACCGGTTTGACCAAGGTTTGACCAAGTTTGACCGAAGTTTGACCAAGTTTGACCGAAATTGTCCGAATTCACCGGAATCATTAGAAAAGTATTAAAATAAGTTTTAAAAGAGAATCGAGCGAAAACGTCGGCTCCTGGGAGCTCCCAGAGGTTCCCAGAACTTCCCGGGAATCCCAGGTTTGACCAGTTTGACCAAGATTTGACTTTGGAATCGAGGCACCAAAATAATTTTCAAATATTCTTCATGGATACTAGAGGTCAATAGCTTTCCAACGGTATATCGCACATAGTTTCTGGATTTAAAACGAATTTATTATGAATTTCCAAAGGCGAAAAAGGCGATCAAATCGGCTTTTATTGCGAATACCGCAAACCTTTTCAAAGTGACCTATCCCTGAACTTTTTTTTTATGTAAAGTAGACTCCATTACCTTTCCAACGGTATATCACAACCTCGATTTGGAGTTCGTATGCATTTTCTGTGAATTTCGGACAAAATAGGGCCTTTTTGCGAATACCGGAACTTCGGGGGGCCTAAACAGCATTATCCAGACGAAGGGAGGAGCACTGCCGCCGCGGCACTGGCCCACTGCCGCCGCGGCACTCCCCCCCAGAGCAGTCCATTTTTGTAATATGTTTTGTGGTCCCATTTTGATTAATTAAAAGCCAAAACGACGTAGTTTTATGATTTCAGATGTTTGGAGCCAATGGGAGTACTTTCTAAATCCCAAAAACACCCCAAGTTGGCCTATATAAACACCCCATTACTCCTCATTTTAGGGGAGTCAAATGTGAGTTTTGGAAAAGTTTGGGAGAGAAAGTTGTAGAGATAAGGCTAGAGTAGAGAGAAAAGAAGCTTTCTTCTTTGATTTTCAAAAACAAAAGTGAGTTCTAACCTTGTTTTTACTTCATTACTTCCATTTACTTCAACATTCAATACTCCCAACCACCATTTTAGTGAGCATTCAAGAGAGTGGAAGCTTCTTCCATGTCTAGTGTCATTACATATGAGTGACACACCAATCTACAAGTCTCATGCTTCATGAATATCATCTATTGATTATCATCTACTTGCTTGTTTATTTATTGTTCATCTCTTCTTATCCCATTTCTTTTTATTTTCTTTATTTACATACTAGTTCATCATCATCTAAGTGATGACATGAAGTTTGGGGTGAGTGAATCCTTATGGATAGTAGCTCTTGACCTCAAAAACATGTTTGATAGATGATGATCATAACCTCAATACTTCCAAGGTATTCTTGGAATGTATTGAAGTTATGTCCAAAAATAAAATAAATCTCTCCAACAATCTTGGAGGTTCTTAAATGATGAGTTTGATGTAGGTATTCTAAGTGGATATGATCCTTATTGAGTGTTGAAAACATGTTTTCAAAACATCTATTTCAAAACCCCTCTCAATCCCTCTCATTTGGTTTCAAAAAACAAAACTTTGTTTTCTTCAAAAATCTTCAAAACAATGAGTCAAAACAGTGAGTGAGTTGAGTTCAAAGATTTTTCTAGGACTCAATACTCAACATATGGATACAAGGCCACTTAGAAAGTCTTCCTAACTCATTGGAGAACACCCATGATTTTTGGTTTGACTTGGAAGTACTTGGAAATGGTCCATTTGGGTCCCAACATTCCTTCCAAACATTCTGTTTTTGCTGTCACAGCAGCTAGGTCAACTTACGATCTCTTTTCCAGAAAACTTTTCCAAACGGGGTGGTCCTAACTTATTTTTCCCTTAAAATTCAATGTCTTAGGAAACTTTAGGTATAAAATGGGCCTCTAGATCATTCGTTTTCATTTTCTAAGATGTTTCAACATTTCAGTCGACAGTACGAACTCTGTTTCTGAGTGACCTCTATTGTTTATATGGTTTCTCTCAATCTGTGATAGCTATTCAAGATTGGCCTTTTGGGTTGTGTTCTAGACACAATAAGGAACATCTCCATAACAAATCATGCATTAAAAACATTCCTAACCCCTCTTTTCAAATTCCAAAAGATCATGCTACTGTTCTGTCCACTATTCACAGCAAGTATACTTTAACTTTCATTCTTTGATTTGATGCTTATATGCATTCCAAATTAGTTCATATCTTAGGAAGTAGTTCATACTACATTTGTACATATCCCATGTTAATTTCATTCATTCATTCATACACATTTTAGACTTCTAAGTCATTCTAGAAATCCATGTACACAAAACACACTACAACCTTTGCACATTTTAGATACATACATTGCATTCATGCAAGATTTGGGGTTTTTTGTAACTCTTAATCTAAGGAGATTATAAGGAATGAACTCGATCACCCGTTCATGCTCCCCCTTGATCTAATCATCCTTTCTCATCCGTCCCGGGGATTGAGAGGTCTTCTTTTATCAAAGAATAACATGCATCATACTAGTTTGCTAAGCATATTTTGATTTCTTTGCTTATTTGTTTCAAGAACAATTCATGTCCCCCTTTAGATTAGGAAAACTTGATTAATTGATATATGATTAGACGATTTTCCTAGGTTTATTTGTGTGATCTTTCACTTTACATTGCATGATATTTGATTTAGATCTTATGAATGATATTTTATCTTTAGATCTTCCATTTTCAAGTTTCTTATGTAATATAATATACTATCATAGTATTAATTGCCGAACCATACATAGTATAAGATGATTATTTGGATGCTAATTGAGGCCCGTCGAAAGACGGCGCGAGTTGAGGGTGTTTTAGTCGCGACAAAGGCTCCTTCCTCTCTCGTACCAAAACCCCGAACCAAGTTCTTTGGTTATGAAGGGCCGGTGCCCTTTATCCATTTGGGTGAGTCAAATTAGGTTTCTTGGTTCCTTAAAGACCAAGTAGCGACTCTGTATCTGTTTTCAACAGACCATTTTCTTTTCTTTGATCCAAGTCAAATTCTTTTTCAAAACAATCTCAAACAAGAGAAGTGGTCCACTTCCGGTATCCACAATGTCTTGGGACCCAAATCATGTTTTGAATAATAATAATTTAGCTTAAATCCAGAGGCTAAGTGATCCAAATTAGTGAATAAATCCATGTTTTATTCTTATTCACATTCATTCAATCATGTACATCAATGCTTATGATTAGAACTAGCTATTGAATAAAGTTGGATTTCATGCTTAATAGATCTAAGCTAGAGAATTGGGATTGATTTTTTGATATCATATTATTATGTGAAGCATGTGGACCAATCTTTGTTTTGTAGCGCATTTGAGGTACAATTTCTCATCTCTTCTCTGGTTTATGTACTTCATTGATTTTAATTGATTTTCGACTCCATGTGCGACACCTTAGCTTAGGTTTTGCCTTATGTGAATATGTGAATTAGAGACCTTTTCTTAGGCTTTGTATTTTGTGTATGCATTGCACGTTTCCATTTCGCGGCTGGATCCCGGGTGAGTTCTCTAGTTCCTTACTTGCACATCATGATGTTTGCTAGTTGAATTATGTGACTTATGAATGATATTTTACCGTTAGCAATTTTACACCATTTCCAACATGCTTGTGTTATGTATACCTATATATGTATTAATTGAGGGCATGCTTAGATTAATAACTTGATTAAAGAGGATGTTGAGTAGAGGCCTATCGTGAGATAGGGTGAAAGGGGGTGTTTTAGTCCGCCGGGCTCCTTCCCCTTTCATTCCATAATCCCCGGACCCAGTTTATCTTTGGTTTCGCAAAAGATCAGTTTGCTTTAAAATGGTTTCTTAATTTTCCTTTTAAAAATTAAGTGGCGACTCATTTGTTTTTGAATTTGGAATTTGAAAAATGTTTTAAAAACACAAAAGTGGGCTCAAATGCCGGTATCCACAAAATAAGTGGGATACTTATTACTAGACTCAAAGACCCACTCTTTCTTGCTTTCCCCTCCCATATCAGCGATGAAGTGATCTTCCTATTCCTCTTCCTGAGTGATCTCTTCTATTTCCACTTCCTCTGGTTTCCTTTCATACGCTGGCTTCTCCCTTTCTTTAATCCCCTTGCTTTCTTCTTTATCCCGGCTTTTCCCATCTTCATCCTTAATCTCTGCAGAGCTCCCCTTTTCGGTCCCCTCGCACCCTTCTTCTAGCAGGTTCTTCATTACCGAGCCATCCAGAGTACACACCCAGTCCTGAATAATGGCAGATTTTGTAGGCTGTTGAAGATAAGGGTCCTCATAATAAGAGAAGTCATGCGCAAAGAAAATCTCGAATCCCAGCTTCATACACTTCTCTGCTTTATCTAACCATGGCTCTGGAAAATTGCAAAACAGAAAATCTTCCCATTGCTTGACGAAATACCCATTAAGAGTTTTCAAGTATGGTTCCAGCGGTGCATCAGTTGCTTTCTTTTTCTTCTTCAATTCTTCCTTGGTTGGCGAGTACCCTAGCCCGTGAGTGTGGGTTTGTGTAATGATATTTGGGAATTCTGACAATCCTTAGTGTTTCTTACCTAAACCCATCCCTGGGAAGAACCCCATTTTTCTCATGATCCCGGCCATCAACGGACTGGCGTATTGATCAAAATACAGTGGTAAAAACTCCTTCGGCTTCCCCTCTTCTATGACGTTAATGAACTCAAACCCACCCAAACTTGCTTCACCCTCTTGTATCTGTACTTCTAAAATCGGAGCACTTGATGAGGCCCTAGATACATTTATCCAGCTATTCCCCAGAAGACCGCATACCTTGTTTTTCTAAATGTACTTAACTTTCTGATGGATGGTTGATGGAATGGCACTCAAACTATCAAGCCACGGCCTTCCCAGAAGCAGGTTAAATGATGCAGGAATATCAATGATTTGGAATTCTGTTTCCCTTTCACCAATCCCAACAGAGAGATTTAGAAAGATGATCCCCATAACTGACCGTAGAGTATTATCATAAGCCCTCACTTTTTATTCCGATGGTATAAATGTGGATTCATCGAGCCCCATCCTTTTAGCTGTCCGAAAAGGGCATACATTTAATGCAGACGCGTTGTCAACGAGGCAAGCAGGTAGAGAACTTCCTAGGCACTCCACGGTAATGTGCAACGGCTTATTGTAAACAGATCCCCCAGGAGGTAAGTCAGCTTCGGAGAAAGGAATTTGAGTCTACTGACATGGTAATTGACTTTGACTTGATATTTTTGGACCTATCAACTGTCCCTCATTTTCAAAGCGGAGGTGATGCTACATCATTTATGGTTTAAAAATCTATGCTATCCAATGTACCGGCCGAGAAATTATTCGACTACTGCTTGGGAATGGGCCCACCCTTGGCCACTCGGGACTCAACCAACCGGTATCGCTGGGGACCGGAGGACTGTAGCCACTATGTGTCAAGGTGTGACTGGCTAGGTTGGGATCCAACGAGGCCAGCGTGGATGTAACTGACCAGTTGTGTGGTAATTGGACCATCTTATCATGCATTTAATGCGCGCACCTTTTGAGGCAACGTTTTTCGTGCCCAAGGGGACAACTTACAGGTGGTTTAGGCGGGAAAGCTTCCTAGTCGTTGGATCTGATCTAATTTGGACCGTCCATACTTCCTATATCAGGGCTCTTTGTTCATTTTCTTCATTCCTGCTGCCCTGAGACAGAGATTACTGAGCGATTTTGAGAGCAAAAATCACCGGTCAAACTTCCCGAGCTCTTTTTCTGCTTTAATTTTTGTAAGTCTTCACTTCCCCAGTATCAATTCACTATTCTTTTCTTTCTCCTCTTTTCTTTTTCTTCCTCAGGCGAGGCTGGAGTAGACGAATCCACTGGGTCTTGCACGGGTGTGGGATTTCTTCTTCCTTAGTTTTATCTTTGTCCTTAGGTCAAGTCACCCACCTTCTGTGATAGAGCGGTTAAATCGGTCAGGTTGCCCTGTGGCAATGTTGAATAGTGTTTCCTTACCTTGAGAGCTCTGTACACCTTGCCCTACAGATTGTTGGATCTTCCCCCCTTGTACCTTAGGTTGGGAGTTGCCGATCCTTACCTAGGCCGCCAGTTACTTTCTTGTCCAATCCTAAGAAACATTGAGATGGAACATTTTGATTTTGATTCCTCATCCCGGTTGGAGGACGAATAGTTGCAGTTCGGGACCCCAGACATGAGCCTAGATCCACCCTCCGCCACTCCATCAGACCATCATAGCGAGGGTAGGATCCCGATTCGAGTATCGAATTACGAGTTAGACCAGGAGGCTCTGGTGGCCTCTGTCTCACGGAGTTCCAGTGATGAGGGACTGGAGGGTCCTGACCCCGAGGTAGTGTTTGCCTGTAAGTTCACCCCCTCCATCTTATGCGCCCAAGATCTCAGCTGAATTAGGGATAAGTACGCTATTCCCGATGGTTGCTCCCTGACCGTGCAAGGTAGCAGGGCCTAGCTCTATACCGGGGCTTCATCACTTTATACGAGGACTCCCATACAGCCGGGGTTTCGTATTCCTCTCCACCGGTCACCCGAGATGCCTTAATCTACCTCAGGATCGCCCTCGGGCAGTTAGCCCCGAACATGTGGAGGTTCTTGATGGGGTCCATCTCTCTGTGGCCCAAGGTCTTCGGGTATGAGCTCACCCTTCAAGAGTTCTTTTGGGCCCACCGATCGTTCCCTGTGCACGGGGAGGTCGAGTTCTTCTCTATAGGGGTTCAGTAGGGGAGAAAACTCAGTGTCAACTTCCCAAGCAACAACAAGTGGTGGAAGAATAAGTTCTTCCAAGTATCCAACCCCGGGCTTTGCGAGCGAGCCCCAAGAATCCAACTAAGGACTTCCTGGGCGGGAGAGATGAGGAGTAAGCTCGTCCATCATTTCCCCCATTGCTTTTCTTTACTCTTGATTGCGACTTGGTGGCTAACCGTTTTATGCTTTGTTTTGCAGTGGGATCCACAAACTTGCCAAATAATCCCGAAGAGTGTCAGGCTACGATCAAGCATTTGGCTGACTTACCCACCAACATCTAGAACGTGCTGTCCCAGACAGGGGATTTTGTTGCCACCTACTCCCCGGATAAACCTGTTGAAGTGCCCATTTTCCGCCAATCATCCTAAGTAAATTCTTAGGTGAACTATCTGGCTTTATCTATCGTTCGCTAGTTTTCCCGGCCACTGACTGTATGTTTTTATTACTTCACAAACATGGGTCCCCAGAGAGACGTCGAGTAGTTGAGGGCCAGATAGGCCGCCATCGCCACCCGAGTTACAGATAGAGGAAAGAGACTCGCTGTTAAGACCTCGGGCAGCGATCGTCCGCTTCGGCGGATAAGGCATTGGCCACAAGCTCTTTCGATGCCTGGGGAGACGTCAACTCCCCAGGTGGTGGTGGTCGGGAAAACTACTCCTCGGGCAGCCCTGCCATCCAGGATTCCGCTAGGGGAGTCAGTGGAGATAAGGGAGAGAGTCAGACCAGTCCTCCTCCCTAGCCAGGTGGAGATGTGTGCAAACATGTCTCCCCAAGTCTTCCAGGGGTGGCTATACAACCTCTCCTACTTCGTAAGTGTCTCTTCTATCTTCCCTGTCCTTCAAGAATTTTCTTCATTTTACTCCTGTTAATTAACCGACCAGTTTTGCTTGTTTTTTTTTGCAGGTCGGCTACATGGCTGCCGGGGCTGAATCTTTCCTGCCCTCCTTGGCAGGGAGGGCCGCTGCTACTAAGGCCACCTTGTCACAGGAGCGGGAAAGTTTGGAGGCCAGGGAAACCGCCCTGGCCGTCGAGAAGGACAAGGTTAAGGGCTTAGCCCTAAGCCTTGGAGCAGCTCAGGCAGAGCTAGATACCGCCTTAGCTGATCTTGAGGCCGCCCGGGCCATCGCGGCGGTGGCAGAGGCAGAGGCTAAGGTGAAGGCCCTGGCAGAGGCGACAGTTGTGGGGTCTATGGAGGAAGCCTTCGACGATGGCTCTTTCCAAGGCTGTGAGGACCTGAAGAGGAGGCTGGCCTGAGACCATCTCGAGTGGGACATCTCGTCCTACGAAGGGATTAACTCAGTCTATTGGGACGTGGGCTCTACTGATATTGAGGGTCCCACTATAGAGGCTGGGCCCGCTGAGGATGATGCCCTAGGAGGGGGGCTCTTCCCCGGGAGGTGGCACCACCTTGGAAGGAGAGGCTGGGAAAACAGAGGATGTGGTTGTCGTGGACAATTCCTAGTCCCCGGCCTATACCTTTAACTCATTTTGTTTGTTGTTTGTTGTTTGTTGTTTTTTTTAGGGGGGAGACTACTACAACTGCCCCCCAACTCCTGTACAAATTTTAATTAATGAAAAGGCCCATCGAGGCCATCCTTTTTCATCAATCATTTTGTTTTTGTATTTGCTTGCTTGTGATTGCCTGTGCCTGACCAGTTGTACATCCTATAGAAACCCTACCTTAGCAACAGTTTAGGACTATACTGGCAGGAAGCCCTCGGTCTTTTAGAGACATACGGGAATTTTCCCCACATCATTGGTTAAGGACCTAGGCGAAGCCTGTGCCTTGAGTATGATCCCGAGGTCTTTTGTGCATCGGGGTTTTGGAGTCGATGTCTTTGGTGCCTCGGGGTTTGATCTTGAGGTCTTTTGGATGCCCCGAGTTTGACCCCTAGGTCTTTTGGGTACCTTGGGTTTAACCCCGAGGTCTTTTGGTATGATTGAACACAAGGAGAAGAATTGCTTAGCAAAAAATAAATTTGATTCATTATAAAAACTGCTCGAGGAGAGCTACAAATTTCCTAACCAACACTGCTTCTATGCTTAACTGAAAGTACTTGCAAAGGTGTTGTACATTCCAAGGATGAGGGAGGTCTTGCGAAGTCCGAACCTACTGAGAATGTTTTTCTCAATGAAGCCTTCCATCTTCTTCTCGGTGATTGATGCCAAGGGCTCGGCTTCTGCTCACTTAGTGAAATAGTCCACGGTGATGACCATGGATCTAACTTGTCATTTTCCGATCGGGAGTGGACCGACTATGTCAATACCCCACTGAGCGAATGTCTCTACAACTTTTCTCTCTACAACTTTCTAAGCTTTGTATTTACACCCCATTAAATGAGAAGTCGAGGGGGGGTTTATATAGGCCAATTTGGGGTGGTTTTGGGATTTAAAGAGTACTCCCATTGGTCCCAAACATCTGCGAACAAGAAAAGACGTTTTGGTTTTTAATTCATCAAAATGGACCCCCAAAATATATTACAAAAATGGACTATTCTGGAGGAGAGTGCCGTAGCGACACTGGGCCTATGCCATGGTGGTACTACTCCTCAATGTCCAGATAATGCTGTTTAGGCCCCGAGAGTTTTCAGTATTCGCGAAAAGGCCTTATTTTGTCTGAAATTCACAAAAAAATGCATACAAACTCCAAATTGAGCTTGTGATATGCTGTTGGAAAGGTAATGGAGTCTACTTTTCATAAACAATTGTTTGGAGTTTGGTCGCTTTGAAAAGTTTTGCAGTATTTACGATAAAAGCCGATTTGATCGTCTTTTTCACCTTCGAAAATCCATAATAAATTCATTTTGAATTCAAAAATTATGTGCGATATACCATTGGAAAGCTATTGACCTCTAGTATCCATGAAATTTTTGAAAAATGACACGGCGCTCCGGTTTCAAAGTTGATTTTTAGGTCAAATCGGTCAAACTTGAAATCTCCGAGAAGTTATTGGAACCTCTGGGAGCTCCCATGAGTTGACATTTTCATCTGATTTTCTTTTTAAAACTCATTTTAGTACTTTTCACATAATCTAGAATGATCTTGGAACTTTTTGGTGAATTCGGACGATTTTGGTCAAACCTTGGTCAAACTTGGGACAAACTGGTCAATGGGGACTTTTCGGGAACTTTCGAGACTTCCTGGGGTCTCTAGGAGCTGACAATTTTGCCTGATTTTTCTTCAAAACTTATTTTATCACTTTTCTTACGACATAGCATGTTTTTAGAACTTTTAGTTCAAATCTGGGAGTGTTTGGGCTTTCAGGGGCATTTTGGTCATTTGTACCACTTTATGAGTATTTTGAGAGATAAAACTATCTTCAGTGAGGCCTTTTGAGTCCTTTCAATCATCGTAAACAAATAAGCTATGGGTCTCCTAAATCTGATAGCCGACAAAAAGGGGTGTTTACAATTTGCCCCTCTTTGGCATGAACTTGAGAGGCAATGCATGTTGCAAGTGAGTGCCAAAGCCTTGAAGAGACAGGTCTTTTGGAGGCTATAGATTTAGGGTAAAATCATTGCAAAAGATGCAGTGATAGAAACAAGAATGCTGAGGCTGGTGCTGGTTGTGCTCTGCATGAGCTACCTACTGTCACAGCTTGGCATTTTCTCAAGCATTCTAGAAACATATGGAAGACTCTGGAGGCTTATGGAAGATTCTAGAAGCCTATAGAGCATTGAAGGCTTCTGTGGAAACATCTAGAATTCTTTGGAGTATTTTAGGAGATGCCTTGTACATTATAGTGTATGGTAGAATATTCTAGAAAGTAGTGGAGCATGTAAATATCAAGATGCTTGTATAGATAGTTCTAGATGTAGAGATCTAGATAATTATTGTAGAGGAGGTGGGAAGGTTCTAGAGAAAGTCCTGAAAGCTTCTCTAACCTTTGTTGTAGCCTATAAATAGGTGAGGCCCTCATTTGGCCATCCCATCCAAGTGTTGTAAAACATTTGAAGAGCAATACAAATACTTTTTCTCCCAATCCTCTCTACTTCTTCTCTACTTTAAGTGTTAGCAAGGCTTACTTAGCGTACAATAGTAAATTGTAAGTCGAAGTGCCGCACGGGAAAGTGTTTGAAAATTCTAAGCCCGTGACAGTTGGTATCAGAGCACTAGGTTTACTCCACTTATGACTAACCCCGAGAAGAACCCGGATCTTTCGAATATCACTTTGGAGTGTGGAGACAATGGCCGCAACACTGGCAAGTCCATAAGGCGTAAGTCAAAGGACGTCATGTCTACCTTGGAGGCACAGCTTGTTCGGATGGAAAAGGCCGTGGCCAACATTGCGGGGTCGGCTCAAGGAGGAAGTCCCTAGCAATGATGCCATTGAAGCCACATTGGAGGAGCTTAAGGGTGAATTTCAGGGAGCCATGAACTCAATGATAGATGTGGTCCAGCGAAGATCCAAGGACAACTTGACTAAGTGGTGGCGGAACTCACCTCCGTTCATGATTAAATGAAGGAGATCAAAGGAGATTGGGCCCTCTGCAAAGAGGCGGTCGTAAACAAAGCTGTGGTAGCTCATGACATGCCTAGAGTGGTGGATGCTCCTAAACCCAAAACCTATAATGGGAAGCGGGATGCTAAGGAGCTAGATACCTTTTTGTGGAATGTGGAAAGGTATCTTAAGCATCCTCAAGTAGAGGATGATGCTACTATGATTTCGACGACAATAATGTACCTCATTGATAATGCTCTCTTATGGTGGCGCTGACGAAGTGGTGAAATTGAGCAAGGTACGTTCTCCCTTGACACTTGGGATGATTTTAAGAAGGATATCTGATCGGGAGAGAACTAATCCTATTTATACGCCTTAACGCGCATTTGTTAGTGCCTTTTTATCCTGTTTTTGTATATTTTTACTTCGTTTTCTAGTTTCTGACAGGTTTTGGAAGAAATCAGCTAAACCAGGCTAAGCAGGGTGAAAAGTCAGAAAGAAAGAAGCTGAAAAACCAATGTCGCGCGCGCGGTCCGCGGGCGCGAGAATCCAGAAGTCGCGCGCGCGATCCGCTCGCGCGATATGCCCAAAAATCAAAGTTGCGTATTTCAGTATACTGAAGACTCCTGTGCAAACGAGACTGCTAAACGACGTCCAGACTGTAAATTACATCAGTTTCAGTCCGTTTCGAGTTGTAAAGGCTTCCAAAACATGTTGTAAATCTATATAAACCCTATTTTACTTCAATTAGAGGGTTGGCAATTATTATACACATATTATACAACCATACTTCCAGCCCTTGAAGAGGGAGAAGCAAGGAGAAGAAGAAGAAGACCAAGGATTTCCATGGCCTCCTCCCTCAACTACTTGCCGATTTCTACTCCTATGGCAGCTTAGATCATCGATCTAGGGTTTCAATGAAGCCCTAGATGAGTAATAGGGTTTTATTTATGCTTTTATTTTAGTTTTATTGTGTATGGATGACAGTCACATGTTTAGAGGATTTTATAAATAAATCGTACTTACATTGATTAAATCATTGCTTTCAGAATTTATTCTTGTCTTAGATCTGTTTTGACTGTGATGTGCTCAACGATCTATTCTTGCTGTGCTTGTTTAGGTTGTTTACATGTGATGGTGCTTTATTGATTCGTGCTATCAAGTATCCGAATAGTCCATGCCTAGGTTAGACGGATTAGATCACAACCCTAGTTTAGTGTGAGATAATTCGTGCTATCCGCAGATGGATTATGTTGGTGCTTGAACCATGATTATCTTCTTGTCGGAGGAATTGGGCTTGTAGCTACAATTCCCCATATTCATCCAACGTAATAAGCTAAAGTAATTCATAGATATTCCTATTATGAAACTAGTGGTGGATTTGCAATCCTAGGTTCCCTTTAAACATTATTTAAAACAACTATTTTAATTGCTTTCATAGTTTAGATTTACTTTTATTGTTAGTAGTTTAATTAAATTCAAAATCAAATCCGTTTTTCCTAATTAATTAGACCTAGGTTTTAAAATTAAGTCGTTGTAGTAATCAATCTCTGTGGGTTCGACCTTTACTTCCACACTGCAAATCTATTGAAAAGTAAAGAATACTTTTATATCTTGATTCTGACAACATCAATTTTTGGCGCCGTTGCCGGGGATTGTATTACTACTCTTAGTTTTATAATCGTAGTTTAGTTAATTCGTAAATATTAGATTAGTGTTTATTTTTCTTATTTTCTGTTTTTGTTTTTAGTTACTAACTTTTTCTTTTATTTTGTAGTCAACGTTTCCGAGTGGAGTAGCTAATTACATCAAAGGAGCTTACGCAAAAATAATACAAATAAAATAAAATAAAATGAATTGCTTCCTTTGGAATTCGCCTTAAACCGCTGTAAGTCAGGGCGCTGTGACGCACTATTTGCATTAGTTTAAGGTTAATTGCACTGCATTAGCTAGGAAACCCGGGGCGCTGGGCTTGACGCGGTCATTGCATTACAGGATAATATTCATGCATCATAGTAGTACTGTGTGCTTGATTGTCGTCTTATTTGCGTGATTGCTTGCTATTTGTTTTTTTTAGTTTAGTTGAGTCAGTCGTTGTTTTTAGTTTCTTTTCTTTTGTTTTAGTTTATGTTGGGTACACGTTCAAATAAACCAGAATTAAAATCTTTCGATCTTGAACTTGAACGTACCTTAAAGACTAGTAAGTCCACAACCCAAGCTTCTAGAGCTAGGTTGCAAGACGACGAATCAACTCCGATTCCGTCGTCGTTGTTTGAGGCCGAAATTCAAAGTACCTGTGAACGGTTAAGGAGAGCTCGAACTTTTAAAATCGAACCAATTAAAATGGCTGACGGTGGAAATAACAATAACAATCAAAACGACGGTGCGAATATGAACGATCTTAATATACCGCCACCACCTCCACTTATAAATTATTTTATTCCTACTACTTACACGCCGCAAGCCGGTATCGAATTACAGGAGGCGACGGCATCTCATTTTGAGATAAAGTCGTCTACGATCTCGCTACTACCTTCTTTCCATGGCCGTCTAAATGAAGACCCTTACCAACACTTAGGGGATTTTCAGGGTATATGCTCTACTTTGAAAATACAGAACCTAAATAATGATGAGTTAAAATTGCGGCTCTTTCCATTTTCCTTAAGAGACAAAGCGAAGTATTGGCTTCAATCTTTGGAGCCAAACACAATAAAAACATGGGAAGCTTTACACACCGCCTTTTTACAAAAGTTTTTCCCTATTATGCGTACAAATAAGATAAGAAAAGATATAACTAATTTTGTGATGCAAGATGGGGAGACTCTTTATGACACGTGGGAAAAATTTAAAGAATTGTTACGCTCGTGTCCACATCATCAGGTTCCCAAGTGGCAACTTGTTCAGGTCTTCTATGAGGGGCTTATTCCCTCTGTTAGGAATACCGTCGATGCCGTTTGTGCGGGAACTTTCCTACACAAAAGCGCCGACGAGGCCTGGAAAATATTTGAAACGTTAAGCGAGAATTCGATGCATCAGGCTGTGTCGGTACGTTCTGAGGGATACCTTCAACCTAAGCGAGAGGTGACAGTTGAGTCAAGTCAATCAATTCAAATACAAGAATTAAATAGAAAACTTGACCGACTTATGCAAATGAACAAACCGTCTAATCCATCCTCTTTAGAAGTATGTGCATTATGTTCTGAACCGTCCCATAATATCTTTGCATGTCCTTCTGCATCTCAATATCCGGAATTTGTTGAGCAACACGTTAATTCGATGCAACAATTCCCACAAAATAATTATAATCCTAGGTCGACTAATTTTCCAAATACGTACCGACCCCAATACCAACAAGGTCAATACCAACCACCTCCTCCACCTCCACGCAATAATGCATTTGAGGAGAAGGTGTTGGCCTCACTTGAAAACTTTGGATCGGTGGTTCAGTTAGTACACTCTCACACACAATCCATCGCAAAACTGGAGTCCCAAGTAGGGCAAATTGTTAATACATTAAACCGTTTAACTGAGAGTAAGTTGCCGAGCCAACCTACTCAGCAACCTAAAGGGCAATACGCAGTGGGTAGTACGAGTGAGAGTGTGAACGCTGTTTCGACTAGGACGACTGCTCGAGATGAGGAAGTTGTTGTAATTCCGGATGGGAGTGAGAAAGATGGGAAAATGAACTTAAATGTGAATAAGGAGGGTGAGGGAACGAGTAGAATTCAAAAAGATAAAGGACCGGCCCTAACAAACTATATTCCAAGAATGCCATATCCACCAAACGTTGAGGGACCGTCACATTCGCCTAAGAAAGGGTCTAAGGTTGAGGATATACTCGAGGTGTTCAAACAAGTTAAAATCAATATTCCTTTCCTCGATGCTATAAAACAAATTCCCGCTTATGCTAAATGTTTAAAAGACCTATGTACTCAAAAGCGCAAAATACGCAGTCATACTCCTAAAAAGGTCTTCCTCACGGAAAAAGTAAGCTCTATATTCCAACACGCTCCTCCAAAATATAAGGATCCCGGTACGCCTACGATTTCATGTGTCATAGGTGACACTACCATTCATAGGGCTCTCCTTGACTTAGGAGCTAGTGTTAATCTCATACCTTATCACGTCTATAAACAACTAGGTCTAGGTGAACTTAAACCTACGGCCGCTACTATTCAATTAGCGGATCGTTCCGTCAAAGTACCTAGAGGAATCGTCGAGGATGTGCTAGTAAAGGTTGATAAATGGTATTATCCTGTTGATTTCATGGTCCTTGACACTGAGCCCGTGCTAGATGCTAGAAAACACACTCCTGTCATTCTAGGCCGTCCATTCTTAGCCACGGCCAACGCACGTGTCAATTGTAGAACAGGGGTGATGAAAGTGTCGTTTGGAAACATGAATTTAAAATTAAACGTTTTTAATGCTATGGATCAACCTCCTAAAGACGACGATTACCTATGTGAGGTGGAAGGTGAGGTAACAAGGAATATCGAGCCTACTAAAGGAATAAATGTGAGTGAGGAAAACAATATAGAGGACGATGATGAGTGGATGAATCCTAATCCCGTGGACCCTAATGCGGAATCTACTCGGAAGGTAAGAAATCGATTGGAACATAATGACAAACCGTCAATCGAATTAATTCAAAGCGATGTTATTTCTGCTTACCATCGAGCTCTACCTGACATCCTTAGGGGTACACAGTCCGATTTACGGCCTCCTTGAGTCTTATGCTAGAAAGGTCTAGCTAAAGACGTAAAAGATAGCGCTTCTTGGGAGGCAACCCAAGCTTTATTTCATCCATTTTTCTTATTTTTGGACATTTTTGGGTCTGTTTGTGTCTGTTTTGGACATTCTGGATAGGTTTGGGGGTTGGAATTAATTTATTTTAATAGTATATACATAATTTTAGTTAAAAAATGGAAAACACCAAACTCGCGCGCGCGGCCCGCTCGCGCGAGACGTCGCTCGCGCGGCCCGCTGGCGCGAGAATGCCCCTTAGTGTTTTTTCCTTTGTTTTCTTTTTATGAGGCCTCAGGATCTCCTCGCGCCTCATTTCGCGGGCGCGAGGCACCTCGCTCGCGCGAGAAAGTTTTACTTTCAGAAAAAAAAAAAAATAAATAAATAAATAAATAAAATTCGCTGGGAATTCGCGCGCGCGACGGCCGCTCGCGCGGACCGCTCGCGCGATTTCCCCAATTCCTGTTTTTCTCTTTTGTTTTCTGTATCCTTCCCCCGTACTTGTTCTGATAATGTTTTTGTTTCTGTTTTTGTTTATTACGCCATTTTAGATCGAGTTAGTTATTGTTTTCCTTATTATATTTATACTTTTTCGTTTTTTTTTCTTTTCCTTTTGCTAGTTTAGTTTAGTTTAACTTAGTTTTTAGATTTTTATTTTGTATTTTGTTTCATTTACTTTTAATATTCTTTTGTTAGTTTCTTTTTTCGTTTATCTAGTATTAACAGGTATCATTGAACTCTATTGTCATATTCCTTTGTGTTCACCTGTTTGCCATTGTTGAAATCGAGGTATTATCGTTCCTATCTTATGTACTCTCCTTTCTTTCGTTTTATTGTTTCATTGGGGACAATGAAAGGTTTAGGTTTGGGGGTATGCACACACATGCACGTTATTATGCACTAAAATTTTTGAAATTTTCAATAAGTGTGTTTAAATAAACGATATTACTGACGTTTTTGCAATATTAATTTGATACTTCTTGTTAAATAACTTTGAATTGTTATAGAATGGTAAACAAGGGAAGATGTGATTAAACATTTACTGAAGTCATGTTGAAATGTTTTAAATTATGTATTGTTTGAATCGTAGTTTTATATCATAGATTTGCACAATAACCTATGCACTGCACGTAGTCGATTGAATACATGTTGGTGGTGAACTATAATATGATTCGGATTTCTAGATAACACATGGTGGAGACTAGACCCGGTGAGCTTTTGAGCCTATCTTTTCTATTTTGAGGGTTATAAATACATCTTGTGTTTGTCGAATTTCATTGAAATAGCGCATCTACTTGTTGTTTAGTCTCATTAGTCTTGTTTTGGTTGATAGTCAAGTTAAAATATTTGTTACCGTGCTAAATAATCTTCCATCGTAAACATTGAAGAACCATACGACTTCAGGACATGATTTTAGGCCTTCTTTGTTTATTACCGACCGATAAATGAAAAATTTCCTTAGTTCGCCCCTTTGAGCCGTTAAAATGCCATTTCTTTCTTTAATTACCATTATCCTCTTTAAAAGCTCCAACTTGATCAACTTGGAGTATACCACTGGAGGAGTGATCAACTTTTAGTAGTATTAAGGCGATGTGTTGATTGAGAAGAAGAAAATAAGATGCTATTGGGGTAGTTGCTTGGTATTCAATGCATATTCATTTGAGAAGCGAGAAAGGAAAAAGGAAAAAGAAAACAAAATAAAAAGGAGAAGGTTGAAAGAAAAGAAGAAAAGTGAATGAAAAGGAATGGAGAGAAAGAAAAGATGAAAAGTTGGTAGAAGAGATGAATGAAAGAGATCGAACATGCCTTACAATGCCATTCTGAAAACTACCTAATGAATCATTTCTATCCTTTTTCATTACCTGAGCCACATTACAACCTTTAAAAAGTCCTAATTGATCCTAGAAAACATGGTTTTGATATGTAAACGATGGGAGGGGATTAAAACATGGTAATGAGTAATTTTTCTTGATTATTGGCATCCTATCCATGAGACTATAGTTCTTTTGTGTCATGCGTCTTTTTCATGTCATATGTGAGCAATTATCGTTTTGAAAATATATTTCCTTTGCTCACGTATACTAGAAAAATTACACCTGTTTCTGAGTGTTATATTTTAGAGTGTAAGACATTGTGAGATTCGTAGTCGAGACATAGTTAGACGGTTATCCGGGTTGTATTCCAAGTTCATGACAAGCGCGTGTTCATTTGACGACCATATCACACACGTGCAATTTTATGAGAAACTCTATTGATTTATACGATGCATGTGCTTGAGATTGTTTTTCATGATGTATGTAGACGTTTGATTCTATTTCTTCTTGTTCGTTATTCTATTTCAAATCTTTGTTGTATAATAAGGAGTATTGAATAATATGTTCTTTGTTTTTAATAAAACTTTGTAAATTTTAAGTTAATAAAGATGGTTGTGGGTAACTTGTTGACGAGAACCCTCACGAGACTTCACTCGTCCGACTAGGGACGCCTAGGGGTTTAAAAGGCTTGTTACATACGCTAAATGCAATCGTGATCCATACGAAAATGGAATAGATTTTTATTAGTAGTTTTTATTTTAGTTTTGCTCGAGGACTAGCAAAATGTAGGTTTGGGGGTGTGATCGGGAGAGAACTAATCCTATTTATACGCCTTAACGCGCATTTGTTAGTGCCTTTTTATCCTGTTTTTGTATATTTTTACTTCGTTTTCTAGTTTCTGACAGGTTTTGGAAGAAATCAGCTAAACCAGGCTAAGCAGGGTGAAAAGTCAGAAAGAAAGAAGCTGAAAAACCAATGTCGCGCGCGCGGTCCGCGGGCGCGAGAATCCAGAAGTCGCGCGCGCGATCCGCTCGCGCGAGACCCCCAATAATTCGCTCGCGCGATCCGCGCGCGCGAAGGACCAAAAGTCGCGCTCGCGTGACCCGCTCGCGCGATATGCCCAAAATGCGTATTTCAGTATACTGAAGACTCCTGTGCAAACGAGACTGCTAAACGACGTCCAGACTGTAAATTACATCAGTTTCAGTCCGTTTCGAGTTATAAAGGCTTCCAAAACATGTTGTAAATCTATATAAACCCTATTTTACTTCAATTAGAGGGTTGGCAATTATTATACACATATTATACAACCATACTTCCAGCCCTTGAAGAGGGAGAAGCAAGGAGAAGAAGAAGAAGACCAAGGATTTCCATGGCCTCCTCCCTCAACTACTTGCCGATTTCTACTCCTATGGCAGCTTAGATCATCGATCTAGGGTTTCAATGAAGCCCTAGATGAGTAATAGGGTTTTATTTATGCTTTTATTTTAGTTTTATTGTGTATGGATGACAGTCACATGTTTAGAGGATTTTATAAATAAATCGTACTTACATTGATTAAATCATTGCTTTCAGAATTTATTCTTGTCTTAGATCTGTTTTGACTGTGATGTGCTCAACGATCTATTCTTGCTGTGCTTGTTTAGGTTGTTTACATGTGATGGTGCTTTATTGATTCGTGCTATCAAGTATCCGAATAGTCCATGCCTAGGTTAGACGGATTAGATCACAACCCTAGTTTAGTGTGAGATAATTCGTGCTATCCGCAGATGGATTATGTTGGTGCTTGAACCATGATTATCTTCTTGTCGGAGGAATTGGGCTTGTAGCTACAATTCCCCATATTCATCCAACGTAATAAGCTAAAGTAATTCATAGATATTCCTATTATGAAACTAGTGGTGGATTTGCAATCCTAGGTTCCCTTTAAACATTATTTAAAACAACTATTTTAATTGCTTTCATAGTTTAGATTTACTTTTATTGTTAGTAGTTTAATTAAATTCAAAATCAAATCTGTTTTTCCTAATTAATTAGACCTAGGTTTTAAAATTAAGTCGTTGTAGTAATCAATCTCTGTGGGTTCGACCTTTACTTCCACACTGCAAATCTATTGAAAAGTAAAGAATACTTTTATATCTTGATTCTGACAAGATCAATATCAAGGTGCACTTCTACCCCGAGAATGCTAGGTTTGAAGCCAAGGAAAAGTTGAGATGGCTCAAACACTCGGGTTCTATTCGAGACTATGTCACGGAGTACACTAATCTTCTCTTCGAGGTCTCGGATATATTGGAGGAAGATAAGTTGTTCTACTTCATGAATAGGCTTCAATAATGGGCTAGACAAGAGTTGCAACGTCGTGGAGTGCAAAACCTATCTGCTACTATTACCGCCGCCAAGTCTCTTATAGAGTTTCAAAGGAATGATACGAAGCCGAACAAGGGGCAGAAGAGCCAACCCGTTAAAGGTGGGGGAGACAAAGGAAAAGCCAAGTTCGATATGGGGAAGCCACCAAAGGGGAAGGAAAAGCGTGAAGCCTCATCCAAGCCTGCAAAAATTTGCTACTTTTGTGATGGGGATCACTTCATGAGAGATTGCCCTAAGAGTAAGGCAATCAACTCCATTGCTGCTGAGATGGAGGAACGTGAGAAGGAGAAGGAGGAGACGATGAGTTCCCTCCAACTTCTCAAAGAACCAAGGAGGAGGCACCCAAGGGACAAGCTAGAGGGCTCATGTTCGTGGATGCTCAAGTAAATGGGAAGTCTTCTCGTGCACTTGTAGATACGAGTGCAACACACAACTTTATATCAACCAAAGAGGCCAAGAGAGTTGGACTCAAGGTTTCCCCTGAAGGAGGAAGTATGAAGGCCGTCAACTCTGCTGCTGTCATGCCCCGACGTAGCATAAATAAGGAAAGCGTTTAATTTCCTTTATGGACCCGTAGGTCGCGACAGTTTGAAGGATCGATTCCGTCCCAAACGTCGAACAACAAACATAATAATCAGAGCAGAGCAATCAAGGCTTATAAAATTTTTCTAACTTAATAAATATTACAGCACCGGGTCGTCTAAAGGCACAGACCGCCTTGAAACAAAACAATAACTTATCATCTATTACAGTCATCCTTATAAACATACAGTTAAAAACTTAAACATATAACTTAAAATATGCAATGATGATAACAGTTTCTCTCCCAAAAGCAGCCGTTCTCAATTAGCATAGTCATAAGATTCCTCCTGATTATAACCTGAAAAGCCTGAACACGAATGTCCAGGACGCATCAACGTCGTCAGCTTCAAGAAGCTGGTGAGTATTAAAAACATAACTTTAAATGTAACACATACCCACTTACCTTTTTCCATTTTTTCCAGTTTTGTTAAAACAACAGTTTAACCATAGGAAGATTCCAATTATAAAAGTAACAGGGAATATATTTAAAAGTCGTTCATTCATTTAAAACAAATGATCGTGTATGAGACAATGCACCACGCTCATCTTACCGACTCTTTTCTCTCGACAAAACACAACAACCCACTATTTCACTCCAGTATCTTTGAAACACTAAGGTAGCCACATTTTAGCAACGGGGTGCCAGGGAATGTCCAGTTTGCCTCACACTTTGGTCCGGGGTACAAGGGAGTGTCCAATGCCTCACACTTTGAATACCTAAACCGCCATGCAAATACCGGAGGAACCCTCACGCAGTATCCAGACTCGGGTAACAGGGAGTGTCCGTAGGCCACACTTTAGCACTACCATGGTGCCAGGGAATGTCCAAGTTCGGCGTCACACACTTTAACGCTACCATGGGCGCCAGGGAGTGTCCAATTTTGCCACCGTCGTATTACAAAGATACTCTCACCGCAATCTCAACACGTCACACTTTGGTACCCCATAACCAGGGAGTGTCCACCACACAATCTCAATCTCAATCTCATACTCATACTCTTCCCACACTGACCATTACTCCTTTTCCACACTGACTGACACCCACATGCATGTACCACTGACTCCACATGTATGTCATGAATTTAAACATAAAAGAATTCGCTGAATTAAGAGAACAACGTATGCAAGGGGATTGATAAGTCATAATACATTGTTTTAATCTTTCCAACATAACCAATGGTATTCTGTTTTAATAAAATTTCCAAACAGAACCTTAACAATGCTTTAAAATTTATCCAAACAGTCCCTTATACGAAAACACACAAAGACTAGAAACTGTCAAAAGTCGCGCGCGCGGGTCGCTCGCGCGATATGTCGCTCGCGCAGGCCGCTCGCGCGACCTGCCCATTTTTCATTTTATTATAAAAAAACCTTTTCTTTCTGCCTGAAATCAGACACCTCGCGCTCGCGGGTCGTTCGCGCGAAAGGTCTCTCGCGCGACCCTCGCTCGCGCGACCTGCCTATTTTCATTTTATTTTATAAAATTTTTCTTTTGCCTGAATCCATGTGGCTCGCGCGCGAGGGGTCGCTCACGCGGACCGCTCGCGCGAGGTTCGCTCGCGCGATCATGGCGCGAGATGAAGCAGAGGCTTCGTCTTCTTCGTCAGAACTGCTCTGTTTCAGCAATTCAGGGGTCTTTTGACCCATTTCCAAATCCGGAAGCAATTTGGGCATGTAATATATGAAATTCTTTGTTTTTCAACAAGGATTAAGAATATGAAATCAATTAAACATGAATCAAACCATAGCTCTTAAATTTTATAAAATACTCAAAGTTAACAAAACTTAATTTCTTATATACTTTTCATTTGAACAAATTAGGCTCTAATACTTTGGGTATAGCATATATGATATGTAATCTATCATATTTATCTAACAAAATAGATTTTGATTGAATTTGGAAATTCATGATTTTTCAGGCCATGGAAATTCAACGTAAGAGTTTCAATGGGGATTCACATAATAAGCTATACATACAGAAGTTAGGCATGAAATTACATTCATAGTGAGTTTAGAACACTCACTGAGTTTGTGTTTGAGATAAGTGTTGAGAAAGAGAGACCAAGTAAGAATTCCACTTGATCCTAGCTATGGTGGATTGAAATTCTTCTTCTCTCTCTAAAATTTGTAGAACTCTCTCAAGCTTCCTCTAAACTCTCTGTGTTTCTCCAGATATGAGAATGTGTGTGTGTGTGAGAGAGCTTTATTATATAGAGCTTAAGAACTTGGGCTCCAAGTATATTGGTTTATACTCAACAAATTGAATTTGATTTCCAAATTAACTAACGGGTAATGCTACGTGCACATAAAATGTGCACATAAAGTGTGCACATAAAGATCTGAGCCATTCATTTTTGTGGGGTCCATCCCTGCACACATAGGACCCACCAAAATGAATGGGTTAGATCTTTATGTGCACACTTTATGTGCACATTTTATGTGCACGAATCATTACTCTTAACTAAATGCAACTTATTCACAGATTTGTATGTACGTATATTAACTGTAGGAGTTTCTCAATTGGGTTAAGTTAGTATAGGGGTTCATATAGGCTTGTAGGGGGCAAAGCAAGGGTGCTTGGGAAATGGAACTTATGGCATAACAATTACACATACTCAAATGTAATATCCAAACAAGGCATGATCAATCATTACTTGCCATAATTAGAAATAAAGCAATTGTCCAATCAGTCACTTCCAAAATCTGTGGAAGTTTAGCACCGCGCTGGCAGTTTTGAACATAAACTGGTATTTTTGTGACACGGTGTTCATCACAAAAATACAGAAAATTCATTTTATTGAAAGAAACAATTTTCCGATTTTATAAAAATACAGTTTGAGTTAAAAGAATCTATTTTCACCGTTTTGGAAATACAGATTTGAAATCTAACACAGGTGTTGCTAAGTTTTACAAAATCGCTGTTTTGACCCCAAAAGAATTTTAATAGGAATTAAAACAAGCAACCAGTTTTAATACAGGGGAATTGAAACAAAAAGAAAACAAACAATACAAATTTAAATATGACAATGCCATTACAAATTAATTATGAAAACGCAGGTTATTATACCCTTCCTCCCTTAAATAGGATTTCGTCCCCGAAATCAAGACTAACTAGTCCTAAAACAACTCTAGGTACTTCTCCCTTATATCGGTTTCAACTTCCCACAAGGCTTCATTCTCGTCATGGTGGTTCCACTGAACCTTCACCAACGGAATGTCCTTATTCCTCAACTTCTTGATACTCTGATCTAGGATCTTCACAGGTCTCTCCTTGTAAGAAACGTTATGACTCGTCTCAATATCGTCATAACTAACCACGTGCGAGGGGTCTCGTATGTATTTCCTCAGCATACTCACATGGAATACATTGTGAACCCCAGACATCTTCGGTGGTAGCGCCAGTCGATATGCTACTTTCCCAACACGCTCCAAAATCTCGAACGGTCCGATGAATCTCGGAGCTAGTTTCCCTCTCTTGAGGCCAAAACGGACCACTCCTCGGGTCGGGGAAACCTTAAGGAGTACGTGATCTCCAACACTGAATTCCAAATCTTTTCGGCGTCGATCAGCATAACTCTTATACCGGCTCTGAGCGGTCCTCATTCTTTCCTTGACCAAAGAAATCTTTTCGTTGGTTTCTCTAACCAAATCTGGTCCCAACAACTCCGTGTCACCAACCTCTGCCCAACACAAAGGAGAACGGCATGGTCATCCGTACAATGCTTCGAACGGAGCCATCCTGATACTCGTGTGATAACTGTTGTTATAGGAAATTCAACCAACGGCTAGTGTGTCTCCCAAGATTCTTCAAAATCGATCACACAAGCCTCGAGCATATCCTCCATGATCTGATTAACATGCTCAGTCTGTCCGTCTGTCTGAGGGTGAAAAGTCGTACTCATCTTGAGCGAGGTTCCCATAGCTTCTTGCAGACTTTCCCAAAATCCAGAAGTAAAACGTGCGTCACGGTCTGACACAATCGACACAGGTGCACCGTGAAGTCGCACAACTTGTTGTATGTACATCCGGCTCATCTTTTCCACCGAGTATGTCATACTGTAAGCAATGAAATGAGCTAATTTTGTCATTCGATCCACAATTACCCAAATAGCGTCATGATTCTGCTGCGATCGAGGCAATCCTACTACAAAATCCATCGTGATGTGCTCCCACTTCCAACCAGGAATAGGTAGTGGTTGAAACAATCCTGCCGGTCTCTGATGTTCATCTTTGACTTGCTGACACGTTAAACACTTGGATACAAACTCGGCCACGTCCTTCTTCATGCCTTCCCACCAGAAATTTCTCTTCAAATCTTTGTACATCTTAGTTCCTCCGGGGTGAACTGTATACCTTGACTTATGTACTTCTTCCAGAATATCCCTCCTTAACTCACCATAATCTGGCACACATAATCTATTTCTGCACCGATATCCTCCATCAATTCCCACTTTCCATTCTGTCGGGTCTTTCTCTGTCATTTTCGCAAACCATGTTTGAAACTTCTCATCTTCTTCCTGAGCTCCAATAATGCGGTCAATGAGAACAGGCTATAGGATAAGACATCCGAAAAATTGTCCTTTTCCTTCTTCAGCACTCTGTACATCGAACTCCGCCAAGGTCTCCAATGCTCGTCATTCTCTAACCATTACGGAGGCGATCGTCTCACGAGTCTGTCAACTCAAAGCATCAGCGACCACATTAGCTTTACCGGGGTGGTATTCTAACGTGAAGTCGTAATCTTTGATCAGCTCCATCCATCTGCGTTGCCTCATGTTCAACTCTTTCTGTGTGAACAAATATTTTAGGCTCTTGTGGTCGGAGAATAAATCAAACTTCTCACCGTAGAGATAATGTCTCCAAATCTTAAGTGCGAATACTACTGCTGCCAACTCTAGATCATGAATAGGATAGTTCAACTCATTCGGCTTCAGCTGTCTGGATCCGTAAGCGATAACTCTACCATCTTGCATAAGTACACACCCTAACCCTTGATATGACGCATCACTAAAGATAGTGAACTTCTCATCAGGCTTGGGTATAGCCAGTACTGGTGCGGTAGTGAGTCTCTCTTTCAACTCTAGAAAGGCTCGCTCATGCTTCTCTGTCCACTCAAACTTCAAATTCTTCTTCGTCAACCTAGTTAAAGGTGCTGCTATCTTTGAGAATCCCTCAACAAATCTTCTGTAATAGCCTGCGAGTCCAAGAAAACTCCAAACTTCTGTATGGTTGCTCGGCCTAACCCAGTTGGACACAGCATCGGTCTTGGACGAATCCACAGAAATTCCTTGAGATGACACCTTGTGTCCCAAAAATTTTACTTCTTGCAACCAGAACTCACACTTACTGAATTTGGCATACAACTGGTGGTCCTTAAGCGTCTGCATCGCAATATGTAGATGTTGCTCGTGTTCTTCTCCTGACTTAGAATAGATCAAAATATCATCAATAAAGACGATGACAAACTGATCTAAATAAGGCTTGAACACTCTGTTCATCAGATCCATAAACACTATCGGGGCGTTCGTCATTCCAAACGGCATCACCAGAAATTCATAATGACCATATCGGGTTCTGAAAGCAGTCTTAGGTATGTCTTCCTTCCGTACCCTCAACTGATGATATCCCGACCTAAGGTCTATCTTGGAAAATGTCGTAGCTCCTTGTAGTTGATCAAACAAATCATTGATCCGAGGCAAGGGATACTTGTTCTTGATAGTTACGCGGTTTAATTCTCTATAGTTGATACACAGCCTGAGCATCCCGTCCTTCTTCTTCACAAATAACACTGGTGCTCCCCAAGGCGATGTACTTGGACGTACAAAACCTAGGTTCTCGAGCTCTTGAACTTGTTCCTTCAATTCTAATAGTTCAGCGGGGGCCATTCTATAGGGAACCTTGGTGATCGGTACGGTACCCGGTATAAGCTCAATACAGAACTCTATACTTCTCTCGGGCGGCAAACCAGAAATGTCTTGAAATACTTCTTCGAAGTCCTTGACTACAAGTATAGACGACACTGTCGCTTCTGTACTGACGACTTCGATGTTTGCCAAACATCTGGTGAGGAACATATCTCCCGAAGGGTTACATTGAAAATCAAAGGGTTGATTCTCATTGTCAGGGAATGTAATTCTCTTCCTCGCACAATCCAACTTCACTTGATTCTGAGAGAGCCAATCCATTCCTAGGATTATGTCGAACTCCTTCATCGATAGGATGATCAACCTTGCAGGGATTTCACGGTCTCCTATCCGTAGAGGACAATCCTTGCACACGTGTCCTAATCTGACTGCAGCTCCTAATGGTGATGTAGCCTTCAAAGCTCTCTCTAAACGATGAGGTAAGATACCCAATCTCCGAATTGTATTAACAGATATGAACGAAAGAGCAGCACCCGTATCAAATAACACTTTAACATAGGAGTTAAACAGAGTTAATGTACCTTCAACTGCTTGTTGATCAGGTTGAGCTTTTCCATAATCTCCTTCTTCATACACAGTTCCATCATATCCAGCGGCATCAGGGATAACAGCATTCAAGCGAGTCTGACCCTGTTGACCATAAGTCACTTGCTTAGGAGCAGTGCAGAACCTGCTGATGTGACCTGGTTTGCCACAGTTAAAGCAGACTATCCCTTGCTGAGCAGCACGCCTTGGTGCCTTGCAATCTCAAGCCAGATGACCAGGGTTGCCACAGTTGAAGCACTTTTCACTACTACTTCCTTCTCCTACTCGGGGTTGAGTCGGATAGGTAATAGCCTGGGTCTTCTTGCTTCCGTCGAAATTCTTCTTCTGCCCTTGGGTACGATTCATTGATGGTCTATTCCCAAAATTACCCCTTTGAGGCGGTCGGAATTCAAATTGTTTTCGGTTCACTCGAGCACCCTCTTCCAGATCGGTAGCCAAACCAACAAGCCCTTCAAATGATTTATCTAGGTGGCCGAGAGTCAGGCGACGAATCTGCGGTGTCAGCCCTTGGTTATATTTTCGTATCTTCTTATCTTCAGTATCAACCAGGTGTGGAGCGAACCGAGACAGTCTTTCGAACTGTGTGGTGTACTCTTGCACCGACTTGGTTCCCTGTGTCAGATCCATGAATTCCTTCTCTCTTTTGTGCCTCTCTGTAGCCGGGAAGTACTTTTCCAGAAATCTCCCCTTGAACGCAGTCCACGTCATCCCCATTGCAGCTCCATTCCCGATAGTAGCTATAACCGAATCCCACCAATTTGCCACAGTATCGGTCAATTGAAACGTAGCCAACCTCCTTTTGTCCATCTCATTGCACTAGACAACCTTGAACATACGGTCCATTTGCCTTAACCATTGTTCAGCTTTCCATGGTTCTGCGGTACCCGCAAACTGCTCGGGCCTTAGTGCACGGAATCTCTCCAGCAATTTGTCTCCAGTTTGGCGGTCTCGTCGGTTTTCATTCTGATTACTAACCCTTTCAAGACGCCTGATGAAAGCTTCAAATATTCCCGTGGGATCGGCAGCCTCAGGTGCTCCCTCGATCAAATTCCTGTTCCTCCTTAGTCCTCCAGCCATTCTATGCATGATAGTGATAGTAGAATGAGAAACATGCAAGCAACAGTACTGTGAAGCAATTCAAATGACGACAATATCCAAAAGAGTATATTATATATATAACTTCTTGTCAAGTTGATACAAAAAGCATGTATGGTCAGATCAATGCCTACCCTACCTGTATGGGTTAGGACACATGCAAGAGTTAATGTTACAAAAATGGGTCATTGCCCTACACTCTAATGCATGTAATTACAGTTGTAAAAAGAGATAGAGCGAATAGTCAAAAGTAGTTAATATGTATAAGGCCATATCTAGAAAGTCAATCGTCTCCATAAGCAGCTATCAGGAGATCTAGCGAATCGACGGGGCAAAATCGCTGCACCAAGAACGGAACAACCCCGTCATAACCGTGAGAGGTCGACAACGAAGCAGGCACAGGGGCATCTGCCTCAACTACCATCTCCTCAGGTAAGGCTAGCTCAAGTGCTAGCTCAGCCTCGAGCTCAGCGGCGAGATCATCTAGACCTATGCCGTCCTCTACAATCTCCCCTCCTACAGGGACCATATGAACGGCCTCAGCATCGTCCTCGGTGATGGGAACTACTGGTGGGGGCATCTCTAGCTGAGCCAGGTGGGCATGCACAATCTGGATCTCGAGGGGAAGATAGAAAGCATCGCAATCAACCAACCTCAAAATCTCAACCAAAACCAAGCGCTGAGCCTCTGCAAAGTAACGAAGCTCTAGGCGGATACGAGTCAGGTCAACTAAGCCTATCACATGGACCTGGTGCCATAAATCAGATACTACGGTCGCTGTGGCCAACTGCTCAACGGCCGCATGATACAAGTCAAGAAAGGTTGGGATCACTGCCCTAGGTGTCACAAAGTGTCCCCTAAATCCATCTGGTACATATAGTGGATGAGCTGGATCCATACCTGATAAAAAAGGTACTACTTAAGTCAGGAAAGAGATAATCTTAGGCGTTTGGGTTAAATCTATCCTCCCTGTCGTGTCATCGGGTGGGCAAAGCTTAAGCTATCAGATCGTGGAATCGGGTCTAAACTGGTAAACCCTAACCTGGCTAAACTATCTTGAGATAAATAATAACCTGACTCTGATACCACTAAATCCTGTCACGCCCCAATGTAGCATAAATAAGGAAAGCGTTTAATTTCCTTTATGGACCCGTAGGTCGCGACAGTTTGAAGGATCGATTCCGTCCCAAACGTCGAACAACAAACATAATAATCAGAGCAGAGCAATCAAGGCTTATAAAATTTTTCTAACTTAATAAATATTACAGCACCGGGTCGTCTAAAGGCACAGACCGCCTTGAAACAAAACAATAACTTATCATCTATTACAGTCATCCTTATAAACATACAGTTAAAAACTTAAACATATAACTTAAAATATGCAATGATGATAACAGTTTCTCTCCCAAAAACAGCCGTTCTCAATTAGCATAGTCATAAGATTCCTCCTGATTATAACCTGAAAAGCCTGAACACGAATGTCCAGGATGCATCAACGTCGTCAGCTTCAAGAAGCTGGTGAGTATTCAAAACATAACTTTAAATGTAACACATACCCACTTACCTTTTTCCATTTTTTCAAGTTTTGTTAAAACAACAGTTTAACCATAGGAAGATTCCAATTATAAAAGTAACAGGGAATATATTTAAAAGTCGTTCATTCATTTAAAACAAATGATCGTGTATGAGACAATGCACCACGCTCATCTTACCCACTCTTTTCTCTCGACAAAACACAACAACCCACTATTTCACTCCAGTATCTTTGAAACACTAAGGTAGCCATACTTTAGCAACGGGGTGCCAGGGAATGTCCAGTTTGCCTCACACTTTGGTCCGGGGTACCAGGGAGTGTCCAATGCCTCACACTTTGAATACCTAAACCGCCATGCAAATACCAGAGGAACCCTCACGCAGTATCCAGACTTGGGTATCAGGGAGTGTCCGTAGGCCACACTTTAGCACTACCATGGTGCCAGGGAATGTCCAAGTTCGGCGTCACACACTTTAACGCTACCATGGGCGCCAGGGAGTGTCCAATTTTGCCACCGTCGTATTACAAAGATACTCTCACCGCAATCTCAACACGTCACACTTTGGTACCCCATAACCAGGGAGTGTCCACCACACAATCTCAATCTCAATCTCATACTCATACTCTTCCCACACTGACCATTACTCCTTTTCCACACTGAATGACACCCACATGTATGTACCACTGACTCCACATGTATGTCATGAATTTAAACATAAAAGAATTCGCTGAATTAAGAAAACAACGTACGCAAGGGGATTGATAAGTCATAATACATTGTTTTAATCTTTCCAACATAACCAATGGTATTCTGTTTTAATAAAATTTCCAAACAGAACCTTAACAGTGCTTTAAAATTTATCCAAACAGTCCCTTATACGAAAACACACAAAGACTAGAAACTGCCAGAAGTCGCGCGCGCGGGTTGCTTGCGCGATATGTCGCTCGCGCGGGCCGCTCGCGCGACCTGCCCATTTTTCATTTTATTATAAAAAAACCTTTTCTTTATGCCTGAAATCAGACACCTCGCGCGCGCGGGTCGTTCGCGCGAAAGGTCTCTCGCGCGACCTGTCTATTTTCATTTTATTTTATAAAATTTTTCTATCTGCCTGAATCCACGTGGCTCGCGCGATCGTGGCGCGAGATGAAGCAGAGGCTTCGTCTTCTTCGTCAGAACTGCTCTATTTCAGCAATTCAGGGGTCTTTTGACCCATTTCCAAATCCGGAAGCAATTTGGGCATGTAATATATGAAATTCTTTGTTTTTCAACAAGGATTAAGAATATGAAATCAATTAAACATGAGTCAAACCATAGCTCTTAAATTTTATGAAATACTCAAAGTTAACAAAACTTAATTTCTTATATACTTTCTCATTTGAACAAATTAGGCTCTAATACTTTGGGTATAGCATATATGATATGTAATCTATCATATTTATCTAACAAAATAGATTTTGATTGAATTTGGAAATTCATGATTTTTCAGGCCATGGAAATTCAACATAAGAGTTTCAATGGGGATTCACATAATAAGCTATACATACAGAAGTTAGGCATTAAATTACATTCATAGTGAGTTTAGAACACTCACTGAGTTTGTGTTTGAGATAAGTGTTGAGAAAGAGAGACCAAGTAAGAATTCCACTTGATCCTAGCTATGGTGGATTGAAATTCTTCTTCTCTCTCTAAAATTTGTAGAACTCTCTCAAGCTTCCTCTAAACTCTCTGTGTTTCTCCAGATATGAGAATGTGTGTGTGTGTGTGAGAGAGCTTTATTATATAGAGCTTAAGAACTTGGGCTCCAAGTATATTGGTTTATACTCAACAAATTGAATTTGATTTCCAAATTAACTAAATGCAACTTATTCACAGATTCGTATGTACGTATATTAACTGTAGGAGTTTCTCAATTGGGTTAAGTTAGTATAGGGGTTCATATAGGCTTGTAGGGGGCAAAGCAAGGGTGTTTGGGAAATGGAACTTATGGCATAACAATTACACATACTCAAATGCAATATCCAAACAAGGCCTGATCAATCACTACTTGCCATAATTAGAAATAAAGCAATTGTCCAATCAGTCACTTCCAAAATCTGTGGAAGTTTAGCACCGCGCGGGCAGTTTTGAACACAAACTGGTATTTTCGTGACACGGTGTTCATCACAAAAATACAAAAAATTCATTTTATTGAAAGAAACAATTTTCCGGTTTTATAAAAATATAGTTTGAGTTAAAAGAATCTATTTTCACTGTTTTGGAAATACAGATTTGAAATCTAACACAGGTGTTGCTAAGTTTTACAAAATCGCTATTTTGACCCCAAAAGAATTTTAATAGGAATTAAAACAAGCAACCAGTTTTAATACAGGGGAATTGAAACAAAAAGAAAATAAACAATACAAATTTAAATATGACAATGCCATTACAAATTAATTATGAAAATGTAGGTTATTACAGCTGCCAAGCCAATCAAAGGAGTAGCTCATGGTGTCAAGCTTCATCTAGGTGAGTGGAGTGGGATGGTGGACTTCTTAGTCATTCCCATGGATGACTACTCTATAGTGCTCGTCATGGACTTTATGGATAAGGTCAAGGCGTTTCCCATGCCCCTCTTTGATGCGATGTGTATAGCAGAGGGAGAATCTGTTGGGTTTGTGCCCTCAAACCATTACTTTATATAGGAGACATTGACATTTTAATATATGGATATCAGCTTTACATTTTGTTATGTATGTTTCTTTCATGAGATGATTGTTATCCTTAAGTATCATAGTAAGTAATTCGTGTGTGTATGAGATACATAGAAGTGAGATATGAATTGCTATTCTTTGTTACTTAGAACATGTCACAGTGGATGTTGAGACTAGGATATCTCATCAGGTTTACACTGTAGCATGATTAGCTACCATTGGATGGAGTGATCAATCTCAAATCACTAGAGTGTAACTCTTAGTTAATATGCTAGTGCTTATAGTGCATTGACGGACCTGAGTTTCCTATTGACGCTCAAGGCTGTTAATCAGTCGATAGGAACTCATAACTTGTGTAAGGTACGTGTTCTCAATCTTGAGATGATTATGAACACAGACTGTGGATATGACTGCTTTGACTTACCAATCAATGAGGTCTATAGAAGATCAACACCTGGGTATCTTGGGTATGTCATATTCATAGGGTTGTGAACATATATTGTCAAGACAGAATCTACCCTCTGTTTCAGAGTAAGCATTCCCTTGAGAATGTCACCAAGTCGATTACTGAGTACTGCAGTCTTGTTGATAAGAGTTATCAACATGTTTGGTAATCATGAGAGGTGAATGGGACTCAAGGATTATAAGAAGTAATCATGATTCAGGTTGACAGTAACTGTTTATCCGACTACCTGAATATGATTGCGAATGCTGACGGTAGAGGGACATTAGTACAACATACAAGTCTAGTTATCGCTTCGGATATGTTCTTTTGCGTTGGAGTTCAGTTATCGTTTTATAGTGGAGTAAACGTTAACTAATCAGTCGATTAATTTGCTGATCAAAGAGTTTGGTCATGGGAGTTAATCAACTGATCTGAGCCAACAATAAAGAGCCTAAGAGGTCCCACTCTTAGCTCCGCTAGGATGCTTGGAAAGGCAAATGAGGATGATGTCAAGACAGGTTCGATCGATCGAAGTTGTCTCGATCGATTGAAGTCTAGACAGGTTCGATCGATTAAAGATGATTCGATCGATCGAATGTTTGATCGATGGAAACCACTTCGATCGCTCGAGAGCTAGGTCGGTTCTGGGAATCTATAAATAGGGCAGCTGCGTTCTGGAAAAAAGGTTCGTCATTTTTTATACGTAAAAGCTGCAAAAACTGTTTAGGTTTCCCAAAACCTTCCAATCCTCTCCATTAGGGTTCCCACCAACCCTAGTCCTTCCTGCGAGCATCCATAGGAGTCATAAGAGTGAAGGCCATCTAGTGGAGGCTACTGGAAGTTGAAGATTTCAGAATTGGGTTCAAGACACTAAGGTATAAACTCTTGTCCCCTCTTGTACGCATCTATGGAATTGACGAGTAGTAGATCCTAGGCTACCAAATAAGTTTTTATAACTTGACTTTTCCGCTGCGCGTTTAAACTTAGAACTTAAACTGGTTTTTCCATCAATTGGTATCCGAGCCACGCTCGTTTGGATCTATAGATGCGTTTTTGGAACACTATTTTGATTTGCATGTTGATTTTAGAACTGTTTTCGAAACTGCATCATCACAGATCTGTTTTTGCAGTGTTGTCGCAGTAGTATACAAATCTGTGATTGCATAGGATGCAATGCGGGTTCGATCGATCGAACATATTTCGATCGATCGAACATACTGTTCTCAAGCGATCGAACAGTCGTCGATCGATCGAAACCTTCTAGTATTCGATCGATCGAATGAAGTTAGATCGATCGAGACAGATTCTTTGTCAGGTTCTCTGTTTCACAGTTTTAAAGTGTTTTGAAATAAAAAGCTTTAATTTTAAAGTATTCTGTTATTTTTTAAAATCATTCTGTGAAATAGAAAGTTCAAGCGATTGAACAGAGTTCAATCGATCGAAGGTTCGAGCGATCGAACGGTCTTCGATCGATCGAACTATGACAGAGAAGTAAGATGTTGTTTTAAGTTCTAATTCAGTATGTAAAGAGTTTATATACTGTGTGAATCAATTAAGTATTCCAATAGTTACATATATTTGTTATGTATGTGTGGATGCGTGTACGACTAACCCTTTTGCAGCCAGTTTAGTCACTATCTCCCATGGCATCAAGACTTTTAAATTTTGTATTTAAACTGCTTGAGATTGGTGCATGTTGTACTTTAAGTTTGGTTTGGTTTTAAGGCATATGTAAAGGGCGCTGCGACTTCAATCCTACGAAAAGGAAAGTCGCACCGATTTCCCTAGCCTTTTATTTTGTTGTTATTTCTATTTCTAGATAAATTGTAAACTTCGAAAGAAGCATAGGACAAATGTAATAGAATTAGAAAATCCATGAAGATGGAGCAAGGAGCCGTTATCCATGAAGATGGAGCTAGAGGCGATCAAACCAAAAGGAGGTTCTATAGAGATAGAGCCATGGGAGATAGAGGCATTGTTTGAATGCCTATATTTCATTTTAGTTTTTTGTTTCATGTGCTTGGTTTGTGATTGGCGTATAATACATTGTTGCATGCACGCAAAACAAGTTTTCTAAAATAAAATTCAAAAACCATTTTCAACACATTAGTAAACATTAGATGTTTATGGGAAGTGTGTAGAAACAGATTTTCTCAAAAAGCAAAATCCTTTTTACTAAAACTAGTGGGAGAGGGTCTTATTAATTACACCCACGATCTTCCATTAATGGTTCACTGTAAGATGAGTGGTGCATTCTTTGTCACCTCGTCAGGGGTGATCATTCCATACGGAGGGTGCATTACTCATTGGTTACTAGATGTGAACTTCTTATGATAGGATCAATCAGACGTGTTAGAGGGTGACCACCACACGGAGGCGCTACTTGAGACGGTTGTGATTGGATCCTAGTTAATGGTACACACTAGCTAAGCTATGGATAAGGGATCCCACACGGAGGCTTAATTCTTTTGTTTCAATATTCCGGCAACTTTGTTTTAAAATAAGAGTTTTAAAAGGATTCTTTTATTTCAAACTGTCAAATTCTGATATCCATATTTATTTTGTTTTGATTTTTACAGTAAATCATAATGTCTGGATCTGCATTTAGTCCACTTGCCACCATACTCACTCAAAACAAGTTAACTGGAAACAACTACACTGAATGGAAACGTAACCTTGACATCGTGTTAACTGCGGAGGATCACATATATGTCCTCACCACCCCATGCCCCGAAGAACCCGCGGCAAATGCTTCGGCAGCTGCCAGACGCGAGTTCGACAAATGGAAGAAGTCGAATGGAATGGCTCGTTGCTATATTCTGGCCTCAATGGCTGGTGTATTGCAACACCAATTCCAATCGAATGATTCTGCCAGTGACATTATCACATCCCTGAAAAAGATGTTTGAGGAGCATGGCAGGCCTGCCAGACAGGTAGCCATGCAAAAGATAATGAGTGCAAAGATGTCAGAAGGGACTCCAGTCAAGGAACATGTTTTAAAAATGATTGGTTATTTAAACTAGCTGGAGACCCTAGGTGCCAACATCGATGCACAGACCCAAGTTGATATGATCCTTAATTCGCTGTCGCCTTCATTCGCTCAATTTAAACTTAACTATAATATGAATCAAATGAATTTTTCAATGAGCGGATTGATGAGTGCTCTTTTGGCAGCGGAAGGGGTGATCAAACCTGGGGTCAACGTTTTGAACGTTGAGAAAAGCGCTTCCTCCTCCCGATCTGTGCCAAAAGGAAAGAAAGGGAAGAAGAAAGCTAGCACTGGTGGTTCAAGTGTTGGACCAGTCCCTAAGATTGCAAAATCTAAGGGAAAAGGTAAGGGCAAAGGGAAGGTGGGTGGCCAAGGAAAAAGAAAGTGTTTCTAATGCGGTGAGAAGGGCCACTGGAAGAGGAACTGTCCAGAATTCTTAGCTACAAGAGTTCAAGGTATGATTGAATCACATGTGATTGAAGTAGGTTTTATAACGGATACTTCAAACACTTGGTGCATTGATTCTGGTGCGACTAACCATATCTGTAATTCATTGCAGGGGTTCAGATCAACCAGGAGGTGCAGTGATGGGGAAATCGTACTTACTCTAGGTTCTATCGCAACCGTTTCTGTGGTTGCTATAGGAGTCGTAGTTTTAGAATTTCTAGACAATAAAATTTTGATTTTATCAGATGTACTTTACGTCCCTTCAATGAGACGTAATTTAATTTTAGTTTCTAATTTATCGAATAATGGTTATTCTTTTCATTTTGGAACTGAAGTTGTGATTAAAAGAAATAGTTCTTTTATATGTTCTGGTGTTAAATCAAATGGTTTGTATGTGATTACTCCCCATATTTCTAAAGACTCTTGCATGGAACTTATTCACTCAGTGGTTACTGTACCATCTAAAAGAAAGAGACCTTCCACTAATCCAACAAGGCTTTGGCATATGAGGCTTGGCCATATCAATCTAAATAGGATTGGCAGACTAGTCAAAGAAGGGATCTTAGGCGATTTGGTTCTAGAACCAATGGAAGTCTGCGAGTCTTGTTTAGAGGGTAAGATGACCAAAAGGCCCTTTCCTACAAAGGGAAATAGAATCGATGCATTGTTAGAATTAGTTCATACTGATGTGTGTGGACCAATAAATATTAGAGCAAGGGGTGGTTATGAGTATTTCATAACATTTACTGATGACCACTCCAGGTATGGATATGTGTACCTAATGCAGCACAAGTCTGAAGCCTTTGAAAAGTTCAAAGAGTTTAGGGCTGAAGTGGAGAAGCAATTGGGCACACATATCAAGGCCATTCGATCTGATCGAGGTGGCGAGTACCTCTCTAATGAGTTTATTAATCACCTCGTACAGAATGGGATTCTGTCACAGTTGACTGCACCTGGTACGCCTCAGCAGAACGGTGTAGCGGAGAGAAGGAATCGAACTCTTTTAGACATGACTAGGTCGATGATGAGTTACTCGGAGTTGCCATTATTCCTTTGGGGTTATGCTTTGGAAACTGCTGCGTACATACTAAATCTAGTACCAAGCAAATCTGTTCCCAGGACACCACGAGAGATGTGGATTGGGCACAAGCCTTCTTTGCAACATCTCCGGATATGGGGGTGTCCGGCACATGTGCTGAAAGGAAAGATGAACAAGTTGGATTCTAGATCGGAAGTATGTTACTTCGTAGGGTATCCAAAGGGTACTTATGGATGGTATTTTTATGAAAGAGAGCAGAAAGTGTTTGTTAGTACGAATGCTGTTTTCTTGGAGGATGACTATATCATGAACCATAAACCTAAAGGAAGGATAGATCTTAGAGAGATAGAAGGAGAGCCCTCAGTCCAACCCGTAGTTGATAACGGTATAAATCAAGAAAATACCACTTCTTCACCCTTTTCTGCACCGGTACCTCGTTGTAGTGGGAGGATTATCAGCCAGCCTGATAGATACATGTTCTTAGGAGAAGTTTTTGAAGCTGTCTCCATAGAATCTGAATCTGATCCTGCCACATACGAAGAGGCAATGGCTGATGTAGACTCGGCTCATTGGATTAAAGCTATGAAGGCTGAATTGGAATCTATGGATTCTAATCAGGTCTGGGATCTTGTAGAGCTTCCAGCCAATATTAAACCCATTGGCTGTAAGTGGGTCTACAAGAGGAAAAGAGGATCTGATGGAAAGGTTGAAACCTTTAAGGCTAGGCTTGTAGCGAAAGGTTATACACTATGAGGAAACCTTCTCGCCGGTAGCTATGCTCAAGTCCATCAGAATACTCTTATCCATTGCTGCATGCCTAGATTATGAGATCTGGCAGATGGACGTCAAGACTGCAATTTTGAATGGCAATCTTGAGGAGGACATCTATATGCAACAACCAGAAGGGTTCATAACTGGTCGAAAAGGTAACTTGGTATGCAAGTTGCAAAAGTCCATTTATGGGCTTAAGCAAGCATCTAGAAGTTGGAACATCCGATTTGACCAAGCGGTCAAGTCGTTTGGTTTCATACAGAATCTGGATGAACCTTGTGTATATAAGAAGAGTGAAGGAAAAGTGGTGGCCTTTCTTGTGCTTTACGTTGACGACATTCTACTCATTGGAAATGATGTAGCGGCATTGTCAACGGTCAAGGTTTGGCTAGCTAGTACTTTCGATATGAAGGATCTAGGAGAGGCGAGCTATATTCTTGGGATAAAGCTCTTTCGGGATCGTAAGAGAAAGATAATGGGATTATCTCAAGCTGGTTATATCGATAAGGTGCTGACTAGGTTTTCAATGGATAATTCGAAGAAAGGTTTATTACCTTTCAGGCATGGTTTAGTGTTCTCCAAGGACCAGTGTCCAAAGACACAGGAGGAGAGGAATCGCATGACAGGAGTTCCCTATGCTTCGACAGTGGGGAGTCTCATGTATACGATGTTATGCACTAGACCAGATATCTGCTTTGCCGTAGGCATGGTTAGCAGGTATCAGTCGAATCCAGGTCCAGAGCACTGGACAGCCGTCAAGCACATTCTTAAGTACTTAAGAAGAACTAAAGATTACATGCTTATGTATGGTGGTAGTGAGTTAATTCCAGTGGGATACACTGACTCGGACTTTATGTCAGATAAAGATTCAAGGAAGTCGACGTCCGGTCATCTCTTTACCTTGGGAGGTGGTGCTGTCAGTTGGAGGAACATTAAGCAGAAATGCATTGCAGACTCAACTACAGAAGCTGAGTATGTGGCTACTTGTGAAGCCGCAAAGGAAGCTGTTTGGCTCAAGAAGTTCCTTATGGAGCTCGAGGTGGTACCAGCGTCGCTGTCACCTATTACGCTTTATTGTGATAATAGTGGGGCAGTGGTTCAGTCCAAGGAGCCAAGGAACCACGGAAAGGGAAAGCACGTAGAGTGGAAATATCATCTTATCCGAGATATTGTTCAACGTGGAGATGAGACTGTCACCAAGATTGCCACCGCTGACAATCTTGCTGATCCGTTTACAAAGGCTTTGCCACAGAAGGTCTTTGATCGTCATCTAGATAGTCTAGGTCTCAGATGTTATACTGTATGGTTGTGAGTGCAAGTGGGAGTTTGTTGGGTTTGTGCCCTCAAACCATTACTTTATATAGGAGACATTGACATTTTAATATATGGATATCAGCTTTACATTTTGTTATGTATGTTTCTTTCATGAGATGATTGTTATCCTTAAGTATCATAGTAAGTAATTCGTGTGTGTATGAGATACATACAAGTGAGATATGAATTGCTATTCTTTGTTACTTAGAACATGTCACAGTGGATGTTGAGACTAGGATATCTCATCAGGTTTACACTGTAGCATGATTAACTACCATTGGATGGAGTGATCAATCTCAAATCACTAGAGTGTAACTCTTAGTTAATATGCTAGTGCTTATAGTGCATTGACGGACCTGAGTTTCCTATTGACGCTCAAGGCTGTTAATCAGTCGATAGGAACTCATAACTTGTGTAAGGTACGTGTTCTCAATCTTGAGATGATTATGAACACAGACTGTGGATATGACTGCTTTGACTTACCAATCAATGAGGTCTATAGAAGATCAACACCTGGGTATCTTGGGTATGTCATATTCATAGGGTTGTGAACATATATTGTCAAGACAGAATCTACCCTCTGTTTCAGAGTAAGCATTCCCTTGAGAATGTCACCAAGTCGATTACTGAGTACTGCAGTCTTGTTGATAAGAGTTATCAACATGTTTGGTAATCATGAGAGGTGAATGGGACTCAAGGATTATAAGAAGTAATCATGATTCAGGTTGACAGTAACTGTTTATCCGACTACCTGAATATGATTGCGAATGCTGACGGTAGAGGGACATTAGTACAACATACAATTCTAGTTATCGCTTCGGATATGTTCTTTTGCGTTGGAGTTCAGTTATCGTTTTATAGTGGAGTAAACGTTAACTGATCAGTCGATTAATTTGCTGATCAAAGAGTTTGGTCATGGGAGTTAATCAACTGATCTGAGCCAACAATAAAGAGCCTAGGAGGTCCCACTCTTAGCTCCGCTAGGATGCTTGGAAAGGCAAATGAGGATGATGTCAAGACAGGTTCGATCGATCGAAGTTGTCTCGATCGATTGAAGTCTAGACAGGTTCGATCGATTAAAGATGATTCGATTGATCGAATGTTCGATCGATCAAAACCACTTCGATCGCTCGAGAGCTAGGTCGGTTCTGGGAATCTATAAATAGGGCAGCTGCGTTCTGGAAAAAAGGTTCGTCGTTTTTTATACGTAAAAGCTGCAGAAACTTTTTAGGCTTCCCAAAACCTTCCAATCCTCTCCATTAGGGTTCCCACCAACCCTAGTCCTTCCTGCGAGCATCCATAGGAGTCATAAGAGTGAAGGCCATCTAGTGGAGGCTGCTGGAAGTTGAAGATTTCAGAATTGGGTTCAAGACACTAAGGTATAAACTCTTGTCCCCTCTTGTACGCATCTATGGAATTGACGAGTAGTAGATCCTAGGCTACCAAATAAGTTTTTATAACTTGACTTTTCCGCTGCGCGTTTAAACTTAGAACTTAAACCGGTTTGTCCATCAGAATCTTCTTATATGATACCGGTGGTGAGACAAGCAAAGATCAAGTCCAAGGCATTAACAACAATGCAACTCTCCAAAGGTTTTAAGAAGGGCGAGGCAACCTATCTTTCTACCATGAGGATGGACGAGAATTCCTATGATCCACACCAAGAAGTACCAAGTGCTGTGCAGGATGTCTTGGAGGAATTCAAGGATGTAATGCCAAATAAGTTGCCAAAGCGATTACCACCTAGGAAGAGGTGGACCATGCAATCGAGTTGGAGCCCAGCGCCAAACCGCCTGCTAATGCACCCTACTGGATGTCACCGCCCAAGCTGGAGGAGTTGAAGAAGCAACTCAAGGAGCTACTTGATACCGGCTTCATCCAACCATCTAAAGCACCTTATGGAGCACCCGTGCTATTCCAAAATAAGAAGGATGGATCCCTACAGTTATGCATCAACTATAGGGCGCTCAACAAGGTAACGGTGATGAACAAATATCCTATTCCTCTTATAGCCGACTTGTTTGATCAATTGGGAGGGGAGCGGTATTTCACCAAGCTCGATCTATGCTCTGGGTACTATCAAGTGCGCAAAGAGTAAGGAGATGAGGCAAAGACCACTTGTGTCACAAGGTACGGAGCTTATGAGTTTCTAGTCATGCCCTTTGGTCTCACCAATGCACCAGCCATATTTTGCACTCTCATGAATAAGGTATTCCACCCCTACCCAAGTTTGTGGTGGTCTACCTTGATGACATTGTGGTATATAGTAATTCCTTAGAGGAGCACACTAAACACCTAAGGAAGGTCTTTCAAGTGCTAAAGGAAAATGATCTTTATGTGAAGAAGGAGAAATGTTCCTTTGCATAAGCGGAAGTGTCTTTTCTAGGGCACAAGATCAAGGGTGGCAAGCTTATGATGGATGAGGCAAAGGTGCAATCTGTTCAAGAGTGGGAGCCCCCTATGAAGGTACCAAAGTTGCGATCTTTCTTGGGGCTTGTCAACTATTATAAGTGGTTCATCAAGAGCTATTCGGCGAAGGCAACACCCTTGACGGATCTCCTAAAGAAGAATAAGGCATGGGAATGGGACGCCAGATGCCAAGAAGCCTTTGAGGGACTCAAGAGGGCCATCATGGAGGAACCAGTACTAAGTCTACCAGACATTAGCCAACAGTTTGAGGTACAAACGGATGCATCAGACTTTGCTATCGGAGGGGTCTTGATGCAAGATGGCCATCCAATAGCATACGAGAGCCGCAAGCTCAATGATACGGAGATGAGGTACACAGTTCAAGAGAAAGAGATTACGGCTATCATCCATTGCTTGCAGACATGGAGGCACTACTTGCTTGGCTCCAAGTTTGTGGTCAAGACGGATAACATTGTCACTAGCTACTTCCAATCACAGAAGAAGCTCATACCTAATTAAGCTAGGTGCCAAGACTTTCTAGTTGAGTTTGACTATAAACTGGAGTATAAATCTGGCCGAGCAAATCTGGTGGCTGATGCTCTAAGTCATAAGGCAAAATTTGCAACTATGACTCGATCGGATAGCACTCTTCTCGATCGAGTAAAGGAAGGGTTGCAACATGATCCTATGGCCAAGAACATCCTTAAGCTCGTGGAAGAAGGTAGGACTAAAAGCTTTTGGCTTGAGGATGGCTTGGTCTACACAAAAGGGAGGCAGATGTACGTGCCTAAGTGGGGAAGCTTAAGGAAAGAACTCTTGAAGGAGTGTCATGACTTGAGGTGGGCTGGACATTTGGGCACTCATAGGACACTCGCTTTGGTGAGTGATACTTATTATTGGCCCCAACTATGGGATGATGTGGAGTCTTATGTACGGACTTGTCTAGCATGCCAACAAGACAAGCTTGAGAAAAAGCACCCGGGAGGATTATTAGAGCCACTTCCTATACCCGAGAGACCATTGGAAAGCATTTCCATGGACTTCATCACATGACTACCCAAGTTCGAGGGGTTTGGAACTATTGTCGTGGTGGTTGATCGATTCACAAAGTATGCCACTTTCATATCAGCCTTGGCAAATTGCACGACAGAAGAAATGGTGAAGCTCTTCCTAAAGCATGTGGTAAAGTATTGGGGAGTTCCTAGGACTATCGTGAGTGATAGAGACCTACTCTTTATGGAGAAGTTTTGGACGGAACTCTTCAAGCTCTTGGGATCAGAGCTAAACTTCTCTACTAGCTTTCACCCTCAAACTGATGGCCAAACCGAGAGGGTGAATGCTTGTTGGAGGTTTACTTGAGGCACTAAGTGGGTGCCAACCAAAAAGATTGGGCCAAGTTGTTGGACATAGCTCAATTATCTACAACTTGCAACGCTCGAAATCTACAAGTAGAAGTTCTTTCGAGCTTGCCACGGGATAACAACCTTTGACGTCCAACACATTGGCATAAAGCTACGCGGGGAGTAGTCCGGGGGCGTTCAAATTGGCCAAGGGTTGGCAAGAATAAAGGGACTTGGCTTGCACCTATCATGAGAAAGCTGCAAAGAAGATGAAGAAATGGGCCGACAAAAAGAGGCGAAAAGTGGAATTTCAAGCGGGAGACCTTGTGTTTGTAAATCTCCTATCGATGCAACATAAGTTTACAAGACCACTACATAAGGGCTTACTCCGAAAGTACGAAGGACCATTCCTGATACTAAGTAAGATTGGTAAAGCCTCTTATCGTGTGGAACTTCTGCCAAAAATGAGGATATACCCGGTCTTCCATGTAATCAACTTGAAACCTTATCATGCAAACATAGAAGACCCGAGCCGAGGAGAATCTCAAAGGGCGCCACCCTTTGTCTTGACTTCTTCCGACAAAGACATAGAGGATATCTTGACCAAAAAAGAAGTACGAAAGTCGGGTATTCTGAGATACACAGAGTATTTTATAAAATGGAAGGGGATGCCAGACACATAAGCAACTTAGGAGACAGAGGAATCCTTGTGGCAATTCAAGGATCACATCGAGCACTTCAAGGAGAAAGGTACGACGAGGGCATCGTTGAATTAGGTGGGGGAGAATGTCACGGCTTGGAATTTTCTCAAGCATTCTAGAAACATATGGAAGACAATGGAGGCTTATGGAAGATTCTAGAAGCCTACAGAGCATTGAAGACTTATGTGGAAGCATCTAGAATCCTTTGGAGTATTTTAAGAGATGCCTTGTACATTATAGAGTATAGTAGAATATTTTTGAAAGTAGTGGAGCATGTAAATATCTAGATGTTTGTATAGATAGTTCTAGATGTAGAGATCTAGAGAATTCTTATAGAGGAGGTGGGAAGGTTCTAGAGAAAGTCCTAGAAGCTTCTCTAACCTTTGTTGTAGCCTATAAATAGGTGAGGCCCTCATTTGGCCATCCCATCCAAGTGTTGTAAAATATTTGAAGAGCAATACAAATACTCTTTCTCCCAATCCTCTCTACTTTAAGTGTTAGCAAGGCTTACTTAGCTTACAATAGTAAGGTATAAGTTGAAGTGCCATACGGGAAAGTGTTTGAAAATTCTAATCCCGTGACACTATGTATCCATAGGGGAATCAGACCAGGACGTAGTTCGAAGCACAAAGTAATAAAATACACATGCACAACAAGATAGGCGGATGCTATGCTGTGAGGATGATATGCAATGCATGGGCATGATATGACTTATGTCACAAGTCCTATCATGTCTCGTGTTCCAATCCTTGCATAAGGCGGTGATATGGGTGTTTACCACTCCTAGTGGACTTATGTTGTGTTAATGTTCATTTGACTCTAATGCAGTGGCTGATCCTGGTAAATATATCAAAGTGTTGAAGACTTTGGGCCTTGGGGAAAACTTCTCAAACTTCAAGAAGTGTGTGTAGTGGTTTTCTTACCCTACTTCGGCGGCATGTTTGTCAGTCAAAGATTTGTTGATGAGAAACTTGTCGCTTCCCACAGACGGCGCCAAACTGATGATGCCAAAAACTAGTAGAAGAAGGATAAGAGAGGGACAATAGAAGTTTGTATGTGGTTCGGCCCCGTTAATGAGGTGACCTACGTCCACGTGTACGTCAGTGTGCTTTCACTAACAAACCACCGGTGGATTTTGGTGAACCCATAGGGAGGGCGATAGCACCAAAGACCGACTGGATAAATGGATAAGAGTGTTGCGTTCTGCTCTTTTGTGAGTCAGGAATGGGATCCCCTCTTATGAGGGTGGGTGGCCTCTTTTATAGATGCAAGAGACCACCCATACAAGGTAATTATTATATTAGAAAGCCTGATCTAATTGCAATTTGATGAGCATAAATCATGAGATGTTTCCTAAGCGGTTTATGAAACACCTTCTTTTTTCCATTAGTCTTTTGGTTGAGTTAGGAAACTGTTGGAACTGTTCAGCGTGAGTCACGGGGTCAGGCCCGGGCTGTGCCCATATTGGTTTATTAGCATTACATACCCCCAAGTGGTACCAACAGATTGGGCAGTTCTGGGCAGGACAGCCCGGTATGGTCGAGTAATATATCCCCATCTCGGGTGACTTGGCATTCTGCTGCTGACGTGGCAATTTAATTTTGACTGGATATTTTTTAACTTATCATGAAATACCATGAGATTCAATCACAAATTCTAAGTGGTGTGTGATGAAATGAGGTAAGAAGAGATGTTTTGAAAATGTGTAAAGATCCTAGGGCTATGAATTTGTGATTGAACTTACTTAATTCTAAATAGGATTGGAAGGTTACCTTTATAACCTCAGGGATTTCTTTTTGTTCTTGTGAAGATCTTTCATTTTCTTCAATCTCTTCTTTAATTCTTCAAATTCTTCAAAGAATTTCTTCAAAACTCTCTTATTTTCTCTCAATTCTCTCTCTATTATATGTATATCTCTTATATCTATCAAAATGATTCCAAAGTCTTCAATAATGGAGATGAAGGCCTGTTTATATAGACCCCTCTCTCCAGGGAATTGGATAATTTCGGGTGAAAACCTATGTGCAAGAATATTGCATACGTATTTAAAGAAAACAATCTGTTACAGGGAACGGCACTCATTGAGTCCCGTAGACAACTCAGTTTATATCCATGCATCTATCGATTTGTGAGTATGTCGCTCTCCGTCCAAAATTTCAGAACAGTAAGTTCATTTTAAAATGAATAAATCAGAGCTTTAACCAAGTTTTCTTGACCTTAAATAAAATTTTCTAAGTAGTTAAATGTGTTAGGAAGATACCTTAAAAAGATCAAAGTGTTTTTGATTTTTTTTTGTTGCTATTTTTAGAAAATCATACACAAACTCTAGACAGAGAGTTGTAGATTCCTGGGTGCTGTCTAGAGTTTTCCCCATTCCTAGAGATTCAACTGTTGGATCGTTGATGTTTTTTTCGGTTAGAAACTAGACTTAGAGAGGCATAACATACTAAAAAATCATTAAGATCCAACCGTTGGAAGTATTTTATTTCGATTTTTGAATGTCTGGTCTATTCTCTACCATTTCTATAATTCTATCACAATTTTGGTAGATCTTGTTAAACTTTGATCTAATGGCCCCCTAGTGTCTTAGGACTCAAACCCTATTTTAAACAAAGATAATTAAGCTTAAATCTAGAGGCTAAATGATCCAAATTAATGAATAATTCATAGCTCATTCATGTTTATATCCATGCATCTATCCATATATGTTGATATTCACGATTAGGATTAATCTTTAGCTTAAGGTTGTATTTAAATTGTACCTAGTTGAACATAACTATCGATTCTTTATGATCATGTTGGGATTACACCATCTCCATATGGGCATTGCATTAGCTCTTAGTTGAGACTTGCATATCTATGGAGGTGTTGTATTTCCAACTACTTATAAAGAATTTATAATTATGTCAACCCTTCCTATGCTTGATAGATTTAAGCTAGAACTTTGGATGTGTTATTTAGGAATCGATATTATATATTGTTCCAAGCATGTGGACTAATCTTTGTTTTGTAGCGCTTTCAAGGTACAATTTATTGACTCCACTCTAGTTTATTTTATTCTTTGATTTTATTGATTTTCGACTTCAAGTTCGACACCTTAGAATTAGGTCTTGCCTTATGTGTATATATGTGATTAGAGACCCTTTTCTTAGGATTTCTACTTTGTATGCATTGCACGTTTCCAATTTTACGGCTGGATCCCGGGTAAGTTCTCTAGTTCTCTATTGCATATCATATTGCTTGCTAATTGAATTATATGGTTTTGGATGCTATTTTATTGTTAGCAATCTTGCACCCTTTTTGATATGCTTTTGTAATGTATATGATATGCACAAAAATATCAGGTCAAAGTCAAGCATCGCCACCACAGCAAAGAGAAGCCAAGTCATCTTGAATTTGGACTGACTACACAGCCATCCCGGGCTATTACGCAAAACTGCCCGGTTTGGTCATAAGTCCGGGTGTTCTTTACAGATGGACCCTATATGGGCAAGCCCCTAGCAGGTGTGATTGCTTAGTCAACAAGCCTCCAGGCAGTTTCCTATCCCAGTTAGAAGACTAAATGGAAGGAGCAGGTAGTTCCCTAAACCACTTAGGAAACACCCCTAAATTTATGTAAATTAAGCTGTTAATAGATTTGGCTTCATAATCTATAAACTTACCTTGTACGGGTGGACTCTTGCACCTATAAAAGAGGCTACCCGCCCCCATTGAAAGGGGTCGCATTCTAAACCAATAGAATAGCATACTATTCTCACTCATACGCATACACCCAGTCGATTACACTGGTAGTGCCGCCCAAACTGTTGTCTGACCAGGCCCGCCGGTGATCTGCTAGTGAAGTGCTCCGACGCATCCGTGGATGTAGGTCACCTCATTAACTGGGCCGAACCACATATAAACTTCATTGTGTCTGACTCTTTCGTATATTTCTTCTTATCAAAATTTCGGCATCATCAGTTTGGCACCGCCTGTGGGAACCGATAAGTTTTTTACCACCAAATTTCTTGACTGATCAACATGCCACCGAAGACGGGTAAGAAAAATACTGCCTAGTCAGGTCAGGAGAACTTGCAGCTCGAGTAGCAGGCCGCCTCCATGACCTCTGAACAAGTGACAGCGGCGCTCGCGCAACTTCTGGAAGGCCAGCGGCAACCCCAGCAACAAATCAAAGCGTTGTTGGCCTTACAGAAAAAGCGTCCTCAATCCGAGAACCAGCCTGAGAAGAGTGGCCCCAACCGGGAGCCCGCACGAGTCCAAAACCATACCCATTCTGTGCCGGTGTCCCCGTCGGATTGGGAACACGACTGGGATGGTGACCGTAGCAGAGCGCCCAGGCGTACCAGGCGGCAAACTCAGAAAAATCCTCGCCGAGTGGAAGATGCTAGAGATATCATCAACAGACGACGTGCCACCAGGATGGAGGAATCAGGACCAAAGGCCTAGGAATCAGCCAAAGATCCTCCGGTCCGGAGCCGAGAAGATCTTAGGCATACGATTACTCGGAGCCAGAGCCGGGTTCTATCCCCAAGGATGACGTACTTCGAGGAGGAGGCCTCATCATTAGACCCAATGTACCGCTAAGATATGGAAAGGAGGACCGGGTAAGATGTAAAGGCCTAGATCGAGGACTTGTAGCAGCAAATCAAAAAACTGAACCGCAAGCAGCTCCACGATCATACCAATACAAAGAACGAGTCGCCTTATACTGCTCGGATCACCGCATTCCCCATCTCACAGAAATTTAAACTGCCACATCTTAGCTCTTATGACGGTTCAGGGAGTGCAGTGGATCATGTCCACACTTACAAGGCTCAGATAGCGCTAGTCATCACGGTCGATAAGTTACTATGCCTGGCCTTCCCTAGTACCCTTAAAGGCCCAGGTGCGCAGTGGTTCCACCCTCTGAAACCCCGAACGGTTGATGACTTCAAGACATTGAGCAAGCTCTTCATCAACCAGTTTGTGGGGATGCTCGATCGGTCACAACCGGACACCCAACTGCTTACCATCAAGCAGCGAAAGGGAGAGTTTCTGAGGGAGTACGTGGATTGTTTCAATCAGTAGAGGCTCCAGATTCGCAACCTGAACAAAATGGCCACAATCATGGCTTTCTGCTCGGTGGTTCAACACACCAAAGTTGCTACGTCATTCCACCATGATCGACCGGCAACCCTGGTGGAACTCTCAGAGAGGGTCAGAAAGTACATCAACATAGAGGAGTTTCTGAAGTCCAAGCTCGCCAGCTTTACGGGAAAAGAGTCCCCAAAAGCTAAACAGAAACATGAGGACTCAAAGAAAGGTCCGAGAAAGAAGTCCAGACAGGATTAGCTGAGAGGCAGTCGGGATCAGGCCCCGATTACCTTCACCCCACTTTCCCGGTCAATCTACGAAGTTATGGCCGCCATAGAGATCTAGAGGCTACTCTAGCAGCCTGTCGAGTTGAAAAGCCCGTCCGGTAAGAGGAACCGGGATAAGTTTTACCGCTTCCACAAAGACCATGGGCATGACACAGTGGATTACTTTAAGCTTAAGATTGCCATTGAGAAGCTGATCGAGCAGGGCCACCTAGCCGAATTCATGACAGCAGACATACGACCTCGGCAAGAAACCCAGGCTCCTGAGCAGCCATGACTCCCTCGGGCAAATCAATGTAATCTCCAGAGGCACTTCGGGCGAAAGGGATTCACAATCCGCCAGGAAGAGGCATGCCCGGGCATCTCAATCGGATGTCTGGCATGTCCAATCCACCCGCTCTCCCCAACTAATGTGTTGACATTCTCATCTGAGGACATGCTAGATCTGCACTACCTCATGATGATCCACTGGTGGTGACACTCTTCGTAGCAAACTACGTGATCAAAAGGGTGTTGGTAGACACGGGAAGCTCCTATGACATCATGTTTATCTCAGTATTTGATCAGCTCGGGATATCCAGGGATCGACTCCGACTAATGGCCACTAACCTGGTAAGTTTTAACGGGTCCAGCACCTAACCGCTCGGTACCATCATGCTCCCGGTTCTCATGGGATCTTACCCTCAGCAGGCATCCGTACTGGCAAGCTTTATGGTTGTAGAAGCTCCATCTGCGTACAATGTCATCCTTGGGAGGCCAACCCTCAATAAGGCCAAGGTAGTAGTGTCAACATACAGCTTGGTGGTTAAATTCTCGATCCCTCAAGGACCCGAGAGCCTATGAGGAGACCAAGTTGTCGCTCAAAGTTGCTATGTCAGTTCCTTATGCCAGGAAGTCATTACAAAAATGCTAAACATTCAGGAGATGGATCCTAGAGACAAAAGTGACGGAGTGGGTCCAATAGAAGAGCTAGAACAAGTGGTGTTGGATCCTCGATTTCCTGACCGGCCCGTCAACATTGGCACTCTCTTAGAGCAAGGCCTCAAGGAGGAACTGGTTTAGTTCTTACGGCAAAGCCAGGATGTCTTCGCCTGGAGCCATGAGGACATGCCTAGGATAGATCCCCAGGTCATGTCTCACCGTCTCAATACCAACCCGAATTCCCGTCCAATTAAACAGAAGAGGCGGGGTATGGCACCCGAGAGACAGGCGACAATTTGTGAGGAAGTCGAGAAGCTCTTAAAAACTAATTCCATCCGAGAGGTCCACTATCCCGATTAGTTAGCAAATGTGGTACTAGTCAAGAAAAGCAATGTGAAGTGGAGAATGTGTGTGGATTTCACTGATCTGAACAAGGCCTGTCCCAAGGACTGCTACCCATTGCCCATAATAGACCTCCTTGTGGACTCCATAGCTGGTCATGCGCTCCTCTCATTCATGGATGCTTACTCGGGGTACAACCAGATTAGCATGTACCTCGGGGATGAAGAGAAGACCTCCTTCATCACGAACCAAGGAACGTACTGCTACAAGGTAATGCCCTTCGGCCTCAAGAATGCATGGGCAACCTATCAACGCCTGGTCAACCACATGTTCAAAGACCTGATTGGGAAATCCATGGAAGTCTATGTTGATGATCTTTTAGTCAAAAACCGAGAAAAGTTAGACCATCTTGAACACCTGGTCGGGGCCTTCAGCATTTTGAGGAAGTTCGGGATGAGGTTGAACCTGGCCAAGTGCACATTTGGCATCTCGTCTGGAAAGTCTTTGGGCCACCTAGTGAGAAAATGGGGTATTGAAGCAAACCCTAACAAAATCCAGGCCATTATAAACATGCGGTCACCCAGGTCAACCAAGGAAGTTCAGAGCTTGCCCGGGCGGGTCGCTGCATTGAACAGGTTCGTCTCCCGAGCTACCGACCGGTATAGACACCCAATTTTGACCACGATGATAGGATTTAGGGCGGACAACATCTTGGAGGATTCAATGATGAAAAGTACCCTGTGGAAGGTACTGGATTCCACACAATTGAAAGATCAAACTTCAGAAAGTGACTTTAAGCTCAGAAAAACCCTTTTCCATGGATAAATCCCGATTTTGTCAAAATCGTCTCTCAGAATTCTTATTCTCCCAGGGTTATATGAACATTAAGTGTTCTAAATGCAGTATTCTAGGTATCCAAAGATTCAATTTTAAAGAAGAGTTTGAAATCGACGCACATTTGAAAGCAATTTTGAAAAAGACGTTGTTTGATTTCAAAAAGACGACGAAAGTTCCGAAGAACTTCCGGGCTTCAATTGGACTTCAATTCTCATTTCAAAACCTCCTGGAATATTTTTATACTGAAATTCAGCCTGGGAGCTTTCCAACAGTATGTAAACGGATGATTTTGGACACCAAAAGCATTTTTACAAAAATCTGGAAAAGCAGTGCACGTAATTTTTGAAACAGGGCTTGTGGATGACCAGAGGAACCAGAATAGTAGATGGCGGTTTTGGAAAGTGAGGTGGCGGGTCCTACAATAACTTCCACCTATGAATGGTGTTCTCCATCGCGTTTTTTTGGATCCAGACCCTTCTAGAAGGCTCCCACTGCGAGAAAATTGCCTAGAAATTGCGTTTAGGCACCGAAATAACCATTTTAACCCTTTTCTACTCTCTAAAAATCTTGTTTTAACCCTGTAACCTAAGAGTTAATTCTTCAAAACTCTATATAAGATCTCATGCATCTCATATGAGATCATCTTGGATCATCTAAGGAGTATCTTGAAAAGACCTTGAGATCATACAAGAGATAGACAAGAGAGTACACAAGGGAATATACTTGAAAATTTCTTTCAACTTAAGAGAGAATTCTAGAGAGAGAGAGAGAACTATTAATTGAAGTTTAGAAAACTAATCTTAGGGTAAGTAGATCAGATGAATTAGACATCAATTGCCTTCCTCAACTTCCATGGATGAGTGCTTGAAGAACACTTGAAGAAGAAGATCTTCAATTCAACTTTGGTTATAAAATTGAGAATCCTCCAAGAGGTAAACACTATAATTCATCTCTAATTCCTATTTTTTATATATATATATATATATATCTATAAGATTTGGATCTAGCTTAGTTTTATTTCATTTGTAGAACACTCATCTTCTTCATCTCTTGTTCTTCACATACTCACGTAGTTAGATCCAAATCTCTTTTTATTTTCATTGATAATTCATAATTAGAGATTGTTTTTCACTTTGATTTTCAATTTCGATTTCATTCTTCAATTTTAGTTTAAATCCATGCATACATGATTATATATATATGTATCTATTTTGAATTCTATGATGGTTTGGAAGTATGATCTATGAGAGGGATGATTCCTATGTTCATACCCATCTCTTGATTATTTCTATTACCTAGAATTCCTAATGAAATTCATCTCCAATAGGATATTTGCAAGTCCCTTTGATCCATAATCTAAAGTTCTCTATAGAACTTGAGGGCTAAATTGATTGGAAATCATGATAGTTAAGTAGATCTAGGAATTTGATCTCTCTAATAAGCTTCAATCAACACCTAAGATGTTTTCCTCATACTTTAAAATGAACTAGATGAAAATTCAGCAAAGCAGATTGGTTTTGTCCATGAGATTTGGTCCATCAAAACCCATAGTTTTATGGATTTCAAATTTTCTGAGTAAACTTTGATGAATTAACTTTCATTCGGTCCGTTTTGATAGCTTCTAGGATTCATATGCTACTTTTAGAAATTGTTGAGAAATCGGTTGACAGATTTGAACATAGTCTCTCTGTGCTTGAATTTTAGAAACTCTATAATAGTTATCGATGTTCCGCTTTTTGGGGATGATTCCTAACTCATGTATCTATATGCCGATGTAAAATCATGAGCATACGATCGAGTTAAGATTGTTTTCTAAGCATTTGAATTTGATACTACTATTCTGGAATTTTCTAGATTTAACTACAATTATGATCATGTATACAAAATGGTCATACCTTGTTCACTCAACAAGAATTGATGAATAAAACTTGGTTGAGAAATCATCTAGGATAATTGGATGAGAGATCAAGAGCTTATATATACTTGATTAACATGATTCATAAACTTCTATTATGCTTCTATTATGGTTTTGCATTCTTTTGTCAAATGATACCAAACTTTCAGAATAACAGAGTCTGTTCAAAACACTTTTTCAGAAACCTTATAATTATGACATGTCCATGGGATTATTTTTGTCATAAACTACAATGAAATAGCTTTCTTTTGACACCAGTAAAACTTCACAGGATTTTCGTAGAATTAATTATGATTTTTACAAAAAACAGTGGACAGTCCTGATCCACTATTCCCAAAACTCTTATTTCTCTCACTTTAAAAATGCTAAAGAGGTTCTACTTTTTGGAAAAGTTCCCTAGGACATGTATCTAACTTTCTGTAAAAGGGTTTTAACCCAGCTCATGTATAACACCACTTTTGATAGGCTTCATTAGAGGTTGCTGAATCTGGAAATTTGATTGATGACATTTTCTACTTGTTTTTCATGCATGTCATATGTTTGCTTGTGTTTTTGCAATACTTGGGTATTCTTTGGTGATTTAGTGCATAGAATTGAATGTCGTGGATCCGGACTTCGATTTGTGGGTTTGCCTTGTCTACATGTGGCTTAGTGCCCATGTATCGTGTACCTTCTTTATCCTTTCTCTTAGAATTTTTCTAGGTTTACAAGTTTATTTCCAACGACACAATTCCTTTAGGATAGTCTCCGTTTATATGCTTATTTGTTAGAGACATCTTATCTAGGATTGTTGTATGATTGCATTACACGTTTCTACTTCTTTTTTCTTTTGCGACTCCGCTTGAGTCAACCCAATGTAAGTCCTCTTGTTCCTTTTTGCATATCATGACATGTTTCCTTTATTTGAATCGATCCCGGGCGGGACTAACCACTGTAAGTATACCTCTCTCTTATATTGCATGTGCATCCAACTTCTACTTGATTTAATCTCTTGACATAATTTTCCTTAGATGTCCCCTTTTGACATGTATATATTATTTAGTATGTTTAAGGAAACAACATCAATTATGAATTAAGAACAAGGATATTTGAATCAAGGCATACCATTCGGTAGGGTGAGGAGGGGGTGCTTTAGTCCTGCTTAGGCTCCTTCCCCTCTCGTACCAAGACCCCTGAACCTAGTTTCTGGAAATGAAGGGCGAGTAACCTTATTCAATTTTGGGCGAGTCAAACTTGGGTTTCCTAATTCTCGATAAAAATTAGGTGGCGACTCTTTGTCTCTATGACTACGTGAGGAAGTTCTAGTTTTCCCTAAAGTGTACTCCTTGGGATTCGTCCTGGGACACTATCGAGGGAAAGCGCCAGGACGACTGAGCGGCACGTGTCCACAATCTGGCGACTCTGCTGGGGATTTGAACATGAAACTAATAGTTTCTTATTCTTTGAGGGTTTGACTTGAGCCAAAGAATATCCTTGTTATTAATTCAATAACCATGTTATTTCTGCCTGCATTTGCACTTGCATTGTTCTTTCACTGCGACTGCTTGAGACCATTGCCTTGTGGGTAGAGGGCCCTCTTTCCTCCATTTGTCAAGAGTTTTGGTAGCATGTAGTCACCGTTAGCCGTGTACCGCTTGTGGTATATAGAGCCCTTGGCTTGCTAATGGACCCCTTATGAGACTAAAACCCGGCCTTTGCATATCGCTTCTATAGAACACTTCAATTAGGATCTTGATTTTCATCTTTGATTAGGAGAATGTGATGAATTATTTGCGCTTGCCCGTAAGGGATTATGTGGATGATGAGGACGTGTATACGAAGGCATCATCAAACCTTGTGTGATAGATTCCTCTAGAGTAGTATGGTCTTTATCCAAACATCCAATCATTATTCGAGGACAATTTTGAAAATTTTGCAAATACAAGCACTTCCTTGAAAAACCCAAGTCTTTTGAAAAATTACGGGAATATCCCTTTCGAAAATTTGCTTTGAAATTCCTTTCACAAAATCCTTCCAAAAATTCTCCTAGATTTTAGAGAATCTCAAAATTTCTACTTTTATGATTCAATTTTAAAACCGTCTCTCAGATTTTAGAGGATTTCAAATTTCTACTTTGGTTTTTCAAATTTCAAAAAGAAATCATGATTCCAACTTTGATGATTCAAATCCAGATTTTATAATTTCAGAATTTCCTACCTCAATTTTCAAGAATCATGATTTCATACTACAAGCATTGATGGTTCAAAAGTATTTTTGAAATTTGCAAATCTCTCCCTTTCTTTCAAGATTTTTGTGAAAAATTCAATTTTGTAAACCTGGACCATCAAGAATTTCAAAGCTAAAAATCCTTGGAAAATGATTGGATTAGTAAGATGATTAGCATACTCAAGGAATCTTATGTGCTTATATGCTGATATGCTAGGTCTAAGCTAGATTAAGGTGTATTGCATTTAGATTTCATCTACATTGCATACACTGCACGAGCATTCCATATACGACTCACGAGTGCGACACCTCTAATATACTTTCAAAAAAGAACAATTGTTTTCCTCAGAATTTTGAAAAAGATTTCTTTGAAAATGTTTTTGAACAAAATGATTTGCAATCCACTTTTTGTAAAATATCATTCTTTGAAAAAGTCTTTTGCAAATAAGATACCTGATTATTTTGAAAATCCCTAATAAATAAGAGAAAAGAAGATAGGACCAAAAAGTTGCACTCCCTCCTGGGTCAGAGCTCCGAACAATCGTTTGATCAGATCAGAATTTGGGGTAAGATCAGCCAAATCAGTCAGGGTTGGAAAGATAACACATGAAGCCGATATGGATGCTAGGATGACTGCTATGGAATCTACAATCAACCAGATCAGTGAACTGCTTGTGAAAATGATGGGTGTGATAAAGCAATTGGCTGACACAATGCCTCCGACTCCACCTCTTGCACCTTGTGATGATAATAAGTGGTTTGAAAGATTGGCCAATCTAGGAATACAAACTCTGGATCAGGAAATCCTTGACAAGCTCACCAAGAGTGGTATACTGGAGAATGCGACCCGCAAGTGCAGAAGAATTGATGACCACAAGCTTGATAAGGAGGGCTTATTTGATATGCCCAATGCAAGGCCTTCAAAAAAGTTCAAAGGGCCTCTTTATTTGAACAATCATCCATTACCTGATAGCGATGCATTGGCACCACAATTTGCCAAATAAGAATATTAGAGTTGCAAGGGAAAACCATAATCAGGGACAGTCAAGAGAAAAGAGGGAGTTTTCTGAATTGGGAATGTCCTTGAGCGCTGCACTTAAGAGGATGCTAGAAAAAGGGTACTTGGAGAAATTGGAACCCATGCCAGAACATGATCCACTTCCACGAGGCTTCAAGACTGAGTACTACTGTGATTTCCATCAGAGCCGTGGGCATAGCATAGATACGTGCTGGAGACTCATGCATGAAATTCAGGACTTGATCAAAAATGGTATCATCATTCCTCTACCCCCAGAAGGCCCGAGGAACTCAAGCCTTTGTTAAAGAATGAAGAATCTGGGAGAGCCTACAAGGGGCAGTGTTGTGATGATGTTTGGAGTAGCTGCTTGTTGAAACTGAACGGATGTTTAAGAGGAATAAACAAGTCACAGTGATGCTCCACTTGAGATCAAGTCGAGTCAAGTCGAGTCAGTTTTGAGTCTTGTTGTCGAGTCTGTCTATCGTCAAGCTGTGTTTTGAGTCTATGTCAAGTACTGTAATCCTTGTCTTTCTAGTGATGAAATAAAGTCTTCATTTTCTTGATCTAATGCGCCTTGTCATGAATGAATGAATCTCTAAGCTGAAAATGTTATTTCTCTGATTATTGTGAAAAATACACTATTGATAATTTTCTGCATTGAAAAGAATCCTGAAAGGATCAAAAGTTGATTTTGCGCTAACACCGAAGAAAGCTAAGAATTGATTAGTTTTACTTTAAGAATCTTGAGATGCTTTTGCTTAAATCTTGAAAAGATATACTTGATAGTGACTCGGGACTAGCTTAAACCCTTGATCTTTCCATTTCAAAATCTTGAGCCCAGAAAAAAGAGCCACTCAAACCTGTCTAACCTGCAAGCCATGTAAACTTTGTCCTTGATGGTAGCCAAATATTTCGAATGAACTACTTCTCTCAAAAAAAGAAAAAGAAAAAAAAAAGAAAAAAGAAGCTCGCTATGATGAAAACCCAAAAGGGCGCCTAGGCAAAAGTTAGAGCATGAAAAGAGAAGAAAATTTTGCGTGTTGTTTTCAAGAACTTGATCCTAGCCAGTCAAAACTTTAGAGAGAGGAAAAGAAAGAAGAGAAAAAGAAAATGAAGAAGATTGAGAAATCGGGAACATGAATTGTCCCAAAGCTTTGAATTATATTCTCTTTGAATAAGCCCAAAAGATTTGAAGGGCTAGTCTTGTTCCAAAAACATGTATGATGTATGATGAAAGATGTTAAATTGATTGACTAGTGAAAAGGTGAAAAGAATCAACCGTCAAAAACACAAAGATAAAAGAAAAAGAAAAGAAAAGAAAAAGGAGAGGTAGTTTAGTTTCTTTCAACGCTACCACAAGTGACCTACTTCAGAATGTCTGCCTGATGACATGGCTTGAAAATCCCATCCCCCCCCCCCCCTCCCCCCAATTCTTGAATCCTTGCTCTTTCAAAACCTCTAGCCTTTGAGGAACTATGCTTGACCTGATTCCCACTCGGGGATACGTAGGCAACCTACTCGGTTCGGTTACTGCTCCTGAAACACTCAACCACATCTCAAATACCTTATTTCAAGACTTGGCTGAACTACTTTGGACCTAATTCCCACTTAGGGATAAGTAGGGGAGCTTCCCTGGCTCTCAGTCCCTGAACCTTGCAAACTAGGGGCAAAGCTTTCAAGTTTGCCTAGAGCCTCAAGATACCACTACCACACTAGGGGCAAACTGTGTTTGCCCAAACTTCCATCTATCACCATCAACTAGGGGCAAACATCGTTTGCCTGTACCCCCTTTCACATAGTAAGCGAATCCTGAATCGTCAAGTATATCTTTGAAAACACTTGAAATGAATTGTCTCTTATTCTATAAGCTAAGGCACTAATTCGAAGCGCATTTCAGAAAAAGCAAAGAATTGATTGAGATCCATATGGAATACTTTCAAAGCATTACTTTATCAACTGAGTATTATCACAATAAGATGAGAAGTGCACATGAAAGCAAAGAGATACTTCAAACATGACAAACGCGCATTAAGATTAAGGAAAATTGAGTTTTCTACTCCAAACTTCTACTTCAGTGTCAAGAGTATCATATTTTTGTGTCAATATTTGTCAACCTCTGTCGTGGTTAAGTCTTTCATCGTCTAGTCTGTTATGATCTCAAGTGTGTGGGTCCAAAGTGATCTATAATTGTGAAACTTTAAAAGCATCCAAAGGTGGATACAAGCAGAAGTTCTGAACATTGTTGTTACATCAACTTATCCTAGTCAAGATGAAGTGTCAAGTGGTTGATGGAAAAATACTAATCAGAAGACCGACCTTAAATGATGAGTTGAGCCATTGTTGAAACAAGATCAGTATACCTTGCATGAATATCTGCTAGAATTGGTTGAAGATTTATGAGGCACATCAAAGTCATACCGAAATCATCAGGTCTTTTGAGTACCTATCAATCATGGATCAGAATTATGATATCAGGAACTTAGTTTTGACCTCGGATTAATCCAATCTTGATATATAAGCCTTAAGAGTGCTTGAAACTTGTTGAAATTGGTATGAAGGACCCGTGGGAATTTGAATCTTGGTAGAAGCCGTTCAGAGTTGAAGAAAAGTCTCCAAACATGAAGAATAGAGGGCTCCGTAGCTTGAAATAGCCAAGAATTTACAACGAAGTCACGTAGATTTGGGTTGATTGTGTGTTGGATATTTGGGTCTACTGTCATTCGAGAATTACATCCAAAAAGGATTTCCAGAAGATGGATTAGAATTCAGAATAGGCTCAGAATAAACCAGATGTATTTGCAAGAATATTTGAGCTGGTCAAAGCACCGATATGAGTTTCAGATGGAATCAACAGAGCCTCCAGAATAGAAGCTTTTGACATCTATCAGAATTTTAGCAACCTCCCCAGTAGAGGACTTTCATCAATCGTCTAAGTGGTTAGGACTCTCAAGTACCGAGTTTAAGATTAGATCGAGTTTAAGATCACGTCAAGTTTAAGACAGAATCGAGTTTAAGATTAGATCGAGTTTAAGATCAGGTCAAGTTTAAGACAGAATCGAGTTTAAGATTAGATCGAGTTTAAGATCAGGTCGAGTTTAAGATTGAATCAAATTTAAGATTAGATCGAGTTTAAGATCAGGTCAAGTTTAAGACAGAATCGAGTTTAAGATTAGATCGAGTTTAAGATCAGGTCAAGTTTAAGAAAAAATCGAGTTTAAGATTAGATCGAGTTTAAGATCAGGTCAAGTTTTAGACAGAATCGAGTTTAAGATTAGATCAAGTTTAAGATCAGGTCAAGTTTCAAACAGAATCGAGTTTAAGATTAGATCGAGTTTAAGATCATGTCAAGTTTTAGATCGAGTTTAAGATCAGGTTGAGTTTAAGATCATATCGAGTTTAAGATCATATTGAGTTTAAGATTAGATCGAGTTTAAGATCATGTCAAGTTTAAGATCAAGTCAAGTTTAAGACAGAATCGAGTTTAAGATTAGATTGAGTTCAAGGTCGTGTCGAGTTTTAGATCGAGTTTAAGATCGTGTCGAGTTTTAGATCAAGTTTAAGATCGTGTCGAGTTTAAGATTAGATCATGTCGAGGTTAAAATTTTGCCAAATTTAAGAGTATATTGAGTTTATGATTTTGCCAAGTTTAAGATCATGTCGAAGTTTAAGATTGATGTGAGTTTAAGGATAGGTCAAGTTTAAGATCATATCATGTTTAGGACTAAGTCAAGTTTAAGAAATTATCATAAGACCTATTGAGAATAAGACTTGTCTAGAACCCTCGTCATTAAGAAACTTAAATCAATAAAATAGATTGTGTCAAAAGTTTTGACTATGTGAGAGAGAGTCGTCGTATCCCTTGCATTAGATTTTGCATCTAGAACCCTTGAGGATGATTCCTCCAGCACGTGCACATTCACATTTTTGTACTGCATCAGCATCCTAGGATAAGAGCATTTCATCTGTATTACTGTTTATGTGTTCTTTGTCTCCTTGTGCGCTTGAACTACACCCTAGTCTGATTCCTGGAAAGGATACGTAGGCAGCTCCAGTGGAGCACGACCAGTAGCGGCTTAGATTTAGTAGCCTTTACCCAGCATTGCATTGCATTATTGCATTTCGTAATTTCTTGATTTTCTCTAATTTTGAATTTCTTGATTTTTGCGGATTTTTGTTTTTCCTAAAACCTCTCAATGTGGTATTGGGTGCCTTCAAAGCTTTGGTACTCACTTGCAGTTCACGTTGTTCACAACAAGCTCTGCTAAAGAGGGGCAAACTGTAGACACCCAATTTTGACTACACTGATAGGATTTAGGGTGGACAACATCTTGGGGGATTCGATGATGAAAAGTACCCTATGGAAGGTATTGGATTCCACACAATTGAAAGATCGAACTTCAGAAAGTGACTTTAAGCTCAGAAAAGCACTTTTCCATGGATAAATCCCAGTTTTGTCAAATCGTCTCTCAGAATTCATATTCTCCCAGGATTACATGAACATTAAGTGTTCTAAACGCAATATTCTAGGTATCTAGAGATTCAATTTTAAAGAAAAGTTTGAAATCGACGCACATTTGAAAGCAATTTTGAAAAAGACGTCGTTTGATTTCAAAAAGACGACGAAAGTTCCGGAGGACTTCCGGGCTTCAATTGGATTTCAATTCTCATTTCAAAACCTCCTAGAATATTTTTATACTGAAATTCAGCCTGACAGCTTTCCAACGGTACATAAACGGACGATTTCGGACACCAAAAAGCATTTTTACAAAAATCTGGAAAAGCAGTGCACGTAATTTTTGAAACAGGGCTTGTAGGTGACCAGAGGAACCAGAATAGTAGATGGCTGTTTTGGGAAGTGAGGTGGTGGGTCCCACCATAACTTCCACCTATGAATGGTATTCTCCATCGCATTTGTTTGGATCCAGACCCTTCTACAAGGCTCCCACTGCGAGAAAATTGCCTAGAAATTGCGTTTAGGCACCGAAATAACCATTTTAACCCTTTTCTGCTCTCTAAAAATCTTGTTTTAACCCTGTAACCTAAGAGTTAATTCTTCAAAACTCTATATAAGATCTCATGCATCTCATATGAGATCATCTTGGATCATCTAAGGAGTATCTTGAAAAGACCTTGAGATCATACAAGAGATAGACAAGAGAGTACACAAGGGAATATACTTGAAAATTTCTTTCAACTTAAGAGAGAATTCTAGAGAGAGAGAGAGAACTATTAATTGAAGTTTAGAAAACTAATCTTAGGGTAAGTAGATCAGATGAATTAGACATCAATTGCCTCCCTCAACTTCCATGGATGAGTGCTTGAAGAACACTTGAAGAAGAAGATCTTCAATTCAACTTTGGTTATAAAATTGAGAATCCTCCAAGAGGTAAACACTATAATTCATCTCTAATTCCTATTTTTTATATATATATATATATCTATAAGATTTGGATCTAGCTTAGTTTTATTTCATTTGTAGAACACTCATCTTCTTCATCTCTTGTTCTTCACATACTCACGTAGTTAGATCCAAATCTCTTTTTATTTTCATTGATAATTCATAATTAGAGATTGTTTTTCACTTTGATTTTCAATTTCGATTTCATTCTTCAATTTTAGTTTAAATCCATGCATACATGATTATATATATATGTATCTATTTTGAATTCTATGATGGTTTGGAAGTATGATCTATGAGAGGGATGATTCCTATGTTCATACCCATCTCTTGATTATTTCTATTACCTAGAATTCCTATTAAAATTCATCTCCAATAGGATATTTGTAAGTCCCTTTGATCCATAATCTAAAGTTCTCCATAGAACTTGAGGGCTAAATTGATTGGAAATCATGATAGTTAAGTAGATCTAGGAATTCGATCTCTCTAATAAGCTTCAATCAACACCTAAGATGTTTTCCTCATACTTTAAAATGAACTAGATGAAAATTTAGCAAAACAGATTGGTTTTGTCCATAAGATTTGGTCTATCAAACCCATAGTTTGATGGATTTCAAATTTTCTGAGTAAAGTTTGATGAATTAGCTTTCATTCGGTGCGTTTTGATAGCTTCTTGGATTCATATGCTATTTTTAGAAATTGTTGAGAAATAGGTTGACAGATTTGAACATAGTCTCTTTGTGCTTGAATTTCAAAAAATCTATAATAGTTATCGATGTTCCGCTTTTTGGGGATGATTCCTAACTCATGTATCTATATGCCGATGTAAAATCGTGAGCATACGATCGAGTTAAGATCATTTTCTAAGCGTCTGAAGTTTATACTACTATTCTGAAATTTTCTAGATTTAACTACAATTATGATCATGTATACAAAATGGTCATACCTTGATCCCTCAACAAGAATTGATGAATAAAACTTGGTTGAGAAATCATCTAGGGTAATTGGATGAGAGATCAAGAGCTTACATATACTTGATTAACATGATTCATGAACTTCTATTATGCTTCTATTATGGTTTTGCATTCTTTTGTCAAATGATACCAAACTTCCAGAATAACAGAGTCTGTTTAAAACTTTTTTCAGAAACCTTATGATCATGACATGTCCATGGGATTATTGTTTTCATAAACTACAATGAAATAGCTTTATTTTGACACCAAATAGAACCTCACATGATTTTTGTAGAATTAATTATGATTTTTACAAGAACAGTGGACAATCCTGATCCACTGTTCCCAAAACTCTTATTTCTCTCACTTCAAAAATGGTGAAGAGGTTCTACTTTTTGGAAAAGTTCCCTAAGACATGTATCTAACTTTCTGTAAAAGGGTTTTAACCCATCGCATGTTTAAGACCACTTTTGATAGGATTCATTAGAGGTTGCTGAATCTGGAAATTTGATTGATGACATTTTCTACTTACTTTTCATGCATGTCATATGTTTGCTTGTGTTTATGCAATGCTTGGGTATTATTTGGTGATTTAGTGCAGAGAATTGAATGCCCTAGATCCGGACTTTGATTTGTGGGTTTGCCTCGTCTACATGTGGCTTAGTGCCCATGTATCGTGTACCTTCTCTCTCCTTTCTCTTAGAATTTTTCTAGGTTTACAAGTTTATTTCCATCGACACAATTCCTTTAGGATAGTCTCCGTTTATATGCTTATTTGTTAGGGACATCTTATCTAGGATTGTTGTATGATTGCATTACATGTTTCTACTTCTTTTTGCTTTTGCGACTCCGCTTGAGTCAACCCAATGTAAGTCAACATGTTCTCTTTAGCATATCATGACATGTTTCCTTTATTTGCATCGGTCCCGGGCGGGACTAGCCATTGTAAGTATACCTCTCTCTTGTATTGCATGTGCATCGACTTCTACTTGATTTAATCTCTTGACATGATTTTCCTTAGATGTTCCATTTTGACATGTATATATTATCTAGTATGTTTGAGGAAACAACATCAATTATGAATTAAGAACAAGGATATTTGAATCAAGGCCTAACATTCGGTAGGGCAAGGAGGGGGTGCTTTAGTCCTGCTTGGGCTCCTTGCCCTCTCGCACCAAGACCCCCGAACCTAGTTTCTGGTAATGAAGGACGAGTAACCTTATTCAATTTTGGGCGAGTCAAACTTGGGTTTTCTAATTCCCGATAAAAATTAGGTGGCGACTCTTTGTCTCTAGGACCGCGTGAGTAAGTTCTAGTTTTCCCTGAAGTGTGCTCCTTGGGATCCGTCCCGGGACACTATCGAGGGAAAGCGCCAGGACGACTGAGTGGCGTGTGTCCACAACCGGTGCCTGCCTTTTTTCAGAATCGTCTGCAAGGCCTTTCAGTGGTCAGAAGAGTGCGAGGAGGCATTCCAGGTGCTCAAGAAGTACATGGAATCGCCCCCTTTACTCTCAACACCTGTGCCAAACGAGGATTTGTTCTTATATTTGGCAGTGTCAACTTCAGCGGTCAGCTCGGTTCTCATCCGAGAAGAACACAGGATATAATTCCCAGTCTACTATACCAGCCAAGTGCTTCAAGGGGCAGAAAGCAGGTATTCCCAGATCAAGAAGCTCGCATTCGCCCTCATCACCTTTACTCAGAGACTCCGTCCGTACTTTTAAGCCCACGTCATTATGGTCCTCACAGACCAACCTCTCCGCAGGATCTTAAGCAGGCCCGGGACGTCCGGGAGGGAGGCTCATTAAATGGGCCTTGGAGTTAGAAGAGTTTGAAGTGGTCTACCGACCCCGGACGGCGATCAAAGGACAAGCCGTAGCAGACTTTCTCATTGAGTACACATACTTGGAGGATCTGGTAGAAGAGTCCGCCCCGCCAGATCTACCGCCCTGGATATAGTCAGACATCCCAACCTGGACACTTTACGTGGACGGGTCTTCCAACAAACAAGGCAGCAGGGCAAGGATAATCCTGACCACACCGGATGGGATCCAGCTCGAGTATGCGCTTAGGTTCGGATTCAAGGCCTCCAATAATGAGGCCGGGTATGAAGCCCTACTGGTCAGATTATAAATGGCACCCTCAATGGGTGTGCTGTACATTCAAGGGTACAGCGACTCTCAGCTCATGGTAAATCAAGTCAATCAAGAGTATGAGGCTTAAGAGGATAACATGATAGCTTATCTAGCCCTTGTTCGAGCAGTTTCAAAGAAACTTCAGGGGTTCACCATCACGCAGATACCTAGGGAGGAGAACATTAGGGCTGACCGGTTAGCTCACCTTGCTTCATATTCTGAATCAGACTTGCCCGGGATAAGGATAGAGTACCTACCCGAGCCAAGTGTGATCAACTCGGAATGCATGGAGGTAGAACTGGTTGCCTCAGAACCTAGCTGGATGGACCCAATCATGGCATTTCTGGCAACAGGCGCTTTACCAGACGGAAAGGAAGAACCTCCCCGGGTTAAATACCAAGCAGCAAGGTTCCACGTTATTGATGGCATCCTCTACAAAAGGGCATTTTCTATACTGTACCTCTGCTGTGTCCACCCTGAACAGGTCCAAGCAGTACTATACGAAATCCACGAAGGGGTGTGCGGGAACCACATCAGAGGCTGGGCACTCTCACGCAAAGCCCTGGTGCAAGGTTACTACTGGCTGACCATGGCCAAGGACTCTCAAGAATACGTCAAGAGGTGTGATATGTTCCAAAGATTTTCTTCCATGATCAACTATCTGGGTGAACTTCAGACGCCAATCCTCAGCCCCTGGCCGTTTGCTCAGTGGGGTATTGACATCGTCGGTCCTCTCCCAAAGGGAAAATGACAAGTCAAGTTCGCCGTCATAGCCGTGGACTACTTCACTAAGTGGGTAGAGGCCGAGCCCTTGGCAACAATCACCGAGAATAAAATGGAAAGCTTCATGGAGGGGAACATCCTCAGCAGGTTCAGCGTTCCCCGAGTTTTAGTTAGTGACAATGGTAGACAATTTGATACCCCGGTATTTACGCAGTTTTGCTCGGGCTACAGGATATCCAATCACTACTCCTCCCCCGAGCACCCCCAGGCAAATGGCCAAGCCGAGGTGACCAACCGGACTATTCTCCAGTCAATCAAAACGAGGCTTGAAAGCGCCCAAGGACTATGGGCAGAGGAACTACCGACCCTCCGATGGGCCTACCGCACTACACCTACACCCCGAGCGGCAATAGGCGAAACACCGTTCTCTCTAACCTACGACTTTGAGGCAGTGGTCCCCATGGAGCTTGGTTACCTACTTACCGGATGGCAAATTTCAGCGAGCTAGACAATGAAGATGCCCTCAGGGCAGAACTTGACTTGGTTGAAGATAAAAGACACCGGGCATATCTAAAAGTGGTGGCATACAAGCAGAGAGCCTCCCGGTACTTCAACAACAGGGTCAAGCACCGCAGTTTTCAGGTGGGAGACTTGGTCCTTAAGGCTGTAAACCAGTCTACTAGGATCCCGGTCCATGGAAAGTTGGGGCCAAACTGGGAAGGCCCATACCTAGTTACTCGAGTCAACCGCCCGGGCACCTATTGGTTACAAATTCTAGATGGGCACGGCCTCTCTCATCCTTGGAACGTGCAGCACCTTCGCAAGTACTTCCAGTAAAACGTGACAATAATGTTGGCTAGGAACCATATAGCTCGACCCGAGCATATCTATTCATATAGTAATAAAAGTTTCTTTTTTCGCCAAACAAATCTTCTACGTGCTTGATCACTCAAAAGTCCTCGGGGTCAGACCGCAGGCACTTTAAAAGACCTCGGGGTTAGACCCCAGGCACTCAAAAGACCTCAGGGTTAGACCCCAGACACTTAAAAAGACCTCAGGGTCAGACCCCAGGCACTTAAAAGACCTCGGGGTTAGACCCCAGGCACTTAAAAGACCTCAGGTCCAAAATCTGAGGCACAGGCTTCGCTTAGGTCCAACCTACAAGGGGGGGCAATGCCCCCTAGGTGGCTAAAGATGGCAAGTCCCAAAAGACCCTACAACTTCCCACATTCTAGGTCGATTTCCTATGGTCACCCCCTCTATACGCCTGCCTTAGCAAAAGCTTGGGGGGCAAGGCAGACTAAATAGGAAATCACACCGGATACTAACAGGACTTGGAATCCTAGAACACTTCTAACATTCCTAAGTACCTACAGTACCCAGAGAAACAGTCCGAGTAGTAAACAGTCACAAACCTGTACTATACCCAAGCGGGACCCCCATATCATGTCCCTGAAAGACCAAGTGTTCTCTACCAGTTATAGTCCTAACTTTTGCTTAGGCAACGTTCCTATGGGATTACAACAGGTCGGTTACAGGCAATCATAAATAGGCATTCAAGTGCAAAAATAATTGATGGAAAGACTGGTCTCAAGGAACTTTTTATTAATTAAAAAATAGTTTGTACAACTTGGGGGGCAGTTATAGTAGCCTCCCAAAAAAAAATAACAAAGAGGGAAATAGAAAATACAATTCAAGGACTAAGCATCGTCAATCTTGACCAAATATTCACTCTCTTCGGTCTTTCCCAATGGGGTGGCTCCTCCGCCCAGAACCGAGCTTCCGCCCGGGGCGGCAAAACCGCCAGCAACTTCGGCCAAGGCGATGGAGTTGTCAGCTTCTTCGGTTTGGGCAGTAGGATCGAGGTCCTAGTAGTCCAAATCAATCCCCTCATAGGACGAGATGTCCCATTCGGGGTGATCCCGGGCTAGCCTTCACTTGAGGTCCTCGTAGTCTTGGAAGAAGCCGTCATCAAAAGCCTTCTCCCTGGCTCCCACCGCCGTTGCCTTAGCCGCAGCCTTTTCCTTAGCCTCTGTAGCAGGTGCAATGGCCTGGGAAGCCTCCAGATCCGCCAAGACAGTCGCCAACTCTGCCTGGGCTACACCAAGGCTCAGGGCCAAGCCCTTCACCTTATCATTCTCCAAAGCCAGGGCATTTTTCCTGGCCTCCGAGGTCGCTCGCTCCTTAAATAGAGTGGTTTTAGTAGTAGTGGCCATCCCGACCAAAGAGGGTAGGAAGGACTCAGCCCCTGTGGCCATGTAGCCGACCTGCAAAGAATCCAAGACGATCAGTTAACAAGTTAAACACAAAAGAAATTCTGGTAAAGAGGAGCAGAAGCGCCAAGTGCTTATAATATGGGAAAGACTGTACAAGCATCTCTGACATGCCTCAGAAGACATGTTTGCACACGCCTCTACCTGGCTGAGGAGAAGGGCGGACTTGACCCTCTCCCTGATTACTGCCGATTCCTCAACCGGCACCCCGGATGGTATTCCTGCTCGGGGGAAGTCTCGGCCACCACCACATGGGGAGCTGAAGTCCAGACGGGTCCGTACGGTTTGCAGTCCCGTGCCGGATATGCCTCAGCGGGAGCTCGCCGTCCAAGGCTTCCGCGGCAGGCCTTTTTCCTTGTGCCATCGCCAACCGGGCAGCAGCAGCAGCAACAACATCGGCCTGCCTCTCCCTTAATTGCTCCAAATTCCTCTTTGGGGCCATTTCTATAAAAGGAAAGCAGTTATCAAGTCAGTAATTAGAGCAACGAGACAATGAAGGATAACCAAAATTAAGTTACCGATCAAACTCTTACCCAGGATGATTGAGGGAAAGACAGGGGCTTCGGCGGGGTGTTCTGGTCGGTAACCGCCTCTTTGATCTCCCGAGCGGGTTAGAACATCCCAAATGTTGATAGGACGGTCCGCCAAGCTTCTAATTCTCTCTTGGCACTCCCCAGAAATACTAGGTGGGCTGGCTAACCCCGCTATAATGCAAAATATAACGTAGTTAGTCTTGAATCAAAGTAAAGGAAGTGAACGGAAGTTACTGCACTAACTTACCCCTTATCTGGATCCCCCGAGCCCGCTCACAGAGTCTAAGGGTGGATACTTAGAAGAATCTATTCTTCCAACCCTTGTTGTTGCTCGGGCAATTCATTATGATCTTTCTCCCCTACAGAGCACCAAGAGAAAAGAACTTGGTCTCCCCATGTAGGGGAAACGGTCGGTACATCGAGAGAAACTCCTGGACGGTAAGCTCATACCCAAAAACTCAAAGAGAGATGGACCCTATGAGGAATCTCTAACGGTTCGGGGCCAGCTGCCCCGGGGCAATCCGCAAGTATTTAAGAACGTCCTGAGCGACCGGATGGAGGGGAATGCGGAATCCATCCATGAGGATGTCCTCATATAAGGTGGTGAAACCCCGCTGGTAGATTTGGGCTCCGCTGACATTCACGACCAGGGAGCAATAGTCGGGAAGGTTATACCTATCCCTAATGTGGCTGAGATCTTTAGTACACAGGGTGGACAGGATGAACTCACTGGCTAAGGCTACTTCAGGGTCGGGTTCCCCTGGTATTTCAGCACTCGAACCCCAGGAAACGGAAGCAATGGGGGCGCCCTGGACCAACTCATCGTCAGATAGACGGATTGGGATTCTTCCCTCGCTATGGTGATCAGAGGGGTACACAGATGTTAGACTTAGACTTGTGTCTGGAATCTCTGACCGGGACCGCTCATCCTCTGACCGAGAAGACGAGTCAAAACCAGAGTGACACATCCTTAGGGTTTTGGTGACTGGGCCAGGAAGTAGAGGATGACCTAGGTATGGGTCAGGAACTCCGAGTCTGAGGTATAAAGGGGGCAGGGTTATTAACCTAAAGGGCAGAAAGTATACAGTCTTAAAGACAAGGTAACACTCGGTCAGAACTACCCTGGGACCGCCCGCTTGGTTCAACCTATCTAACATACCTCCTGACTTGAAGAAAGAATAGAACCTGAGAAAGAAAAAGTCCCACTCCCATTCTAACCTAAGAGGGTTCGTCCTCTCCAGCCTCACTCAGGAAAAGAAGAAAAAAAAGGTAGAAGAAGAGGAAGAGGATGATGAACTAAAACTGAAAAGGGAACCCTTACAAGGATTAGCGCAGAAGAAGAGCTCGAGAAGCTTTCCCGGATACTTTTTCTGCTCTCAAACTGCTCAGTATCTTTATTAATTGGTCGCAGGAATCCCAGAAATGAACAAGTGTTCTTTATATAGGGAACGTGGATGGTCCAGATCAAGCTAGATCTAATGGCCAGGAAATTTTCCCACCTAAACCTGACTACAACTGTCATCTCGGGCACGCAGAATGTTGCCTCAAAAGATGTGCATAATTAATGCCAGATGTGACAGTCCAGTTACGAAGTGACTATTCGGTTACGCTCATACCAGCCTCGCTGGATCCTGACCAGGCCAGTGACCAGGTGACACGTGGCAGAAGTTGGTCCCAGGCCCACATAGCCACTGCTCAGTCCTGACTCCGGAAGACCAGCTCGATCGATCACAACCCGGGTGGCCACCCGGGGCCATTTGCCGACGTTTTTTAAGAATCAATCTTAATTTTCAAACCTCATCCGATAGAGCATCCCATTAGTTTCGAAAATGGGAGGCAGCTGATATGCACAAAAATATCAGGTCAATGTCAGGTCTCACCACCTCAACAAAGAGAAGCCAAGTCATCTTGAATTTGGATTGACAACACAGCCAACCTGGGCTGTTATGCAAAATTGCCCGATTTGGTCGAAAGTCTGGGCGATCTTTCCATATGGACCCCACATGGGCAAGCCTCCAGGCAATTTTATGTCCCAATTAGAAGACTAAATGGAAGGAGTAGGTAGTTCCCTAAACCACTTAGGAAACAATCCTAAATTTATGTAAATTAAGCTATAAATATATTAGGCTTCCTAATCTATAAACTTACCTTGTACGGGTGGTCTCTTGCACCTATAAAAGAGGCCACTCGCCCATATTGAAAGGAGTCGCATTCTAAACCAATAGAATAGCATATTATTCTCACTCATACGCATACACCCGGTCGGTTTCACTAGTAGTGCCGCCCAAATTGTTGGCTCACCAGGCCCGCCGGTGATCTACTAGTGAAGCACTCCGATGCACCCATGGACGTAGGTCACGTCATTAACTGGGCCGAACCATATACAAACTTCATTGTGTCTGATTCTTTCATATATTTCTTCTTATCCAAAATTTTGGCATCATCAGTATATATACATATATATTAGTTGAGGGCATGCCTAGATTAATAATTCAATTAAAAAGGATATTGAGTAGAGGTCGATCACGAGATAGGATGAAAGGGGGTGTTTTAGTCTGCCGGGCTCCTTCCCCTTTCATTCCATAATCCCCGAACCCAGTTTATCTTTGGTTTCACAAAAGATCGGTTTGCTTTTAAAATGGTTTCTTAATTTTCATTTTAAAAATTAAGAGGTGACTCTTTGTATTTGAATTTGAAAGAAATTGTTTTAAAATTAAAAGTGGTCCCAAATGCCGGTATCCACAATCTGACGACTTTGCTGGGGATCGAACTCAGAATCTCTAGTTTTGCAGACCAGAATTTTTGATTTTGGGTTCACTCGAGAATTAGACTTGAAAGCATCCTTTTAATCGAATTAACTAATTTTTGTGTGCACGTTGCATTACACTTGCATGTCTCGCCTGTCGATTGCACGGAACTATGACCTTGGAGGCTCGGGGCAACCCGGTCGGTTCAGCTATGATGGGACTGTGTGATCACCCTTGATCTCGTACTGTGTGTTGGTATATAAAGCATCCTATCGGATGTGTGTCAAGGGTTCCTTATTTTGACCGAAACTCGGCCTATGCATGATAGCTTCTATAGAACCTTTCAATATAAGAAATCAATTCTTGATTAGGATTACGTGCTAGGAAGTTCTGTATGCCCGGAAGGGATTATTTGAGATGATGATAATGCTTGCTTGATGTAGGATGTATAATCTTTTAATCACCTTTTAGCAATTCCTCTTCATGTCTTATGACATTTTGAGAACATGCCGAATCTTGATTATAAAATTACATCTCTTATATCATGTTTAGATGAGCATCATTGACCTTGTATATATTCGAATTCATGGAAAGTATGGTAATAATCCGATCACGTGATCCTTCTACCCAAAGAATTTTAAATCCATCTTTGTAAGCAAACGTATTTTTGTCATCTTTATTCTAAAGTTTGAATCGTACTTTCGAAATCTTTGAAGTTCACTTTTTTATTAAAGCCTGTGGATATCGCAGTTTTCTTTCTTTTACCCACAACTTCTCTTTTAAAATTCTTTCAGAAAATAGAAAACAAATGAGTCGCCACTTAATTTTTAAAAGGAAAATTAAGAAACCACTTTTAAAGCAAACTGGTCTTTTTAGAAACCAGAGATTAACTAGGTCCGGGGATTATGGAATGAGAGAGGAAGGAGCTCGTCGGACTAAAACACCCTCTCTCATTCTATCTTGCGATAGGCCTCTACTCAACATCCTTCTAATCGAATTATTAATTTAAATGTGCCCTCAACTAATATATATGTATAGATATACGTTACAAAAAGCATGTCCAAAGGGGTGTAAAATTGCAATTGATAAAATATCATTCAAAAATCACATATTTCAAGTAGCAAGCAACATGATATGCACTAGGGAAAAAGAGAACTTACCCGGGATCCAGCAGCGATATTAAACGTGCAATGCATACAAATAAAAGAAAATCCTAAAAAAGAGTCTCTAATCACATATACATATTAGGTAAGATCCTAATTCTAATGTGTCGCGCATGAGGTCGAAAATCAATAAAATCAAAAAATAGAATAAACTAGAGAAGAGATGCGAAATTGTACCTCAAATGCGCTACAAAACAATGAGTTAGTCCACATGATATACAAAATGTAAAGTTGGATCTCAAATAACAATCCTAGACTTCTAGCTTAAATCTATCAAATGTAATTAAATCTAAAGTAACCAAGTCCTAATTATAAGTGTCAAGCCATATGAATATGTACTTGAAAAGAATAAATTATTGGAGTACTCAATGATTTAGATCACTTAAACTTTGAATTCAAGCTTAACTAATCATTATTGAAATATGGTTTGAACCTTGACTCATGAAAATTTCATCTAAACCATTATTCACAAGATTTTATGACAACTACTGCAGAATTCTGGAAATTGCTGAGAGCAGATTATAACTTTAAAAAATGCAAAAGCGTGGTTCCCGTGGTTTGATCTTGATGCATTTTGGACATAGGATGCCTCTGTGTGTCTAGTTTTTAACCAAAAAAAGAAATCAAAGTTTCAATGGTTGGATCTCTGGGAATTGGACAAAAACCAGACATCACTCAGCACTCTACAACCTTCTGTCCAGAGTTCTTGTACGATTTTCTAAAAATAGTAAAAAGATCAGAAATGCTTTGTTCTTTTTAGGGTGACTTCCTAACACATTAATCTACTTAGAAAAAATTATTTTGGGTCACAAATACTTTATTAAAGCATTGGTTTACTTATTTCAAAAGAGTGTTACTATGCTGAAACTCTGGACAGATTGTAGTGACCTTACAAAACTCACAACCAAACCACTTTAGACATGAAACCACCTTAAAACAAAAATTACAGTGGTAGAATATTGTGTTATTGACACTTTCCCATTTAGACGGTTAGATTTCGAACTAAAAATCTTTGATCAAAAACAGTTTGTGAACTCACTGTTTTCATTTGTCAAGTTCAACTTTTATTTGTTAACTCCAACTATTGAACCATGAAGTTGGACTTAAACTAAGCCATCTTCTCCTACCATTTGATGGTCATTGGAGACTAAAGACCTTTATATTTACAGATTTCAAGTGAAGTATGAATGGACTTCATGAAATCTCAAGATAAGGAATCTAAACCATGGGGATGGGCTTAGACTCAAAACCACTTTCTCCTACCATTTGATGGTCATTGGAGATGAAGACATGACTATACTCATGAGTCTCAAAGGACTATAGAAAGGATTCCATGAAACATAAAGTTTAGAGGATCCAAGTCATGAGTGTGGACTTAGATCCATCTATTTGCTTATAAAATGGAGTGATGATCAAACTTTGATTCCCATGTGAAGCACAAGCTTACATGGGATTCAAAAGATAATGTTCAAGAGATTTCAAGAGAGATATTGAGAATCTCTAAGAGTCTCAAGAAGGAAGTATGATCAACAAAAGAAATGGAGCAAAGAAAATAAAAAGGTTTGAGGATTAGAGATTCAAAAAAAAAAGGAAGAATGCAAATAGACAACTTATGGTTAGAGGATCACCTCCAAACTATCCTTAAAGTTTCTCTCCTTTGAAGATCTTCCAAACTCTTCTTCAAGCTCTCCAAAACTCTCTCTTTTCTTTCTCAAAAATGTGTTAGTATAGTGGTGGTTATCTCTCATGTATTGTGTTGTATGTCTCTCCTGTATTGTGTAGTATATCTCCCTCTTTTATAGACAAAATTACCAAGTATTTTCAGTGAATTCGGAGTAAAAGACAGGTATAAATGTCTCATTTGGTGGTACAATACGTACTTCCTAAAATTAGACAGACTGTTGCCCAGGGCGGCAGTCCAAAGTAATTTGCGGCAGTCCGTGGATGCCGCCGCGGCAGTCCGTGGATGCCGCCTCGGCACTCCGTGACTGCCGTCGCGGCTCTAAGTAAGTGTCGTGCCAAATTATTGATTGCCGTATTTTCGTCAACCTTACTTTATCAGTTTTTTGTTTTTATCCGCATACACATACGTATTGTACCACAAAATACTGACTTTAAAAGCAAACAGTAGTCAGAAAATGTCGGCGGCACTCAGTAAATGTCGGGCCGACACTCACTAAATGCCGTTCGGCACTCACTGAGTGCCGCGGAATACTGTCGTGTGCCATTTTCTGTTGAACTTCCCTTTCTAGTTCTTTTCTTTCTTCCTTTTTTCTTAAAGAAACTTATTTTTGAAGATCTTTTTCAAAAATGGTGTTTTATACCTGAATTCTCCCAAATACCTGGTATTTTCTTCTTTCTGTGAAATTTTATCGCGTTTGGAGAACTTTCTGAAGAGCTTGGAATACTTCGAATCTTTTCGGTCCTTATCATCATTGGACGTGGAGGTGACGCTCTCCTAAATTCGACGGTCGGTCAAAATTGGGGTCTCTACAGTTTGCCTTTGCCCCTCTTTGACAGAGCTCGTGGGGGCAACGCGTCCCATGAGTGAATGTCAGCCTGTGTGAAGATAAGCCTTTGACCAGACTGTCGAATTTAGGTAAAACAAAACGCGTTGCAAAAACGGCTTCACAAACGGTTCATGTTGGTCGTGATTGACGGTGAGCTGCCTACGTATCCCATCAGGAATCAGACCAAAGCGTAGTTCGGGCAGGAACCAAACACACACAAGCACAAGTAACCATATGGATGAATGCACCTATCCTGTCGTGATGCGATGCAATGGTGTTTTCTGAATTGAGCTGGTCTTGCAAGTGCCATGCTTATCATGTCTTCCCTTCGTATGATGCACATTATGTGACGCGTTAGTCAGAAAAGATTATCTGATCCTTTGACTGATGTGAAAATCTGTTACAGGGGTCACGAAGATGCCTTTGAATTGATTTTCGAGGGTTAACGCGAATCTATTGTGAGAACCGAGAATATAAATCCGTTATATTCTCAAAACAAAGGTTAATGAAAACCCGTTGCGAGAACCAAGAATATAAATCCGTTATACTCTCAAGACAAAGGATCGACGCAAATCTGTTACGTGGATCGAGAATTTAAATCCGTTATATTCTCAAAACGAGGGCATTTGCGAGAACCGGGAATATAAATCCGTTACATTCCCAAAATGAGGGTAAACGCAAATTTGTTGCGAGAACCGAGAATATAAATCCGTTATACTCTCAAGACAAAGGATTGACGCAAATCTGTTATGTGGATCGAGAATATAAATCTGTTATATTCTCAAAACGAGGGTAAACGCAAATCTGTTGCGAGAACCGGGAATATAAATCCGTTATATTCCCAAAACGAGGGTAAACGCAAATCTGTTGCAGAACCGAGAATATAAATCCGTTATATTCTTGAAATCTTTTTCAATTTTAAAAAAAAATGGGAGCCCACGGGCTCAAATCTTTTTAAATTTTCAAAAATCAGGAGCCCACGGGCTCAAATCTTTTTTAAAAATTGGGAGCCCACGGGCTCAAATCTTTTTTCAATTTTCAAAAATCGGGAGCCCCGGGGCTCAAATCTTTTCAATTTTCAAAATTGGGAGCCCACGGGCTAAAATATTTTTAAAAATTGGGAGCCCACGGGCTCAAATCTTTTTCAAAAATCGGGAGCCCACGGGCTCAAATCTTTTCAATTTTCAAAAATCGGGAGCCCCCGGGCTCAAATCTTTTCAATTTTCAAAATTGGGAGCCCACGGGCTCAAATATTTTTAATTCTAAAAAATCAGGGGCCCACGGGCTCATATATACTCCTAAATTCTGAAATTTGTAGCCAACTTAAACCTAAAAACAACCCCGAGGGCCAAAAGTATAATGAGGGCAAATTTTGGGGGCCTCAAATTCAATTTTCGGGACTTGATTTGAATTTTTGGGGGGAAATGAAGGATCTTTTAACCGACTTAGCCGCGGCACACGCGGATTTTTGCAGTAGTCGGTGATTGCCGTGCGGCACTCACGGAGTGCCGTTGCGGTACTTGGCGAGTGCTGCCCGGCAGTCCATCAACTGCCGCGCACGGAAAACTGAATGCCGCGTTTGAGCGGCAGTGGCTTAAACCGCCGGGTTCAATTCATTTTGTTTCATTCTCTCAACTCTCTCCACCTCAAAACCTCTCTGGAGAAAATTTTCCTCTTCTCTTCTTGCTTGTATTGATCTAGCCAGGACTTATCAGGTTAGTTCTACTTGATCAAAACTCGAGTTATTCTCTTTATTTATTGTTTTTCTTTGAACTTTTTACGAATCTAACACGTGAATTCCTCTCTTTCTTGACAGACATGGCGAGTGGTTTAGGTAGTAGGAAGAGGGCGAAGTACCGAGCTACTCCCAACCCCGATGCTACACTTTAACTCCTTGACCCGGACGTGCATTTATCTGTTCGCGCGTTCAAGCGCGAGGTAAATACCTCTTCCTTTTTCTCTTTTAATTCCCTCCCTTTTTGAATATTGTGAATGCTATGCTTACTCAATATAATTTCTTATGCCTCTCCATGCTTGTTGATCTTCCGCGTGTTCTGATTGCATCTGTGCTTGTTCGCCTGTTTAAGTTTATGGATGCAACTGCTTTATTTGAAGTTTTCACTTTCCCTCATAAATGCAACTATTGTGTTTACGAATTTTCGGGTGTTTCACTTGTATCTGTGCACATCACTATCTTTCATTTTCTCCAAAGGATCTCTTTCTCTCCCTTTTTGAACTTCTCTCTTTTATTATTATTATTTTTGAAATGCTTTCATTATTCCCCTCCTTCTTATTGAGGGCCATGCCTTGTGAAATTTTTTATGAGTATTTCTCTTTTTCTCCTTTATTATTCATTCTTATATCGCTTTCCTAGCCATTGAAGAGAGGGAAGCAAGGAGAAGAAGAAGAAGACCAAGGGTTTCCATGGCCTCCTCCATCAACCTCTTGCTATCTACTACTTCTATGGACGGCTAGATCATTGATCTAGGGTTTCAATGAAGCCCTAGATGAGTAATAGGGTTTTATTTATGTTTTTATTTTAGTTTTATTATGTATGGATGACAGTCACATGTTGAGAGGATTTTTATAAACAAAACTTGACCGACTTATGCAAATGAACAAACCGTCTAATCCATCCTCTTTAGAAGTATGTGCATTATGTTCTGAACCGTCCCATAATATCTTTGCATGTCCTTCTGCATCTCAATATCCGGAATTTGTTGAACAACACGTTAATTCTATGCAACAATTCCCACAAAATAATTATAATCCTAGGTCGACTAATTTTCCAAATACGTACCGACCCCAATACCAACAAGGTCAATACCAACCACCTCCTCCACCTCCACGCAATAATGCATTCGAGGAGAAGGTGTTGGCCTCACTTGAAAACTTTGGTTCGGTGGTTCAGTTAGTACACTCTCACACACAATCCATCGCAAAACTGGAGTCCCAAGTAGGGCAAATGGTTAATACATTAAACCGTTTAACTGAGAGTAAGTTGCCGAGTCAACCTACTCAGCAACCTAAGGGGCAATATGCAGTGGGTAGTACGAGTGAGAGCGTGAACGCTGTTTCGACTAGGACGACTACTCGAGATGAGGAAGTTGTTGTAATTCCGGATGGGGGTGAGAAAGATAAAAATTTAAATGTGAATAAAGAAAAAAATGAGGATGTGAATCAAAGTAGAAAAGAAAATGAACCGGTCTCAACGAATTATATTCCGAGAATGCCATACCCACCAAACGTTGAGGGACCGTCACATTTGCCTAAGAAAGGGTCTAAGGTTGAGGATATACTCGAGGTGTTCAAACAAGTTAAAATAAATATTCCTTTCCTCGACGCTATAAAACAAATTCCCGCTTATGCTAAATGTCTAAAAGACCTTTGTATGCAAAAACGCAAAATACGCAGTCATACGCCTAAAAAGGTCTTTCTCACGGAAAAAGTAAGCTCTATATTCCAACACGCTCCTCCAAAATATAAAGATCCAGGTACGCCTACGATTTCATGTGTCATAGGTGACACTATCATTCATAGGGCTCTCCTTGACTTAGGAGCGAGTGTTAACCTTTTACCCTATCACGTCTATAAACAATTAGGATTAGGTGAACTCAAGCCTACGGCCGCTACTATTCAGTTAGCGGATCGTTCTGTCAAAATACCTAGAGGAATCGTTGAAGACATGCTAGTAAAAGTTGATCAATGTTTCTATCCTGTAGATTTTATGGTCCTTAACACCGAACCGGTGCTAGATGCTAGGAAACATACTCCTGTCATCTTAGGTCGTCCATTCTTAGCAACCGCCAACGCACGTGTTAACTGTCGGACGGGGGTAATGAAAGTGTCATTTGGGAACATGAACTTAAAATTAAACATTTTTAATGCTATGGATCAACCTCCTAAAAACGACGATTCCCTATGTGTGGAGGGTAGTGAGGTTACACGGAATATTGAGCCTAAGAACGTAATAAATATAAGTGCGGGAAATAATACAGCGGACGATGATGAGTGGATGAATCCTAATCTCGTGGACCCTAATGCGGAATCTACTCGGAAGGTAAGAAATCGATTCGAACATAATGACAAACCGTTAATCGATTTAATTCAAAGCGATGTTATTTCTGCTTACCATCGAGCTCTACCTGACATCCTTAGGGGTACACAGTCCGATTTACGGCCTCCATAATATCCTGAGCTAGAATGGTCTAGCTAAAGACGTAAAAGTTAGCGCTTCTTGGGAGGCAACCCAAGCTTTATTTCATTCGTTTTTCTTATTTTTGGATGTTTTTGAGTCTGTTTGGGTCTGTTTTGGATATTTTGGATAGGTTTGGGGGTTAGAATTAATTTATTTTAATAGTATATACATAATTTTAGCTAAAAAATGGAAAATACCATTCTCGCGCGCGCGGCCCGCTCGCGCGAGATGTTGCTCGCGCGGCCTGCAGGCGCGAGAATGTGCCTTAGACGTTTTTCCTTTCTTTTTCTTATATGGTGCCTCAGCAGTTACTCGCGCCAAGAATCGCGGGCGCGAGGTACCTCGCTGGCGCGATTTCTAAAAAAAAAAAAAAAAAAAATTTGGGAATTCGCGCGCGCGACCTCCGCTCGCGCGATTCCCCCATTTTTCTGTTTTTTCTCTTTTATTTTCTATATTCTTTCCCTTTCCCTATTTAATTTGTGTTTCTTTGCTGTGTTTGTTTATTAAGTCATTTTAGATTAAGTTAGTTGTTGTTTTCATTTATACTTTTCCGTTTTCTTCCGATTGTTCGTTTAATTTTAACTTCGATGAGTTTATCGATTGATATTTTGTATTTAGATTTCATTTACTTTTAATATTCTTTTGTTAGTTTATTTTCGTTTATCTAGAAGTGACAGGTAACATCGAACTTTATAACCATATTCCTTTGTGTTCACCTGTTCTATGCTTGTCAAGATCGAGGTATTATCGTTTTTTTTTTTACGTACTCTCCTTTATTTCGTTTTATTGTTTCATTGGGGACAATGAAAGGTTTAGGTTTGGGGGTATGCACACACATGCACATTATTATGCATTAAAATTTTAAATTTTTCAATCAGTGTGTTTAATTAAACGATAGTACTAACGTTTTTGCAATATCAATTTGATACTTCTTGTTCAATAACTTTGAATTGTTATAGAATGGTAAACATGAGAATATGTGGTTAAATATTTGCTGAAGTCATGATATGACGTTTTAAGTTATGTATTGTTTGAATCGTAGTTTTATATCATAGATTTGCACATAAACTCATGCACTGCACGTAGTCGCTTGAATACATGTTGGTTGTGAACTATAATATGATTCGGATTTCTAGATAACACATGGTGGAGACTAAGCCCGGTGAGCTTTTGAGCCTATCTTTTCTATTTTGAGGGTTATAAATACATCTTGTGTTTGTCGAATTTCATTGAAATAGCGCATCTACTTGTTGTTTAGTCTCAGTATTCTTGTTTTGGTTAATAGTCAAGTAAAAATATTTGTTACCATGCTAAATAATCTTCCATTGTAAACATTGAAGAACCGTATTACCCTAGGAAATGAGTTTAGGCCTTCTTTGTTTACTACCGGCCGATAAAAGATAAAATTTCCTTAGTTCGCCCTTTGAGCCGTTACAATGCCTCTTTTTCTTTGTTCACCATTATCCTCTGTAAAAGCTCCAACTTGATCAACTTGGAGTATACCACTGGAAGAGTGATCAACTTTTAGTAGTATTAAGGCGATGTGTTGATTGAGAAGAAGAAAATAAGATGCTATTGGGGTAGTTGCTTGGTATTCAAGGCATATTCATTTGAGAAGCGAGAAAAGAAAAAGGAAAAGAAACAAAATAAAGAAGAGAAGGTTGAAAAAAAAATGAAAAAAAAGAAGAAATATGAATGAAGAGGAAGAAGAGAATGAAAAGATGAATGTGGTAGAAGAGACGAATGAAAGAAATCAAACATGCCTTACAATGCCATTCTGAAACTACTTGATAAATCCTTTCTATCCTTTTTCATTGCCTGAGCCACGTTATAACCTTTGAAAAGTCCTATTTGATCCTAGAAAACATGGTTTGGAGATGTAAACGATGGGAGAGGGATTAAAACATGGTAATAATCAATTTCTCTTGATTATTGGCGTCCTATCCATGAGACTACTGTTCTTTCGTGTCATGCGTTCTTTTCGAGTCATATGTGAGTATTTTCGTCTTGAACACATAATTCCTTTGCTCACATATATTAGAAAAATTACACATGTTTCTGAGTGTTTCATTTTAGAGTGTAATTGACATTGTGAGATTCGTAGTCGAAGCATAGTTAGATGGTTATCCGAGTTATATTCCAAGTTTATAACAAGCGCGTGTTCATTTGACTACCATATCACACACGTGCGATTTTATGAGAAACTCTATTGATTTATACGATGGATGTGCTTGAGATTGTTCTTCATGATGTATGTAGACGTTTGATTCTATTTCTTTATGTTCGTTATTCTATTTCAAATCTTTGTTGTATAATAAGGAGTATTGAATATTATGTTTTTCGTTTTTAATAAAACTTTTTGAATTTATTAGTTAATAAATATGGTTGTGGGTGACTTGTTGATGAGAACCCTCACGAGACTTCACTCGTCCGACTAGGGACACCTAGGGGTTTAAAAGGCTTGTTGCATAAGCTAAATGCAATCGTGATCCATACGAAAATGGAGTAGTATTTTATTAGTAGTTTTTATTTTAGTTTTGCTCGAGGACTAGCAAAATGTAGGTTTGGGGGTGTGATCGGGAGAGAACTAATCCTAAATATACGCCTTAATGAACATTTGTTAGTACATTTTATCCTATTTTTGTATATTTTTACTTTATTTTCTAGTTTCTGACAGGTTTTGGAAGAAATCAACTAAACCAGGCTAAACAGGGTGAAAAAGCATAGTTAAAGAAGCTGAAAAATCCAAGTCGCGCGCGCGACCCGCGCCCGCGAAATCTAGAAACCGCTCGAGCGATCCGCTCGCGCGAGATCCCCAGAATCGCGCGCGCGAAGGCCCAATTGTCGCGCTCGCGCGACCCGCTAGCGCGATATGTGGAAAAATCATAGTTGCGTATTTCAGTGTACTGAAGACTCCTGTGCAAACGAAACTGCAGAATGACGTCCAGATTGTAAATTACAGCAGTTTCAGTCCGTTTCGAGTTGTAAAGGCTTCCAAAACTTGTTGTAAATCTATATATACATTATTTTACTTCAATTAGAGGGTTGGCAATTATTATACACACATTCTACAACCATACTTCCAGCCATTGAAGGGAGGGAAGCAAGGAGAAGAAGAAGAAGACCAAGGGTTTCCATGGCCTCCTCCATCAACCTCTTGCTATCTACTACTTCTATGGACGGCTAGATCATTGATCTAGGGTTTCAATGAAGCCCTAGATGAGTAATAGGGTTTTATTTATGTTTTTATTTTAGTTTTATTATGTATGGATGACAGTCACATGTTTAGAGGATTTTTATAAATAAATCGTACTACTATTGATTAAATCATTGCTTTCAGAATTTATTCTTGTCTTAGATCTATTTTGACTGTGATGTGCTCAACGATCTATTCTTGTTGTGCTTGTTTAGATTGTTTACATGTGATGGTGCTTTATTGATTCGTGCTATCAAGTATCCGAATAGTCCATGCCTAGGTTAGACGGATTAGATCACAACCCTAGTTTAGTGTGAGATAATTCGTGCTACCCGAAGATGGATTATGTTGGTGCTTGAACCATGATTATCTTCTTGTCGGAGGAATTGGGCTTGTAGCTACAATTCCCCATATTCATCCAACGTAATAAGCTAAAGTAATTCATAAATATTCCTATTATGAAGCTAGTGGTGGATTTGCAATCCTAGGTTCCTTTAAATATTATTTAAAAACGCTTTTAATTGCTTTCATAAGTTAGATTTACTTTTATTGTTATTAGTTTAATTAAATTCAAAATCAAATCCGTTTTTCCTAATTAATTAGACTTAGGTTTTAAAATTAAGTCGCTGTAGTAATCAATCTCTGTGGGTTCGACCTTTACTTCCACACTGCAAATCTTTAGAAAAGTAAAGTATACTTTTATATCTTGATTCTGACAAGATCACTTATTATTACTTATTTAATTTTATTGCTCTCTTCTTTATACATTTTCCAACAACAAACCTTGTGATTCTTTCTTGTAGCTGCAGCCCAAGGTGCTGAAGGGGCACGGCAGCCTTGTTCATGGGTTTGAGTGGTACGGGGAGCTCAGTGAGACTGTGCATGGATTCATTACGGCTGTCGGTTTTGGGGACCTCGTCAAACTTTTGACGAAGAGTTCCAACGATTTACAGCAGATACATGCATTGGTCGAGCGGTGGTGGGATACCACCAGTACCTTCCACTTCCCGTTCGGGGAGATGATGATGACTCCCCTCTACTTTAGTATGATCACGGGGATCCCATTTGGTGGAGAGCCCTTGCGATATTTGGATGTGACTCGCGAGTGGGATCAGGTGCAGGTGCTACTTAGAGCAGTCCCTGATGAGCCCTTGGTTACGGCCAGGTGGTTTATGGACACTTTCCGGGGTCGGTAGGGCTTTACAGACGAGCAGATGGCTCGGGGGTTTCTGATGTACATGTTGGGGTGCTCCCTATTGAGCACCAAAGGAGACCGGATTTCCATGGCATAACTGGGGTCCTTGGATCGCATGGACAAGATATATCAGTATGACTGGGCTGGTACAGGATTAGCCATCCTGTATCGGCATATGGGAGAGATATACCGGGATCACTCGGCCTCTACTGGCGGCTTCTGGAGGGCATGGGAGGTATACTTCTTTTCTTTTCTTGATCCTATTTTAAACTTTGCATTCTTATTTCGGATTTTCGTATTTAAAACTTATGTTCCTCTTTCTTTCTTACAGATTTGGTCCCATGAGTACTTACAGATGATGTCGCCTGACACGCGACCAGCAAACACCCTCATCATGCCCCAGGGGCTAAAGTGGGTGAAGGATCGGGTCGGGCGAAAGACCGGAGCTCATGATTTTATTTCGTTCAGGAACTTCCTGACGAACCTACGAGAGCAGCACGTCCGGTGGCAGCCCTGGATAGACCTACTTCCAGAGACCTCCCAGGGGATACGGGAGTCGGCCGGGTACGACCCCCAGTGGATTTTGCTAGATGGACATGAGGCTCGGGCTTGGTACTTGGGCGAGAGGGTGACCAGACAGTCACTTGCAGCCGAGTCCTTCTTCGTACCACACCCTCCGCCGGAGTCTATGAGGGCCACCGATACCCTCCAGGGTTCTGCGCTTACAGCTGCCCTAGCCGGTCTGTCTCTCAAGGGTTTCGTGGATCCTCCATCAGGGTACGCAGCCTTCTGGGTTGCGAAGCTGATGAGGAACTTCCCCTTGATGGAGGTGACCTGGGTGAGTTTCTTTTAGCCTTTCCAAACTTTATTTTCACTTTTTAAAATATGCGTGTTTACCTCTTTATTGGATTCATTCTTCTTTGCAGCCCGTTCCCGCTGCTGCTCGGGCTCCTGCTCTACCGCCCTGGGATTGGAGTCTTAGGACAGTCTCCTACGGCGAGCAGACCACTACCATGGTCCCCAGATATCAGGCGGGTGCTCCCACCATTCCGCTCCAGTACAACCATGTCCCGCGGGACTACGCGGAGGAGGGCTTGCTCTACGCCCACAGCGTGAGAGAGTGGATATACGGTCGAGAGTGGAGGGTAATTCCTAAACCTTGCTTTATATAAATATTTTTTAAAAAGTAGTTTTATTTAGACATTCTAACCTTTCTTCCTTTTATTCAGGCCGAGGGGGCGCGATCGGCTACTGAGACTCATGCTGCGAGAGCTCTGGTAAGAATAATAAAGAAAAGCTTCCTTTTATTTGGTTACCCTGCTTTCCAAGCTGTTTTATTGATAATTTTGCCTTGCTCCCTCCATCCAGGAGGAACAGGTGGGGACTCTATCCCGGCAGGTAGGAGAGCTCCAGCAGCGGCTATAGCAGTTTGGCATCCCTCTCAGCGATGCCCCTGGAGGTAGCGATGTCGGACGAGGTGGAGGCAGCGGGAGTCGAGGCAGAGGCGGCGGTAGTGGCAGAGGCAGCAGCGGGGGTCAAGGCAGGGGAGGAGGTGGATGCGATAGGAGCGGCACCGAGTCAGAGGAGGAGCCCCTCAGACGCGTCACTCGCCAGACTCGAAGCCGGGGCCGAGGCTGACTTCGCTTTTTCTTTTTTCTTTTTTTTGTCTGTTTATTTCTTTCGAGTGTTTTTGGGAGGGTACATACTTTATTCACATGATTGTATATATACATACACTTTATTTTTTATGGCGGCTTTAGGATACCCGGTAGGATAGGCTCTTGGATGCTGTTTTTTATATTTTCTGCTTTTCATTATGCTTTTCCACCGTATGCGTGACCATAGCTTGGTCCTTTTGCCGTATGCGGGACCATAGCTTGGTCCCTTCTTTATTTGATTTTTTTGAATGCTTTTATCTCTTTTATTTATAATGAACAAATGAATAAAATGAATGTATGCGATCATGGCCTAGTCTTTGTTGCACGTGCTGTATGAAGCGCACGTTTTACTGTCTTTTATCTAGTTTTTTGTTTGCAGGTGGGCTAAACGTGTTACAAACAGACCCTGGCCAATGAAAAACTTGGAACGACACTCGGTGAAATCTCTGCGGCACTCAGTGAGAGCTGCGGTGGCAGTCAGTGAATGCCGCAACGGCATTCACGGACTGCCGTGCGGCATTTCATTGAGTGCCGTTGCACTTTATCGAGCGTCGCGGGTAGGTAGGCAGCTTTATTCCCCTATTTATACCCCTTCTTCCTCAAGGCTCCGCAAAACACTTCTCTTTTCTTCTTTACTTTTTTCCCAAATGGCCCCCATCAGCTCCCAAATCCTTTTCCCATGGATGGATACCCTTTCCGGCGTTGATAGGCTCAACTTTGAGTGCTTCAGGCTAAATGATCGTTTCTCTTTCCGACGGATGAATTTGAATGAGGGCCTACTTCGAGCTGCCATCTAATGTTGGGATCCTTCTTTCAACGTCTTTCGTTTTGGCTCTCAGGAGATTTTCCCCTTGTTTGAGGAATTCAGCGCCATTCTTCACACCGATCCTTCTGCTGAATTGACGGTTCTTCCAGTTCAGGCCGGGTATGTCCGGGATTTAGCTACTCTTCTCCACACATCTCGGAATGCGGTGGGCTCCTTTATTTGTGACAGGTAGATTGATTTTGAGCGCCTTTCTTCCGTTTATGCTCCCATAGGGGACCCTTACGATGGTGAGTATCAGATCATCCGACGTAGTGCCCTGTCGATTGCTATGCTCTCTTACTTCCTCTTTCAGTCATCTTCCGACACTCTTGTACCCATTTCCTGCGGTTTGCGGGAGATGAAAAGTGCTGTTATGCTGGTCCTTGGTGAAACTCTGATTGGATTGGGCCATGCTCATGCTACTGGGGCCACGTTATCTGCCGGGGCACCTTTTGTTTTACAAATTTGGCTCTTGGAGCGTTTGGACCTCTTTATAAACCCTTCCCATCTTCGTGGGTCACTTCCTTACGATCGCATGGAGATTCACAACTTATTTCACTCCGCCGATGCATGGCTTGGTTGGCTTCAGGGCCTCTCCTCCAGTGATATCTGCTGGATCTGTCCGCAATGGATTTATCGCTCCATTGTCGTACGTCTTCCTGGGCGTCCTGGCATTTGGCTACCGGGCTTGCGTGCTACTACTTTCTACATTCCCGATCGGATGGTCCGTCAGTTTGGACTTTTGCAGGATACTACTGAATCTGTGACTACTGATTTCACCAGGGGGTCCACTTTGCGCCCTTCTATTATGAAGGCTTTCATTGAGGCTTGGCACAGCAGGATGGCTGCTCCGTGCCCGAGGATTCCTGTTCTGACTGTGCCTACTGCTAGGTATCTTCTAGAGATTCAGACCTTGGTTGCGAGATAAGCTTGACAGACACATGCATAATAAAGTAGACGAAAATAGGGAAAAGCTTGCCATCTTACAAAACTTTCTGACATACCCTGCCTACTCCTTTTTTACGCTTTTGAATGTAGTTTTCCTTTTTTTTTTTTTTCAAGAAGTGTTGTTATCTTTTAGGAAAGTTCTAACATGTTTGATCAAAATGCTCACTCTTTCGATTAATCTTTTATAAAGAATCCTCCTTTCAATGTCTTTTCTTGGCTCTCTACTTTTTTTTTTCTTAAAGCTTTACTCCTTCTATGTCATGAATTCTCATTTGTTTCTTTATAGTACTTATTTGATAGCCAGGTGATCCAAAAGGGGGGTCCTGTATCTGGGTTCTTCGACTAGCAAACGAAGTTTGCCCCTAGTTTTTAGGGCTTCAAAGTGGTTCGGGGTAAACGCCAGTTTGCCCCTAGTTTAGCACATGTTTTTTGTATGGACCGAGGGCTTTGGAGAGCCCGCATACTTATCCCCAAGTGGGCGTCAGGTCCCAAGTAGTTCGGCTTAAGGCTGCAAAGAAAAGGCGCCAATCAGGCAATTATTTACTGATCGAATCGAGCAGGTTGCCTACATATCCCCTAACGGGAATCAGGTCGAGCGTAGTTCATCGAGGTAGGAGGTTTTTGAAAGAAACGGTTTCAAGCAAAGTATTTCTTGAGGCGATCGAGGTTAATTGGTTTCTTAAATTCAACCCCGTCCAGGTCCATGAGATAGGCCGCTCCTCCAGAAAGGAGGTACTTAATGATGTATGGCCTGACCCAGTTGGGTTTGAATTTTCCTCTGGGGTCATAAACAGGCACTTTTAGTTCTTTGAGGACCAGGTCACCCTCAGCAAGCTTCCTTGGGCAAACCTTTTTGTTGAAAGCATGAGCTATCCTCTTCTGGTACCCCCGAGTATGGTTTACTGCGGCCAGCCTCTTCTCATTGAGTAACATCAACTCCTCATACCTTCCTCATACCCATTCCGATTCAGTGACTTCGCACTCTGCCAAAACCCTAAGGGAGGGTATTTCCACTTCAATTGGGAGAACGGCTTCCATCCCGTAGACCAATGAGTACGGCGTAGCACCCGTTGATGTTCTCACAGAGGTTCGGTATCCCCACAAAGAAAATGGCATCTTTTTATGCCAATCCTTATATGTATCCGTCGTTTTCCCCAGGATTGCCTTAACATTTTTGTTTGCTGCTTCTACTGCTCCATTCGTCTGAGGCCTATACGGGGATGATTGATGGCGAGTGATCTTATACTTTTCCAAGAGCGGGATAACCTCTCCCTGGAAATGAGTGCCATGATCGGAGATAAACTCATTCGGGATCCCATACCTACAGATTATGTTTTTCTCGATGAAACTCACCACGTCCTTGGCTTTCAAAGTTGCATATGAGGCTGCCTCTGCCCATTTTTTAAAATAATCAATTACCACGATTATGTATCGGTGCCCATTGGAAGCCTTCGGAACTATCTCACCAATGATATCGATCCCCCATACGGAAAACAGCCAAGGGGTGGTCATGTTGTAGAGCTGTGATGGCGGGGTGTGCATTAGATTCGCATGAATCTGACATTTGTGACACCTTCTAACATATTCGCAACAGTCTTTGTCCAAGGTCGTCCAATAGTACCCCTGTCGGATGATCTTCTTTGCCAGCATGTGGCCATTCATGTGGGGCCCACACACTACCTCATGTATTTCTTCCATCATTCTCTTAGCTTCCTTCCCGTATAGGCATTCTAGATTGTACCCGGTGTAGGATTTCTTCCATAGCTTATTTGCGTAAATCACAAATTGTGCGGCGAATCGTCGAATCGCCTTTCTTTCCTTTTCTGAGGCTCCTTTGGGGTATTCTCCTTCTTTGATGAACTTCCACACATCTTCATACCAAGGCACTTCATCTTCTCTTTCTATGGCTGCGATCATTTCAAATGACGGTTGATTCCTCACTTCTATTGATAGCGGGATCATGGTAGTTTTGGAAGGGATTTGGATCATTGATGCTAAGGTGGCCAAGGAGTCGGCTAGTTGGTTTTCTTCACGAGGAAGGTGGTAAAAAGAAATCTTCTTGAATCGGGCTTTCAGACTTTCCAGGTAGTCGTGATAAGGTCTCAACTTCTCATGCTTTACCCTCCAATCTCCTCGGACTTGGGATATGATCAAATTGGAATCTCCAAAGACATCAATCTATTTGACTTTCAAATCCAAGGCTGCTTCCATCCCAATTATGCACGCTTCGTACTCCGCGGTGTTGTTGGTCGAGTTATACTTGAGTTTGACGGCTAATGGGGTAGGGGCCCCATCGGGTGCTATGAGAATGATTCCAACTCCGTAACCTAGTTGGTTGGCTGCTCCATCGAAGTACATTTTCCACAAATCCTCCTTTACCTCCATTATTCCCTCATCCAGGAACTTGAATTCTCCCTCATCCTCGGATTCTATGGCGAGGTCGGCTAAAAACTCAGCGACAGCCCTTCCTTTCACAGACTTGGCAGTGACATACTTGATGTCGAATTCAGCTAGCATCATGGTCCAATGGGAAATCCTACTGGTCAAGACGGGTTTTTTGAATAGGTATTTTAATGGGTCCATTCGGGATACCAGGATTACAGGGAAGGCTAGCATGTAATGGTGAAGGCGACGGGTACACCAAACCAAGGCCCAACAGGCCTTTTCCAAGGGCGAGTACTTTAACTCATATCCGACCATTCTTTTGCTCAAGTAATAAATGGCCTTCTCCACGTGCCCCTCTTCTCCTTCTTGGGCCAGCATACACCCCATCGAGCCTTCAGATACGGAGAAATAAAGTAACAGGGGTCTCCCAGGTAAAGGTGGCGATAGGACAGGTGGGTTTTGGAGGTAGGTTTTGATTTTGTCGAAGGCTTGTTGGCAAGGGGCATCCCATTTGAATTTTTCTCCTTTTCTAAGTAGTTTGAACAGTGGGTCGCAGGTTAAGGTGAGTTTAGAAATGAAGCGGCTGATGAACTGTATTCTCCCTAGAAAACCTCTCAGTTCTTTCTCATTTTTTGGTGGGTTCATTTCGGTTATGGCTTTTATTTTGGTGGGGTCCACCTCTATTCCCCTTTGAGTAATAAGAAATCCCAATAATTTCCCGGTAGTGACTCCGAACGTGCATTTCTGCGGATTTAGCCTCATTTTGAACTCCCTCAATCTCTCAAAGAACTTTCTCAAGGCCTCTAGGTGCCCTCCCCTCTCTTTGGATTTCACAATCATATCATCCACATACACCTCCACTTCTTTGTGGATCATGTCGTGTAGTAAAGTGGTGGCAGCCCTCTGATAGGTCGCACCTGCATTCTTAAGTCCGAACGGCATGACCCTATAGCAATATCTCCCCCACTGAGTGATGAACGTGGTTTTCTCTCTATCCTTGGGTGCCATGAGGATTTGATTATACCCAGAGAATCCATCCATGAAAGATAGAAGCTCATGTCCCGCAGTGTTATTGACCTATATGTCGATGTGGGGTAACGGGAAATCGTCTTTAGGGCTTGCCCTATTTAAATCTCAAAAATCAACGCAAACCCTAACACGACCGTCCTTCTTTGGGACAGGTACAATGTTGGCAATCCACTCAGGATACTCGGTGACCATCAAGAATCCAGCCCTTAATTGCTTTTCAACCTCCTCTTTTACTTTAAGTGCCCATTCTGGCCTCATTCGCCTTAATTTTTGTTTTATGGGTTTTGAATTGGGAAAGAGAGGGATGTGGTGTTGGACTATCTTTGGATCAATACCTGGCATATTATTATAAGACCATGCAAAAACATCTTTGAATTCATTTAATAGATTGATTAGTTCTTTGCTTTCTTTATTGCTAAGTGTGGAGCCAATACAGACATTTTGAGGATTATTTTCATTTCCTAGGTTAACTGTTAGAGTGTCCTCAATGATTTTGCATGCAGATTCTTTTTCTTTTTCAATTAATTTTTGCAATTCATTAGGTATTTCACATTCACCATATTCATTAAGCGCGTTCGAGTAGGCAGAATCAGTCATGTTTTCATTGATTTTCTTTGGAGTGATTATAACAGACATAGAAATAGTAAGACGCCTCATTTGGGCCATTACAGACTCTGGGTGTGGGGAAAACCTATCACTAGACTCAAAAACCCACTCTCTCTTGTTCTCTCCCCCCAGATCAGTGATGAAGCATTCTTCTAGATCCCCCGCCTTGGTAATCTCTTCCATCTTTTCTTTCTCGGCCTTCCCCTTGTCGGTCTTTCCCTGATCTTCCTCATCTTCTCCACTCTCGACTGCTTCCTCCACCAGACCTTCGACGTATTCACCTTTGGCTTTTCCAGGATCCGCTTTCATAACCTCCGTGCTTCCCTCATCCAGTAGATTTTTCATGATAGAGCCATCTAGCGCACCGATCCAATCCTTGGCAGCAACGGACTTTTCAGGCATTTGTAAACATGGGTCTTTGTACTTGGAAAATTCATGGGAGAAAAAGATCTCGAACCCTGGCTTTAGACGTTTGTCCTTTTGGTCCATCCATGGCTCTGGGAAGCCACAGAAGAGGAAATCTTCTCCTTCCTTTACGAAGTAACCGTTGAGTGTCTTTTGATAAGGGTCCATTGGTGCGTCCGCTGTCTTCTTCTTTGTCCTCAGCTCCTTCTTTGTCGGCTGGTACCCCAGACCGTGAGTGTGAGTCTGAGTAGGGATTCTTGGAAACTCAGGTATGCCTTGAAGGTTCTTCCCCAACCCTAATCCTGGAAAGAAACCCATTCTCTTCATGATCCCTACGACCACTGGACTGGCATACTGATCGAAATGGAGTGGTAGAAACTCCCTCGGCTTTTCCTCTTCCAACATGCTGATGAACTCGAACCCTCCCATTTTTGCTTCTTCTTCTCGCAACTGTAATTCCAGAACTGGTGCGCTTGATGATGCTTCGGACGAACGAACCCAGCTGTCCCCGAGGATATCACAGACTTTATTCTCCCAGACATACTTAACCTTCTGATGGATCGTTGATGGTATAGCACCCAAACTGTCCAACCAAGGTCTACCCAGCAACAGGTTGAAGGAAGCGGGGATGTCGATGACCTGGAATTCAGCTTCTTTTCCAAAAGGGCCGATAACGAGACGAAGAAGGACTATCCCCATGACTGTTCTCTGGGTGTTGTCGTAGGCTCTTACCCTTTGCTCAGATGGTGTAAATGCCGACTCATCCAGGCCCATTCGCTTAGCCGTTCGGAAAGGACACGCGTTGAGGGCCGACCCATTATCAACCAGGCAAGCAGGCACGATGTTCCCCAAGCACTCGATAGTGACATACAACGGTTTGTTGCGGATGGGCCCTCCCGGAGGCAAGTCATTTGACAAGAAGGTAATAGTCGAAGTCGGAGTTTTGCCGATCAGTCCTACGATATCCTCCAGGGTGGTGTCGATAGACACATCAGATTGATTCAGAGCGTCTAGGACCGCCTGTCGATGGCGTTTGGAGGTAATCAGCAACCCCCAAATGGTGATATTGGCCTGAGTTTTCTTCTGCTTTAGAACCCGATCTTCTACCTGGCTTTCGTCTTGATCGTCATTCCCTTTAACCCACCAGTCTGATTGTCCTATTTCATTCTTTCTCGCTGATCCTCCAAAGCACAGATTATCGAATCCTTGGGCAGCCGATATGGCTTTCTTGGTGTCCCGACCTTAGTGATTAGCCTAGACATATCGAAGGTTGCTTCTTCCATCCCCAAGAGGTAAAGGCCCTGTGGTGGTGGCACAGCTCGATGATTCGGAAGCGGATTTCTAGTAACATTTGAAGCTTTGGTGGGGGGTTCTGAAATCACCTTATTATCAATGAGGTCTTGAATCTCGTGCCTTAGTCTCATACACCTATCCGTTGAGTAACCCTTCTGCTAATGAAATTTGCAGAAGAGGTCCCCTTGGAAATTTGGCAGAAGCGGACTCGGTAGAGGTCGTGGTTCCAGCTAACGGAGATGCCCCTTGGTAACAATCTATCGAGGGTGGTTGACAGTGACATTCCCAAATCTGAGAACTTTCTTGGTGCTTTATCCCCTCCTCTCCTTGGTGCTATGTCAAATTTCTTTTTCGGCCCATTCAGTGCATTGACATCGATGGGGCCAGAGTGACCCCTTGTTTGTCCTCTGTTGGATCCATAGTTTGGCCTCCTATACTGGTTCGGTTGCTCCTCTTTCTTGATTACCCCTTCTTGGATCGCATCCTCTATCTTTGTCCCGACATCGAAAACCTCAACAAAGGTATTGATCGACTAGAATCTCATCTTTTCTTGATACACTGGCTGTAGATTCTTCATCAGCATTCGGATCTGGTCCTTCTCAGACGGCCTGTGTACCATTTTAGCTGCCTTTCCCCTCCATCTGCTCATGTATTCGGCGAATGATTCTTTGTTCCCTTGCCTAGTGGTCTCCAAATCTCGGACAGTGACATCCAAATCTTGATTGTATTCATACTGTGCCATAAATGCCTTAATCACTTCTTCCCACACCCTAGTTTTGCTTGGTTCGAGAGTAAGATACCAGGATAGAGCAGCTCCTGTCAAAGTTTGTTGGAATAGGACTGCCATCATAGTTGTGCTCAAGCCGCTCGGTTGGAAAGCCCCAATACACATTCTTATATGACTATGAGGATTTTCGGTGCCATCAAACTTATCAAAGACCGGCATTTTGAACCCGGCAGGCAGCGTCTCGTGGACCCCGTCATACAGGCCTTCTAACTCCATTAGATAGGTATCAACCCCCTGAGCCTTGCGCATCACCCTTTCCAACTTCTCTATTTTCTCGGTCAGTTGCTTCTCTTTCTCATCTTTCTCTCTGTCTCTGTTGGCCCTCAGTGCATCAGTCCATTATGCTTCCTGATCGTCGAACCAATCTCTTTCTCCTCCTCCCAAAGGTGGGTCCATGACAGGTGGAATTATATGTGGTGGTCGGCGATTCATCTCTTCTATCATCCCCATCATGCGGTTCATATTTTCGGCATGTCGCCTCATCTGCTCCGCGTGTTGTTCTACCAGTATCCTTAACCTGGCCATCTCTTCATTGTTTCTCTCTTCGGCCATGTCAGCATATTCTCTCCTTACTAGTCTCGCAGTGGGATCCCTAAACCACGCTTGATTTGATCTGGATGCTATTTTTGCTCCTACAACAAATTTTGAAATTTTCCCTTTTAAAAATCTTTTTATCTTCTCAAAGACACATTTTTTGTTGTATGTCATGCGGATGCAATGCATGTGTGCGTGTGTGCCTACTCTATATGCCAAAAAAAGAGAAAAGTCTAATCCTAACACATAAGCACATAAGATCCTCACCCGTGTCAAGTGCAGTAATTTCTCCTCTTATTGTGATCCTCACTACCCTCTAGAGGTTGGATATTCAAAAAATTTCAAAAAATTTTTGGAAAGCATCTTTTTGGATGGTAAAACAATGCTTGAGAATGCTTTTGACAGTTTTGTTTAAAAAATGATTTGGTTTTTTTTTTTTTTTATTCCGAAAATCATCCTCCCCAAAATAATTTCAAGGTTTGTCGAATTTATTTCTTTTGAAGATAATCAAGTGTAAATACGCCTTGACAAGGGTTAGTTTGGGAATTTTAATTGAAAGGAGAAAAATATTTTTTTTTGTTTGGGGAGGGTGAATGAAAATCTTGGAAAAAGAAATTCTTTGGGTAGAGGGATTACATGACCGGATTATCACCGTACTTTCCATGAATTTGGATACATACAAGGTCAATGATGCTTAGCTAAATATGATATAAGAAGCATAATCTTATAATCAGGGTTTAGCATGTTCTCCAAGTGTTGCGGGACACGGGGAGAAATTGCTAAAAGTAGATTAAAAGATTAGACATCTTTCATCAAGTAAATATCGTCACCATCTCAAGTAATCCCTTCTGGGCATACAAAACTTCCTAGCACATAACCCTAATCATGAATTGATTTCCTAAGATTGAAAGGTTCTATGGAAGCTACTATGCAAAAGCTGGGCTTTGGTCAAATAAGGGACCCTTGACACACACCCGATAAGATGCTTCATATACCAAATCATGGTACGAGATCAAGGGTGATCACACAGTCTCATGATGACTTGACCGACCGGGTTGCCCCGAGCCTCTAAGGTCATAGTTCCGTGCAATCGACTGGCTGGACATGCAAGTGAAATGCAACAGGCATACAAAGATTAATTAATTTGATTAAAAGGATATTTTTCAAGTCTAATCCTCAAGTGAATCCAAAATCAGAAATTCTGGTCTGCGAAACCAGGGATTCTGGGTTCGATCCCCAGCAGAGTCGCCAGATTGTGGATATTGCAGTTTTCTTTCTTTTACCCACAGCTTCTCTTTTAAAATTCTTTCAAAAAATAGAAAACAAATGAGTCGCCACTTAATTTTTGAAAGGAAAATTAAGAAACCACTTTTAAAGCGAACTGATCTTTTTAGAAACCAGAGATTAACTAGGTCCGGGGATTATGGAATGAGAGAGGAAGGAGCTCGTCGGACTAAAACACCCTCTCTCATCCTATCTTGCGATAGGCCTCTACTCAACATCCTTCTAATCGAATTATTAATTTAAATGTGCCCTCAACTAATATATATGTATAGATATACGTTACAAAAAGCATGTCCAAAGGGGTGTAAAATTGCAATTGATAAAATATCATTCAAAAATCACATATTTCAAGTAGCAAGCAACATGATATGCACTAGGGAACAAGAGAACTTACCCGGGATCCAGCGGCGATATTAAACGTGTAATGCATACAAACAAAAGAAAATCCTAAAAAAGAGTCTCTAATCACATATACATATAAGGCAAGGTCCTAATTCTAATGTGTCGCGCATGAGGTCGAAAATCAATAAAATCAATAAATAGAATAAACTAGAGAAGAGATGCGAAATTGTACCTCAAATGCGCTACAAAACAATGAGTTAGTCCACATGATATACAAAATGTAAAGTTGGATCTCAAATAACAATCCTAGACTTCTAGCTTAAATCTATCAAATGTAATTAAATCTAAAGTAACCAAGTCCTAATTATAAGTGTCAAGCCATGTGAATATGTACTTGAAAAGAATAAATTATTGGAGTACTCAATGATTTAGATCACTTAAACTTTGAATTCAAGCTTAACTAATCATTATTGAAATATGGTTTGAACCTTGACTCATGAAAATTTCATCTAAACCATTATTCACAAGATTTGATGACAACTATTGCAGAATTCTGGAAATTGCTGAGAGCAGATTATAACTTTAAAAAATGAAAACGCGTGGTTTCCGTGGTTTGATCTTGATGAATTTTGGACACAGGATGTCTCTGTGTGTCTAGTTTTTAACCCAAAAAAGAAATCAAAGTTTCAACGGTTGGATCTCCGGGAATTGGACAAAAACCAGACATCACTCAGCACTCTACAACCTTCTATCCAGAGTTCTTGCACGATTTTCTAAAAATAGCAAAAAGATCCGAAATGCTTTGTTCTTTTTAGGGTGACTTCCTAACCCATTAATCTACTTAGAAAAAATTATTTTGGGTCACAAACACTTTATTAAAGCATTGGTTTACTTATTTCAAAAGAGTGTTACTATGCTGAAACTCTGGACAGATTGTAGTGACCTTACAAAACTCACAACCAAACCACTTTAGACATGAAACCACCTTAAAACCAAAATTACAGTGGTAGAATATTGTGTTATTGACACTTTCCCATTGGTTTCACTTGATTTCGACGGTTAGATTTCAAACTAAAAATCTTTGATCAAAAACAGTTTGTGAACTCACTATTTTCATTTGTCAAGTTCAACTTTTATTTGTTAACTCCAACTATTGAACCATGAAGTTGGACTTAAGCTAAGCCATCTTCTCCTACCATTTGATGGTCATTGGAGACTAAAGACCTTTATATTTATAGATTTCAAGTGAAGTATGAATGGACTTCATGAAATCTCAAGATAAGGAATCTAAACCATGGGGATGGGCTTAGACTCAAAACCACTTTCTCCTACCATTTGATGGTCATTGGAGATGAAGACATAACTATATACTCATGAGTCTCAAAGGAATATAGAAAGTATTCCATGAAACAGCAAGTTTAGAGGATCCAAGTCATGAGTGTGGACTTAGATCCATCTATTTGCTTATGAAATGGAGTGATGATCAAACTTTGATTCCCATGTGAAGCACAAGCTTACATGGGATTCAAAAGATCATGTTCAAGAGATTTCAAGAAAGATATTGAGAATCTCTAAGAGTCTCAAGAAGGAAGTATGATCAACAAAAGAAATGGAGCAAAGAAAATAAAAAGGTTTGAGGATTAGAGATTCAAAAAAAAAAGGAAGAATGCAAATAGACAACTTATGGTTAGAGGATCACCTCCAAACTATCCTCAAAGTTTCTCTCCTTTGAAGATCTTCCAAACTCTTCTTCAAGCTCTCCAAAACTCTCTCTTTTCTTTCTCAAAAATGTGTTAGTATAGTGGTGGTTATCTCTCATGTATTGTGTTGTATGTCTCTCCTGTATTGTGTAGTATATCTCCCTCTTTTATAGACAAAATTACCAAGTATTTTCAGTGAATTCGGAGTAAAAGACAGGTGTAAATGTCTCATTTGGTGGTACAATACGTACTTTCTAAAATTAGACAGACTGCTGCCCAGGGCGGCAGTCCAAAGTAATCTGCGGCAGTCCGTGGATGCCGCCGCGGCACTCTGTGACTGCCGCGCGGCTCTCAGTAAGTGTCGCGCCAAACTATTGATTGCCGTATTTTCGTCAACCTTACTTTATCAGTTTTTTGTTTTTATCCGCATACACATACGTATTGTACCACAAAATACGGACTTTAAAAGCAATCGGCAGTCAGAAAATGCCGGGCCGGCACTCACTGAATGTCGTTCGGCACTCACTGAGTGCCGCGGAATACTGCCGTGTACCGTTTTCTGTTGAACTTCCCTTTCTAGGTCTTTTCTTTCTTCCTTTTTTCTTAAAGAAACTTTTTTTTGAAGATCTTTTCCGAAAATGGTGTTTTATACCTGAATTCTCCCAAATACCTGGTATTTTCTTCTTTCTGTGAAATTTTATCGCGTTTGGAGAACTTTCTGAAGAGCTTGGAATACTTCGAATCTTTTCGGTCCTTATCATCATTGGATGTGGAGGTGACGCTCTCCTAAATTCGACGTTCGGTCAAAATTGGGGTGTCTACAAACCCTCAAACTAATCTTTGTTAAAGTATATTTTTACATGATCATCTTCAAAGAAAAAAAATTCAAAAATTTTGGAATTGTTTTTGAAGAAATGCTTTTCAAATGAATTTCAAAGCAAAATTTCAATCCAATCATCTTTATTGAGAAATGTTTTTACATCATCATTTTCAAATAAAAGATTCAAAATTCTTGAGAATTGTTTTTGAAAAATCTCATCATCTAAAGAAATGCTTTTCAAATGAATTTAAAAAACATTCAAAAAATAACCTTTATGTTATGAAATATTATTAAACAATATTTCATATATTTTGTATATTTTGTATATCATTATTGTATTATATACTGTATTTTAATTATTTGTATGATTAATATAAATAATAAATGCTAGTTTAAAATGGCATTTAAATAGTTAATAAATACCTATGTATATTTATAAATTCTAGAAAATTTGGGTAATGACCCTGAGACTATTTTACTATATAGTGTAAATTATAAAGTCATAATATTATAGTTTAGTATTTGTAATAATTATTAAGGAGCTCTTTTACGAGTGTATTAATTATTAAAAATACTAAACAAGCTCCGAAAATTATGAGAAAAATACTGGTAGTGTATTTTAATGTATATTATTTATTAAAAATACTTCTATGTATTGATTTCTCAGTATAGATCTATTTATGTATTTAAATCTCTTTTCGGATATTTTCTGGTATATGTTATCTTGAATAATTCATACTCCCTCCGTCCCATATTAAGAGTCTCTTTTCGAAATTCCAACTTATTAAGGGGACAATCTTGATTTTGGTGAGATTTTCAACTTTCTAACATTGCCCTTTTGAAATTCAAAATTATAGTGTCACATCACAAAAAAGAGAGGGAAGAGTTGGATGTAATAAATGACAAATTTGAAAAGTATCTATTAAAGTACTTTGACTTTTCAAAGAGGACTCTTAAAATGGGACATCAAAAAATGGCATCAAGGACCCTTAATATGGGACAAAGGGAGTATTAAATAATCTAGTACTCCGAAAAATACGCAATCGGTTCCCAAAGTCTTAGAATAATGTCTAGATCGTTCTCCTTAAGTTTTTTGACCTTTCGATTCAGTCGAAAATGTAGCCTGTCTTTTAGGGCTTGCATTAGTGTGGTAAGCCCTAATTTTTACCTCGTAAAATGCGACAAACTCTGATTTGAGTCTAGTCAATGGTGTTAGACTTAGAATGACACGTAGATCACTACCTTGAGGTTTATTTCTTTTTTGGTAAAATTACCATTATACCCCATGTATTTAGTACTTGGACTTTATCCTATTTCTTCTGTTTATGTTGTAGAACTTGGCGGTTAGCTATTTTTGAGGATCGGTGGCTTGAGGTAAGTTTTCTAACCTCACTCTAATCATAATAAGATTAATTCGATATATATATATAAGCTACCTGTATGGTATTTGTATAAATGATGTGCTGATTGTGATCGTATGTATTCTAACATCTGCATTGCAATGATCATTCGTGCTATGGTAGTGCTATCACATAGACGAGCATGTTAAGGGTTTTATCTATAAGATTATTGGTATCAAATCCATGCTAGAGATCCATGAGTTATATGTTATGCTTCCGTTGCTACGATTATGGTATGTTGATGTTAAATCAGAGAAGATTACGCATGCCATGTTAATGACATAAATGAATGAAGAAAGAATTGTATACGTGTGGACCGTAAAATGCGGAAAGGGGGGTCCTGACGTTCCTTGACACTGTCCCGGGACGGATCCAAGGAGCACACTTTAAGGAACTAGAACTTCGTCACGTGGTCCTAGAGACAAAGAATCGCCACCTAATTTTTATCGGGAATTAGGAAACCCAAGTTTGACACGCCCAAAATTGAATAAGGTTACTCGCCCTTCATTACCAGAAACAAGTTCGGGGGTCTTGGTACGAGAGGGGAAGAAGCCCAAGCAGGACTTATGCACCCCCTCCTCGCCCTACCGAACGGTAGGACTTGATTCAAATATCCTTGTTCTTAATTTATAATTGGTGTTGTTTCCTCAAACATACTACATAATATATACATGTCAAAAGGAAACATCTAATGAAAATCATTTCAAGAGATTAAATCAAATAGCAGTCAGATGGACATGCAATACAAGAGAGAGGTATACTCACAGTGGCTAGTCCCGCCCAGGATCGATACAAATGAAGGAAACATGTCATGATATGCAAGAGGGAACGAGAAGACTTACATTAGGTTGACTCAAGCAGAGTCGCAAAAAGCAAAAGAAAGATAACGTGCACTGCAATCATGCAATAATCCTAGATAAGATGTCTCTAGCATATACACATAAATGGAGACTATCCTAAAGGAAATATGTCGTTGAAAACAAAGTTGTAAACCTAGAAAAATTCTAAGAGAAAGGATAGAGATAGTACATGATACATGGGCACAAAGCCACATGTAGACGAGGGAAACCCACAAATCGAAGATCGGATCCACGACATTCAAATCTCTACACTAAGACACCAAGGAATACCCAAGCATTGCAAAAATACAAGCAAGCAAATGATCTGCATGAAAAACAAGAGGAAGATGTCATCAATCAAATTTCCAGATTCAGCAGCCTCTAATGAATCCTATCAAAGGTGGTCTTAAACATGAGCTAGGTTAAAACCCTTATACAGAAAGTTAGATACATGTCTTAGAGAACTTCTCCAAAAAGTAGGACCTCATTACCATTTTTGAAGTTTGAGAAATAAGAGTTTGGGGACAGTGGATCAAGATTGTCCACTATTCTTGTAAAAATTATAATTAATTCTACAAAACTCATGTGAAGCTCTATTTGGTGTCAAAAGAAATATATTCCATTTTAGTTTATGACAAAAATAATCCCATGGACATATCATTAACTTAAGGTCTTTGAAAAATTGTTTTAACCAGACTCTGTCATTCTGGAAGTTTGGTATCATTTGACAAAGGAATGCAAAACATAATAGAAATTCATGAATCACGTTAATCAAGTTAATCTAAGCTTTTGATCCCTCATCCATTTATCCTAGATGATTTCTAAACCAAGTTTTATTCATAAATTCTTGTTGAGCGATCAAGGTATGACCATTTTGTATACATAATCATGATTGTAGTTAAACTTAGAAAATTCCAGAATAGTTGTATCAACTTCAAACACTTAGAAAATGATCTTAACTCAATCGTATGATCACGATTTTACATAAACATATAGATACATGAGTTAGGAATCATCCCCAAAAATCGGATCATCGATAACTATTATCGATTTTCTGAAATTCAAATACAAAGAGATTACGTTCAAATATGTCAACCGATTTCTCGACAATTTCTAAAAATAGCATATGGATCCTAAGGGTTCTCAAAACGGATCAAATGAAAGCTAATTTATCAAAGTTTACCTAAAAAATTTGAAATCCATCAATCTATGGGTTTGATGAACCAAATTTTATGGACAAAACCAATCTGTTTTGCTGAATTTTTGACTAGTTCATTTTAAAGTGTGAGGAAAATATCTTAGGTGATGGTTGAAGCTTATTAGAGAAATCAAACTCATAAATCAACTTAATTATCATTATTCCCAATCAATTTAGCCCTCAAGTTCTATGAAGAACTATAGATCATGGATCAAAGGGACTTATAAATATCCTATTGGAGATGAAATTCAATACGAATTCTAGGTTATAGGAATAATCAAGAGAAAAGTATGAACATAGGAATCATCCTTCTCATAGATCATATTTCCAAAGCATCATAGAATTCAAAATAGATATATATATATATAATCATATATGCACGGATCTAAACTAAATTGAATAATGAAATCAAAATTGAGAATCAAAAGTGAAAATCAATCTCTAATTAAGAATTATCAACAAAACCAAAAGAGACTTGAATCTAGCTATGTGAGTGTGTGAAGAATAAGAGAGGAAGAAGATGAGTGTTCTAATAAATAAAACTAAACTAAACTAGATCCAAGTCTTATAGATCTACATATAAAAGTAGGAACTAGATATGAATTATGATGTCTACCTCTTGGAGGATTCTCAATTATGCAACCAAAGTTGATTTGAAGGATCTTCTACTTCAAGTATTCTTCAAGTTCTTCAAGCACTCATCCATCGAAGTTGAGGGAGGCAATTGATGTCAAAATTATTCTCTAATCTAATTATCTTGAGATTTTTTTAGGAAGTTTTTAATTCATAATTTTCTCTCTAGAAATCTCTTAAATTGAAAGTATATGTGAGTGTATCTTCTAGTATATTCAAGGTGTACTTAAAGCTTCTTTAAGATGATCTCTAGATATTCTAAGATTTGTTCTAGATGATCCCCATATAAGATGCATGGGATCTATATATAGAGTTTTGAGAACTTAACTCTTAAGTTCCAGGGTTAAAACAGAGATTTTAGAGATCAGAAAAGGGTTAAAATGGCCATTTCAGTGCCTAAACGCAGTTTCCAGGCAATTTCCTCGCAGTGGGAACCTCCTAGAAGGGTGTGTGATCGGGAGAGAACTAATCCTAATTATATGCCTTAACGCGCATTTGTTAGACCATTTTATCCTGTTTTTGTATATTTTTACTTCGTTTTCTAGTTTCTGACAGGTTTTGGAAGAAATCAACTAAACTAGGCTAAACAGGGTGAAAAAGAAGAGTTAAAGAAGCTGAAAAAGCCAAGTCGCGCGCGCGACCCGCGCCCGCGAAGAACCAGAAATCGCTCGCGCGATCCGCTCGCGCGAGATCCCCAGAATCGCTCGCGCGATCCGCGCGCGCGAAGGCCAAAATGTCGCGCTCGCGCGATATGGGTAAAAACCAAAGTTGCGTATTTTAGTATACTGAAGGCTCCTGTGCAAACGAAATTGCAGAATGACGTCCAGATTGTAAATTACTTCAGTTTCAGTCCGTTTCGAGTTGGAAAGGTTTCCAAAACTTGTTGTAAATCTATATATACCTTATTTTACTTCAATTGAAGGGTTGGCAATTGTTACACACCTATACATACACATTCTACAACCATACTTCCAGCCATTGAAGGGAGGGAAGCAAGGAGAAAAAGAAGAAGACCAAGGGTTTCCATGGCCTCCTCCATCAACTACTTGCCATCTATCACTTCCATGGACGGCTAGATCATAGATCTAGGGTTTCAATGAAGCCCTAGACGAGTAATAGGGTTTTATTTATGTTTTTATTTTAGTTTTATTATGTATGGATGACAGTCACATGTTTAGAGGATTTTTATAAATAAATCGTACTTCTAGTGATTAAATCATTGCTTTCAGAATTTATTCTTGTCTTAGATCTATTTTGACTGTGATGTGCTCAACGATCTATTCTTGCTGTGCTTGTTTAGGTTGTTTACATGTGATGGTGCTTTATTGATTCGTGCTATCAAGTATCCGAATAGTCCATGCCTAGGTTAGACGGATTAGATCACAACCCTAGTTTAGTGTGAGATAATTCGTGCTACCCGAAGATGGATTATGTTGGTGCTTGTACCATGAATATCTTCTTGTCGGAGGAATTGGGCTTGTAGCTACAATTCCCCATATTCAGCCAACGTAATAAGCTAAAGTAATTCATAAATATTCCTATTATGAAGCTAGTGGTGGATTTGCAATCCTAGGTTCCCTTAAATATTATTTAAAACAACTTTAATTGCTTTCATAGTTTAGATTTACTTTTATTGTTCTTAGCTTAGTTAAATCCAAATCAAATCCGTTTTTCTTAGTTAATTAGACTTAGGTTTTAAAATTAAGAGCTGTAGTAATCAATCTCCGTGGGTTCGACCTTTACTTCCACACTGCAAATCTTTTGAAAAGTAAAGAATACTTTTATATCTTGATTCTGACAAGATCAATTTTTGGCGCCGTTGCCGGGGATTGTATTACTACCCTTAGTTTTAGAATCATAGTTTAGTTAATTCGTAAATATTAGATTAGGTTTCCTTTTCTTATTTTTCATTTTATTTTTAGTTACTAACTTGTTTTTTTTTATTTTGTAGTCAACGTTTCCGAGTGGAGCAGCTAATTACATCAAAGGAGCTTACGCAAATAAAAATATAAATAAAATTAAATAAATTGCTTCCTTTGGAATTCGCTTTAAACCGCTGTAAGTCAGGGCGCTGTGACGCACTATTTGCATTAGTGTAGGGTTAATTGCACTGCATTAGCTAGGAAACCCGGGGCGCTGGGCTTGACGCGGTCATTGCATTACAGGATAATTTGCATTCATCATAGTAGTTGAGTGCTTGTTATCTTCTTTGCGTGATTGTTATTTGTTTATTTTGTTTAGTTAGTCTTTGTTTTTAATTTCTTTTCTTTTGTTTTAGTTTATGTTAGGTACACGTTCAAACAAACCGGAATTAAAACCTTTTGACTCTGAACTTGAACGTACAGTAAGAATTAACAAGTCTTCAAACTTAACTTCTGGAAGTAGGTTTGTAATAGACGACGATTTGACACCAAAACCAACGTCTTTATTTGAATCGGAAATACGTAGTACTCTTACAAGATTAAAGAAACCACGCTTCCATAACATAGAACCGATTAAAATGGCAGACATTGGAAATAATAACGACAACAACCAAAATAACAACGGAGCTAATATGAATAATCCTAATATACCACCACCTCCTCCACTTAAAGATTATTTTATTCCGACGACTTACACGCCACAAACATGTATTGAATTACCTTAGGCGACGGCATCTCACTTTGAGATTAAGTCATCTACCATCTCGCTACTTCCATCTTTCCATGGCCGTTTAAATGAATATCCATATAAACACTTAGGAGATTTCCAAGATATATGTTCTACTTTGAAAATTCAAAATCTTACTGATGATGAATTAAAAATGCGGCTCTTTCCATTCTCATTAAAGGACAAAGCTAAATATTGGCTCCAATCTTTGGAGCCAAACACAATTAGAACATGGGAAGACTTACACACCGCATTTTTACAAAAGTTTTTCCCGATTATGCGTACGAACCAGATAAGAAAATCTATAACAAACTTTGTGATGCAAGATGGGGAATCACTCTACGACACGTGGGAAAAATTTAAAGAATTATTACGCTCGTGTCCACATCATCAGGTCCCTAAGTGGCAACTTGTTCAGGTCTTCTATGAGGGGCTTATTCCCTCTGTTAGGAATACCGTCGATGCCGTTTGTACGGGAACTTTCCTACACAAAAGCGCCGACGAGGCCTGGAAAATATTTGAAACTTTAAGCGAGAATTCGATGCACCAAGCGGTGTCTGTCCGTTCTGAGGGATACCCACAACCTAAGAGGGATGTACAATTCGAGTCAAGGCAATCAATTGAAATAAAAGAACTATCTAACAAACTTGACCGACTTTTAACAATGAACCAAACGACAGCCTCACCCGCTCGTGAAATTTGTGCATTATGTTCTGATACTTCACATTCGATACTTGCATGTCCATCGGCGAGTCAATTTCCAGAATTCGTGGAGCAAAACATTAATTCTATTCAACAATACCCACAAAATAATTATAATGCAACTACTAATAATCCGGATGCGCCATGGAGAAACCATCCTAACTTCTCGTGGAAAAATAATAATAATAATAATCCTAATGAGGCGACTAATTTTTCGAATGCATATCGACCTCAGTTTCAACCTAATCAATACCAACAACCGCATCCTAATCTGAACCCTCCAAGGGGTAACATTTTCGAGGAAAAGGTGTTGGCATCCCTTAATAAAATTGAAACGCAAGTACAGGCACAAGCACAAATAGTGCACTCTCATACACAGTCTATTGCAAAGCTTGAATCCCAAATGGGACAACTAGCTACTGTAGTGAGTCGTAGAAACGAGGGGACGTTGCCTAGTCAAACAATTCAAAACCCTAAGGGACAATATGAGGTTAAGGGGTCGAATGAGCAAGTAAACGCCGTCTCAACTAGGTTGACTACACGAGAGGAAGAGGTAATAGAAATTCCGAATGAGAATGTGAAAGATATGAATAGCAACTCTAATACGAAGAAGGGTGAGGACGTGAGCCAAAATAAGAAAGAAAAATAATCGGTCCCAACGAATTATATTCCGAGAATGCCATATCCACCTAATGTTGAGGAGCCGTCTAATCTTACAAATAAAAAGTCTAAGGTTGAGGATATACTCGAGGTATTTAAACAAGTCAAAATAAATATTCCTTTCCTCGATGCTATAAAACAAATTCCCGCTTATGCTAAATGTCTAAAAGACCTTTGTACATAAAAACGCAAAATACGCAGTCATACGCCTAAAAAGGTCTTCCTCACGGAAAAAGTAAGTTCAATTTTCCAACACGCTCCTCCGAAATATAAGGATCCAGGTACGCCTACAATTTCATGTGTCATAGGTGACACTATCATTCATCGGGCTCTCCTTGACTTAGGAGTGAGTGTTAACCTTTTACCCTATCACATCTATAAACAATTAGGACTAGGTGAACTTAAACCTACGGCCGCTACAATACAATTAGTGGATCGTTCTATTAAAATACCTAGAGGAATCGTCGAAGACGTACTAGTAAAAGTGGACCAATGTTTCTATCCCGTTGATTTTATGGTCCTTGACACTGAACCCGTGCTAGATGCTAGGAAACACACTCCTGTCATTCTTGGTCGTCCATTCTTAGCCACGGCCAACGCACGTGTCAATTGTAGAACAGGGGTAATGAAAGTGTCGTTCGGAAATATAAAATTAAAATTAAATGTTTTTAATGCGGTCGATCAACCTCCTAAAGATGACGATTACCTATGTGTGGAGGGTAGTGAGGTTAAACGGAATATTGAGCCTAAGAACGTAATAAATATAAGTGCGGGGAATAATATAGAGGATGAGGAGTGGATGAATCCTAATACTTCGGACCCTAATGCTGAATCTACTCGGAAGGTAAGAAATCGATTTGAACATACTGACAAACCGTCAATCGAATTAATTCGAAGCGACGTAATTTCTGCTTACCATCGAGCTCTACCTGATATTCTTAGGGGTACACAGTCCGATTTACGGCCTCCATAAAATCTTGAGCTAGAACGGTCTAGCTGAAGACGTAAAAGTTAGCGCTTCTTGGGAGGCAACCCAAGCTTTATTTCATTCGTTTTTCTTATTTTTGGTCGTTTTTGAGTCTATTTGTGTCTGTTTTGGACATTCTGGACAGGTTTGGGGGTTGGAATTAATTTATTTTAATAGTGTATACATAATTTTAACAAAAAAAATGGAAAATTCCATTCTCGCGCGCGCGGCCCGCTCGCGCGAGACTTCGCTCGCGCGGCCCGCTGGCGCGAGAATGTGCCTTAGTGTCTCTTCTTTCTTTTCCCTTATATGAGCTCTCAGCATTTACTCGCGCCTGATGTCGCGGGCGCGAGATATGATTAAAAAAAAAAATCCAGGAATTCGCGCGCGCGACGGCCGCTCGCGCGGACCGCTCGCACGATTTCCTCATTTTCCTGTTTTTCCCTTTTGTTTTCTATCTCTTTCCCCTACCTATTTTATTTGTGTTTCTTTTCTGTTTTTGTTTATTTGGTTCATTTTAGTTCGTATTCGTTGTTTTTCTTGTTACATTTATATTTTTTCGTTTTATTTCTTTTCCATTTGCTCGTTTAGTTTAGTTTAGCTTAGTTTTTAGATTTATATTCCATATTTAGGTTTCATTTACGTTTAATATTCTTTTGTTAGTTTCTTTTTATCTAGTATTAACAGGTGGTTCCATTTGGAGCAATTGAACTTTATCGCCATAGTCTTATATATTCACCTGTTTGTCATTGCCGAGATTGAGGTACTATCGTTCCTTCCTTATGTACTCTCCTTTCTTTCGTTTTATTGTTTCATTGGGGACAATGAAAGGTTTAGGTTTGGGGGTATGCACACACATGCACATTATTATGCACTAATTTGAACTAATTTGAAAAAATTCTATTCTTGTGCTTAAATAAACGATGATTACCGATGTTTTTGCAATATTAATTTGGTACTTCTTGTTATGTAACTTTGAATTGTTATAGAATGGTAAACAAGGGAAGATGTGATTAAACATTTGCTAAAGTTATGATATGACGTTTTAAGTTATGTATCGTTCGAATCGTAGTTTTATATCATAAATTTGCACACAAACTTATGCACTGCACGTAGTCACTTGAATACATGTTTAATGTGAACTATAATATGATTCGGATTTCTAGATAACACAAGGTGGAGACTAAGCCCAGTGAGCTTTTGAGCCTATCTTTTCATTTTAGAGGGTTATAAATACATTGTGTTTGTCGAATTTCATTGAAATAGCGCATTAACTTGTTGATTAGTCTCATTATTCTTGTTTTGGTTAATAGTCAAGTTAAAATAGTTGTTACCATGCTAAATAATCTTCCGTCGTAAATATTGAAGAACCGTATTACCCTAGAAAATGATTTTAGGCCCTCTTTGTTTACTGCCGACCGATAAATTATAAAATTTCCTTAGTTCGCCCTTTGAGCCGGTAAAATGCCATTTCTTTCTTTGATTACCATTATCCTTGTTTTTGCTCCGACTTGAAAAACTTGGAGTTCACCATTGAGAGATTTGTCACCTTTTAGTAGTGTTAAGGTGATGTGTTGAAAAGGAGGAAGAAAATAAGATGCTATTGGGGTAGTTGCTTGGTATTCAATAATCATTTGAGAAGCAAGAAAAGGAAAAAGAGAAGAGAAATATATTGAAAACAAAATAAAAAGAAGAAGGTTGAAAAAAAATGAATGAGAAAAGAGAATGAAAGAAGAGAAAGTTGGTAGAGAAGAAGAGTGAAAGAAATTGAACATGCCTTACAATGCCATTCTAAACCTACCCAATTAATCCGTTCTATCATTTTTTTCATTGCCTGAGCCACAATACAACCTTTGAAAAGTCCTATTTGATCTTAGGAAACATGGTTCGGATATGAAAACGATGGGAGAGGGATTAAAACATGGTAATGATTATTTTTTCTTGATTGTTGGCATCTTATCCATGAGACTATTGTTCTTTCGTGTCATGCGTCTTTTTCATGTCGTATGTGAGCGTTATTCGTCTTGAAAACATAATTCATTTGCTCATGTATACTAGAGAAATTACACATATTTCTGAGTGTTTCATTTGAGAGTGTAATTAACATTGTGAGATTCGTAGTCGAAGCATAGTTAGATGGTCATCCGAGTTATATTCCAAGTTTATGACATGCGCGTGTTCATTTGACTACCACATCACACACGTGCAATTGTATGAGGAACTCTATTGATTTATATGATGCATGTGCTTGAGATTGTTTTTCATGATATAGGTGAACGTTTGATTCTGTTTCTTCTTGTTTGTTATTCTATTTCAAATCGTTGTTTATAATAAGAAGTATTGATTGTTTTAGTTTTTCGTTTTAATAAAATTTTTAAAATTTTTAAGTTAATAAAGATGGTTGTGGGTGACTTGTTGACGAGAACCCTCACGAGACTTCACTCGTCCGACTAGGGACACCTAGAGGTTTAAAAGGCTTGTTGCATAAGCTAAATGCAATCGTGATCCATGCGAAAATGGAGTAGTAGTTTATTAGTAGTTTTTGTTTTTGTTTTGCTCGAGGACTAGCAAAATGTAGGTTTGGGGGTGTGATCGGGAGAGAACTAATCCTCATTATATGCCTTAACGCGCATTTGTTAGACCATTTTATCCTGTTTTTGTATATTTTTACTTCGTTTTCTAGTTTCTGACAGGTTTTGGAAGAAATCAACTAAACCAGGCTAAACAGGGTGAAAAAGAAGAGTTAAAGAAGCTGAAAAAGCCAAGTCGCGCGCGCGACCCGCGCCCGCGAAGAACCAGAAATCGCTCGCGCGATCCGCTCGCGCGAGATCCCCAGAATTGCTCGCGCGATCCTCGCGCGCGAAGGCCAAAATGTCGCGCTCGCGCGACCCGCTCGCGCGATATGGGTAAAAACCAAAGTTGCGTATTTCAGTATACTGAAGACTCCTGTGCAAACGAAACTGCAGAATGACGTCCAGATTGTAAATTACATCAGTTTCAGTCCGTTTCGAGTTGGAAAGGTTTCCAAAACTTGTTGTAAATCTATATATACCTTATTTTACTTCAATTGAAGGGTTGGCAATTGTTACACACCTATACATACACATTCTACAACCATACTTCCAGCCATTGAAGGGAGGGAAGCAAGGAGAAGAAGAAGAAGACCAAGGGTTTCCATGGCCTCCTCCATCAACTACTTGCCATCTATCACTTCCATGGACGGCTAGATCATAGATCTAGGGTTTCAATGAAGCCCTAGACGAGTAATAGGGTTTTATTTATGTTTTTATTTTAGTTTTATTATGTATGGATGACAGTCACATGTTTAGAGGATTTTTATAAATAAATCGTACTTCTAGTGTTTAAATCATTGCTTTCAGAATTTATTCTTGTCTTAGATCTATTTTGACTGTGATGTGCTCAACGATCTATTCTTGCTGTGCTTGTTTAGGTTGTTTACATGTGATGGTGCTTTATTGATTCGTGCTATCAAGTATCCGAATAGTCCATGCCTAGGTTAGACGGATTAGATCACAACCCTAGTTTAGTGTGAGATAATTCGTGCTACCCGAAGATGGATTATGTTGGTGCTTGAACCATGAATATCTTCTTGTCGGAGGAATTGGGCTTGTAGCTACAATTCCCCAAATTCAGCCAACGTAATAAGCTAAAGTAATTCATAAATATTCCTATTATGAAGCTAGTGGTGGATTTGCAATCCTAGGTTCCCTTAAATATTATTTAAAACAACTTTAATTGCTTTCATAGTTTAGATTTACTTTTATTGTTCTTAGCTTAGTTAAATCCAAATCAAATCCGTTTTTCTTAGTTAATTAGACTTAGGTTTTAAAATTAAGAGCTGTAGTAATCAATCTCTGTGGGTTCGACCTTTACTTCCACACTGCAAATCTTTTGAAAAGTAAAGAATACTTTTATATCTTGATTCTGACAAGATCAGTGTGGAACCAAAAAAATACAATGGAGAATACCATATATAGGTGGCAGTTTTAGTGGGACCCGCCACCTCCTTACCCAAAATTGCCACTTGCTTTTCTTGTTCCTCTAGTTACCCACAAGCCATGTTTCAAGTTTCATGTGCACTGCTTTTCCAGATTTTTGTAAAAATGCTTTTTAGTGTCCAAAATCGTCCATTTACATACTATTGAAAATCTGTCGAGTTGAATTTCAGTATAAAAATATTTCAGGAGGTTTTAAAATGAGAATTGAAGTCCAATTGAAGCCTGGAAGTCCTCCGGAACTTTCGTCGTCTTTTTGAAATCAAATGACTTCTTTTTAAAATTGCTTTTCAATGTGCATTGATTTCGAACTTTTCTTCAAAATTGAATCTCTGGATACCTAGAATACTGCGTTTAGAACACTTTATGTTCATATAACCCTGAGTGAATATGAATTCTGAGAGATGATTTGACAAAACTGGGATTTATGCATAGAAAAGGGCTTTTCTGAACTTGAAGTCACTTTCTGAAGTTCGATCTTTGAATTGTGTGGAATCCAGTACCTTCCACGGGGTACTTTTTATCATCTAATCCTCCAAAACATTGTCCACCCTAAATCCTATCAGTGTGTTTAAAATTGGGTGTCTACAATATGAGTAATCGATAATGGACACGTGCACTTCACGACATGTGTCAGCATACATCGCATCAGAATGAGATGTAAGAAATGTGAACGAGAAAGAGAAGTGAATTTCAGTAGAGTGCCAATTGGGTGACAGTTAGAATGCCAATCGGACGACAGTTAGAGTGCTAGTGGGGCGATAGTTAGAGTGTCAGTTGGGCGACAGTTAGAGTGCTAGTGGGGCGACAACTAGAGTGCCAGTCGGGCAACAGTTAGAGTGCCAAGATAGATGAGAAAGAGAAAGTGAAGAGAATGAATTTGTTGAGTGAGATGTTTGGTTTTGGATAAGCATTGTGAGTTCATTATTCATGTCGTGGATTCGGTATCCCGACAAGAAGGTAGTTACATTGGTCATGCATTGACATGCACAAACATGTTAATGAAAGGAGAATGTATTATATCATGAGATGTTGTAATATGTCTGATTGTTTACATATTTTGTTGAGACCTTTGCTATGCCCTTGAAAGAATGCGTCTTTTGATAAGAGATTAAATGTATCCTACGAAACAGAACAATAATGTGAGTTGAGCGATATTTGTATTTGTTGATGATTGTGCGGTTATACTCTCACTAGGTTTTGTTCTAAAGCTGACAGCATGTTGCGCTCTAGGCATTCCTATATCTAGAGTGATGCAGGTTTAGTTCAGTTAGTGGAGTTCAGAATCCACTGCTGAAGAGCTAAGAAGGATAGAGCTGAGCTAGAGATTGAAGACAATAGTTTCTTATGTTTATGTTTATGTTTATATAATAAGTTTAGTATGGCCCTTATGTAATAAGCTTGATGTTACTGTAACTCGTTTTATTTTCACTACTGTAATCATATTCTGTTAAGGTTAAGTTTATGTTTATGCTTTAACATTTCCCTTATGAATGTTGTGTGGAGTTAGAAGGACAGAACGGTTAACCAACCAGTCACGTGTCTACGGACCCATAAAGGAAAATTTTTATTTTCCCTATTTTTGGCTTACTCTGGGGCGTGACAAGGTTTGTGGGATCAGAGCCTAGATCTAGGCTTTCACCGTCTGTCCAATATTCTTAAGCTACGAACCTTAAGATATTTCTTTTATTTAGCACCAGTACTAAGATAGTATCTATTTTGGACAGATAGCTTCCTTAGATGTTTTGCTGAAATGACGTGCTTCTATCGACGAGAAGTTTAAGCACTGACGAACTTCTTAAGACGAATCTCGAAACAGTCAGCAAGCTTAGGGTTTAGAAAGACTAAGGATGGGAAGGCCTTGCCCTTATGATTCTCATGATAGATATTGATTTGATTTAACCATTACTTGCTACGTGTTTTTCCTATGATAAGATAAGGTACTGATCAATAGGTGTTTACGTAAATGCACTTATACACAGATCATAGATGGATTATGACACTAGAGGCTCGAGAAATTGGAATAGAGCAGCACCATCGAATTCGATTCCACACGAGATAGATCCGACAGGGTTGTTGGAAGCTTTAGTGGGAAGAATTGAAAGACCTAGTACTACAGTGGGGATTACGGAGAACCATGGGAGCAACCACCATCATCAAAATAATCATTGTACGCATCATGGGCAGAGCAGAGATTGATTAGTTGAGAGATTCCGCACTCTTCGACCAGAAAAATTTGATGGATTGGGCGAACCATGGAAAGCAGAGCAATGGTTGCGGGTGATGGATTCGATCTTCGATACCATGGAATGCAATGAACAAGAAAAACACCGTTTGGCCACCTTTTAGTTGAGTTTTGCTGCAGCTGAATAGTGGGAGTCAGAAAAGGCCACAGTTGGAGAAGAAGTGATTAGGAGAATGACTTGGACTTCGTTCAAAGTAAGATTCTTAGCCCAGTATTTTCCTTTAGCTGAAATGAATGCGAAGAAGAAGGAATTTTTGTAATTGGTTTAAGAAGACCAATCAGTTAGGGAGTACACTACTCAGTTCCAACGTTTATCTCGTTTTGCACCACACATGGTTGATACCCTCGAAAAGAAGAATGAGCAATACCATCAGGGTCTTTTCCCTTATTGTCATAACTTGAAATTTTAATTAAGGGTAAAATTATATTTTGATTACTTATGTGCGAACCGTTAATTAAATTGGTGTAGTATTTAAATTTACCTTATTTTGTGTCACTATATTTATTTATTTATTTAATTATTTTCCTTTCTTATTTGATTTTATTTTATTTTATTATAATATTTTTTTTTTATTATATTTATTATCTTGGTGTTAAAGTGGGTACATGTGTTTAAATTGGGTGTGTAGAAGTAGACCACACACACACACACACACACATGCATTACACCTATACACATTAAATACAAACAAAGACTAAACAAAAAAAAAAAAGTGGGCCCCACCCCTCCCCATCATGGCCGGCCACTTCTTCCCTCTCTCCTCATTTTTATTTTTTTTCTTTTCTTTCTCTCTCTCTCTTCTTCTCCCCCATCTCTCTATATCTATACATGGTATACATATGAAAACCTCCATAGCCACCATCTTCAAGCTTCCAATAGACCCCCAAAAAGTAATTTTCGTGAGTTTTGCTATTACACAAAACATTCTTAGAATATCAAGAGCTTTCTAGTGATACCCACGAAATTCGTTTTGGTAGCCATTTCCATAGTTTTCCCAAATTACATAGAGCCTCCAAACTTCTCACCGTCATCCATGGAGGTCTATTGATGAAGTACTACATGCAGTGAGTTCTTGAGCTCTCAAGGACATATCTTTTCATTTTCTTGGAGCCATTTGGAGTCCCTTGGTTCATTCTCAAATTTTGGGCTCTTCCATTTATTTTGGAAGAAATCTTCATTAAGGTAGGTTTACATTGTGCAATTTTATATGTTATACATGTCTAAGATGTCTTGAGTTCACTTTTAGACTAGGAGAGAACTTAGACATATGTAATAGGATTTTCCCCTAAGTTGTAATGTTAGGGTTAATTTGCATAAATATGAATTATATGCATTGATTGTGTCAGTTGTAAATTTGGGGTGCTAAATGTAATTAGAATGATGATAGGAGAGAAAATTGGATACATGCACTAAGTTTCCCCCAAAGTTGTAATTTTGGAAGTATTTAGCCTAAACATGATTTATATGCCTTAGTTGTGCAAGTTGTGAATTTGGGGTGCTAAATGTAATTAGAGGGATGTTAGGATAATAAATTGGACCCATGCATTAGTTTTTCCCCAAAGTTGTAAATTGAGAATTGTATGCCAAATTGTAAATTAAATGTTTAGATTTTACTAAACTTGATTATGTGGTGCTAGATATGCTTAGGATGCTCCCTTTATGTGTAAACACATGCTAGGACGTTAGTTTAGAAATTCTTGTTAGGAATGTTAAATTATGAAATTTAATTACATTCTTTGAAGTTCTTGATATCATGTCTAATGTACTAGAATTATTGCTTAATATATTATAGTGGATCATTCTTAAAATCATTATCAACATCATATGCATTGAGGCCTAATCGGCAAGCATTACATGAACACGACATGAACGTTTTTGTTTTGAAAAGAGAAAAACCCCATGCGAGGGAATTTTATTTAAGAAATCCGGACGTGGGTTGTGATGTGAGACAGGGAGAATGACCATTAGAAACATTCAAACTCCAGCTATATTCGGTTGGCTCCCGAAAGTTGGAATGCTACACTCCATGCGTGGGTGGCTCATAGTCCGGTAAGGAGATAGGTGTGCGCATATCACGCATAGCCTTGCGGCTTTAATCATTTCATTGTAGCCGTGGTGGCGACCTATTGCATCTCATTTCATTTTAGTCATGGATAGCATATAGATTTGTTACAATATTTTCTACGAGCCGTCGTTCTCATAAAAACGACAAAACATTTTTCAGGTGAGCTTGATAAAGGCAAAGGGCATATGTGACCCGACGCGTAGACGTTGACATCTTTTGTTCTATTTTGAAGACTCGTACTTGGTTATGTATATGGATAGTTCTTTTATAAATTTTAACTAGTTGGGGAAGTTTGTAATAGATTAGTGCTCTAAAATGAAAATGGTTGTATTAGTTCTATTACAAAACTTCTTGAGTTTGGACTTCTGTATTTTTGTCATTTGGGAAGCCTTGATGTAATTTTGATGGACAAATGTTAGTCCTTGTTTTTCCTACTTGTTAAACTTATGTAGTTATGTAAATTATGTTTTCGAGATCGTAGAATCTCTTTTAAAGTTTCATGTATGTGTGTTGATTTGAATCCTTGCCGGATTCGTTTATGTTTGGTTTTATCCTTGCCGGACTCATTGTATTTGTATTAAATCCTTTCCGGATTTGTCCATTTTGCTTTTAAAGGAAATGTTTCAAAATCTCTCTCCCCCAATCTCTCCCTCTCCCATTCTTCCTCTCTTCATCTCTTTCACTCCTCGTTTTTAATAAATTTCGAGCACATGAAGTTCCGTTTGGTCTAGACACGTGTCGTATGTTGTTTAGGACTTGTTTAGTCTTGTACCAAGGTTTAAACTTGAGGATTTGGTATAATTGGGAACATGTTGAAATGCTGTCAAATTTGTTGTCAAAGAAAAACTGCTTCTGTTTTTCTTGTTTTCTGCCCAAATGGTGCAGAATTGGAAAAAAAAGTCATTAGATGAAAGTTGTGCAGAATTGAATTTTACACGGACCTAAGCGAACAGAATGTGAAATTTCTAAAGATATAACTACATACAGGTGTTTTAAAAATTCAGCAACTATCAAAAATGCCCTTTTTCAAAGTTATTGTATTTTTCATACTCTCCTTGAAACTAGTACTTGTTCGGATAGTCTCTTAATTAAATTTTCAAGTGCTTCCATCTTTGTTGGACTCGTTAACATGTAAGCCCATTTTGGATTTACGTATTAGTGAGTCATCCTTTTAGGAATCCCCATGGGTTTCCAAAGTCGCTTCCGCATTTTGTGTAAGGATTTTAATTCTCTTCTCCCTATTTCTCTCCTTCCTCGCGCTTCGGTTTCTGGGGCGTGATAGTTTGGTATCAGAGCCAACCGAGTTTGAATACCTAGGGGCTATGGGAGTTTAATTTGGGCTTACTTACAAATTGTTATTTTTGCTACATGTCTAATTTCCTATTTGTACTTCCATTGGTTCCTTTAAAGTTTACTTTGAGTATTGAGTAGCCTATTGAGCATGCTAATACGTTGAATGCCTTCGGGACTTCATGACTACATGTTAGATTTTCATGTTCTACGTGTTTACATTGGTCATGATAATATAGCCTGTCCTATTTGGTTACATTGGTCATGATTATGTGTTTACATTGGTCATGATAATATAACCTGGATTTGATAAATGTTGGAATTAGGCGTATAATAGAAGCTTATGACCTAATTCCTTATTACCTTATAACTATTTTATACTTAGCCATGTCGCCGCGCGTTCGAGGCCGTGCTAGAGGCCGACCTCCTGTCCGTGCTAGAGGTCATGCTAGGGGCCGAGGTGGAGCCGCAGGCCGAGGAGCCCAGTCTTTCTCATCCGCTTCTGCTCCACTGTCAGCTCCTTCTGCTCAGAGCTTCAAGCCTAATGCTCCTAAAGGCCAGCACCATCATGTGGGACATCGTGGAGGAGGACAGCAAGCCCCAAGGCTACCTCCTACCATGTTCAACCTTGTTACTGCCGCACCTTCCGCAGTTAAACCCGATGCTTCAGTTATTCGAGGTACGTTATTAGTGTTCAGTTCTAGAGCTTCTGTGCTTATTGATACCAGTGCATCATGTTCATTTATATCTTCATCTTGTGCATCATCCTTGGATCTAGAAGTGAGCCATCTAGCTTCAACACTTTTAGTCGATACTCCCATTGGAGGTTTAGTTCCCTTAGATCGAGTGTGTTGTGGTTGTGAACTTGTTCTTGCTGACAGGAACATTATTATTGACTTAATTGTTATAGACATGCTTAGTTTTGATGTAATTTTGGGTATGGACTGGTTGACTACCTACCGAGCTTTTATTGATTGTTTTAAGAGAAGAGTCACTTTTGTGTTACCATCCGGGGATCTTGGTCGTTTTGAGGGTGATCACTTAGACTTTCCGATGCGTTCACTTCACAGTTTGTGTAGAAGAAAGAATCATAATGACTACCTTGCTAGTTTGTTTTCTGATGAAGATGAGCCAACTTTAATTGAATTTCCTCCGATTGTTAGTGAGTATCCCGATGTTTTTCTTGAGGAGTTACCTGGCTTGCCACCTATCCGTGAGATTGAATTCACGATAAATTTTGTTCCCGGTATATCACCAATTTTAATTCCACCGTATCGTATAGCACCCACTAAGTTGAAAGAATTAAAGACACAGTTAGAGGATTTACAATTCAAAGGTTTTATTCGTCCTAGTACTTCTCCTTAGGGAGCACCGTCCTTTTCGCAAAGAAGAAAGATGGATCACTTCGATTGTGTATTGACTATCGTAAGCTAAACCACGTTACAATAAAGAACAAATATCCACTTCCTAGAATTGATGATCTCTTTGACCAACTCCGTGGTTCAACTTGCTTTTCTAAGATTGACTTGAGGTCGGGTTATCATCAATTGCGAGTTCGCGACTGTGACATTCCTAAGACAGCTTTCCGTTCATGTTATGGTCATTTCGAGTTTCTTGTTATGCCATTCGGTTTAACGAATGCACCCGTCGCCTTCATGGATTTGATGAACCGCATCTTTAGCCCATTCGTAGATAAGTTTGTGATTGTATTCATAGATGACATATTAATCTATTCACCTTCTAGAGAAAAACATGAGGAACATCTCCGAATTGTATTAGAAGTCTTGAGAGGGCATCGTTTGTATGCAAAAATTTTTAAGTATGAATTCTGGTTATCGGAAGTGAAGTTTCTTGATCATGTTGTTTCGGGTGATGGGGTATCCGTTGATCCTTCTAAGATTGAGGTCGTTTTAGATTGGCAGTCACTGAAGAATATATTTGAAGTTCGTAGTTTCTTGGGACTAGCGGGTTATTACCATCGCTTCGTTGAGAATTTTTCTCGTTTAGCTATGTCTATGACTAAGCTTACTAGGAAGGGAGTGAAATTCATATGGGACGATTCTTGTGAAAATGCTTTCCAATAATTAAAAACCCGTTTGACTTCGGCACCTATCCTTGTTATTCCCGAGCGTGGATTGAACTATACCGTTTATTGTGATGCATCACTTGAAGGTTTGGGTTGTGTATTAATGCAAGAAGGTAAAGTCGTAGCTTATGGTTCGAGATAATTGAAACCTCACAAGAAAAATTACCCTACTCACGACTTAGAGCTTGCCGCTGTTGTGTTTGCTTTAAAAAGTTGGAGACACTACTTGTATGGTGAGAAATTTGAGGTATTTTTCGATCACAAAAGCCTTAAATATATTTTTACTCAATGAGACCTTAACTTGAGACAACGCCATTGGATGGAGTATTTAGGAGATTATGACTTTGACTTGCAATATCATCCGGGTAAGGCTAACGTCGTGACTGATGCCCTTAGTCGTAAACCCCGTGGCACCTTAGCCTATTTACCTATCCAAGAGTGGAGGATGTTTGAACACCTTGATGATTTTGAGATTTATTGCGCAGAAAATCCCAACCGAGCTACTTTGTTTACTTTGACCGTTCAACTATCACTTTTGAATCGAATTTTGGAGTTACAGAAATCCGATGATGAGACCATGTCCTTAAAGTCCCGTATACTTAATGGAGATTTGGAAAAGGGTTGGACTTTCGATGATAATAGAGGTTTGAGGCTTCGAAACCGAGTCTTTGTTCCCATAGCTTATCGAGAGGATGTTTTGAAAGAGTTTCATCATTCCTGTTTCTCCGTTCATCCGGGGGGTACGAAAATGTACCATGATTTACGTCGTCAGTATTGGTGGAAAGGCTTGAAAAGAGCAGTTGCCGAGTTCGTCGCAAGTTGTCCAATTTGTCAACAAGTAAAGGCCGAGCATCAGAGACCTGCAAGTTTGTTACAACCTCTCCCTATTCCCGAGTGGAAGTGGGAGCATATCACTATGGACTTTGTTATGGCACTTCCAAGGACCTTGCGTAAGCATAATGCTATTTGGGTCATTGTGGACCGTTTGACTAAATTGGCACATTTCTTACCAATTAAGGTAACCGACACCGCAGACACCCTTAGTATGATCTACATCCGAGAGATTGTGAGACTTCATGGTATCCCAGTTACGATTGTATTGGATCGTGATTCGAAGTTTGTATCTCACTTTTGGCAGAGTTTGCAGAAAGCTTTGGGTACTCAACTTCTCCTTAGCACAGCATTTCATCCTCAGACAGATGGGCAGTCCGAGCATACTATTCAAATCTTAGAGGACATGTTGATAGCTAGTATTATGGAACTTGGTGGTAATTGGGAAGAACATTTACCATTGGCCGAGAGTATTCAGATGGCACCGTTTGAGGCATTGTATGGCTGCCCGTGTCGATCTCCTTTATGTTGGGGCGAGGTAGGTGAGACTATTCTTCATGGACCCGATATGGTTAGAGAGACGTCAAAAAAGATTAAAGTGATTCGTGAAAAGTTGATTTCAGCTTAGAGTCGTCAAAAATCTTATGCCGACCGTCACCGCCGGCCGTTGGAATTTGAAGTTGGTGATCACGTGTTTCTAAAGGTTTCACCGCGTCGTGGATTACAACGTTTTGGACAAAGCGGGAAATTAGCACTGCGGTTTGTGGGACCGTTTGTGATCCTTGAAAGGATTGGTGAAGTCGCGTATCGTTTAGCTCTTCCGCCTCAACTCTCGAGTGTTCACAATGTATTTCATGTTTTAGTGCTTCGTAGGTGTAACTCCAATCCACTCTGTCAGTATTACCCCAATCCATCGCATATCATAGATTGGACCGAGTTGCCCCTTGGAGAAGACGCGTCGTATGAAGAGCAACCCATCCGTATCATTGAGAAGAAAGACCGTGTGTTACGAGGAAGGGTTATCCCGTTGGTAAGAATTCAGTGGAATCATCATAGTATTTCTGAGTCGACTTGGGAGGACGAGGATGAAGCTAGGAAGAGTTACCCTCACCTTTTCCCCGAGTAGAGTAAGTCTCTTTCATTGGATAATGTTAGTTAGTCAAGGTTTAAGCAAGTCGTTGCTCCCTTTTTCGCTTATTTGCTCCGAATTCCGGGACGGAATTCTTTTAAGGGGGGTAGATTGTCATAACTTGAAATTTTAATTAAGGGTAAAATTATATTTTGATTACTTATGTGTGAACCGTTAATTAAATTGGTGTAGTATTTAAATTTACCTTAATTTGTGTCACTATATTTATTTAATTATTTTCCTTTCTTATTTGATTTGATTTTATTTTATTATAATATTTTTTTATTATTATATTTATTATCTTGGTGTTAAAATGGGTACATGTCTTAAATTGGGTGTGTAGAAGTAGACCACACACACACACACATGCATTACACCTATACACATTAAATACAAACAAAGACTAAACAAAAAAAAAAAAATGGGCCCCACCCCTCTCCATTATGGCCGGCCACTTCTTCCCTCTCTCCTCATTTTTATTTTTTTTTCTTTTCTTTCTCTCTCTCTTCTTCTCCTCCATCTCTCTATATCTATACATGGTATACATACAAAAACCTCCATAGCCACCATCTTCAAGCTTCCAATAGACCCCCAAAAAGTAATTTTCATGAGTTTTGCTATTACACAAAACATTCTTAGAATTTCTAGAGCTTTCTAGTGATACCCACGAAATTCGTTTTGGTAGTCATTTTCATAGTTTTTCTAAATTACATAGAGCCTCCAAACTTCTCACCTTCATCCATGGAGGTCTATTGATGGACTACTACATGCAGTGACTTCTTGAGCTCTCAAGGACATCTCTTTTCATCTTCTTGGAGCCATTTGGAGTCCCTTGGTTCATTCTCAAATTTTGGGCTCTTCCATTTATTTTGGAAGAAATCTTCATTAAGGTAGGTTTACATTGTGCAATTTATATGTTATACATGTCTAAGATGTCTTGAGTTCACTTTTAGACTAGGAGAGAACTTAGACATATGTAATAGGATTTTTCCCTAAGTTGTAATGTTAGGGTTAATTTGCATAAATATGAATTATATGCATTGATTGTGGTAGTTGTAAATTTGGGGTGCTAAATGTAATTAGAATGATGATAGGAGTACAAATTAGATACATGCACTAAGTTTCCCCCAAAGTTGTAATTTTGGAATTATTTAGCCTAAACATGATTTATATGCCTTAGTTGTGCAAGTTGTGAATTTGGGGTGCTAAATGTAATTAGAAGGATGTTAGGATAATAAATTGGACTCATGCATTAGTTTTTCCCCAAAGTTGTAAATTTAGAATTGTATGCCAAATTGTAAATTACATGTTTAGAATTTACTAAACTTGATTATGTGGTGCTAGATATGCTTAGGATGCGCCATTTATGTGTAAACACATGCTAGGACGTTAGTTTTTTAAATTATGAAATTTAATTACATTCTTTGAAGCTCTTGATATCATGTCTAATGTACTAGAATTGTTGCTTAATATATTGTAGTGGATCATTCTTAAAATCATTATCAACATCATATGCATTGAGGCCTAATCGGCAAGCATTACATGAACACGCATGTATGTTTTGTTTTGAAAAGAGAAAAACCCCATGCGAGGGAATTTTATTTAAGAAATCCGGACATGGGTTATGATGTGAGAGAGGGAGAATGACCCTTCGAAACATTCAAACTCCAGCTATATTCGGTTGGCTCCCGAAAGTTGGTATGCTACACTCCATGCGTGGGTGGCTCATAGTCCGGTAATGAGAGAGGTGTGCGCATATCATGCATAGCCTTGCGGCTTTAATCATTTCATTGTAGCCGTGGTGGCGACCTATTGCATCTCATTTCATTTTATTCATGGATAGCATATAGATTTGTTACAATATTTTCTACGAGCCGTCGTTCTCATAAAAACGACAAAACATTTTTCAGGTGAGCTTGATAAAGGCAAAGGGCATATGTGACCCGACACGTAGACGTTGACATCTTTTGTTCTATTTTGAAGACTCGTACTTGGTTATGTATATGGATAGTTCTTTTGTAAATTTTAACTAGTTGGGGAAGTTTGTAATAGATTAGTGCTCTAGAATGAAAATGGTTGTATTAGTTCTATTACAAAACTTCTTGAGTTTGGACTTCTGTATTTTTGTCATTTGGGAAGCCTTGATGTAATTTAGATGGACAAATGTTAGTCCTTGTTTTTCCTACTTGTTAAACTTATTTAGTTATGTAAATTATGTTTTCGAGATCGTAGAATCTCTTTTAAAGTTTCATGTATGTGTGTTGATTTGAATCCTTGTCGGATTCGTTTATGTTTGGTTTTGTCCTTGCCGGACTCATTGTATTTGTATTAAATCCTTGCCGGATTTGCCCATTTTGCTTTTAAAGGAAATGTTTTAAAATCTCTCTCCCCCAATCTCTCCCTCTCCCATTCTTCCTCTCTTCATCTCTTTCACTCGTTTTTAATAAATTTTGAGTACATGAAGTTCCATTTGGTCTAGACACGTGTCGTATGTTGTTTAGGACTTGTTTAGTCTTGTACCAAGGTTTAAACTTGAGGATTTGGTATAATTGGGAACATGTTGAAATCCTGTCAAATTTGCTGTCAAAGAAAAACTGCTTCTGTTTTTCTGCCCAAATGGTGCAGAATTGGAAAAAAAAGTCATTAGATGAAAGTTGTGCATAATTGAATTTTACACGAACCTAAGCGAACAGAATGTGAAATTTCTAAAGATATAACTACATACAGGTGTTTAAAAAATTCAGCAACTATAAAAAATGCCCTTTTTCAAAGTTATGTATTTTTCATACTCTCCTTGAAACTAGTACTTGTCCGGATAGTCTCTTAATTAAATTTTCAAGTGCTTCCATTTTTGTTGGACTCGTTAACATGTAAGTCCATTTTGGATTTACGTATTAGTGAGTCATCCTTGTAGGAATCCCCGTGGGTTTCCAAAGTCGCTTCCGCATTTTGTGTAAGGATTTTAATTCTCTTATCCCTATTTCTCTCCTTCCTCGCGCTTCGGTTTCCGGGGCGTGACACTTATATACAAGGAGTGGCTGCCGTTTACCTGCATCAGCCTTTCGAATCTTTAGTAGATCTTGCCACTTCCATTGAAAGTTCTAAACGAGTTGAACTGGGAGGACTCATGGATAGACCACCACAGAGGTTTAATCCAGGATCGTGACCACTAGTTTCATATCAAGGCAACAAGCGCATAAGGACAAGAGAAATGAAACCCTAGAATGTTCTCCCCCAACCTTAGCAAGCTCTACCCTCTTTACCCCAAATACCACCGCATCAAGTGGCACTTGTCGTTATGGTAGGGCATCATGGACCCCTAGCTGCTTAAGGAAGAAGCAACGAAGAATGTTTTAGATGCAGAATGCCCAAACACCAGGCTAAGGACTGTCATATGCCTAAGGTGCACCAACTGCAAGGAGTCATCTATTACAACTGTGACAAGCCAGATCATGTAAGCAAGAACTGCAACACATCTCATCGTGGCTACCATGGACCACTTGCTCAAGGGCAAGCTGCCCGTGCGCAATTGAATGCAATTATCCCAGAATGGCCAGGCTTTATGGCAGAAGCTCAACAGAATGTGGAAGGTACGCCTGTACCCTTCAATAGTTGTAGTGGAATGCCATGTGATAATGAGAGCATCGATGTCGATCATAAAAAGGAAGATTTAAAGATTTAAGGAGTGAGGACAACATGCTGTGCAAAGAAGTTTGAACATTCAAAAGAACTTGTGAGAAGATCTGATTAAGTTAGCTGGTGGAAACCTCACAGCTTTAGAATTTGAGATTAGGGTAGAATTGTGTACATTCTAAGACCTAGCAAACTATAGATTTCAAGGACGAAATCCTCTAATAAGGTGGGTAGAGATGTAGCACCCTGAATTTTCCCAAAAATTTCACATAGGATATTAGAAAATAGTGACATCACCATGATGACAGTTACAGAAGGCCCATTAGGATGACCTAAACTAGGAACCTCTATAAGGTCCTTAGCCATCGTCTTGATGATGACTTAGTTTATAACCTAGAATCTATTTTAGTGCTCGTAGCCTCGACGTCTTAAGATCTATTTAGAATTACATACGGACATGAACTTAGGCAATTGCATAGCCCCGTACATATATACCCTATTATCTAGGTTCACTTTCATAGTTAAACATATAAACAAGGACTTTGGAACACATCTTGAGGTACACAACTCGAGAGTGGACCCCACTACTACCACGTGGCAGCATGCATATGCACACCACCACCTTGTGCCCCTCATATCAACCCTTGGACACACTTAAACCCACATACATTGTATACTATTTGTGTACCCATTGCACTTGATTCAACCTCCATCCACCCCTCTATATGTACACCACTAGAACCCCCTCATAACACTCTCTCTTAGGCCCCCCCTCATTCCTGTTTCTGACAGACTTATAGAGAGAGAAACCGAGAGTGAGAGAGAGCTTGGCAGAGATACACACACACCCGTACATATACATAACCATACCCCTGTCTGCATCTCCCTCACTGTCCCACCATCACTTACACCACACATTACTATACAGACCAGACGAGGAAGGAGGAGAGATGTAAAGGAGAGGGAATAAGGAGATCGGAGAGAGAGAGAGAGAGAGTGATATGAGACTACCAGAGGTAAGCCCATATCCCCTGCTGCCTTCTGACTCTCTACATATCATCTATGAGCTTATTGGATCATATGCATAGCCCCAAATAGAGCCTTAGGATCTGAATGAGCTCCGGCCACCATGGAAGCTCAAGCTTGAGAGATTGGATTTTCAAGATCAACGAAACAGCCCCTAAATTATACAATTGTGACCCCCTTGACCCCAGATAGATCCCCTATGAACAGTTTTTGAAATGGGATTCATTTGATAGGCCTTGTAGGCCATTATTCTTAGTTTAGGCCAAAAGAATAATCTCATGGTTCGTACTGCAAATGGGATTTTTAGGTTCTCAGCATAGACTATGTTGCAGAGGAGGCTAAGATGAAGCCATAGACGTTGGCCTCACCAATTTTCATAGAAATGAGAGAGAGAGAGAGAGAGAGAGAGAGAGAGAGAGAGATATATGGTCCCTCTAAAATACTTTCTGGAGAGCTGGAGCAGTAAAAACGACGTTCAACATAATTCTGCGCGCAACTCTCCTATTCATAGGTTTCCAAACCGACTTTAGGTTTTAATCGATCGAAACATTTTCGATCGATTGAACTTTCAATCGATAGTCTTCAATTCGATCGATCAAACTCCCTCTTCCTGTATTTCCAAGTATTCTTGCAGAGCTAAGAGTGAGACCTCCTAGGTTCTTTATTGTTGGCTCAGACCAGTTGTTAATTCCTATGATCAAACTCTTTAATCAACGAACTCACCAACTGATCAATTAACGTTAACTCCACTATATAACGATAGCTGCACTCCAATGCAAAAAAACATATCCGAAGCAATAACTAGACTTGCATGGTGTACTAATGTTCCTGTACCATCAACATTCATAATCATATTCAGGTAGTCAGATAAACTGTTGTTGTCAACCTAAATGATGATTACATCTTCCATTCCTTGAGTATCATTCACCTCTCATGATTACCAAACATGTTGATAAGTACTTATCAATAAGACTGCAGTTCTCAATAATCAACACGATGGCATACTCAAGGGAATGCTTACTCTTTATCAGAGGATAGATTCTATCTTGACAATATACATTCATAACCCTATGAATGTGACAAACACAAGATACCTAGGTGTTATTCTTTAAGACCTCACTGATTGATAAGTCAAAGTAGCCACATTCATAGTCTGTGGCCATAATTGTCTCAAGATTTAAGAACACGTACCTTATACAAGTTATGAGTTCCTATCCACTATTGACAGTATTATGTGTCAATAGGAAAGCTCATGGTCCGTCAATGCACTATAAGCACTAGCATATTAACTATGTTCATGTAAGGGACGTCCGTCAATAAGAGATTAACCATATCTTAAGCTACAAAATGTTAACGTAAGTGGAGTAGATGGTATATATATTGATGATGCCTAAAATTGGTATGAAAGGTTTTGAGAGAGAAAGAGATGAGAACGATTTGTATGTGGTTCGGTCCCGTTAACGAGATGACCTACGTCCACTGTTGCGTCTGTGCGCTTCTCACTAGCAGATCACCGGCGGGCTTGGTGAGCCAACAAAGATGGGCAGCACTACCAGTAATACCAGCCGGGTGTATGCGTATTGATGGTGAGTTCTCTATTGAATGCTTGTAAGCTTAGAGAATTGATTTCGGGATCCCTTTGACAGGATAGGTGGGCTCTTTTATAGATGCAAGAGTCCACCCTTACATAGTAAGTTGATAGGATTAGGAATCCCAATCTAATCACAATAGATTTGCATGATCTTTAGGAGAGTTTCTTAAGTGGTTTAGGAAACTGTCATATCTCCTTTCACAGACTTGTAGTTGATTTAGGAGACTGCTGGACAGGTCGGGATCGTAGGACACCGCGACCTTTACGCCAGGCCTGTTGATATGACTGCGCAGTTTGCATGATCACCTCGGGTTAGCTTGGGCCCACAGGGTGCGCCCTTACCAGAATAACCGGCGCCTCTGAGTGACGTGGCACTGTCTTCTTGGCTAGATTATTTTGGACATATCAGCTTCCCCCTATTTTTGAAACTGACCGGATGCGTAATCGGGTGAGGATTTGAAAATCAGTAGCATCCTAGGAACCGTCCGGACGTGGTTCGAGAATGCTGCCCGGGAGAGGGCCCACACTCTAGGTCCCCCGGTGGAGTAATCGATCCGTAAAGTTCAGAGCTCTGGTGTGGGTACTGCCACATGTCAGGGAGTAATTGGCCTGGTCAGGGTTCAGCGGAGTCAGTTCGGATATAACCAAATAGTCGCGTAGTAACCGGACTATCACGTCACGCATTTAATGCGTGCGTCGTTTTAGGCGACCCTTCACGTGCCCGAGGTGACAGCTGTCGATGACTTTTGGCGGGAAAGCATATGAGCCGTTCGATCAGTTTTGATCTGAGCCATCCATGATTTCTATATAAGGAGTACCTACTCATTCCATATATTCATACTGTTTGAAGATTGAATATACCGAGCGGTCTTTGAGAGCAAAGCATTCCCGAACTCTTTTCCTCTCTTTCTTTACAATCTAAGCTTCTCCCCAATGGCCTCTCACATCGAACTGATCTCCAATGAAGGACTTACCGCCTTCAGGAGGGACTGCGAGATCCCTGACGACGTCGGGATCCGTCCCTATGTTGAAGGAGAGGAGTGTCACACCCCGATTTTTGGACAACCAAATATTCAATCTAGAGCATGTATCCAGACTAATATTCAATTTCCAAAACACCAAGAGTGACACCCTCACACAGGCTAATAAATAATTTATTTGAAAATGGAATTTAATACTCATTAAATAAGGACACGTGATCCTGTGTTAATATAAAAACTATGTATTATTAAATTTATATTCCCAATCCTCCATTTCATTATAAAAGAAATAATATTCCATTACAAGTATAATACCATTTTAATTTACAAAAGGAATACAAAGTTCGTTAAATAAAATTTCTTACAAAGTTCAGAAAAAAGAAATAAAGTCTATACATCCGATGGTCAGAGCAACTACAACGTTCCAATGCCCAAAGACTCCACAGCCAAGCACAACGGTCACATCATCAAAAGCAATATCCTGCACATGTCATCCAACTACGTTTCAAACAGAAATGTACCCGAATGCATAACATACTCGGGTCAGTCACATGACTGGTATGAGTTAAACAAAAATAATAAAATATGAAGGCTCCTACCTGAACCCGTAGACTAAAAATCACATTACAACACTATTGGGCCAAGACAGGTAGTTCCACACACATATTTGGACAAAAGAGTAGTTTCCATTTATGTGATGGCAAGTAGTTTCTTGCCCAAAATCCAAAGTTACTACGAGTCTTATGAAATACTCCAAAGTAGTTTCTTGCCCAAAAGAGTAGTTTCCATTACAACTTAAATGTCGCATTCATTATTCCAAACTTATCAGTCTTATGAAATACTCCATTGTCATTATTTATTAGCCTTTAATTTACCTTTGTGTTCCCTAGGTTAACCACTTGGCTACCCTCCATGGTACAGCCCACACATATATCCCATGTGTGCCCGGACATACTACTAACACCCATTCTGGTGCCAGTTTGGTTGGGGTATCAACCAAACCAGGTATACACAACGGACGGCTGGTCAATATGTCAAGACGTCTATACAATATAAGCCCCGGAGAATCCCCGGAGCTGCTTGATGGAGAATCCCCGGAGCTGCTTGGAAATCGCTCAGATAAGGGCCAAGTAAGCTACCATGCTATCTTCCTGCGCCTCGTACTCTTGGTTAACCTGATTGACCACGAGCTGGGAGTCACTGTAGCCCTGAACCTGTTGTGCACTCAAGGAGATGGCCAACTGTAACCCGACCAAGAGGGCTTCGTATTCGGCTTCATTGTTGGAGGCACGGAACCCAAATCTTAGTGCATATTCGAGCTGGATACCGTCGGGGATAGTCAGGATGATTCCTGCTCCACTGCCTTGCTGATTAGAGGAGTCGTCCACATGTAGTACCCAGGTTAGGATGTCATTGTGTAACCCATGCGGTAAGGCCGGAGGCTCAGGCTCTTCGACTGGGTCCTCGGGATATGTAAACTCGACCAGAAAGTCTGCCACGGCTTGTCCCTTGATGGCTGTCCGGGGTCGGTAGATCACTTCAAACTCTTCTAATTCTAAGGCCCACTTGATGAGCCTCCCGGACGTGTCTGGGAGACTGAGGATTCTGCAGAGAGGTTGATCTATGAGGACTACAATGGCATGGGCCTGAAAGTATGGGCCGAGCCTTTGGGCCGAGGTGACAAGGGCGAATGCCAGTTTCTCGATACGGGAGTATCTACTCTCCGCGCCCTGTAACGCCCAGCTGGTGTAGTTCACTGGGAACTGTATCCCATGCTCTTCCCAAATAAGTGCCGAGCTAACCGCCAATGGTGACACTGCCAAGTATTGAAATAGTTCTTCCCCGGGAACGAGTGTTGAGAGTAGAGGAGGGGATGCCAGATACTTCTTGAGTTCCTGGAATGCCTCTTCACACTCTTCTGACCACTGGAACGCTTTGCAGAGGATTTTGAAGAATGACGGGCACCGGTCGGTAGCTCGGGAGACAAATATGTTCAGTGCGACCACCCGTCCGGCTAGGCTTTGAACTTCCTTCGTTGATTTGGGCGACCGCATGTTGATGATAGCTTTGATCTTCTCGAGGTTTTCCTCAATTCCCCATCTGCTGACTAGATGGCCAAGAAATTTCCCGGACGAGACACCAAAGGTGCATTTGGCCGGGTTCAACCTCATCTTGAATTTTCTCATAATGCTGAAGGCCCCGGCCAGATGCTCGAGCTGGTCGGGCTCGTCCCGACTCCTGACCAGGAGATCGTCTACATACACCTCCATAGACTTTCCAATGAGGTCTTTGAACATATAGTTGACCAGGCGCTGGTAGATAGCCCTGACATTGTTGAGGCCGAATGGCATGACCTTGTATCAGTACGTGCCTTGGTCAGTGATGAACGCAGTCTTCTCTTCGTCCCCGGGGTACATGCTGATCTGGTTGTACCCCGAGTAAGCGTCCATGAATGAGAGGAGTGAGTGACCTATGGTGGAGTCCATAAGGAGGTCTATCCTGGGCAGTGGATAGCAATACTTGGGGCAGGCCTTATTGAGGTCGGTGAAGTCCACGCACATTCTCCACTTCCTGTTGCTTTTCTTGACAAGAACAACGTTAGCTAGCCAGTCGGGATAGTGGACCTCTTGGATGGACTTCGCCTTTAGGAGCATCTCGACCTCCTCACTCACTGCCTTCTGTCTCTCGGTGGCCATGCCCCTTCTCTTCTGTTTAACCAGGCGGCAATCGGGGTTGACATTGAGACGATGGCACATTACTCGGGGGTCAATCCCGGGCATATCCTCATGACTCTAAGCAAAAACGTCTTGATTTTGCCTCAGCAACTGAACCAGTTTTTCCTTCAAGCCGGGCTCCAGTAGGGTACCTATGATGACCGTGCGGTCTGGGTATTCAGGATCCAGCATCACTTGTTCTAGTTCTTCCATCAGACCTATCATGTCGCTCTGGTCCCGGGGGTCCATCTCTTGGACGTTTAATGTTTCTGTGATTGTCCCCCGGCGTAACGAGCTGACATAACAACTCCGAGCGGTAGTCTGATCTCCTCGCAAGCATTGAGGTCCTTGGGGAGTTGGGAACTTCACTGTTAAGCTATAGGTGGAGACGACCGCTCTGGCCTTGTTGAGGGTCGGCCTACCAAGGATGACGTTGTAGGCCGACGGGGCTTCTACGATCACAAAATTGGTGAGCACGGAGGTCTGCTGGGGGTAGGTCCCCATGAGAACTGGGAGCTTGATTGTACCGAGCGATTGTGTGCTGGAGCCGTTAAATCCAACCAGGGGAGTAGCGATCTGTCAGAGCCGATCCCTGGAGATCCCGAGTTGATTGAATGCCGTCGTGAACATAATGTCGGACGAGCTGCCTGTGTCCACTAACACCCTCTGGACCATATAGTTGGCTATAGAAAGTATCACTACTAGCGGGTCATCATGGGGGCAGTGGATGCCCTGCAAGTCGTCGGACGTGAATGTTAGAACACCGGTTAGGGAGGAGCTGGTGGATTGGACATGCCAGACATCCGCTCGGGACGCCCGGGCATGCCTCTTCCGTGCCGACTGTGAATCACCTCCACCTGACGTTCCTCTGGAGATCACGTGGATGTGGCCAAGTGGTGGTGGTGGCTGATCGGGAGCTCGGGTGCCCTGTCGAGGTCGTTTGTCCGCTGTGACGAACTCCGCAAGGTGTCCCTGCTCGATCAGCTTCTCTATTGCTATCTTTAATTTGAAGAAATCCTCCGTTTCATGGCCGTGATCCCTGTGGTAGCGGCAAAACTTGTCCCGGTTCCTCTTACCAGGCGGGGCTTTGAGTTTAGCTGGCTGCGGAAGCAGCCTCTGTGCCTCTGCGGCGGCCATCACTTCATGTATAGGCTTGGAAAGGGGTGTGAAAGCAGTTGGGGGTTGACCCCGGGCATCTCTTTGATCTTGCTTTGGCTTCTTTCCCGAGCCCTTCTCGAATCCTTCACGCTTGCGCTTGGCCTTCGGGGATTCATCTCTCGCCTGGCAGGCACGCTTCGCCTTCAGGAACTCTTTAGTATCAATGTACTTTCTGACCCTCTCCGAGAGCTCCACCAGGGTCGCCGGTCGGTCACGATGGAATGACGTGGCGACCTTGGTGTGTTAAACTCCCGAACAGAAGGCCATAATTGCGACCGTTTCATTAAGGTTGCGGATCTGGAGCCTTTGCAGGTTGAAACGGTCTACATATTCCCTCAGGGACTCCCCTTTGCGCTGCTTGACGGTTAGCAGCTGAGTGTCCGATTGCGACCGGTCAAGCATCCCGACAAACTGGCTGATGAAGAGTTTGTCGAGGGCTTTGAAGTTGTCGACAGTCCGGGGCTTCAAAGCGTGGAACCACTGTGCGGCTGGCCCCTTGAGGGTACTGGGGAAGGCCAGGCATAGCAGCTCGTCCACCATAGTGACCAGCGCCATCTGAGCCTTGTAAGTGCGGATGTGGTCCACCGGACTTCATGTGCCGTCGTAGGAGCTAAGGTGAGGGGGTTTGAACTTCCGTGGAATAGGAAATCGTGTCACCTGAGCGGTATAGGGTGATTCAGTCTCCGTGTTGGTGAGGTCGTGACAGGACTTGCGGTTCAACCTCTCGATTTGCATCTACAGCTCCTCGACTTGGGCCTTTACGTCATCCTGCCCGGTCCTCCTACCTGTGTCTGAGCGGTAGGTTGGGTCGGACAACGAGGCCTCTTCCTCAAAGCGCGTCGACTTCGGGGATAGGGCCTGGCTCTGGGTCCGGGAAAGCCTGTGCCTAAGATCCCCCCGGCTCAGGGCTGGAGGGTCTTCGGCTGATTCCCGAGCTCTCCGTCCGGACTCCTCCCCCCTGGCCGCGCGCCGCTGATAGATGATAGTTCTAGCATCCTCCACTCGGCGAGGATTGGGCCGAGGTCGTCTTTACGAGCGCCTGGTGGCCTGGCTGCGCTCTCCATCGCCAGGGCGTTCCCTGTCCGGGTGGGGACACCGGGGCAGAACGGGCATGCCTTCGTGCCCTAGCGGGCCTTTGAATAGGAGCGCTCTTCTCGGGCTGATTCTCTGAAGCGGGACGCTTCTCGTATTGGGCCATAAGTGCCTCTATCTGTTCCTGTGTTCGGCGCTGGCCCTCCAAGAGTTGCGCCAGCGCTGCTGTTATCTGCTCGGTCGTCATGGAGGCAGCCTGCTGTTCAGGCTGCGGGTTCTCCTGACCGGTCAGATTAGCGGCTTTTTTACCCGTCTTTGGCGGCATGTTGATCAGTTGAGAATTTGTTGATGAGAAGACTCAGTTGTTTCCTACAGACGGCGCCAAACTGATGATGCCTAAAATTAGTATAAAAGGTTTTGAGAGAGAAAGAGATGAGAACGATTTGTATGTGGTTCAGTCCCGTTAACGAGATGACCTACGTCCACGGTTGCGTCTGTGCGCTTCTCACTAGCAGATCACCGGCGGGCCTGGTGAGCCAACAAAGATGGGTGGCACTACCAGTAATACCGGGCGGGTGTATGCGTATTGATGGTGAGTTCTCTGTTGAATGCTTGTAAGCTTAGAGAATTGATTCGGGATCCCTTTGACAGGATAGGTGGGCTCTTTTTATAGATGCAAGAGTCCACCCTTACATGGTGTTTGCACCCAAAAACCGTCATTGATTTTTGAGCCCGAGTGGAGTTGAAGTTGGGTGAAGGAGACGCTGAGGCAAGTAGTGATGACTCATCGGACTCAAGAGGTAAGCTCGATGGGGGAAACAACTGTAGGGAGATGAGAAGAGTCCGATGGAAGCATGTGGCAAGTGTAAGCATCATCGGGCTATGAGAACATAACTCATCATGTTGAGAGCCCGATGGATTGTTTGAGCAACGTTATAACTGATCGGACATGATGAAAAGGAAGAGTTTGTCCGATTGATCATAAGAAGTTGAAGAAATATGATCGGACATGAAAAGAGTCATGAGCCCGATTCATCCAACAGGGGGAGGTCGATTGACGAAAGACAGGGCGTCGCTATTCATAGCTGGCATGATGACATCATATCTGAGAGGTTTTTGGAAACAGGAGTCCGTCTGGGAAAGGAGTTGTTAGTTGCCAGCTGGATTGGAGCATTTAATCCCTAAATTAAAGGGATTGATTCAAGTAAGTTTTGGATAAGGAAGGAGATGGTGATATAGAAGGATTCCTTCAAATCAGCCAATCAATCAGTAGATTGGGGCGTAGGAAAAGGAATTATAGTTCAAATAGGAATCAGTTCAGGCCGCTATAAATATAGAGGCAGGCCTTCGAGCAAAGGACTCCGCGTCTCTTCGACAAAAGCATACACAGCATTCATCACGTTCAAAGCATACACAGCATTCAGTATTCAGTATTCAGTATTCAGCACATTCAAGGCATTCAGAGCACTTTTTCTAAGTCTTTGTTTCTTAACTTTAATAGCAATTAGGTCTGTCTTTTTGTTATGTTTATTCTCTGTTTCTTTTGAATAATCAGTCCATTCTGTTGTTCTTGAGATCTGTTTTAGTTTTCCAAGCATTTAATAAAATCTACTTTTATTAAACCGTTTGTGATTTGTTTAACTTGTTTAAACTTGATACTTTTTAGCTTGTGCGCTTCAGTACTGCTAAAGGACTTTTAGTGAGGGTACTTTCCTACTCACTACACACAATCACCAGTTTAGAAGTCAGATTTACCAAAGCCTTGTGTATCACTGACACAAGCAGATAGGAAATTAGTTTGCACGCTTACACATACACACACCGAACCACAGATTGGTTCTGGCACGCCCGCGCAAATTAGAGCAAACATTTTTGGCACGCCCGGTGGGACTCACAGTATCAAATCATGCCTCCGAAGAAAGATAAGACGACAAAGGACGATCAGCTTATGGATCCGCCCACGGAGGAGAGCACCGGCCGTTCTCCACAGGACGGTAGTATCACATTAGAAGCCATCTCGGAAGCCATGAGGGCCAACGTAGAGCCCATGTGGCAGGAGTACAACGCGCTCATAGGTTCTATGGGCAACCTCAAATCGGTCATGCAGCAAACGACCGATATCCATAAAAGTCAGGCTGATTTGATCCATGAAACCAGGACCACTCACGTGAAGTTGGACCGACTGACAGAAACAATCGGAAATTTAATTGAAACTTATAAGGCCGGAGGGAGAGGAGAACAGGTCAACGGTTCGGGCTCGGGTACCTCGCTGGAGTCCGATAAGCCGAAGAGCCCACCATATGTCTGTCCGAATCTAAGAGACGGAAATGGCTCAGGAAAGCAATCTGAGTCACAGACCGGCCACGCTGGCAGTATGGTGGTCACCGATCCCAACGGGTCGGCGACACCAGGGTTTGGAGGATCTGCTGGCCAGACTGAAAGTTCAGTCGGCCACACACAGCCCCAAGGGAGTGGCAATGGGGGGCAGAGGAACAACGGTGGGTTTTGGACCCATCAAGTCCAGAATAATCAACAGAACGGACCGCCGCCGTTGATACCCCCGATAAGGAATGTTCAGCCCGTAGTTCAACCCATCAATAGGGAAGAGCTGGTAGCGGCCATACACGAGGAGTATGGCCCGTTTATGCGGAGACTGGAAAGGCCGACTTACAGACGGCCGTACCCGCCGGAGATTGACCGAGTCATATTTCCTCAAGGGTATAAGGTACCGAATTTCACTCTATTCTCAGGAGAGAGTGAACAGTCCTCAGTTGAGCACATTGGCCGTTTTATTGTTCAGTGCGGCCATGTGGGTCACAGTGACCCATTGAAGTTGAGACTTTTCCCAAATTCGCTAACGGGCATGGCGTTTTTGTGGTACGTCAACCTCCCAGCCAATTCGGTGTTGACTTGGCAAGGGATGGAGGAGTTGTTTCACGGACAGTTCTATAGGACTGAGCCCGAGACATCATTAGCAGATTTGTCGCGTATGATGCAACTGGTGGGGGAGACCGTGGAAACATACATAGCCCGCTTCCGAAAGGCAAAATACCGCTGCAAGACTGTGTTGCCCGAGGAGGAGTATGCAAAGATGGCCATGGGGGGCATGTCTTTTGAGCTTCGCAAGAGGTTTGAAGGCAATGACTTCCGTGATCTGTTCGAGCTTGCCACACGGGCGGGTCGCTATGAACGCATTCTCTTGGATGAGCAGGAGAAGAAGAACTCTTCCAAGGGAACATATTACAAAGATCCTAATTACGAGGTCCACTTGGCAGAGTGTGACCTTGAAACAGAATGCGATATGGCCGAACTAATTTGCAAACGGCCAATCGTATGTAACGCCTTGAACAAGCCTGTTAATAATAACGCTGCTGCAAAGAAGATGGCGTTCGAGGCGGGGAAAAACTATACTTTCGATATAACAATGGCTGATCAAATATTCGATGCCCTGTTGGCTGATAAAGTGATCAAGCTAAGTGAAGGTCATCGGATCCCAAAGGCCGATGACATAAAGAACAAAGAATATTGTAAATGGCACAATTCTTGGAAGCACGCTACTAACAATTGTGTTGTTTTTCGCAATTTTATACAGGAAAACGTCGAGAAGGGGGTCTTCAAATTCTCGGACAAAGCAATGGGGATCGATGCGAATCCTTTTCCTCAGATTACGGGCACAAACATGGTGATGCCCGACCTGACTAGGCTGTCAAGGCCGAGGCTGAAGATTGACTTATCTGACGAAGAACTTGTGCCAACACAAAGGGAGGGTAAACAAATTGCTACTTCGGCCACCAATGGGCCAAAGGTTACAATACATGACCTCCGAAAGAGTCATCAAGAACGCAAAACGGAAGTACAGAAAGCTGACGAAGGGACGGCTAAATCTAGCACCGATAACCTGATAGCCGATCTACGGCGACAGCTGGAATTCATCGAACAAGGCCTTTGCCCGAGGTGCAAGGCCGACATCAAGAAGGAAGTCTCGAGCCCGAGTAAGAGGCCGAGAAGCTATGAACATCGGGGCTCAAGCCCGAGAAGGTCCGTACATGAAAGATTGTCATTACCGTGGCAAGGCCAGGCCAAGCCCGAGTGGCGTGCAAAACATCCATCGGAATACCAAGTTGGCCAAAGAGAATACGGCCGACTGGGGGAAAGTAGTTCCCAAGTGATTCCAAGGCCTCGGATACAAGCAACAATTTCTGGAAGGAGCCCGAGGATGGTGCTACCGCCTAGGGTAGAAGATCAAAAATGGCATAGAGCTGAACACTCCAAGTTCCCAGCACGGCCGCAATATAGCAAGTCCCAGAAAAGAAGATATCAGAGAATGCGACAGGCCGAGCGGGAACGCCAGTTGTTGAAGAATCAGGTAGGGGGTCCGAATGCTCCCACCAAACCTCGGAAGGAGAGAGTCCGACCAGAAAGTTCACAGGAAAAGGGGACAAATACGGTGGACAGGATGATTGAGTCCGAGGGAGATGGGTCGGATTCTAGTTTTTCGCCAATCCAATTCGGGACAATTCCAGTAGGCCTGTCTTCTAACATGGTGTTCACGCTACCCCTGTCTTTCATGGCCAAACCGGATCAACCATCGGCCATGGAAGGGGATGTGGTTGAAGGCTCAGCTAAGGACTCGGCCGTGGGGGAAGAAAACTTGTGGAACGGGGGAGAGGTCGTTAAGCCTAAAGTGGTGGAAGCCACTAGCAAAAGTGTGGACGCCACCGAGGGGCAGACCGATCGGCCAAAGATTACTATCTTAAGGCCGAAGGAACAACAGACTGAGGAAGGAGTGAAGACCGGACCAGTTAAAGTGGTGTTTGAAAAGCCAACGCACCAGATGTCCCAACATCTAAAGCCATTGTATGTAAAGGGGCACATAGAGGGCGTCCCGATAAACAGGATTCTGATTGATGGGGGGTCTACTATCAACATAATGCCCCAAATCATGTTAAGGATCTTGCAGAAATCGGAGTCGGAGCTGATTCCGACAGAAATGAATGTCCAAAGCTTCACGGGGGCACCTTCAAGGACGAAGGGGATTCTACCCTTGGAACTGACCGTTGGCAGCAAAACGGTCATGACAGCGTTTTTCATCGTGGAAACTTCAGCGGCCTATAATGCTTTATTAGGCCGGGATTGGATACACCCAAACTATTGTATTCCCTCCACCCTTCATCAGTTGTTAATTTTCTGGAGAGGAGATGAGGTGGAAGTGGTGGGGGCAGACACCAAGCCCTTTGTAGCCCGGGTGCAGACGGCCGATGCAGTCTTGTATGAAGATGACATCGGGCCAGTGAAGTTGTTGGGATGTAACAAATTGGGAAGGCCAAATACAGCGACCTTCCTTAAAGGAAGTTCGTCGGACATCAAGGCATATTTCCATAATCTCAGTCGGACAAAGGAATCAAGGCCGATCGAGATCGTAGAACAAGAAGACGTCCATGGGGATTACGACAATTGAAGAACGGAAGCTGCTGGCCTTAAGAGCCAGCATGGCCAGATGGTGTGCATTCTTGGCCGACCGAAGATTAGAAATCGGCCCTATTGACGGAACAATCAATCTGGCTGATTGCATTTACGAAGAAGAAGCCCCAAGAGAAGAAGAGATTCAGATACATGAGTTGGAAACGGCCACGGCTAAGCTGGATGATCTTAAGGCCGATGTCCAGGACCCTCTCTTGGAAGTCAACTTAGGCGAAGAAGGGGAGCACAAGCCTACCTATGTGAGTCAGATGTTGGATCCTCAGGGTCAGGCCGATATGATTGTACTCCTGCATAAATATAAGGATTGTTTTGCTTGGGAGTATGATGAGATGCCGGGTCTGTCAAGAGAACTGGTGGAACACCGATTGCCAATTAAATCGGGGTTCAGGCCGTTCAAACAGTTGCCTCGGCGCATGTCACCAGAAGTGACACTGAAAGTGAAAGAAGAGATCGAACGATTACTAAACGCTGGCTTCATTCGGACAGCCCGATATGTCGAATGGGTCTCGAATGTAGTGCCAGTAGTGAAGAAGAATGGGAAGCTAAGGGTTTGCATAGACTTCAGAAATTTAAACTTAGCTACCCCAAAAGATGAGTATCCCATGCCTATGGCCGATCAGTTAATCGATTCGGCCGCTAAACATAAAATTCTGTCATTTATGGACGGGCATTCGGGGTATAACCAGATTTACATCGCCGAAGAGGATGTCCCGAAGACTGCTTTTCGGTGCCCGGGGGCAATTGGAACCTTTGAGTGGGTTGTCATGCCTTTCGGACTCAAGAACGCTGGAGCCACTTATCAGCGGGCAATGAATTCAATCTTCCATGATATGATCGGGCAGTTCATGGAAGTTTACATAGATGATGTAGTGGTAAAGTCAGGGAATTACACCGACCATTTGAGAGATTTGGAAAAGGCGTTTGAAAGAATGCGGGCTCACGGATTAAAAATGAACCCTCTCAAATGCGCGTTCGGTGTTACAGCAGGAAATTTCTTAGGGTTCCTGGTACATCAGAGGGGGATAGAGATTGATACAAATAAGGCTCGGGCTATCCAAGCAGCAAAACCGCCTGCTAATAAGAAGGAACTCCAGAGATTGCTCGGGCAAATCAATTTCTTAAGACGATTCATATCAAACTGTGCAGGGAAGACCCAAATATGGACCCCACTATTGAAGATCAAGACCGATGAAGACTTCAAGTGGGAAGACAGCCATCAACTAGCCTTTGAAGGAATCAAACAGTATCTGTCAATGCCTCCAGTGTTAATGCCACCAAAAAAGGGTAGGTATTTAAAATTGTATATATCGGCTTCTGATTGCTCTATAGGTAGTATGCTAGCTCAAGATAATGAGCAAGGTAACGAGCAGGCCGTTTACTATTTAAGTAGAATTCTGACTCCAATCGAGCAGCGTTATGCGCCGATTGAGAAGTTATGCTTGGCTTTGTATTTTTCTTCACAGAAGTTAAGAACATATATGCTTCCTGTTTCCACTTATATAATATGTCAAACGGATGTGATAAAATACATGCTATCAAGACCAATCATGAGAGGCCGAATTGGGAAATGGACCTTGGCCTTGATGGAGTTTGCCATCCAATACCGTTCACAGCAATCGGTAAAAGGCCAGGCCATAGCCAATTTCTTGGCCGATCACCCAGATCCTGCTGATTTGGGAACACTGCCTCCAACACCTAAAGTATTGAGCACATCCTTAGTCCCATGGACTTTAATCTTTGATGGGTCCAAAAATGCAGAAGGTGCTGGGGCAGGGGTGGTAATTGTATCACCCAAGTACAAAAAGACAAAAATGTCTTTTCGGCTTGACTTCAAATGCACTAACAATCAGGCCGAGTACGAAGCACTTATAATCGGACTAGAAATACTCCTTGAAATAGGGGCATCTTCTGTGCATATAAAAGGCGACTCGGGTTTGGTGATCGGACAGATTGCTGGGGAGTTTCAAATAAGGAGTTGGGAGTTATGCCCATTCCATGCAGTTGCTACTCAGCTCATGGAAGCATTTGATGACATTAGTGTGAGCTATATCCCAAGAACAACCAATACTGAGGCCGATAAGTTGGCAAAGACAGGATCAGCCTCACCTTCCCAGAAGAATGCAGAAGACCCACTCATCACGGTCAATGTCCGGTCATTACCGTCCGTGGCAAAGAGGGGTTGGTACGCTACTACCAATTCGGTCTTGATGGAGGACAGCGATTGGCGAGTTCCTATTATTGAATACTTGAGTCACCCAAATGTCAGAGTGGACCGGAGAGTCAGGTTGTTTGCAGTCCGATTTGTGGTAGTAGATGGGGAATTGTTCAAGAAACCGATCGGTGATGACGTGATTCTGAGGTGCTTGGGGAAGAAGCAGGCCATGCAGGTTATGGCCGAAGTACACGAAGGGATATGTGGAGCACATCAAGCCGGCACCAAGATGAAGTGGCTATTGAGGAGGTATAATTATTATTGGCCTGGCATGTTGAAAGACTGCATCAGCTATGCCAAAGGTTGTCAACCTTGTCAAAAGCATGGTCCGATTCAACATGTGCCGGCCAAAGTATTGCAACCCATAATCAAGCCATGGCCGTTTAGGGGATGGGCGATGGATTTGATTGGCAAAGTTTTACCGCCATCATCCGGCCAACATTGTTTCATAATAGTGGCTACGGACTACTTTACCAAGTGGGCCGAGGCCATACCTTGTAGAACGGTGACACAAGCCACCGTCATAAAATTCATTGAAGAACACATTATCCATAGGTTCGGCCTTCCAGAAACAATCACGGCCGATCAAGGATCTGTGTTTACAGGGTCGGAGACATCCGCCTTTGCAGAAAGTAGGGGAATCAAGATTCTTAATTCTACACCTTACTATGCACAGGCTAATGGGCAGGCCGAGTCTACTAACAAGATCCTTAAAGGGATCATTGAAAAGATGATCGTGGAGAATCCTAGGGAATGGGACAAGCTTCTGTCCGAAGCATTATGGGCCTATCGGACGTCAAAAAGATCAAGTACTGGGGTTACACCGTTCATGCTGACCTACGGGCATGACGCGATGTTACCTATGGAAGTTACAGTCCGATCGGCCAGAAGGGCTTTACAGAATCAACTAGAGCCCGCTGAATATACGGAGGCTATGGTAGCTGAGTTGGAAGGGCTTGATGAAATGAGGCTAATGGCCTTGGATGCATTAAAAGTACAAAAACAACGGGCTGCCCGAGCTTACAATAAAAGGGTGAGAGAGAAATCTTTTTGCACCGATGATTTGGTGTGGAAGGCCGTGTTACCTATTGGAGACAAGGATAATCGATACGGTAAATGGTCGGTCAATTGGGAAGGCCCGTTCATCGTTCACCATGTTAAAAGAGGAGGTGCTTACAGGCTTCGTGATTTAGATGGGACGATACATGTCCGATTAATCAATGGTCAGTATTTAAAGTCTTATTATCCAACGTTATGGGAGACCATTGATCTAGATTATAAACCTAATCCTAGGTTGGAGTATGAGCAACTGATAAATTGTGAGCCGGAGCCCGAATGATTTAGGTGAATAGGATTTGTATTGATAGGCTGAGCACAGCTTACTTACAAATAATAATAAAAAAAAATATTTTTACAAAGTATATATAAACAGGAGTCGGTCTCTAGGCCGACCCGAAATTCCTAAGTTTAGCCTTCAAGTCTTCCCATGTCTTGATGGCCCCAGACCGGTCCTTCTTGGCCCTTTCTAGCTTCTAGGCCCAAGCCCGGGATATGGGGACGCTGGCTTGTAACTGATCACTGCACTTCTGAGCGTCCCCGCCTAGTGAAGATAATGCCTCGTCAATTTTTTCAATGGAGGCGTTGTTGGTAACAACCTCGGCCTCACATTGGGCGAGTTGAGTTTTTAATACAGTAATACGGTCCCGCAGCCAAGTACCCCTGGCTAGAACTTGAGCACGAGAGGCCTTTCCCGCTTCGAACTTGGTTCTGGCCCCTTCCAAGAACTTCAATGCTTTCTGACGGGAGCCTAAATGAAGTTCTGCATCCGCTTGAATCTTCGAGGCCGTTCTATCCATAAGACGGACGCTAGGAAGTCTTTCTTTGATCTCCACGAGTAATGATAGCTGCCCGTCTGAAAGAGAAGGATCGGCCATGAGGGTGTTCAAAGCGGTGTCAACGTCAACCGCAGCAGGAAGATTGGAAAGTTCTTGGTCAGCAAGCCCGAAGAGCAAGTCCTTGGATTGTTGCAGAAGGGAAGGAGAAACTGCTTCGGGCTCTAGGGGGCCGAGGTCAAAAGCTCCCAGGTCCAGGCCCAAGAAGAAGTCATTGAAGGGAATAACGGGCACTGGCTCTGAAGGATCGGCCTGTTCAAGAGATCACAGTTAGGTGTTATTATAGAATCAATGAAGTAACGTAAAGTAACACAGCAATACCTGGGTGTGAGGACGAAGCGAGGCCATGATTGTTTCGCGAATGTCTGCCTCGCTTGGTTAAGAAGATGTTTGGGAAGAAGAAGGGAGGCCGGTTCCTGCGCCCGGACTCATTGGGGCCATTGTCGTCTGTTGGGCTTCTGCTTCAGGGACAGAGCCCGAATTATCATCACCGGCCTCCACAGCAGACACTTCAGGAGGAGTGACCTCGGTCACCACCGGTCCTGGTATGATGTGGACAGGAGAGCTGATGGCGGTGGTAGGTGCCCCTTGACCGGCTGGAGTTTCGGGTGCAGAAGGGATCGCTTGATTTACTTCCTCCTCAGTAGCCTCGGTGGCAGGTTCAGCACCGGCCTCACCCTCAGTACTTGAAGAAAGAACAACCTGCTCAGGGACTTGGCCGACATGAGCAAGGTCTTCGTCTCCGTCTCCGCTTGAAGGAGTTAGTGGAGGCACGACGTGAAGTGGCATCACCCGAACGGCCACTCGTTCTAGATAAGCCGCTGTAGAGGCCGGTGATGTAGGGAGAGTTGGGGGAAGAGTCTGAGTAAGGTTTGGAGGAGGATCCTCTCCCGAATCTTCATCAGCAAGCTGCAAAGATAAAGCGAAAGGATTAATATAGAATAAAAGGAATTCGGGCTCAAATCAAAAGGGGAAGAGCAAACTTGAGCAGAGGCCGGTGTTTTTTGTTTCTTTTGAGGCTGACCCTTGCCCGGAGTTTGTTTACGAGCCGGCCTCTTGGCGACTTGTTTGCGCCGGGTTGGAGCCGTTGCTGGTATAGGGACATCGGCCACAATGGCCGATGTTGCAGTGAAAGGAGCCAAGGCCTCAGCAGCGGTGCGTGGAAATATATTTCGAGCCCGTTCACCCCACCATTGGGTGAACTCTTCTGATATTACTGGTCGGGCAGAGAAAGGTGTAAAGTTGAACGCGGCTTTGAGCCGGGCTGACCTTTCTGTTATCCTCTTCACCTGCCCGTCGTTAACAATGAGGCCACGTTCAACCCAATCAACGTTAACGGTGATACCAGGAGGAACGGGCACTAGTTGAGTGAGCCCGAATTGGCGGGCGTATAGAGGAGCAAAGTAGTACTCGGCCCCGCATTTATTGTTGGCTGACGGGATGCTTGGGCTAAAAATAATGTCTCTAGCTACTAAGTAGCTAGAAAAAATTTCATTATAGGTAGACTGGGTGCCCGAACCCCAGTTTGAAGGGTTATTGGATAGCTGAAGAAAAGAAGAGAATTGAAGGGAAAAGAATGGGGTGAAGAGATTGACGTCCCGAGGGAAGCAACCCTGGTAAAAGAAGGAAAAACATTCCTCAAAAGAATGTGTAGAAGGAGATACATTCACGAATTGAATGGCGGAGATTGGAATATCGGCCAATGGAGTGATGGTGGGTTGGAATTCCGGGAAGTATAAGTAAAGCCACAATTGCAGGAGCCACATCGGGCTCCCACCAGCACTGAAGCCCGAATGAACAAAGTCTGTGATGCCTCGGACCAAATGTGCCCAAACCAGCGTAGCCATGGCCAGTGGCTGCCCCGATGCAAGGGCCAGGGCTACAGTTGTATATTCTTTAGTGATAGCCTGGCTGGCTGAGCAGAAGAGATACTTGTTGAGCCAGTAGATGAGGAAGGCAGTGTGTTCTGCATCGGACACCTCCGTATCATCTGCCCCGATACAGGCAGCAAGGAAACCTCCAAAGGCCGTGATCGGTCTGTGAGAAACGGCCCCGTCTCTGACAGTTTCCTGTTGTGGATAGGCAAAGCTGGCGGTCCCAACGTCAAGCCCGGGAATGATCTCTGGGCCATGAGGATGGAGGCCGAGCAGGTAGCTGATGTCTTTGACAGTGGGAGCCATTGGTCCGCAACGGAAAAGAAAGCCTTTGCAAGACGAAGACCAGAAGAGTAGAGCAGAGAGAAGGAGAGGCCGGTCTATTTCAATGCGAGACCGACTGAGCATGATTGCATCATAGATGCCCGTTTGCTTCCAGACGGCGGCTTTAGAGGCCGAAACCCTAGTTACCCACTTGTCCCAGTCAGCAGCGGGTGTCGGCCATCCTCGGATTGGTTGGTTAGCAGTCTGGACCTTGGCCCAATGAGCAGGGACTTGCAGGAATTCTTCGTTTCCTACGGGAGGAAAGAAAGGAAGAAAAGGCGCCGGAGGGTGGCCCAGAAACGCCGCACCTAAGCCTGGTGCGGTGGGAGAACCATCGGAAGAGCTGTAGGGGGTGAGGTATTCAGTGGATATGTCAGCAGCGTGAGCTTTTGCCAAAGCCCTAACCTCCTTGCATCGGTTTTGTGGTGGAGGAGCATCAACGAAGGTTTTCTTGCCTTTAGAGGTAGCCGGAGCGGTTTTGGGAGCCATGTCTATGAAGGGAAGAAATGTCGCCGGAGAAGATGAAGATAAGAGTGAAGCTCTGTATTTTGCTTGATTTCTGGAGAGGGGAAAGTATGAACGTGTGATGAGTTTTCGGATGTTGGGTGATATTTAAATATCACGACGCCGTAATCATGGCGCATTAAATGTAGGATGACTGGTGGGATTCTCCATAACCTGACGTTAGCTGTGTGCTTGACGCGTGGCATATTTGAAATTCAAAACGTCACATCAATCCAGGCGGGACGTTTGATATGACCTTTTGGGGGGCAATTATTTGCACCCAAAAACCGTCATTGATTTTTGAGCCCGAGTGGAGTTGAAGTTGGGTGAAGGAGACGCTGAGGCAAGTAGTGATGACTCATCGGACTCAAGAGGTAAGCCCGATGGGGGAAACAACTGTAGGGAGATGAGAAGAGTCCGATGGAAGCATGTGGCAAGTGTAAGCATCATCGGGCTATGAGAACATAACTCATCATGTTGAGAGCCTGATGGATTGTTTAAGCAACGTTATAACTGATCGGACATGATGAAAAGGAAGAGTTTGTCCGATTGATCATAAGAAGTTGAAGAAATATGATCGGACATGAAAAGAGTCATGAGCCCGATTCATCCAACAGGGGGAGGTCGATTGACGAAAGACAGGGCGTCGCTATTCATAGCTGGCATGATGACATCATATCTGAGAGGTTTTTGGAAACAGGAGTCCGTCTGGGAAAGGAGTTGTTAGTTGCCAGCTGGATTGGAGCATTTAATCCCTAAATTAAAGGGATTGATTCAAGTAAGTTTTGGATAAGGAAGGAGATGGTGATATAGAAGGATTCCTTCAAATCAGCCAATCAATCAGTAGATTGGGGCGTAGGAAAAGGAATTATAGTTCAAATAGGAATCAGTTCAGGCCGCTATAAATATAGAGGCAGGCCTTCGAGCAAAGGACTCTGCGTCTCTTCGACAAAAGCATACACAGCATTCATCACGTTCAAAGCATACACAGCATTCAGTATTCAGTATTCAGTATTCAGCACATTCAAGGCATTCAGAGCACTTTTTCTAAGTCTTTGTTTCTTAACTTTAATAGCAATTAGGTCTGTCTTTTTGTTATGTTTATTCTCTGTTTCTTTTGAATAATCAGTCCATTCTGTTGTTCTTGAGATCTGTTTTAGTTTTCCAAGCATTTAATAAAATCTACTTTTATTAAACCGTTTGTGATTTGTTTAACTTATTTAAACTTGATACTTTTTAGCTTGTGCGCTTCAGTACTGCTAAAGGACTTTTAGTGAGGGTACTTTCCTACTCACTACACACAATCACCAGTTTAGAAGTCAGATTTACCAAAGCCTTGTGTATCACTGACACAAGCAGATAGGAAATTAGTTTGCACGCTTACACATACACACACCGAACCACAGATTGGTTCTGGCACGCCCGCGCAAATTAGAGCAAACACATGGTAAGTTGATAGGATTAGGAAACCCAATCTAATCACAATAGATTTGCATGATCTTAGGAGAGTTTCCTAAGTGGTTTAGGAAACTGCCATATCTCCTTTCACAGACTTGTAGTTGATTTAGGAGACTGCTGGACAGGTCAGGATTGCAGGACACCGCGACCTTTACGCCCGGCCTGTTGATACGACCGCGCGGTTTGCATGATCACCTCGGGAAAGCTTGGGCCCATGGGGTGCGCCCTTACCGGAATAACCGGCGCCTCTGGGTGACATGGCACTGTCTTCTTGGCTAGATTATTTTGGATATATCATATATATAGATGTGCTTCGTGGTTGTGCTACTCACTCAGCCTTTAAAGCTAATGGCATATTACGCCATGGACATTCCCATGTCCAGGCTTTGCAGGGTTGATAAGCAAATAGACGAGCTCAAGAATAGAGCTAAGGAGCTAACAAAGTATAGATCTGAGCTGAAGATCGAAGATAGTCATTAGTATTTTGTATTTTGATGTAATAGTTTCGAGTGACCTCTTGCATTTTGGATTTGTAGGATCTTTGATATTGTAACTTTGTATTTTGTATTTTGATGTTATGTTAAGTTTATGATTAAGTTATGTGTTATGTTTAGCAATTCCCTTGTTGTTGGATGTTTGTGCGGAGTTAGAAGGACAGATCAGTTACTCAGCCAGTCATGACTTACGGGTTCAAAAAAAAAAATTTAGTTTTTCCGATTTTTGCTACTCGGCGCATGACATCATGTCTTCCACGACTTTGGGATTCCTACTACTATTTTAGAAGGCTTACCTATTTCCTTTTATTTTATTTTATTTTATAAAGTAGGACAAAGAGGCAAACCTCGGACACGCACTGACCCCACAACACATGCACTAGGTAAATCAGGGAGGTGAGTGTGCAATAGGATTCGAAACTATGCCAGGCTCTGAATACCGTTAGTCAAGCTGAATAACGGTATTCAGAGCTTGACATAAGTTCGAATCCTACTGCACACTTTGACTAACGGTATTCAGAGCTTGGCATATGTTCGAATCCTACTGCACACTTGGAATTCGTCCATCCAACTCACTCACACGACCCTTGGTGTCGAATATTTGACCTCTCCTTGAAAGACGAAGAGCTGACTAACGGTATTCAGAGCTTGGCGTAGGTTCGAATCCTACTGCACACTTGAAAGTCGTTCATCCAACTCACTCACACGAATATTTGACCTCTTTTGAAAGACGAAGAGCTCTGGCCATCTGGATTGAAAGTTTGTGAACCAAATTGTTCCAATTGACTGTTAAAAATAAGTTTGTTTCAATTGAAATATCATAGACAAAAGTGAAAATCATGCCGAGTTTAAGTGTAAAGTGTATTTACCCAAAAGATAATTTATTTAGAGCAAACTTCGAAAGGCGCAACTGCGGAAGATATGAAGATATACTTCTGAGAACTCAAAAAATATCAAGAAATCCAACCACAGAGACTTATTATGTCTACGGCCATGAAGTTCTCATCCAACTAGTAGCACCATCTCTCTCTCTCTCTCTCTCACACACACAGGGTCTTTGGTATGTACGTATACATATATCTTCATATTCTGCATTATTTTGCTCTCATCAACATTTCAACGAACATTCATCATGCAGAGCACCAAACACCACTGATTTCGCCGCAACTTCGTGGGCGTTGCGTTTGAATTGTTTCTAATTAGTTCATGAATGGCTATAATTGTACTATCCTCAAGAATTTGCTGCAGTAGTATCCAGTATAGTACTGTAACTGAAACGCCACATGTATCAAAATGTACTGGGTTACTAGGGGAAAGGAATTCTGGAATTCTGAAAGTTTTTCCATGTGGGTCCACGATTAATTGGAAGAAACATAAAAGAAAACATATGGGTCTTCGTGGGTTTGTAATGAAAAGTTCAGATAAGTTAATGGTGGTGAATGGGAAGTCTAAAAATGGTATGTCCTCTGAGGAAGTTATTGGGGTTTTGAAGTCAATGACTGACCCCAATCAGGCTTTTTCATTCTTTAAGTCTATTGCTGAGCAGCCCAATATTGTTCACACTACTGAAACTTGTAATTACATGCTTGAGCTCATGAGGCTTCATAGGAGGATTAGTGATATGGTGGTGGTGTTTGATTTGATGCAGAGGCAAATTATATATAGGAGTTTGAATACTTACTTGACTATATTCAAGGGTCTTCATATAAGGGGAGGGATTCGGAAATCCCCGTTTGCACTTGAACAGATGAGAATAGAAGGTTTTGTATTGAATGGGTATTCATACAATGGATTGATCCATTTGCTTCTTCAATCTGGTTTTTGTAAAGAGGCTCTAGAGGTGTATAGAAGAGTGGTCTCAGAAGGTATTAAGCCTAGCCTGAAGACTTACTCCGCGCTTATGGTAGCTTCTGGGAAGAGAAGGGATACTGAAACTGTCATGGGTTTGTTAGAAGAGATGGCAAGTTTGGGATTGAGGCCAAATGTTTATACATTTACTATATGTATCAGAGTACTTGGGAGAGCGGGGAAAATTGATGAGGCGTATGGGATTTTGAAGAGGATGGATGATGAGGGTTGTGGACCTGATGTTGTTACTTACACGGTTCTCATTGACGCTCTTTGTAATGCGGGAAAACTTGATTGTGCTAAGGAAGTGTTTGGGAAGATGAAATCTAGCAGTCACCGACCTGACCGAGTGACTTATATCACTTTGTTGGACAAGTTTAGTGATTGTGGTGACATGGACACAATAAGAGGATTTTGGAGTGAAATGGTGGCAGATGGTTATGTGGCAGATGTAGTTACTTTTACTATACTTATTAATGCTTTGTGCAAGGTAGGTAAGGTTGATGAAGCATTTGTTACACTAGATTCGATGAGAAAGAAAGGGGTATTACCGAATCTTCATACTTATAATGCATTAATTGGCGGGCTTTTAAGAGTAAACAGATTGGATGAAGCATTACAACTTGCAGATACCATGAAATCTCTTGGTATTGAACCTACGGCTTATACTTACGTACTTTTCATTGATTACTATGGAAAGTCTAGAGAACCCGGCAAAGCTCTTAAAACCTTCGAGAAGATGAAAATTCGCGGAATCGTTCCAAATATCGTTGCTTGCAATGCATCTTTATACAGTCTTGCAGAGTTGGGTATGCTTGGGGAGGCAAAAAATATTTTCAACGGACTTAAAAATAGCGGGCTTGTTCCGGATTCTGTAACTTATAACATGATGATGAAATGCTATAATAAGGTGGGGAAGATAGATGAAGCCATTCGGTTACTCTCTGAGATGACCGAAAGTGGGTGTGACCCGGATGTTGTTATCGTCAATTCTTTGATTGATGCGCTTTACAGGGCCGATCGAATAGATGAAGCGTGGGCGATGTTTCATGGATTGAAGGAGATGAAACTTGATCCAACAGTTGTGACCTACAATACCTTATTAGCTGGTTTAAGGAGAGAAGGTAGAGTCGAAGAGGCCATTAAATTATTTGAGAATATGGGTGTTCATAAGTGCCCTCCAAATACGATTACATACAACACACTTCTGGATTGTCTTTGCAAAAATGGAGATGTTGATTTGGCCTTGAAGATGCTCTATCAGATGGCAACAGTGAATTGTAATCCCGATGTTTTTACTTATAACACAGTCATTTATGGATTAGTTAAAGAAAACAGGATTAGTATTGCGTTTTGGTTCTTTCATCAGATGAAGAAAATGCTCTACCCCGATTATATAACTTTATGTACTCTCCTTCCTGGTGTTGTGAAAGATGACCGGATTGAAGATGCTTTTAAAATCACCAAAGATTTTGTAAATAAAACTCGAATTCGTGTAGATAGCCATTTTTGGGAAGACATCGTGGACGGAATTTTGAGTAAAGCTCAATTGGAGAATTCCATTTTGTTCGTTGAGAGATTGGTATGTGATGGAATTTGCAAAAATGACTCGGTAATGGTACCTCTTATTAAGGCTTTGTGCAAGCTTGAAAAAGCCCTTGAAGCCCACGAGCTATTTTTGACATTCACCAAAAAGTTTGGAATTCAACCAACCGTTGAATCATATTATTCTCTAATTGATGGACTTTTTCGTGTTCATCTTACTGATATGGCTTGGGATCTTTTTAAGGAGATGAAAAATACTGGTTGTGCTCCTGATGTCTCAACGTACAATTTGTTTCTTGATGATCTTGGGAAGAGTGGCAAGATTAATGAGCTTTTCATGCTGTACGATGAGATGTGCAGCAGAGGATGTAAACCCAACACCATCACTCACAATATACTCATCTCTGGCCTTGTAAAGTCCAATAGTTTAGACAAAGCCATAGATTTGTACTATGACCTTATCAGCAGTGGTTTCTCTCCTACTCCTTGTACGTATGGTCCTCTTATAGATGGTCTCTCAAAGCTGGGAAAATTGGATGAAGCGAAAAGTTTCTTTGAGGAGATGATGGATTACGGATGCAAACCCAACTGTGCTATATATAACATACTTATAAACGGATTTGGGAAAACGGGTGATGTGGAAACTGCTTGTGACTTGTTTGGTAGGATGATTAAAGAGGGAATACGACCGGATTTGAAGTCATATACCATTCTTGTGGATTGCCTTTGTATTCTGGGGAAAGTTGAGGAAGCCCTGTACTACTTTGAGGAATTAAAGTCAACAGGCATTGACCCAGATTTGATATCTTACAACCTTATGATTAATGGGCTTGGGAAATTTAAAAGAATAGATGAAGCTCTTTCTCTTTACGATGAGATGCGTAACAGAGGGATTAATCCCAATCTTTATACATACAACTGCTTGATACTCAATCTTGGGATTGTTGGAATGATAGAGGAAGCAGGAAATATATATGAAGAACTTCAAGTTAAGGGATTTGAGCCGAATGTATTCACATATAATGCTTTGATTCGAGGTTATAGCATGTCGGGGAATCCCGATCGTGCATATGCGGTCTATGAGAAGATGATGGTTGGAGGTTGCAGCCCCAATACCGGCACATTTGCGCAGCTTCCTAATCGGTCCTGACAAATTGGAGGTTTCTTTGGGTGCTGCTTATAGTACTCTTCCTACTCGAGGATACAGGTATCAAACATTCTCAACTTCTTGTAAAATTATTCGCATGTACCTGTTGGCTTTATTGTGCGAACTGGAGAGAAGAGAAGAGACTCGCTAGTAGAAAATAAGAGAAAAGGAGAGAAGAGAAAGTAGGGTTCTCTTTTATGTTGTTTGGTTAGACATAAGATAAGAAGGTAAATATAACTCTCTTGTTTGGTTAGCTTTCATAAGAGAAAAGAAAGAAATTATTTTTGTAATCAATTTCCTCCTTTTACCCTCTGCTAAATAGTGATAAATCATTGATGACATAAAAAAAATGTTTCGGTGTTTCAAAGAGGTTGTGATCCAATATGTTAACAGAAAATGTAATGTTGTTGCTCACACTTTAGCAAAATTTAGTTTGTCGATCGAGGACAAATCTGTTTGGTATAACAGATGCCCCTCTTGTGTTCTAAATTCTGTCTTGTTGAACAAAATGATTTAATTTTTCCCCTTTTCTTCTCAAAAAAAAAAAAAATTTGTGATATTTTGTAAGTGTGACTTGTCTAGGTAAATGTTGGTCTTCTTTAGAATGTTTTTATTTCCATTCTCTTCTCTCCGAATCTCTCCAACTTCTAGAGAAACAAGAATGGGCTCTTTTGCACTTTACTTTCTCTCAACTTCTCTCCAATAACCTTCTCTTCTCTCCCAACTTGACTTACCAAACAATAGAAGTGGAAAGCAATCGGTTTCCTTTCTCTTCTTCTCTCCACTTCTCTCAGTCCAAACACAGTATAACTTCCATTACAAAATTTCGATTAAACTTGATTTTCTTTTGTTTGTTCATCTCAGGATATTTTGGCCTAACTGCACTTGTGTTTTGGTCATGAGAGGGGGAATTCATATCAATAATGAGGCAGCTCACTTTCATACACAGTAAGACCCATGGCTGACTCAGCAGATTCGGTGGTGAAGTGCTGCATGGTTCAACACTTCAACTGGTTGCGTAATATTTAAGGTGCTCTTTAAGCCTTCCAAACTCCTGTCTGCGGGGACTGTGAATATTCTATTACTGTACATTCTGTTCTTTAGATTCTATAGAGGAATGGAAATAGTATGAAAATGTTGTCGTTGTGCAGTAACAGTCCCGATTCTTATTTATTTTCACGAGGAAAGATATATCCATATATATATATATATATGTGTGTGTGTGTGTTAAGCGGCCTCCTTAGTTTTAGGCCATTCTTTAGTGATTGATTATCTTTATTTGTATAGTCTTCATTTTAAGTTTAGTGATTGATTATCTATATTTGTATAGTCTTCATTTTAGGTATTCTTTGACTATCTATATTTGTTTAGTCCTCATTTGAGGCTATTCTTTAGGCCTAAATCATTACTGACTTGTCCTTGTATTTCCAGTATATATACCCCCTTTGAGGGTGAATAACAGTGTGAAATTTCTCCAATTATATTGTTCTATCATGGTATCAGAGGGTCTAACGACCTCTCTCTCTTCCGCTTCTATTTCCTTCTTTTCCAGCCGCCGGCCACCAGCAGCAGCTCCACCCTTCAGACCACGGCTGCCCCTTTCTAACCTTCATCCAGTCCCTAGGGCATTCTCCAGACCTGCGTAGCCTCTTCTTTCCCTTGCTGCCAGCATCTGCTGGTCTCTTTCTAGCCTTTTCCCTCTCAGATATATTTGGATCTCACCTGTTACCTATTCATATCCAAACAACCCACCCTATATACCTTTCCAATTCTATATTCATTCCACCACAAAATCCCCCAAGTTCTGGATATTTCAGTTTGACCCCAACTCTAGAAAAAAAAAAAAAAAAAAAGAAGAAGAAGAAGAAGAAGAATAATAATTTCAACTTCCTCACCTTTTGCCATGGCCCCATCCGCTAACTCTTCTTCGACTTCTGAAACTTCTACTGCGATGGGATCATCGATCTCCATTCCGTCTATTCTCCATCTTGTGACCGTCAAACTCACAGACACCCACTACCTTGTTTGGAGTTTTCAGGTAAAGCCCTTTCTCGTTGGCCAAAACCTCTGGCGTTTTGTGGATGGCTCTCATCCAGCACCTCCTGAGTTTCTTGAGCCTACTCTCGGGCAACCCAAGGTACCCAATCCTGATTATTTGGGATGGCTTCGCACGGATTAGGCACTCCTTAGCCTTCTTACTGCTACATTGTCTGAGCCTATATTAGGCATGGTTGTTGGCCTTGCCACCTCTATGGAAGTTTGGACTACTCTAGCACGCCATTTCTCTCAGCAGTCTGTTGCTAATGCCTCTGCACTGTGGGTCCACCTCTTGTCTCTTACCAGGGACAACCGCTCTATATTTCTGACTATCTCCTTTATGCCAAATCACTTTCAGATTCTCTTACTTCTATTGGTCACCCGGTGTCTAATGAAGATCTAGTGACATCTGTGCTTCGTGGACTTGGACCTGGCTATGAGATGATTGTCACTGCTACACTGCACTTTCCTCCTCTGCCCTCCTTCTCGGATCTTCGAGCACGCTTGCTCTCATTTGAGGCTCAGACAATTACTCAAGCTGTTACTGCTCCTCCTCAGACTGCCTTCATCACTCAGCATGCCCCTTACTCTCTGGCTCTCAAATCCTCCTCCTCGCCAAAATTCTCTCATTGGGAATCGCAATGGCAATCAGCACCGAAACAAGATGCGGGGGCGCAACTCTAATGGTCGTGGCATTCTTCCCACTCTGGGCTCTCATGCTCTTACCTGTCAGTTATGTAGCAATACTGGACACATAGCTTCTCAGTGTCCGCGTTGGTGTGCTCGCCCAGCTGCTGATTCTCTTCATTCTGCATTTACTGGTCTTCAGTTGACTCAGCCTGCTGGTTCTTAGATATCTTCTGCCCCACCACCTGGCTTTCCGCAGCCTTATTTTGGTTACCAGCCGGCATCTGTTCAGGACCCGAACTGGTATCCGGATACCGGTGCTACGCATCATATGACGGGTGATCCTCGCCCTCTTCAAAATTACACTCCTTACACTGGCTCCGATTCAGTTTTTCTTGGCAACGGTACATCTCTTCCTATAACCTATGCAGGTAACATGTCACTTCCCATGGGCTCTTCTTTACTCAGTCTTAAAAATGTCTATCATGTTCCCGCTATGTCTAAAAGTTTGCGAAGTGTTGCCCAATTCACCAAAGACAACAATGTTCGCCTTTCATTTGATGCCACCCATATTTATATTCATGATCTCACCTCTGGTGGTCTTTTGTTTCAAGGCCTATATAGGGATGGCCTTTATCCCCTGTTTTCAGTTCGTCCAGCTCCACAAGCCTTCACTGCATCGAGTCTACCTTCCACCTTATGGCATAGTCGGCTAGGCCATCCATCTCATAAAGTGTTATCCTACTTAGGGTCTAATAAATTATTGTCTTCTAGCTTTCGTTTGTCTAAGTCATTCTGTAAAGGTTGTGCCTTGGGTAAATCCACACACTTCTCCCTCTCTTTAAGTAATGAAATTAGTGCATGTGCCCCATTTGATTTAGTGCATTCTGATGTATGGATGTCCTCTGTTCCTTCTGTTACAGGCTATGTTACCCGGACTCTTCAAAGTGTCCGTAGGACACGGGTATGATTGCCATATCCGACACGGGTACTTTGCTTTTCTTGGCTAAAAATTACACTAAACTACACTAGAAGGATCCTACCCAAGTGTCATACCCATGTCCGCAATGAGTCGCGTTGACACGGGTACTTCTCCTTTTTAGAAGAGTCCATGTAACATAGGTTACAAGCTTTAAATATTACGTCCTTTATACTGATGACTATACTCGATATACTTAGTTGTATTCTATGCGTCGCAAATCTGAGGTTATTTCACATTTTCACACATTTCTTGCGTTCATTAAAACACATTTTGCTAGTTCCCTCAAGAACCTTCAAAGTGATGGTGTTACTGAATATGTCAATGCTCCTACCACTGAACTTTGCAAATCCCTTGGGATTCACCATCGTCTGTCTTGTCCTCACACCCCCGAACAGAATGGTCTTGCTGAACGCAAGCATTGTCATGTATCTGAAATGGCTCTTACTCTACTTCTTTCTAGTCATGTTCCGCTCAACCTCTAGGTTGAAGCTGTCTCCACTGCAGTTTATCTCATTAACCATCTCCCCACTCCTATTCTTAAATGGGATTCTCCCTTCTCACACTTGTTTGGGCGTTCACCTTGTTATTCAGACCTCCATGTCTTTGGGCGTGCATGTTATCCCCATTTAGGTGCATATGTTACTAACAAACTTTTGCCAAGATCTATAGAATGTGTGTTTTTAGGCTACAGTTCTCAGCACAAGGGCTATCGGTGTCTGGATCCTGACACTGGCAGAGTTTACATTTCGCGCCATGTCCGTTTTGATGAGACATCCTTTCCTTATGCTTCTCAAGGCTCTCCGACCACTTCAGATATTGCTATTGTGCCCGTTTTTCAACCTACAGCCACATGTGAATGCTCTCACAATCCTCCTGCATCGCACCGCAGATACCTTCTGCTACTGCTGTCTCTGGTCCTGCCTCTCCTCTCGTTCCACCTCCAGGACGCACCGACATCCTACCACTTCATTATCAGTGTTGCCGGTCAATTGTGACGGCTCCTCTTGACCCTCCATCAGGCTCTCAGTCTGCTCCGAGCTCTCTACCTACCTCCGCAGACCCTGTTTCAAAAGGATATTTTTCTGACTATGCCTCATCTTCTCCTCCTCAGCTGCTACATCCGATGGTTACTCGTCTTCGTAATGGAATTCAGCGAGCTCTGGTTCGCACTGATGGTACTGTGCGCTATCCATTACCACGTGCTCTGACTCCTTTCCTCTTCCAGTGAGGAACCTACATGTTTTTCCCAGGCTGTTCGGTTTCCTGAGTGGCGTTCTGCTATGACTGATGAATTTAACGCTCTCCTTAAAAATAAGACTTGGACCCTTGTTCCTCTGTCCTCGCACCAGAATACTGTGGGTTGAAAATGGGTTTTCGAGGTGAAAAGGTTGGCGTATGGTACTATTGAGCGCCATAAAGCCCGTCTAGTGGCCAAGGGTTTTCATCAGCAACATGGTTTAGACTATGATGATACCTTTAGTCCAATGGTTAAGCCTACCACCATTCACAATGTACTCAATCTGGCTGTCTCCTCTGGATGGTCCTTACGGCAATTGGATGTTAAGAATGCATTTCTACATGGCTTTCTTAAAGAAACTGTGTTTATGACTCAGCCTCCAGGGTTTGTTGATCCTCAGCATCCTCATCATGTTTGTCAGCTTCAAAAGGCCATATATGGCCTCAAACAGGATCCCCGTGCCTGGTTCCAGCGATTTAGCTCCTTTCTTCTCTAGTATGGCTTCACCCAGAGTCGGGCTGATCACTTTGTGTTTGTTTTTCGTCGTTCTTCCCAGGTGATGATTCTGCTGTTATATGTTGATGATATTGTTCTCACCGGATCTAACCCCTCACAGCTTTCCTCCTTTATCTCCACTCTTGGTGGTGAGTTCGAGATTAAGGATCTTGGACCTCTTCACTACTTCCTTGGGATTGAGGTGACTTCTCTACACTCTGGCATTCATCTCTCTCAAACTCGGTATACTGTTGAACTTCTACATCGTAGTTCAATGACCGAGTGCAAGCCTTGCAATACCCCCGTTTGTGCTAAGACTCGGCTTTCTGCCAATGATGGTGATCCACTCTCCGATTTGACTGAGTATCGCCGTCTGGTTGGCTCACTATAGTATCTGACATTGACCCTCCCTGACATTGCCTTTGTTGTGCATCATGTTGCTCAGTTCATGAGTGCTCCTCGGTCTTCTCATCTTACCGCTGTGAAACGCATTCTTCGCTACCTCAAAGGCACGATAGATCTTGGTATTGCTTTCCGTCCCTTGTGTGGCCCATTGATCTTGCATGCCTTTTTTGATGCTGATTTGGTTGGCTGTCCGGATACTCGTCGCTCCACCTCTGGTTATTACGTTTTCTTGGGTCCTAATCTCATCTCTTGGAGTGCCAAGAAGCAGCCTACTGTCTCCCGCTCCAGTGCTGAGTCTGAGTATCGCTCTCTTGCCCAAGTCTGCCTTGAAACGGTTTGGATTCGTCATCTTCTCTGTGAACTTCATGTTCCACATTCCGCTCCTATCACTCTCTACTGTGATAATCTCAGCACCACTTACATGGCATCCAATCCAGTTTTTCACGCTCGAACCAAACACATTGAGCTTGACTATCACTTCATCTGGGAATTGGTTCTCTCTGGCAGTCATCGTGTGCAATTTGTCCCCTCCGCTGATCCAACTGCTGATCTCTTCACTAAAGGACTGCACAAGAAACGCTTTGAACTTTTGCGGTCCAAACTCGTCCTCCATAGGCCGTCCGGTTTGCGGGGGAGTGTTAAGCAGCCTCCTTAGTTGTAGGCCATTCTTTAGTGATTGATTATCTATATTTGTATAGTCTTCATTTTAGGTTTAGTGTTTGATTATCTATATTTGTATAGTCTTCATTTTAGGTATTCTTTGACTATATATATTTGTTTAGTCCTCATTTGAGGCTATTCTTTAGGCCTAAGTCATTACTGACTTGTCCTTGTATTTCCAGTATATATACCCCCTTTGAGGGTGAATAACAGTGTGAAATTTCTCCAATTATATTGTTCTATCAATATATATATATATATGACATGTCCCCGTTGGCTGAATCTCAGTGCAGCTGAAGCTCAAGTACTAAACGGACGTTTTATTACTAGGGATTTCCGGAGATCCTTCTTTCATATCCTTCAAATTGTATTTTAACTTGTACGGTCTGGTTTGCTGATTTAGAGAAGGAAAAGAAAATGGAATTGAAAGCAAAAAGGAAAACCATTTCCGTAGTGATTTCCTCATGCTTAAATAATATTAGAAATTAAAAAAATAAAAATATTAATAAAATTATTTATTGCAAGAAGAATGAAGTGACTTACTTTACCTTTTTTTATCATTGTTTTTTTTTTCTTTCTATTTTTCTCACTGTTTTCTTTTGTATTTTTAATATTAAAAAAATTGTGTTTTCCTACTGTTTTCTTTTCTTTTCCCCTACTGAATCAATGAATCCATCAACGAAACGGAGCCTTAGTGGGTCAACAATCCTACTTCCTTAGTTACTCACAAAAGAAAAAGTCCATCCATCATGTGTACAACAAAGTTTTCTCCAACTTTAGAACAGATTTGGATATTGCATCAAGATGGTAGTTCTAACTACCATGATGTTTGCAATGAAACAGTAGATCAAAGGAGATTTTGCCACTTGATACAGATACAGTTTTCAGGACATTGTGCTGTCAAATTAGTAGTTGATAACAATTAGATCCATGAATTGAAGAAACCAAACTGATCAAATGTATCACTGGGACTTGTAGATGGTGGAGCTGCATAGACGATATTGTGATGAGATCAGGCCCCTAATTTGACCTCTGATTCTATTTAATGAATTGTTTTGTTAAATAGCAACTGAATGGAATACCCTCACCCTACCATATGTCCCAAGTGCACTGAATGGAATTCCCTCACCCTACCATCTGTCCTAAGTGCCTGCAATCTTTTGCAAAATAGCTCCCCACTCTTAAAAAGGAGAGAGAGAGAGAGAGAGAGAGAGAGAGAGAGAGAGAGAGAGAGAGAGAGAGAGAGAGAGAGAGCAACGTGGTTTTTTTTAGGGCATATGGTTCTACTAAGTGTTAGGTAGAGAAGGATGGATCAAATACGTATAAAAACCTATGATACGTTACTAATCAAGAGTAAAAATCATGTCAAAACAGAATCATGGGGTAGACCATTACTTAGGAATTGATTGCTACATTAATCGTGGTGTGCAACATCAATTGCGTACCCACTATCCTTTTCAGCAGGTAATTCAAGGTTCTTATTCTTCCTTGATCATGGTTGTCCAAAATGTTTGGAATGGGAGAAGGTTGAGCGCCTTAGTTCAAGATCAATGTTTTGAAATTAGGAATATTAAATTAGATTAGATGTGACAAGCAAATTAAATGAGCTTGGTGGTGACTGGTGTTAAATGGCCCTGCCAAGTTGTCTTTCAGGTTAAAAGCTCAACTTTGCTGTGCTAGTAATAAATGAAAAGATGACTAGTGTATCCTTTTAGTATACCCTGGCTTAGCAAAATGAAAATACAGTATGACAGCTCTCAAGGGACGGGGAGGGGGACGCTCTCGAAACCAGACGAGACCAGAAAGAACAGAGGGAATTAGCACCCAAGCAAGCATAGGGGCTTTGGTGAAAGGACTTTTTGAGTGAAAAGGTTAGGGTCATTGTGGTGGGGTGGGGTGGGGTGGGATAGAAGAAATGAATATGTTAAGGTGCGCTATTGTTCTTCCTTTATTTGTTTCCCAGTGAATAAAAACTATAGGAGCGCTCAGTTTTATATTCATGCTTTGTTTACCTGAATAGTGTATGTCATTAGTTGTTAACATGTGTAGTTTTGGGATACCCACAATCCACAGATGGATGGATATAGATTTGCGACTCTACATGGAATTTCTCAGTTTTATATTCGTGCTTTGTTTACCTGAATAGTGTATGTCATTAGTTGTTAACATGTGTAGTTTTGGGATACCCACAATCCACAGATGGATGGATATAGATTTGCGACTCTACATGGAATTTCTCAGTTCGTTGATTCACGGATTGCTTTAATATTATTGATACGAGGATTGATATTTGTTACGGCTTTGCTACTGATTACTGAATGAGATTTAGGTTCTGTAAATATTACGTTTGAAGTTTTTCTCTTCTCATACTTCTGATTTTATTTCTCCAAGTAATTAATCAAAACAATGTTTGCCGTTTTGATTTTATTTACCAATACAATAAAACCCTTTCATAAATCCGATACCCCCTTAACCGATCAAGACCAAAAACCCAATTCTACTGGTACTTGTTCACCTATATAAACTATTTTTTAACCAAAATATCATAAGTTCACATGATGCTGTCGAATTTAAGAAGATTCAATTTATGAGCTCTTCTAATCACTTATTTCTATTTTCTTTTTTTATCCATTCATTCCAAACATGACTTTAAAGATGGCATAGTTATTTGAGGGGTGATACCTTATGGATAGTAGCCCAAAATCTTGGTCAAGACTATGCTTGATGAGTCATGTTCATCTCATGTTCATATTACATTAATGTCTTAATGTCATTTAATAGATTATTGTGTTGAACTTTTGTTTTATTTCTTTAAAGTATGAGAAGAAGAAGGGTCTTGTAAGAGCTTTTGATCGTCCTCTAAGTGTTGAAAATGAGTTTCAAAGCTTCTATTTCAAAAGTCTCCCTAAAACCCCCAAATTTGGTTTTCAAAAGATTTAAGTTTATTTTTCTCATAAAAAAAAAAAAAAAAAAACCACACCCAAAACAGTAAGCAATCTGTCTTCAAAATGTTATTCTAACTTCCATACTCAATGGATGATATGAAACCACTTGGAAAGTCTTTCTAACTCGTTTAAGTTCACTGATTTTTGGTTTGAATACAGGAAGCTTGAAAAGACACTTGCATGGCACATTCTTTCAAAATTTTCTGTCTCTATGTCACAGTAGATTGGCTGACTTTGAGCATTTATTTTAGATGTTTTTTCCAATGTGTGTGGTTCAAATATATTTTTTCCTTGAACTTCAATGTGCTAGAAAACTTCTGTATCTTTTGGTTAACTCGAGTTAATTTTCTATTTAAAAAAAATCTTTCAAATTTGGTCGACAGTGTAGTCCTTGTTTTTGAGTAGCCTCTCTTGCATGATTGATATCTCTCATTCTATAACTCCTATTGCATTGTGTTTCCTCCCATGTGTTCTAGATTCAACAAGGATGATTTTTGTTGTTTTTCATAAATTTAGCACCTCTCTAACTCTTCCATTCCATTTTTACATTTTGATGCAAACTCTCTTTCCACTATTCATAGCCACTGTTTTGATGTTTACATTGAAATATGTTGCCCTCTTGCTTTTATCAACACTATGGATCTATGCTATGAGCATACTTCACTACACTTTGAACCATGATATTCCATCTCATATCATCTCATACCATCTCATACATTGCATTGCCATGCCATCCAAGGAAATTTCATGTATATTGTAATACTCGCAAAATTTCTAAGTTTAATAAAATAAGGTCACCGCATTTTCTCCCGTATTTTCAGAACTTTATACAAACTACGCATATTGTAATTAGTAAGCTTAGACAGAAAATTTCAGACCCAAACTGACCTTGTCACACTAATCTATAAAATCTGTTTCAAACTTAGACTGTACGGCACACAGACCTAGACAATCACAAGATCCAATAAATATTTAATGACTAGTACACCAAGTACTTTCCCCTTTATATCCACAGTACACAATCTCCCCGAGCCTCCCTCTACTCGTCGAACCCTTGCCGCCACCCCCAACCGTCAGCTTCTTTCTCTCCCAAGTACACCCTCTCAAATCAACTTCCCTCAATCAATCTCAATCCCTCACCAAGATCTTATAACAGATATGCAATATGTGTATACATGTGTGTAATGCATATGTTGTGTTGTGTATATATATGAGAACCATAGGAGAGAGAGAGAGAACCACCGAGAGAGAGAGAGAGAGAGAGAGAGAGAGAGAGAGAGAGAGAGAGAGAGCATAGCAAATATACACACACTCTCTGCAACTCATCAGAGAAGGACCAGTGGAGAAGAATAGTAGAGAAGTAGAAAAAGACCGAGAAGAGAGGGAGAGAGAGAGAGAGACTGAAACGGATTGGTAAACCCCTACACCCTTTGCTTTTATCTCTGTATATGCATTAAACATCTCACACACACACACACACCTAGACCCCATGCATGACACAAACAGAGCCTAAGACTCTCTGTGTACTCCGGGCCACCATTAGAGCTCAAGCTTGAGCTCAATTTTCCAACATCAACCAAATAGCCCCTAAGCTGGATCAATCAAGCCCTAATGAACCCAGATAGACCCCCTAGGAATAGCTCCTGGATTAGGACGCATTTGGATGGCCATGAAGGCCACTATCCTCTTGTTAAACCAAGGATAATGGATTCATTGGAACCCTAAAAGAGATAACCTGCCCTTGAGCTCATACTAAGTGATAGAGGACCCCAAACCGGTCCTTTTGGTGTTGGAATCACAAATTTCCATGGAGAAATAGAAGAGATATAGCTCCTGGTAGTTTTTCGGCGAGCACGACCTCACTGGTGGCGAATCTTCACCGGAGAAGAAGGTGACGATCCGTTTGGTTTCGGGTTATAACATTCGGGTCGGGCTTGGGTTTGGGTAGGGTCAGATTGTATGTATATACAGGTAAACGGATAGCTGGTCGGGTTGCCTAATTAATCCATGGGTTTTTCTAACTTAAACGAAATGGCGCCATTTCGGATCGGGCCGAGTTCGGATCGGAAATGGGTCGGATCCCATTGTGAGTGTATATGTTTGGTTTGGTTGGGTTATTCTGAGAGATTAAATGGGCAACCCGTATCTATTTAGGTTCGGGTAGGTTTGACTCGCGAGTTTCTGATGCCGGACCCTCTTGAGTCTATAAGCGGATAATCCGTTCCGGATCGGGTTGGTTCGGGCTGACCCGCGAGTTTTTATAATAAATCAGTACACATATAAATATATATATAACATTGTTTAAATAATTATTAATTATTTTAAAATCATGGAAAATAGTTTTAATAATAATTTAAATATATGTTGAGTATGTTTTTATTTTGGAATGTAATTATTTAAATATTTCCTACATTCTGAAATTATGTATATATTATTCTTATTATTTATTTATAATTAATAAATAATAGTGAGTAGTTTAATTATAGATTGTTTAAATATGGTTTTAATGTATTATTAATGTTGAGATTGATTGTCCCACATCGGGGACTTATAACCTTGCTACTCAATATATAAGTGCAAGAGGCCTCTCCACCCTGGACCACCCATAGCCAATTGGTTTTGGGTTGGATGCTCCAATTCAACATGGCATCAAAGCAGGTTATTGTTCGGCCCAATTTGTCCACGTGTGCTCCACGTCACCCTATCTCAGTAATCCACGTGTTTGGCTCTTAGCCATGCCATACGTGCGGGGGCGTGATGAGATTGATTGTCCCACATCGGGGACTTATAACCTTGCTACTCAATATATAAGTTCAAGGGGGCCTCTCCACGCATAGCCAATTAGTTTTGGGTTGGATGCTCCAATTTAACAATTAACTAGTCCTTAAATAATATAAAAATGTTATATTTTAATATTATGAAATTATAGCTTCTTTATATATTATACTTATTATTTATTTGGTTAAAATAAATAATAAGAATTAGTTTTAAATCGTAATAATTATAAATATCTAATAACCATTTTATAATATAGGAAAATTATGTTAAACTAGCATGTAACCCGCACGATACACGGGTACGCTGTTTGTCATATAAAACGTAACATACCATTGAACCAACAGTAAAATGTTTATTTTTTTGGGGTGCCAAAACATAAAGGGAAAATCTAAGCGAAACAGATACATTTGTACCCCTAAAAAAAAATTACAAACAGAGCAAACTCCAACAAAACCTAGCAAATTCTTCTTTGTATTATTGTCAGTGAGCCTGCCTCCACACCTATAGGTCTATCAAAATTTAACGTAATTTTGTGGTCCATCGATGAGTAATGGTGTAGAGAATGGATTAATCACCTTTTCCTCTTTACCTGCTCTCTCCTCTCTATTCATCGGGCCTGTAATCCCTGGCATTCCAAGTCCATCACCACATCCAATCGAAAGTGGCAAACTTATCAAGATTGCTCGTTGACCGCTTGACCAGGCTGAAATTAGGCACTTTTCCAATTTGTAATTTTTTTGCAGAGACATCAAATTTTATTCCTAGTGTCATACCATCAAGTGAAATGTGAGAACTTTTGTAGCAGACCCATGTAGAAACTTACTGCATCACTATAGGTGGTTAATACCACCAAATGCTGAAATGTGACAACTTTGGCTGCAGATCCATGTAGAAGTACCCAATGCTCCACAATTGGTGGTTAATATGATGGATATTTCTTTTTGGAGTTCTTCAATTCTGCAAATTTTACAAATTCACAACTTATATATGGTCGTTCTTTCCCCTTTTATAACCTCGTAAGAGGACAGGACCTCTTTAAACTTTGCTTCAGCAACCTTTGCAGCAAAACACAAACATTGTTCTCCTGGAACACCATTGCAATTGCCCTGAGTCTCCATGGGAGAGTAGAAGGAAACGTTTAAATTTTCTTATATTTTTAAATAACACCATAGAGAGGGAAGCTTTAGGTAACTGAATAGCCTTCTCCAGTTTTTCATTAGCCTCGCCATAAGTTGTTAGTCACACTGTTAGAAAACCATTGAAAGTCACCTGACTTCAAAAGTTTGCATAAATGACCAGAACATAGTTGTTATAAGTCCTCATCATTTCAAGTGGACTTGGGACTGTGTGTACCTAAAGAGGGTGGGTGGGTGGCAGTTTTTCCGATTCCTAAAACCCATAATTAAATAGTAGCTCAAATTGCATTCAGAAGTTGAGTTGTTAGTCCTCACCATTTTCCCATGCACTTGTATGTAGGTAGACACATGCTACACATTTACCTAGCAAACATATCATTTAACAGCTTACTATATGATCTTATTATTGCTCAAGGATTTACTACCCTAGAACTTAAATTGGCTGCCAAAAGAGAAAATGAGTCTCCATCTCTCTCCACATAAAGAAGCATAAATCATTCTCTTCAAAATGAGTAATGCTATGCTTCTCAAATCTCAAATTCACATTCAAAATGATGTTGCAGTGGGACCACCTTTAATAATGATGGGATCACTTTTATATCATCTAATCAAAATCCAGTGAACCCATGGTACATCATTTGGGATTACGCTTTGGGAAGCATACCATTATTCCTACAAATTGAGGTGACGTTTCCCCTAAGCAATAAAAAAAGCCTAGTGATTAAGACTCTATTTTCAATATTAGCAACAAGGGTAAAAAAGCTTTTTGCACCCCTAATGTATATACTATTTTGGATTTTGCACTCTAATGTTTCAATTTTCTCAAACTGGCCCTTAATATATACTCCATCCGTCCCATTTTATGTCGGACATCTTTCTTTTTTGGGATGTCCCAAAATTGTTGTCCACTTTCCTAAATTAGTATATAAATTTTACTAATCAACACAAAAAAAAAAAAGAAAAAAAGAAAGTGTAATGATTATGGGCAATTATGGAAAGTAGGTGTAGATTCTTTTTGTCCCCTTAAATAGTTGGATTCCCCAAGATGGACACATAAAATGGGACGGAGATAGTTATAATGTGGCCCTTTCGTTAGAATTTTTGTTAAAAATTAATGGAAACTCACCCATGTGCTAGTGATGCGACTTATTTAAGGGTATTTTAGTCATTCACCATAAATTAAAAGTATTTTGCACCCTTGATGTTTGACTCATTTGACGATTTGCACCCTTAATGTTTAGGTGGTTTGGACAAGTTTTAATTTTATTTTTATGAAAAAAAAGGTGTTCCGGCATAATTTTTGGGTGCCTCTTCCGCTACCCTTTAATAATAATAAGAGACCTAATCCTGATAAAATGAAACAAATCCAAAGTTATCCATCCTATATATCCTAATTGGAATTTTAAATAAACTTTAATTATAAAATTAAAGGAAATAAAATGAAAGGAATAAATTACAAAGAAAATACAATAAAAGATTTCCACACTAGTCAGATATAGTGTTTAGGGTGAATAAATGCATAAGGAAAAGAGACAAGATTTACATGTGGTTTATCGCTTTAAACTCAAAAATCTCACTTTGATCCACAATTTTTTTTTAAACTAAATAACTGATTTTGATTCATAAATCTCACTATGATCCTAAACGTCTAAAGATTTTTTGTTTTGTAGGTGAAACTAGTGTTAAAAATAAAAGAAGAAACAACTTATGATCCTTTTTATAAAATAAAAATGAAGAGATTTAATTGTTTGTCTTTAGTTAATTCTAAACCTCACGGAATAATGATGCAATTTTTTAAGCCCAAGGGTATAGTTTTCCAAAAATAAAAAAAGAATCATAGGTCAAGGGCGATGCCCCCAAGCCACCCCCAGGCTCAAATCATGGCTCCGCCACTGGTTGTAACACTTTTTTGAATCAATACTAATTCCCATTGCGATTAAAAAATTATATATATATATATGCTGGGCAAAAGAAAAAAAATCAAAAGTTGAGGGGACGCAGATACATATAACCTAAAATATGTAAGGTAAAAGTAAATAATGTATTCTCAAAAGGTGGTGAATTTAGCAGAACATGTGGTGGGTTTAGCCCCACCCTTTTAGAATTAGAGTTTATTTAAAATTCTAATTAGAATATTTTGGATAACTTTAGACTTGTTTCATTTTATTTGGATTGTCCTATTACTATTAGTAATGGGTAGCGGTAGAAGCACCCAAAAATTATTGTCAGAACACCTTTTTTTTTCTTCATAAAAATAAAAATAAAACTTGTCCAAATTACCTAAACATTAAGGGTGCAAATCGCCAAATGAATCAAACATCAAGGGTGTAAAATGCTTTTAATTTATAGTGAATGACTAAAATACCCTTAAATAAGTCACATGACTAGCACATGGGCGAGTTTCCGTTAGTTTTTAACAGAAATTCTGACGGAAGGGCCACATTGCAACTCACTATATACATTAAGGGCTAGTTTGAGAAAATTAAAATATTAGGGTGCAAAGTCTAAAACGATATACACATTAGGGGTGTAAAATGCTTTTTACGGTAGCAACAATTGTTGTGTCAATTTAACTATAATAGCACACATAACATTCAATTGAAAGCAAAACAAAGATGTTTGCACAATCACAACAAATATGCTGACCATAATTGGAGAATACCTCTCATGATCACAGTTGAACCCCAAGTTACAAATAATAACTCCTCGGTTGAAAAGAAAAATGAAACAAATGATCCAAAGAATATAGCAAACTGATGTCTAAAATCAGCCTTAAGGAAAGGGCAACATCAGTCTATGAACTATTGCACCATATACTAATGTGTGTGTGTGGTGCATATACTAATGTGTGTGTGCGTGCGTGCGCGGGTGTATTTTTCACTATATATATATATATATATATTAGCCATTCAAAAAGAAAGGCCCAATCATGGAAACAGGAAAAAAGGGAAAGGAATGGTCCCAAATTTAACAACCAATAGAATTTATATACAGTAGAATCCAATTTGGATTAATAAAGCATGCACTTGATCCTGACATAAATTTTTTAAATAGCTAAAAAGCCTATAATAACATGTTTTGTGTAGGTACTAGTTTTACCTTGCCAATCAAACCGCGCCACCTGTCATCATTGGAGCTTTGATTCATAAAGCTGGGAAACTCATGGAAAGTGGCGCGCATGAGTGGGTAAAGATTATTCCATCGCGGATATTTCTTCCTTGTGGAAAATGGCGCTCAGGACTTGGTGGAAATCATTCCACCACGGATATTTCCTCCTAGGAAATTACAAGGATGGGTTACTCACCCATGGAGAGAAGTTTCTCACTTCTCAAATGGCGCACATAGACTTTGGGGGCAAATCTATGTCTTGGGTTCAACTTTGCCGCACAAAAGTTATTTATGACTTTGATGCGCGGCAAAGTCATTGGGATTCTCAGGTTTTGTGGTTTGGATGGCTTAAGGAAGAGGTTCACCAAGGTTACTCGCAAAGGTTATTTTCTGCGAGGCAAACTCCTTGGTCGGGCCGGAAATAGGCTGGTTTACTGGAGGTCTTGTGATTTGTCATGAAGGCATATTCCTTTTTGTCGACTTAGGTTTTGACACGCGGACTATCAATTGTGTCAACACGTGGATTTTCAAGTACGGATTTCTACCGTGCTCTCCACGTGACCTTAAGCCTATAAATAGGCACATTACCCCATGACAATGGACAAGACATTTTCTCCAGTTGTTCTGCAGAATTTGTGTGCAGAGCTTCTCTCTCTAGACTTTCTCTCTCTAGGGTTTGAGCTCTATTCGCACTTTGGTTCTCTGTAGAACACTTGCCCCATTCCATCCTCTCTAGCTTGCTCTTCCTTACACCTGATCCACTTCTCCTTGAGAATCCTTTGCTAATCTCGCACAAAATCTCTACTCCAGTACGAACTTAATCTCTTCCTAAATATACACATCTACATTTTGGCGACTCTGCTGGGGAGTAGAGTTTGTAACAGAATGGCACCAGCATTGAGAAGTGGGGCGCAAGTAGGAGATCTACCCTCGGATCAAGATCAGGGTGCGAACCCTCTGCGTGACAGTCTTCTTCAAGATGTTCATGCTCCTTCCACCTTCACTACGGGAGGAACTTCGAGTGGTGATATCTTGATGGCCACTTTGCAAAACTTGCAACAATCTCAACAACTCATTTTGGAAACTTTAATTGGTCTTCAGAGAGGCAATGATGCCACTCCAACCATGGTCACAGAGGATCGAAGCCATCAAGGAAATGGAACCAATGGCGGAAGTCAGCAGGTGAACCCGAATGCCACGCCTACTAATACTCCGATAGGGTCCACCCCAATCGGATCCACACCAGAGTTTGGAAGTACGCCGCCTCCCCTGAGTACCTCTCAACTCCCGCCTCCCGTGAGCACCTCTCAACTCCCACCTCCCGTGAGTACCTCTCAACTCCCAAGCGGCGCGCCGCCTCCCGTGAGGATCTCTCAACCCCCAAGCGACTTGACTGAGCAAGTCCAAAGGGAAATTCAAGCTGCACTAAAAAACGAGCGATCCAAGTACTCGGCTACGATGCATTGCGATTTCAGACCCCCATATCCGCCAAACATTGCTTCTCTGCCCTACCCAGTGGGGTACCAATACCCAAAATTCCGATTCTTTGATGGAAAGAAAGGCAATTCCTACGAACACGTCGCTCGTTTCGTGGAAACCTTGGCAAACTTTGGGCAAGATCATAACCTGAGACTTAGGGAGTTTTCCAAATCCCTCACGGATAAAGCTTACACATGGTATACCAATTTGCAAGCCGGGTCCATCCCTGATTGGGAGGCTATGGTGCAGCGCTTCCATGATAAATTCTTCCAGATGGAAGAGGGTATCACGAGATTCGCGCTTACGAAAATCATTCAGCAGCAAAGCGAGGATCTTGTGGATTATGTAAAAAGATTCAGAGAAGGTTCCATCGACTGCCGCGAAGAGATACCTGAAACCGAGCTTATCAAAATTTGCATCGATGGAATGCAACCCAGATATAAGCTCAATCTGATTAACTCCGACATATCTACCTTTTCCGCTCTTATGGAAAAGGGGCGAAAGGTCCAGGAAGTCATCAAAGAGATTCCTGTCCAAGTGACTACGACTCGCCCCCAGTTCAATAAGCGCCCCAACGCTTCAGAAGTGCGAGGAAAAAGAAAAGGGGGTCGCGGGGATAACTCGATCAAAAAGGGGCGCGAGAGTACTCCCCCTCCCGATTTCCCTTGCGAGCTCAAAGTTGTGCGCGCCGTACTAAGGAAATGGGTGGAGGATAAGGTCGTAGAATTGCCCAGACCAGATAACCCTCCTGATACAACTAAAGACAAGTATTGTCCCTACCATCAGCATAACCTTCACAGACTTGAGGATTGTTGGTTTCTAAGGCGCTTATTCCAAAAGAAGATCGCAAATAAGGAGTTGGAACTACCTAATGTGACTAACATCGAGATCGACCCCTTGCCACGACATACCGATAAAGGAAAGCAAGTTATGATGGCATCGTACTATGACGAGATTGAGGAGATCGCTATGTACGAACCACCAGAGCCAGAGTTCCACGAGGATGCTCTTGTCGATAAACAAGCGGATCGACTTAAGGAAAACGACAAGTTCAGAAGATTCTTCGATCAACTGGGTCTGACTCCGGAAGCAAGGTTTGCCGCGACCAAAGCTATCCTCAAAAGTGCAGAAGTGCGTGCGGAAAAATGTATGCAAAGTGGAGGCTCTATGAGACGAACTCTCAGAGAGGCCGCCTCCGCCATCACCTTTACTGAAGCAGACAGACAAGTTCCCTTTGCCCATAACCGACCTTTGTACGTTCCAATCGAGATAAATGGAATCGAGTTCCAAAGAGGATTCCTGGATTGTGGCGCCTCACTCAATATTATCTCACTAAAAATGCTAAAGGTCGCGGGATACTCTGAGGAAGATTTAATTAGGCAACCCATTACTATCACTGGGTCTGGAAGAATGTCTCAACGAAGTTTGGGGTACATAACATTGGGCCTTATTGTGGGACCAATCAGATGCCACACCCGCTTCCACGTGATCGAGGCGGATACGTCTTACCACGCCCTGTTAGGAAGATGCTGGATGCATAGGTTCGCTCTGATTCCCTCAACATACCATCAATGTGCCAAGGGAATCGTCAATGACAAGATTGTGACGATCGTCGCTTCTAAGACCCCATTCGCCCGCCATGAAGCGCACTACTCAGACTCAGTATTTTTTACTGAGTTCATGGATGAGGAGGAAAATCCAAGGTCATCCGTGTCTTCTAGTCCCCTTCCACGATGGGAAAATGCTAGGCAAGAAAACTTCATAGTTGAAGTCAGACAACAAGGAAAAAGGCGTAGGGTGCAGGAAATCCGAGAGACCCGCGAAATCCGCGAGGAAACCCAATGTTACCGAGTCCGACTCCCTAGCGGGAGGACGGTCTACCGCTTATGACAATCCGAGGGGTTATCCTCGGACCTTGAGGGTGACCCCTTTGCTTGCTTTGCTGCGGAACCAATTGCGGCAGAGTCAATCGTTGAACCCAAAGATGCACCAGAATGCTTACAGGACGGGCCAAGATACAAAGAGCAGGAGCTAGAACAATTCAATCTAGCCGAAGAGAAGGATAACCCAAAAGTGATTTTCGTCTCAAAGGACCTGGGTGATGTTTATCGCGGAGAACTATTACAGTTGTTGAAAGAATACTCGGACGTTTTTGCATGGACATATTCAGAAATGCCAGGATTAGATCCCACGATCACATGTCACAAGCTCAATGTGTCTGCGGCTGCCATCCCTGTTAAGCAATCACCGAGGATATTTCGCCCTGAGCTGGAAACCCAAATCAAAAGCGAAATCACAAAATTGCTTGAGGCGAGGTTCATCAAACCTATCCATCATCCTACCTGGTTGGCGAACATAGTCCCGGTAAAGAAAAAGAGCGGACAAATAAGAGTTTGTGTGGATTTCCGCGATTTAAACAAGGCATGTCCTAAAGATGACTTCCCTCTCCCCAACGTAGATACACTGATCGACGCGACGGCTAAACACCAAATGTTCTCATTCATGGATGGTTTCAGTGGTTATAATCAAATTAAAATGGGGGAGAGCGACGCGACAAAGACGGCATTTAGGACCCCTATGGGAAATTTCTATTATACCGTGATGCCATTTGGATTAAAAAATGCAGGCGCGACTTATCAGCGCGCAATGATGGCCATTTTTCACGATATGCTGCACAAGGAAATGGAATTTTACATCGATGACTTGGTGGTAAAGTCTAAACACGATTCGTCGTACTTTTCAGATCTGCGCAAAGTTTTCGACAGGTGCAGGGCCTTCAAACTCAAGATGAATCCGCTAAAGTGCGCGTTTGGAGTGACTTCCGGGAAATTTTTGGGATGTGTAGTGCATCGACATGGGATCGACCCGGATCCGAACAAGGTTAAAGCCATTCAAGAAATGCCGCGGCCGTCCTCGCTGAAGCAGCTAAAAAGCTTCTTAGGGAAAGTCTCATATCTAAGAAGGTTCATCCCGGCGCTCGCAGAAATCACTCAGCCATTCAGTTCTCTCCTCAAGGGAAAGTCGGCCTTTGAATGGAAAGGGGAACATGATAAGGCATTTGAAGTGGTAAAGAAGGCCTTAACCTCGCCCCAAACCATGACTTCACCACAGAAGGGACAACCTCTTTTGATGTACTTAACCTCCACCAATAAGTCTATTGGTGCTTTGCTCGCTCAAGAAGTGGAGGGAATAGAAAAGCCTATCTATTATATAAGTCGCATCATTAGAGGTCCGGAAACACGATACACGCCAATGGAGAGGCATTGCCTCGCACTCATTTTTTCCGCACAGAAATTCAGGCATTATTTGCTGGCATTTCCAGTTCAGATAATCACAAAATGCGATCCAATCAAGCATCTGCTCAGTAAGCCCGCCTTATCGGGAAGGATGGCGCGATGGCTTTTCTCACTTACAGAATTTGAGATAAGTTGCTCACCTCCTAAAGCAATCAAGAGTCAAGCATTGGCGGACTTATTGGCGCATTTTCCAAGTGGCGAACCCGAGCCAATCATGGAGGAACTCCCGGGCGACGATTTCTGTGCCGCCTCAGCAGATCAACCAAAAGGAGCGTGGACTCTTAGTTTTGACGGTTCCTCCACTTCAAAAGGGGGAGGAGCTGGCATAGTACTTATGTCTTAACAAGGCGAGAAGATAAGCCTCTCTTTCAAATTGGCGTTTCTATGTTCTAACAATGAGTCAGAATATGAAGCGCTCGTACTGGGGCTCTTAGCTGCAAAAAACATGGGGATCGATTCGATAAAAGTGGTGGGAGATTCGAACCTGGTCGTAAAGCAAGCGAACGGCGATTACGCCATAAAGGAGCCCGCTCTCGCGGCATATCGCACAATTCTACAAAGGTGCATGGATAGTTTTTCTAATGTCGAGATAGAGCACGCTCCACGGACAAGCAATAGACATCCAGATGCGCTTGCAACCTTGGCTTCAAAAGTAGACATTGAGGGAGAATCCCTTAACATAGAAATTTTCAAAAGAACTCTCCCGTGCACTGTGACAGAATTGGTCCCTGAAAAAGACGATGGTCCCCATGATTGGAGGCGAGACATCAGAACACAGCTACAAGCCCAAGGTGCTGCGCCCATTGCACAAACAAGAAATTTCTTGTTCTACAAAGGAGAGCTCTATTTTAGGACTCAAGGAGGATGGCTAGCCAAGTGTGTGGGAAAGGAAGAGGCAAACTTGCGCCTCAATTCCATACATACCCAAGTATGTGGAAATACAGACTTAAGCCTATATCGGATAATCCAGAGGAGAGGCTATTATTGGCCCGAGATGGTTAGAGAAGCCAATGAAATTCAGCAAAGGTGTGCTACATGCCAGGAACACCCTTCAAGAGAGGAGTGTAATTTCACAGACGTGGTCACTGACTGGCGACAACCATACTTGGATTTTATCATCGAAGGAGCGCTGCCTGCGGAAAACATGGATGCAGCCCTCGTTAAAAAGAGGGCATCTAGATTTTTCGTTAGCGAACAACAACTTTATAGAAGGGGTTTCAATGGAAAGGCGCTAAGGTGTTTAGCTGGTCAGGAAGTTCAAGAGGTATTACAGCAAGTACACCAATTTGAACATCAAGGGGGGTACAAGCTATACCAACAATTACTACACCTAGGATATTACTGGCCTACCATGGAGAAAGAAGCCATGGAATTTGTAAAAAGGTGTGTGGCGTGCCAAAAACATGCCAACTCCATCCATGCCCCGGCAGTAGCGCTCAAAAGTCTCACGACGCCCTGGCCTTTCCATACTTGGTCGATGGATTTAATGGGTGCCTTGAATCCCTCCAAAGGGAAAATATGGATTTTGGCTGCAACAGAGTTGTACACAAAATGGGTAGAGGCAATCCCCCTGCGTCGCGCCACTGGTGAAAGCATTGCCAATTTTGTTAAGGAATATATCATTTGTAGGTTCGGAATACCCAAAGTAATCCTCTCCGACAACGGTAAGCCTTTCACCTCTAAGCCCGTGCGAGAACTTTATTTTAAATATGGTATCACTCAGCACAAGTCGACGGTTTACTACCCAAAAGGTAATGGACAGGCGGAGGCGAGTAACAAGACTCTCTCCAAAATCTTGAGCAAAACCATGAACGATTTTCCGCGACAATGGGCTGACCAATTGCCACTTGCTTTATGGGCCTACCGAACTTCGAAGCGACGACCAACCCAAGCTACCCCATTTTCCTTAGTTTATGGAACTGAGGCGGTCATACCTGCAGAGATTGCAATACCATCTGCAAGGATCGCGCTTCAAAGCGAAGTAGATTTGGACACACGATTCTCTGAAGTGGAAGGGTTGGATGAAAAAAGGGATAAGGCAAAAGCTAGCCTAAAGACCTATCAGACGCGAATTGCCAAGGCTTACGATGCGATGGTGCGCCCAAGACAACTAAAGGAAGGCGATCTTGTGTTAAAGGCAGCCACACATATCATGCGAGGGATGTCCGCGCCAAAGTTCTCACCAAAATGGGAAGGCCCATTCGTCGTTAAGGAAGTAAGCGACAATGGGTATTGCAAAATAGCTGATCCGGAATCCGGAAGTGACAAGGGCACACTCAACATGAAATGGGTCAAGCTGTTTTACCCTTAGGATAGTCTGAATGACTCTTTCTTTCTCTCTTTTACTCTTTCTTTGTTTGTTGTTTTTAAGAAAAGTGTAAACCGTGCAATTTGCCTAAATGAAGAGGCCTTTTTTGTTTCTTTTCCGATGTAATTTTGCGAGAACTTTAGTCAGTCTCAGTTAGTTTGGCCGTCTGTGGTTTTGATTTGTGGCCATCAACTTGTTTAATCAGCAAGATAAAACCAGATAGGCGCAACTGAGTCGAGCATACACTAGCCAAGATTGACTCACGGCGGCGAAAATTTGATACACAATAGTATATGCGCGCAACCAAGCTCAAACTTCAAAAAAAAAAGGAAACAAAGTTAGGGAACGCTCCCTTTAGAGAGATATAAAGACACTCAAGAGAACCCGTCAAAACTTCATATGTCACGACAAGAATTCCGAAAGTTCCAAAAGCAATAAGGATAAATCTGCATAAAGATTCTTTGATTAAGCTTCGAAATAAAAAAGTACATATACTGGCAGAAATACAAGAAGAGGGGCTGCAAAAAGACTCGCCATTAAGTTTCAAAATAGAAGAAGTACAAGCATGTTCATTGGCGGAAATTCACAAAAAGAAGGAAAAGGCACGGCCAATAAACATATCTCCGCTTCTCATAGCAATCCGTGCAAAGCACTCTCGATAACATCTATGCTCATGCACTCGGACTCTAGAAGGCTAAGGCGAACATGAAAAGGCTTATTCTCCTCTTTCAAAGAAGATAGAGAAACGCGTAACTCTGCCAAACGCGCCTCTAACTCGGATACCTGCGCTTCCAATCCAGATATTCGCACCTCTAATTTAGACTCTTCACTAGAGGCAGTAGCACACTGAGCTTGAAGACTACAATACTCACCAAATTTCTTCAGACCCAAGAGATGGGACTCCAGCCAATCCACCTTTAAACCCACGGTTTTCAAATCCCCAACGGCCATCAAATCCCTTTTCACCTTCATCAGAGTAAGGTGACCCTTGGGAGTTTTGTCTAAACCAATAAGGATGGAAGCCATTTTTTCTAACAAAGGAGCCTGAATCTGTGGATGGCGAATAACAGAACAGGTGAAAGTATCCGGATAACGAGTTTGCACCGCGGAAAGAATCGGAATACAAGAAGCCCCAATAGAATAGTCCCCCCAAATCACTCGCTCGCCCGGAAAGGGGGCCTCAAAGTCAAAAGAGGCCCTCACCGACACCTCAGTCCCCATCTGATTCCCGTCTTGAGAAGGATACAAATGCTGCCCAAGTTCGGAGCCTCTGAAAGAAACCTCAAGGGTATTTAAACTGCCAGGATGGGTGTCGGGAACCTGAAGCTTCTCGAAGTTTGGTCCATCATCGTCGCAAGGTCCAGTATTGTCATGATCAAGGGACCCACTCTCATGATCGCCATCATTATGATCATTCCCATTATAATCATCGTCGCTGTGATCATCTGACCCGCTATCATGACTAGATCCACCAAGATCATCATCCCCGTGGGGGGTCCCAATTTCCTCCTCTCGATCCAGGTCATCGCTAGAAACAAGATTGGACGTCGTGACCAAGTCTCCTTGGGGAGTAGCATTTACCATTTCCTTAACTGAACCAGAATCAAGATCGCCCTCCACACTCTCAATCAAATCCTCAACTGAATCATGAACAAGAGTACCCTCAGGCGGAGGAGTTCTGAGAGTCGGGACAGTGGCAAGCCTAGGGGCGGAGCTGCTGGATCGGCTAGGTGGTTTCATGCGTGTAATGTCCTTAGCTGAAGCTGCCAAGGCTATGACGGCCGAAGGAGGGCCCTCAATTTCCCCTTGATCCTCTGTTTCTTTTCTCTTTCTCTTCTTTTCACCCTCGACTAGAACCATGGGAGATGGATTTTTTTGAAGGGGCGCCTTTGGATTTCCCTTTAAAAAATTAAGGAAAGTTAGCGAGCGATGAGATGCAATCACTAGAAGGACACAAAAAAAGGGAGGGGGTCGCGTACCTTACTAGAAGAATTCACACCGTTCCCTCGGCCCTTGGCGGAGGCAGGGGCAACTACATTTTTAGTAGAAGAAACTTTCTTTTTTCTCTCGCGAACTGCTGGCAGACGGACAGATGGACGAGCAGCCGACTGGCTAGGTTGACCGCGACACCGAGAGTTCTCTTTTGGTATTCTCAAAGAACTGTCGTTAACAAGGATGTCCACAACAGCGGCTCTGATAGGAGTCTCTGAACGAAAATCCGTGAACAATTTCAAAATCTTCTGCCAATATCGCTTCCAACCACAAGAACAAACCCCCATGCGTTCACGGCCGGCCAAAAGAACACTTTTGTTACTTTTTTCACTTGTGGTGAAGCGAACAGAGCTCATTATATATCCTGGCTGACAAGGAGGTATGAGATTTCCCCTAGGAAATCCCTGGACTAGCCCAAATTGGCGCATCACCCGATGAGGACCATACAATGATGTGCCTCAGCCACACTCAGTGATAAAAGAAACTTGTGCGGGAAACATAGTAGCGGCAAAAACAAACGACCCAATCTCCTGAGATTCGGATAACCGAACAGAATAAACATCACCAGAAGGAGAATACAAACCCAAGTTTCTCTCGCCAGGGAGCCTTGTAGCATAAGGTCGGAAAATGAACTCTTTTTCATCATCTAAAAATTTGTTCAAGATACCCAAACATCCCTTGTTGCACCAACGGACCGCTCGCCATTCATCACTAACAACAAATTTTTTACGTCGAGTGGAACCGTCATAAATCTCCTTGTCAGGTAAAAAAGTTGATGGAGTAGGAGCATAATTCACAAATCGCTCGAAAATGAACACCTGAAGAAAAGAGGTACACAAGAAAATAGCGACATCATAACGACCAACGCTCCGGAAAGAATCATGATGAATCATATCTAGTCGACGATACAGAGTGCCTAGGAAGAGAGGGGCAAGGGGTAATGACCGACCCCGAGCCAATCTCACCGCCAGAGGAAATAGACGCGCATTTAGCCCATCTTCAAGAGGCATGGGAAGCACGTGCCTTGCAAGCCAAAAGGCGATATAAGCAGCAAGAGCATTGAGGCCATGATACCGAGGACCATCCACAACCCCACGAACCTCGCCTTCTTCAACTTTATCAAGCGACTGAAAATCTTTATGGAAATACTTTAGCCATTGAGCGAAGGACCCCTTTCTTGATTTGTTTACTCCCGTGAAAACACTATGATGCGTAGCGCATGCAGTCAGGCAATTCCGAAGATCCTCTACCGACTCCTTTTCCTCTGTAGAAAGAGAAGTTTCATCGCAAATAGCATCATCACCAAATATAGGCAAGGCAGTGAGAACATAAACATCTTCTAGGGTCGGAGTAAATTCGCCCCAAGCTGTAATAAAGGTGTGAGTCGATGAACTCCAGCGCGAGATCAAGGCCGTTAGACTACCAATGTCCCTCCTAATATTCAAAGTCGAGCACATCATGATGGAGTCCGCAATCTGAGACTTTTCTAAGAGGGCGGCATACTCGCTCCTAGAAAAGATATCCTCAGTCCAATCATCCCAATCTGAAATTGGTCCGGCAAATGTGGTGTACTTGGTAAAAGAATAAGGGAAATCCCCCCTCTCAATCCGTAACCTCAAGATGGACTCGGGTGGAACAGGCTCCCCATCCAGGGGGTTTCTAATCCCCTCATCAAACAATAATCCGGTTTCGTCACTCACTTCCAATCGAGGAGAATAAGACTCCACTTCGCTCCAGAAATAATCACCGGGGCCTTTATCTCCTTCTTCACTAGCAAAATACGGGGCTAACTTCCATTCTTCGTCGTGTGGAACCGATGGAATTATTCCATTTTTAGCAAGAAGTGCCACGGTGCCTAACTTGGACTTAGACATGAAGTCGTTAAAGAGGGGCCACCTACAAAGTATGCGAAGGCCTTGAAGAATCGCCAAAACTGAAAAGAAAAGGGGGATTCAATAAGACAAAATATATATGAAAAAATATATATATAGTCGCAACATGCGCATGGTTAAAAAAAAAAAAAAAAAAAAAAAAAAGTCGTAACTTACTATTTGGAAGTATGGTGCGCATGGTTTTTTTTTAAAAAAAAAAAAAAAAAAAAAAACACAAAAGGTCGCAACTTACAACTTACATGCGCACGTTGGAAGTATGATGCGCATGGAAGTATGGTGCGCATGGTTCATATAAAAAAAGTCGCAACTTACTATTGGAAGTATGGTGCGCTTGGTTTTTTAAAAAAAAAAAAAAAAAAAAAAAAAAAAAAAAAAAAAAACAAAAGGTCGCAACTTACAGCTTACATGCGCACGTTGGAAGTATGATGCGCATGGAAGTATGGTGCGCATGGTTCAAAAAAAAGTTACAACTTACATGCGCACATTGGAAGTATGATGCGCATGGAAGTATGGTGCGCATGGCTCATAAAAAAAAAAAAAAGTCGCAACTTACAACTTACATGCGCACGTTGGAAGTATGATGCGCATGGAAGTATGGTGCGCATGGTTCAAAAAAAAAAGTTACAACTTACATGCGCACGTTGGAAGTATGATGCGCATGGAAGTATGGTGCGCATGGCTCATAAAAAAAAAAAAGTCGCAACTTACAACTTACATGCGCACGTTGGAAGTATGATGCGCATGGAAGTATGGTGCACATGGTTCAAAAAAAAAAAAGTTACAACTTACATGTGCACGTCGGAAGTATGATGCGCATGGAAGTATGGTGCGCATGGTTCAAAAAAAAAGTTACAACTTACATGCGCACGTTGGAAGTATGATGCGCATGGAAGTATGGTGCGCATGGCTCATAAAAAAAGAAGTCGCAACTTATTGTTGGAAGTATGGTGCGAATGGTTAAACAAAGTCGCCCCTGACTATAGTTGGAGATTGATGCGCACTGCGCATGGTTTATTTTAAAATCATGGTTGGAGATTGGTGCGCACTACGCATGTTTTTAAAAAAAAAAAAGGGTTGTGGACAAGTCTGGCGCATAAAGGGTTTCAAAAAAAAAATTGTGTTGAGCTCTTCTATACCAACTATGGTGCGTATAGAGCTTTCAGCACAAATTGTGCGCCTAAGAATGGGCTAAACAAGAAGTTGTTTGGCGCTCTAAATATGTATTTTCTCATTTGAAGTTCTACTGACACAATTAAAAGAGGCGGCTGAAAATGGGTCAGGCGCACAAGGGTTGCAAACATTTATGAAAAAAAAAAATATATATATACATATATATATGTTGAGAATTTTGGATTTAACAATATATATATATATATAAATACTTGCGTATGTATGTTTCAAAAAAAAAGGGGAAGGACAAAATTCTAAAATATTTTCTTGACTCACCAAGTTTTCGACGGCGACTAATTTCCTCCACACAATCTGTGGAGAGGAGCTTTACAGATAAAAAAAAAAGAAGCTGTGAAGAGGCTTTGCTATAAGGCGAAATCTCTTGGAGGGTTCTCTTTGGTGCGACCATGTCGAAACATTTTGTGAAGATTGGAGCGCAGAATGGGAATGGGGAAGATTTGGGGGCTGGTTTGTTAAAGAAATAACAAAGTCAAAAGCAAGACCATGGCGGGTCCATATTGGGATTCCTCTCTGGAATACATTGCAAAGGGTAAAATATTTTAGAAGACTATTTAAGGTTCTTTTATTACAGTGAACCCACTGTTTGTTAAAAAAAACAGTTACACGAATATGGTGTTCAAAAGATTGGTGGGTCTCAACTCTCAAGGATTGGCTGTTTAGAACAGCAATAATCTATCCCAAGTTTGGTCTATTATAGTGGGCTATGCCCTATTATTATATTATAAAAGAAGATCAACATTAGTAATGAAGTCAAAGGCTGAGTTTCAGCACAGTGTGTGCAGCCTTTTGATTGACAAGGCAGAGTAAGGCTGTTTCGAAATGGTGTGAATTCAATTAAAAAATAAAAAAAGTACATGTGCCTAAGATTTTGGCCCCAGATTTTATGGGTCTTATTTGATAAGATAATGGTGGGGTCTCTCCCAAGATTAAACAATTCGAAACCTTCTGTCCATCAAAGTCTAAGACAAACACAATGTCTTTTCCTGATGACTTCTACATGGCCACTCAAATGTATATTTCCAAGACATAGCCTACAGCTCTTTATACATGTAAACATACATACGTGGGCATGTATATATATATGATTTAGTAGTGCTCTAGATTTAAAAAAATATATATATATAAAATAAAATAAAATAAAAAATAAAAAATATAAATAAATAAATTAGTTTTCTCAAAAAAAAATCATGCGCCTTTTTGGATCTTTCAAGTGTGGCGCACATATCTATTTTGGATATTTCAAGTGGCGCATACAATAATTTTGACAAATATGAAGCGCACATGTTTAGAGATGGTGTGGAAATTTGAAGAACTTGTGTTTTCAAGGAAATTTTGTACGGCTATTTGGAGCTTTCAAGTGGTGCGCATAAAATAAAAAAAAAAATTAGGCACACGAGTTTTGTGTTCTCAAGAAAATTCCGTGCGGCTATTTGGGTCGGGCGCACATCTATTTGGGTATTTTAAGGGTGGCGCACATACATGGACAAAAGAATAATATATATATATGACTCACCAAGAGTTGCCCAGAAGCTATGGAAATTCTGATACTATGCCACGCACTATCTCACGCAAAGTTGAAGATCCGAAAATAAGTTCACGAACCTAAAACAAGACAGGTGCACAAATTTGTGCAATCTACTCAAGGAATTTTCTCAATGTTCATGAGTGTTCTTGGTGTTCTTGGTTGCTCTTGAGATGGAGAACAAGAGCTTGGATTCTTGGAAGGGAGTGAAGGTTGGTGAAAGTAATAAATGAGATTTTCACCTCCCTTTTATACTTGGCAAATGACTCAAAGGACACTGTCATTTCTGCAAGTACAGGCGTCAGTGAAAAATAAAACACTGCGATTGGTTCTTCAGGTGGATAGATTGGTGCGCGAACAGCCCTATCACAAGCTAGTGTGCTCGCGCAGGGGGTAAATTGTAGGTACTAGTTTTACCTTGCCAATCAAACCGCGCCACCTGTCATCATTGGAGCTTTGATTCATAAAGCTGGGAAACTCATGGAAAGTGGCGCGCATGAGTGGGTAAAGATTATTCCATCGCAGATATTTCTTCCTTGTGGAAAATGGCGCTCAGGACTTGGTGGAAATCATTCCACCACGGATATTTCCTCCTAGGAAATTACAAGGATGGGTTACTCACCCATGGAGAGAAGTTTCTCACTTCTCAAATGGCGCACATAGACTTTGGGGGCAAATCTATGTCTTGGGTTCAACTTTGCCGCACAAAAGTTATTTATGACTTTGATGCGCGGCAAAGTCATTGGGATTCTCAGGTTTTGTGGTTTGGATGGCTTAAGGAAGAGGTTCACCAAGGTTACTCGCAAAGGTTATTTTCTGCGAGGCAAACTCCTTGGTCGGGCCGGAAATAGGCTGGTTTACTGGAGGTCTTGTGATTTGTCATGAAGGCATATTCCTTTTTGTCGACTTAGGTTTTGACACGCGGACTATCAATTGTGTCAACACGTGGATTTTCAAGTACGGATTTCTACCGTGCTCTCCACGTGACCTTAAGCCTATAAATAGGCACATTACCCCATGACAATGGACAAGACATTTTCTCCAGTTGTTCTGCAGAATTTGTGTGCAGAGCTTCTCTCTCTAGACTTTCTCTCTCTAGGGTTTGAGCTCTATTCGCACTTTGGTTCTCTGTAGAACACTTGCCCCATTCCATCCTCTCTAGCTTGCTCTTCCTTACACCTGATCCACTTCTCCTTGAGAATCCTTTGCTAATCTCGCACAAAATCTCTACTCCAGTACGAACTTAATCTCTTCCTAAATATACACATCTACATTTTGCAATAGGGAAAGGGATTTTTAGGGAAAGAGTCAAGAAATAACAAAAAACAATAATATATATATATATATATATATATAGTCTGCATAAAATAGGAAATGCTCTGGTTTTTAAATTTAAATCATAAATCCGATTCTCAAATACTTTATAACCATTTAAGCTACAATAGTAAGGGATTTGATCACGTTAAAAGAAATTGAGGTTACACTCCAATAATTCCACGATATTCAATTTCCAACTCAACTGAAATAATTTCCAAGTAAAAGATGCTTCCAGCCAAATCAATATAAATGACATCAACCACACTTTAAGCTGTTGCCAACCCAAAGTTTAGTTATGCCCATAAATAACCTAGCATCTTAATTTAAATATTTGTACGCATAATTTTCCAAGTTCTATTTCAACACACAACTTTTTTTGTCCTTCCACAATCTTGTCCTATTTTTGTTTACAGGCTTCAATTCTAAGCACTTCATCATGTTTCCAACCAATTCAATACAAACAGCTATACCACATCATAAGTCATAATCAACCCATAAAATTATTAACATAGCTATGGAGTGTTTTAATTGAGTATTCTAGGCAGCGATTGACTTTTTTTTTTCCTCTCTTAATTTGAAACAAAAAATTGCTTCCAAATGTTGACTGATTTTTGCTTTCTGACTTTATTCCCAACAAGCACTTTCACTGATTTCGCAAACTCAAAAACATCAAAAGCATTTTCTAGGCCTTTGCAACTTTCTTACTTTGAACAGAAGACAAGTCATTAAATTGTCAATTCTATAAAAGCATTTGTCTAAAAATCACATAAACTTAAAGTAAACCCTGTTTAGGTGCAACTTATAAAATAAAAAACAATCTATTCACATGAAAAGGAATTTTTTTTTTTTTTTTTAAAAAGAGACACCTTTTAATAAGCAAAGAGAACATCAAACTACATGAGATGAACAAAGTAAAACCATAAAAATAAAAATAAAAAATTTGGTCGAGCACATTTGATAGATAGATTAAAAGCCCTAAATCGGCAATTGAGAAACTAGTCATGAACTTAAGAGATAAAAAGTGTAACAACAGTACAGAAAATCAAACCACCAAATGACAAATAGGGAGAGAGACTATCTACCTCGGCCATGGAAAATGCTTTAGTGCTTTGCTTCATTGGTTGTAGATAGCGAGGGATACCTAAGAGAGAGAAAATAGATTGAGAAAGGAAGAGATTGTTGAGAAAATAAACATAAAAATTGTGAATAGAGGGAGAGGAAGAAGCACCGTTAGAGTGTTATAGATCGAGATAACAATGTGATATTTGTGTCAGTTTCTTGAGAGAGAGAGAGAGAGAGAGGGAATTTTAGATTCCCTTCAGTGCCTGCCGAACGTTTCAATTTCTAGAGAGAGAATTTCAGGTTCGTCCCGTGTTGCCCTCGACGAAATAATGATCTCTTTGGAAGTAAAGCAACAATTTCCCTTGCTTTCATGGTCTATTCAGAAGTTGAGCAATAATTGCTCTTGCCATTTGTTGGCTTCTCAAATAAAATTGCTAACACTCTTCACTATTAGTGTTAGATAATAGATATCTAAGGCCTAAATGACATTGTATTATAAATTATTAGTTGTAAAACTCAAACTTTAGTATTTTTAATATTACTTTATTATTTATAAAGGACCTATTTGGTTATCTTTTAATTAATTTTAATATCAAATCAATTCCGAAAATTAAGAGAAAAATACCCCTAGCCTATTTTAAAGCTTAGCATTAAATAAAAATATTTTAAAGGACCTAATGTCTTTCTAAAATATATTTTGTAATTATAGGACTCCGTAGATTATAATTATATAATTAGGAATTAAATAATTCATAGTAAATAAACCATAACTCAGAAAAATACGCAGTCAGTTCCTTAATTCCTAGAATGACATGTAGATCTATTTTCCTAAGTTTAGTGACTCTTTGACTCAATTTAAGATACAACTTATTGTTAAGGCCCACACTGATATAGGAAATCCAGCCTTTTATATGACGGACTCCGATTTGAGTCTAGACAATGGCATTAGATTTAGAATGATGTCAGGATCATCATGCTGAGATTTAGGAATCCATCCGTCACAATTACCATTATGCCCCTGTTACTAGTATGCATGTTAATCAACATTCTATGTATTGATATGAATTATAGGGACCGAAACAATACTTGTATTTGCAAATTAGCATTGAGGTGAGTCGTCCTAACTCACTTGATATATTATAGAAATACTCCATGTGTAATATATGAATATCCCGTGTGTATTGTGTAGACATATTTGATGAGTATTGTATGTTCATAAGTTAAGATTAACTGCTTATATGAAACACATGTCTAGATAACTATGACCTTGGAGGCTCAGGGCAACCCGGTCGGTCAAGCCATCATGGGAGTGTGTGATCACCCTTGATGTCGTACCATGATTTGGTATATGAAGCATCCTATCGGATTTGTGTCAAGGGTCTCTTATTTTGACCAAAATCCAGCCTTTGCATGGTAGCTTCTATAGAACCTTTCAAATCTTAGGAAATCAATTCTCGATTAGGATTATGTGCTAGAGAGTTTTTTGTATGCCCGAAAGGGATTACTTGAGATGATGACAATGCTTGCTTGATATAGGATGTGTAACCTTCTAATCACCTTTTAGCGAATCCTCTTTAAGTCCTATGACATTTGGAAATATGCTAGATTTGGGTCATGAGGTTACATTTCTTATATCATGTTTAGCTAAGCATCCTTGACCTTGTATGTATCTGAATTCATGAAAAGTACGGTGATACTCCGATCATGTGATCCTCCTACCCATAGAATTTTAAATCCGTCTTTGAAAGCAAATCAAATTTTGGCCATCTCTATTATCAATCGCTTTTTGGAGATTCACCTTTTTTGATCTTTGCCTAAATATATCTTTAAAAGAAAAACCTGGGGTTTTAAAGAAAAATGCTTTTCTAAAGATTTAAAACCTCTTTCTTCGTTGAGGAATGTTTTAACATCCTCATTCTCAAGAGGATTTTCGAGAAATCATTTTCATAAGAGACATATTTTCCCGAATAAATGACCAAGGGGTAATGAGGATCACAAAGAGAGGTGAAATCGGCGCATTTGACATGAGTAAAGATTTTATATGTTTATGTGTCTATTTGGTAGGATTTGAATTTTCCCTTCTTTTGCATATAGAGTAGGCATACACGCACACATGCATTGCATCCGTGTGACATATAGACCATTTCATAAAAAAAAAAGTTCTTCATAAAAAAAAAAAAAAAAACAAAAACAAAAACTTTCAAAAATAAAACAGAGATTTTTGATAGAAAGAAAACAAACAAAAAAATCTTTTGAAAAATATTTTCTTTTGTAGGGCCAAAATAGCATCAAGTTCGAGCTTGATTTGGTTTAGAGAGTGACGAAGAAATGGCAGACGAAAGGAATGATGGGGAAGTAGCAGAATTGAGAGCACTGGTAGAACAACAAGAAGAACAGATGAGACGACAGGTCAAAAACATGAACCATATGATGGTCATAATGGAAACAATAGCATGCCCGCCACCAGTTGTGAATCCACCAAACAATAATTCGCTAGTTAGGGAAGAAGGTTGGTATGACAACCCAAAGATGCCAAGGGCCGAGGTTCCTAGAGCAGAAAGAGAAAGGGTAGAAAGGAAAAAGACTGAGAAAGAAAGGGTAACGACCGAAAAGATAAGAAAAGCTGGAAAGGGTAATGCACAAGGCTCAGGGGGTCGACACTTACTTTATGGAGTTAGAAGGTCTGTACGACGGGGTCCGTGAGACGCTGCCTGTCGATTTTAAAATGCCAGTTTTTGATAAGTTTGATGGAACAAGGAATCCTCGCAGTCATGTGAGGATGTGTATCGGGGCAGCCTAGCGGATTGAGCACCACCATGATGGCTGTCTTATTTCAGCAGACTTTAACTAGGGCCGCTCTATCCTGGTATCTCACTCTCGAACCAAGTAAAACCCGGGTCTGGGAAGAAGTGATCAAAGCATTCGTATCACAATATGAGTACAATCAGGACTTGGATGTCACAGTTCGAGATTTGAAGACCATTAGGAAGGGAAACAAAGAGTCATTCACTGAGTATTTTTGAGTAGGTGGAGAGGAAAAGTAGCTAAGATGGTACAGAGGCCGTCCGAGAAAGATCAGATCCGAATGTTGATGAACAACCTTCAACCCGTTTACCAAGAAAAATTGAGATTCCAATCGATCAACACTTTCGCTGAAGTCTTTGATGTGGGAACAAGGATAGAAGACGCAATCCAGGAAGGGGTAGTCAAGAAGGAAGAGCAACCAAATCAGTATAGAAGGCCAAACTATGGATCAAGTGGGGGACATTTGGGGGGTCACTGTGACCCCACCGATGTCAACGCATTGAGTGGATTGGAGAGAAAGTTCGATATAACACCAAGAAGAGGAGTGGATAAGCAATCGAGGAAATTCTCAGACTTGGGGGTATCACTGTCAGCTGCCCTTGATAGTCTAATGGCAAAAGGGCATCTTCGCCCGTTAAAATCTCGACCTTTACCAAGTTTGCTTCCACTGAACTTCCGGGAAGATCCCTATTGCAAATTTCACCAATAAAAGGGTCACTCTACGGATCGGTGCACGAGGCTGAGGCATGAAATTCAGGACCTCATTGATAATAAGGTGATATCCGAGCTGCCCGTCAAAGCTCCTAACGTTACTAGGAATCCACTGGTAAATCACTATGCCGTACCACCGCTACAAGGCCTTTATTTCTTGGGGAAAGGAGAGACAACCTTCGATCCGCCTAGGCTAATCACCCCGGGACACCAAGGAAGCCTTACCAGCTGCCGAAAGATTTGATAATCTGCACCCTGGGGAATCAGTTAGGAGAGGGAACATCAAAGCAAGATGATTGGTGGGTTTAAGAGACTAATAGTACCGATGTGGATTAGGTGGAAGATGACCTGTGGTATATAAGTGACGAAGAAATGGGAACAAGAAACGAAGATTTGAAAGATGTTTCAGAAGTTGACAATTTATGGGTGAAGGAAGAAGTCAGTCATCTAACCGGTCAGGCAGACACTTCAAATCGCATGAACTAGAAGTGGATCACCTGGGGAGAAAATTGGATAAAGGAAAGGGAAAGATGAACGAAGAGGAAGAAGAGGATAGGGTTTTGAAGTAAATGAGGAAAACTCAGGCTAACATTACCATCTGGGGTTTGTTGATTGCCTCCAAACGTCACAGGCAGGCAGCTCTAGATGCCTTGAACCAATCTAATGTTTCTATCAACACAACACCGGAATACCTCGTGGGAATGATCAGTAGGATTCCGACTCTAGCTATTACCTTCTCATCAGATAACCTACCTCCGGGAGGGCCTGATCATAATAAACCACTATACGTCACTGTTGAATGCCTGGGAAACACTGTACCCACTTGTTTTGTTGACAATGGGTCTGCTCTAAACATGTGTCCATCCGAACAGCTAAGTGCATGGGTTTGGATGAATCAACGTTCATACCGTCCGAGCAGAAGGTGAGAGCATATGACAACACTCAGAGGACAGTCATAGGAATAATTTTCCTTCATCTCGTTGTCGGGCCTGTGGAAAAAGAATCCAAATTTCAGGTCATTGATATCCCTGCTTCTTTCAATTTGCTATTAGGAAGGCCGTGGTTGGACAGTCTGGGTGCCATACCTTCTACAATTCATTAAAAAGTCAAATGCGTCTGGAAAAGCAAGGTCTGTGATATTCTCGGTGACAGTTAGGTCTGTCCGCCTGAAGTCTCATCAAGCGCGCCGGTTCTAGAGGTACAACTTCAGGAAGAGGAGATAAGTTTGCGAGAGTTTGAGTTCATTAACATGTTGGAAGATGAAAATCCAAGAGAGTTCCTATCGCTATATTTTGATCAGTATGCAAGTCCATTGGTCGCCGAGATTATGAAAAAGATGGGTTTCTTTCTAGGCATGGGGTTGGGTAAAAATCATCAAGGTCTGCCAGAATTCCAAGATTCCCCACTCAGACCCACACTCATGATCTGGGTTATCAACCATCGAAGAAGGAACTGAGAGATAAGAAGAAGGCAGCCGACGCACCATTGGACCCTTACCTGAAGATGCTCAATGGATACTTTGTGAAAGAGGGAGAGGATCTCCCCTTTTGAGGCTTCCCAGAACCGTGGTTGGATCAGAAGGACAACTGCATGAAGCCAGGGTTCCCTCATGAGTTCTCTGAGTATGAGGACCCGTATCTGCAAATGCCTATGAAGACTACTACTGCCAAAGATTGGATCGACGAGCTGGATGGCCCGGTTATGCGGAACTTGTTGAACGAAGGGAGTGCAAAGGTTGAAGAAGAAAGTCCAAAAGGGGTTATGAAAGTTGAAACCGAGAAGGAATATGCTGAGGGTGTTGTGGAAGAAGTGCAAGAAGGGGACGAGGGGAACATGGAAGAACCTGGGGAAGAAGTGACTGAAGAAGAGACCGAGATGGGAACATGGAATCTGCCAGGCTGCCACACTGTGGAACTCAAGAAAGGAGTCAACAAAGAGTGGGTCTTCGAGTCTAGTAATAAGTATCCCCCCTCCCCGGAGTCTGTAATGGCCCAAATGAGGCGTCTTACCATCGCAATGTCTGTTGTAATCACTCCAAGCAAAGTTAATGAAAATATGACTAGTTCTGCTTACTCGAATGCACTTAATGAATGTGATGAATGTGATGATCATGAAATACCAATTGAATTGCTAAAATTATTTGAAAAATAAAAGGAATCTACATGTAAAATCATTGAGGACACTCTAACGATTAATCTAGGAAATGAAGATAATCCTCAAAATGTTTTTATTTGCTCTACACTTAGCAGAGAAGAAAGCAAAAAATTAATCAATCTATTAAATGAATTCAAAGATGTTTTTGCATGGTCTTACAATGATATGTCAGGTATCAATCTAGAAATAGTCCAACACCATATCTCCCTCTTCCCTAATTAAAAACCTGTAAAACAAAAATTGAAGCGAATGAGGCCTGAATGGGCGCTTAAGGATAAAAAGGAAGTCGATAAGCAATTGAGAGCCGAATTCTTGATGGTCACCGAGTACCCTGAGTGGATCACCAATATTGTGCTTGTCCCAAAAAAGGACGGTCGTGTTAGGGTTTGTGTCGACTTCTGGGATTTGAACAAAGCTAGCCCTAAGGACGATTTCCCTTTACCCCACATTGATGTGTTAGTGGACAATACCGTGGGGCATGAGCTTTTATCGTTTATGGATGGGTTCTTAGGTTATAAATAGATTCTCATGGCACCTGAAGATAGATAAAAAAAACCACTTTCATCACACCATGGGGTACATACTGCTATAGGGTGATGCCGTTTTGGCTCAAAAATGCGGGAGCAATGTACCAGCAGGCCGCCACCATATTGTTGCACGACATGATCCACAAGGAAGTAGAGGTATATGTGGAGGATATGATTATAAAATCTAAGGAGAGTAAAGGACACTTGGGAGCGTTGAGAAAGTTCTTCGGAAGGTTAAGAGAAATTAGAATGAGGCTAAACCCGCAGAAGTGCACCTTCGTAGTCACCACCGAAAAGTTGTTAGGATTCCTTATCAATCAGAGGGGAATAGAGGAGAACCCGACCAAAATAAAGGCAATAGTTGAAATGTAGCCGCCAAAGAATGAGAAATAATTGAGGGGGTGTGGACACCGGGCTTCCACCGCTTCGTTATGTTTTGAAGCTTGTTTGATTTTGATCAAATAAAGAGAAAAGGGTCTGTTGAAAACAGATACAGAGTCGCCACTTGGTCTTTAAGGAACCAAGAAACCTAATTTGACTCACCCAAATGGATAAAGGGCACCGGTCCTTCATAACCAAAGAACTTGGCTCGGGGTTTTGGTACGAGAGAGGAAGGAGCCTTTGTCGCGACTAAAACACCCTCAACTCGCCCCGTCTTTCGACGGGCCACAATTAGCATCCAAATAATCATCTTATACTATGTATGGTTCGACAATTAATACTATGATAATATATTACATCACATAAGAAACTTGAAATTGGAAGATCAAAAGATAAAATATCATTCATAAGATCTAAGCCATGTATCACACAATGCAAAGTGAAAGATCACACAAATAAACCTAGGAAAAATCTTCTAATCATATATCAAGTAATAAAGTTTCCTTAATCTAAAGAGGACATGAGTTGTTCTTGAAAAAATAAACAAAGAAATCAAAATATGCTTAGCAAGCTAGTATGATGCATGTTATTCCTTGAGAAAAAGAAGATCTCTCAATCCCCGGGACGGATGAGAAAGGATGATTAGGTCGAGGGGAAGCATGAGCGTGTGACCATAATTATTCCTTATAATCTTCTTAGATTAGGAGTTACAAAAACCCCAAATCTTTGCATGGATGCAATGTATGTATCTAAAATGTGCCAAGGTTGTAGTGTGCTTTGTCCATGGATTCCTAGAATGACTTAGAAGTCTAAAATGTGTATGAATGGATGGATGAAATCAACATGGGATATGTACAAATGTAGTATGAACTACTTCCTAAGATATGAACTAATTTGGAAGGCATATAAGCATCAAATCAAAGAATGAAAGTTAAAATGTGCTTGCTGTGAATAGTGGACAGAACAGTAACTAGATCTTTGGAAAATTGAAAAGAGGGGTTAGGAATGTTTTCAATGCATGATTGTTTATGGAGATGTTCCTTATTGTGTCTAGTACACAACCCAAAAATCCAATCTTTGATAACTACTACATATTGAGAGAAATCACATAAACAACAAAGGTCACTAAGAAACAGAGTCCGTACTGTCGACTGAAATGTTAGAAAATCTTAGAAAATGAAAACAAATGATCTGGAGGCCCATTTTATACAGAACGTTCCCTAAGACATTGAAGTTTAAGGAAAAAATAATTTAGGACCACCCCTTTTGGAAACGGTTTCTGAAAAATAAGTTAGAAGTCAACCAAGCTGCTGTGACAACAGAGGCAGAATATCTGGAGAGAATGTTTGGGTCCAAATGGACCATTTTCAAGTACTTCCAAGTCAAACCAAAAATCATGGGTGTTCTCCAATGAGTTAGGAAGACTTTCCAAGTGGTCTTGCATCTATATGTTGAGTATTGAGTTCTAGAGAAATCTTTGAACTCAGCTCACTCACTGTTTTGACTCACTGTTTTGAAGATTTTGGGGAAAATAAGGTTTTCTTTCTTGAAATCAAAATGAGAGGGATTGAGGGGGGTTTTGAAATAGAGGTTTTGAAAGTCTATTTTCAATACTCAATAAAGATTATGACCACTTAAAATGCCAACATTCAACTTATCATCAAGGACCTCCAAGATTGTTGGAGAGACTCATTTTTATTTGAGCATAACTTCAATACACTTCAAGGATACCTTGGAGGTATTGAAGTTATGATCATCATCTATCAAACATGTTTTTGAGGTCAAGAGCTACTATCCATAAGGATTCACTCACCCCAAACTTTATGTCATCATTTAGATGATGATGAACTAGTAAGTAAATAAAGAAAATCAAAAAGAAATGAGGTGAGAAGAGATGAACATTATATAAACAAGCAAGTAATGATAATCAATGTGATTTTGGACTTGTAGCTTGGTGTTTCACTCATAGATTTTGACATTTAGACATGGAAGTAGCTTCCTAACTCAAGAATGCTCAAGAATGGTGATTGGGGGTATTTGGGATGTGAAGTATAAGAGAGGTAATGGAAGAACACAAGATTAAAACTCACTTTCTATAGCAAAATAGTAGGAGGAAGCTCCTTTTCTCTGTTCTAAACCTATCTCTATCTCTCTTCTTCTCTATAACTTTTCAAGCTTTTGCACTTGGCCCCCCCAAAATGAAGAGCAATGGGGGGTTTATATAGGCCAATTTGGGGTGGTTTTGGGATTTTTAGAAGTGTTCCCATTGGTCCCAAATATCTGTGAACATAAAACTACGTCATTTTGGTTTTCAATTAATCAAATTGGACCCCCAAAAAAATTACAAAAATGGACTCTGCGAGGGTTGAGTGCCGCGGCGGCACTGGGCCTGTGCCGCGGCAGCAGTGGGCCAGTGCCGCGGCGGCACTGCTCCTCAGACGCCCAAAAATTTACGTTTAGGCCCCCAGAGGTTCAGGTATTCGCGAAAAGGCCCTATTTCGTCCGAAATTCACTAAAAATGCGTATGGACTCCAAACTGAGGTTGTGATATACCGTTGGAAAGGTAATGGAGTCTACTTTACATAACAAATAGTTCGGGGATAGGTCACTTTGAAAAGTTTTGCGGTATTCGCGATAAAAGCCGATTTGGTCGCCTTTTTTGCCTTCGAAAATTCAAAATAAATTCGTTTTAAATCCAGGAATTATGTGCGATATATCGTTGGAAAGCCATTGATCTCTAGTATCCATGAAAAATATTTGAAAATTTTTTCGGTGCCCCGATTCCAAAGTCAAATCTTGGTCAAATTGGTCAAATCTGGGATTCCCGGGAAGTTCTGGGAACCTCCGGGAGCTCCCAGGAGCCGACGTTTTCGCTCGATTCTCTTTTAAAACTCATTTTAATACTTTTCTAATGATTCCGGTGAATTCGGACAATTTCGGTCAAAATTGGTCAAACTTGGTCAAACTCTGGTCAAACCTGGTCAAACCGGTCAACGGGGACTTTCGGGGAACTTCTGGGACTTCCGGGGGTCTCTGGGAGTTGACGATTTCTTCCGGTTTTACTTAAAAACTCATTTTATCATTTTTTGTATGACATAGCATGTTTTCAGAACTTCGGGACCAAATTTGGGAGTCATCGGGCTTTCAGGGGCATTTTGGTCAATTTGAGCATTCTGAGAGATAGAGCTGACTTCCGAGAGTCCTTTTGAGTCTTTTACGATCATTGTGAACCACCAAGCTATGGATCTCCTAAATCTGATAGCCGATAAAATGGGGTGTCTACAGTTTGCCCCTCTTTGGCAAGAACTTACGAGGCAACGCATGTCGCAATTGAGTGCCAAAGTTTTGAAGAGACAGTACTTTTTGGAGGCTGTAGATTTAGGATAAAAAGCGTTGCAAAAGATGCAATGATGCTGAGGCTAGTGCTGGTTGTGCTCTGCGTGAGCTGCCTACGTATCCCAAGGGGAATCAGACCAGGACGTAGTTCAGGGCACAAAGGAACAAATCACACATGCACAACAAGACATGCGGATGCTATGCTATGAGGATGATATGCAATGCATGGATGTGATATGAATTGTGTCATGACTCCTATCATGTCTAGTGTTATGATCCTAGTATGAGCAGGTGCTATGGGGTGTGCCACTCCGAGTGGGCTGGTGTCGTGCTGGTGCTTCTGACTATGATGCAGTTATTGACCCGAATAGGGATACCAAGATTTTAGAAGGCTCTGAGTCTAGGGGCAAACTTCTGAGTTTTGGGAAGTGTGCTTCGTAAGAGAACATAATTGGGTATGGGGTCTCAGAGGACTATAATCGAAGACGCCTTTTGGCAAATAACCGACGGACACGGGAGCCCTGGAAATTAAGAGACGGACACAGAAGTCAAGGGATGATCATGAAATCCTGAGATGTCACGCGATGAACATGGAAGCCCCATAGCATATTTTGAATTAGAGCGATGATGACTAATGAACCGACGATGTTTGAATCGAGATAATGAGTCGACAATGGACTACTGTGATTGAACTGACGGTGTACGAATCCGCTGAGGATTAATCTGAATCTGCTGGGGATGAAGCGACTCTTTCTGGATCTCAACCGCTTCTCTTGATCAAATCTTGCGGGCCGGTCGGGGCCTCCAGGAGCCGGTATCTTTCTGCTTCTGTCCTTGGGGAATGATGCGGGGTTCTCGAGGAATCTCTTTTCTTGATCGAAAGCCAGGACCCAACTCTGAATCTCTCACGGTTGATCAAATCTTGCGGTGCTCAATCCAAGAGGGCCGGTCGGGGCCTCCGGGAGCTGGTATCTTTCTGCTTCTGTCCTCGGGGGATGATGCGGGGTTCTTGGGGAATCTCTTTTCTTGATCGGGAACCAGGACCCATCTCTGAATCTCTCACGGTTGATCAAATCCTGCGGTGTTCAATCCAAGAGGGCCGGTCGGGGCCGCCGGGAGTTGGTATCTTTCTTCTTTTGTCCTCGGGGGATGATGCGGGGTTCTCGGGGATGGTTTGTGGCAGTTAAGGTTTTGATATTGAAAGAGGAGGGTGATGGACTTATGTTGTTTTAGGATGAAAGAAGGTCATCAACGGCCACTCATGGACTTATGTTGGACAGATGAAAGAAGATCATCAACAGCCACTCATGGACTTATGTTGCTAGGAGAAAGGAAGATCATCAATAGCCACTCATGGACTTATGTTGCATGAAGAAAGACGAAAGATCAGCAGCCACTCATGGACTTATGTTGCTAGGAGAAAGGAAGATCATCAACAACCACTCATGGACTTATGTTGCATGAAGAGATATGAAAGATCAACAGCCACTCATGGACTTATGTTGCTAGGAGAAAGGAAGATCATCAACAGCCACTCATGGACTTATGTTGCATGAAGAGATATGAAAGATCAACAGCCACTCATGGACTTATGTTGCTAGGAGAAAGGAAGACCATCAACAGCCACTCATGGACTTATGTTGTAGGAGAAAGGAAGATCATCAACAGCCACTCATGGACTTATGTTGCATGAAGAGATATGAAAGATCAACAGCCATTTATGGACTTATGTTTCTAGGAGAAAGGAAGATCATCAACAGTCACTCATGGACTTATGTTGCATGAAGAGATATGAAAGATCAATAGCCACTCATGGACTTATGTTGCTAGGAGAAAGGAAGAAAGATCATCAACAGCCACTCATGGACTTATGTTGCATGAAGAGATATGAAAGATCAACAGCCACTCATGGACTTATGTTGCAGGAGAAAGGAAGATCATCAACAGCCACTCATGGACTTATGTTGCATGAAGAGATATGAAAGATCAACAGCCACTCATGGACTTATGTTGCTAGGAGAAAGGAAGATCATCAACAGCCACTCATGGACTTATGTTGCATGAAGAGATATGAAAGATCAACAGCCACTCATGGACTTATGTTGCTAGGAGAAAGGAAGAAAGATCATCAACAGCCACTCATGGACTTACGTGCATGAAAAAGATGAAAGATCAACAGCCACTCATGGACTTACGTTGCTAGAAGATGATGGTTAACTTTTGGCGGTTTGGAAAGGGATGAAATTTGCATTTGCCCTAAGTTTGGACACTTCTCATGCTGACGCCTTGTCTGGGCAGTAATGATGTTTGGTACTCCTGCTTGTATTGTCATTGGAATGCTCTTTATAACTTGATTTGAAAAATTCATTATTCGTCACTGTTGACTTACACATTTGAGACTACGACCGACTCTTTTCCTGAAAAAGACTATGACAGACTCAAAACTGACAGATACCGACACGCGAGGGTGACACATTTGACACCAAAATGAAACAAGCTCGACTTGCCAAAACTTGATGTGCTCTTATCATAAATGATGTACCATTTCTCTTTTGTGTTTACTTCTCACCTTAACGTGGCATCACTTTGATGGTGAATCTTTATTTTTGAAAATTCCTCCCTACTGATCTAATCAAATTCTTTGCTTCTCCCAAGATGTGCTTTGAATTAGTGCCTTAGCTTATGGAATAAAAGATGCTCCATTTCCAATCTGTTCAAGACAATGCTTGTGACTTGAAGGCTTATAGGGATTGGGTGACAAACGAAGTTTGCCCCTAGTTTGAAGGGCATGAAGTGGGATCGATAGGCAAAATGAGGTAAATGACCGAAGTTTGCCCCTAGTTTGGAGGAAGGTTCATTGGAGGTTTTGGGCAAACGAGGTAGGTGACCAAAGTTTGCCCCTTGTATGAAGGGTAGATAGTAAAAGTCAGGCAAATGAGGCGGGTAATCGAAGTTTGCCCCTAGTGTGGAAGGTGATTTCTGGCTTGAGGCAAGGACCATGACTTTAATCTCTCAAATGCTCATAACTTTTGCCTAGGCACCAGTCAGGTGACCTAACGAGCTCTTTTCTCTCTTTTGTTATTGCTCACCTTGGATTTAGCTCTAATTTTTTCCTAGGCGTCCTTTCGGATTTTCGACCTAGCGAGCCATCCTTCTTTTTCTTTTTTTTTTTTTAAAGTCTGCCTACGTACCCCCAAGTGGGGATCAGGTCCAACATAGTTCGGGCCAAAGCTTGAAAGAAATTGGGCTATTTTTATGGGTGGAGCGACCGAACCGATGTGGTTGCCTACGTATCCCCGAGTGGGAATCAGGTCAAGCGCAGTTCAAGGCAAGGCTTGAAGGAAACTGGTATGATTATGATGGTGTTGACCGAACTGATGTGGTTGCCTACGTATTCCCGAGTGGGAATCAGGTCGAGCGTAGTTCAAGGCAAGGCTTGAAGGAAATTGGTATGATTATGATGGTGTTGACCGAACCGATGTGGTTGCCTACGTATCCCCGAGTAGGAATCAGGTCGAGCATAGTTCAAGGCAAGGCTTAAAGGAAATTGGTATGAATATGATGGTGTTGACCGAACCGATGTGGTTGCCTATGTATCCCCGAGTGGGAATCAGGTCAAGCGTAGTTCAAGGCAAGGCTTGAAGGAAATTGGTATGATTATGATGGTGTTGACCGAACCGATGTGGTTACCTACGTATCCCCGAGTGGGAATCAGGTCGAGCGTAGTTCAAGGCAAGGCTTGAAGGAAATTGGTTTGAGGTATGAGGGTTTTTCAAACCAATCGTCAAAGAAGTTCAAACTTGAGCCACTTGTGGTAGCTTTGAATAAAAGGATTCAGTTTCAATCTCCCCTTCTTTTCTTCTTCTTTTTCTTTTTGTTTTGAGGATTGATCCTTTTCACTTTCGCCTAGCCAGTCAATTTTGATTTTTATGTAGTTGATTCTTGTGAGATCTTTTGACTGCAATCTCAGAATTCTGAAATATGCATGTCAGCTCTCGGAATTTATTTATGGTTGTTCCGAGCCTTTTAAAATATGATCTAGACACATTCTCATGATGTACCTTGAAGTTCACAATTCTCTGTATCACCAAAATCTTCTTTCTTTCCTTTTCTCCATCATTTTGACTGGCTAAGTTCAGATCTTGGAAATCGATACCTTTTTGGCTCTAACTTTTGCCTAGGTGCCCTTTCGGGTTTTCAACCTAGCGAGCTTTTTCTTTTCATTTCTTTTCTTTTCTTCTTATTTTTTTTTTTTTATTTTTTATTTTTTTTTTTTTAAAGTGGAGATGAAACTTGCTAAAATGTTTGACTACCATCAAGGACTAAGTCTGTATTGCTTTCAATCGGACAGATTGCATGGCTCCCAATTGGATTGGGCTTAAGGCTTTGAAATGGTGGAAGAAGGGTGTTGGGCAAGCCCCAAGTCAGTTTCAAGTATGTCTTTTCAAGATTGAGGTAAGAGCATCTTTAAATTCTTGAAGTAAGACTATTCAATTCTCAGCTCTTCATCAGTGTCAGCATGAAATTGACTTTAACCTTTCAAGATTCTTTTTTGTTTTGTTGTAGAAGAATTATTAGCAGAGTAATATCCATGGTAATTTGAAAAGTGACACTTCAGTTTAGTGATTCATGCATTTATGACTAGGCACATCAGATTAAGCAAAATGAGATTTCATTCCATCAATAGAGAAGCTTTACAGACTTATTAACAACTCGATGACAGACAAACTTGATCACAAGACTAGAATTGAAATGGACTCGGAACATAGAACAGACTCAACTTGACTTGACCTGGTCTCAAATGAAGTGTCTTTACAACCCATTTATTAAATTTTTTAGCAGAAGTTCCAAACACCATCACTTTACTGCGTAGCTTCAACATTCATTAGCATCGACGGAAGGGATCATTCGATCGGTTGGTCCAAGCCAAGATAGTGGATTGGATTGGGGTGCGGCGCATCATCTAAGAGATCCTGAATTGAGTGACGGAGCCTCTTACAGTTGTCGGTCTCATGGCCTTGGTCTTGGTGGTAATCACAATACTTGGATTCATTATACCCAGGAGGTGGGTGATTAGGAGGCTTACTGGGCTCCAAAGGTACAAGGTGGCCCTTTTGAACAAGGTGATTGAGAGCGGAGGATAAGCTCATGTCAAGTGGTGTGAAGACTCTTTGGTTTCCTTTCTTGTGCCTCTTACTGCAGTCATTTTGGCTTGATGATGGGCTTAAGGCATTGACAACTAGGCTCTCTTGATCTTCACCAAAGGTGTGGGGTCTCTTCTCCTTTTTCAGTGACCCAGATCCATTGATTTTGCCTTCACAGATAGCATCCTCGATTCTAGTTCCAACCTCAAACAACTCTTCAAATGTTGAGATGGACTGGTAGAATAGTTTTTCATGGTATACTGGTTATAGGTTCTTGACCAGCATACGTACTTGCTCTTTCTCAACAAGCCTGTAGATCATTTGGGCTACTTTATTCCTCCATCTGCTCAAGAATGCAGTGAAGGACTCATTAAAATTCTGCCTGGTAGTTTCCAGATCTCGGATGGTGACATCAAGCTCTTGGTTATAGGAGTAGTGATCAATGAAAGTTCTAGCAACATCTTCCCAAACTCGGATCTTGGAAGTTTCAAGGGTTAGGAACCAGGATAGTGCGGCTTTCTGGAGGGTTTGAGGGAACAGCATAGCTATGTGCTCATGGGTGCAGCCCATTGACTGGAAAATGCTCATACAAAACTTCACGTGGCTCTTCGGATTTCCAGTTCCATCAAAACGGTCGATTTCAGGCATCTTGAAGTTCTCGGGTAGCCTCACCTTGTTGGGCTCAAACAATCCTTCCAGATCTAACATGTAATCGTCGACTCCCTTACTCTTCCTTAGTATGTTCTCAAGCTTGTCGACCTTGTCCATTTTCTCTTGGAGCTTTTTCTCATATACAGGCGGTGGGACCCCTTGAAACCATTCTTCTTCCCCATTGTTCTCGGGATGCGGTCCAAATCCAGGCGGTGGTGGTGGCATGAACCCTTGTGGTGGTGGGAACCTAGATGGGTACTGTGGTTGCTGTTGTCGGAACTCTTCCATAAATTTCAAAACTTGAGTCAGCCGATCTGACTGTTGATTGATTAATTCAGTGACCTTGGCTTCCAAAGTTTCCTGATTCATGTTGAATTTTCTCGGTGGACTGATTCTAACCAAATGACTGTTCGAACTTCTGACCCAGGATGGGGATCTCAGTGGCTGATTTTGGGAATCTATAATGACCTATAGATTCGAGAGGAGTGTATCAGATTCTGATAGTGATGACTAGAGAGACAATGACAGTGAGGTTAAGGAAGATGGACTGACTTATGTACAGACTGACTGAGATAGTGTGCGCAGACTGATGAGAATGGTGCATGCACATGAGACAAGCATGCGGATGCAAGCCCTAATCTCTATGATGCCCCTACTTCTAACAGATAGCAGCTAAACAAATAAGGTCCTAGCCATACAGAGTGTGCTAACCTTACTTTCTAGTATGATCACCAAGGGATAATAGGGATTTCCGGGATACTTTGGGAATTTCGGATAGAGTTTCTGGGAGAAACATGGGTTTGGAAGATTCAGAGAAATTTGTAGAAGTCATTTGAGTTTCTAGGAGAAATAAGGATTTCTGGTTGATTTGGACTGAGCTTCTAGGAGAAACTGGTATTTTGGGTATTTCTGAGAAATATGGATAGAGTTTCTAGGGGGAACAAGTATATCTGGGCATTTCTGGGTGATTTGGGCAGAGATGCTGGGATTTTTGGAGAATCTGGGAGATTTGGGCAGAGCTTCTGGGAAAACAGGTACTTTGGATATTTCTAGGAAATTTGGATAGAGTTTCTGGGAGATAGGACAGAGTTTCTGGGAGAATTTGGTATATCTGGGAAATCAGGGAGATTTAGACAGAGTTTCTGGAAAAAACTGGTTAATATGGTTATATCTGGGATATCTGAACAGAGTTTCTGGGAGGAACAGGTTATGATGGTGATCATACTGTCTAGCTAGTTTTCATACTCCTATGTTCTAGGATCAACAAACAAGGTTTGCGGTGTATATCTTTGTGAACATGGAGCAGACATCCTTGTCATGGTGCCTAGGCAGGTCAACTCAATGTGATAACATGTGAGTGATTGCCTTGGGAATCATAAGAAAGTGGTTCTGTTCTATGCCACATAAGCGTCTACACCGCGCAGGTAATCCCGTCAGGGCATACAGCAGTTATATCACATTGTCCTATCTGAAAAGATAAATGAACAATCCTATGAAAGGTTCTACAGGAATCTATATGCAAAGGCTGGGTTTAGTCAAAGAGGGTCCGTTGACGAGAGTTCCAATATACCGTCAGGGAGACAGTACGGAGGTTTTTACTCTTTTTGATATACCTTGGAAGGTACAGTATCAACGGTGACTTGTGCCCTGGCACAGCAAGACCTGAACAATGTTAGCGCCGCGTTTCAGACACAGTCGAGAGGGTAAAATGCAGAGTGCAGTGCGGTGAACCATACACAGTAAAAATATGATTTTAAGGATGCTTCTTATGAGTCAAACCTCTGTATTATTTTGTTTTAAAATAAAAATCCCCAGCAGAGTCGCCAGATTGTGGACACCGGGCTTCCACCGCTTCGTTATGTTTTGAAGCTTGTTTGATTTTGATCAAAGAAAGAGAGAAGGGTCTGTTGAAAACAGATACAGAGTCGCCACTTGGTCTTTAAGGAACCAAGAAACCTAATTTGACTCACCCAAATGGATAAAGGGCACCGGTCCTTCATAACCAAAGAACTTGGCTCGGGGTTTTGGTACGAGAGAGGAAGGAGCCTTTGTCGCGACTAAAACACCCTCAACTCGCCCCGTCTTTCGACGGGCCTCAATTAGCATCCAAATAATCATCTTATACTATGTATGGTTCGACAATTAATACTATGGTAATATATTACATCACATAAGAAACTTGAAATTGGAAGATCAAAAGATAAAATATCATTCATAAGATCTAAGCCATGTATCACACAATGCAAAGTGAAAGATCACACAAATAAACCTAGGAAAAATCTTCTAATCATATATCAAGTAATAAAGTTTCCTTAATCTAAAGGGGACATGAGTTGTTCTTGAAACAAATAAACAAAGAAATCAAAATATGCTTAGCAAGCTAGTATGATGCATGTTATTCCTTGAGAAAAAGAAGATCTCTCAATCCTCGGGACGGATGAGAAAGGATGATTAGGTCGAGGGGAAGCATGAGCGTGTTACCATAATTATTCCTTATAATCTTCTTAGATTAGGAGTTACAAAAACCCCAAATCTTTGCATGGATGCAATGTATGTATCTAAAATGTGCCAAGGTTGTAGTGTGCTTTGTCCATGGATTCCTAGAATGACTTAGAAGTCTAAAATGTGTATGAATGGATAGATGAAATCAACATGGGATATGTACAAATGTAGTATGAACTACTTCCTAAGATATGAACTAATTTGGAAGGCATATAAGTATCAAATCAAAGAATGAAAGTTAAAATGTGCTTGCTGTGAATAGTGGACTGAACAGTAACTAGATCTTTGGAAAATTGAAAAGAGGGGTTAGGAATGTTTTCAATGCATGATTCTTTATGGAGATGTTCCTTATTGTGTCTAGAACACAACCCAAAAAGCCAATCTTTGATAACTACTACATATTGAGAGAAATCACATAAACAACAAAAGTCACTCAGAAACAGAGTCCGTAATGTCGACTGAAATGTTAGAAATTCTTAGAAAATGAAAACAAATGATTTGGAGGCCCATTTTATACAGAAAGCTCCCTAAGACAATGAAGTATAAGGAAAAAATAAGTTAGGACCACCCCTTTTGGAAACGGTTTCTGAAAAATAAGTTAGAAGTCAACCAAGCTGCTGTGACAACAAAGGCAGAATATCTGGAGAGAATGTTTGGGTCCAAATGAACCATTTTCAAGTACTTCTAAGTCAAACCAAAAATCATGGGTGTTCTCCAATGAGTTAGGAAGACTTTCCAAGTGGTCTTGCATCTATATGTTGAGTATTGAGTTCTAGAGAAATCTTTGAACTCAGCTCACTCACTGTTTTGACTCACTGTTTTGAAGATTTTGGGGAAAATAAGGTTTTCTTTCTTGAAATCAAAATGAGAGGGATTGAGGGGGGTTTTAAAATAGAGGTTTTGAAAGTGTATTTTCAATACTCAAAAAAGATTATGACCACTTAAAATGCCAACATTCAACTCATCATCAAGAACCTCCAAGATTGTTGGAGAGACTCATTTTTATTTGAGCATAACTTCAATACACTCCAAGGATACCTTGGAGGTATTGAAGTTATGATCATCATCTATCAAACATGTTTTTGAGGTCAAGAGCTACTATCCATAAGGATTCACTCACCCCAAACTTCATGTCATCATTTAGATGATGATGAACTAGTAAGTAAATAAAGAAAATAAAAAAGAAATGAGGTGAGAAGAGATGAACATTATATAAACAAGCAAGTAATGATAATCAATGTGATTTTGGACTTGTAGCTTGGTGTTTCACTCATAGATTTTGACATTTAGACATGGAAGTAGCTTCCTAACTCAAGAATGCTCAAGAATGGTGATTGGGGGTGTTTGGGATGTGAAGTATAAGAGAGGTAATGGAAGAACACAAGATTAAAACTCACTTTCTATAGCAAAATAGTAGGAGGAAGCTCCTTTTCTCTGTTCTAAACCTATCTCTATCTCTCTTCTTCTCTATAACTTTTCAAGCTTTTGCACTTGGCCCCCCCAAAATGAAGAGCAATGGGGGGTTTATATAGGCCAATTTGGGGTGGTTTTGGGATTTTTAGAAGTGTTCCCATTGGTCCCAAACATCTGTGAACATAAAACTACGTCGTTTTGGTTTTCAATTAATCAAATTGGACCCCCAAAAAAATTACAAAAATGAACTCTGCGAGGGTTGAGTGCCACGGCGGCACTGGGCCTGTGCCGCGGCAGTAGTGGGCCAGTGCCGCGGTGGCACTGCTCCTCAGACGCCCAGAAATTTACGTTTAGGCCCCCAGAGGTTCCGGTATTCGCGAAAAGGCTCTATTTCGTCCGAAATTCACTAAAAATGCGTATGAACTCCAAACTGAGGTTGTGATATACCATTGGAAAGGTAATGGAGTCTACTTTACATAACAAATAGTTCGGGGATAGGTCACTTTGAAAAGTTTTGCGGTATTCGCGATAAAAGATGATTTGGTCGCCTTTTTCGCCTTCGGAAATTCAAAATAAATTCGTTTTAAATCCAGAATTATGTGCGATATACGGTTGGATAGATATTGATCTCTAGTATCCATGAAAAATATTTGAAAATTGTTTCGGTGCCCCGATTCCAAAGTCAAATCTTGGTCAAACTGGTCAAATCTGGGATTCCCGGGAAGTTCTGGGAACCTCCGGGAGCTCCCAGGAGCTGACGTTTTCGCTCGATTCTCTTTTAAAACTCATTTTAATACTTTTCTAATGATTTCGGTAAATTCGGACAATTTCGGTCAAACTTGGTCAAACTTGGTCAAACTCTGGTCAAACCTGGTCAAACCTTGGTCAAACCAGTCAACGGGGACTTTCGGGGAACTTCCGGGACTTCCGGGGGTCTCTGGGAGTTGACGATTTCTTCTGGTTTTACTTAAAAACTCATTTTATCATTTTTCTTATGACATAGCATGTTTTCAGAACTTCGGGACCAAATCTGGGAGTCTTCGGGCTTTCAGGGGCATTTTGGTCAATCTGAGCATTCTGAGAGATAGTGCTGACTTCCGAGAGTCCTTTTGAGTCTTTTACGATCATTGTGAACCACCAAGCTATGGGTCTCCTAAATCTGATAGCCGACAAAATGGGGTGTCTACAGGGGGTTCCTAGGAAGAATACAGTTCATAAGCCGCTTTATCTCAAAACTCACCCTGACATGTGACCTGATTTTTAAGCTACTTAGGAAAGGAGAGAAGTTTGAGTGGGATACCCTATGCCAAAAAGCCTTCGATATGATCAAAACCTATCTCCAAAATCCACCTGTCTTGTCACCGCCCATACCTAGAAGGCCTTTATTGTTATACCTTTCTGTGTTCGAAGATTTGATGGGGTGTATGTTGGCCCAAGAAGGAGAAGAGGGGCATGTGAAGAAAGCCATTTATTATTTGAGTAAGAGGATGACCGGATATGAGCTGAAATACTTACCCTTAGAGCAAGCCTGTTGGGCCTTGGTCTGGTGTACTCGTCGCCTCAGGCACTACATGCTAGCCTTACCCATAACCCTAATTTCCCGAATGGACCCACTTAAATACCTATTCAAAAAACCCATCCTAACTAGTAGAATTTCCCGGTGGACCATGATGTTGGCTGAATTCGATATCAAGTATGACACTTCCAAATCCGTGAAAGGAAGAGCTATCACCAAATACCTAGCCAATCTTGCCATAGAGTCCGGAGAAAAAAGCGAGTTTTGATTCCCAGATGAGGGAGTAATGGGGATAGAGGAAAACTTATGGAAAATGTATTTTGATGGGGCAGCTAACCAACTAGGCTATGGGGTTGGAATCATCCTTGTAGCACCGGACAGGACCCTGACCCCTTTAGCCGTGTAATACCCTGTATTTTGGTATTTTAATAAAACCTGGTACTTCATTTCTATACTCGTATAAACTTTCCCTTCTTTTTGGTGAAATTTTGATACCAATCGATTGACATATTCCCAATCGATTGACACTTTTCTGATACCAATCGATTGATAAGTATCCCAATCGATTTACATTCAACCGACTAAAAGTGATGACGTGTCATTATCCCAATCGATTGCCATTTTATTCCAATCGATTGCCATTCATCTCAATCGATTGACATTGTTTCCAATCGATTGACTACAAATATCTGTTACCAATCGATTGACTGGTGTCTCAATCGATTGACATAACCTGAGAAATGTTTTCTTCTTTCCTTCAGCTTTAAACGCGTGGCACTCCCTTATGCCTATATATATGTTCCATATTTATGGCCTTGGTTCATTTTGCAGCTTGAGAGAGAGAGATATATACCTCTTGTGAGATATATACATATACATATATATATATATCTCTATATCTACATATATATACACACCCTCACACACACTCACTGCCGTGGCAGCTGGGAGGAACGAGAAGAAGCAGAAAGAAGAAGCAGAAAGAAGAAGGAGGAGACAGAGAGAGGGCTGGACAGAGAAGAGGAGAAAGAGAGAGAGAGTTTGAAGGTTTCAAGCTTTAAACACACCCAAACGCACCCTAGGTGAGTTCTAACTCACTTGGTCTCTTTATGTGATGTTTATGCAAGTTATTACGATGTTTAGATGGGTTAAATGCATGTAGTGCACGTTTATATATGCTGTTTTTACAAACTGCTGGAGAAGACGTAGTTCCAATCGATTGACATGATTTCAATCGATTGACATCAGTTGCATCCCAATCTATTGAATAGGATTTCAATCGATTGACATTGTTCCAATCGATTGACATGTTTATCAATCGATTGACATAACTTTTGTTCCAATCGATTGAACTTTTGCTCCAATCGATTGACATGAACAGTACATGGTTTCCTTTGCCTATTTATTATATAAGAGGTTCGGTTGTTCGATTTCTGATTCGGGAATTCCATTATGCGATTATGGGGTAGACAGGAGTAATGTGACACCAAAGATTTATGGATAATGAATAAAAAGAATATGAAGACGTGGGTTGACGTGTTGATTTTGATATGAGTTTGATATCCGATTTCTTTTAATCCGAGTAGTCAGGCCACATTGGGAGTTTGTCATGTGTCGATATAGAATGGAACGTAAGTAGGTTTGATAAGTTTTGGGAATGGTACGTGGATGGACGTTCGGTCATGATATGCTCTTAAAAGCGGTGAGCTGTGCATATGCTCTTAAAAGCGGTGAGCTGGACCGAGAAGTCTTAAGATAGACTGGATGATCTATGATATGCTCTTAAAAGCGGTGAACAGGACCATTGTTCTTAAAAGCGGTGAGCTGGGATCACTAGTAGATGACGTTGAGTCGTGGCAATAAGATTGATATGCCTTGTTCGAAACGTTATATCCCTGAAATGCGGTGAACAGGACCATTGTTCTTAAAAGCTGGGGACAGACTGACGTGGAGTCCATGACATGCGGTGAGCTGTTCATATGCTCTTAAAAGCGATGGACAGAATAAGGGTGTATCCCTAGAGTTAAACGATTGAGTCTGTTCATGACATCTGAATACGTTGAGTTCGGTATTTGAGTAACAAGACGATAAGGGTCGGTTCATAAGAATGAATAGAAGAACAAGATAATGTTATTTTATAATAAGATGTTAACTCGTGTTTTTTTTATAAGCTTGTGTTTACTTCAGATAACTGGTACCTCGTTAGTTTGTGCTCACTCAGCTCTCAGTAAGCTGACGGCCTTTTATTGCCTGGACATTCCCCGTCCAGAATATCCTGCCCCTTGTTTTACAGGTGATGACCAGTACAATGATGAGTGTTATCCAGAGGAAGGCCCCACTGATGATGGTTACGCCAGGAAGGATTATCCTTATGCCAGTTGAAGACTGAAGACGTTATAGTTAGATTTAATTTCAGTTGTTCTGTTAAACTTTTGTTAATGGGTACTTGGGCATTTGTTGTCTTCAGACCTGTTGTGATCCTGTGGACCATACTCTGATAGTTTGTAATAGTTAGCACTTTGTGTTATTTTCAGTTGATTACTGTTGCTTTTCTTTTGGACTAGTACTGCGTGGTGTGGATTATTAGTGACTTTCACCTGTCATTCCTTATGGACCCATAAAGGAAATTTATTTTTCTCTATTTATGCTGCTCCGGGGCGTGACAGGGTTTTTGGTATCAGAGCCAGGTTTCGGTACTCTAGGTTGTGATACTTTTGTTCACTAAGTATTTCCACACCATCTGGTCCTAGTGTGTTAAGATTCTTTGAGATGAGATATGAGTATAAGATAAGTTCGTCTTCCTGACGATAGATAGTTTCCTTTGCAGGATAGCATGGATCCGGAGTTTCACCTGTTTGTGACCGATGCTTATGGAGGACATATTATCCATGGAGATACCGTGGAGCCAGCTGACCCAGAGTTTTATCGTGAGCGTGTGTGCCAGATAGCTAGTCGACATTTAGAGGAGGACATGTGGAGAGCACTTTATGTGACCAGGAGTACTCACCCGACCCAGATGCGCATGGATGCCTACCACTTAGCGAGAGTTGGCAGAGACATTTGCCAGGAGATGTTGCGACTAGTTTTGAGTAAGCCAGAGATTGATGAGATTGAGTTGAGAGCCATTGTAGCCGGTCCACCAGAGCTTGTGACTGCACCAGCAGCAGCTCCAGCAGCCCCACCATCACCAGTACCTGTCCCAGAGCCTGAGCCGATAGAGGATGAGGAGGATCTAGAGCCTGAGAATGAGCATCCCGAGGAGGACATGGACGGAGATGGAGAGGAGGAGCCGATAGATGACGAGGACCCAGTAGAGGATGAGCATGTAAACGATGCAGATGATGATGACCCTGAGGATGACCTCGAGGAGCCAGAGTTTGAGCCAGAGGATCCAGTACCAGACCCAGAGGCTGTTGAGGCAGACATAGTAGTAGATGAGGATGCGCCCGATGAGGAGGTAGTTATGCCAGAGGTACCAGTTGTGCTTCAGATACCAGCCGGACCGATTATGCATATGGCAGCCATGGCCGATATGGCAGTAGGATGGATAGCTCAGATGATAGCACAGCCAGCAGATTTTGTTATGGGAGAGGTGGCTATAGCAGGAGCTCTTGACATAGCCGACGGATTCGCTGCAGTAGCTATTGATGTCGCTAACCAGGCGATAGTAGACGTGATGGAGGACGATGATGCAGAGATGATAGAGGATTGGGATATAGGGGTAGTAGTTGGAGATCTTGTCGCACCAGTTGAGGATGATCCACTCGAGGAGATGGATATAGACCCAGAGGACGAGGCACCACCAGCAGGATCAGATGCTGACGACTTTTGAGTCAGGATCGGCAGGGTGTAGATTTTGTTAGTTTATATTAGGACATGTTGTCCACTAGATTTTTGGGAGCTTGAGAGATAGCTATTGACCATAGCTTTGTATAGTATTAGCTGACTTTAGTTGTTGTAACTCTTGTCCCATATGGTACACAGTTTGATTTGTGTGTACTATGCGGTACATCTTTTGATATATATATATACGAGCAGTACTTTTATTATTTTTGGTTGTTGCGTTGTGCTGTGTTGTTTAGTAGAATTGTTAGTCTAGCTGTTTCTTATTCTATCTTGAGTTCGTTTCTACGAGAAGACTTTCAGCTGATCAATATGTCGTTTGTAGGCGATACTCGTTATCATCATGGTAGGACCTTTGAGAAATCACCAAGCACGTAATGGAGCACCTATTCCGGAAGGGATGGATCCGACGGGAATTTTTGAAGCATTTATGCAGAGAATGGAGCATGTGGGGGATACATATAATCACTCCACCCACCAGAGACCTTTTGCACCTCCGCCACCTAGACAGACTGGAGATAAGTTATTAGCAAATTTTCGTGGGTTACGTCCCGAAAAGTTTGATGGACTAACAGAACCATGGAAAGCAGAGCAATGGATAAGAGAGATGGAGTTAATATTTGGAGCATTGGAATGCAACGAACAAGAGAAACGTCGCCTTGCTACGTTTCAGCTTACCTATGCCGCCGCAGATTGGTGGGAAGCTGAACAAGCCACTGTTGGGATCGATGCCGCTAGAGCTATGTCATGGGAGACATTCAAAGGCAGATTTTTGGAGAAGTATTTTCCAGAAGATGAGAGAGATCAACAGGAAAGGAACTTTCTCAATTTAATCCAAGGAGGATGGAATGTACGGGAATACACAACACAGTTCGAGCGTTTATCCAGATTTGCTCAGCATATGATAGACACGCCGCAGAAGAAGGTTAAGAGATTTCACCAAGGACTGAACCCCCACCTTAGACATATGATGGTTGGTCATTTGAACCAGTCGTATGAGGAAATTGTTAGATTTGCTACAGGATTAGAAAAGGATGCTAATCCAGTACAGCAATCACAGACAAATCGACCTCAGTCTTCACGAGGGTTTCAACAGAGGAATTTCCATAATCGACCACCGAGAAATACCCAAGGATGGAGACCTCAGGAAAATTTTCAAGGAAACAAGAGAATCTGGGAAGGAACCAGGAAACCACAGCAGAGTTATAATCGACCTCAACAATATCGCCAGCAGGGGTCACAGCCACAGGCAGTACTAACAGCCCCACCCAGCAATAGTGGAGGATGTTTTAACTGTGGAAAGCCAGGACATATTGCAAGGAACTGCACTACCCATAGATCTAATCGCAGGCCAGATATCGTTTGCCGCAACTGCAACAAACCAGGACACTTGAGCAAGGATTGCCGTGCGCCACAAGGAGGATACTACGGAGCACCAGTACAAGGAATTCAAGGACCTCCTGATCAGACGAGAATGAATGCTATTATTCCAGAAGAAGCAGGCTTTAATGCTGATGAGCAGCAACATTTGGAAGGTACACTTGTACTCTTTCATAGTCCAGTTAAAGCTTTATTTGATACTGGAGCCGCACGTTCTTTTATTGCTGTTAAGATTGTGCGTCAGTTGGGTTTACAACCCCAGACACTTAAGTCAACACTGAATGCTGTGTCACCATTGGGAGTGACAGTTAAGTTGAGTAAAGTGTGTAGAGATTGCCCTTTGACTTTGGGAGATAGGAATCTGCCAGCAGACTTAGTCGTTCTGTCGATGTCAGAATTCGATGTTATCCTAGGGATGGATTGGTTAACTAAGTACAATGCCAATTTGGATTGCCCTACTAGGACGATTGTATTTCCAATACAAGGAAAGCCGACGATCAGATTTCAGTGTCAACCGACAAGCGACCTGTTTCTTACGAGTAATTTGGCTACGATCATTAGTACGAGTACGGAGCTTAAGATGGATCAAATTCCTATTGTACGAGACTTTCAGGATGTATTTCAGGATATTAAAGGACTTCCACCGAAAAGAGAAATAGACTTCTGTATGGAATTAGTACATGGTACATTGCCTATTTCTAAGACTCCATATAGGATGGCACCAACCGAGATGTTGGAATTGAAGAAGCAAGTTCAAGAACTCGAGGATCTAGGATTTGTTCGACCGAGTACGTCGCCTTGGGGAGCACCAGTTCTGTTTGTAAAGAAGAAGGACGGAACACTTCGACTCTGTATAGACTACAGGGAGTTGAACAAGGTTACGATTAAGAATAGATATCCGTTACCTCGGATAGATGATCTATTCGACCAGTTACAAGGATCTAGGATCTTTTCCAAGATCGATTTGCGTTCAGGATACCACCAATTGTTAGTTCGACCAGAGGATGTATCGAAGACTGCATTCAGGACAAGATACGGGCATTACGAGTTTTTAGTTATGCCTTTTGGATTGACGAATGCGCCAGCAGTATTTATGGACTTGATGAATAGAGTATTCAGACTATATCTGGATAAGTTCATTATTGTGTTCATTGATGATATACTGATCTACTCAAAGACAGAAGAGGATCACAAGGAGCATTTACAAGTTGCCTTGCAAACACTTCGAGATAGTAAGTTGTATGCAAAGTTCAGCAAGTGTGAGTTTTGGCTACAGGAAGTCAAATTCTTGGGACACGTTATATCCCAGGAAGGTATTTCGGTAGACTCATCTAAGATTGATGCAGTCTTAAGCTGGAACAGACCGACGAATGCAACCGAAGTCAGAAGTTTCCTTGGTTTAGCAGGATATTACAGAAGATTTGTAGAAGGATTTTCCAAGATAGCAGGACCATTGACGAATTTAACAAGGAAGGAGAGAAGTATGAATGGACAGACAAGCATGAGGGTGCATTTCAGGAGTTAAAAGAAAGATTGACTTCTGCACCAGTACTCGCATTACCTAAGAGTGGAGAAAAGTACGTGATCTACAGTGATGCATCGTACCAAGGACTTGGATGTGTACTTATGCAAGATGGGAATGTTATCGCATATGGATCAAGACAATTGAAGGTACATGAGAAAAATTATCCCACGCATGATCTGGAATTAGCAGCAATAGTGTTTGCATTGAAAATTTGGAGACACTGTCTCTATGGAGAAAAGTTTGACTTATTTTCCGATCATAAGAGTCTGAAGTATTTGTTCTCTCAAAAGGAGTTGAATATGCGACAGCGGAGATGGATGGAGTTACTCAAGGACTATGACTTTTCTTTGCAATACCATCCCGGCAAAGCAAACGTAGTAGCAGATGCTTTGAGCCGTAAACCTCGATTAGTGATCGCTGCATTACTAATTAGAGAATGGAGAACATTGGAAGAAATTGCTGAATTTGATCTTCAGCCAGTGGAGCCAATGAAAGGACAACATTTTGGATGTCTGATGGTACAACCGACTTTAATCAGTCGTATCATAGAGGCTCAACAGACAACAGAAGATTTGAAGTTATGGTTTGCCAAGATGTCAGCCAAGGAACCAGAAGTCTGGAGTATAAGTACAGATGGAGCCTTACGATGTAAAGGTAGACTCTGTGTACCTGACGAAGGAAGTCTTCGAAAAGACATATTGGATGAAGCTCATAAGTCACGGATGACTATTCATCCTGGAGGTACAAAGATGTACAAGGATCTGAAGAGAAATTTTTGGTGGGAAGGAATGAAGAGAGATGTGGCAGCGTATGTTTCTCAATGTCTTACTTGTAAACAAGTAAAGGCAGAACATCAGAAACCACCTGGATTATTACAGCCGTTACCTATTCCTCAATGGAAATGGGAACACATAACCATGGATTTCGTGGTAGGATTGCCGAAGTCACAGCAGAATCACGATGCTATATGGGTAATCGTGGATCGACTTACTAAGACGGCACATTTTATTGCCTATAGCATGACGTATTCAGTAGAACGTTTGAGCCGAATGTATCTACAACACGTTGTACGATTACATGGAGTGCCTGTATCTATTGTGTCAGACAGAGATTCGCGCTTTACTGCAGAATTTTGGAAGAGTCTCCAGACAGCGATGGGAACGACATTGAACTTGAGTTCAGCTTTTCATCCACAGACAGATGGACAGACGGAACGAGTTAATCAAGTGATGGAAGATATGTTACGAGCTTGTGTCATTGATTTTGAGAGTTCTTGGGAGATACACTTACCTCTGATTGAGTTCGCCTATAATAATAGTTATCATTCGAGCATAGATATGGCACCATTCGAAGCTTTGTACGGGAGACCTTGCCGATCGCCACTATGTTGGACCGAAGTCGGAGATAGTCAACTTCTTGGGCCAGAGATGGTACGAGAAACCAGTGAGAAGATTCAAGTTGTACGTGAGAAGATGAAGACAGCCCAGACCAGATACAAGAGTTATGCTGACAAGCGACGCAAAGACTTGGAGTTTGCCATTGGAGATCACGTATTACTCAAGGTTTCACCTGTTCGAGGAATCGTCAGATTTGGTCAGAAAAGGGGCAAATTATCGCCACGTTTCATCGGACCATTCGAGATTCTGGAGCGTGTTGGAAAAGTTGCTTATCGCCTTGCGTTGCCACCAAAGATGTCAGGAGTGCACAACGTTTTTCACATCAGTATGTTGAGGAAGTGTGTTCACAACCCAGCGCACGAGATCAACTTTGAGGATATCGAAGTCAACAGCGACGTTACGTTCAATGAAGGACCTGTTCGTATTCTAGATCGAGGAATCAAGAAACTCAGGAACAAAGAGATTCCGTTAGTCAAGATTCAGTGGAAACATCATGATGAAGGAGAAGCTTCGTGGGAACTAGAGTCAGAGATGCGCGAGAAGTTTTCGTTTTTATTTTAAACCTTGTTGTTTTTGGATTTCGAGGACGAAATCTTTTGTTGAGTGGTGGATGATGTAATACCCTGTATTTTGGTATTTTAATAAAACCTGGTACTTCATTTCTATACTCGTATAAACTTTCCCTTCTTTTTGGTGAAATTTTGATACCAATCGATTGACATATTCCCAATCGATTGACACTTTTCTGATACCAATCGATTGATAAGTATCCCAATCGATTTACATTCAACCGACTAAAAGTGATGACGTGTCATTATCCCAATCGATTGCCATTTTATTCCAATCGATTGCCATTCATCTCAATCGATTGACATTGTTTCCAATCGATTGACTACAAATATCTGTTACCAATCGATTGACTGGTGTCTCAATCGATTGACATAACCTGAGAAATGTTTTCTTCTTTCCTTCAGCTTTAAACGCGTGGCACTCCCTTATGCCTATATATATGTTCCATATTTATGGCCTTGGTTCATTTTTGCAGCTTGAGAGAGAGAGATATATACCTCTTGTGAGATATATACATATACATATATATATATATCTCTATATCTACATATATATACACACCCTCACACACACTCACTGCCGTGGCAGCTGGGAGGAACGAGAAGAAGCAGAAAGAAGAAGCAGAAAGAAGAAGGAGGAGACAGAGAGAGGGCTGGACAGAGAAGAGGAGAAAGAGAGAGAGAGTTTGAAGGTTTCAAGCTTTAAACACACCCAAACGCACCCTAGGTGAGTTCTAACTCACTTGGTCTCTTTATGTGATGTTTATGCAAGTTATTACGATGTTTAGATGGGTTAAATGCATGTAGTGCACGTTTATATATGCTGTTTTTACAAACTGCTGGAGAAGACGTAGTTCCAATCGATTGACATGATTTCAATCGATTGACATCAGTTGCATCCCAATCTATTGAATAGGATTTCAATCGATTGACATTGTTCCAATCGATTGACATGTTTATCAATCGATTGACATAACTTTTGTTCCAATCGATTGAACTTTTGCTCCAATCGATTGACATGAACAGTACATGGTTTCCTTTGCCTATTTATTATATAAGAGGTTCGGTTGTTCGATTTCTGATTCGGGAATTCCATTATGCGATTATGGGGTAGACAGGAGTAATGTGACACCAAAGATTTATGGATAATGAATAAAAAGAATATGAAGACGTGGGTTGACGTGTTGATTTTGATATGAGTTTGATATCCGATTTCTTTTAATCCGAGTAGTCAGGCCACATTGGGAGTTTGTCATGTGTCGATATAGAATGGAACGTAAGTAGGTTTGATAAGTTTTGGGAATGGTACGTGGATGGACGTTCGGTCATGATATGCTCTTAAAAGCGGTGAGCTGTGCATATGCTCTTAAAAGCGGTGAGCTGGACCGAGAAGTCTTAAGATAGACTGGATGATCTATGATATGCTCTTAAAAGCGGTGAACAGGACCATTGTTCTTAAAAGCGGTGAGCTGGGATCACTAGTAGATGACGTTGAGTCGTGGCAATAAGATTGATATGCCTTGTTCGAAACGTTATATCCCTGAAATGCGGTGAACAGGACCATTGTTCTTAAAAGCTGGGGACAGACTGACGTGGAGTCCATGACATGCGGTGAGCTGTTCATATGCTCTTAAAAGCGATGGACAGAATAAGGGTGTATCCCTAGAGTTAAACGATTGAGTCTGTTCATGACATCTGAATACGTTGAGTTCGGTATTTGAGTAACAAGACGATAAGGGTCGGTTCATAAGAATGAATAGAAGAACAAGATAATGTTATTTTATAATAAGATGTTAACTCGTGTTTTTTTTATAAGCTTGTGTTTACTTCAGATAACTGGTACCTCGTTAGTTTGTGCTCACTCAGCTCTCAGTAAGCTGACGGCCTTTTATTGCCTGGACATTCCCCGTCCAGAATATCCTGCCCCTTGTTTTACAGGTGATGACCAGTACAATGATGAGTGTTATCCAGAGGAAGGCCCCACTGATGATGGTTACGCCAGGAAGGATTATCCTTATGCCAGTTGAAGACTGAAGACGTTATAGTTAGATTTAATTTCAGTTGTTCTGTTAAACTTTTGTTAATGGGTACTTGGGCATTTGTTGTCTTCAGACCTGTTGTGATCCTGTGGACCATACTCTGATAGTTTGTAATAGTTAGCACTTTGTGTTATTTTCAGTTGATTACTGTTGCTTTTCTTTTGGACTAGTACTGCGTGGTGTGGATTATTAGTGACTTTCACCTGTCATTCCTTATGGACCCATAAAGGAAATTTATTTTTCTCTATTTATGCTGCTCCGGGGCGTGACAAGCCGTCAAGCTTAAGTACAACTCAACCAATAACATGGCAGAATACGAAGCATGCATAGTTGGGATGGAAGTAGCAGTGGCCTTAAAAGTAGAAAGGATCGATGTTTTCGGAGATTCCAATTTGATCATATCTCAAGTACGGGGTGATTGGAGTTGAAGCATGAGAAGTTGAGAGCCTACCACGATTATCTAGAGAGTTTGAAGGTGCAATTTAAGAGGATATCATTCTATTATCTTCCCTATGAAGAAAACTAGCTAGCCGACTCCCTAGCGACCTTAGCCTCGATGATACAAATCCCCTCGGGAGACACCATGCACCATGATCTTATTATCCATAGAAATAAGGGACCAACCATCATTTGAGATGATCGCAACCCTAGAAGATGAAGGGGAAGTGCCTTGGTAAAAGGATATTTGGAATTTCATCAAGGAAAGTGAATACCCCGAAGGAGCTTTAGAGAAGGATAGGAAGGCGATTCGAAGATTTTCTACCCAATTTATGATCTATGCAGACAAGCTGTGGAAAAGGTCGTATACCGGGTATAATCTGGAATGCTTGCATGGAAGGGAGGCTAATGATGGAGCAAATACACGAAGGAGTTTGCAGACCCCACATGAATGGGCATATGTTGGCAAAGAAGGTAATCCGACAAGGGTATTATTGGATCACCTTGGACAAAGATTGTTGTGAATACGTTAGGAGATGCCATAAGTGCCAGATCCATGCAAACCTGATGCACACCCCGCCTTCCCAACTTTATAGCATGACCAAACCTTGGCCATTTTCTGTGTGGGGTATTAACATTATCGGCGAAATTTTTCCAAAAGCCTCCAATGGACATTGGTACATAATTGTGGCAATCGATTATTTCACCAAATGGGAAAAAGTTGCGTCATATGCAACTCTGAAGGCTAAAGATGTGGTGAGCTTTATAGAGAAGAACGTAATTTGTAGATATGGGGTCCCAAATGAGTTTATCTCAGACCACAATAGCCATTTCTAAGGAAAAGTCATCCCACTCTTAGAGAAATACAAGATAACATGTCATCACTTATCCCCGTACAGACCACAAATAAATGGGGCAGTGGAAGCAACAGATAAGAATGTCAAAGCAATCCTAGGGAAAATGACAGACACATATAAGGATTGGCACGAGAAGCTGCCTTTCGCACTATGGGGATACCAGACCTCCGTAAGAACCTCTATAGGGGCTACACCATATTCTTTGGTTTATGGGATGGAGCCTGTCCTTCCAGTCGAGGTAGAAATACCGTCTCTACGGGTTTTAGCAGAGTGTGAAGTGACTGAGCTAGAATGGATCCGGGGAAGGTATGAGGAGTTAATGTTGCTCGATGAGAAAAGGTTGGCTGCAATAAACCATACTTGAGGGTATCAGAAGAGGATATCTCGTGCTTTCAACAAAAAGGTTCACCTAAGGAAGCTTGCTGAGGGTGACCTGGTCCTCAAAGAACTGAAAGTGTCTGTTTATGACCCTAGAGGAAAATTCAAACCCAACTGGATCGGGCCGTACATCATTAAGACTCTCCTCTCTGGGGGAGCTGCCTATCTTATGGATCTAGACGAGGTTGAATTTAAGCAACCGATAAACCTCAATCGCCTCAAGAAATATTTTGCTTAAAACCATTCCTTTAAGAACTTCCTACCTTGATAAACTACGCTTGACCTGATTCCCGCTAGGGGGTACGTAGGCAACCTACTCGATTCGGTCATTAATAATCGTCCAAGCAGCACCTTCTGTCAAACCTTAACCTAACTACTGCGAACCTGATGCCCACTCAGGGATAAGTAGGCGGGCTCTAGAAAGCCTTCGATCCAAGAAAAACCCAAAGAAAACCCTATGCAAAACTAGGGGCAAACTCGCGTTTACCTAGAATCACTTCAAAGCCCCAAAATCAGGGGCAAACTTCATTTGCTAAACTGAGGAACTCAAATAATACCTTAAGCCCATCTATGGATCCCCTGGCTATCGAAATAAGTACTATAAGGAAGCAAATGAGAATTCATGGTATGGAATGATTAAAGCTCTAAGCAACATTCAAAGCAAAGTAACGAAAAGCCAAGAAAATATTTTAAAAGGAGGATCTTCAAAATCTAAGGATAGATCGAAAGAGTGAATACATTGGTTGAACATACATTGAACATTTCCTAAAAACATAAACATTCTTTGGAAAATCAGAAAATCACATTCAAAAATGCAAGAAGGTAGGCAGAATTTGTCAGGTGTTTTGTGTAATAAAGCCTTAACCTGTGTTTTACTTTTGTCTATGTATGTTTATGAAGTCTGTCTCTGGATTAGAGTCTGGATCTGAAGAAGGTACTCAGCAGTAGGCACGACTGAAGCTGGGGTTCTCCGGAAGGGAGCTACCACCCAGTCATACCAGGCCTCAATGAAAGCCTTCACAATGGAAGGCCGCATGACCGAACTTCTCGTAAAATTTGTAGTGATGACCTCAGTAACATCTTGGAGGAGTCCATACTGACGGACCACTCGACCGGGGATGTAGAAAGTGGTAGCGTGCAAGCCAGGCAACCAAATACCAGATCGCTCGGGGAGTCGTGCTGCAACAGAGCGATAAGCCCACTGGGGGCAGACCCAACATATATCACCGGGAAAAAGGCCCCAGAGCCAACCGAGCCAAGCATCGGCAAAATGGAATAAGTGATGAACCTCCATACGATCATAGAGAAGGGACCCACGAAGATGCAACGGGTGTATAAAGAGGTCTAGACGCTCCATGAGCCAAACTTGCAGGACAAAAGGTGCCTCTACAGATAACATAGCCTCAGCAGTATGGGCACGGTCCAAACCAATCAAGGTTTCTCCAAGGATCAGCATAACGACGCTCTTCATCTCCTGTAGACCGCAAGCAATGGGAATGAGAATATCAGAAGATGACTAAAAGAGGAAGTAAGAGAGCATAGCTATCGATAGCGCAATACACCGAATAATTTGATACCCGCCATCATAGGGGTCCCCCAGGGAAGAATAGACAGAGGAAAGATGCTCAAAGTCAATCTGACGGTTACGAATGAAAGAGCCAGCCACATTTTGAGATGTATGGAGAAGAGCAGCAAGGTGCTGAACATACCCAGCCTGTACCATAGGAAACATCAGATTTGCAGAAGGATCAATGTGTAGAGTAGCGCTAAAATCCTTAAACAAGGGGCAGATCTCCTGGGAGCCAAAGCAAAAGACGTGGAGAGAGGGATCCCAACACTGAATAGCAGCTTGAAACAAACCTTCGTTTAGAATCATTTGTCGGAAAGAGAAGAGGTCGTTTAGTCTGAAACACTCAAAGTTGAGCCTGTCAATGCCAGAGAGAGTATCCATCCATGGGAAGAGGATTTAGGAGCTAATGGGGGCCATTTGAGAAGAAGGTGAATGGAAGGAAAGAGTATTTTACGGAGTTGTGAAGGAAAAGACTATAAATAGGAGTAGATCTGCCCGGAACATAGGGCGACACTTGGTAAAGTAGAACGGCACTCGGGTAAGTGCCGTGAGGCAGTCCATAAAAGCCGTACGGTATTCACTGATTGCCGTTGCGGCATTCATTGAGTGCCGCAGAGGGCTAACCGAGTGCCGCATAGAGTTTTATGTTGGCCAGGGTTTGTTTGTAATGTTTTTAGCCCACCTGCAAATAGAAAACTGAATAAAAACAATAAACGTGTGCATCATGCATCACGTACAACAAGACCAAGCTATGGTCACATTCATTCATTCATTGATTCATGTAAAAGCAAAATTAATAAAAGCAAAAGGTTCATTTGTCACAGAGAATTAAATAAAAGGATCAAGCCATGGTCACACATACGATGAGCAAAAATAAAAGCAGAAGAGGTAAGAATAGTCATAGTAAGAGTATACATATGCCTACCCTACCTCGGCTATCCAGGAACCGTCATCAAAAATAAGAAAAGTGCATATACAGTCATTTAAATGTATGTATCCTCCCCAAAACACTCATAAATAGAGTAATAAAAGAAAAGCGGAATCAGCCCCGGTCCCGGCCTCGGCCTTGAGTCTGGCGGGTGACACGTCTAAGAGGCTCCTCCTTTGACTCTGTGCCACTCGCGCTGCCCCCACTACCTCCGTCTCTACCGCCATTGCCACCTCCTCTACCTCCACCACTGCTGCCTCCACCACGTCTAGCACCTCCATGAGCTCCGCCAGGCATTATCCCGAACTGCTGAAGCTGCTGCTTGAGCTCTCTTACCTACAGGGCCAGAGTCCTGTTCATTTCCTCCTAAGCGGATGAAACAATTCGAATAGCCAAGCTCGATTAAAAATGTTGGATGAAAATGCTAAAAGGGAAAGGTGTTAATGAAATGGGTAGCAAGAATTTACCAAGGCTCTCGCATGAGCCTTAGTAGATGCCCGCGCCCCATCAGCCTAACTCAGGAGATCAAATAAAAGAAGGATTAGAACATCAAATTTAGAAATGAAAAAATCAAAGTTTTGAAAAATTACCCTCCACTCTCGACCGTAAATCCACTCTCTCGCGCTATGGGTATAGAGCAAGCCTTCTTCTGCATAGTCCCGCGGGATATGGTCGTACTGGAGTGGAATGGTTGGAGTGCCCGTATGATATCGGGGGATAGTAGTCGTGACCTGCTAACCATAGGAGACTGTGCGAAGGCTCCAATACCAAGGTGGTAGGGCTGGGGCCCGGGTTGCAGCAGGAACAGACTACAAAAGAAAAAGGTGAAATTAGTGAGAGGAAGCATATGTGTATGATAAGAACTAAAAGAAAGACTGAAAAGTCAAAAGGATACTCACCCGGGTCACTTCCATCAAGGGGAAGTTCCTCATCAGCTTACCAGCACGAAAAGCTGCGTACTCCTCGTGGGTCTCCAGAAACTCCTGGATAGAGAATCCGCCAGGGCAGCTGTGAGCGCAGAACCTTGGAGGATCTTAGTAGCTCTCATCGAGTCAGGCGGAGGATGTGGCACGAAATACCCAAGAGCCATCAGCGACTGCCGGGTCACTCTCTATCCTAAGTACCACTCTCGGGCATCCGGACCATCCACAAGTATCCTCATCGGGTCTTACCCACCTGACTCATGTATCCCCTAAGGTGCAATAGGAAGCACGTCCACGCAGGGTTGCCATCTGACGTGCGGCTCTCTCAAATTCATCAGGAAGTTCCTGAACAAAATAAAATCGTGGGCCCCAGTCTTCCTTCTGACCCGTTCCTTTAGCCATTTAAGCCCTTGGGAAATAATGAGGGCGGACCCCGTCGCGTCTCAGGTGACATCATATGAAAATACTCATGGGAGCAAATCTGCAAAAAAAAAAAAAAAAAAAAAAAAAAAAAGAGAAGAAAAGAAACATGAGTTTCAAGATTCATAAATAAAGAAATCGAAAGAGGAATGTAAGGTCTAATTCAAAAATGAAAATTAAAGAAAGAATAGAGGTGTACCTCCCACGCTTTCCAGAAGCCACCAGTGGAGCACAATCGATCCCGAGAAATGTCTCCCATATGCTTGTACAAGATGGCTAATCCTGCACCGTCCTAATTGTACTGATAGATCTGGTCCATGCGCTCGAGGGACCCACCAGTGCCACAAAAATCCTATCACCTATAGTGCTCAACAGGGAACACCCAAGCATGTACATAATGATCCTCGAGTCATTTGCTCTTCTGAGAAGCCCTCCTTATCCCTGAATATATCCATAAACCACTTGGCCGTGACCAAGGGCTCCTTGGGGATGACTCCTAGTAGTGGCAGCACCCGGTTCCACTCTATCACCGTATCTAGATAACGGAGGCACTCCCCCCGAAGAGGATCCTAGTGATCATGCTGAAGTCGAGAAGGGTCATGGTCATCTCCCCAAACTCAAAATGGAATATGTTGGAGGTGTCCCACTAGCGCTTGGCCAAGGCATGAATCTTTTGAAGATCGTTGGAACTCTTCGTCAAAAGCTTGACGAAGTTTCCAAAGGCCGCAACATCAATAAACCACTTCAAGGTCTAATTTAGGGAGTCGTACCATGTGAAGCCATTGGCCAAGCTACTGTGCCCCTTCAACACATCGGGCTGAAGCTGCAAAGGTTATGAGATTCAATATCAGTAAAATAAAAAAAAAAGAAGAAGAAGAAAGAAACAGAGCAAAAGAAGAATGAGTAATAAATAAGAACGAATGAATAATGAATAAGTGAAAATAGCGATTGGAGCGCTCAAAAAATTCTGCGGACATAACATTCGTATTCATGAGAAATATATGGAGTTTTGATGGCATGCATCGCATTCATGAGCTTCATGAGAAAAAAAATATATGTATATATATAAAAGGGTCAAGAACATTGAAATTGAACGTGAATGAATAAAGAGGCAGTCAGAACAATCCCACAAGCATAGCATTCGTATTTCTAAAAAGTTGCATCATCGTACGCTCATTCATAAGGTTTGTTAAGAAAGTTTGAAAGGAATGGACTAAAGAATGAAAATGAATAAATAAACAATGATGAGAAAAGCGATCAAAACATTCGGGAGCCCAAAAGGCGAAGCGAATACATTAAAAAAGGTACATTTGAATAAATCAAAAGTAGGAGTATGATATCATAGGTTGTGTTCATTAGGATTTTAAGCAAAAGAATTGAAAAAAGGGAGAAAAGATTTAGAGGAGCATATTCCTCTCATTTAAACGCTCATGCGGACAAATGTTTGTCCGGGTCCTGGAGGAGGAATGTGGGGTCAGAATGAGGGGTGGCCTTAATATTGGCCTTCTTTCTACTGCCTGAACCACTAGCCATGACCTGTCAAGAGAAAGGGAACTTAATATCAATCCTTTAAGAGAAATCAAGAAAAATAACCAAAATAGAGAGAATAATGAGATTCTGATCAAGAGGAATTAACCTGTAAATCCTGATAGAACAATGCAAAAAAATATAAGAGAGGAAAAATCTCCAGAGGACTTCTGATTAGAAATATATGAGGATGGAATGAAAATGAAGTGAGAAACCTGCGTATAAGCTTTCTGCCTACTTAACGTAGCACTCAAAAAATGTGCGCGGCAGTTGGTGAACTGTTGTAAGGCAGTTTCTGAGAGTCGTTGCGGCACTCCGTGAGTGCCGCACGACAATCAGAACTGCTGCAAATTTGAGCGTGTGCCACGTTTAAGGCGGTTAAGAGACCTTTTGTTTTCACCCCCAAATTTCAAATGGGGTCCCAAATTTGAAATTTAACCCCCGAAATTTTCCCTCCTTCTGCGTTTTGGTCCCCAAAGGTGGTTTCCGAGACCATTATTTCCCCAATTTTGTGAAGTTGAAATTCTTTGTGTCCAATTGACTTCCGATTCTAGAATTTGGATTATTCTGGGTCAATTTGGCCCCTATTTTTAGGAATTTCAATTTCTTTGAGCTTGATTTTGGAAATTGAAAAGAGTTTAAGTTTGTTTGACTCTTGATTTTGAATATTGAAAAGAATTTGAGTCTATTTCACTCCTAATTTTGGAATTGAAAGGAATTTGAGTGTGCTTGACTCCGGATTTTGAATATTGAAAAGAATTTGAGTCTATTTGAATCCTGGATTTTGGAATTGAAAGGAGTTTAAAGCAAACATATCCGATGGGGCCGAAGGGCTGTGAATTTTCAGAGCAAACATATCCGACGTGGCCGAAGGGCTGCGGATTTTCAGAGCAAACATATCTGTCAGGGCTGCGGATTTTCGGAGCAAATATATTCGATGGGGCCGAAGGGCTGCGAATTTTCAGAGCAAACATATCCGACGGGGCCGAAGGGCTGCGAATTTTCAAAGCAAACATATCCGACAGGGCTATAGGGCTGCGGATTTTCAGAGCAAACATATCCGACGGGACCGAAGGGCTGCAGATTTTCAGAGCAAACATATCTGACCAGGCCGAAGAGCTGCGAATTTTTAGAGCAAACGTGCGTTGACACCGGGGTCTAAGTCGCGAAGCGTCGCCGAGTCAATTGCATTCGTCGTTTCGGCAGAAACGACCATGTATCTTGAAGAGAACTAACATAAGCATTGAGTAACATGTGGCATGGATTGCATCTAGATGCGTCCGGACTGTACGTTTTAGAATCACTTCATTTTTAGAACACGAAGCTGCATTAACAGTCATCATGACATGAGCACGTGCATCATGACAAGATAGGTGCATTCATCCGCATGATTACCTACAATTGTGTCTGACCCCAACCCCAACTACGACTCAGTCTGATTCTTGAGGGGATACGTAGGCAGCTCATCATTGAGCACGACCAGCATGAACCATTGTCGCGCGCCTGTTTTCTTTTTGCAATGCATTTTTGTTTTATATAAATCTGACAGTTTGGTCAAAGGCTTGTCTTCACACAGGCTTCGACATTCACTTGTGACACGCGTTGCTTCGCAAACTCTTTTGAAGAGGGGCAAACTGTAAACACCCCGATTTTGACCAAACATCGAATTAAGGGGAGTAGTACCTCTAAAAATCCAATGATGACAATGGACGAATAATTTAGGACTTCCAAAAGGTGAATCAAGCTCTTCCAAAGGCTCTTCAATCCAAACAAAAGAAAGAAAAGAAGGAAAAGAGAGAGGAAAAGAAGAAACAGGAGAAAACGACACATGGTATAACCTGCGGCATTCTCGGGTTGCCGTGCAGCACTCCCTAAAATGCCGTACGGCAGTTGGTAAGTACCACGACGGCACTTAGTGATCACCGCAAAAATTTAAAGAATGGCAGTCCGTGGAGTTGTCCGCGGCACTTAATGAATGCCGCATCGGTAATCATTGAATGCCGCAACGGCTATCAGTGAGTGCCGTATCAACACTTGTTGAGTGCCGCTTCCATCTTCGATGAGTGCCGCATTTTGACAGTCAGATGTACATACTGTACCTTCCAAAGGACATTCAAAATTAGGGTTTCTGTTATAAAATTACTAAAAGAACCCTCCAAATTTTGTCTATATATAGAGGGTGAATATCCTTTTACCAAGGATCCCAATTCTTGATACTCTTGAATCCAATTTCCTTGATATTCTTGCTCCACTCTTGAATATTCTTGAAGCTAAAGATTATCTTGATTTTCTTAAAGAAAATTAAGAAAGTCTTAGAAGAAATTAGGAGGAAGAGCTAGAAGAAGTGCTTGATTAATCTTGGGAAGTCTTAAAACAACCAAGGGCTTGAGGATAATTAGAGGTAAACTCTAAAATTACTTAGTTTCTACATTCAAGTTTAATCACAATACATAGATTCTTAGGACCTTTTACACATTTTCAAAAATTCTCTTCCCACCTCATTTCATCACACACCACGTATATTGTGATTAAACTTCCATTTCATTGGTTTGGATCAAAGTAGCTCAAAGATTTGAAGTCAAATAAATCATGAAGTCAATTTGGATATTACTTGAGTTCTTTTCTTTTGCTTCCCTTTTCCTTCTTTTGATTATAATCATCTCTTAGAATTCATAAGACTCTCAATGTCTTATTTGAATCTATTGATTTGAAATCCCTTTGGTTTCTTTGTAAGCTCATGTTTTACAAAGGAATTAAGGTTGGTGATAGCATATTTGGTTAATGAATCCAAACCCACTATGGTTTAGGTTCATTACTTAGAGATTTCATGAAGTCCTTTCATGCTTCATTGAGATCTATAAATACAAGAATCATTAGTTTCCAAGGACCACCAAGTGGGAGAAAAAGTAACTTAGGCTAAGCCAAACTTAATGGCTTGATAGCTAAAGTTATCAAATAAAAGATATACTTGACAATGAAACAGTGGGTTCACAAACTATTTTTGATCAAGGATTTTTAGTTAAATTATGGACCATTGGAATTGAATGAAACCAACTAGAAAATATCAATAACACAATGTTTTACCGCTGTAATTTTTTCTTTGGGGAGGTTTCATGTGTAAAGTGGTTTGGTCATGGTTTTTGTGAGACAACCATAATCTGTCCAGAAATTCAGAACAGTAAAACCCTTTTAAAATAATTAAATCAGAACTTTAATCAAGTATTCTTGGCCTCAAATAATTTTTTATATGAATTTTAATGTGTTAATGAGATCTCCTAAAAAGATTAGAGTCTTTCTGATTCGTTTACTATTTTTAAAAAAATCATACAAAATTTATGGACAGAGAGTTGGAAATTCCTGAGTGATGTCAAGTTTTTGTTTAATCCTGGGAGATCGAACTGTTGATCTTTGATTTTTCTTTTTGGGTTGTAAACTAGACTCATAGAGTCATCTCGTGTCCAAAATTCATTGACATCAAACCATGGGAACTATGCTTTCCCAAATTTTAAAGCCTTGACTTGTTCTCTGCAATTTTCAGAATTTTTGGACAGATTTGGTATACTTTGCAAATAATGGTTCAAATGATCTTTCCATGACTTAGGGTTTAAATCATGTTTTAATAATGATTAGTTAAGCTTAAGTACAGAGGTTAAATGATCCAAATCAAGGAATAATCCAATAGCTTGTTCTTGTCCATATCCATGTAATCATATACATTTATTCATATAGATTGGTATTAGAATTCATAATTGTGTCATTTCTTCTACCTGATAGAATTAAGCTAGGCATTTATTGATGATTCTTCGATGTCATATATCCTTTCTAAAGCATGTGGACTAACCCTTGTTTTGTAGCGCTGATGAGGTATGATCCCTTGACTCTTCTCTAGTTAGATTACTTCTTAATTTTATTGATTTTTGACTTCATGTGCGACACCTTAGAATTAAGACTTGCCTTATGTGTATGTGTATTAGAGACCCTTTTGTTAGGATTTCTACTTTTGTATGCATTACACGTTTAAGTATTAGTGGCTGGATCTTGGGTAAGTTTCCTAATTCCCTAAATGCGCATCATATCGCTTGCTAATTGAAATATGTGGTTTCGAGTGATATTTTATCATTTGCAATCTTACACCCTTTAGACATGCTTTTGTAATGTATATTTATACGCATGTATTAGTTGGGGGTATATTTAGATTAATAATTCGATTAAAATGATGCTGAGTAGAAGCCTATCGCGAGATAGGATGAGAGGGGGTGTTTTAGTCCGTCGGGCTCCTTCCCCTCTCATTCCATAATCATCGGACCCAGTTTATCTTTGGTTTCGCAAAAGATCGGTTTGCTTTTAAAATGATTTCTTAATTTTCCTTTTCAAAATTAAGTGGCGACTCGTGTTTTGTGTTTTGAATATGAAAAAGACTTTTAAATAAAAAGCTGTGGGTAAGAAAATTGTGATATCCACAATTATACATCATACAAACACTTATATGACATAGTTGAGTCGTGATGTCAAACTTAACATTTGCATGGTTAGTCGAGGAGACTAACCCAATTATATTGTCACATATGTTTGAGTGGACCGCATAGGTCCGAGTAGTATAGTCAAATCAATGAGAACAATGATAAATGCTATTCGAACCTGTTAGGCAATGATAGCAAAAGTACCCATTCAAATTAATGGAGTTAATCATGAGTTGGTGGTTTATACGCAATTGGGCCCTGTTAGCCGACGATAGCACTGTAACTATTCTATTCTCCTGGCAAGGTCACGAGGATCCAAGAGTAAAGTGATTACAACTTTTTAAACCAAAACTGCTATTGGGCACTACTAGGACATGATAGCGACGTGATCATTCCTCTCTAAGCTAACGACGTTACATTAGTAATGTAACAAGTCACATGAGTCAGTGATGGTGTCTGGGTAAAGTCGAATATATTGATACTGCATTGTGTTGTCACTATATCACTCATGCTCGTGTTATATACTTATCAAATGTCTAGTTCAAGATTTTTGTTGTACTTGTATGTTATTTCTTTTATTAGGAGTAATCGGTTAGACCAACTCACTTAGCCTCAAAAGCTAACGGCTCTACTGCCCTGGATATATAACATCTAGGTTATAATGAAGAATCCCATCTAGGTAACTAAGAAGAAGAGTATCCCGATTCTCAAGAGGGGGACTATCAGGAAGGTTACCCTGAGGAAGACGATTCAGAAGAGTACACTAATGAAAGGCATGGATATGCCTTTTGAAAAGCATAATCTAGTCTATTATCATATTAGGATTTCCTTTATGCTTTAGAACTATCTTTTATCTATTGTAATAACATAAGTGGCGTCGATCGTCCAAATTTATATTTTTGTGGTTTTCATTTGGAATTGTTATCATAGCCTAGTAGCAAACACTTAAAGTTCCCCCATGAATACCATTAGACGTTTTATAATTCCTTCTTATGTTATAACCATTTTAGAATACACGCAAGGACAGGTCAGTCTTATGTAACTAGTCATGGCTCACGGATCCGAAAACAAAAATTTTATTTCCCTCTAATTTTCACTAATCCAGGGCATGACAGGATTTTTGGTATTGGAACACTAGGTTTAGTTGTGCTCGCTGACTGTCCGACACTCTTAAGTTAACAACCTTAAGATATTCTAGGGATAACAATCGATGCTAAAATAGTTTTGTTTCAAACATGTAGTATGGAGTACCAAAGAAAACGTGATGCCAAAGGTGGAGAGCATAGGACCACTATGTATAGGAAAGTCACTTCCTAAGGTCCAACCCATATTGGTATCACCATGCCGTTGTAGATATCACCGGCTAGCCACGTTTTAACTTTTTCAAATTCAAAAAATGAGTCGCTACTTCATTTTTTTTAAAGTAAAAGCAAATTGATCTTTTGGAAAGTAGAGAGTTTTAGGTCCGGGGATTATAGAATAAGAGGGAAAGGAGCCCAGCGGACTAAAACACCCCCTCTCATCCTATCTTGTGATAGGCCTCTACTCAACATCCTTTTTAATCGAATTAATAATCTAGGCATTTTTTCAACTAATACATAGATATAAATATACATTACAAAGCATGTTGAAAAGGGTGCAAGATTGCTAATGATAAAAGGCATACAAAACCAAGTAGATTCAAATAGCAAGCAAATGATTTGCAATAAGAAATAAGAAAACTTACTCAGGATCCAGCCACAAAATGAGAAATGTGTAATTGTGGGTACTCGAACCAAGCGTGGGGCCTAGAAGGATTCATCTCGCTAGATTGTCCCATTTTAAATATTATGCCAACAACCACGAGTGAGGTTCACCACCCTTCATTAGCCTTTATCTGATCTAACTGATTTGGATTACTCATATTTAGATTCCATGGGACTTTTTATCCAACCCATGGCAACAATCGATGCCCATGATCATATCTGAGGCTACACGAGTGAGTAATCCATGTATATCCCACAAGGCTAAATCCAGAGAGTGTAAGGAAACTGCGTTTCCAGAATCCGTTGACAGCGCATATAAGTTGGTACTGCAAAAATTACATGAAAACTACAATAACCCCTATAAGGGCGGAACTAGGGTTACCTTAAACTGCTAAAACGGATTGCTGTAGTAGACGAATCGAGAACACGGGCTCGATAACAGCTCAGGATCTTCTATTGTATTCCTTTGCTTCCAGAATATCGAACTGAGTGTGGGCTCCTTCGAAATCCTTTATGTTTCTGCTCTCTCTTTTTATGCTCTCTTTTCTATTCCGAGTTATAATGCTCTTGATGGAAAACGCAAACTGAGGAGAGAGCCAAAGTAGCTTATATATTGGCTATGATAGGGACCATAAGAAGTCAATAAGGAACATGCTTCCTTATGAAATTAGGAAACCCTAAATCTAACTGAATCAGATTCCTATTTCCATAAATTATAATTCATACCACTAAAGAATTATAATTGCACTCCTACCCTTATCTCAAAAATATGTTTCGAGCTCTATGTTATTAAATGCTTATTATCTCCCCATGTTAAGATTACAAATATCCATTCATTAAATATAATTACTGACAATCATATTTAAGTAATCTCTTAAAATTGTTTGAGATCCCCTGCTTAACGTATCTAATATGTCAGATACAAAATCCACCTACAGGGTTTGACGTAATCAAAACTTATACGCTTTCTCAAGGGGACATCATCAATCCCAAAATTGAGACATGAATTCAATCATTAATTAATATCCACCACACAATTAATATTGTCACTCAATCCAATGAGATATTGACCCATTTAAGGATCTCACCCTTTTAGGGATCAAAGTGTAAATATCAAATGTACGTGTCTATAAATTAACTTAGGATTTAGAGCATAAGCACTCATAATAGTCAAGAGGTATTAATTATCTTATAAGTCAGTATAAAGATAATTACCCCAAGTCGGTCTCGTTTAATACACAAAGTGTACCAGCATGGTGAGTTGAAACTACATCATTTCCCATCGTCAAGACAAACCTACTACAACACCATGCTGCAGTCCTACCGATGGTGTGTCTAATCCATCTAAGACTGTAAACCAAAATCTTACATTCTACAAGATCCAATGGTCTGATCTTCCGTGTGTGAGCCGAACTCTACACACCAAACCACCAACTATGTAGAATGAAAGACACATATGTATAATATTAAATAAATAATATAATACAAATATTGCCCACATTGATTCTCATAAAAATGGATTAACTGATTTTAATAAATGAATAATAAATCAACTACATAAAGCATGACTTTTAGTCTATATCCCTAACAATCTCCCACTTAGACTCAAACCTATGATGCGACACACCTCACTCCTATCCCTTCTACATGACTATCAAAAGTCTTGGCCGGTAAGCTCTTGGTGAAAGGATCTATCAGGTTATTTGCTGATGCTATCTTGGTCACTTCAACATCACCTCTTTGCACGATCTCTCGTATCAGGTGATACTTACGCTCAATGCATTTTCCATTCTTATATGCCCTAGGTTCCTTTGAGTTAGCAACCGCTCTGCTATTATCGCAATAAAGGGCACTAGCCGATTGTACCGCAGGTACTACTCTTAGATCCATAAGGAAGTTTTTGAGCCAAATGGCCTCTTTAGGGGCTTCCGAAACAGTTACATACTCGGCTTCCATGGTGGAATTAGCAATACACGACTGCTTGATACTCTTCTAACTAATGGCTCCACCTCCTAGGGTAAACACATATCCTGAGGTAGACTTTCTTGAATCCCTATCTGACATGAAATCAGAATCCGTGTACCCAATGGGTACAAGATTGTTTGCTTGGTAAACTAACATATAGTCTCGAGTCCTTTTTAGGTACTTAAGAATTTTTTTTGCCGCAGTCCAATGTTCTTTCTTTGGATTAGACTAATATTTACTAACCATGCCAACAGCAAAGCTGTAATACCCTGTATTTTGGTATTTTAATAAGACCCGGTATTTCATTTCTATACTCGTATAAACTTTCTCTTCCTTCTGGTGATTTTTGATACCAATCGATTGACATATTCCCAATCGATTGACACTTTTCTGATACCAATCGATTGATAAGTTATCCCAATCGATTTACATTCAACCGACTAAAAGTGATTACGTGTCAACATTTCCAATCGATTGCCATTCATCTCAATCGATTGACATTGTTTCCAATCGATTGACTACAAATATCTGTTACCAATCGATTGACTGGTGTCTCAATCGATTGACATAACCTGAGAAATGTTTTCTTCTTTCCTTCAGCTTTAAACGCGTGGCACTCCCTTACCACTATATATATGTTTCATTTCATGGCCTTGGGGCTGTTTTTCAGACCTTGAGAGAGGGAGAGACATACTCTTGTGAGATATATACATATATCTATCTATATCTCTATATCTATATACACACACACTACCTTGGCAACTGAAAGAAGAAAGAAGAAGAAAGAAGAAAGAAGGAGACAGAGAGGGAAGACAGAGAGAAAGAAGGCCAGAGAAGAGGAGAAAGAGAGAGAGAGTTTGAAGGTTTCAAAATTGGAACACACCCAAACGCACCCTAGGTGAGTTCTAACTCACTTGGTCCCTTTATATGAAGTTTATATAAGCTATTATGATGTTTAGATGGGTTACATGCATGTTGTGTACGTTTATATATGCTGTTTTTACAATCTGCTGGAGAAGACGTAGTACCAATCGATTGACATGATCTCAATCGATTGACATCAGTTGTATCCCAATCGATTGAATAGAACTTCAATCGATTGACACTTTTTAGATACCAATCGATTGACATGATCCCAATCGATTGACATGATTTTGATACAAATCGATTGAACTTCGTTCCAATCGATTGACATGATCAGAACATGGATTCTTTTGCCTATTTATTATATAAGAGGTTTAGTTGTTCGATTCCTGAATTGGAATTTCATTATGCGACTATGGGGTAGACAGGAGTAATGTGACACCAAAGATTATTGGATAATGAATAAAAAGAATATGAAGACGTGGGTTGACGTGTTGATTCTGATATGAGTTGATATCCGATTTCTTTTAATCCGAGTAGTCAGGCCACATTGGGAGTTTGTCATGTGTCGATATAGAATGGAACGTAAGTAGGTTTGGTAAGTTCTGGGAATGGTACGTGGATGGACGTTCGGTCATGATATGCTCTTAAAAGCGGTGAGCTGTGCATATGCTCTTAAAAGCGGTGAGCTGGACCAAATAGTCCTAAGATAGACTGGATGATCTATGATATGCTCTTAAAAGCGGTGAACCGGACCATGGTTCTTAAAAGCGGTGAGCTGGGATCACTAGTAGATGACGTTGAGTCGTGGCAATAAGATTGATATGCCTTGTTCGAAACGTTATATCCCTGAAATGCGGTGAACAGGACCATTGTTCTTAAAAGCTGGGGACAGACTGACGTGGAGTCCATGACATGCGGTGAGCTGTTCATATGCTCTTAAAAGCGATGGACAGAATAAGGGTGTATCCCTAGAGTTAAACGATTGAGTCTGTTCAGGAAAGATCAGAATATGTTGAGTTCAGTATTTGAGTAACAAGACGTTAAGGGTCGGTTTACAAGAATGAATAGAGAAACAAGATATGGTTATAATAGGATGTTAACTCGTGTTTTCATAAGCTTGTGTTTACTTCAGATAACTGGTACCTCGTTAGTTTGTGCTCACTCAGCTCTCAGTAAGCTGACGGCCTTTTTATTGCCTGGACATTCCCCGTCCAGAATATCCTGCCCCTTGTTTTACAGGTGATGACCAGTACAATGATGAGTGTTATCCAGAGGAAGGCCCCACCGATGACGATTACACCAGGAAGGATTATCCTTATGCCAGTTGAAGACTGAAGATGTTATAAGTAGATTTAATTTCAGTTGTTCTGTTAATCTTTTGTTAACGGGTACTTGGGCATTTGTTGTCTTCAGACCTGTTGTGATCCTGTGGACCATACTCTGATATTTTGTAATAGTTAGCACTGTGTGCTATTTTCAGTTGATTACTATTGCTTTTCTTTTGGACTAGTACTGCGTGGTGTGGATTATCAGTGACTTTCACCTGTCATTCCTTATGGACCCATAAAGGAAATTTATTTTTCTCTATTTATGCCGTTCCGGGGCGTACTGTCGTTCACCGATCATTCCACACCATCTGGTCCTAGTATGTTAAGATTCTTTGAGATGAGATATGAGTATAAGATAAGTCCGTCTTCCTGACGATTGATAGTTTCCTTTGCAGGATAGCATGGATCCGGAGTTTCACCAGTTTGTGACTGATGCTTATGGAGGACATATTATCCATGGAGATACCGTGGAGCCAGCTGACCCAGAGTTTTATCGTGAGCGTGTGTGCCAGATAGCTAGTCGACATTTAGAGGAGGACATGTGGAGAGCACTTTATGTGACCAGGAGTACTCACCCGACCCAGATGCGCATGGATGCTTACCACTTAGCGAGAGTTGGCAGAGACATTTGCCAGGAGATGTTACGACTAGTTTTGAGTAAGCCAGAGATGGATGAGATTGAGTTGAGAGCTATTGTAGCCGGTCCACCAGAGCCCGTAGTTGCACCAGCAGCATCTCCAGCAGCCCCACCATCACCAGTACCCGTCCCAGAGCCAGAGCTAGAGCCTGAGGATGAGCATCCCGATGAGGACATGGACGGAGATGGAGAGGAGGAGCCGATAGATGACGAGGACCCAGTAGAGGATGAGCATGCAGACGATGCAGATGATGATGACCCTGAGGATGACCCCGAGGAGCCAGAGTTTGAGCCAGAGGATCCAGTGCCAGACCCAGAGGCTATTGAGGCAGACGTAGTAGTAGATGAGGAGGATGACCCCGAGGAGATAGTTGTGCCAGAGGTACCAGTGGTGCTTCAGATACCAGCCGGACCGATTATGCATATGGCAGCCATGGCCGATATGGCAGTAGGATGGATAGCTCAGATGATAGCACAGCCAGCAGATTTTGTTATGGGAGAAGTGGCTATAGCAGGAGCTCTTGACATAGCTGATGGTTTTGCTGCAGTAGCTGTTGATGTCGCTAACCAGGCGATAGCAGACGTGATGGAGGACGATGATGCAGAGATGATAGAGGATTGGGATATAGGGGTAGTAGTTGGAGATCTTGTCGCACCAGTTGAGGATGATCCACTCGAGGAGATGGATATGGACCCAGAGGACGAGGCACCACCAGCAGGATCAGATGCTGACGACTTTTGAGTCAGGACCTGCAGGGCTTAGTTTTGTTAGTTTTACCAGGACATGTTGTCCACTAGATTTTTGGGAGCTTGAGAGATAGCTATTGACCATAGCTTTGTATAGTATTAGCTGACTTTAGTTGTTGTAACTCTTGTCCCATATGGTACACAGTTTGACTAGTTTGTACTATACGGTACATCTTTTGATATATATATACGAGCAGTACTTTAGGTTATTGCGTTGTGTTGTGTTGTTTAGTAGAATTGTTAGTCTAGCTGTTTCTTATTCTATCTTGAGTTCGTTTCTACGTGAAGACTTTCAGCTGATCAATATGTCGTTTGTAGGCGATACTCGTTATCATCATGGTAGGACCCTTGAGAAATCACCAAGCACGTAATGGAGCACCTATACCGGAAGGGATGGATCCAACGGGAATTTTTGAAGCATTTATGCAGAGGATGGAGCATGTGGGGGATACATATAATCACTCCACCCACCAGAGACCTTTTGTACCCCCGCCACCAAGACAGACTGGAGATAAGTTGTTAGCAAATTTTCGTGGGTTACGTCCAGAGAAGTTCGATGGACTAACAGAACCATGGAAAGCGGAACAATGGATAAGAGAAATGGAGTTAATGTTTGGAGCATTGGAATGCAGCGAACAAGAGAAGCGTCGCCTTGCTACATTTCAGCTCACTTATGCCGCCGCAGATTGGTGGGAAGCCGAGCAAGCCACTGTTGGGATCGATGCCGCTAGAGCTATGTCGTGGGAGACATTCAAAGGCAGATTTTTGGAGAAGTATTTCCCAGAAGATGAGAGAGATCAACAGGAAAGGAACTTTCTCAATTTGATCCAAGGAGGATGGAATGTACGGGAATACACAACACAGTTCGAGCGTCTATCCAGATTTGCTCAGCATATGATAGACACGCCACAGAAGAAGGTGAAGAGATTTCACCAAGGACTGAACCCCCACCTCAGACATATGATGGTTGGTCATTTGAACCAGTCGTATGAGGAAATTGTTAGATTTGCTACAGGATTAGAAAATGATGCTAATCCAGTACAGCAATCACAGACAAATCGACCTCAGTTGTCACGAGGGTTTCAACAGAGGAATTTCCATAATCGACCACCGAGAAATACCCAAGGATGGAGACCTCAGGAAAATTTTCAAGGAAACAAGAGAACCTGGGAAGGAACCCGGAAACCGCAGCAGAGTTATAATCGACCTCAACAATATCGCCAGCAGGGGTCACAGCCACAGGCATTACTAACAGCCCCACCCAGCAATAGTGGAGGATGTTTTAACTGTGGAAAGCCAGGACATATTGCAAGGAATTGCACTACCCATAGATCTAATCGCAGGCCGGATATTGTCTGCCGCAACTGCAACAAACCAGGACACTTGAGTAAGGATTGTCGTGCGCCACAAGGAGGATACTACGGAGCACCAGTGCAAGGAATTCAAGGACCTCCTGATCAGACGAGAATGAATGCTATTATTCCGGAAGGAGGAGGCTTTAATGCTGATGAGCAGCAACATTTGGAAGGTACACTTGTACTTTTTCATAGTCCAGTTAAAGCTTTATTTGATACTGGAGCCGCACGTTCTTTTATTGCTGTTAAGATTGTGCGTCAGTTGGGTTTAGAACCCCAGACACTTGAGTCAACACTGAATGCTGTATCACCATTAGGAGTGACAGTTAAGTTGAGTAAAGTGTGTAAAGATTGCCCTTTGACTTTGGGAGATAGGAATCTGCCAGCAGACTTAGTCGTTCTGTCGATGTCAGAATTCGATGTTATCCTAGGGATGGATTGGTTAACTAAGTACAATGCCAATCTGGATTGCCCTACTAGAACGATTGTATTTCCAATACGAGGAAAGCCGACGATCAGATTTCATTGTCAACCGACAAGCGACCTGTTTCTTACGAGTAGTTTGGCTACGATCATTAGTACGAGTACGGAGCTTACAATGGATCAAATTCCTATTGTACGAGACTTTCAGGATGTATTTCAGGATATTAAAGGACTTCCACCGAAAAGAGAAATAGACTTCTGTATGGAATTAGTACCTGGTACATTGCCTATTTCTAAGACTCCATATAGGATGGCACCAACTGAGATGTTAGAACTGAAGAAGCAAGTTCAAGAGCTTGAAGACCTAGGATTTGTTCGTCCGAGTACGTCGCCTTGGGGAGCACCAGTTCTGTTTGTGAAGAAGAAGGACGGAACACTTCGACTCTGTATAGACTACAGGGAGTTGAACAAGGTTACGATTAAGAATAGATATCCGTTACCTCGGATAGATGATCTATTCGACCAGTTACAAGGATCAAGGATCTTTTCTAAAATCGATCTGCGTTCTGGATATCACCAGCTGTTAGTTCGATCAGAGGATGTATCGAAGACTGCATTCAGGACAAGATACGGGCATTACGAGTTTTTAGTTATGCCTTTTGGATTGACGAATGCGCCAGCAGTATTTATGGACTTGATGAATAGAGTATTCAGACTATATCTGGATAAATTCATTATAGTGTTCATTGATGATATACTGATCTACTCAAAGACAGAAGAGGATCACAAGGAGCATTTACAGGTTGCCTTGCAGACACTTCGAGATAGCAAGTTGTATGCAAAGTTCAGCAAGTGTGAGTTTTGGCTACAGGAAGTCAAATTCTTGGGACACGTTATATCTCAGGACGGTATTTCGGTAGACTCATCTAAGATTGATGCAGTCTTAAGCTGGAACAGACCGACGAATGCGACCGAAGTCAGAAGTTTTCTGGGTTTAGCAGGATATTACAGAAGATTCGTAGAAGGATTTTCCAAGATAGCAGGACCCTTGACGAATTTAACAAGGAAGGAGACGAAGTATGAATGGACAGACAAGCATGAGGGTGCATTTCAGGAGTTAAAAGAAAGATTGACTTCTGCACCAGTACTTGCATTACCTAAGAGTGGAGAAAAGTATGTGATCTACAGTGACGCATCGTACCAAGGACTTGGATGTGTGCTTATGCAAGATGGGAATGTTATCGCATATGGATCAAGACAATTGAAGGTACACGAGAAGAATTATCCGACGCATGATCTGGAATTAGCAGCAATAGTGTTTGCATTGAAAATTTGGAGACACTATCTCTATGGAGAAAAGTTTGACTTATTTTCCGATCATAAGAGTCTGAAGTTTTTGTTCTTTCAAAAGGAGTTGAATATGCGACAGCGGAGATGGATGGAGTTACTCAAAGACTATGATTTTTCTTTGCAATACCATCCCGGCAAAGCAAACGTAGTAGCAGATGCTTTGAGCCGTAAACCTCGGCTAGTGATCGCTGCATTACTAATTAGAGAATGGAGAGCATTGGAAGAAATTGCTGAATTTGACCTTCAGCCAGTGGAGCCAATGAAAGGACAACATTTTGGATGTCTTATGGTACAACCGACTTTAATCAGTCGTATCATAGAGACTCAACAGACAACAGAAGATTTGAAGTTATGGTTTGCCAAGATGTCAGCCAAGGAACCAGAAGTCTGGAGTATAAGTACAGACGGAGCTTTACGATGTAAAGGTAGACTCTGTGTACCTGACGAAGGAAATCTTCGGAAAGAAATATTGGATGAAGCACATAAGTCACGAATGACTATTCATCCCGGAAGTACGAAGATGTACAAGGATCTGAAGAGAAATTTTTGGTGGGAAGGAATGAAGAGAGATGTGGCAGAGTATGTTTCTCAGTGTCTTACTTGTAAACAAGTAAAGGCAGAACATCAGAAACCACCTGGACTTCTACAGCCGTTACCTATTCCTCAATGGAAATGGGAACACATAACCATGGATTTTGTGGTAGGATTGCCGAAGTCACAGCAGAATCACGATGCTATATGGGTAATCGTGGATCGACTTACTAAGACGGCACATTTTATTGCCTATAGCATGACATACTCAGTAGAACGTTTGAGCCAAATGTATCTACAACACGTTGTACGATTACATGGAGTGCCTGTATCTATTGTGTCAGACCGAGATTCGCGCTTTACTGCAGAATTCTGGAAGAGTCTCCAGACAGCAATGGGAACGACATTGAACTTGAGTTCAGCTTTTCATCCGCAGACAGATGGACAGACGGAACGAGTTAATCAAGTGATGGAAGATATGTTACGAGCTTGTGTCATTGATTTTGAAAGTACTTGGGAGATACACTTACCTTTGATTGAGTTCGCCTATAATAATAGTTATCATTCGAGTATAGATATGGCGCCATTTGAAGCTTTGTACGGAAGACCTTGCCGATCGCCGCTATGTTGGACCGAAGTCGGAGATAGTCAACTTCTTGGGACAGAGATGGTACGGGAAACCAGTGAAAAGATTCAAGTCGTACGTGAGAAGATGAAGACAGCCCAGACCAGATACAAGAGTTATGCTGACAAGCGACGCAAAGACTTGGAGTTTGCCATTGGAGATCACGTATTACTCAAGGTTTCACCTGTTCGAGGAATCGTCAGATTTGGTCAGAAGAGGGGCAAGTTATCGCCACGTTTCATCGGACCATTCGAGATTCTGGAGCGTGTTGGAAAAGTTGCTTATCGCCTTGCGTTGCCACCAAAGATGTCAGGAGTGCACAACGTTTTTCATATCAGTATGCTGAGGAAGTGTGTTCACAACCCAACGCACGAGATCAACTTTGAGGATATCGAAGTCAACAGCAACGTTACGTTCAATGAAGGACCTGTTCGCATTCTAGATCGAGGAATCAAGAAACTCAGGAACAAGGAGATTCCGTTAGTCAAAATTCAGTGGAAGCATCACGATGAAGGAGAAGCTTCGTGGGAGCTAGAGTCGGAGATGCGCGAGAAGTTTTCGTTTTTGTTTTAGACCTTGTTGCTTTTGGATTTCGAGGACGAAATCTTTTGTTGAGTGGTGGATGATGTAATACCCTGTATTTTGGTATTTTAATAAGACCCGATATTTCATTTCTATACTCGTATAAACTTTCTCTTCCTTCTGGTGATTTTTGATACCAATCGATTGACATATTCCCAATCGATTGACACTTTTCTGATACCAATCGATTGATAAGTTATCCCAATCGATTTACATTCAACCGACTAAAAGTGATTACGTGTCAACATTTCCAATCGATTGCCATTCATCTCAATCGATTGACATTGTTTCCAATCGATTGACTACAAATATCTGTTACCAATCGATTGACTGGTGTCTCAATCGATTGACATAACCTGAGAAATGTTTTCTTCTTTCCTTCAGCTTTAAACGCGTGGCACTCCCTTACCACTATATATATGTTTCATTTCATGGCCTTGGGGCTGTTTTTCAGACCTTGAGAGAGGGAGAGACATACTCTTGTGAGATATATACATATATCTATCTATATCTCTATATCTATATACACACACACTACCTTGGCAACTGAAAGAAGAAAGAAGAAGAAAGAAGAAAGAAGGAGACAGAGAGGGAAGACAGAGAGAAAGAAGGCCAGAGAAGAGGAGAAAGAGAGAGAGAGTTTGAAGGTTTCAAAATTGGAACACACCCAAACGCACCCTAGGTGAGTTCTAACTCACTTGGTCCCTTTATATGAAGTTTATATAAGCTATTATGATGTTTAGATGGGTTACATGCATGTTGTGTACGTTTATATATGCTGTTTTTACAATCTGCTGGAGAAGACGTAGTACCAATCGATTGACATGATCTCAATCGATTGACATCAGTTGTATCCCAATCGATTGAATAGAACTTCAATCGATTGACACTTTTTAGATACCAATCGATTGACATGATCCCAATCGATTGACATGATTTTGATACAAATCGATTGAACTTCGTTCCAATCGATTGACATGATCAGAACATGGATTCTTTTGCCTATTTATTATATAAGAGGTTTAGTTGTTCGATTCCTGAATTGGAATTTCATTATGCGACTATGGGGTAGACAGGAGTAATGTGACACCAAAGATTATTGGATAATGAATAAAAAGAATATGAAGACGTGGGTTGACGTGTTGATTCTGATATGAGTTGATATCCGATTTCTTTTAATCCGAGTAGTCAGGCCACATTGGGAGTTTGTCATGTGTCGATATAGAATGGAACGTAAGTAGGTTTGGTAAGTTCTGGGAATGGTACGTGGATGGACGTTCGGTCATGATATGCTCTTAAAAGCGGTGAGCTGTGCATATGCTCTTAAAAGCGGTGAGCTGGACCAAATAGTCCTAAGATAGACTGGATGATCTATGATATGCTCTTAAAAGCGGTGAACCGGACCATGGTTCTTAAAAGCGGTGAGCTGGGATCACTAGTAGATGACGTTGAGTCGTGGCAATAAGATTGATATGCCTTGTTCGAAACGTTATATCCCTGAAATGCGGTGAACAGGACCATTGTTCTTAAAAGCTGGGGACAGACTGACGTGGAGTCCATGACATGCGGTGAGCTGTTCATATGCTCTTAAAAGCGATGGACAGAATAAGGGTGTATCCCTAGAGTTAAACGATTGAGTCTGTTCAGGAAAGATCAGAATATGTTGAGTTCAGTATTTGAGTAACAAGACGTTAAGGGTCGGTTTACAAGAATGAATAGAGAAACAAGATATGGTTATAATAGGATGTTAACTCGTGTTTTCATAAGCTTGTGTTTACTTCAGATAACTGGTACCTCGTTAGTTTGTGCTCACTCAGCTCTCAGTAAGCTGACGGCCTTTTTATTGCCTGGACATTCCCCGTCCAGAATATCCTGCCCCTTGTTTTACAGGTGATGACCAGTACAATGATGAGTGTTATCCAGAGGAAGGCCCCACCGATGACGATTACACCAGGAAGGATTATCCTTATGCCAGTTGAAGACTGAAGATGTTATAAGTAGATTTAATTTCAGTTGTTCTGTTAATCTTTTGTTAACGGGTACTTGGGCATTTGTTGTCTTCAGACCTGTTGTGATCCTGTGGACCATACTCTGATATTTTGTAATAGTTAGCACTGTGTGCTATTTTCAGTTGATTACTATTGCTTTTCTTTTGGACTAGTACTGCGTGGTGTGGATTATCAGTGACTTTCACCTGTCATTCCTTATGGACCCATAAAGGAAATTTATTTTTCTCTATTTATGCCGTTCCGGGGCGTGACAAAAGCATATGTCAGGTCTAGTACTACCGAGGCATAAGGAACTGCCTTCATCTTCTCTATCTCATCAGGTGTCTTAGGACACTGATCCTTAGATAGTGTACTTCCATGTCTGAAGGGAAGGAATCCCTTCTTGGAATCTTGCATGCTAAACCTTGCAAGAATATTGTCGATATAAGTGCCTTGTGACAAGCCCAACATCCTATTCTTGCGATCTCGCATAAGCTTGATCCTTAGGATGTAACCGGCTTCTCCCAAGTCCTTCATATCAAATTAACTAGATAACCATACCCTTACAGAAGATAATACCCCCACATCATTTCTGATTAGCAAGATATCATCCACATATAGTACTAAGAACACCACCACGCTTCCATCATGTTTTTTGTATACACAAGATTCATCCGCGCATTGATCAAAACCAAAAGACTTGATTGCTTGATCAAAGTGGATATTCCAAGGCCTAGATGTATGCTTATGTCCATAAATGGACATCTTAAGCTTGCACAACATGTGTTCTTGGCCCTTCACAATGTACTCGATCGTTTGGTTGCATTATATAGATGCACTCGTCAAGATTCCCATTAAGAGATCCTGTCTTGACATCCATTTGCCAAATTTCATAATCGAAATATGCAGCAATGGATAAGAGAATCCGGATAGACTTTAGCATGGCCACCGGCGAAAAGGTTTCCTCATAATCGATTCCCTCTTTTTGAGTGAACCATTTCGCAACAAGCCTTGCTTTAAACGTTTCCACCTTACCATCTACTCTTCTCTTCTTCTTATAGATCCACTTACATCTAATGGGTTTTATTTCATTGGGTAGTTCTATAAGATACCAGACTTGATTGGAGTACATAGAATCCATTTTAGACTTCATTGCCTTTTGCCAAAGATCTGCATCTTTATCTTGGAGTGCTTCATTGTAGTTACACGGATCGGTACATTGTTCATCAGGGACCCGGTCATAAGACTCTCCCAAGAACATATACCGGTCAGGTTGAATAATAACCCTCCCACTACGACGAGGCACAACCCGTGTCTGTGTATCACTGATATTTCATTGTGAAGATTCTGAACCTAATACACCATTATCTGCACGCTGTACTTGTTCAGGAATATGTGTGTTGATGGTTGGTTCGGGATCTACATGAGTTTCGATAATCCTCCCACTACGACGTGGTAATGGAATATCGATAACTCTGTCTTGTGATGTTTCTTCTCGTACCGATGGTATCGAAGAAGTATGTGTCGGTGTCTCTCCTCTCATTTCCTCTAGAACAATACGGCTTTTGGGCTTGTGGTCTATAACATAGTCCTCTTCTAAGAATGTGGCATTGGTGCTAACAATAACCTTCTGATCCTTAGGACTATAAAATAGGCCACCTTTAGTTCCTCTTGGATACCCAACAAAGAAACATACTTCTGTTCTTGATTCTAAACTTTTCTACGTTCCCTTTTAGCACATGTGCTGGACTACCCCAGATCCGAACATGCCGCAGACTAGGCTTTCGCCCATTCCATAATTTCGTGGGAGTAGTAGGTACTGACTTAGATGGTACCAAGTTTAGAATGTATGTAGCTGTCTCTAATGCGTGTCCCCAAAAGGAAATTGGTAAATCCGAATAATTCATCATAGATCTTACCATGTCCATGAGAGTCCTGTTCCTTCTTTCTACTACACCGTTCTGCTGAGGCATACGGGGTGCAGACAACTCGGATGTAATCCCTTGCTCCAATAAGTATTCCCTAAACTCTCCCAAGATGTAACAACCCTAATTTTCTAAGTGCTTTTAATAATTTTTATATTATTATTTTCAAGCATTAGACATTAACTGTGCGTATGTATCTTAGTGACACCTAATAAAAATGTTGAAGTAGCGTGTACGGGTAGTTAGTATGTTAAGTAGTGTGCTTAACATAGAAATTTAGTGCCTGGGGTCATGGGTACCCATTGGGCTAATCATTTGTTACTTTAGAATGCATTTTCGGGTCCATATAAAGTCTTTTTGTGAGGCCCTTAGATAAAAAAACGGGATTCACATGTTTGTGTGTGTTTTATTTATAAGTGTTGTGTGTGAAATATATATACACATATATTAAACCCTAGCCCCCATTTAACAAAAAAAAAAGTAAGAGGAGAGAAGAAACTAGAGAACAGACGTATGTGAGAGAGAGAGAGAGAGAGAGAGTGAGGAAGAAGAAGAAGAAGAAGAAGAAGAAGAAGAGAGGAACCTCAACCTTTGGTTTGTGTAATCATCATCAACCTTGAAGTCCTAAATTGGTGAGTTAACTTGTTATCAATCTCGTTTGATTGAAAATTTAAATGTATAGAATATTAAATTAGCATGGTTATGGATTATGAGATTTAAGTATTTTTTTACAATGATTGAAGTTGTGATTTGAGATTTATAGATGAGCATTGGATATACATTTGAGCAATTATTCAATTTTCGGATTTGGAGTTTTCACGGATCAGATTTGAGTAGAAAATTCATAATAAATCATACGTTATAGTTTTCGCGATTCTGTTCTCTTAGGCTGTAGGAAACACAATTCTGGACAACTTTCGTCTAATGGTATTTTTCCCAATTCTGCACCGTTTGGGCAGAATATGAATATTACAGTAACAGTTTTATGAAGGTTAAAATAAGTGTATTTGCTATATTACATTTTTGTGTGATTTCGTGTTCGTTAATATGAATCGATATGTTTGTACTTAGAGAGATATGAGTTCTCGTGTATAGTTGAGCTTTGTGAAATTGTAACTGTATGATTTTGTAAGGGTTATGAATCTGTGTGAACATGTAGCTGTTAATATGATTTTAACAGAAATTTGATTTGAGATATATGAATCTCTTATAAAGTTGAGTTTTGTGAAAAACGTGGATGTATGAACGTTAGAAAAGTCCTTATCGTTCACCACTACTCCTTATAATTTTAGGCGGCGACTTCGTGGATGACCCGTCCTTGTGTGATTAGACGGCGACTACGTGGATGACCCGTCTCTTCATTTTTAAGCCTTATGCCCGGCTTGTTGGTCTATTTCATGTGTATTTAGACATTGTTTTATTGACGTCAAGAACGTAAGGACTAGCCTTTCGGTGGATACTCAAATCCCAGTGATACCCCATGGGAGTTGGGACCGGAGTAGGAGTTAGTATTACGTTAGGAGACACATGGGATATATGTGTAGGCTGAACCATGGATGGGTGGCCGAGGTGGTGAACATAAGGTGTAATTTGGATCGAATATTATGTGTTTTTTTTATTTGTGGATTTACAGTTGTAATGTGGTTTATGATTTTCAGTTATATGAAATTCTAGGAATTGGTAGTCGTGTAGTTTTCAGGATTTTAAATAATTTCGGTGTTATGCCTGTTAGTTGAAACCTAGCATTCTATGTGTAACGTACCATTTTTGGGAACGTAGTAATTTGATAATAAACTGGACCAGATTAGTAAATTGAATATTTTGGATACTTAGATTCATAGTTTATGGCCGTTTCGCGTAAACTGAAGTAAAACGACGATCCAAACAACTTTCGTGTTTTACACTTTTTCTAAAAACGTCATCTTGACACTATTATCATCGATTTTCAGAATCTGCTGAACATCGTCTATGTAAGAGCTGAATTTTAATAATTAATTTCTGAATTATCTATTTAGAATTTATGAATGAGAACGCATGTCATTCCTTGAAAATTTTATTCTTGACATTTTTCGTGTTTGAAGTTTTGTCTAATTCCAGTTCTTTGTTAGAGATTAAATCATTTTAATTAATAACACCTTATTATTAGTTTATATTATTGTGTTAAGTTCTATTTGTACAGGATGGTAGGCCTACTAATGGTTTGCAGGTATCGGCCTACCATAGTTAAGAAATGTAAGTATTTAATTTTTTTTTTATTCGGGCAATAAACTACTTGCCACCACATAAACGGAAACTACTCTATTGTCCGGATATGTGTGTGGAACTACCTGTCTTGGCCCAAGAATGTTGTAGTGAGAGTTATAGTCTACGGGTTCAAGTTGGATCCCTAAGACTTGTGTTTTGTTTAACTCATACCAGTCATGTAACTGACCCGAGTGTGTTATGCATTCGGGTGCGTTTCTGTTTGAAACGTAGTCGGATGACATGTGCAGGATAGTATAGTTGGAGTTCATTGTGGAGCAACCGATCTGTTCGTGAAGTTGAAGATACCTTCTTTTTATTCTTTAATTACTATATGATACTCTTTTTTTTTAGTTGGCATTGTGAGCCATGGTTGAGAACTTGTATTAAATGTGGTTATATTTCAGATGTATTATTGGACTTTTGGGGACGTTTATAGCAGGTCTGACCTGAGATAGTGTAGTGTTGAAATTATTCTGTTTATTATTATAACTAGAGACTTTTATTGCGATTCGATGGAGGAAATTAAATTATTTTTATGTAAAGGGAAACGTTTGGTTTTCATTTTGTAATAAATGAGAATGGGGAAAATTTGAAACGTGGATTTTTCTTGTAAAGTTTTTGGGAATGAATTTGATGATAAATGAGTTTTGTTTAAATAGAAATCATGTGGGTTATGAAAGCAATTAAATTCAGTTTATCTTAAAATAGTCTTTTAAAATTGGGTATAGGTTGTCACCCTTGGATTTTTGGGTGGTTGAATATTGATTAGATACATGCTCTGGAATAAATATTTGGTTGTCCAAAAATCGGGGTGTGACACAAGAGGTACTCTCCACCACGATCAGATCGTAGTGTCTTGATATATTTACCTAGACGCTTCTCCGTTTCAGCCTTGAAGTCTTTGAATTTCTCAAAGCATCCAGACTTACGCATCATCAAATAAATGTACCCATACCTTGAGTAATCATTGATGAAATTGACAAAGTACTCAAATCCCCCTCTTGCTTGGATAGTCATAGGACCACACAAATCAGAGTGAACCAGTTCCAACGACTCTTTTGCTCTATAGCCCTTGGCCGAGAACGGCCTCTTGGTCATTTTACCTTCCTAGCAGGATTCACAGACTGGAAGTGCCTCCACTTCCAATGAGCTTAATGGGCCATTTTGAACAAGTCTTTGAATCCTTTTCAAATTAATATAACCAAGGCGTAAGTGCCAAAGATGCGTTTGGTTCATCCTCGAAGGTTCTTTTATCTTAAATGGCAAACTATTTGTGTTATTCAATTCATTAAGTTACAGTATAGGAAATACAGGATTTATAATATAACGATCATCCACAAATTGACCAGAACAAATAAAATATTTATTTTATTTAATAACTACTACTTTATTAAAATGAACTGAATATCCATTCTTTACTAAACTAGAAACTGAAACTAAATTCCTTCTAATAAAAGGTAGATAAAGGCAATTTCTTAATATTAAAATCATATCTCTACCAAAACTAAGACGTAGATCTCCTACTGCAACTGCTGCTACTCTTGTAGCATTTCCCATATATAGATAAATCTCTCCATCACTGAGCTGCCTGGTTCCTTGGAACCCCTGCAAAGAATTGCATACATGATCAATGGCTCCCGTATCTACACACTAGGTACCGGTAGATCGGATCGCTAAACACGATTCAACAACTAGTTAATGAGATTTACCTTGATTGTTCTGTCAGGCGAGATAAATCGGACATTGCTTCTTCCAGTGTCTTGGATGCTTGCAAACAAAACATTTGCATTTAGGCTTTTCCGGTTGTCCTCATCGCCTTTGGATTGGCAGAGGACCCGCAGCCTTCTTTTGAGCCTTTTTTCTTTTCTTCTTGCCTTTCGGCTTTGAAGCAGAACCTTTCTTAAACACAAGAGCACTCCCTGACATTCTGTTGAGACCTTCAGTTGTCTAGAGTTCTTTAAGAAGCTCCGCCAAGGTATATTTAAATTTATTCATGTTGTAATTGAGGCAGAATTGCTTAAATGACTCTGGCAGTGACTGGAGTACGATATTGACCTGTGTTTTCCCATCGATTTTAGCTCCAAGGATCTTTAGTTCATTACGAAGAGATATCATCTTAAGAACATGATCCCTTACAGGCGTCCCCTCAGCCATAGTTGTGTTCATCAAGTCTTTCATGGCAACTTACCTAGCAGCACGACTTGGATCCCCGAACATCTCTCAAAGGCTCTCCATCATGTCATAGGCGCTGGCTATTGACTGATGCTGATGTTGTAGCACATTTGACATGGATGCCAAAATGTAACACCACGCCATCTCATCAGCCTTGACCCATTTCTTATGAGCCTGGGTTTCCTCAGCGGTTGCCCCCTCACCAGGTTGCTCAGGACATTCTTGAGTAAGCACAAACTTGTACTCTTCAGCAGTTAACACAATATCCAAATTCCTTTTCCAGTCTATATAGTTTGGTCCAGTAAGTTTGTTTTCTTTAAGTATAACAACGAGTGGATTGAAAGAACCCATTTAAAAGCCTGAGAATCACATAATATAAATAATTACATTTGGGCAAACAATTACTATGGATTCGAGTTGAAAATATTGGTTCCCTCTACCATATTTGAAAAGAATCCGCCAGCAACCTGATACACTGTGATAGTATGACTCGATGGGAAGCCATATACTATCCATCATTTGTCCAGATAGGCAATTGCCTTTTAATTTTACTATCCAGGCAATGTACCTTGCCTAGTAAAATTAAACTGCTGACTTGCTTTGATATTATAAATAACAATAGTGACTCAGATGGAGAGGATATTATTATTTATAGCTAAGTGTATATCATCACTTAATTCTAGGTCAAGAGTTCTGTGAGGAACACCTCTGATGGAGAGGTGGCCTACACTAACAATCACCTAAAACATTCTTTTAAAGAAGTTTGTGCTGATGATTCCATGATCAACTACATCCGATGGGGAGGATGACACTAGAGCCATCAAACAAAATTAATCATATCATCTACAAACCAGTGATGGAGACCATGGGATTTATACTTGATAAATTCCCTCTCCTACTTAGAATTTTAAAAAAAATTGAGGGTTATAATTTCTAGCAAAACTTTTAATTTAATTAATAAAAAATAATGGAATACTTGACAAGGATTAATTCATCCTTACTTGTCAAACCCACATGCGTAGATAATAAAATTATTCTATTCTCATGATTTTAGAAAATAAGTACTTATGTTTTCAAATTATGGAATTAGTTTTGTTTCTAAATACAAATGTAGTTGTCCATCATTCTAAATCAATATAAATTAAACATGCAGCTAGACATCTGAAATAGGTCTAGGAACAATTATCCATGTTGTCCTGTTCATTAAACATGAAACAATAATAATCATTCAATCACACATAAATAAGGAAACCACAATAAAATAGGAATCCCACTATTATGGTCAAGCTACAACTCTTGTGAAAAATCTTCATTGAACCCGATTAGCTTTATGTCGCCACTACGCATGGGTTCGAGCTGCCCGGTCAGCTCGCGGGGATCGAGCTGCCCGGTTAGCTCGCAGGGGTTGAGGGGGAAGCGCCCCCCGCAAGGTTTCCGGGGCAGTGCCCCGGAAGCAAAATCCGATTTACCATCAGCAGCTGCCTTCCAGAATTGTTTTCTGAAACAATCTTCAGAAACTGCTTCCAGATTGCTTTCTGAAACTGCTTGTAAACTGTCTTCACGAACTGTCTTCACGGATTTACTTGAGATATATTGCATAAACCCTATGCCTTCATGAAGGAGTTAACATGTTATTTCTTTGCAGTAAATTAACCACACATCAATCAAGCATGGGATCTAATATACACAAATCCTATGCCTCCATAAAGGAGTTCACATGCTGTATTAAAACAGAAAGATTAATCGCGGATAAAACCATCGTGGGATCCAATCACACAAAATCAGAGACCATAATAGTGGAATTAGAATGCTGCAAAACAAGGGTTAGCACAGTTCTATGTTCTATCCATCCATCAAAACACGCATAAGGTCTGTTTTATTGGACAACATCATTGCGTCCAACCAATACGCAGAATTTACGTTGCTCTGATACCACTGTTAGGAAACTGCGTTCCCAGAATCCGTTGACAGCGCATATAAGTTGGTACTGCAAAAATTATGTGAAAACTATAATAACCCTATAAGGGCAGAACTAGGGTTACCTTAAACTGCTAAAACGGATTGCTGTAGTAGATGAATCGAGAACACCGGCTCGATAACAGCTCAAGATCTTCTACCGTATTCCTTTGCTGTCAGAATATCGAACTGAGTGTGGGCTCCTTCGAAATCCTTTATGTTTCTGCTCTCTCTTTTTACGTTTTTTTTCTATTCCGAGCTATAATGCTCTTGATGGAAAAATGCAAACTGAGGAGAGAGCCAAAGCAGCTTATATATAGGCTACGATAGGGACCATAAGAAGTCAATAAGGAATAGGCTTCCTTATGGAATTAAGAAACCCTAAATCGAACTGAATCAGATTCCTATTTTCATAAATTATAATTCATACCACTAAAGAATTATAATTGCACTCCTACCCTTATCTCAAAAACATATTTCGAGCTCCATGTTATCAAATGCTTATTATCCCCATGTTAAGATTACAAATATCCATTAATTAAATATAATAACTGATAATCATATTTAATTAATCTCTTAAAATTCTTTGAGATCCCCTGCTTAACTTATCTGATATGTCGGATACAAAATCCACCTACAGGGTTTGACGTAATCAAAACTTATAAGCTTTCTCAAGGGGATATCATCAATCCCAAAATTGAGACATGAATTCCATCATTAATTAATATCCACCACACAATTAATATTGTCACCTAATCCAATGAGATATTGACCCATTTAAGGATCTCACCCTTTTAGGGATCAAAGTGTAAATATCAAATGTACGTGTCTATAAATTAACTTAGGATTTAGAGCATAAGCACCCATAATAGTCACGAGGTATTAATTATCTTATAAGTCAATATAAATATAATTACCCCAAGTCGGTCTCGTTTAATACACAAAGTGTACCAGCATGGTGAGTTGAAACTATATCATTTTCCATAGTCAAGACAAACCTACTACAATACCATGCTGTAGTCCTACCGATGGTGTGTCCAATCCATCTAAGACTGTAAACCAAAATCTTACATTCTACAAGATCCGATGGTCTAATCTTCCGTGTATAAGCCGAACTCTACACACCAAACCACCTACTATGTAGAATGAAAGACACACATGCATAATATTAAATAAACAATATAATACAAATATTGCCCACACAGATTCTCATAAAAATGGATTAACTAATTTTATTTAATGAATACTAAATCAACTACATAAAGCATGGCTTTTAGTATATATCCCTAACAGAGATATCCTCACTAATAGAGTCGCCACTTGGTTTAATAAAGGAAACCAAGAAAACTAAATCTATCAAGTCCAATGGATAGAGAGCACCGCCCCATTGTTACCAAAGAACTCGGTTCGGGGGTTAAGGTACGAGAGACGAAGGAGCTAGATCGTGCTAAAACACCCCCTCTCACCCCATCATGAAATGGGCCTCTACTCAGCTTTCAAGGTTATTGACTAGACATTATGTGGACCATTTCATTCATTTCTAATGCAATCCTAATTCAAGTCATAAACAACTAATAAAAGAAAATCGTGCAAGAAACTAAGCAATTACATACAATGCATATGCATATGCTAAAACCGTAATTCAGGGACTGAACGTATTACGACGCTCCCATATGCATGCAAAAGAAAATAAAAGGAAATTAAACGTGAAAATCACACTCAAAAACCCGAGAAAACATGAAATCTAAACACAAGTAATCATGTAAGGAATTTAAAATCTGTATTTTATCCACCTAAGCATGCTTCTATATGATCCTAAGAAAGCCATAAATAAGAGGGCTGCTAGAGAACTTACCCGAGATAGCATTGCACTCCCAATTATCCCTAATTAACCATGGCTAGGATAATAAAACATAATATATAGGATAATCTAAGAATATCCTACTATTCTAGGGATATATAGTATGTATATGAATGCCCTAGTTCTAGACTCGTAGATCCAATTAAGGCTTTGTTGTCTCTGGGGTCGGATATCCATGGATTGAATACCAACCCTACAGGTTCAGCTATCATAACATTTGGGGGTCTGGGATAACTCTACTTTAATGGATACTACAAACAAGGAAATACAACTACCCTAGAACTTTAAAGATCTTAACAAAAATTAAAGCAAGAAATAAAAACAAGGAATAAGAACGTACCCCAAGAACTCCCCTCAGAATGCTCCTTCGGCAGAGCTTCCCTGGCACTGCATACTCCAAGACTCAATCCTAGACTCTAAAAACTTATACTTTTTCTAAGGATTTTCTAGGAGTGCTTTGGAATCCTCCAAAGGGGTTTCCTTGGTTCTCTAATCCTTGCAATTTTCAGGTGTAGAAAATATGTGGGGTGAAGGCCTCTATTTATAGTTTGATATTTGGGTTGTGTTTTCTATGTTTAAGCGATGCGGGATGGAGATACAAGCTTTAAAGGCTTGTACTTAGGCTATTTTAAGGTGTACTTAGGAGTCTTTCACTAAGTGGAGTAAGTATATTAGGATATGGAAGCTTTTAAATTCTATCCTAATTCTTTTAAGAGTTTTGAGAACTAAAAACACTAATTTTGTATTTAAAAAGTCTCCAAAAATAAAATATGATAGAAAATCCCAATTTGGGCATTTTAATCCCATCACTGCATTATGGGCCAACTTTAAAAGGCCATATCCCACTCATTTTATGTTCAAATTAGGCTTATAACCTATGGATTTATAATTTTATATGCCCAGGAAATGTACAATGGTTTCAGGCCCAAACTCCTCCTGGTTTAAGAGTTATGGTCGAAATACTAAATCTGCATTAAAAATGGCTGCTTGTAATGGGCTTTCAAGGTTATTTTGGTATAAAATTATTTGGGAATTATTAGGCCAAAAACAAGATTTGGCTATGTTTTAAAAATATTTTAGGACTAAAATGACTTCTTGGGATCCCACCCCAGGGTCCAGATTTTGGCTTGTGTAATGGTAATTGGCTTAATAAAAATATTTTAGTCATTTTTCATGAAAAACATTTTATTTTGGGTTTTTATCTCTAATTTGAATTTCTAATGTTCCTAAGTCTTCCTAGAGGTTATTCTAATGTGTCTTGGAGACCACGCTGCTTCATGGAGTTCTGCTTCATATAACCGACAAATCTTGATTCTGATCATTGGGTTGATCTTGAGGCGAGGTCCCTTCTGTTGAACGAACGAATCAAAATAGGGTGTCTACAGTTTGCCTCTCTTTGACAGAGCTTTGCAAGCAACGTGCGTCATAAAGGAATGTCAAAGCATGCATGACAACCTTTTAGTGAGTCCGAAAGACTTCAGGAAGAAAATTGAGAAAATCAAAACATGCAAACAAGCACACAAAGACAACCTCAAAAATTAAATGGTCACGCTCGAAAGAGCTTCCTGCATATTCCGCTATAGAAAATCAGACCAAGCGTAGTTCAGTGAGCACACCACATGCAAGCAATAATTCAAGTAAAACACAATGAATGATATGAGACTCAAACTAATGCTAACATGCAACCTACTTGGGATCTCATGAAAGATGTTCTTAGCATGAACGATGCAATCAATAGGGTATGTCCTTATCGCGGACAATGCAATGATGGAATGTCCTTATCGCGGACAATGCAATGACGGACAATGCAATAATGGGGTATCCTATTGCAGACAATGCACAGGGATGTCCTTAGTATAGACGATGCAATAATGGGGTGTCCTATCGTGGATGATGCAAGGGTGGGGTGTCCTTAGCACGGACGATACAATGATGGGGTGTACTTAGCGTGGACAATGCAATGATGGAGGGTGTCCTTAGTGCGGACTATGCAAAGGGATGAAGGGTGCCCTATCACAGATGATGCAAGGGTGCCTCAGCTTGAGGGATTTGCAACATGTTTGCCAGAGCTAGGTGGAGACAAAAAGGGTCCATAGAGCTACTTAAGGAAAACTATGCCAGAAAGGCGCAGTGATGAGCCAGTTACAATGAACATTACGAGCATTTGTAGAGAGCTGAGGCTAAGATGCAGATATCTCCCTACGGAGCACTTTATGCTAAGTAGGGAGTGTAGAGATTCCGAGAGTAGAGAGCGAAGGCTGAGATACAGACTTCTCCATATGTAGCACTTCATGCTAGGTAGGGAGTGGAGAGATGCTGAGAGCAGAGAGTGGAGGCTGAGATGTATAGAGCTGAGATGCAGAGTTCTCCGTGCACAGAGATGCAGAGGGTAGAGAGCATAGGCTGAGATGTAGAGAGATGAGATCTCCGTACGTAGCACTTCATGCTAAGTAGGGAGTGCAGAGGAGATGAGAGCAGAGAGTTGAGGCAGAGATGATGAGATCTCCCTATAAACACGTCATGCTAGGTAGGGAGTGCAGAGATATTGAGATAATAAGAGTGCTTATGGTGCAGACATCATATGGGCAGAGAACAGATATATATATATATATATATGAATGTGGCATAAATGTAGAGAGCATTAATTGCAGGGAGCAAAGAAAGTGTGGATTTGCAGAGAGCATGGATGATAGATGGATAGTTGAAGCAATGCATGGCCTAGAAGAGACGCTGAAATCAATGCACAGATGCAGTAACTGCTCAACAACAGATTCACGAAGAGCCTAGAAGGCAAACGATTCTGCTGGGGAGTTGAATCATAAATGTGAAATCACTCTGTTGGGAAAAGTTACTTTCGGAGCCATTTAAGGTGAACCAGGGACACAATGCACGACTCAAAGTATGTTCATCACAATCAATGCAACAATGTGGGAGATTTTCGAAGACGAATGCAATGCAACGCTAATGGGGATAATTGCTCTGCTGTGATTCCTATACACGTGCAATGTGATCAATATGCAAATGTGGGGGTTACCCGCTCAATCAACATGTAGAGCCTTGAAGGTGAACTATTCTTTATGAAGCACACCATCAAGCCATTTAAGGCAAACAACAAGTGTGGTGCATGAAATAAAAATGAATATGCAATAAGATTATCATGCTATACGGGGGACACCCGTTCATTCATAAAACCAAGTAAAGCCACTGAAGGTGAACTACTTTTAAAGGGGAAACATTACGGGACCATTAAAGGTGAACCGCATATTGCACAATCATTATCTTGAAATTGTGGGGCTTAAATTTATGAAATTCGAGAGACGTTAACACAACCCCTAGTTTAGACGTTCATGCTTGAGCACATTTGATAGATAGATTAAAAGCCCTAAATCGGCGATTGAGAAACCAATCATGAACTTAAGAGATAAGAAGTGTAACAATAGTATGGAAAATCAATCCACCGAATGACAAAAAGGGAGAGAGTTTGTCTACCTCAACCATGGGAAATGCTTTAGTGCTTTGCTTCATTGGTTGCAGATAGCGAGGGATACCTAAGAGAGAGAAAATAGATCGAGAGAGGAAGAGATTATTGAGAAAGTAGACCTAAAAATTGTGAATATAGGGAGAGGAAGAAGCACCGTTAGAGCGTTATAGATCGAGATAACAATGTGAGATTTGTTTCAGTTTCTTGAGAGAGAGAGAGAGAGAGAGAGAGAGAGAGAGAGAATTTTAGGTTCCCTTCAGTGTCTATGCCGAATGTTTCGATTTCTAGAGAGAGAATTTCAAGTTCTTCCCGTGTTGCCCTCTACGAAATAATGACCTATTTGGAAGTAAAGCAACAATTTCCCTTGCCTACATGGTCTATTCAGAAGTTGAGCAATAATTGCTCTTGCCACGTGTTGGCTTCTCAAATAAAATTTCTAACACTCTTCGCTATTAGTATTAGACAATAGATATCCTAAGGCCTAAATGTCCTTGTATTATAAATTATTAATTATAAACTCAAACTTTAGTATTTTTAATATTACTTTATTATTTATAAAGGACCTGTTTGGTTATCTTCTAATTAATTTAAATATCAAATCAATTCTGAAAATTAAGAGAAAAATACCCCTAGCATATTTTAAAGCCTAGTATTGAATAAAAATATTTAAAAGGACCTGATGTCTTTCCAAAATATTTTTTGTAATTATAGGACTCCATAGACTATAATTATATAATTTGGACTTCAATAATTTATAGTAAATAAACTATAACTCAGAAATATACACGGTTAGTTCCTAAATTCCTAGAATGATGTGTAGATCTATTTTCCTAAGTTTAGTGACTCTCTGACTCAGTCAAAGATACAGCTTATTGTTAAGGCCTACGCTGATATAGGAAACCCAGCCTTTTATATGACGAACTAGTCAATGGCGTTAAACTCAGAATGATGTCATGGTCATCATGTTGAGGTTTATGAATCCATCCAGCACAATTACCATTATGCCCCTATTACTAGTATGCATGTTATTCAACATTCTATGTACTGATATGAATTGTAGGGACCGAAGCAATACTTGTATTCGCAAATTCGCATCGAGGTGAGTCATTCTAACTCACTTGATACATTATAGAAATACTCCATGTGTAATATATGAATATCCCGTGTGTATTGTGTGGACATGTTTGATGAGTATTGTATGTGCATAAGTTAAGAATAACTGCTTATATGAAACGCATGTGTAGATAACTATACCCCATGCTTAATTGATAATTATTGTTATACTCATGCTGGTTACATTATACGTCATACAAACACTAATATGCACATAGTCAAGTCGTGATGTCAAAGTTAACATTTGCATGGTTAGTCGAGGAAACTAACCCAATTATACTGTCACACATATTTGATTGGACCGCATAGGTCCGAGTAGTATAGTCAAATCAATGGGAACAATGATAAATGCTATTGGGCCCTATTAGGCAATGATAGCAAAGGTACCCATTCGAATTAATGGAGTTAATCATGAGTTGGTGGCTTATACGCAATTGGGCCCTGTTAGCTGACGATAGCACTGTAGCTATTCTATTCTCTAGGCAAGGTAACGAGGATCCAAGAGTAAAGTGATTACAACTTTTAAAACCAAAACTACTATTGGGCACTACTAGTCGACGATAATGACATGATCATTCCTCTCTAAGCTAAAAGTGTTACATTAGTAACATAACAAGTCACATGAGTTAGTGATGGTGTTTGGGTAAAGTCGAATATATCGATACTGCATTGTGTTGTCACTATCTCACTCATACTATCATATTATATACTTATCAAACATTTTGTTCAAGATATTTGTTGTACTTGTATGTTATTGCTTGTATTAAGAGTGATCGGTTAGACCAACTCACTTAGCTTGAAAAGCTAACAGTTCTACTGCCCTGGATATATTACATCTAGGTTGTAATAAAGAGGCCAATCTAGGCAACTATGAAGAAGAGTATCCCGATCCTCAAGAGGGGGACAATCAGAAAGGTTACCATGAGGAAGACTATTCAAAAGAGTACACTAATGAAAGGCATGGATATACCTGTTGAAAAGCATAATCTATTCCATTATCATATTAGGATTTCCTTTATGCTTTATAACTATATTTTGTCTATTGTAATAACATAAGTGGCGTCGATCGCCCAAACTTATATTTTTGTGGTTTTCATTTGGAACTGTTGTCATAACCTAGTATCAAACACTTAAAGTTCCCCTATGAATACCATTAGACGTTTTATAATTCATTCTTATGTTATAACCATATTAGAATACTTGCAAGGATAGGTCAGTCTTATGTAACTAGTCATGGCACACAGATTCAGAAATGAAAATTTTATTTCCCTCTAATTTTCGCTTATCCAGGGCATGACAAGATTTTTGGTATTAGAGCACTAGGTTTAGTTGTGCTCGCTGACTGTCCGACACTCTTAATTTAACAACTTTAAGTTATTCTAGGGATAACAATCAATTCTAAAATAGTTTTTTTCCAAGCATGTAGTATGGAGTACCAAAGAAAACGTGATGCCAAAGGCGGAGAGCATAGGACTACTACATATAGGAAAGTCACTTCCTTAGGTCCAGCCTGTATTGGTATCACCATCAGGCACAATGCCCGTTGTAGATATCGCAGGCTAGCCACATTTTAACTTTTTCAAATTCAGAAAATGAGTCGACACTTAATTTTTTTAAATTAAAAGTAAACTGATCGTTTGGAAACCAAAGATTTCTAGGTCTGAGGATTATGGAATAAGAGGGGAAGGAGCCCGATGGACTAAAACACCCCCTCTCATCCTAGCTCGTGATAGCCCTCTACTCAACATCCTTTTTAATCGAATTAATAATCTAATCATTTCCTCAACTAATACATAGATATAAATGTACATTACAAAAGCATGTTGAAAAGGGTACAAGATTGCTAAAGGTAAAAGGCATACAAAACCAAGTAGATTCAAATAGCAAGTAAAATGATTTGCAATAAGAAACAAGAGAACTTACCCGGGATCCAGTCACGAAATGAGAAACGTGTAATTGTGGGTACCTGAATCAAGCTTGGGACCTAGAAGGATTAAGCCTGCTTGATTGTCCTATTTCAAATCTTATGCCAACAGCCATGAGTGAGGTTCACCACCCTTCATTAGCCTTTATCTGATCCGACTGATTTGGATTACTCGTATCTAGATTCCATGGAACTTTTTATCCAACCCGAGGCAACAATCGATTCCCATGATCCATATCCGAGGCTACACGAGTGAGTAATCCATGTATATCCCACAAGGCTAAATCCGGAGAGATCCTCACTACTAGAGTTGCCACTTGGTTTGATAAAGGAAACCAAGAAAACAAAATCTGTCAAGTCCAATGGATAGAGAGAACCACCCAGTCATCACCAAAGAACTCGGTTCGGGGGTTAAGGTATGAGAGATGAAGGAGCTAGATCATGCTAAAACACACCCTCTTGCCCTATCGTGAGATGGGCCTCTACTCAGGTTTCAAGGTATTTGACTAGACATTATGTGGATCATTTCATTTATTTATAATGTAATCCTAATTCAAGTTATAAACAACTAACAAAAGATAATCGTACAAGAAACTAAGCAATTACATGCAATGCACATGTTAAAATAGTAATTTGGGGACTGAACGTATTACGATGCTCCCCTATGCATGCAAAAGAAAATAAATGGAAATTAAAAATAAAAATCACACACAAAAACCCTAGAAAACATGATATCTAAGCACAAATAATCATATAAGGAATTTAAAATCTGTATTTTATCCACCTAAGCATGTTTCTATGTGATCCTAAGAAAGCAATAGATAAGAGGGATGCTAGAGAACTTAACCAGGATAGCATAGTGTGGATATCGCATTTTTCTTACCCACAGCTTTTCAAAATCAAATTCAAAAACAAATGAGTCGCCACTTAATTTTTAAAAGGAAAATTAAGAAACCATTTTAAAAGCAAACTGATCTTTTAGAAACCAGAGATTAACTAGGTCCGGGGATTATGGAATGAGAGAGGAAGGAGCCCGTCGGACTAAAACACCCTCTCTCATCCTATCTTGCGATAGGCCTCTACTCAACATCCTTTTAATCAAATTTATTAATCTAAGCATGCCCTCAACTAATATATATACATATACACATATACATCACAAAAGCATGTCCAAAGGGTGTAAAATCGCAATTGACAAAATACCATTCAAAAGCCACATAATTCAGGTAGCAAGCGATATGATATGCAATAGAGAACGAGTGAACTTACCCAGGATCCAGCAGCGATAGTAAACGTGCAATGCATGCGAACAAAAGAAAATCCTAAAAAGAGTCTCTAATCACATATACACATAAGGCAAAACCTAATTCTAAGGTGTCGCGCATTAAGTCGAAAAATCAATAAAATCAAGAAATTAAGATAAACTAAAGAGGAGTCCTAGAAATCATACCTTAATAGCGCTACAAAACAAAGGGTTAGTCCACATGCTTCACATAATAATAATATGATATCAAACAATCAATCCTAATTCTCTAGCTTATACCTAGCAAGCAATGAAATCCAACTTTATCCAATTACTAGTTCTAATTATAAGCATTAATGTACATGAATTCATGAATATGAACAAGAGTAAGCTATTAACTATGAATTTATCCATTGACTTGAATCATTTAGCTTTGAGATTTAAGTCTAATTAATCATTATTAAGATATGGTTTAAGCCCTAAGTCATAAGAGAATCATTTGGGTCATTATTTACAAAGTTGGTCAAATGTGTCATGAAATTCTGAAAATTGCAGAGAGCAGACCAGAACTTTAAGAAAATAAAAAGCACGTCTCCCATGGTTTGATGTCGGTGAATTTTGGACACAAGATGCCTCTGTCAGTCTAGTTTCCAAATCAAAAAGAAAATCAAGGTTTCAACAGTTAGATCTCCGGGAAAAAGACAAGTACCAGACGTCACTCAGAGATGTACAACTCTCTGTCCAGAGATATTGTTTGATTTTTTAAAATTAGCAAAAAGATGAGAAACACTTAGATCTTTTTAGGGGATCTTCCTAACACATTAAGGTACTTAGAAAAAATTATTAGAGACTCCAAAAGCTCCATTAGAATTCTGATTTATGAATTTCAAAATAGACTTGTTGTTCTGAAACTATTCTGAAACTCTGGACAGATTGTGGTTGACTCACAAAACCCATGATCAAACCCTTCTAAACATAAAACCACCTTAAAACAAAAATTACAGTGGTAGATTACTGTGTTATTGACACTTTCCCGTTGGTTTAACTTGATTTCAACGGTTAGATTTCGAACTAAAAATCTTTGATCAAAAACAGTTTGTGAACACACTGTTTTCATTTGTCAAGTTCAACTTTTATTTGGTAACTCCAACTATTAAACCATGGAGTTGGGTTTAAACCAAACCATTTCTCCTACCATTTGATGGTCATTGGAGATCAAGACATGACTAAAACTCATGAGTTTTTCAAGGAATATAAGGAGACTCCATGAAAACTCAAGCTTAGAAGACCCAAACCATGGTAGGGGTTTGGATTCATCTACTTGTTCTTACTAAAATGATGATCAACTTTAAATCTCATGTGAATCATAAGCTTACATAAGATTCAAAAGATCAAACTCAAAGAGCTTTCAAGAGAGATATTGAAGATCTCCAAGAATCTCAAGAGAAGAACATAAACAAGAAAAAGAGAAGAAGAGTCAAAGAACTAGCTCATGAACTTCAAGAGGATATAGAGAAAACCCCATGAAATTCTAAGTTAGAGAATCCAAGTCATGAATATGGACTTGGATCCACCTATTTGTTTACAAAGTGAAGTGATGATCAAACTTTGACTCCCATGTGAAGCATAAGCTTACATGGGATTCAAAAGATCATATTCAAGAGATTTCAAGAGAGATATTGAGGATCTCCAAGAGTCTCAAGAAGGAAGTATGAACAATAAGAGAAATAAAACAAAGAAAACTAAGTAGTTTAGAGACTTAAAAGAAAGAATGAAAAGAAACAACTTAATGGTTAGAGGATCACCTCCAAACTATCCTCAAAGCTTTTCTCCTTTGAAGATTTTCCAAGCTCTTCTCTCTAGTTTCCAAACTCTCTCCTTTTCTCTCTAAAAAATGTTGGTGTAATGGTAGTGTTTTTTTGTATGTGTTTTTCTTCTCCCTCAATGAAGATACCTCTTCTTATATAGACAAAAATACCTAGGTAATTTCTGTAAATTCGGAGCAAAAAATAGGTGTAATTCTCTCATTTGGTGGTACAATGTGTACTTTCTGAAATTAGGCAGACTGCTGCCCAGCGCGGCAGTCCAGAAACTGTCACGGCAGTCCGTGAATGCCGCAGCGGCAGTTCATGACTGCCGTCGCGGCACTACGCGACTGCCGCGCGGCATTCATCAAATGCCGCAGAAATTAATCGATTGCCGCATTTTTGTCAGTCTTACTTTATCAGTTTTTTGTTCTTATTCGCATACGCATACGTATTGCTCTGCAAAATACAGACTTTAAAAGTGAACGGTAGTAAGAAATTGTTGGCGGCACTTGGTGAATGCCGGCCCGGCACTCTATGACTGCCGTGCGGCACTCAGTGAGTGTCGCGGCAGTCCGCCGTGTGCCGTTTTTAGCTAAGATTCCCTCTTTTAGATTTTCTTTTTCCCAAAGCAAATGATTTTTGAAGATCTTTTCCAAAAATTGTGTTTTATACATGAATTCTCCTAAATACCTGGTATTTTCCTCTCTCTGTGAAATTTTACCGCGTTTAGAGAACTTTCTGAAGAGCTTGGAATACTTCGAATCTTTCGGTCCTTATCATCATCGGACATGGAGGTGACACTCTCCTAAATTCGACGTTTGGTCAAAATTGGGGTGTCTACACATAGCACTCCCAATTATCACTAACTAACCATGGTTAGGATAATAAAATACAATATATATGATAATCTAAGAATATCCTACTATTCTAGGTATGGATAGTATGTATGTATGTCCAAACATGACTACTATGTGTAATAGTATGCATGTGTAAGCCTTTTTAAGTGTTATCCCTAGTATAGATAACTTACTATTCTAAGTGAGGATAGTGTGCATGTGCATGGATATGAATTAATTCATGAATTAAACTAGTTATGAATTAACTGCTACACATGGATAAAATAGGGATAGCATGGATAGTCTACAATCCTAACTAATATGAATTACTACTTGATTCCTATACGAATGCCCTAGTTCTAAACTTGTAGATCTAATTAAGGCTTTGTTATCTCCGGGGTCAGATATCCAAGAATTGAATACCAACCCCACAGCTTCGGCTACCACAACATTTGGGGGTATCTTTGCCTTGGATAACTCTACTTTAATGGATACTACAAATAAGGAAATACAACTACCCTAGAACTTTAAAGATCTAAACAAAATTTAAAGCAAGAAATAAGAACTAACCCCAAGAGCTCCCCTCAAAATGCTCCTCCGGCAGAGCTTCGCTAGCACCGCTGACTCCAAGACTCAATCCTAGACTCTAAAAACTTATACTTTTCCTAAGGATTCTAGGAGTGCTTCGGAATCCTCCAGAGGGGTTTCCTTGGCTCTCTAATCCTTAGGATTTTCTAGTGTAGAAAATATGTGGGGTGAAGGCCTCTATTTATAGTTTGATATTTGGGTTATGTTTTCTGTATTTAAGCAATGTGGGGTGGAAATACAAGCTTTAAAGGCTTGTACTTAGGTTATTTTAAGGTGTACTTAGGAGTCTTCACTAAGTGGAATAAGTATATTAGGATATCGAATCTTTAAAATTCTATCCTAATTCTTTTAAAGAGTTTTGGAAACTAAAAACACTAATTTTCGTATTTAAAAAGTCTCCAAAAATAAAATATGATTGAAATCCCAGTTTGGGCGTTTTAATCCTGTCACTACACTCTGGGCCAACTTTAAAAGTCCATATCTCACTCATTCTATGTTCAAGTTGGGCTTATGCCCTACGAATTTATATGCCCAGTAAACGTACTATCCATTCCAAGTGGTTTCAGGCCCAAACTCCTCCTGGTTTAAGAGTTATGGTCGAAATGCTAAATCCATGTTAAAAATGGCTGCTCGTAATGGGCTTTCAAGGTTATTTTGGTATAAAAATTAATTAGAAATTATTAGGCCAAAAACAAGATTTGGGCTATGGTTTAAAAATATTTTAGGACTAAGAGAACTTCTTGGGATCCCACCCCAGGGTCCGGATTTTGGCTTGGGTAATGGTAATTGGCTTAATAAAAATATTTTGGTCATTTTTCGTGAAAAACATTTTATTTTGGGTTTTTATCTCTAAATTGAATTTCTAACATTCCTAAGTCTTCCTAGAGGTTATTCTTAAAAGCAATTTTTCCGCTGCGATTGGAAATTGTTTCCAACACTATAGACACCCAATTTTGACCACACTGATAGAATTTAGGGTAGACAATGTCTTGGAGGATGTAATGGTGAAAAGTACCCCATGGAAGGTAGTGGATTCCACACAATCGAAAGATCGAACTTCAGAAAGTGACTTCAAGCTCAGAAAATCCCTTTTTCTATGCCTAAATCCCAGTTTTGTCAACATCATCTCTCAGAATTCATATTCACTCAGGGTTATCTAAACATTAAGTGTTCTAAACACAGTATTCTGGGTATCCAAAGATTCAAAAAGTTCAAAATTGACGCACATTTGAAAGTACTTTTGGAAAAGAAGTCGTTTGATTTCAAAAAGATGACGAAAGTTCTGAAGGACTTCCGGGCTTCAATTGGACTTCAATTCTCATTTCAAAACCTCCTGGAATATTTTTATACTAAAACTCAACCCGAAAACTTTCCAACGGTATGTAAACGGACGATTTTGAACACCAAAAAAACATTTTTACAAAAATCTGGAAAAGCAGTGCACTTGAAACTTGAAACAGGGCTTGTGGGCAACCAGGGGAATCCAAATAGTAGATGGTGGTTTTGGGTAGTGGGGTGGGGAGTCCCACCATAATTGCTACCTATAATGTGTGTTCTCTATTGCATTTTTCTGGTTCCAGACCCTTTTAGAAGGCTCCCACTGCGAGGAAATTACTTGGAAATTGCGTTTAGGTACCGAAATGGCCATTGTAACCCTTCTCTGCTCTCTGAAAATCCTATTTTAACCCTATATCTTAAGAGTTAAGTTTTAAAAACTCTATATATAGATCCATATGAGATCATCTTTGATACACAAGAGGATATATAGACACACAAGTACATACATGCATACACAAGAGAGTATACAAGTAAATATACTTGCAAAAATACTTTCAATTTAAGAAAGAATTCTAGAGAGAGAATAGTAAATCATGAATCAATTTTCTTCTAAGATGAACTTTAAGCTAATTGAAGAGAGTTTTGACATCAATTGCCTCCATTAACTTCCATGGATGAATTCTTGAAGAGCTTGAAGCATACTTGAAGAAGGAGATCTTCAAATCAACTTTGATTACATAATTTAGAATCCTCCAAGAGGTGAACACTATAATTCATCTCTAATTCCTACTTTTATATATATATATATTTCTAGAATTTGGATCTAGTTTAGTTTCATTTTTTTAGAACACTCATCTTCCTCTCTCTTGTTATCCACACACTCACATGGCTAGATCCAAATCCTCTTTGATTTTGTTGATAATACATGATTAGAGATTGATTTTTACTTTTGTTTCTCTTGATTTCATTCTTCAATTTTAGTTTAGATTCATGCATACATGATTATATATGTATCTATTTTGAATTCTATGATGGTTTAGAAGTATGATTCATGAGAGGGATGATTCTTATGTTCATACCCATCTCTTGATTATTTCTATTACCTAGAGTTCCTATTGAATTTCATCTCCAATATGACATTTGTAAGTCCCTTTGATTCATGATATAAAGTTCTTCATAGAACTTGAGGGCTAAATTGATTGGAAATCATGATAGTCAAGTAGATCTATGAATTTGATCTCTCTAATAAGCTTCAATCATCACCTAAGATGTTTTTCTCACACTTTAAAATGAACAAGATAAAATTCAGCAAAATAGATTAGTTTTGTCCATAATATTTGGTCCATCAAAACCCATATTTTGATGGATTTCAAATTTTTTGGGTAAACTTTGATGAATTAGCTTTCATCCGGTCCGTTTTGAGAACTTCTAGGATCCATATACTATTTTTAGAAATTGTTGAGAAATCGGTTGACAGATTTGAGCATAGTCTCTTTGTACTTCCGCTTTGTGGGGATGATTCCTAACTAATGTATCTATATGCTAATGTAAAATTGTGAGCATACGATCGAGTTAAGATCGTTTTCTAAGCGTTTGAAGTTGATACAACTATTCTGGAATTTTCTAAGTTTAAATACAATTATGATTATGTATACAAAATGGTCATACCTTGATCACTCAACAAGAATTGATAAATAAAACTTGGTTTAGAAATCATCTAGGATAAGTGGATAAGAGATCAAAAGCTTAGAATAACTTGATTAACGTGATTCATCAACTTATATTATACTTCTATCGTGTTTTGTATTCTTTTGTCAAATGATACCAAACTTCCAGAATAATAGAGTCTATTTAAAACAACTTTTCAGAAACCTAAAGGTCATTACATGTTCATGGGATTATTTTTGTCATAAACTACAATGAAATAGATTCCTTTTGACACCAAATAGAGCTTCACATGAATTTTGTAGAATTAATTATGATTTTTGTAAGAACAGTGGACAGTCCTGATCCACTGTTCCCAAAACTCTTATTTCTCAAACTTCAAAAATGGTAAAGAGGTTCTACTTTTTGGAAAAGTTCTCGAAGACATGTATCCAACTTTTTGTAAAAGGGTTTTAACCCAGCTCATGTTTAAGACCACTTTTGATAGGATTCATTAGAGGTTGCTGAATCTTGAAATTTGATTGATGACATGTTCTTCTTTATTTTTCATGTATATCATTTGTTTGCTTGTTTTTTTGCAATGCTTGGGTATTCCTTGGTGTCTTAGTGCAGAGAATTGAATGTCGTGGATCTGGACTTCTATTCATGAGTTTGCCTCGTCTACATGTGGCTTAGTGCCCATGTATCGTGTACTATCTCTATCCCTTCTCTTAGAATTTTTCTAGGTTTACAACTTTATTTCAACGACACAAATTCCTTTAGGATAGTCTCCGTTTATATGATTATTTGTTATAGACATCTTATCAGGATTGTTGCATGATTGCATTACACGTTTCCTTCCTTTTTTCCTTTTGCGACTCCGCTAGAGTCAACCAATGTAAGTCTTCTCGTTCCCTTTTGCATATTATAGCATGTTTCCTTTATTTGCATTGGTTCCGGGCGAGACTAGCCACTGTAAGTATACCTCTCTCTTGTATTGCATGTGCATCTGACTTCTACTTGATTTAATCTCTTGAAATGATTTTCATTAGAAGTTCCTTTTTGACATGTATATATTATCTAGTATGAGAAAACAACACCAATTATGAATTAAAAACAAGGATATTTGAATCAAGGCTTACCATTTGGTAGGACGAGGAGGGGGTGCTTTAGTCCTGCTTGGACTCCTTCTCCTCTCGTACCAAGACCCCTGAACTTAGTTTCTGGTAATGAAGGGCGAGTAACCTTATTCAATTTTTGGAGAGTCAAACTTGGGTTTCCTAATTCCCGATAAAAATTAGGTGGTGACTCTTTGTCTCTAGGACTGAGTGAGGAAGTTCTAGTTTTCCCTGAAGTGTGCTCCTTGGGATCCGTCCTGGGACACTATCGAGGGAGAATGCCAGGACCACCCCTCAACGTATTCATTGGTCCACAGGATCCCTCTCTATATGTCTTCCAGTTCGGTCACGAGGAAGTTTGTCCACTTTTTAAGGAATTTGGTGCCATTCTCCATACTAATCCTTTTGCTGATTTGATTGTCCCTCAGATACAGGCAGGGTACGTTCAGGATCTAGCGACTCTTCTTTATGTTTCCCGCGGTGCTGCCAAGTCTTTTATTCGCGACCGTCATATTGATTTTGACCGCCTCTCTTCAGTCTATGCCCCTATCGGAGATCCGGATGACCGAGGCTATCAGGTCATCAGGCGCAATACTCTTTCCATAGCTATGCTTTCTCACTTCCTATTCCAGTCCTCTGCCGACATCCTTATTCCCATTGTTCATGGTCTCCGAGAGATGAGGAGCGCAGCCATGTTAGTTCTTGGGGAGACTCTACTGGGTCTTGACCACACTCATACTACTAGGGCCATGCTTTCTTTCAAGGCTCCCCATGTTCTTCAGGTTTGGCTTTTGGAGAGTTTAGGTCTGTTCATTCATCCTTCTCATCCTGGGAGGCAGATCCCCTATGACCGTTTAGAGGTTCATCACTCGTTTTATTCTGCTGATGGTTGGTTTTCTAGGCTCTGGAACCTTTTTTATGAGGATATTCATTGGATATGCCCCAGATGGATTTATTGTTCAGTCACGGTACGGCTCCTTGGACATTCTAGGGTTTAGTTATTAGGCTTGCATGCTACCACTCTTTATTTCTCAGGCCTGGTGGTTCGCCAGTTCGGGTTGCTTCAGGATGTTCCAAATGCTTTTTCTACAGATTTTTCGAGGAGCTCTACCTTACACCCTTCTACCATGAGGCTCTTTGCCGAGGCTTGGCATGATAGAGTGTCTGCTCCCTTCCAGAGGGTTTTTGCTTCCATCATTCCTACTGCTGAGTATCTTTTCAAGATTCAGACTTTGGTCGAGAGATAGCTTTATGACTCTACAAACACGAAGAAAAAAAAAAGATTTCACTTTCAAAAATCTTTGACAAATCCTGCTTACTCTTACCACGATTTATTTTAATCATGTGATGTATTTTCATTTTCAAAAATACTTTTCCTTGTATTTAAATCATAGTTTGCACTTTTTCATTTTTTTTATTTAGGTTATGAAAATCCTTCCTCTTAATGTCTCTTTTAGCTTTTATTACTTTGCTTTGAGTTTTTGCTTTAGAGCTTTAATTAATCTATACCATGAATCCTCATTTGCTTCCACACAATACATATTTTGATAGCCAGTAGATCCAGAGATGGGTTTAAATATTATCTGGGTTCTTTGATTTAGCAAACGAAGTTTGCCCCTAGTCTTGGGGCTTTGATTCTAGTTCTAAGCAAATGCAAGTTTGCCCCTAGTTTGGTATAGGAAAACTCAAGACATTGGGTTTAATTTGGACCGGGGGCCTTGTGAGCCCGCCTACTTATCCCCCGAATAGGCATCAGGTCCATAGTAGTTCAGCCAAGGCTGGAAGGAAAGTGCCTTTGAAGTAAAATTTTTATAACCGAACCGAGTAGGTTGCCTACGTATTCCCTAGCAGGAATCAGGTCAAGCGTAGTTCATAAAGGTAGGAAGTTTTGAAAGACAAGGTTTCAAGCAAAATATTTCTTGAGGCAATCAAGGTTAATTGGCTATTTAAATTCAATCCCGTCTAGGTCCATAAGATAAGCAGCCCCTCCGGAGAGGAGTGTTTTAATGATGTATGGTACAACCTAGTTGGGTTTGAACTTTCCTTGAGGGTCATAAATGGGTGCTTTAAGTTCTTTGAGGACTAGGTCACCCTCAGCAAGCTTCCTTGGGCAAACCTTTTTGTTGAAAGCACAAGCTATCCTTTTCTGATATCCCCGAATGTGGTTTATTGCCGCCAATCTCTTTTCATCTAATAACATCAACTCTTCATATATCCCCCGCAGCCATTCAAATTCGGTTATTTCACATTCTGCCAAAACTCTCAAAGAGGGTATTTCTACTTCATATATCCCCCGTAGCTCCCGTCGAAGTTCTCACAAAAGTTTGATATCCCCATAATACGAATGGTAATTTCTCGTGCCAATCTCTGTATGTATCTGTCATCTTTCCCAAAATTGCCTTAACTTTCTTATTAGCTGCTTCTACTGCTCCATTTGTTTGGGGTCTGTACGGGGAAGATTGATGGCGGGTGATCCTATATTTATCTAAGAGCGGGATGACTTCTCCTTGGAAATGGGTACCATGATCGGAAATGAATTCGTTTGGAACCCCATATCTGCAGATTATATTCTTATCGATGAAACTTACTACATCCTTGGCCTTCAACGTTCCATATGACGCTGCTTCCACCCATTTGGTAAAATAATCTATTGCCACGATTATATACCGGTGTCCATTGGAGGCTTTCGGAACCACTTCACCAATGATATCACCACCCCATACGGAGAATGGGCAAAGGGTGGTCATGTTGTAAAGTTGGGAAGGCAGGGTATGCATAAGATTTGCATGGATCTGACATTTATGGCATTTCCTAACATACTCACAACAATCCTTATCCAAATTTGTCCAAAAATATCCTTACCGGATTATCTTTTTGGCTAACATATGTTTGCTCATGTGTGGTCCACAAACTCCCTCATGTATTTCTTCCATCATCCTTCTTGCCTCTCTCCCATGCAGGCATTCTAGGTTATAACCGGTATAGGACTTCTTCCACAACTTTCCCACATAAATCGCAAACTGAGCAAGAAACCTCCAAATTGCCTTCTTATCCTTCTCTGAAGCCCCTTCAGGGTATTCTCCCTTTTCAATAAAACTCCAAACTTCCACATACCATGGCACTTCTGTCTCCTCCCTTTCTTCAATGGCTGCGATTATCTCGAATGAGGGCCGGGTTATCTCTTCTATGGATAGGGGAATCATGGTAACACCTATAGGGATTTGGATCATTGAGGCCAAGGTTGCTAAAGAATCGGCCAATTGGTTTTCGTCACGGGGAAGGTAATAGACCGAGATTTTCCTAAACTGCACTTTCAAGCTCTCTAGGTATTCATGGTAAGGTCTCAGTTTCTCATGTTTTATTCTCCAATCACCTCTTACTTGCGATATTATCAAGTTAGAATCCCCAAAGACATCAATTTTCTTAACTTTCAAGGCTAGGGCTACTTCCATCCCAATTATGCATGCTTCATATTCTGCTGTATTATTGGTTGAATTGTACTTGAGCTTGACAGCTAACGGGTGGGGGCTCCACTAGGTGATATAAGGATGATTCTGACTCCATTACCTATTTGATATTCTCCATAAATCTTCCTTCACCTCCATTACTTCTTCATTAGGGAACTTAAACTCTCCATTCTCCTTGGATTCTATGGCAAGGTCAGCTAGATATTTGGCCACTGCTCTCCCCTTGACAGATTTGGAAGTGACATATCTTATATCGAATTTGGCGAGCATCATGGTCCATCAGGAGATTCTACTGGTTAGAGCTAGTTTTTCAAATAGGTATTTAAGTGGGTCTATTCAGGCTACTAGGGTCACAGAAAGGCTAGCTTATAATGCCTAAGACGCCAGGTACACCATACTTTGGCCCAATAGGCTTTCTCTAGTGGTGAGTAATTTAGCTCATACCCAGTCATTCTTTTACTTAAATAGTATATTGCTCTCTCCACATGCCTCTCTTATTCTTCTTGGGCCAGCATACACCCCATCGAGTTTTCGGTCATGGATAGGTATACAGTAAGGGTTTTCTAGGTTTGGGAGGTGATAGGATAGGTAGGTTTTGAAGGTAGGTTTTGATCTTTTCAAAAGCTTTTTGGCACTGGCCATCCCATTAAAACTTATCCCCCTTTTAAGCAGTTTAAACAGTGGGTCGCAACTCATGGTAAGTTTGGATATGAACCGGCTGATAAATTGTACTCTACCTAGAAATCCCCTCAACTCCCTTTCATTTTTTGGTCATGGTATTTTGGTCATGGCCTCAATTTTGGTTGGGTCTACCTTGATCCCTCTCTATGTAATGAGAAATCCTAACAGCTTACCTGTGGTAACTCTGAAAGTGCATTTTTGTGTGTTTAACCTCATTCTAAACCTCCTCAGCCTCTCAAAAAATATCTTTAACACTTCTAAATGCCCTCCCCTCTTCTTGGACTTCACTATCATGTCATCCACATATACCTCTACTTCTTTGTGGATCATGTCATGCAATAACGTGGTGGCAGTCCTTTGATAAGTTGCACTTGCGTTCTTCAGCCCAAAAGGCATAACTCTATAGCAATAAGTCCCCCAGGGTGTGATAAAAGTAGTCTTCTCCCTATCCTCAGGTGCCATTAAAATCTTATTATACCCGGAAGACCCATCCATGAAGGATAAGAGTTCGTGTCCCACAGTATTGTCCACTAACACATCAATGTGGGATAAAGGGAAATCGTCCTTAGGACTGGCTTTATTCAAATCCCGAAAATCAACACAAACCCTAACACGACCATCCTTTTTTGGGACCAGCACAATGTTAGCGACCCATTCTGGATACTCGGTGACAATCAAGAATCCAGCTTCTAACTGCTTTTCAACTCCCTCCCTTACTTTAAGCGCGCATTTAGGCCTCATTTGCCTCAATTTTTATTTTACAGGTTTTGAGTTTAGGAAGAGTGGAATATGATGTTGGACTATTTCTGGATCAATTCCTGGCATATCATCATAGGACCATGCAAAGAAATCTTTTAAATCGTTTAATAAATTGATTAACTCTTTGATTTCCTCATTGCTAAGTGTGGAGCCAATAGAAACATTTTGTGGATTATCTTCTTAAATTAATCGTTAAAGTGCTTTCAATGATTTTACATACAGATTCATTTTCTTTTTCAATTAATTTTTGCAATTCATCACATTCATAGCATGTATCATAGTTATTTTTATGCGTAGTCGTGTAAGCAGGATCAGTCACATTTTCATTGATTTTCTTAGGGGATATTACAACAAACGTGGAAATTGAAAGACGCCTCATTTGGACCATTACAGACTATGGGTGAGGGGGATACCTATCACTAGACTTGTACACCCATTATTTCTTGCTTTATCCTCTTAGTTCAATAATGAAGCAATCCTCCCGATTCTCTATCTTGGTAATCTCTTCCATTTCTTCTTTCCCTGGTTCTTCTTCATATTCTGGCTTCTCCTCCTCTGCTTTATTTCCTTTCTCTTTTCTTCATTTTATCCTTTTCCATCTTCCATTACAATCTCCCCAGGACTACCCTTTCTGATTCGTCTGTGCTCTTCTTCTAGCAAATCTTTCATTGCCAAGCCATCCAAAGTATAGACCCAATCTTGGGTAATAGTAGATTTTCCAGGCACTTGAAAGTAAGGATCTTCATAATCAAAGAAGTCATGTGCAAAGAATATCTCGAATAACGGCTTCACACACTTATCCATGCTATCCACCCACGATTCTGGAAAGCCACATGACGGAAAATCATCCCCTTCCTTGACAAAATGCCCATTGAGAGTCTTCAAATACGGCTCCATTGGCGGATAGGCCGCTTTCTTCTTTTTCCTCATTTCCTTCTTCTTTGGCTGATATCCTAACCCATGAGTGTGGATCTGTGAGATGATATTTGGAAATTCTGGCAACCCTTGGTGTTTCTTTCACAAGCCCAATCCCGGGAAGAACCCCATTTTCCTCATGATCCCAGCTACCTACGGACTCGCATATTGGTCGAAATAAAGTGGCAGGAACTCCCTCGGTTTGCTAGCTTATACCATACTAATGAATTCGAAACCTCCCAAGCTTGCTTCCTCTTCTTGTATCTGTACTTCCAAAATAGGAGCACTAGATGATGCTTCGAACATATGAATCCAACCATCTCCCAAAATTTCACAAATTTTATTCTTCCAAATGTATTTAACCTTTTGATGGACGGTTGACGGGATGGCGCCCAAGTTGTCTAGCCATGGTCTTCCCAAAAGCAAGTTAAAGGATGCGGGAATATCAATGATCTGAAATTTTGATCCCTTTTCTACTACCCCAATGGAGAGATTTAGAACGATGATCCCCATAACTGCTTGCTGAGTGTTGTCATAGGCCCTTACTTTTAGCTCTGATGGAATGAAGGTTGACTCATCAAGTCCCATTCTTCTGGCTGTTTGAAATGAGCATACATTTAGTGCAGACCCGTTGTCGATAAGGCAAGCGGGCAAAGAGTTCCCCAAACATTCAACCATGATATGCAATGGTTTATTGTAGGCAGGCCACTCGGGGGGTAGATTAGATATGGTAAATGAGATGGCGAGAATGTTAGGGATATATACTAAAAGCCATGCTTTATGTAGTTGATTTATTATTCATTTAATAAAATCAATTAATCCATTTTTATGAGAATCTATGTGGACAATATTTGTGTTATATTGTTTATTTAATATTATGCATGTGTGTCTTTCATTCTACATAGTAGGTGGTTTGGTGTGTAGACTTCGGCTTACACACGGAAGATCAGACCATCGGATCTTGTAGAATGTAAGATTTTGGTTTACAATCTTAGATGGATTGGACACACCATCGGTAGGACTACATCATGGTGTTGTAGTAGGTTTGTCTTGACTACCAGAAATGGTATAGTTTTAACTCACCATGCTGGTACACTTTGTGTATTAAATGGGACCGACTTGGGGTAATTATCTTTATACTAACTTATAAGATAATTAATACCTCATGACTATTATGAGTGCTTATGCTCTAAATCCTAAGTTAATTTATAGACATTTGATATTTACACTTTGATCCCTAAAAGGGTGAGATCCTTAAATGGGTCAATATCTCATTGGATTGGGTGACAATATTAATTGTGTGGTGGATATTAATTAATGATGGAATCCATGTCTCAATTTTGAGATTGATGATATCCCCTTGAGAAAGCTTATAAGTTTTGATTATGTCAAACCCTGCAGGTGGATTTTGTATCCGACATATCAGATAAGTTAAGCAGAGGATCTCAAGGAATTTTAAGAGATTATTTAAATATGATTGTCAGTAATTATATTTAATTAATGGATATCTGTAATCTTAACACGGGGAGATAATAAGCATTTAATAACTTGGAGCTCAAAATTTATTTTTGAGATAAGGGTAGGAATGCAATTATAATTCTTTAGTGGTATGAATTATAATTTATAAAAATAGGAATATGATTCAGTTCGAATTATGATTTCCTAATTCCATAAGGAAGCCTATTCCTTATTGACTTCTTATGGTCCCTATCGTAGCCTATATATATGCTGCTTTGGCTCTCTCCTCAGTTTGCGTTTTTCCATCAAGAGCATTGTAACTCATATTAAAAAAGAGAGCATAAAAAGAGAGCAGAAACATAGAGGATTTCAAAGGAGCCCACACTTAGTTCGATATTCAGGCAGCAAAGGAATGCGGTAGAAGATCGTGAGCTGTTATCGAGCCCGTGTTCTAGATTTGTCTACTACAGCAATCCGCTTTAGCAATTTAAGGTAACCCTAGTTCCGCCCTTATAGGGTTATTATAGTTTTCACGTAATTTTTGCAGTACCAACTTATACGCACTATCAATGGATTCTGGGAATGCAGTTTCCTAACAGTGGTATCAGAGCAACATTGATTCTGCTTATGTGTTGGACGCAACCATGTTGTCCAATAAAACAGATCTTATGCGTGTTTTGATGGATGGATAAAACATAGAACTGTGCTAACCCTTGTTTTGCAGCGTTCTTATTCCACTATTATGGTCACTAATTTTGTGTAATTGGATCCCACGATAGTTTTATCCGTGGTTAATCTTTCTATTTTAATATAGCATGTGAACTCCTTTATGGAGGCATAGGATTTGTGTATATTGGATCCCACACTTGATTGATGTGTGGTTAATTTACTACAAAGAAATAGCATGTGAACTCCTTCATGGAGGCATAGGATTTATGTAATATATCTCAAGTAAATCCATGAAGACAATTCGTGAAGATAGTTTACAAGCAGTTTTAGAAAGCAAACTGGAATCAGTTTCTGAAGACTGTTTCATAAAACAGTTCTGGAAGGCAGTTGCTGATGGTAAATCAGATTTAGCTTCCAGGGCATTGCCCAAGAAACCCCGCGGGGGGTGCTGCCCCCTCAACCCCTGCGAGCTAACCGGGCAGCTTGATCCCCGTGAGCTGACCGGGCAACTGGAACCGTATGCGTAGTGGCGACATAGAGCTAATCGGGTTCAATGAAGATTTTTCACAAGAGTTGTAGCTTGACCATAATAGTGGGATTCCTATTTTATTGTGGTTTCCTTATTTATGTGTGATTGAATAATTATTATTGTTTCATGTTTAATGAACAGGACAACATGGATAATTGTTCCTAGACCTATTTCAGATGTCTAGCTGCATGTTTAATTTATATTAATTTAAAATGATGGACAACTACATGTGTATTTAGAAATAAAACTAATTCCATAATTTGAAAACATAAGTACTTATTTTCTAAAATCATGAGAATAGAATAATTTAATTATCTACACATGTGGGTTTGACAAGTAAGGATGAATTAATCCTTGTCAAGTATTCCATTATTTTTTATTAATTAAATTAAAAGTTTTTCTAGAAATTATAACCCTCAAATTTTTTTTTAAATTCTGAGTGGAAGAGGGAATTTATCAAGTATAAATCCCATGGTCTCCATCACTGGTTTGTAGATGATATGATTAATTTTGTGTGATGGCTCTAGTGTCATCCTCCCCATCGGATGTAGTTGATTATGGAATCATCAGTACAAACTTCTTTAAAAGAATATTTTGGGCAATTGTTAGTGTGGGCCACCTCTCTATCAGAGGTGTTCCTCACGAAACTCTTGACCTAGAATTAAGTGATGGTATACACTTAGCTATAAATAATAATATCCTCTCCATCTGAGTCACTATTGTTATTTATAGGATCAAAGCAAGTTAGCAGTTTAATTTTACTAGGCAAGGTACATTGCATGGATAGTAAAATTCAAAGGCAATTGCCTATCTGAACAAATGATGGATAGTATATGGCTTCCCATCGAGTCATACTATCACGGTGTATCAGGTTACTGGCGGATTCTTTTCAAATATGGTAGAGGGGACCAATATTTTCAACTCGAATCCATAATAATTTTTTGCCCAAATGTAATTATTTATATTATGTGATTCTCAGGCTTTTAAATGGGTTCGTTCAATCCACTCGCTGTTATACTTAAAGAAAACAAACTTACTAGACCAAACTATATAAACTGGAAAAGGAATTTGGATATTGTGTTAACTGCTGAAGAGTACAAGTTTGTGGTTACTCAAGAATGTCCTGAGCAACCTGGTGAGGGGGCAACCGTTGAGGAAACCCAGGCTCACAAGAAATGGGTCAAGGCTGATGAGATGGCTTGGTGTTACATTTTGGCATCCATGTCAAATGTGCTGCAACATCAGCATCAATCAATGGCCAACACCTATGACATGATGGAGAGCCTTCGAGAGATGTTCGGGGATCAAAATCGTGCTGCTAGGCAGGTTGCCTTGAAAGACTTGATGAACACAACTATGGCTTAGGGGATGCCTATAAGGGATCATGTTCTTAAGATGATATCTCTTCTTAATGAACTAAAGATCCTTGGAGCTAAAATCGACGAGGAAACCCAGGTCGATATCGTACTCCAGTCACTACTAGAGTCTTTTAAGCAATTCTGCCTCAATTACAACATGAATAAATTCAAATATACCTTGGCAGAGCTGCTTAAAGAACTCCAGGCAACTAAGGGTCTCAACAGAAAGTCAGGGAGTGCTCTTGTCTTTGAGAAAGGTTCTGCTTCAAAGCCGAAAGGCAAGAAGAAAATGAAAAAGGCTCAAAAGAAGGCCGCGGGTCATCTGCCATTCCAAAGGCTAAGAGGACAACCAGGAAAGCCTAAAGGCAAATGTTTTGTTTGCAAGCAGCCAGGACACTGGAAGAAGTAATGTCCGATTTATGGCGCCAGAAAGAATAATCAAGGTAAATCTCATTTACTAGTTGTTAATCGTGTTTAGCGGTCCGATCTACCGGTACCTGGTGTGTCGATACGGGAGCCACTGATCATGTATGCAATTCTTTGCAGGGGTTCCAGGGAACCAGGAAACTCAATGATGGAGAGATTTATCTATATATGTGTAGACACCCCAATTTTGACCAAACGTCAAATCCAGGGATTGGTTACCTCTCAAAGACCGATGATGATGATATCCGTGACATTCGAGGATTTTCCCAAGAAATTCAAAATCTTCAAGAAAAAATTTAGAAAATAATAAAAATGATAAAGGGAGAGGATTCAGGCATTCGGGAGGGAAACCCGAACGATGAAGAACGTGTGAGAAACCCAGTCTGGAAATCCATTTTATTTTAAAGAAAAAAAAATAGAATTTATAAACAAAAACAAAAAAAGAAAGAGAGAAAGAGGGAGTTTCCTTGAAAAAAGGAAGGACAAAATAAATGAAAAGATTTTTTGAAAAAGAGAAAATACAAAAAAGAAATAGTATATTAAAAAATATACCATGCACATGGTTGATACCATGCACATGGGGGATCTTAATGCAAATATATACATAATAAAATAAAAAAAATTTGTTTACACCAACATACTTTTGAAAAATCAAAAAGAGGGACAAAATTCAGTTAGCCCCGGCACGCGGAAAACGCGGCGGCACTCACTGTTTGCCGCCCGGCACTCAGCGAGTGCCGCCCGGCACTCAGTGAGTGCCGCCCGCACCCAGCGAGTGCCGCTGGCTGTAACAGACTGCATCTTCTCACATGTTCTAGAAGAAAACCTTGCACATGGGTTTCCACCCGAATTTACCCATCTATCCCTGGAATAAAGGCCTATATAAACAAAACCTTCTCTTCCATTTTGAGGACTTGAACTTGAAAATCAAGAGATACATATATACAAGAATCATATAGATTTTTAGAGAGAGAGAAGAAGAATTTCTTGAAGAGCTTGAAGAATTTGAAGAATCTTGAAGAGAATTTGGGAAATCTTGGAAGATCCTCACAAGAAGTTGAAGAAATACTTGAGGTCGAAACCTTGATTTTCTTTTTGGGTTAGAAACTAGACTCACAGAGGCATAACATATCCAAAAATCAGTAAGATCCAACCATTGAAAGTATTTTATTTCCATTTTTGAACGTCGGGTTTGCTCTCTGTAAATCATAAAAAACTGCTACTGTTTTTGTCTAATCTTATTTATTTCAACTCAAATAGTCTCCTAATGGCTTAGGACTCAAACCATGTTTTGAACAATGATAATTTAGATTAAACCCAGAGGCTTAGGGATCCAAATTAGTGAATAAATTCATTTCCCATTCTTGTTCATATTCATGCATTCATTCATCCATGTTAATATTCATAAGTAGGACTTATCTCTTGTCTAAGATGTATCTAATTGAACATGACTTAGGATTTACTTATTTATGATATTATATCTTGTCTAAGGCATGTGTACTAACATTTATTTTGTAGCGCATTTGAGGTACAATTCCTCAACTCTTCTCTATTTTAATTCCATTTTTGATTTTAATTGATTTTTTTGACCCCATGTGTGACACCTTAGCTTAGGTTTTGCCTTATGTGTATATATGTGTTAGAGACCTTTCTTAGGTTTATTTTTGCATGCATTGCACGTTTGATATTCGCGGCCGGATCCCGGGTATGTTTTCTAGTTCTCTATTGCATATCATGATGTTTGCTAGTTGAATTATGTGACTTATGAATGATATTTTACCGTTAGCAATTTTGCACCCTTTCAACATGCTTGTGTTATGTATACCTATATATGTATTAATTGAGGGCATGCTTAGATTAGTAACTTGATTATGTTGAGTAGAGGCCTATCGTGAGATAGGATGAAAGGGGGTGTTTTAGTCCGCCGGGCTCCTTCCCCTTTCATTCCATAATCCCCGGACCTAGTTTATCTTTGGTTTCGCAAAAGATCAGTTTCCTTTTAAATGGTTTCTTAATTTTCCTTTTAAAAATTAAGTGGCGACTCTTTGAATTTGAAAAACATTTTTTTAAAAGTGGGTAAAATTTGAAATCCTGCGATATCCACAATATGAGAAATGCTACGAGAGTAGCAACAGTTGCAGTAGGAGATCTACGTCTTAGTTTTGGTAGAGATAGGATTTTAATATTAAGAAATTGTCTTTATGTACCTTCTATTAGAAGGAATTTAGTTTTAGCTTCTAGTTTAGTAAAGAATGGATATTCAGTTCATTTTAATAAAGTAGTAGTTCTTAAAGAAAATCAACATTTTATTTGTTCTGGTCAATTGGTGGGTGATCTTTATATTATAAATCTTATCTCTCCTATACTGTAACTTAATGAATTGAATAACACAAATAGTTTGCCATTTAAGAGAAATGAACCTTCGAGGATGAACCAAATGCATCTTTGGCACTTATGCCTTGGTCATATTAATTTGAAAAGGATTCAAAGACTGGTTCAAAATGGGCCATTAAGCTCATTGGAAGTGGAGGCACTTCCAGTCTGTGAATCCTGCTTGGAAGGTAAAATGACCAAGAGGACGTTCTCGGCCAAGGGCTATAGAGCAAAAGAGGCATTAGAACTGGTTCACTCTGATTTGTGTGGTCCTATGACTGTCCAAGCAAGAGGGGGATTTGAGTACTTTGTCACTTTCATCGATGATTACTCAAGGTATGGGTACATTTATTTGATGCAGCGTAAGTCTGAATGCTTTGAGAAATTCAAATACTTCAAGGCTGAAATAGAGAAGCGTCTAGGTAAATATATCAAGACACTACGATCTGATCGTGGTGGAGAGTACCTCTTGGGAGAGTTTAGGGAATACTTATTGGAGCAAGGGATTACATCCCAGTTGTCTTCACCCCGTATGCCTCAGCAGAACGGTGTAGCAGAAAGAAGGAATAGAACTTTCATGGACATGGTAAGATCTATGATGAGTTATTCGAATTTACCAATTTCCTTTTGGGGACACGCATCAGAGACAGTTGCATACATTCTAAACCTTGTACCATCTAAGTCAGTACCTACTACTCCCACGGAATTGTGGACTGGGCGAAAGCCTAGTCTGTGGCATGTTCGAATTTGGGGTAGTCCAGCACATGTGCTGAAAGGAAACGCAGAAAAGTTGGAATCAAGAACAGAAGTATGTTTCTTTGTTAGGTATCTAAGAGGAACTAAAGGTGGTCTGTTTTATAGTCCTAAGGATCAGAAGGTTATTGTTAGCACCAATGCCACATTCTTAGAAGAGGACTATGTTATGGACAATAAGCCCAGAAGCCGTATTGTTCTAGAGGAAATGATAGGAGAGACACCGACACATACTTCTTGGATACCATCGGTACGAGAAGAAACATCACAAGACAGAGTTATCGATATTCCATTACCGCGTCGTAGTGGGAGGATTATCGAAACTCATGTAGATCTCGAACCAACCATTAACACACAGGTTCCTGAATTAGTACAGCGTGTAGATAATGGTGTATTTGTTTTAGAATCTTCACAACAAAATATCAGTGATACACAGACACGGGTTGTGTATCACGACCCGATTTTTGGAAAGCCAAATAATCAGCATAGAACTAAATCCAGACTACTATTCGACTGCCCAACTATTGGAGTGAATACTACGAAGCCCATCCTAATAAAACATTTTAATGGAAATAGATGTTCTTAAAAACCTGGTTAAAACATTTGTAATAAATCTCCATTTATGTTTTTAAAACAAAACCACCACATTTCCATTTTAAAAAAAACACTCATGCGGTTCCGAAAATACTCAAATATATTTTATTAAAGGTACAACTACTAAATCACTTAAATTGAAAAGCAGAAGCTGAATAAATATTTCTCAATTCTCATTAAGAATAAAAATCTTTTCATTTACAATTAAAGCTTTGAAAGAATAACCTCTATTACAACCTTTGGTCAGAGCTACCAAACGTCCCAATACCAACTACAATAATGGCCCACAATGCCAAATAAATGAAAATAGCAAATGAACAGTAAAGGTCTTCATGCCCTCAAGCAAATCCATGCAATCCAATGGTCATACCGGCCTACTCCTTAATCTGCAAAACGGCTGCGTTTCCCGAGAAACGCCCCCGCATGATAAACATCACACGGGTCAGCATTGTATAACAACACTAGTATGAGTAAACACGCTCCAGTCTCAAGGACCACTCGTGGTCCCCTCAACTCCAACCCAACAATAATCAATTAACATAATAATACCCAATAAATTTCCCGGAGGTTGGGAATCCGCTGGACTCCCTCCCTCTCTAGACCACAAACACATACAAAGTTGTAGGCAGAATTGTAGTTCCACACGTGAGTGAGGACAAGCGGTAGTTTCCTCGAGTCACGCGGTAGTTTGTTCCACCCACAAAGTAAAAGAAACACTTACTCTTAAATGACATGGTGAGCCAAAGCCTGCATACAATGGTTAGTGGGCCCACCATCCTGCAACTCGAGAGTTAGCACAAATCCTTAGTATCATAATAAACAATTCTTCAATACCAAATCATTTAATCAATTTTCTTCGCATTATACCACGGTAACCATTTCGGGTTTTCAATTTCATGTTTCGCAATAGTTTATCCATTTGTATTTGACGCACTACAATCACTGTCATTTTTTTTTTCTTGCCCTAGATTCACCACTAAGGTCACCCTACTCATGGTCAACTTACTTTTTTTATGAATGATTTATTATTCAATTTCCTAGCTTCACCACTTGGTCACCCTCCATGGTACACCCACACATATATCCCATGTGTGCCCGGACATACTACTAACATCCACTCTGGTGCTAGTTTGGTTGGGGTATCAACCAAACCAGGTATACACACAGAAGGCCAGTCAATATGCCTAGACGTCTAACAAATAAGCCGGGCATAAGGCTTAGGCCAGCTTGATCACGAAGCCACTGGCAAAAGGGTACACTCAGCAAGTTGAGCTACCAGAAAAAAAACATATCACACAACGGGAAGCGATGAACACTAAGGAACTTGAAACCACTTTTTTTTTTTACCATCTACGTTAATTCACACAAGTACCATTCATGAGGATTTAGTCACGTCATTAACCACTTCGAAAATTTATCATTTATTACATGGATTATCATTATCCGATTATTCACAATAAGGCCCTTGCGCCAAACTTCTATTCACGTCTCTAACGTTGCATTTCCACAATCATCATTTAATACCGCATATAGCATAAGTTATAGCATTTAAAATCGGCATTCAACAGCACTATCTAAAATTGTCCCAAACAAATCTTATATTAAACAGCCCCAAAACCAGCATGGGTTGAAATTGTTCTTCATAATAATATCGTACAAAGAAACATCCCTAACAATTTTCATAAACATAATTCAAAATTCGGAGTTAACATTTACTGCTACTGTAATATGAATTTTCTGCCCAAACGGTGCAGAATTGAGAAAAATATCATTAGACGAAAAACGTGCAGAATTGCGTTTTACATTGACTTTCGCGAACAATTTTACCAAAAACAAAATGTATGAATTAATAGGAATTATTTTCTAAAACAAATCTGAGAGTTTTTTTTTTAATTTTACCTAAATCCGAATTTGTGTTAGTCTTCTTTTTTTTTCAATTTTCTAAATAACTTATATCTAACCTTTGATATATATATATATATATGTATATGTATATATCACTATAAATCCGTATTATATACACACCCATCTATACGATTTATTCAAACTATAATGAACACAAATCAAAAATCAATCAAACTACGAATTAACCCTACAAATCTAAATGTTTACTCACCAAATTGGGAAAAGCAAGATGATGTTGATGATGGTGAACTCCCTTCTTTTCTCTTCTCTTTTTCTTCTCCTTCTAGGTGACTAGGGTTGCCTCTTCTCTCTTTGTCTCTTGTTCTCTCTCTCTCTCTCTCTCTCTCTCTTGAGGCTGCTCTTTTTTTTTTTTTTCTAACCCTAGGATATGTTATCTATCTATATACATATAATAAACACACAATACATATATTACTCACACAAATATTAATAATCCCGTTTTTCTTTTTATGGGCTAACAAAAGAGATCCATATGAGCCCAGAATGTAACACAAACCACTAAAATGGCTAGCCCAAAGGGTACTCATACCCCGGGTACTTAATTTTCATGTTAAATTCACTACTTAACTTACTAGTGGGCCCCGAAACACTACCCGACACTAAACTCGTCATTCTACAAAAATTGTAACTCAGTCAGACAATAATCTATCATACAATTTAATTAAAGCTCAAAATGTCATGTCATAATAATAATGAAACATTAGAAATTTTAATACAAAAACAAACGGGGAAATATTACTGGCATTACTAACAAATTAAATATGGACAAATTAAATATGCTTACTAGCAATTTAATTTATGGGTTCTTCAAACTTAAAATTTTTAAACACATGTCTTACCTAGGTACACTCATATATCATTGCTAATTGAAAAAAATTATTTAAAATAATTATTTACACACTTAAAAATTTAGGGTTGTTACATTGTGCCTCGTCGTAGTGGGAGGGTTATTATTCAACCTGACCGGTATATGTTCTGGGGAGAGTCTTATGACCGGGTCCCTGTTGAACAAGGTACCGATCCCTATAACTACAATGAAGCACTCCAAGATAAAGATGCAGATCTTTGGCAAAAGGCTATGAAATCTGAAATGGAGTCCATATACTCCAATCAAGTCTAGGATCTTGTAGAACCACCCAATGAAATAAAACTCATTGGATGTAAGTGGATCTATAAGAAGAAGAGAGGAGCAGACGGTAAGGTGGAAACCTTTAAAGCAAGGCTTGTTGCAAAAGGGTTCACTCAAAAAGAGGGAATCGATTATGAGGAAACCTTTCTGCCGGTGGCCATGCTAAAGTCTATCCGAATTCTCTTATCCATTGCTGCACATTTCGATTATAAAATTTGGCAAATGGATGTCAAGACAGCATTTTTTAATGGGAATCTTGACGAGTGCATCTATATGATGCAACCAGACGGGTTCATTGCGAAGGGCCAAGAACACATGTTGTGCAAGCTTAAGAAGTCCATTTATGGACTTAAGTAGGCATCTAGGTCTTGGAATATCCACTTTGATCAAGAAATCAAGTCTTTTGGTTTTGATCAATGTGTGGATGAATCTTATGTGTACAAGAAACATGATAGAAGCGTGGTGGTGTTCTTAGTACTATATGTGGATGATATCTTGCTAATCAGAAACGATGTGGGGGTATTATCTTCTGTAAGGGTATGGTTTTCCAGTCAATTCGATATGAAGGACTTGGCAGAAGCCGATCACATCCTAGGGATCAAGCTTATGCGAGATCGCAAGAATAGGATGTTGGGCTTGTCACAAGGCACTTATATCGACAATAACTTGCAAGGTTTAGCATACAAGATTCCAAGAAGGGATTCCTTCCCTTCAGACATGGAATTACTCTATCTAAGGATCAGTGTCCTAAGACACCTGATGAGATAGAGAAGATGAAGGTAGTTCCTTATGCCTCGGCAGTAGGAAGCCTAATGTATGCTATGCTATGTACTAGACCTGACATCTACTTTGTTGTTGGCATGGTTAGTAGATATCAGTCTAATCCAGGGCAAGAACATTGGACTGCGGTGAAAAATATTCTCAAGTACCTGAAAAGGACTCGAGACTATATGTTAGTTTACCAAGTAGACAGTCTTGTACCCATTGGGTACACAGATTCTGATTTCATGTCAGATAGGGATTCCAAAAAGTCTACCTCAAGATATGTGTTTACCCTAGGAGGTGGAGCCATTAGTTGGAGGAGTATCAAGCAGTCGTGTATTGCTGATTCCACCATGGAAGCCGAGCATGTGGCTGCTTCGGAAGCCGCTAAGGAGGCCGTTTGGCTCAGAAACTTCCTTATGGATCTAAGAGTAGTACCTGCGGTACAATTGGCTATTGCCCTTTATTGCGATAATAGCGAAGCGATTGCTAACTCAAAGGAACCTAGGGCACATAAGAAGGGAAAACACATTGAGCGTAAGTATCACCTGATACGAGAGATCGTACAAAGAGGTGATGATGAAGTGACCAAGATAGCATTAGCAAATAACCTGGTAGATCCTTTCACCAAGAGCTTAGTGGCAATGACTTTTGATAGTCATGTAGAAGGGATAAGAGTGAGGCGTGTTGCATCATGGCTTTGAGTCTAAGTGGGCAAAAATTGATGTTGTCAATATCAAGATATAAAAGTATACTTTACTTTTCTAAAGATTTGTAGTGTGGAAGTAAAGGTCGAACCCACAGAGATTGAATTACTACGACTTTTAATTTTAAAACCTAAGTCTAATTAATTATGAAAACGAGATTTTGATTTTGAATTTAATTAAACTAAGAACAATAAAATAAATCTAAATTATGAAAGCGATTTAAAAGTATTTTTCTAAATATGTTTAAAGGAACCTAGGATTGCAAATCCACCACTAGCTTCATAATAGGAATATTTATGCATTCAATTAGATTATTAAGTTGGATGATAATGGAGAATTGTAGCTACAAGCCCAATTCCTCCGTCAAGAAAATAACTATGGTTCAAGCACCAACATAATCCATCTTCGGTTAGCACGAATTATCCCACACTAAACTAGGGTTGTGGTATAATCCATCTAATCTAGGCATGGACTATTCGGATACTTGATAGCACAATTCAATAAAGCACCATTACATGTAAATAATCTAAACAAGCACAGCAAGTATAGATCATTGAGCACATCACAGTCAAAATAGATCTAAGACAAAAATAAACTTTGAAAGTAATGATTTAATCAATAGAAGTACGATTTTATTATAAAAAATCCTCTAAACATGTAATCATCATCCATACATAATAAATCTAAAATAAAAACATAAATAAAACCCTATTACTTGGCTAGGGTTTCATTGAAACCCTAGATCTAGAGTTTAGTTGTCCATAGAATTGATGAATAGCAAGAGGTTGATGGAGGAGGCCATGTGAATCCTTGGTCTTCTTCTTCTTCTCCTTGCTTTTTCTCCCTTCAAAAATGGCTGAAAAAAATGTATAATATGGCTGTATATTGATGTGTATAATAGTGTGTAATGATTTGTATATCTAAAGTTGATTTAGAATAGGATTTGTATAGAGTTTGGAAGGATTTAGGAAGCTTTCCTAAGTCAAATCGCGCTAAAACTGCTGTTTTTACGTTTCTGGACGTATTTAACCAATTCGGATCGCACAGGGCTCTTCAGGGCTTCAAAATACACAACTTTGACTTTTTCAAAGGGTCGCTCGCGCGGGTCGCGCGAGCGGGTCGCCCGCGCGGGTCGCTCCAGCGACCTGGGCATTTTCCAGAATTTTCTCAGATTTTTCGCTGCTCTGCACCACTTTCGTAGAATTGCGATAACTTTTGACTCGGACCTCGGATTGACTCACCGTTTGCGGCCACGCGTCCGTAACTCGAAGATCTACATTTTATATCTCTGGAGAAATTTCTCAAATCTGAAGTATTACTTGTCAAAAATACAATTTTTCGAGACTGTTACAACATTCTTCCTTCACCGGAACCATCTTTTAAGCCCAGAATGACTTCCAAAGCCACTAATCATTGGATTTTTGTGCATTTTTATGTTAAAGCTCCAAAATCTACAAAATATAGAATACCTATTAAAAATCACTTAATAATTACATGAAATGGGCTAACAAAGCGTATTTTTAGGACTATAAACGGCAACTATTCGTCGCCGATCACACCCCCAAACCTACTCTTTGCTAGTCCTCGAGCAAAGAAAAACATAAAACTAAATACTACTATACTTAACAATCCTAACTCACTGTCGCAGGCAACACGATTGCATTTAGCATATGCAACAAGCCTTTTAAACCCCTAAGTGTCCCTAGTCGGACGAGTGTAGTCTCGTGAGGGTTCTCGTCAACAAGTCACCCACAACCATCTTTATTAACTTATAAATTCAAAAACTTTTATTAAAAATTAAAACCATAATATTCAATACTCCTTATTATAAAACAATGATTCGAAATAGAATAACGAACAAGAAGAAATGGAATCAAACGTCCACTTAAATCATGAAAAACAATCTCACACACATGCATCGTATAAATCAATAGAGTTTCTCATAAAATTGCACGTGTGTGATATGGTAGTCAAATGAACACGCGCATGTCATGAACTTGGAATATAACTCGGATGACCATCTAACTATGTCTTGACTACGAATCTCACAATGTCAATTACACTCTAAAATGAAACACTCAGAAACAGGTTTAATTTTTCTAATAGATGGGAGCAAAGGAAATATATTTTCAAAACGATAAATGCTCACATATGACTAAAAAAAAAAAACGCATGACACGAAAGAACAATAGTCTCATGGATAGGATGCCAATCAATCAAGAAAAATTAATCATTACCATGTTTTAATCCTCCTCCCATCGTTTTCATATCCGAACCATGTTTCCTAGGATCAAATAGGACTTTTCAAAGGTTGTAATGTGGCTCAGGCAATGAAAAAGGATAGAAAGGATTAATTGGGTAGGTTTACGAATGGCATTGTAAGGCATGTTTGATCTCTTTCATTCTTCTTCTACAAACTCTCATCTTTTCTTTCTCTTCATTCCTTTTCATTCATTTTTCTTCTTTTCTTTCATTTTTTTTTTCAACCTTCCTCTTCTTTATTTTGTTTCTTTTCCTTTTTCTTTTCTCGCTTCTCAAATGACTATGCATTGAATACCAAGCAACTATCCCAATAGCATCTTGTCTTCTTCTTCTCAATCACACATCGCCTTAACACCACTAAAAGTTGACAAATCTCACAGTGGTGAACTCCAAGTTTGTCAAGTCGGAGCAAAAACAAGGATAATGGTAATTAAAGAAAGAAATGGCATTTTAACGACTCAAAGGGCGAACTAAGGAAAATTTTCATTTATCGGTCGGTAATAAACAAAGAAGGCCTATAATCATGTCCTATGGTTATATGGTTCTTCAACATGTACGACAGAAGATTATTTAGCTTGGTAGTAACTATTTTAACTTGACTATCAACCAAATTAAGCAAGAATAATGAGTCTAAACAACAAATTAATGCGCTATTTCAAGTGAAATTCGACAAACACAATGTATTTATAACCCTCTAAAAAGAAAAGATAGGCTCAAAAGCTCACTGGGCTTAGTCTCCACCATATGTTATCTGGAAATCCGAATCATATTATAGTTCACAACCAACATGCATTCAAACAACTACGTGCAGTACATAAGTTTATGTGCAAATCTATGATATAAAACTACGATTCAACCGATACATAACTTAAAACATTTCAACATAACTTCAGCAAATGTTTAATCACATCTTCTCTTGTTTATCATTCTATAACAATCAAAGTTATTTAACAAGAAGTATCAAATTGATATTGCAAAAACCGTAGGTAACATCGTTTATTTAAACACACTTATTGAAAATTTTTAAAATTTTGCATAAACTAATGTGCATGTGTGAGTGCATACCCCCAAACCTAAATTGTCCCCAATGAAACAATAAAATGAAAGAAAGGAGAGTACATAAGGAAGGAACGATAGTACCTCGATCTTGACAAGCAGGTGAACACAATGGAATATGTCAATAAATTTCAATGTTACCTGTTACTACTTAACAAAAGAAAATTAAACAAACAAAAGAATAAAAACAGCTAAAAGAATTATAACTAAGCGAAACGAAACTAAGTAAACTATAAGAAGAACCAAAACTATGAAGACAACACGAAAAGAAACTATAAAAGGAAATAAAACATAACCAGAATTATGAAAACAATCAAAGACTCGATCTAAAAGTGCCTAAAAAACAGAAATGGAAAACCTACCGGAGCAGGTATGGGTAAAGGATACAGAAAAGAAAACCAAATATCAAGAAAAGGGGAAATCGCGCGAGCGGTCCGCGCGAGCGACCGTCGCGCACGCGAATCCCAACTTTTTATTTTTTATTTTTTATTTTTTTATTAGAATCTCGCACGAGCGAGGTACCTCGCGCCCGCGATATCAGGCGCGAGGAGAACCTGAGGACTCAAAACAAGAAAAGCAACGAAAACACTAAGGCACATTCTCACGCCAGCGGGCCGCGCGAGCGACGTCTCGCGCGAGCGGGCCGCGAGCGCAATTTGGGTGTTTTCCATTTTTTAGCTAAAATTATGTATATAATATTAAAATAAATTAATTCCAACCCCCAAACCTGTCCAGAATGTCCAAAACAGACTCAAACAGACTCAAAAATGACCAAAAATAAGAAAAACGAACGAAATAACGCTTGGGTTGCCTCCCAAAAAGCGCTAACTTTTATGTCTTTAGCTAGACCATTCTAGCTCAAGACTCAAGGAGGCCGTAACTCGGACTGTGAACCTCTTAAGATCTCAGGGAGAGCTCGGTGGTAGGCAGAAATCACGTCGCTTCGAATTAATTCAATCGACGGTTTGTCAGTATGTTCAAATCGATTTCTTACCTTCCGAGTAGATTCAGCATTAGGGTCCAAAGTATTAGGATTCATCCACTCCTCATCCTCTATATTATTCCCCGCACTTATATTTATTACGTTCTTAGGCTCAATATTCCGTTTAACCTCACTACCCTCCACAGTTAGATAATCATCGTCTTTGGGAGGTTGATCAACAGCATTAAAAACATTTAATTTTAACTTTATATTTCCGAACGACACTTTCATTACCCCTGTTCTACAATTGACACGTGCGTTGGCCGTGGCTAAGAATGGACGACCAAGAATAACAGGGGTGTATTTTCTAGTATCTAGCACCGGTTCGGTGTCAAGGACCATAAAATCAACGGGATAGAAACATTGATCAACTTTTACTAGTACGTCTTCGACGATTCCTCTAGGTATTTTGACAGAACGATCCGCTAACTGAATAGTAGCGGCCGTGGGCTTAAGTTCACCTAGACCTAATTGTTTATAGACGTGATAAGGTAAGAGGTTAACACTAGCTCCTAAGTCAAGGAGAGTCCTATGAATGACAGTGTCACCTATGACACATGAAATCGTAGGCGTACCTGGATCCTTATATTTCGGAGGAGCGTGTTGGAAAATTGAACTTACTTTTTTCGTGAGGAAGACCTTTTTAGGCGTATGACTGCGTATTCTGCGTTTTTGAGTACAAAGGTCTTTTAGACATTTAGCATAAGCGGGAATATGTTTAATAGCATCGAGGAATGGAATATTTACTTTGACTTGTTTAAATACCTCGAGTATATCCTCAACCTTAGACTTTTTATTTGTAAGATTAGACGGCTCCTCAACATTAGGTGGATATGGCATTCTCGGAATATAATTCGTTGAGACCGGTTCATTTTCTTTCTTACTTTGATTCACGTCCTCACCCCTCTCTTTATTAGAGTTGACATTCACATCTATCACATTCTCATTCTTAGTAGGGGTTTCTACCACCTCCTCTCGTGTAATCATCCTAGTTGAGACGGCGTTTACTTGTTCATTCGACCCCTTAACCTCATATTGTCCCTTAGGGTTTTGAATTGTTTGACTAGGCAACGTCCCCTCGTTTCTACGACTCACTACAGTAGCTAGTTGTCCCATTTGGGATTCAAGCTTCGCAATGGATTGTGTATGAGAGTGCACTATTTGTGCTTGTGCCTGGACTTGAGTTTCAATATTCTTAAGGGATGCCAACACCTTTTCCTCAAAAACATTACCCCTTGAAGGATTCACATTAGGAGGCGGTTGTTGGTATTGATTAGGTTGAAACTGAGGTCGATACGCATTAGGAAAATTAGTCGCCTCATTAGGATTATTATTATTATTTTTCCAAGAGAAGTTAGGATGGTTTCTCCATGGCGCATCCGGATTATTAGTAGTCAAATTATAATTATTTCGTGGGTATTGTTGAATAGAATTAATGTGTTGCTCCACGAATTCCGGAAATTGACTCGCCGATGGACATGCAAGTATCGAATGTGAAGGATCTGAACATAATGCACATATGTCACGAGCGGGTGAGGCTGTCATTTGGTTCATTGTTAAAAGTCGGTCAAGTTTGTTAGATAGTTCTTTTAGTTCAATTGATTGACTTGACTCGAACTTTACCTCTCTCTTAGGTTGATTAAGATATCCCTCAGAACGGACAGACACCGCTTGGTGCATCGAGTTCTCGCTTAACGTTTCAAATATTTTCCAGGCCTCGTCGGCGCTTTTGTGTAGGAAAGTTCCCGCACAAACGGCATCGACAGTGTTACGGACCGAAGGAATAAGTCCCTTGTAAAAGACCTGGACCAACTGCCACTTAGGAACTTGATGATGTGGACACGAGCGTAATAATTCTTTAAATTTTTCCCATGTGTCATAAAGTGTTTCCCCATCTTGCATCACAAAATTAGTGATAGATTTCCTTATTTGATTCGTACGCATAATAGGAAAAAACTTTTGTAAAAATGCGGTGTGTAAGGCTTCCCATGTCTTAATTGTGTTTGGCTCAAGCGATTGAAGCCAATACTTAGCTTTATCTTTTAACGAGAATGGAAAGAGCCGCAATTTCAATTCATCATCAGTAAGATTTTGAATTTTCAAAGTAGAACATATATCCTGAAAATCTCCTAAGTGTTTATATGGATCTTCATTTAGACGACCATGGAAAGACGGAAGTAGCGAGATCGTAGACGACTTTATCTCAAAGTGAGATGCTATCGCCTCCGGTAATTCAATACATGTTTGTGGCGTGTAAGTCGTCGGAATAAAATAATCTTTAAGTGGAGGAGGTGGCGGTATATTTAGATGATTCATATTCGCACCATCATTTTGATTGTTATTGTTATTTCCACCGTCAGCCATTTTAATTGGTTCTACGTTATTAAAGCGTGGTTTCTTTAGTCTTGTAAGAGTACTACGTATTTCGGACTCAAATAAAGACGTTGGTTTCGGTGTCAAATCATCGTCTATTAAAAACCTAGCTCTAGAAGTTAAGTTGGAAGACTTGTTAAGTCTTAATGTACGTTCAAGTTCAGAGTCAAAAGGTTTTAATTCCGGTTTATTTGAACGTGTACCTAACATAAACTAAAAGAAAGTAAACTAAAAACAAAAACTGACTCAAATAAAAAAACAAATAGCAATCACGCAATTAAGATAACAAGCACTCAACTACTGTGATGCATGAATATTATCCTGTAATGCAATGACCGCGTCAAGCCCAGCGCCCCGGGTTTCCTAGCTAATGCAGTGCAATTAACCCAAAACTAATGCAAATAGTGCGTCACAGCGCCCTGACTTACAGTGGTTTAAAGCGATTTTCACAAGAAGCAATTTATTTTATTTTATTTTTGTTTTTATTTGCGTAAGCTCCTTTGATGTAATTAGCTACTCCACTCGGAAACGTTGAAATTTGATGACTCGAAAACCTATAAAATAAAAGAACAAGTTAGTAATTTAAAACAAAAACGGAAAATAAGAAGAATAAAAACTAATCTAATATTTACGAATTAACTAAACTTAAGATTATAAAATTAAAGGTAGTAACGCAATCCCCGGCAACGGCGCCAAAAATTGATGTTGTCAATATCAAGATATAAAAGTATACTTTACTTTTCTAAAGATTTGTAGTGTGGAAGTAAAGGTCGAACCCACAGAGATTGAATTACTACGACTTTTAATTTTAAAACCTAAGTCTAATTAATTATGAAAACGAGATTTTGATTTTGAATTTAATTAAACTAAGAACAATAAAATAAATCTAAATTATGAAAGCGATTTAAAAGTATTTTTCTAAATATGTTTAAAGGAACCTAGGATTGCAAATCCACCACTAGCTTCATAATAGGAATATTTATGCATTCAATTAGATTATTAAGTTGGATGATAATGGAGAATTGTAGCTACAAGCCCAATTCCTCCGTCAAGAAAATAACTATGGTTCAAGCACCAACATAATCCATCTTCGGTTAGCACGAATTATCCCACACTAAACTAGGGTTGTGGTATAATCCATCTAATCTAGGCATGGACTATTCGGATACTTGATAGCACAATTCAATAAAGCACCATTACATGTAAATAATCTAAACAAGCACAGCAAGTATAGATCATTGAGCACATCACAGTCAAAATAGATCTAAGACAAGAATAAACTTTGAAAGTAATGATTTAATCAATAGAAGTACGATTTTATTATAAAAAAATCCTCTAAACATGTAATCATCATCCATACATAATAAATCTAAAATAAAAACATAAATAAAACCCTATTACTTGGCTAGGGTTTCATTGAAACCCTAGATCTAGAGTTTAGTTGTCCATAGAATTGATGAATAGCAAGAGGTTGATGGAGGAGGCCATGTGAATCCTTGGTCTTCTTCTTCTTCTCCTTGCTTTTTCTCCCTTCAAAAATGGCTGAAAAAAATGTATAATATGGCTGTATATTGATGTGTATAATAGTGTGTAATGATTTGTATATCTAAAGTTGATTTAGAATAGGATTTGTATAGAGTTTGGAAGGATTTAGGAAGCTTTCCTAAGTCAAATCGCGCTAAAACTGCTGTTTTTACGTTTTTGGACGTATTTAACCAATTCGGATCGCACAGGGCTCTTCAGGGCTTCAAAATACACAACTTTGACTTTTTCAAAGGGTCGCTCGCACGGGTCGCGCGAGCAGGTCGCGCGCGCGGGTCGCTCCAGCGACTTGGGCATTTTCCAGAATTAAGACAGATTTTTCGCTGCTCTGCACCACTTTCGTAGAATTGCGATAACTTTTGACTCGGACCTCGGATTGACTCACCGTTTGCGGCCACGCGTCCGTAACTCGAAGATCTACATTTTATATCTCTGGAGAAATTTCTCAAATCTAAAGTATTACTTGTCAAAAATGCAATTTTCCGAGACTGTTACAACATTCTTCCTTCACCGGAACCATCTTTTAAGCCCAGAATGACTTCCAAAGCCACTAATCATTGGATTTTTGTGCATTTTCATGTTAAAGCTCCAAAATCTACAAAATATAGAATATCTATTAAAAATCACTTAATAATTACATGAAATGGGCTAACAAAGCGTATTTTTAGGACTATAAACGGCAACTATTCGTCGCCGATCAGAGATTGTTATGGGTATATACTAAAAGCCATGCTTTATGTAGTTGATTCATTATTCATTTAATAAAATTAGTTAATCCATTTTTATGGGAATGTGTGTGGACAATTATTGTATTATATTGTTTATTTAATATTATACATGTGTGCCTTTCATTCTACATAGTAGGTGGTTTGGTGTGTAGAGTTTGGCTTACACACGGAAGCTCAGACCATCAGATCTTGTAGAATGTAAGAATTTGGTTTACAGTCTTAGATGGATTGGACACACCATCGGTAGGACTACAGCATGGTGTTGTAGTAGGTTTGTCTTGACTACGAGAAATGGTATAGTTTCAACTCACCATGCTGGTACACTTTGTGTATTAAACGTTACCGACTTGGGGTAATTATCTTTATACTGACTTATAAGATAATTAATACCTCATGACTATTATGAGTGCTTATGCTCTAAATCCTAAGTTAATTTATAGACATTTGATATTTACACTTTGATCCCTAAAAGGGTGAGATCCTTAAATGGGTCAATATCTTATTGGATTGGGTGACAATATTAATTGTGTGATGGATATTAATTAATGATAGAATCCATGTCTCAATTTTGGGATTGATGATATCCCCTTGAGAAAGTTTATAAGTTTTGATTATGTCAAACCCTACAGGTGGATTTTGTGTCCGACATATCAGATAAGTTAAGCAGAGGATCTCAAGGAATTTTAAGAGATTAATTAAATATGATTGTCAGTAATTATATTTAATTAATGGATATCTGTAATCTTAACATGGGGAGATAATAAGCATTTAATAACATGGAGCTCGAAATATATTTTTGAGATAAGAGTAGGAGTACAATTATAATTCTTTAGTGGTATGAACTATAATTTATGGAAATAGGAATCTGATTCAGTTCGAATTAGGGTTTCCGAATTCCAGAAGGAAGCCTATTCCTTATTGACTTCTTATGGTCCCTATCGTAGCCTATATATATGCTGCTTTGGCTCTTTCCTCAATTTGCGTTTTTCCATCAAGAGCATTATAACTCGAAATAGAAAAATGAGCGTAAAAAGAGAGCAGAAACGTAGAGGATTTTGAACGAGCCTACACTCAGTTTGATATTCTAGCAGCAAAGGAATACGGTACAAGATCGTGAGCTATTATCGAGCCCGTGTTCTCGATTCGTCTACTACAGCAATCCGTTTTAGCAGTTTAAGGTAACCCTAGTTCCGCCCTTATAGGGTTATTGTAGTTTTCACGTAATTTTTGCAGTACCAACTTATACGTGCTATCAATGGATTCTAGGAACGCAATTTCCTAACAGGGAATTGGGCTTTTGTTGGTCATGCCAACGAGATCCTCAAGAGTGATTTCAATGGAGACATCTGACTGATTGAGAGCATCAAGGACCGCCTGTCTGTGACGTTTGGAAGCGATCAGTAACCCCCAAATGGTGATATTTGCCTGTGTCTTTTGCATCTGTCTTAAGACTCTATCTTCTGACTCTTCTTCTTCCATCTTGCCTTTTCCTTTCCCCAAATCCTGGCCCGGATGGTCTTCTTCCAACTCATGTGGCTTAAAGTGTCTTCCTGACCGAGTCAAATGACTGATCCCTTCTTTTACCCACAAGTTGTCTTGTTCCCCGATTTCTTCCAAGTTCCTTTTCTCACATTTGTCACTATCGTACCATAAGTCTTCTGCCTGATCAATGCTTCGATCGTCTTCATACCAGACCGAGTTATCCATTTCTGAAGCCACCATTCCAAAATAGAATCTTTCTCAGGCTATTTCCCAATCATGCAAACTGACACATCTTCTATCGGCTGATATGAACCCCTTGGTTCCCCAATTTTGGTAATCAAAATGGACGGGTCAAACAAAGCTTCCTCTATCCCCAAGAAATAAATGCCCGGTGGTGGTGGGTACTGCATGGTGATTCGGTAGCGGGTTCTTGGTGACATTTGGCGGGTTGGCTGGAGGCTCGGATATTATTTTCTTGTCTATCAAATTTTGAATTTTGTGCCTCAACCTCAGGCATCGATCAATGGAATGCCCTTGCTCTTAATGGAACTTACAGTACAGATCGGATTTGAAGTTTAGAGGAAGTGGGTTTGGCCTTGGCCGTGGTTCCAACAAGTGAAGATGCCCCTTAGCTAGTAGCCTATCGAGAGCTGTAGATAGTGATACCCCTAGCTCTGAAAACTTTCTTAATGGCTTATCCCCCCCCCCCCTCTTCTTAGGTAGCTTTTTGTTACATCATACTTCTTCTCTAGTTCAATTAGAGCGTTTACATCCGTAGGCCCTGAATGATTTCCTGAATGCCCCCCTCCTATCCGGTAGTTTGGACGCCTATATCTATTAACTAGTTCCTCTCTCTTGATCACTCCTTGTATTGCATCTTCAATCCTGGTTCCTACATCAAATACCTCGGCGAAGGTGATGATTGATTGAAACCTCATCTTTTCTTGGTAGACAGGCTAGAGGTTTTTTATCATCATCCGAATTTGTTCTTTTTTGGTTGGTCTCTTAACCATTTTAGCTGCCTTCCCTCTCCAACGGCTTAAGTACTCAGCGAAAGATTCCTTGTTCCCTTGTCTGGTAGTCTTTAGATCCCTAACAGGAACATCCAAATCTTGATTATACTCATGCTGGGCCACGAATGACTTGAAAACTTCTTCCCAGATCCTGGTCTTGCCTGGCTCTAATGTAAGGTACTATGATAGAGCGGCTCCAGTTAATGTTTGTTGAAACAAAATAGCCATCAAGGTTATTCTCAAGCCACTTGGCTTGAAGGCCCCTATGCACATTCGGATATGACTTCGGGGGTTTTCGGTTCCATCAAATTTGTCAAACACTGGCATCTTGAACCCGGTGGATAAAGTCTCATGGACCCTGTCATATAGCCCTTCCAACTCTAGCAGGTAAGTATTGACCCCTTCGGCTTTGCGCATTACCCTCTCCAGCTTTTCTACTTTCTCAGCCATTACCCTTTCTTTTTCAGCCTTCTCTTTCTCTATCCTTTCCCTCTCTGCCCGGTATTTCAGCTCTTTCTAGATCATCAAATCAATCCTCCTCTCTAACAGGCAGAGGAGGATCGACGACTGGTGGGCTAGCTATGGATGGCTATCACGCCATTGTTTCCATCATGGTCATTATCCTAGTCATCTGTCCTGCCTATTGTTCCACTATGGCCCTTAACTCTGCTATCTCTCTTGCGTTTGCTTCTTGTGCCATCTCTCTTCTGACTAGTCTTGTAGTAGAATCTCTGTACCAAATAGTGCTTGCGATAGGTTCTATTTTTCACCTACAACCATGTATTTCTTAATTTAATTTTGGTTTTTGAAAGAGAGAATTTACCAATTAACTTTACCAAATGTTATGATGATACATGAATGGTTCATATGTCACACGGATGCGATGCATGTGTGCGTGTGTGCCTATTCTATATGCCAAAGGAAAGAAAATCCTAATCCTATCACATAAACATATAAGCACATAAAATCCTCCTCCATGTCAAGTGTGCTAATTTCTCCTTTCATTATGATCCTCGCTACCCTTTCAAAGATTGGGTGTTTTATTTGGAAAATGTTTCTCGGATGATAAAATTTTTCTTTGTGCATTTTGAGGATATTTAAACATTCCCTTGAGATTTCTGTTTTGAAAATAATTCCCAAGACCCTTTTTTTTATTTCCCTTTGAGGATGTGAAAACATTTTAAAAAAACAATGATCGGGTCGAAGCTTTGCTTTGAAATGCATTTTGAAAAGTGTTTCTTTCAAAATCAATTCCTAAGAATTTTTTTCGGATGATCGTGAAAACACATCTTAACAAAGATTAGTTTGGAGCTTTAATCAAAAAGTGAACCCCAAAGGCCTTTTGTTTTTGAAAGGGTGGTTGAAAACTTTGGAATAAAATTTGGCAAAAATCTATTCGCTTTCAAAGATGAATTTAAAATTCTTTGGGTAGTAGGATCACATGATCGAATCATTACCGTACTCTTCATGGATCGGATGCATACAAGGTCAATGATGCTTAGCTAAACATGATATAAGAGATGTAATCTTATAATCAAAGCATGTTCTCAAATGTCATAGGACATGAAGAAGGAATTTCTCAAAAATAATTAAGAGGTTACACATCTTCATCAAACAAGCATCGTCATCATCCCAAGTAATCCCTTCCGGGCATACAAAACTCCCTAGCACATAATCCTAATCAAGAATTGATTTCCTATGATTGAAAGGTTCTATGAAAGTTATTATGCAAAGGCTAGGTTTTGGTCAAATAAGGGACCCTTGACACACACCCAATAGGATGCTTCATATACCAACACATGGTACGAGATCAAAGGTGATCACACAGTCCCATGATGGCTTGACCGACCGAGTTGCCCCGAGCCTCCAAGGTCATAGTTCCGTGCAATCAACTAGCGAGACATGCAAGTGTAATGCAACGGGCACACAAAAATTAATTAATTCTATTAAAAGGATGCTTTCGAGTCTAATCCTCGAGTGAATCCAAAATCAGAAATTTTGGTCTGCAAAACCAGAGATTCTAGGTTCGATCCCCAGCAGAGTCGCCAGATTGTGGATACCTGCATTTGGGTCCACTTTTAATTTTAAAACAATTTTTAAAACAAATACCAAGAGTCGCCACTTAATGTTTTAAAGAAAAATTAAGAAACCATTTTAAAAGCAAACCGATTTTTTGTGGAACCAAAGATAAACTGGGTCCGGGGATTATGGAATGAAAGGGGAAGGAGCCCGGTGGACTAAAACACCCCCTTTCATCCTATCTCGTTATAGGCCTCAACATCCTTTTTAATCGAATTATTAATCTAAGCATGCCCTCAACTAATACATATGTATGTATACATTACAAAAGCATGTCAAAAAGGATGCAAGATTGCTAATGATAAAACATCATCCAAAACCATGTAATTCAATTAGCAAGCAATATGATCTGCAATAGGGAACTAGAGAACTTACCTGGGATCCCGCCGCAAATATTAAACGTGTGATGAATGCAAGGAAATAAAACCTAAGAAAAGATCTCTAATCACATATACACATAAGGCAACACCTAATCTAAGGTGTCACGCATGGAGTCAAAAATCAATTAAAATCAAAGAATAGAATAAACTAGAGAAGGGTTGAGGAATTGTACCTTGAAAGCGCAACAAAACAAAGAATAGTCCACATGCTTGGATCAATATATAATATCAATTCCAAAATAACACATCCAAAGATCTAGCTTAAATCTATCAAGCATAGGAAGGGTTGACGTAATTATGAAATCTTTATAAGTAGGTAGAAATACAACACTTCCATAGATATGCAAGTCTGAACTAGGAGCCAATGCAATGTCCATATGGGGATGATGTAATCCCAACATGATCATAAAGAACCCATGGTTATGTTCAATTAGGTTCAACCAAATCCAACTTTAACCAAGAACTAGTTCTAATCACAAGCATCAACATACATGAATGAATGCATGGACATAGACATGAACATGAACAAGAATGAGATATGAATTATTCATTAATTTGGATTATTTAGCCTCTAGATTTAAACTTGATTGACATTATTTAAGACATGGTTTAGATCTTAGGTCATTAGGAATCCATCATATTAGAGTTATTCAAGTTTTATTAAAACAATGACAGAATTGTAAGAATTACTGAGAGCAAACCAGACTTTCAAAATTAGAAATAACATACTTTCAACAGTTGGATCCTAATGATATTTGAGTATGTTATGCCTCTGTGAGTGTAGTTTCTAACCCAAAAAGAAAATCAAAAGTCCAAAGGTTGAATCTCTGGGAATGGGGTCATAACTAGACATCACTCAGGAATTTGCGACTCTTTGTCTAGAGTTTTTGTATGATTTTCTAAAAATAGTAAAAAAAATCAGAAACGCTTTGATCTTTTTAGGGGATCTTCCTAACACATTGAAATACATAGAAAATTTATTTGAGGGTAAAAAAACTTGATTAAGGCTCTGATTTACTCATTTTCAAACGAGCTTACTGTTCTGAAATTTTGGACAGAGAACAACCTACTCACAAATCATAAGGTCAAACCCTCCAAGGTATAAAATTTTATCAAAACAAACATTCTATTGGTACATATATGGGTTATGAACACTCCCCAATTGGTATCATTCAAATCCAACATGCCATGATTTAATTAAAAATCTTTGATCACGGTTGGTTAATGAACTCACTGCACCATTCTTGAATTAGTGTTTATAGTTTGAATCTGTCACGCCCCGAAGTACCAAAAATAGGGAAAAATAAATTTCCTTTATGGGTTCGTAGACACGTGACTGGTTGTGAGTGTCACCTGATTGTCCAAACATGCTTATAACAATAATGTGATATAGGAAAGTGACTAAGTTCAGCGGAAGCAGAAATTTAAAACATCCAAGTCTTACATCAGTAGTATATTACAGGCCAAAAAGATATCCAAAAGATACATATTATAAGACCAGCTAAACTATTACATCACTAACATAATAGTAACAGAACTATAACAAAAGGAAAAACTCCAAAGTCTTCAGCTGGCGAAACCGTAGCCTTCCTCGTAGTAATCTTCACCAGCATAGTCTTCAGTAGTATAGTCAGCATCTTGATAGCAGTCGGCTCCGTCTAGACCTGCAAAGGCTGGACGTGGAAGGTCCAGCGGCATAAAAAGCCGTTAGCGGTTAAGCTAAGTGAGGGCCCCCTTAAGGTTACCACCACTTAAGGTAAGTTATTCTTCATCTCTTCTTATTTCCGGAAACCATATCTCGTTCATCATTTCTAATTCTCGATACTATGTCTTGTTCGTCTTTTCTTATTCTCAAAACCAAGTCTTATTTACACCCAATCATTCCTTTTGAAACTTAACCCAGAACTGAACTGACCAATGACATTGAATGAAAGAAGACTTAACTCCAAACGCATTTACTGGTCAAGAAAGTAAAACACTCAACAATGAATAGTTAACTGTCGCCCAATTGGCACTCGAACTGTCGCCCAAAATGGCATAAGTGTGCGGGACATTAACAATCTCTTGGTCGAACACGTCATGCCGATCCTCAGGTCGCCCGCACGTTACCGAACACGTCATGCCGATCCTCAGACCAAGGGTACGGGAAATTAATAATCACTTGGACGAACACGTCATGCCGATCCTCAGGTCACCCGTACATAACCGAACACGTCATGCCGATCCTCAGTCCAAGGGTGCGGAAAAATAATCAACCACTTGATCGAACACGTCACGACGATCCTCAGGTCATCCGCACTTGACCGAACACGTCATGCCGATCCTCAGATCAAGGAACAAAACATAACTCACCAATCGACACCATGGATTTACCGAAAGACCAGTTTTGCAAGAAATATCCAAACGCGACACGAAAGTTCACGAATCAACTTTACCGGTAGTCACACGACTTGAAACGAGGCCCAATGTCCCTTATTCGCATTAAATCTGTTATCGAAGGTTTTATCATTATTTACGCGTTCGCACGTTTCGTAGTTTAGTTCATTAATATCATCCATTTATAACCGTTAATATTTTGCTATACGTCCGACATTCCGTTTTCCTCTCAATATACTTACGATGGAAACTTTCCCGATCATTTATCATCGCAATAATCGTGCCATACAATATACTTATAGTTTGGGTATGAACTTTCAACAGTCATTAAACTATATTCATAACAATAGAAAACATAGCACGTAGCTCATGGATTTATAATCATGGATTTAATACCAATAAACATATAGATGAAACCCTTAACATACTCATCTATGCGATAGCTCTACCATAGCACAAGATTTTTATAACAACACAGGTACTGGAAAACTAGCATCAACAATCAACACCATGCATAACAAGACATCATACAAAAAGCTACACAATCTGCCAGGATACATTTTCACTGTGTTGGCTGAATTAACATGATTTATTTGGGCATGATAAATTGCTTTGTAGATCAAACTCAAAACTAAAACATTATAGATGATAAGAATATCTTCATGTACAAAAAAAATCTAACTTCAATTACATTTTTGAGCTACTCACACTATTTATTTTACAAGACATTTCTTATATCTCGGACTGTTCTGTCCCAGATTTATAATACTGCATTGTACGTGAATTTCACCTATGAAGGAGGGGTTTTTAGACTGAGCTATAGAAGGGTAATTTGTAGATATATGCGATAGATTTCTCCATAAAAAAACCTAGCTTAATTCTCATTTTTGAGCTACACAAAACATTCATTTTACTAAACTATGTTCTGCTGAGAGTTTCAGTTTCTCAGATTTATAACTCTGCGTTGTACATGCATTTCACCCATGAAGGAGTGATTTCTAGACTAAGCTATAGAAGCGTTATTTGTAGATAAATGCGTTAGCTTTTACCACAAAACAACTTAGCTTAATTCGGATTTTTGACCAGCACAAAACATTCATTTTACTAACTATGTTCTGCTGAGAGTTTCAGTTTCTCAGATTTATGGATTTGTCTTGCATGTCATGAAAACTTCAACACATCAACATCAAACTTCTACTAAATATTAGTACATATTATGTGGGTTATAAATTGAGTTAGATTACTCACAACAACTTGAAACTAAGCTTGGATTGTTGATTTGAGCTTGATGGAGCTTGAACTCAACTTCACTAGTGAACTTCTTCTCCTTCTAACTTTTTATTTCTTCTCACTTTTTCTCATGAACCACCCAAGTCCTAATTTTCTCTCCAAAAATTCAGATTGTGATCTAACTAAGAGAGTGTAGTGTGTGCATGTGCTTGTTTATATAGAATTTCCATATGCTAGGTGTCCTTTGCATGTTGCATGCTTAGGACATGTGTCCATTAAGTGGACATGTGTCCAAGAGGGTGGCATGTGGTTGCCACATGGCCGACCATGTGGGCCCACCTCGGGTTGTGTGCCACTTCCTCGGTTTACGTGCAAAAGTTCCTCGGTATGCGTGTCAGTCTCGAAGTACGTGCAAACTGGTATTATTTCTAATGTCCAGGTTCGGGTACGGGACTAAGTTAAATCTTATTATGGTCGAGTCGGTATGGTTACTACAGGCTATATGGTAATAATACAACAGGTCCATACCGTCACGTAATTAAGATAATAATATAATAATATAGTGGGTCCAATACAAAAAATTACAGGTGTTACATCTTCCACCACCTATCAAAGGATTTCGTCCTCGAAATCTAGATTTTTCTAGGTCTTAGAAAGTACAAGGTACTAATAATATCTCAGATTTTAAGGTTATGAGGTTCCCACTAGCTAACTAATCAGACCTTCTTAAAAATTCTTTCAAACGTCCAAACTTCTTTGCTAAAACAATGCAAAGTGAAATTCATAGTTTTAACATTGAATATGGCACCTTTGGTCTTTCATCTTGTTCATTGCTGAGATTGATTTGGTGATCTGCAAGTTCTCTTTCGGGATCTTCTTTGTGGTGGAACCTTGTTCTGAGTTCCTCGTTCTGGACAATCTTTGCGCACACGTCCAGTCTTTCCACAATTAAAGCACTGTGCGTATCAACTTGTGAGATGTTTCGGTGCTTTGCATTCTTTGAAGTGATGTGTAGATATTCCGCAGCTATCCCAGATATCACGTTGCTTTGGATGTGTCTGAACGGCAGTCTGATGAACTTTCCTTTCATTGTTTCTTTGCCTCTTGTGATGATTCTTGATGTATCTAGAGTTTTCCTCAATGATTGTGGGCTGCATTCGAGTAGTTGTTCGGGATACTGGTTTGTTTCTTCTGTGTCGTTAATCGGGCAAGATTCTTGCCTCTCAGCTTTTTGATGCGATGGTTGAGAAGTCTAGTTGGTCTCACGATTGTCTTCTATAACTTGTAGGGGTCGTGGCGTCCTTTTAAGCGTGTTATTGTGATTGAGTTCCTTTGCGTGTCGTCATGAAATCGTCGTGGAGTTTTGGCATCGTAGGTGATGGCACAAGTCATCAAGCAATTTCTCCATGCATTAATTAATACCAAGCATATAAGTTGTTACTGGTAATTGGAGTAGGATTGAATTCACTTGTAAGGAGTTAAATTCATAACAAAATGAATACTCATTATATACTGAGTTAGAAACGAAGAGGTACGTGATCAATCACTTGTAGGATCACAATGTATAGAATGAGTATCTGAGAATAACCATTAGATGATTACTATAGGACAATCATAGTAATACAATGACTGTAGGCGCAAGGCCTCCCAGGTAGGACATAAGAATTCCTTGTTTCATGAGCCAATAATTTAGGTGAAGCCTTAATGATAAAAGTCAAGGTTACCAATAAGAAGAATTTGTGAAATGAAAGGAAATGAAGTCTAATTTACAAAGGGTACAAAGAGATCCTTCGTAATAATGTCAAGGGATACGCACTTGCAAAAGTTGGTCAAACGGTTGACAGTCCAAACGATTTACAAAGATTGATTTAACAGATCATAAGTCCAAATGACTTATAATGATTGGTTTATAAATGAATTATTGGAATCAATTTTCATGGTGATAAGTCCAAAGAGGTGACTTATAGCATTAGAAAGCAAATGAATTCACAATTGGATTTATCACTGATCAAAATGATCCAAAATCTTGTTAAGTGAAATCAAAGAGGACAATGAATAACAGTCAATTAGTGAAACAATAAAGGACATCCCAAGGTTCATCATAAGGATAATTGATCTAACGCAACCAATGGTAGAAAATAGTGGGTTTACTCAAAAGGAGTTAAATTAGAAAGATGAATATAATTACTCAGCCTTACATGGTTTTAATTTATAACGTAGGCAGGGTCAGAGATGCATTTCTTCAGCGTGTTGATTGGACATCGATGTTGTAAACCTGAAACGTGTCTTCCCTTGGTAGGCCCTATGCGATCTGATCATTGGCTTGAAGGTGGAATGCAGTACTCATCTTCACTAATGTTCGCGGTGCGAGTCGTTCGTTGTTATTAAACGTGGTCGATGTCAGTAGTCTAGGAGGTTGTTTGATTTGTTGAAGGTATGTTCTATTCTTGCGTCTTCCATCGCCTCGGGATAAGTCAATATCTCATGTGCTCCTTGTAGTAGGGTTGACCTTGGTAGTGTAGAAGGTTGTCGCTTGAGTGGTCTAAAAAGTGATTCTGAATGGACGATATGGAGGTGTCTAAATAACTCGTTTCCATAGTCACTTGTGCTTGTGCCGTCAGCAGTCTTCCATAAGCCTTGTATCAGTCTTCCAAATACACTGGTGGGATCGATCTCCTTAGGTATTATGTTGCTTAGCCTTCTGGACTGGTCCTCAGTTGTTTGAGATGATTCATCCATTGCAGAGATCGAGAAGATTCTTCTATTCCTACGTATGAGTTCGTGTCTATAAGGTTTCTATCATACCTTATGTGAAGCAATCATAACCTGTTATATTTCACATTATGGTTATCATTATAATCCTGGTAGCTAGAATACAATGATTGAAACGATTGAACAGATTGACCCAAAATGAAGCCGAGTCCGAAAAGACAGATGATTCCTCATAGATAGAAGTATAATAGTAGAATGATGTGATCCATTCAAGAATAAAATGTAAATCTAACAATAATAGGATGACCGATTACTATGGAAGTAATCGTAGTATCTCAAGATTTGTAGGAAATGAAAGTAACTGATGGCATAAGGCCTTCAACGAATGAAATAAGAGTTAGGTATTTCATAAGTGAAATAGTCCAAATGAAACCCTACTGATAAAGAATAAGGTACCACCTGAGAGAGACAATAAGAGGTCAAGATGTACAGAGAGTACAACATTTTTGAGTTCCTAACAAAACAAGAATAGAGAACTCATTTAGAATTATTTCAAATGAAATGAACTTGTAAGAATTTGTTCAAGGGATAATAAGTCAAAAAGAATGACTTTGCAGTATTAGTAATCAAATTTATTTAGAATAATTTCAAAGACAGTGAGCTTTCAAGATTTAAGTTCAAAGAATATTAAGTCAAAATAATGACTTTCCAGTACTAGTGATCGAACTTGTTCTCAAAAGAATTTGTCAAAAATCGGATGATCAAGGTACATACTCAAGAATTGTTGACTAGGGCATTAAAAAAATCAAGGAAATGACTTACTTATCAAGGAGTGTATCACAATAATTATTGACGGTAATCGGAGCCACTTTACAAAATATATAGGTACCATTTTCAGAAGAAATGGCCATTAGAATAGAAGACATCGATTTACTCAAAAGGAGTGGAATGAGCAGAAAGGATGTAACTGCTTACTATGGTACTCCCTTACCATATCTAAGGTAAAGTCTGCCTCTCTTATTATCTATTAAGGCCCTCTAAGAACTCCTCAGGGTCCTCCTCCTCCTCCTCGATGGTAGCTGGATCTGCTTCGTGGTTCTGCTCAGGCATTGGTATCATCTTGTCCAAATCAACTGGTGGCGCTGGATGGTCGTGTACATCATCTCCTGCTCTCTGAAGATCGTCTACTGGGTCAACCTCCTCGATCGGCTCGTCGTTGCTACTTGCCGGATTATCCTCAATTGTCAGGTCATCGTCGTCATCTGTGTCGTCACCATTAGATGGGTCGTCTGCTGAGTGGTCACTGCCTGCAGAATCCTCTCCACTCGCTATGTCATCGTCGCTATCTGTATCCATTGGATCTGAATCGGCATTTGGCTCTGGTATGGGCTCGGGTGAGAATGGAAGTGTTGGTGCGGCCATGATAATCGGGAAGAGTATATCGTGATATAGTGCCTCGTCATGAGTCATGCTAATAGGCTCTTGGCGAATAAGTACGGTAGTCTCTAAAGCATGGATCGACTCGGGCGGAACTTGATCCGGATAATACAATGCATCGGTAAGCACAACTCTCCGTATGTCCTCCTCCAAGATATGCCTTGCCCTCTACCAGATCCGCTGTCGATATAGTATAGGGTCGGCAGGCTGGATACGACCGTCGCGATTATAGTGACCTCCGAAATCATCATGAACGAAGCTCGACTCCATAGTCATGCAAGAGGAGTTAACTTAGTGTTAGTACTAATATGAGATAAATCTTAGGCTCATAACTTAAGGTGTAGGACAATCAGTGAGCGCGTCTAAACCTAAAGCTCTGATACCAAAAATCCCTGTCACGCCCCGAAGTACCAAAAATAGGGAAAAATAAATTTCCTTTATGGGTTCGTAGACACGTGACTGGTTGTGAGTGTCACCTGATTGTCCAAACATGCTTATAACAATAATGTGATATGGGAAAGTGACTAAGTTCAGCGGAAGCAGAAATTTAAAACATCCAAGTCTTACATCAGTAGTATATTACAGGCCAAAAAGATATCCAAAAGATACATATTATAAGACCAGCTAAACTATTACATCACTAACATAATAGTAACAAAACTATAACAAAAGGAAAAACTCCAAAGTCTTCAGCTGGCGAAACCGTAGCCTTCCTCGTAGTAATCTTCACCAGCATAGTCTTCAGTAGTATAGTCAGTATCTTGATAGCACTCGGCTCCGTCTAGACCTGCAAAGGCTGGACGTGGAAGGTCCAGCGGCATAAAAAGCCGTTAGCGGTTAAGCTAAGTGAGGGCCCCGTTAAGGTTACCACCACTTAAGGTAAGTTATTCTTCATCTCTTCTTATTTCCCGAAACCATATCTCGTTCATCTTTTCTTATTCTCAAAACCATGTCTTATTTAAACCCAATCATTCCTTTTGAAACTTAACCCAGAACTGAACTGACCAATGACATTGACTGAAAGAAGACTTAACTCCAAACGTATTTACTGGTCAAGAAAGTACAACACTCAACAATGAATAGTTAACTGTCGCCCAACTGGCACTCGAACTGTCGTCCAAATGGCATAAGTGTGCGGGACATTAACAATCTCTTGGTCAAACACGTCATGCCGATCCTCAGGTCGCCCGCACGTTACCGAACACGTCATGCCGATCCTCAGACCAAGGGTACGGGAAATTAATAATCACTTGGACGAACACGTCATGCCGATCCTCAGTCCAAGGGTGCGGAAAAATAATCAACCACTTGATCGAACACGTCACGACGATCCTCAGGTCGCACTTGACCGAACACGTCATGCCGATCCTCAGATCAAGGAACAAAACATAACTCACCAATCGACACCATGGATTTACCGAAAGACCAGTTTTGCAAGAAATATCCAAACGCGACACAAAAGTTCACGAATCAACTTTGACCGGTAGTCACACGACTAGAAACGAGGCCCAATGTCCCTTATTCGCATTAAATCTGTTATCGAAGGTTTTATCATTATTTTACGCGTTTGCACGTTTCGTAGTTTAGTTCATTAATATCATCCATTTATAACCGTTAATATTTCGCTGTATGTCCGACATTCCATTTTCCTCTCAATATACTTACAATGGAAACTTTCTCGATCATTTATCATCGCAATAATCGTGCCATACAATATACTTATAGTTTGGGTATGAACTTTCAACGGTCATTAGACTATATTCATAACAATAGAAAACATAGCACGTAGCTCATGGATTTATAATCATGGATTTAATACCAATAAACATATAGATGAAACCCTTAACATACTCATCTACGCGATAGCTCTACCATAGCACAAGATTTTTATAACAACACAGGTACTGGAAAACTAGCATCAACAATCAACACCATCCATAATAAAACATCATACAAAAAGCTACAATATCTGCCAGGATACATTTTCACTGTGTTGGCTGAATTAACATGATTTATTTGGGCATGATAAATTGCTTTGTAGATCAAACTCAAAACTAAAGCATTATAGATAATAGGAATATCTTCATGTACAAAAAAATCTAACTTCAATTACATTTTTGAGCTACTCACACTATTTATTTTACAAGACATTTCCTATATCTCGGACTGTTCTGTCCCAGATTTATAATACTGCATTGTACGTGAATTTCACCTATGAATCAGGGGTTTTTAGACTGAGCTATAGAAGGGTAATTTCTAGATATATGAGATAGCTTTCTCCATAAAAAAACCTAGCTTAATTCTCATTTTTGAGCTGCACAAAACATTCATTTTACTAAACTATGTTCTGCTAAGAGTTTCAGTTTCTCAGATTTATAACTCTGCGTTGTACATGCATTTCACCCATGAAGGAGTGATTTCTAGACTAAGCTATAGAAGTGTTATTTGTAGATAAATGCGTTAGATTTTACCACAAAAAAACCTAGTTTAATTCGGATTTTTGAGCTGCACAAAACATTCATTTTACTAAACTATGTTCTGCTGAGAGTTTCAGTTTCTCAGATTTATGGATTTGTCTTGCATGTCATGAAAACTTCAACACATCAACATCAAACTTCTACTAAATATTAGTACATATTATGTGGGTTATAAATTGAGTTAGATTACTCACAACAACTTGAAACTAAGCTTGGATTGTTGATTTGAGCTTGATGGAGCTTGAACTCAACTTCACTAGTGAACTTCTTCTCCTTCTAACTTTCTATTTCTTCTCTCTTTTTCTCATGAACCACCTAAGTCCTAATTTTCTCTCCAAAAATTCAGATTGTGATCTAACTAAGAGAGTGTAGTGTGTGCATGTGCTTGTTTATATAGAATTTCCATGTGCTAGGTGTCCTTTGCATGTTGCATGCTTAGGACATGTGTCCATTAAGTGGACATGTGTCCAAGAGGGTGGCATGTGGTTGCCACATGGCCGACCATGTGGGCCCACCTCGGGTTGTGTGCCACTTCCTCGGTTTATGTGCAAAAGTTCCTCGGTATGAATGTCGGTCTCGAAGTACGTGCAAACTGGTATTATTTCTAATGTCCAGGTCCGGGTACGGGACTAAGTTAAATCTTATTATGGTCGAGTCGGTATGGTTACTACAAATACAACACGTCCATACCGTCACGTAATTAAGATAATAATATAATAATATAGTGGGTCCAATACAGAAAATTACAGGTGTTACAGAATCAATCTTGATCCATGGTTCTAGAGAGAATTAAGATCAAGTATGATTATGGTTTTTCAAAAGTATAATGAAATATAAAAGAGATTCATGGATTTAGCCTTGAATGATCTCCCTCATAAACCTCATGTTGAGGATCTAGTAAGAGAACTTCAAGGTTTTACTCAATCCTATGAACTTTGAATAGTTAAAATATAGAATTAAATTAGACTTACATCTAATTCCTCTCTCAAACATATGATCCTTGAGGAATATAGATTTAATTCTCCTCCCAAATTAATGGTCCTTGGAGGTTGTATATGATCAAAACCTATGTGAACCCCATAGAAAATGGAAGCAAATCTATGAGACTCAATTTTGAAGACTCATACCATGGACCAAGACTTAAACCCAACAAACAACATATGAATATAACTATGACCCAACCTTAACGTCCTTATTAAACCATAGATTATGGGAGACTAAGAGATCAACCCCAAAGAAATCTCATGAGATATTAGAGATCCCATAGATTTCCAAAGGAAGAATTAACGAGAATGAAATAAAATCAAAGTTTATAAAATCTCCTCATGAACTAGTTTTTGTTTGAAACCCAAGGCTAATTTAAATCAAAACCAATGAATAATTATGAAATTCAATCACAAATTCTATATGGTGTGTAATGAAATGGGGTAAGAAGAGAGGTTTTGAAAATGTGTAATGATCCTTAACTATGAATTTATGATTGAATTAGACTAATTCTCTACAAGATTAGGAGGTCACCTCTTATAACCTCAAGAAATTCTTAATTGTTGGATGAAGATCTTCCAAATTCTTCAATCTTTTCTTCAAATTCTTCAAAGTTTTCTTCAAGACTCCTTGTTTGTCTCTCAATTCTCTCTCTAAATTCAATATATGTATCAATGGAGGATGGTAGAAGAAGAAGATCCCCCTAATGCAGGTGAAAAACTCTTTATATAGACCTTTCTCATACGGTTAATTGGGTAAATTCGGATGGAAACCCATGTGCAAGAATATTCTATACGTATTTGAAACAAAACAGTCTGTTACATGCGCGACACTCACTAAGTTGTCAGTGAAGCCGCGGCGGCACTCAGTGAATGCCAGTGTGGCACATAGTGAGTGCTGCCGGCAACTTCACGTGCCGCAACCAACAGAATTTTCACTATTTTTGATTTTTCAAATCATTTCTTAACTCACACTCAAGTACTAATGTATTCATGTATTAATATACTCATATACTTTAGTATGCTATACCAATATACCATATATATACCCATATATTAGTATATACTCCATTTTTTTCTTCCCTTTATATTCTTTTCAAATCCTTATTTATTATTTATTTTTTGAAAATGATTTCCCCGACTGTGTCTCTCATACGTTCTTCCATATCCGGGTTTTCCCAGAATCACCCAATTCTCCTCTTTTCTTCTTGATTTTGAAAACTTAATTGAAGAATCTTCGAAAGACTTGAATTCTTTGGGAAAATCTTTGAATTTCACCAGTCATTGTCGTCATCGGTCTTCAGAGGTAACCAACCCTGGATTCAACGGTTGGTCAAAATTGGGGTGTCTACATCAACATGCCCCAATTTCTTACAGATATTTCACACCAAAGTTTGGTGGCAAACTCCCATGTGTCATCGGTTGTATGTTGGGCACAATAGGGTAGTCTCCCCAGAGTAGGTATTTCTCCTTTGACTTCTTGTACTGGAGCTTGAACCTTGTGAAAATGTCCTCTTAGAGAACCCTTGCCCCTTCCCCTTATCCTCATATGCCCATTTACCTTGTTGCCCTTGTCTGAATTTCTCAATATCCTTCTCCACTATTAATGCCACATCTTATATATCGGCCACATTCCGGTGTTGATGGGTATCAACACGGCTGCGAATGTTATCCCTCAATCCTTCCTCAAACTTTCAAGCTTTGTCTACTTCCTTGGGAACATAACGGTATCCAAAATTAAGTAAAGCATTATACCTTGTAGCATATTCATTGACAGTCATATACCCGTGCTACAAATTTGAAAATTCCCGCCTCAATTATGTTTTTGCAAATGCCAAAAAATATCTTTTGTTGAACTCTCTTTCAAATCTCCTCCACGTCTCTAGTAGTCCTTGAGCAATTTGATTACTCAACCAACTATGAGCTCCCCCTTTAAGAGTATCGGTGGCACACATAATCTTTTCAACGTCTGTACAATCCACAGCTCAGAAAATACGTTCTATATCCATTAACCAACGATCAACCAATGAAGTATCCGGACCTCCATCAAATTGAATTGGTTTCCATTTGTAAAATTGTTCAATGATCCCCCATGCATGTCGTGGATTTTCAGGTCTAATCTCACCCATTGGCAGCTCCTACAAAATTACTCACAATATCCTTTAAGTGATTCGATCTTAAATGTGGAGAATGTTCTCGGTTTGGGTCTGCCATTTCTTAACTATCAATTAAATCCGCATGAATACAATGCATGCTATGCCAATATACATGGAACAATCATATCCCCACATTCTATGCATTCATGATGTGCATCCAATTATTCATCATAATCAAGTTCACTCAAGTTGTCGTCTCTTGTACCCAAAGTTCTAAGCATATTGCTATGATACCACTAAATGTCACGCACCGGAACTACATATACGATTCTAGGATATGTGGCACGCCACCAAGGCTCCCATTATACTTCTAAAGATCCATTATTAAACTTAAAATCAGAGTTATATAAAGTCTAACCCATTTTAAACACTTTTAAAACAAGCCATTTTGAAACAGAGTAATCCACTCGACAGATCGAGGACCTGGTCGACTAGAAATGCAATATGCAGAGAGTACTATTTTGGGAACCCCTGGTCTGGTCAACTGATTGATCCGGTCGACTAAGATCTTAGAGGCCCAGTCGACTAAACCTTGCGCCCAGTCGACTGGACGTTGCTAATACAAAATGTCCCGTTCTAGAACACTTTCTGGTCGACTGAACTAGGACTCCAATCGACTAGATTAATTAGCCAGCAGAACCCAATTCTATAGCAACATTCACCTTAACCAAAACTAAACCATACACGCCCAACACCTGGAAAATGCGACCAAAATGCAACTAACATAATACAAATCATAAACCACCTGAATTAACTTACTACCAAACTATTACATGACTCAAGTGAATGAATTTACATAATCCGTTAACCAACAAACATTATCTTGAAGTTCACAAACTATCTTTCCATAAACCAACAAACTAAGCTATTAACATGATTTCCTCAAGTATAAACCAAATCCAACCATATTACCAGTTTTAAACAAAATGAAAGTTAACCATCTACACAAGATATTATCTATATTAACTAAGCCAAATTCCCAACACCCACGTTGCCTCGCCAATTTCATTTCTTCATTTCTTTGAGCCTTTTCCTTTATCATCTACAATGGTTATTCAATAACCACTACACTATATCAGCTATATGCTGGCGAATGCCAGCAATTATATACATGAATAATATACATGCTCAATCTCATCTTTCTACACATAACTATGGTCTCCAGGAACGCAAGTACTGCCACCTTTTCATGTTAGCCCGCAACTACTCTATTAGTCCGCGTGACTAACTGAGATCCACACCTCTTCCTTTCAATCGTGCTACCTCAGGACCAATTTCGGCACCTGGTCTCATCACTTCGATGGCAAATACAAGTTCCACTTTGACCCAAATATACAACTCAACATGCGCATATAAATTCATCACATCATACTTTCGCCATATCAAGGGTCTTATTAACCACATGGGTTTGCCCAATAATAATTAAACATGCTAAATTATATAAATAGACATCCTAATCATCACAAAGATAATCTCAAATAATGAATTATCCAATTTCCATAATTATTGCCACTCACATCAAGGATTTCACTCCTTGTAGCCAAATTAAAAGTCTAATAATATCCAGGTACAATTCCTATACAAAAATTATAGATTATGTGCTAAACTCCCGAATTGGGGCGTAGAAAAGTGTCTCAAAATGCAATAAGATTTATACCACCGTGTTAGACTCACCTCCAGGAGTCCGAATATATAGCTTGTTTTGAAATTGATCGTCAAACGGTGCGTCGTTTGTCGTCGTGAACGTCGTCGTCGAAACCGTCGAATTTCATACAAAATTCTTCTGTAAATGCCTAACTTAATCTAATGACAGAGATGACTCAAGTGATGAGACTGTGGATATCGCAGGTTATACTTTCTTTTACCCACAGCTTTTTCAAAATCAATTTTTTAAAACAAATGAGTCGCCACTTAATTTTTAAAAGGAAAAATTAAGAAACCATTTTAAAAGCAAACTGATCTTTTGCGAAACCAAAGATAAACTGGGTCCGGGGATTATGGAATGAAAGGGGAAGGAGCCCGGCGGACTAAAACACCCCCTTTCATCCTATCTCACGATAGGCCTCTACTCAACATCCTTTTTAATCAAGTTATTAATCTAAGCATGCCTTCAATTAATACATATATAGGTATACATAACACAAGCATGTTGAAAGGGTGCAAAATTGCTAACGGTAAAATATCATTCATAAGTCACATAATTCAACTAGCAAACATCATGATATGCAATAGAGAACTAGAAAACATACCCGGGATCCGGCCGCGAATATCAAACGTGCAATGCATGCAAAAATAAACCTAAGAAAGGTCTCTAACACATATATACACATAAGGCAAAACCTAAGCTAAGGTGTCGCACATGGGGTCGAAAAATCAATTAAAATCAATAAAATAGATTAAACTAGAGAAGGGTTGAGAAATTGTACCTCAAAGCGCTACAAAACAAAGGTTAGTACACATGCCTTAGACAAGATATAATATCAAAAGGTAATTAATCATAGGTCATGTTCAATTAAATTCAACTAAGTCCAACTTCATCCAAGAACTAGTTCTAACTATAAGCATCAATGTACATGAATGAATGAATGATTATGAACAAGGATGAGACATGAATTTATTCACTAATTTGGATCCCTAAGCCTCTGGGTTTAATCTAAATTATCATTATTCAAAACATGGTTTGAGTCCCAAGACATTAAGAGACCATTTGAGTTGAAATAAATAAGATTAGACAAAAACAGTAGCAGTTTTTTGTGATTTACAGAGAGCAGACCCGACGTTCAAAAATGGATATAAAATACTTTCAACGGTTGGATCTTACTGATTTTTGGATATGTTATGCCTCTGTGAGTCTAGTTTCTAACCCAAAAAGAAAATCGAGGTTTCAACGGTTAGATCTCCGGGAATATGAAAAATACTAGACCTCACTCAGGACTCTGCAACTCTCTGTCCAGAGATCTTGTATGATTTTCTAAAAATAGTAAAAAAATGAGAAACGAGGTTTATCTTAAACTCTTCAAAGTTGAATTTATCTTAAACCCAAAGCTAATTACATCCAAATTGATGAAATTTCATGAGATTCAATCACAAGTTCTTGGTGGTGTGTGATGAAATGGGATAAGAAGAGAGGTTTTGAAAATGTGAAAAAGTTCCTAGAACTATGAACTTGTGATTCAATGATCCTAATTCTATCAAGGATTAAGAGGTTACCTCTAGGACCTCAAGTATTTCTTCAACTTCTTGTGAAGACCTTCCAAGATTTCCCAAATTCTCTTCAAGATTCTTCAAATTCTTCAAGCTCTTCAAGAAATTCTTCTTCTCTCTCTCTAAAAATCTATATGATTCTTGTATATATGTATCTCTTGATTTTCAAGTTCAAGTCCTCCAAATGGAAGAGGAGGTTTTGTTTATATAGGCCTTTATTCCAGGGATAGATGGGTAAATTCGGGTGGAAACCCATGTGCAAGGTTTTCTTCTAGAACATGTGAGAAGATGCAGTCTGTTACAGCCAGCGGCACTCGCTGGGTGCCGGTGGCACTCACTGAGTGCCGGGCGGCACTCGCTGAGTGCCGGGCGGCAATCAGTGAGTGCCGCCGCGTTTTCCGCGTGCCGGGGCTAACAGAATTTTGTCCCTCTTTTTGATTTTTCAAAAGTATGTTGGTGTAAACAAAATTTTTTTATTTTATGTATGTATATATTTGCATTAAGATCCCCCATGTGCATGGTATATTTTTGAATATACTATTTCTTTTTTGTATTTTCTCTTTTTCAAAAATCTTTTCATTTATTTTGTTCTTCCTTTTTTCAAGAAAACTCCCTCTTTCTCTCTTTTTTTTTTGTTTTTTGTTTATAAGTTCTCCTTTTTTTTTTTCTTTTTCTTTAAAATAAAATGGATTTCTAGACTGGGTTTCTCACACGTTCTTCATCGTTCGGGTTTCCCTCCCGAATGCCTGAATCCTCTCCCTTTATCATTTTTATTATTTTCTAATTTTTTTTTTTCTTGAAGACTTTGAATTTCTTGGGAAAATCCTCGAATGTCACGGATATCATCATCATCGGTCTTTGAGAGGTAACCAATCCCTGGATTTGACGTTTGGTCAAAATTGAGGTGTCTACAGAGACCTCCCTACATTTTATCAATTTTGCAATTATACCCCTACTAGTCAATGAAACTTATTAAAATTATCCCAAACTTAAATGGGTATTTGTCTATGTCACGTATGGTCCCGCAAGTGGTCCTACATCATTTTATGAAGTTGCAAATTAACCTACTAATTATGCAACGTGTCCATTCGCCCTCACAAAGGTACCCCTAACGAACCACAAAAGTGATCTCTAACAATTAACATGCTATAAAATCAACATATTAAAATAGTCACATATGCCTTAATAAATAGTTAAGCACATAATGATTATTTTCCATATATGTCCCATCACACGGGGACATATCATAACTATCCCAAATTGGAACTACCACTTGGCCTATCTCTGAATTCCAAACTAGACACCCCTAAATCACCTTAGTAAGTTAATACTCACATAACACAAGTAATCACATCATTAATTAAATATTGGTATGCATGCTAAATGCAATTAAATTTGGCTCGCGAGAGCAGGTGTTTCACAATACAACCCTATGGGGTTTGGCACTCTCTCTCTCCTCCCCCTGATTTCTCTCACGCTTTCTCTCTCTAGGCCATCACCAAGAGCCTTGAGATTTAGCATGTGAATGCAATGGAGATTGCTCTAGTAGTCTTCTACGACCAACTCAAAGCATAAGAGAGTACACGGAAGCAAAGAAGGAACAGCAGTTCATGGGGTTTCTTGTTGGGCTCGTAACAACGCCAAATATCAATCCGTTGGGCTATATTCTACTAGGTAAGACCTAAACTCGACTCCATGCTTGGGTGCATGATTTATCTACATTGGTATCAGAGCCTATATGTTGTAGATTCACTCGTTTGTCGCCCAAACCAAATCTGCCATGGAAGCTTTGCAAGCTTTTATGGCCTAACCTTATTTTTGTTTTTCTAAGTGGGTCTAATAGAAAACTCTAATATAAGTCCGAATTTTTTGATATGGTTGTGTCTGATATGGTCCCTGTAGTCCGTCTATAAAGTTCCATGGCTTGATTATCTCAAACAAGTGAGATATAGTAAAACCTAATTTTTTGGGTTTACAAAACTGAAATTTTTTCTCAACTTTGTTCCCATATTCTGGATGATTTAGGCATCCAATGAATTCATTTTTTGGCTTGATCGTGATCTACTCCATGAGAGCTTTCCAAGCATATATTATACTCAAGTTTTGAATCAAAATTGAAGGAGATACGAGATTGCAAAGTGAGGGGGTCACGCAGCCCCAAGGCTGCGTTTTAGGGTTCATAATGTAGAAGATGAACCAGAGATTGGCCACGCTCACTCTCGTTGAGGAAACTGGGGCCCACTCGCCATCCAGCGTTGGTTCGATGACTATGGGTCCGGCGAGTGGAGGTCCGTCTCTTGGCAGGGTCCATAATATATATTTAATATATTTTTATTGGAAAAGTAATATAATTATTTTATAATTAAAATAGTTTCTGTTATTAAAATAAATTGTTTTAATGTGTTAATCAATTTTAATTGCTTTAAAATTCTAGAAAAATATGGAAAATTCAAAAAAAAAATTCCTATATTATGGACATTGAGTGGGACTCTTAGATAATTTTTTAGAACATTGTAAGGGCCTCTTAGATAATTTTTTTGTAAATTGTCACGTATTTATGGTATTTTAGAGCATATAATTTATGCTTTTAGGAATTCATTTAATTGTTTAAAATAGCCAAATTACGTCATTAATTTTTGCAATTAATTTGGGACATAAGGGACACTGTTTTGAGATCATACATAATTTTGTGGGACCCATAGATAATTTATGGTGAGTTATCTAAATCATATGAGTATTTTAGAGCATATAACTGTGTTTTTGTACATGTATTAAATTGCTTAAAATATTTTTATTGACTATATATAAGTTCAAGGAATTAACATAGTGTGTTTAACACACTAATGATAGCTTGAGTAAATTTTTTTTTTTTTTTTGAATTTTCTCGCTCTTTGGGACATATTTTAGAGCATATATATTGTGTTGAGTACGCAATATTATTTACTTAAAATATAACCAATAAAGTTGTTAATTCTTGAAATTAATAAATGGTGTTTTTGTACACTGTTTGGAGACTTGAGAAAATTTTTATAAATTATCTCATTTTTGTTTTGGTATTTTAGAGCATAAAATTTATGCTTATGGGCATTTTTTTATTGCGTAAAATAACCAATGCAGATTATGAATTTTTGAAATTAATATGGGGTGTTTATAACACCATATTAGAACATTAGAAATCCTTGGAGAACAAATTCCTTAATTTTTTGCATTTTTGGAAATTTAGTTACTCATAGTTAATTTTGTTTAACTAGATCAATTTTCTTTTGTTAAATTGATTCAAAATATTTTTGGGCCTTGATAAAATTCTGGACATTTTGTTTTAATGAAAAATCATTTTTTCATGAGGTTTTAAATTATTTTGTTAATTTAAAAATCCTTGACTAATTGGTTTTAAAATGAATTTTAAAACCCAAAATTGTTTCTAACATTAGTGAAAGATGAAGGTGTAATACCCTGTATTTTCAGTAATTATTTAATACAAAGACATTTCATATTTTCCCCTTAAACATACTTGAAGTTTCACCTTCAATCGATTGAAGTCACCTCGAGCGATCAAGAATTTCAAAGTTCAATCGATTGAACCTTGTTCAAGCGATCAAAATCCTACCGACCTGAATTTATTACGTGTTCCCTACTTCAATCGAACAAACCCTTTTTCAATCGATCAAAACTGGCCGAATCACTTTCGAGCGATCGAACATACTTCGATCGATCGAACGCACTTCGATTGATCGAACGCACCTGGATATTTTAGTTTTAGTCCACATAAACAATGCCACCTGCCCACCCATCCCCTCTATATGTACATTGGTTTCATGTGTGTGTGTGAGGGTTGGTTGCCTAGAAATTTAGAGAGAGAATGTGGTGTTTGATATGTATATACATACTTATATATATATACACATACACCTATATATACACACATTCTGGGAGAGAGAGAGAGAGAGAGAGAGAGAGAGAGAGAAATAGAAATAGAGAAGAAGAAAGAAAAGAAGAGAAGGAGACAGAGAGGAGAGAGAGGTCAAACGTTATTTTTCGCTTGAACATTATTTTTCTCAATCGATTGAAATGGTTTCAATCGATCGAACTTTACAGAACATAGATTGTTTCTTTTGGTTATTATATAAAGGGTTTGATTATTCAATTCTCGATTTGAATTTCTACTATGCGATTATGGGTTAATCAGGGATAATGTGACAACACAGATAAGTATGATTAAGAATAATGGTTTAACGTGATGACTTTAGATACTATGCAGTTCATGTATGAGTTCGATATCTGTTCATTTTATTCAGAGTAGTCAGGTCACAATGGGACTATCATGTAATTGTTAGTGGTATAATGGTAAGTAGGTTTGATAAGCTATGGGAAGAGAACGGGGACATATACTGGTTGATCATAAGTACGTGGTAAACAAATTAATGTGTCTATGACATGCGGTGAACTTTGATCAACTCGTGAATGCGGTAGACAGACATATGTGTTTATGACTTGCGGTGATATAGTATCTATGATATACGGTGAACCTTGATCATAAGTACGTGGTAGACAGACGAATGTTTCTATGACATGTGGTGAACATAGATCATAAGTACGAGGTAGATCTAATGATAGATCGTGGAAATAGAATTGATGTATCGATGCTTGAAGCGTTAAATCCCTGACATGCGATGGATTATACGTATGTTCTTAAAAGCAGGGGATGGACTGACGTATTATCTACGACTTGCGGTGTACGCGGTAGATGACCTCTACGACTTGCGATGTTACATGGTAGAAGGTATCTATGACTTGTGGTGACATGGTAGACAGAGCATTGGTATATCCAGGAGTTTTATAATCAAGTCTGTGCAGAGTTAGTATGTACTGAGTTTGTTGTTAACAAGATGAAAAGGGTTGAGTAACGACTTTAGAATAAAAAGAAAGACACTATTATAACACTATATCTTAGACACTTCAATAACTTGTTATTACATTATATCATTGGTACCCTGTGAGTTTCTATTCACTTAGCTCTCAGTAAGCTGACGGTTGTTATTCCCTGGACATTCCCCGTCCAGATTATCCTATCCATTTTACTGTAGGCAATGGAACTTATGACAATGGCTACTACCTAGAAGAGGATTATGCAGAGGGTGGCTCCACTGATGCCAGTTATGCCGGAGCAGGCTGTTATGCTGATGACTACCCTTATGCCAGATGAAGATTTGAAGATAGTTATATCTAATGTTTATTATTCTGATGAATATTTTTAGTTTAACGGGTACTTGGGCATATGTTGTCTCCAGACCTGTTGTGATCCTGAGGACCACTCTGATGTTTGTAATAGTGACACTGTTTTTATATATATATATATATATTCAGTTGATTATGTTATTGTTCTTGTTTATCTTGTGGACTAGTACCGTGTGGTGTGGATAATTAGTGACTTTCACTTATCATTCCCTATGGACCCAAAAAGAAAATTTATTTTTCTCTATTTTTGCTTCTCCAGGGCGTGCCAAAAGGATTTTTCATTGAATTTTCCCTTAGCTTATGGGAGCTATCCGGGCTTAGCAATGAATTAGTTCATTGCATTTTATTATTTTTAGAGCCTCACTGCATTGTTGGTCATGTTTAAATTACTACTGTTTGTGATCGATTGTGAGACCTCTAATCCTCCTCCTTAAATGGAGTGATGGATTAGTCCATTCATTTTTTAAATAGACTGCATGAGTGCTTTGTGTATGCGATTAATGCACTAATTTGGATAAAATGAATGGGTAATTAATTGACAATTTGTTGAGCTTGTGTCCTCACGATGTACGTTTAAGGTTGTTTCTGTGTATGTATATGAACAAAGCATCCCTATTTTTATTATGGCTATAAATGTAATGTGAGGATGAGCATTTATATTTCTTGTATTGGAAAAGCCTATTTGTAAAGGGATAGTTTTCTTTATTCATACATCATACACCTGAATTACCTTAGCATGAGCTCTAAGTTGTCAATTCGGACCCACGTGGGGGTCCATGCGCACTTTTAATGTATGGCGCACTTTATATTTATGGATGATCTTAGATAGGTTTTTGTACCATCTAATTGATGTTTGATTAGAAAAATCATTTATAAAAGGCTTTTCTTGAATTACAAAATTAAGATTTGATTAATGAGCAATAATAAATGTTTTGGTCTTAAGGAAGTTCTTGGTGGTGGAATGAATATGTACAAGCTACAGTAAAAACCAAAAAGGATTGCTTTAAGAAGTGGCAAAATGATAGAAGTGAGGAAAACTTCAAGAGCTATAAATGTGCAAATAAGTAGGTTAAAAGGACAGTTAGAGTTGCTAAAATGAAAGCCTATGATGACTTCTACACCAAGCTCGATACTAAAGAGGGAGAAGAATGTATTTATAAGCTTGCTAAGTCGAGAGAAAGGAAAACAAGAGACATTAATCAGGTTAAGTGTATAAAAAGTGATGACTCTAGGATATTAGTGAATGAAGAAGAGATTAAGGAAAGGTGGAAAAGCATTTTTGAGAAGTTGCTTAATGAAATACATATGGATAACACAAATGAAGAAGAAACTAGAAGTTACGATGAAACTAGAGAATGCAGATTCTATTGGAGAATTAGAAAGTCTGCGGTGGAATTTGCTTTGAAGCAGATGAAACCCAACAAGGTCTTAGGACCAGATGGGATCCCCATTGAGGTTTGGAAATGCTTGGGAGATGTGGGGGCATCTTGGCTTACAAAAGTTTTTAATATAATTTTAATGACTAGGAAAATGCCTGATGAATGGAGGAAGAGCATTCTACTGCCTATATATAAGAATAAAGGAGATGTACAACAATGCAACAACTATAGGGGTATTAAGTTGATGAGCCATACTATGAAGCTGTGGGAGAAAGTGATGGAGTATTGCTTAAGAGGCGCAACATCAGTGTCAGAAAATTAGTTTGGATTTATGCTTGGGAGATCAACAATAGAAGCAATTTATTTACTTTGGAGACTAATGAAAAAGTATAGAGAGAAGAAAAAAGATCTACATATGGGTTTTATTGATTTAGAGAAAGCTTATGATAGGGTGCCTAGAGATTTAATTTGGCGAGTACTAGAGAAGAAGGGAGTGAGATATGTATGATGAAGCAGTTGCTACAATTAGATTATCGACCAAAGAAACAAGCGAATTCCCAATTACCGTAGGCCTACACCAAGGGTAGGCCTTGAGTCCTTATTTATTTGCCATAATTATGGATGAATTTACTAGACACATGCAAGATGAGGTCCCATGGTGTATGTTGTTCACAGATGATATTGTCTTGGTTGATGAGACTAAAGGGGGACTCAACACTAAACTGGAAGCTTGGAGAGAAGCACTAGAGACTAAGGTGATATAGATATGTAGGACAAAAATAGAATACACAGAATGCAGTTTTAGCACTAGTGGAAATACAAACAACGAAGTAGTGAAGATCGAAGACCAGGAGATTCTAAAGATGGAACACTTTAGCTATCTAGGTTCAATGATCAATAGAGATGGAGAGATTGGTGATGACGTGACCCATAGAATAAAAGTATGATGGCTTAAGTGGAGGAGTGCTTCCAGAGTATTATGTGCCCGGAGAATACCAGCAAAATTGAAGGAAATTTTTATAGGACAACAATTAGGCCAACTATGGTCTATGGGATAGAATGTTAAGCAACTAAGAAACAACACATTAGTACAGTGAGTGTAGCTGAGATGAGGATGCTAAGGTAGATGTGTAGTAAGACTAGAAAAGATAGAATTAGAAATGAGTACATTAAAGAGACTGTAGAAGTTGCACAGATTGAGGATAAGTTGAGGGAGAATAGACTTAGATGGTTCGGTCATGTGTAAAGAAGATCTGTAGATGCACCTGTGTGAAAGGGTGATAAGATCTTAGTGTCTGGAATGGTTAGAGGGAGGAGCAGACTTAGATTGACCTGGGAGTATGTAGTGCAACAATATTTGAATAAATATAATTTAAGTGAGCATATAGTTCTTGATCGTGAAGAATGGAGAAAAATGATTCATACAGTCGGACCCAACTGATTGGGACACAAGGCTTGGTTTGGTTTGGTTTGGTTTTAGCAAATTTTTTGGTCTTAAATTTTAAAAAGGGGAAATGCATTTGTGATTGGATTTTAAAACAAACTTTATGAAATGTGCAAATATTAATGTCAATCCCTTGTGCAAGTTCTCAAATGTTTTTCATACCACACTTTGTTGATCTTTACAAAAGTAACAAGTTTAAAAGGGACTTATTTTTTAATATGGCACTACAAAGTAACATACCTACAGAATGAGTAAGAGCTTATAAGCTTTAGACTTATTCTATGGTCCAACCTATTCGACCGAATATGGGTCTCTGATCCAACATCGTTATAACCTTGAAAGTCTATAACATGTGGTTCAAGAAGGATCATAGCATGGGCTTTGTGATAAGCAACATGCATCATGATCTTGTTGGGAAGTATAAGTACTAGCCAGTAGCCAAAGAATTGTGAGATTAGCTCGAATTTGTTTTTGGTGGCACATTCACTACTAGATTAAGCATCTAGTTATGAAGTTTGAGAAGGTAAAGGAAACGTTCCACGTACACGATGACTGGACATCTAAGGTCAATGATAGGTATGATTCGTGATATCATATTATTGAGAACATCTTTACTGGCGAACTACAATTTTAGGCTATGATTAGTTCTTTGCCTGATTTGCGGGTCCATAGAAAATAAATCATAAACCATAAAGGAAATGTTAAATTTTTGGTTTTTAACATTTCCCAACTTATTGAGCTAAATATGGAGCGCCAATAGGTAAGGCGAACTGTATAGCTACACTCTTGACCACAACATCCATAAGTAGAAGTGAGCACAAGGCTAGCGGGCCTAAATGTAATGGTAAGGAAAACCTACCAAGAGTAGGGTGGGGCTAACAAGTACCCAAGGCTAACAAGGTAGAACAGCGCAGTCGAAGGCATTTTTAAATTCGGTGGTAATAGGATGGATATTTTTGGATGGTAGTATTACTTGGACATGGTTATCTAGGGATAACTACTTAAGAATTGTTTTTAATAAATTCTAGTTTCCTCTGTTATTCATTTATTCTGAGATAAGGCATGCTAGACTTAAACACATAGGATGTAATAGGATGACTTGATTAGCTCGAGAAGGCCTTTTGGGCCCACTCACTATGGTTGATCTACCTATGTATGAATCTTGCCTAGTTGGCAAAGCATGCTAAAAGCCTTTTAGAGAGGCTATTGGAGCTATCAAGCATTAGAGCTAGTTCACTCAGATATCTGTGGACCTATGGTAGTATAGGCACCTTATGGTGTCTCTTATTTTCTCAATTTTATAAGATGATTTCGTGCGATATGAGGATCGTGAGTACTTATCTAATCAATTCAGGGAACTGTGTGAGAAAACAGGATACATAGACAGCTTGAAACTCTGCAACAATATGGTGTTTGTAGAAAGAAGGAATAGGACACTCCTAGATATGGCTAGGACTATGATGGAAAAAGTCAACCTCCTAATGATGTTTTGGGGGATGTACTTATGATTGCTGCCTACATACTAGAGTGCTTTTCTCATTCAGTTCCTTTTACCCCCCTTTTCGAGCTATAGAAGGGCGAAAAACTCATTTTAGAGCATTTTGAGCCCGTGGGGCTCAGAAGGTTATGTTCACTATACCTCGCATAATTGTGAAAAACTACACCTAAGAGCTAGAAAACATATCTTTATAAGGTATTCTAATAACTTGAAAGGTTATGTTAAGTGTAATGAACAACTGGGTATAGGAATGATAGAAATGGTGATACATGGTATTGAGAATGACTTCCCCAGGATTGGTAATACTAAGAGATATCTTGACCTCTATGATTTGGAGGATGTGGAAGACAACATACCATCTTTAAGCGAGGGTGGGGAGATTGAGATACCACATCCAGTAATCGCTGAAAATGGTACTAGTCTCTAGCTGAGTGGGAGTACATTGCTAGACACTAGTAAGAGTATACTAGATAGTGGGAGTGAACCACTAGGCACTCAAGATTCTCAGGTAGTACACTATAATTGATGTGGAAAACGTTCCATGTCGCCATTTTAAAAAATGTGGGAGACATTTTTATATGTGTAATGTGTGCACAAGTGGATGAGGATGAGCCTGCTTCTTCCGCTGAGGCATTTTTCTTTGTCTACTGAAGTTAAGTGTATAGTTGTTACCCTAGATGAGATGAGCTCTATGGACACGAATAAGTTATGGGAGTTAGTTGACATTTTGCTTGTGCGTAAGACTATTGGAGACAAGTGTGTTTTCAAAAAATAACGTAAGGCAGATGGTTCAATTGACAAGTATAAGGCTCACCTTGTGGTGATCGTTTGCATGCAGAGAGGGTATAGACCATGGAAACATGTTCTTCCAAAGGGTGAGATATGACTCCATTCGCCTTGCCCCAGCGATTGCCACACGTTTAGTTTTAGAACTTTTTCAGTTAGATATTTAAACTATTTTCATAATGAAGAACTAGATGAAGATATCAATATAGATTAGCCCATTGGTTTTGTGACCAAAGGGAATGAGCGCAAAAGTATGCTATCTCAAACGTTCTATTTATTATCTCAAGATAGCAATCGCCTAGGCAGTGGTACAATGTGTGTACATTAAGCGGTCTAAGAAAAGTGTTCTAATTCTTTGTATGTTGACCACATCCTTCTAGCTGGGAATGAGATGAGTTCCATTGTCGCCACTTGAGAATGGGTGTCCTCTCAGTTTGAGATTGAGGACATGGGTGATGCCAACTATGTGTTGGGAGTTTAGATTGTGAGATATTGTTCTCCAAAGCTTCTCTGTTTGTCTCGGGGGTTTTTGAACATTTTCATATGAAAAGCTGAAAACCTATTGACATCCCAATTTTTAAAGGGGCTCGCATTGACCTTAGATCAATGTCTTAAGAATAATGAGAAAAGGAAACAAATGTCTAATTGCCATATGCGTCCGGGATAGGGAATCTGAAGTATGCTATGTTGTATACTCGGTCAGACGTCTGCTATGCGGTTGGTTTAATTAGTCATTGTCATAGCAACTCTGGTCCTATCACTAGTGAGTAGTGAAGAGTATCTTGCAATATGTTCACAAGACTGTGGACCTTGCCATATGCTATCCACGATGGAAGCATAATATGTGTTGTGCTCTACACCTATTCAAGGAGCTATTTTGGTTGAGTTTTTGGAGTGGCTAGGCCCTTTACCTTATAGCAATGAGGTTGTGCTCATCTACGGTGACATCACATAAGCCTGAATATATGCAAAAGATCTCAAAAACCATTCTAGCCCGTAGACATTCATTTTGTCACATTTGAGATTCGAGATATAGTTTGTGCGAAGGGAAGTTATCTTGAGGCACATCTCCACCTAGGGATTTGATATGTTTTGACATTTTATTATGGTATTGACTTTATTATTCAAATTTTTATTATCAGTTAATAATAAACTAGTTAGTTTCCATACATTTATATTTGTTATATGAATGGAATGAATGAACATTTCTAATATGTCACTGGGCTTGAATCGACCTGATTACTCGGGTGATTCACCTTGGCACCGAGATAGCGAACTGGGACATGTATGTCCCTGGCACTTAGATGGGGAGCAAGATGAGACATTTGTGTTCATGTCGCTTAAATAGCTATCTAGGACATGTGTGTCCATAATGCTTAAAAAGCGAGCTAGAACACTTATATCTACGCAGTGTAAAAACTGCGAGCTAGATATAAACCCTTATTTTTTTTCCTATATGTCACCTTAGATGGAGCTAAGATGAGACCTTTATATTTGGTCAAACATAGAGAGATCCCACGACTCTATATAGCCTGTTTATAGCTGAATGTGAGTTTTCAGACGAGCGCCAGGAGGTTCGACCGTGCTGGAAAACTCAAGTTAGGTGTTTTGTGTAACGTCTAGACTAAGATTCATATTTCATTACTTGTTTTCAAAACACAGAGTGACATGCCCATTTTTATGGAAGAATGCCATAGCATACATTTCATACTGTACGTACTTTTGTGATCGATTGTGGAGTAGTGAATGGATTCCTCTTCATTGTTGTGTGAGCCACGTAGCATATCCAAGACATTTGTTATCCTACAAACTGGTTGCCTTTACGACATGAGACTATGTCATGAAGAGGACGCTTGATGACAGCTACTTTGGCATGCTATCCTAGGATGAAGAGAATGTTCCATTCTATGGGGTGTGTCTAGGCAAGCGGTCAAGTTAGTCGGATTGAAATGTCAGCTCAAGGAAGAATATTCAATAACACACCATATTTTGTGACTCATTAGCAGGCCTGTGCCAATCATATTTTATTATTGATATGTCATGAGTACATTACATTGAGGTGGTGCAGCACTTCTTTTCACCGAGGGGATTGAGAATGCTGTGTCCGGTGTGGTTGAATCGTCTAAGGCATACATGAGAAGCTTCCAAGGGATGTATCTTGCTGGTTATGGTGATGACTTGGCATTACATCCCGGTCATTGTACTTTCTTTTCGTAAGGTTGCATGTTCTATTTCCCTATATGAATAGTTGAGAAGTTCTGTTTCGAGAGATTATTTTAGTAACAAGCCCTATGTGGGTGGATGGGAGATATAAGAAATATTGTGGGTCATTAGTGCACCCACATATATTGGACCAAGTCCAGTGGGCCTTGCTTAGGCACCAAGCAATCCTAAGTGGGTTAGGCTTGGGAGTCCTAGGGCAACTACATATGTGTGCCTATATATATTTATACTGCACACACATATAGGGGTTACACACAATACAACCCTAAGGGGATCTACCCTCTCTCTCTCCTCTCTCTCTCTCTCATGCTTTCTCTCTCTAGGCCATCACCAAGAGCTCGCCTTGGGATTTAGCACGTGAATGCAATTGAGATTTCTCTAGTAGTGTCTTCTATGATCAACACAAAGGATAAGAGAGTACACGGAAGCGAGGAAGGAACAACAGTTCATGGGGTTTCTTGTCGGGCTTGTAACAACACCGAATACCGATCCGTTGGGCTATATTCCTCTAGGTGAGACCTAAACCTGACTCCATGCTTGGGTGCATGATTTATCTACATATATAATCAATGATTCATCAATGGTGGAACCAAAAGCATTCAACCTCTCATCTATGTTTGTATATGGGTGTAGATTGCTCTCTAACTCATTGGATACTCAAAGAAGATGAAGAAAATGAATTAAAATCTTATAAATACAAGTTTAGTTTTGAGAAAACTAATTGAAACTCACATTTGGATTGGACTTGGAAGAAGAAAATATCTCTTTTCTCTCTCTATTTCTCCCTTACTCTCTATCTCTCTCTCTCTCTCTCTCTCTCTCTCTCTCTCTCTCTCTTTAGAGCTTCCATGTCCATCCTAAATGGAAGCAAATGGATCTCTTTTATAGGCCAATTTGGGGAGGTATTTTGGATTTTGAAAAATCTCTAATTGGTACAAAATGTTCAGAATATCAAAATTATGTCATTTTATTTATTGGAAATTTGAAGTGGAACCCAATAACTAACCAAAAATTACAAAAAATAAAAATAAAAAATCACTCATAGTGATGCCACGACACTCGGTCACTGCCTCCATAGTAGTAGGCCAGTGTTGCCATGGCAGTCAACCCCCCGGTTGACCAAGTTTTGCATTTAGGCCCCCGGAATTCGTAAAATAGCCCTATTTCTTCCAAAATTCACAGACCATTTACACAAACTTCAAATTGAGCTTATGACATACTGTTGGAAAGGTATTAAGGTCTACTTTCCATAAAAAAAAAATAGTTTGAAGTTGGGTCACTTTGGAAAGTTTGGCTGTATTCGCGATATAAATCGATTTGATCGCCTTTTTTACCTTTGGAAATTCATAATAAATTCAATTTAAGTCCAAAAATTATGTATGATATACCATTGGAAACCTATTGATCTCTGGTATTTGATAAAATATTTTGACATCGTGAAGGAGAATTTGACTTTATGTCAAACTTGTGGTCAAATCAGTCAAATAGTGTATTTCTAAGAGATTCTAAGAAGTTCTAGGAGCCTCCAGAGACTGAAATTTTTGTCCAATTTTCTTTTAAAACTTATTTTAAGACTTTTCACATGATTTAGAATGATTTCGGAGCTTTCGGGTGATTTTGAAAATTTTCGGTCAAATCTTGGTCAAACCAATCATACAGGAACTTCCTGGACTTTCGGGAACCTTTGGGAGCTAATGCTTTCAAACATTTCTCTTTTAAAATACTTTCTATTTATTTCAAACGACATCGAACGATTTCTGAACTTCTTGGCCAATTTGGAGAGTTTTGGGATTTCAGGGGCATTTTGGTCATTTTGCTAATTCTTTGAGCTCTTGAGAGTTAGAGGCAAACTCTGAAAATCTGATCTTTCTAATTATCGAGGTTTAACATGCTTGTGGCCTCCTAAATCTATTAGTCGACAAAATGGGGTGTCTACAGTTTACCCATTTTTGGCATAAACTTATGTGGTAACGCATGTCGCAACATGTCTTTTGGAGGCTAAAGTTTTAGGATAAATGCATTTCAAAAATGCATGAAAAAAATTGATGCTGGTGCTGGTTGTGCTCTATATGAGCTGACTACGTTTCTCAAGGAGAATCAGGCCAGGACATATCTCGGGGCACAAAGAAACAAATTATACATGCAAATGCACAACTAACAGGCAGATGCTATGCTATGAGAATGCTATGCAGTGCATGGATATGATACGGACTATGTACTGAATGTTGTCACATCTATCGTTTTGATCCTACATGAATTGGTGTTGTGGGCGTGCCACTTCAAGCGGACTTGTGTTGTGCTGGTGTTTGGATTCTAAAGTAGTTGCTGACTCGGATAAGGACGCCAAGGTTTTTAAGACTCTGGGTCCCTGGGCAAACTTTTAAATTTCGAGAAGTGATCTTAGCAAGTGAACATAATCAGATGTGGGATCCCTGAGGATGACAATGGAGGCTGAAGATAACTGATGGATGCGAAAGTCCTGGATATCAAACGATGAATAAGGAGCCCGAGATAACTAATGGATATGGAGTCTTTGATATTAGAGAGTAGTTTTGGTTGCGAGTTGACGATGCTTGCCCTGTTCAGGGTGTTTTGATCACTGGTCGTTCCTTGTGATGAGTAATTCGAAAAACCGGTCCAGGCTTCTAGGGATAGTCTGAGATACTTTCAAACTGCTGGGGGGAATGGATAAAAGTTGCTCTACTGGGGAAGAAGGAAATAGCCAAGTCATAAGGGAGTAAAGGTATCATTCTATTTACGATGAAGGATGCAGAGATGATTTGCAGTGGCTAAGGGTCTAACATTGATGGGGGATGATGGTCAACGACCACTCATGGACTTATGTTGCTTAAAAGAATATCAATAGTTGTTATAGGTTTTATATGGTGTACTAATGAATGAAGGTTAACGGCCACTCATAGACTTATGTTGCGTGAACAAAAGAAGATAATCAACAACCACTTATGGACTTATGTTGCATGAACGAAGGAATTAGATGATCAACAGTCACTCATGGACTTATGTTGCTTGAACAAAAAAAGATAATCAACAGTCACTAATGGACTTATGTTGCTTGAACGAAAGAGGATAATTGGTATCCAATCATGGACTTAAGTTGCATAAGCGAAAGAAGACAATCAACAGCCACTCATGGACTTAAGTTGCTTGAGTGAAGGACAATGTTCAACAGTCACTCGTGGACTTATGTTGGATGAATGGAGAAAGATGATCAATAGCCTCTTGGACTGATGTTGCTAGGAGATGGTCAACTCTTGTTGGTTTCTAAAGGAATGAATTCACCATTGCCCCAAATTTGGACATTTCTCATGCTGACACCTTGATTAGTTCAGTAATGGTGTTTGGTACTTATGCTTGTATTGTTCTTGGGATGCTCTTAAAAAATTTACAACTTGATTTGGAGAATTCATTATTAGTCACTGTCAACTCACTTATTTGAGACTACGACAAACTGAATAACTGACAAACATTGACGCCATGAGGGCGACACATTTGTTGCCAAAATGAAATAAGCTCGACTTGTCAAAACTTGATGTGCTTTTGTCATAAATGTAGTACCATTTCTCTTTTATGTTCACTCCCCATCTTAACATGGTAGCACTTTGCTGATAAATCTGATTTCTTTTTGAAAATCCCTCGCTATTGATCTAATCAATTCTCTGCTTCTCCCAAGATATGCTTCGAATTATTGCCTTAGCTTATAAAATAAAAGATACTTCATTTGTATCTGTTCAAAACAAAATTGGTGACTTGAAGACATACCATTAGTGTAAAGGGATTGTGCATCAAAAAAAGTTTGCCCTAGTTTGAAGGGCATGAAGTGGGATCTGTAGGCAAATGAGGTAAGTGACTGAAGTTTGCCCCTAGTTTGGAGGATTGGTTCATTGGAGGTTTTGGGAAAACAAAGTAGGTGACCAAAGTTTGCCCCTTGTATGAAGGGTAGATACTAAAATTCAGGCAAATGAGGCAGGTAGCCAAAATTTACCCCTAGTGTAGAAGGTGATATCGGGCTTGAGGTAAGGACTGCGACCTTAATCTCTCAAACACTCATAGCTTTTGTCTAGGCACTAGTAAAGTGACCTAGCGAGTTCATTTCTCTCTTTTGTTATTGCTCACTTTAGATTTAGCTCTAATTTTTGCCTAGGAGTCCTTTCAGATTTTTGATTTAGCAAGCCATCCTTATTTTCTTTTCGAAAGTCTACCTACGTACCCCCAAGTGAGGATCAGGTCCAACGTAGAACGGTGGTTGATTTAGGTAGTGTTGACCGAACCAATACAATTGCCTACATATCCCCAAGTGGGAATCAGGTCGAGTATAGTTCAATGCTAAGGTCTCTGGAAAGGTTAAGGTATGAGGGTTTTTCAAACCAATCGTCAAAGAAGTTCAAACTTGAGCCACTTATGGTAGCTTTGAATAAGAGAATTTGGTTTCGATTTCCCTTTCTTTTCTTTTTCACTTTTTTTGTTTTGTTCTAAGGATTGATCCTGTTCACTTTCACCTGGCCAGTCAATTCATGTAGTTGATTTATGCGAGATCTTCTAATCGTAATTCCAATGTGTATGTCAGATCTCAAAATTTGTTCGTGGCCGCTCTATGCCTTTCGGAACATGATCTCGATACATTCTCATGATGTACCTTGAAGTGTACAATATTTTATTTGTACCACCAAAATTTTCTTTCTTTTATTTTCTCCATCATTTTGACTGGCTAGAGTAAGATTTGGAAAATCAACACCTTTTTAGCTCTAACTTTTGCCTAGGTACCCTTTCGAGTTTTTAACCTAGCAAGCATTTTTTTTAAAGGGAAAAGAAACTCATTGAAATGTTTGGCTACCAATAATGACTCAACTCTCATGGTTTTCGATGGATAAGATTCAGTGTTCTAGGAGGTGAAGAAAGAAAGGGGTTAGGCAATCCTCAAGTCTGTTCCAAGTATGTTTTTTCAAAATTGGGGCAAGAGCATCTTTTAAATTCTTAAAGTAAAACTATTCAATTCTCAGCTCTTCTTCGGTGTCAGTGCAAAATTGACTTTGACTTTTTCAGGATTCTTTTCTTTCTTTTTTTTTGTAAAATCTATTAGTAGAATAATATCTACGGTAATTTGAAAAGTGACATTTTAGTTCGGTGATTCATACATACATGACTAGTCACATTCAGAATAAGCAATATGAGATTTCATTCCATCAAAAGAAAAGGATTACATTTCTTGATATAGACTCACCTGAAATTGAAAATAGACAAACTCGACCATAAGACTAAGCTTGAAATAGACTCAAAACATAGAACAGACTCGACTTAACTCGACCTGGTCTCAAATAGAGTGTCACGGTGACTCACTTATTCTTTTTTCCTTTTTTGAACGAGTATTCTCATTTGTTTTGCTAGCAAATGGCCCAAACACCATCACTTCACTTGCACAGGTACAACATTCATGGGCCTCAGCGAAGGGGATAATTTGAATGGATAGGTCAAGGGTTGGTCAAGACCCAGGTAGTGGATTGGATTGGGGTATGTCGCATCATCTAAGAGGTCCTGAATTGAGTAACAAATCCTCTTGCAACTATCAGTCTCATGGCCATGGTCTTGATGACAGTACTTAGACTCATCGTATCCAGGAGGTGGATGATTAGGAGGTTGATTGGGCTCCAAAAGCTCGAGGTGGCCCTTTTGAACAAGGTGGTTGAGAGCGGCAGATAAACTCATGTCAAGCGGTGTGAAGTCTCTTTGGTTTCCTTTCTTATGCCTCTTACTGCGGTCATTTTGAGTCAATGATGGGCTTAAGGCATTGATAGCTAGGCTCTCTTGATCTTCATCATAGGTATTGGATGTCTTCTCCTTTTCTAGTGACCCAGCTCTATTAATCTTGCCTTCACGGATCGCATCCTCAATTCTAGTCCCCACATCTAGTTGTCAAACATATTGATGGGCTGATATAACATGTGATCAAAGTAGAGTCAATGATGGGCTTAAGGCATTGATAGCTAGGCTCTCTTGATCTTCATCATAGGTATTGGATGTCTTCTCCTTTTCTAGTGACCCAGCTCTATTAATCTTGCCTTCACGGATCGCATCCTCAATTCTAGTCCCCACATCTAGTTGTCAAACATATTGATGGGCTGATATAACATGTGATCAAAGTAGATGGGTTGCAGATTCTTGATGAAATTGTGGACCTGCTCTTTTTCCTTTGGCCTGTGGGTCATCTGGGCTACCTTGTTTCTCCATCTTGCTAGGAATATAGCAAAGGACTCATTGGCATTCTGGCAGGTGGTTTCTAGATCTCTGACGGTAACATCTAACTCTTGATTGTATGAGTAATGATCTACGAAGATCCAGATTGTATCTTCCAAGCCCGTATCTGTAATACCCTATATTTTTGTAATATAATATATGAATAAGACCTTGTATTTCTTCTTTATATACTTGTATAAGTTTAACTTTACCTTTGGTGCATTTAGTATCCCAATCAATTGGCAAGTTTTCTAATCAATTACCTTAGTTTGGATAGCAATTGATTGGCATCTTATACCAATCGATTACCACTTTTTGTACCTACTAACGGGACCCAATTCATTGGACTTATCGCAATCGATTAGAGTCATTAATACCAACTGTTAATCGATTGGACCCTTATCCCAATCGATTGGAGCATTTACTACCTACCCCAATCAATTTCCATCTTTGCCAATTGATTGGAAGCATCAGATTTGATCCTTTTGCTCTGGTTGAGGAGAGGCGACGTGAACACTTCCTTCTCTATCTATATGAGCCCATTTAGGGGGTATTTTTATTTCTAGAAATTAGTGGGGGAGAGGGAGAGAGAGAGAGAGAGAGAGAGAGAGAGCTTGTGTGTGTTTTATATATATATACACTCACATATATATACACATATATATACACTCACACACACATGGACTGAAGACAAGAGAAAGAAATGAGGCCAGAAGAAAGAAAGAAAAGAGAAGAAATAGAAAAGAGAAAGAAGAGAGAGAGAGAGAGAGAGAGAGAGAGAGAGAGAGAGAGAAGAGACCACCATTGAAGCCCAAGCTTCAATCTCATTCCTAAACACCCCCTAATCACCTAAGGTGAGTTCTAAACTCACTTGGTAACATAATATTGATGTTAGGACTTGTCTAGATTAAGAAAAGAAGCATGTATCATCATTTCCTGTATTTATGTTGCTGGACTACCATCTCTGTGAAGAAGACAAAGTCCCAATTAATTGGGACATAATTTTAACCCAACCAATTGTCATTTTATGCAATTAATTGACAAAGTTAGCAATCGATTGGTATGGATTGTGATCCAGTCGATTGGATTTTTCCCCAATCGAATATTACTATTTTTATACCAATCAATTGGACCTCTGTCCCAATCAATTTGCAGTTGCAGAATGTTGTCTTTCTTATTTAGTTTATATTATAACTATTCAATTATTTATATACTATTTTGAATCCCCCACATGTATATAGATGTGATAATGAGATAGTGCAACGTAGGATCATAGAGACATTAATCTTTAATGGATAATGTTGTAACATTAGATAACGTATTAGTCGTGAATTGTTTGGGTTCTCGTTCATTTCATTAAATGTAGCCAGGCTACATGGGATTGTCATGTATCAATGTTAGTGTAGAACTTAAGTAGGTTTGTTCCAGATTCAAAAATCTTATATGGATGGGCCTTGGTCATGATATATTCTTAAAAGTGGTGAACTGTGCATATGTTCTTAATAGCGGTTGACTAGACCAAGTCGCCCTAAGATATATAGCTTGTTGATCCATTGATATATTCTTAAAAGTGGTGGACTATGCTTATGTTATTAAAAGCAGTGAACTGTGATCACAAGTAGATGACATTAAGCCATGGCATTAGAATGATGTATTGTTGCTAAAAGAGTTATATCCCTGTAGTGCGATAAACTGAGCATATGTTCTTAAAAGCTAGGGATGGACTGAAGTGGTATCCATAACATGCGGTGAACTGTGCATATGTTCTTAAAAGTGGTGAACGGAGAAATGGTGTATCTTTAAAAGTGAACTATATTGAGTCTCTTCTTCTATCAGAATGTGTTGTCGGTCATAATTTAGTAAGACGCTAATAATCGGATAATCAGTTTGATTAAAGAGAAGATGCACTCGATGGAATATAATTGTTTATCATTCATAACTTGTAATAACTTCAATGATTGATACCCTGTTAGTATCTAATTCACTAATCTTTCATTAAGTTGATGGCATTTATGCCGCTAGACAGTTCTACGTTCTAGCGTACCCTGCTATGACTAATAGGTGAAGGACCTGTAGGTGAAGACTACTATGCTAGTAATGATGCTCTTGTGGAGGACTACCCCGATGAAGGTCAGGCGGAGGAAGACTACTATGCCGAGGACTACCTCTATGCCAATTAAAGATTAGGCTAGATCGTAGTTTAATTATCTTTAATGCTTTCCTAGACTTTTTGTGATCAGGCATATGATGCATTAACATTTGTAAATCATTATGCTTACTTTGATTCGAGACTCTAATTGTAATAGCCAGTAACTTCCTTTTTGACTTTTAAGTTGTGTTTTAACTAGAACCCAGATTATATTATTATGATATCATTATTGTTGTTATTGGTTAGCACTGCGTAGTGTGGATAACCATGTGACTTTACCAGTCATTCCCAATGGACACAAAAAGGAAATTTATTTTTCTCTATTTTTGCCATTCTGAGGTGTGACAGGATTTTTGGTATTAGAGCCTAGGTTATACTTTCGCTCACTGATTGTCCCATACCATTTGGTCTAGAACCTTGAGATTCCTATAGATGAGTATTAAGATTAGTTCTGACTTAAGGTAGTCTCTTTTCAAGTAGCATGGCACTATCGTTTTTCGTTCCAAGTGAGTTTGGAGGACACTATGTTTATGAGAGCAGTACTGAGCCAACAGATCCATATTACTATATTTGGAAGGTTAGGCAAAGGGCTATCATAAAGACAGATCAAGATATATGGATTGAGTAGTAGAGATTTCGGACCCAAGATTCAGAGGTGATACGTCAAGAGATGATCTACCATAAGGACACCTTCAGACACATTTAGGAGGAATTCCTATGGATGCTACATGACTGTGGATTATATCAGGAATTACTTGTAAAGGTTAGAGCAATGCCTCCACCTCCCCCGATAGAGCCACCACCACAGACACCTCCACCCCTACCAGAAGAGGACATGGCTGATACACCCCTAGTAGATGAGGACTCAGAGGATGAAGATCTGGATGACGATGAGCACGTCAACGATGATGAGTCACGTCGATGATGATGAGTCGGAGGATGATGACGAGGAGATGGAGGATGAGGGTACCAACTGATGATGCCAAAATTTGGTTAGAAGTGAGAAGAATTAAACAAGAGGGATTTGAGTGTGGTTCGGCCCCATTAATTAGGAGACCTACGTCCACGCGTGTGTCAGAGAACTTGCACTAACAAATCACCGGTGGCCTTTGGTGAACTAATAAGGAGGGCGGTACTATCAAAGACCGGTCGGGTATATGCGTATCATTGTTGTGTATTGCTATTCTGTAGAATAAGAATGTGATTCCCCTTTGAAGGGGGTGAGTGGGCTCTTTTATACATACAAGAGTCCAACAGTGGAAGGTAAGTAAGTTGATATGGCAATACAATCAAATAGGGATTGATTAGCACAAATCATGGGAGTTCCCTAATGTAGTTAGGAAACTATCTAGGCTTCCCAGTAGTCTTCTAGCTGAGATTGGAAACTACCTAGAACCTTCTGGAGCACCTCATGGCATGCGCCCGGACTGCACCCACTGCAGGGTGAGCCCGCATCGTGCACCTGACTTGTGGGTCGAACCCGACCGATCCTAGATGGATAGCTCGGGATGGTTGCATGATGAACGTAATTATCGGATGACCTCGACACCCATTGTTGAGGTGGCAGAGGTTGACTTTGACTGTATATTTTTGTACATATCAACTACTCCCCATTTTTGAGACTAATATGATGCTTCATTAGATGAGAGTTGGAAATAAGTGCAGCTTGGTAAACCATCCAGGACCCTTCCCAGGACATTACTCGGGGACGGACTGGTCTTCTTGGTCAGCCGGGGACTGGACTGAATGGTGGCCTCAGGAAATTAGGGTCAGTAGTTACCACATGTCAAGGAGTGGTTGGCCTGGTCAGGATTCAATGAGGTCGGTGTGAATGTAACCGAACAGTCGCATTGTAACCGAATCGTTATGTCACACATTTAATGTGCGCACCTTTTGAGGCACCGCTTGGTCTGCCCAAGGTGACAGCTGGCATTGGTTTAGGTGGGAGCATTACTGCATTGTTGGATCTAAAATGATTTGAGCCGTTTGTGCATCTTATATAAAGAGCACTTGTGCATTTTTGCTACTCTCCTATCCACTGAGAGAGTTTACCAAACGGTTGCAAAGAACGAGCATCTAGTAAAGCTTCCCGAGCTCTTTTCTATGCTTAATTCTTGTAAGTCTTCACGCCTCTAGCCTTATAATTCACTATGTTTGTTTGCTCTTCTTCATTTATCTTCATTCCTGAGTGAGACTGGAGAATAAAAATCTACTAGGGCTCACGAGGGAGTGGGATTTTTTTCCTGAGGTTCTGCTCTTTCCTTAGATCGGGCGGTGCAATTGAACAGTTGAACCAGTCGGGGTATCCAATGGTAGTTCTAACCGAGTGTTACTTGACATTGAAAGCCTTGTATCTATTTCCCTTTAGGCTTTTATTATTACCCCCATGTATCTTAGACTTGGAGTCCCTAATCCTTACCTAGGTTGCCAATTACTCCCTCACCCAGTCACAGGAACCTTAGAGATGTGCCATTCAGGCTTTGACTCGTCTTCCCGGTTAGAGGATGAGCAATCACGGTCGGGGACCCCGGACACAAGTTTAGATCCTCCTTCCATGACATCGTCTGATCAACATAGTGAGGGCAGGATTCCTATCCAGGTGCTGAACGATGAGGTGGGTCAGGAGCCCCCAGTAGCCTTTGTGTCTCGAGGCTCGGGCGATGAGGTGTTGATCCCGAGTAGTCCTGAAGTAGCGGTTTCCTGCGAGTTCATTTTCCCCAGCTTGCTTGCCACCAACCTGGAGTGAATCAGGGGTTAATGCACCATTCCTGGTGATTGCACCTTGACTACCCTCACCGGAGGGGCCCAAATATTTCGGTCTTGTGACGCTTTATAAGGACACCTTCATGGCCGGTCTCTGTATTCCCCTCCATCTGGTTGCCCGAGATGTTCTGATCTATCTTAGGATCTCTCCCGGGCAGCTAGCCCCAAATGGTCAAAGGTTCCTAATGGGGTCTATTTCTCTTGGGCCCCAAGTTTTTGGGTACAAGCTCACTCTGCAAGAGTTTCTGTGGACCCACCAGTCGTTCCCGGTACACAGGGAGGCTGGGTTCTTCTCTCTGGCAGCTCAGCAGGGGAGGAGATTATTGTCAACTGCCCGAGCAACAACAAAGGATGGAAGAAAAAAAATTTCTAAGTGTCCACCCCTGGGCTCTATGATGATGCCTCGAGGATACAGTTGAGGACTGCCTGGACGAGGAAGCTAAGGAGTAAGCACCTGCGTATTTCCATCTTTTTTCCTTCATTTTGTTGTTATTATGAACTAACCATCATTCTCCTTGTATTGTAGTGGGGTCGGCTGATCCACCAAGCATCCTGGATGAGTGGCAGGATAGGATCTAGGCTTTGGCTAAGGAGCCGACGAACGTCGACAACTTGCTAACCCGAATGGGTGAGCAAAAGGTCACCTACGATCCTGCCCAGCAGTTTGAGCCGCCTATCTTCCCTCTGATCATTCCTGGTGAGTTTTAACCACTTAGGATAATTTATATGCCTGGTTATTTTTACTACTTTTCAATCGCTCATTACATGATTTCCTTTCGCAGAAATGAGCCCGAGGAGAGACCCCAAGATGTTGAAGGCCAAATAAGCCGCCGTTGTCGCTCGGATGGCTGGGAGGAAAAAGAGGCCAGCTGCTGAACTCGTGGGCAGCAATCATCCGTTCAGGCAGCTAAGGCATGGGCTGGCGGTTCAGCAGGAACCGAGGGAGACATCAACTACTCAAGTAGAGGTAGTACAGGACACCACTCCTGGCGCGAACATACAGTCTGGGGCAGCGCTGGGAGAATATTCAGAGATCCGGGAAAGGGTCTGACTGGGCCTTCTCCTGAGCCAAGTAGAGATGTGTGCTAATATGTCTCCGCAGACTTTCCGGGGATGGTTGTACAGCCTTTCCCACTTTGTGAGTAACTCTGCCCAATTGCTTTCTTCTTTTGCCTTTTTGTTCATAGTAATAACTAATCGATTTATGTTTTTTTTATAGGTCGGCTACATAGCTACTAGAGCTGAGGCCTTCCTGCCCACCTTGGCTGGGAGGGCCGACACTTCTAAGGCCGCCCTATCAAAGGAGAGGATAACTTTGGAGGCTAAGAAGACCACCCTAGTCATTGAGAAGGACAAGGTTAAGGGTCTGGCTCTAGACCTTGGTGCGGTGCAGGTAGACTAGGGGGCTGCCTTGGCTAAGCTAGACGCCACCGGGGTAATTCTGGCAGTGGCAGAGGCTCAGGAGAAGGCTCTATCCGAGGTGGTACCCGCAAGGTCTTCTAAGGAGGTCTTCGATGATGGCTTCTTCCAGGGCTAAAAAGGCCTAAAGAGGAGGCTGGCCCGAGATCACTCAAAGTGGGACATCTCATCTTATAAAGGGATGAATTCTGACTTCTAGGATATGGAGCCCACTACTGTCGACGGTACCGCTGTCGAGGATGAACCGGACGAGGATGCTGCCCCGAGCGGGGAGATCGGGCAGACTGAGGAGGTGATTACCATAGATGATCCTTAGTTGTTGGTCTGTAAACATCTTTCATATGTATTATTGTGGGGAGGTAGTTATAATTGCCCCCCAGGCATTGTACATTCTGAACGAGAAATGAAAAGGCCCTTTGAGGCCACCTTTTTGCAGCAACACTGTTATGTTCTTGTATACGTATGCCTGTGTTTGTTTATAATTACCTGTGTCTGACCGGCTGTGAGTCTTGTAAGAACCCCACCTTAGAGAAAGGTTTAGGATAATGACCAGTAGGGAACACTTGGTCTTTGGGAGACCCGTACTTACAAACCTCCCGAGTCGTTGATGACTTAAAGGGTTGTAGGTCTCATCCGGGATAATGTTGGGTTTTAATCCTGTTATTGCCCGGTAAACTCTGAGCATTGTAGGTACTTAAGAATGTTTAGGGTTAATTCCAAGTCCTTTTAGTACTAGGTATGATTTCCTATTTTAGTCCAATATTCCCCCTGCCCCCCCCAAGCTTTTGCTAAGGTGGGCGTCGGTAGAGGTAGTGACTGTAGGGAACCGACCTAAAACATTGGTACTTCTAGGGTCTTTTAAGTTTGCTATCATCAACCACCTAGGGGGATTCGCCCCCATCATAGGTTATGGACCTAAGTAAAATTGGTGCCTCGGGTGTGATCCCAAGGTCTTTTGTCTTGAGTGTGATCCCGAGGTCTTTTGCCTCGAGTGTGATTCTGAGGTCTTTTTCAACTGAATACTGGTAGGGAACATTAGTCGCATTAAAAAAAATCTTTATTTCTTTCAAAAATTATGATAATTGCTCGGTAAGAGTTACAGTGCGTTAAAACACAAGTTCCTAAATAATGCCACTCCGTGCTTATGTGTGTGCTACTGAAGTACTTGCGGAGATGTTGCACATTTTAAGGGTGTACAGATCTAGTCCGTCTAGAGTCTACAACCAGTAAGTGCCTGGCCTATTGACCTGGGTAACCCTATAGGGTCCTTCCCAGTTTGGCCCCAATTTCCCGTGGCTTGGGACTTTTTTAGACTCGTTTATAGCCTTGAGAACTAGGTCTCCCACTTGGAAACTACAGTGCTTGACTTTACTGTTAAAAAACCATGAGACCCACTGCTTATAGGCTGCTACTTTCAGGTACGCCAGGTCCCTTTTCTCTTCTATAAGGTCGAGTTCTCCTTAGAGGGCATCCTCGTTGCCTTGCTCGCTAAAGTTGGCCACTCGATATGTTGGCAGTCCAAGTTCTGTGGGGACCACTACCTCGAATCCATAGATAAGTGAGAACAGGGTCTCCCCTATTGCCGCTCGGTGTATAGTATGATAAGCCAATAGAAGGGCCAGTAGTTCCTCCACCCATAGTCCTTCAGCGTTTTCAAGCCTAGTTTTGATGGATTGTAGGATTGTCCGGTTCATTACTTCAGCTTGACCATTGGCTTGAGGGTGCTCGGGGAAAGAGTAGTGATTTGATATTCCATAACCTGAGCAGAAATTTGTCTTCCATTTTTGCTGACCAGTATCCAGGGTATGCCAAACCTGCTGAGGATGTTCCATTCAATAAAGCTCTCCATTTTCTTCTCGATTATTGTTGTCAAGGACTCAGCTTCTACCCACTTAGTGAAATAGTCCACAGCGATGACGGTAAACTTGACCTGGCCGGCCTTTAGCCATGGGAAGGGGTCCGACTATGCTGATGCCCCATAGAACAAACGGCCAGGGGCTGAGGATTCGGGTCTGGAGTTTTCCTGGGCGATTGATCATGGGTGGATGACTCTGACATTTATCACAACACTTGACATATTCTTAGGAATCTCATACCATCATTGGCCAGTAATCGCCTTGAAGCAGGCTCTTGCGGGAGAGTGCCTGACCTCCAACATGGCTTCCACAGACTCCTTCATGGATTATGTACAGTATTCCTTGGACCTAAGTAGGGTGGATGTAGTGGATATAGAGGATGGAGAATCCTCTTTTGTAGAGGACACCATCAACGAGATGGTATCGAACCACCTGGCATTTGACCCAATGGGCTTTGGCCTTCCTATTCGACAGACATCCAGTGGTGAGGAACTTCATGATAGGATCTATCCAACTGGGCCTACATTGACTAGGTCAACGTCTATGACTTCAGAGTTGGACACATTGGGTTTGTGCAGATATTCTACTTTAATCCTGAGCAGGTCTGACTCAGAAGATGATGCTAGACGCGCTAAACGGTCGGCCCTTGTGTTCTTCTCTCTCGAGATCTATTTGATTAAGAAACTTTTGAGTTGTTTAGTAACTACCCTGACTAGGGCCAAGCAGGCCACCATGTTATCTTCACATGCTTCATACTCCTGATTGACTTGGTTTACAACCAGCTGGGAGTCGCTGTATTCTTGAATTTCTATGCACCAATAGAGGTAGCTAATTGTAACCCGGCCAATAAGGCTTCGTACTCGGCTTCGTTGTTAGAGGCCTAGAACCTAAACCTTAGTGCGTACTCTAGCTAGATCCCGTCGGGTGAGGTCAGAATGATCCCTGCCCTACTACCCTTTTTGTTGGGGATCCGTCCACATAGAGTATCCAGGTCAGGGTCTCAGGATGTGGGTCTAGCGACGGCTCAGGTGGGTTGAACTCCTCAGCTGGATCTTCCGGGTATGTGAATTCCACTACAATGTCTGCCACTACTTGTCCCTTAATTATCGTTCGGGGTCTGTACACAACTTCAAATTCTTCCAACTCTAATGCCCACTTTATGAGCCTCCCAGATGTTTCTGGTCTAGATAGGATCTTTTGTAAAGGCTGGTCAGTGAGTACCATAATGACATAAGCTTGGAAGTACGGGCAGAGCCGTCGGGCTGAGGTAATGAGGCAAAGGCAAGCTTCTCTGTCCTTGAGTATTTTCTTTCTGCACCATGTAGTGCTCGACTCGTGTAGTAGATCAGGTATTGTATCCCGTGTTCCTCTTTGATTAATGCTAAACTCACCGCTGAGGGTGACACTGCCAAGTAAAGCAACAATTCCTCCTCCAGTATGGGTGTCGAGAGCAGAGGAGGCGATGTCAGGTACCTCTTGAGCTCCTTAAATGCCTCTTCACACTCTTTCAACCACTGAAAAGCTTGCAGAGGATTTTGAAGAACAGCAGGCACCGATTTGTTCCTCAAGAGACAAATCTATTCAAGGCAGCCAGCTATTCGGCTAAACTTTGTACCTCCTTTGTTGACCGGTATAACCGCATATTTATGATGGCTTGAATTTTTTTTGGGTTTGCCTCGATTCCTCGCCGGCTCACCATGTGTCTCAAGAACTTCTCGGACGAGACTCCAAATGTGCACTTGGTCGGGTTTAACCTCATTTGGAATTTTTATAAGATGCTGAAGGTCTCGGCTAAGTGGTCGACATGGTCAGACTCATCTTGGCTTTTGACTAAGAGATTGTCAACATATACCTCCATCGTTCTCCCGATTAGATCTTTGAGCATATGGTTGACCAGGCGTTGGTAAGTTGCCCCCAGTGTTTTTGAGGCCGAAGGGCATCACTTTGTAGCAATACATTCCCTGGTCGGTGATGAAAGAGGTCTTTTCTTCGTCTCCGATATACATGTTGATCTAGTTGTATCCCAAGTAGGCATCCATGAAAGAGAGAAGTGAATGACCGGCTGTAGAGTCCACAAGAAGGTCTATCCTAGGTACTAGATAGCATTCCTTGGGACAGGCTTTGTTGATGTCGGTGAAGTCTATGCACATCCTCCACTTTTCATTGCTCTTCTTGACCAAAACCACATTGGCTAACCAGTCAGGGTATTGTACTTCCCAGATAGACTTTGCCTTAAGAAGCTTCCCGAGCTCTTCGTAGACCGACTCTTGCCTTTTGGGGGCCATGCCCCTCCTTTTCTACTTAACCGGGCAGCAGCTTTGATCAATGTTGAGCTGATGGGACACGACTTGGGGATCAATTCCTGGCATATCCTCATGGTTCCAAGCGAAGACGTCTTGGTTCTCTCTAAAGAACTAGACTAACTTTTCTTTAAGGTCCAATTCTAGGAGAGAACCGATGCTGACAGATTGGTCAGGGAATTGGGGGTCCAGCATCACCTAATATGTGTCTTCAACTAGGCTGACCCATCCTGAGCATCCCTCGGGTCCATTTCTTGAATGTTTAACATTTCCACGATCACCTCCTTCCGCAGGGAACTGGCATTATAGCTCCGAACAGTTGCTTGATTTCCACGCAAGCTTCTCGGACCCTGGGGGGTTGGGAACTTGAACACTAGGCTATAATTTGATTATAAGAGGATGGGGCTTCTACTACAACAAAATTTGTGAGTACACAGACCTGGTACCGGTAGGTCCCCATAAGAATTGAAAATTTGATCATTCTGAGCAGTTGTGTACTTGAACTGTTGAACCCGACCAAGGGAGTGGCCACTGGTCGGAGCCGGACCCTTGATATCCCAAACTGATCAAAGGCTGAGGCGAACATAATATCTGAGGAGCTACTTATGTCCACTAACTCCCTTTTTACCATGTAATTAGCTATGGACAGCGTCACCACCAGCGGATCGTCGTGGCGGTAATGCAGGTCCTTTACATCATTGGATGAGAACGTCAACACATCGGTCAGTGGGGAGTTGGCTGATTGAGCATGTAGGACATCCGCTCAGGATGCCCGAGCATGCCTCCTTCTGGACGACTATGAGTCCCCTCTACCCGATGTTCCCCACAGATCACGTTGATATGACTAAGGGGTTAAAGCTACTTGGGACCTCGGGTGTCTGGTCGAGGTCGTCTATCCGCAGTGACAAACTCGATGAGGCGACCCTACCCAATCAGCTTCTTAATAAAAATCTTTAGCTTAAAGGAGTCCTCTATGTCGTGATCATGATCTTTGTGGTACCAGCAGTATTTGTCCCAGTTTCTCTTCTTGGGTAGACTTTTTAGCTTTGTCGGTTGTTTGAGCAACCTATGAGCCTCGGTGGTGACCATAACTTCCTGGATGGGCTGAAAAAGAGGTATGAAGGAGATCAGGGCCTGATCCGGACTACCTTGTTGCTGCTCCTGCTTTGGCTTCTTTCTTTAGCCCTTCTCAGAACCTTCGCATTTTGTTTGGGTTTTGGGGACTCATCTCCCACGAGGTTGGCACGCTTAGACTTCAAGAACTCTTTCGTATCAATGTATTTCCCAACCCTCTCCGAGAGTTCAACCAAGGTGGTCGGCCAGTCATGGTAGAACAATGTGACAACTTTAGTGTGCTGAAGCCCCAAGCAAAAGGTTATGATCGTGACCCTTTTCATCCAGGTTGCAGATCTGAAGTTTTTGCTGATTGAAACAGTTGACATAATCTTATAGGGATTTTCCCTGGCACTACTTGACGTCCAGCAATTGGGTGTCTGGTTGTGATAGATCGAGCATCCCTACGAACTGGCTGATGAAGAGCTTACTGAGCACCTTGAAATCGTTGACTGTTCAGGGTTTGAGTGCGTGGAACCACTGTGTGGTAAAACCTTTGAAGGTGTTAGGAAAGGCTAGGCAGAGCAGTTCATCGAAGTTGGTAGCTAATGCAATCTGAGCCTTGTAAGTCTAAACATGATCGACCAGACTCCTCAAACCGCCATACGAATCAAGATGCGGTTGCTTGAACTTACGAGGAATAGAGAATCTTGTGATCTGGATAGTAAAGGGCGACACGATTTTAGTGTTGGTGTAGTCGTGCCCTGGCCTGCGACTCAACTTCTCGATCTATTTCTACAAGTCACTGATACGGCCCTTAACGTCCTCTCGATCGGTCTTCCGTTCCGTATTTGAATGGTAGGTTGGGTCAGACAATGAAGCCTCTTCTTCGAAGTGCGTTGTCCTTAGGGATGGGTTACAGCTTTGACTCTGGGTAATCGTGTGCCTAAGATCTCCACGACTCCTGACCAGGCGTTCTTGGGTGGATTCCCGGGCCGTTTGCTCTTGCCCTTTCCTCCTGCCAGTGCGTCTATTGTTGATGATCTCTCTGGCATCCCCCGCCCGGTATGGGTTGGCCCAAGCACATTGTTGGGTCTGCTCAGGGCCTCAACTACGCTCATCGTTCCTAGACCGCCCCAAAGCTGGAGGGGATACAGGTGCAGTATGGGCACGCAGTCGAGTTCGGACAGGCACGTGATCGCGTGCAACTTCCCCGAGCTGATGCTCGGCTTGAAGGTGTTTATCCTTTCGGGCCAGCAATGCTTTGATTTCCTGCTGAGTTTGACGCTGGCCCTCCACGAGTTGCATGAGAGCCACAGTGCTCTGCTCAGAGGTTATGGAGGCATCCGGTTGCCCAGCCTGTGAATCCGCCTGACCTATCAGAGCAGTAGTCTTCTTACCCTTCTTTAGTGGCATAATCATCAGTCAGATTTGTTTTTGGGAGAAAACAGTCACCTTTCCCACAGACGGTGCCAAACTGATGATGCCAAAATTTAGTTAGAAGTAAGAAGAATTGAATAAGAGGGATTTAAGTGTAGTTCAGCCCTGTTAATTAGGAGACCTATGTCTACGTGTGTGTCAAAGCACTTGCACTAATAAATCACCGGCGGCCTTTGGTGAACTAACAAAGAGGGCGATACTACCATAGACCGGTCGGGTATATACGTATGAATGTTGTGTATTGCTCTTCTGTAGAATAAGAATGTGATTCCCCTTTGAAGGGGGTGAGTGGGCTCTTTTATAGGTACAAGAGTCCACTCGTAGAAGGTAAGTAAGTTGATATGGTAATGCAATCAAATAGGGATTGATTAGCACAAATCATGGGAGTTCCCTAATGTAGTTAGGAACTATCTAGGCTTCCCATTAGTCTTATAGCTGAGATTGGAAACTACCTAGAAACTACCTGGAACCTTCTGGAGCACCTCATGGGATGCGCTCGAGCTGTACCCACCGCAGGGTGAGCCCGCATCACGTACTCGACCTATGGGTCGAACCTGGGCAATCCTGGATGGACAGCTCAGGATGGTTGCATGATGAGCGCAATTACTAGATGACTTCGGCACCCCTTGCTAAAGTGGCAAAGGTTGACTTTGACTCAATATTTTTGTACATATCACCGATGATGAGGAACCGGAGTACGATCCAAAGGAGGACCCATAGGACCCAGCTGGTATGGATGTGGTAGTTGGTGTAGATATTGTAGTAGCAGAGGGTTACTAGATGGAGGAGGAAAAGATAGTAGAAGATGAGGCAGGTGATGACGCTATGGTACCAGTCTTACCAGGCGTAGTGATAGCACAGCTGGCAGTAAAGTGGGATGCAGAGATGGTTGCATATCCCCATGGATTTGACATAGGAGTAGTGGAGTTGGCACAGGCTATGGATGAGGGCGAGACACTTGCAGCCGTATTCAATGCAGCCCAGGCCAACATGGTAGATATGGCAAGTTTGAGAGTTATTGTGGAGCATGATGGACCTGAACTAGCTGAGGAGAATTTGATGGAGGATGAGGAGATGATGGATGATGATGACATGGACGAGGATGATATTTTGTCTGAGATTGCCCCGGAGGATAAGGCTTCTTTTTATGGATCTAATGTGGACGAATTTTGAGTTTAGGACTTTTAGGACTTAGACTTTTGCTTTTGACTTTAGGACATATTGTCCACTTACTTTTGACGCTTACATAGATATGTATTGACCATAGCCCCTTTTGTATAGGTAGCCACCAGTGGTGGTCTTGTTTATATCTTTTTCTAGATCCTACATAGGATCATGTACTTCACGGTACACAGGTGATCTATTGTGTACTATGCGGTACATCTTTTGAATATATATATATGGCAGATCGTTTCTTTGATTATCTCCATTGTCATCTCATTATTAATGCCATGTTTATGATTTAGATTCATGTTATGCCTTCCGTTGTTTTATTTTATGGTTGTTTCTCTGAGAATATTGTCTGCTAATCGATAGATATTTATAGGTACACGGCACACGGATCACTATGGTGGGACCTATGAGGAACCAAGCACGACTAGGAACCCATTCCTGAGGGTATGGACTCTGACATGACTGAAAAGTTGTGCGCTCTTGTGCAACACCCAAGAGTAGGTGATCGTGCAAGTAATACTGGATAAGTCCAGGTCGATCCCACAGGGAAGGAATAGGAAGAATATCTACTAAGTTACAACCTAAAGAAAAAGAAAAAGATGAATATACATATGGAGGTTTTAACGAATCCTAATTAATTAAATTAAACTAAATAATAAACTAAACATACAGAAACATAATAATTAAACAACCAAATTAAAGGTGTTGGAAACACGTGAATCCACATTGATCCTAACCATCTACTATGCATACTCATTAATGTTCTATGGAGTTCATTCCTCTTCAGCATTCCGTATTTTTCTAAAGATAAATAATCAATAGCCCTTTCATGACCGGGACTATGTCATCACAGTTGATTTAAAATACTTGGAAGACGGTTTAAAACAATGGTTATTACTTGCACTCTAAATGGTGTTAGCATTCAAAGTGGTTTTCAAAAGTCATTGAAGAAAAGGCCTTAAGGCTTTAAGTTCTAAAAACTGTTGTGACAATCTGAGCTTATTGGGACAATTTGATGACAGATTTCTAAAACAGAAAGTCATGGAATACTTAAAAGAATAATCTCAGGAATTAGCAAGTTCGATCGATCGAAGCGCTCTCGATCGATCGGACTACATCATCCTTCAATCGATCGAAATGTCTTCGATCGCTTGACTATGGCTCTGGTTCGATCGATCAAAATACCTTCGATCGATCGAGCCCAGGTTTTCTATAGGTTGCATGCCAGAGGTTGGAAATCAATGTTTCATCACATATTTCCAATGTCTAAACTACGGAAACATAATAAAACTAGTGCAGAAACAGTAAAACAAAACAATCATAACAACTATAACAATAAACAATCAAATACAATAAAGGAACAGAAAAACCTGGAAATCATCTGAAATAAACTTGTAAATAACTTGAAATAAAGTTGAATCTTCAATAATCTTCAATAAATCAATGGAAAAGAAGAAAAATAACATTAATCTAACCTAACCTACTCCTAATCTAACCCTAAAACTACCCTAAACTACTGTTTTCTGCATTCTGGAGCGTCCTCCCTTCGTCTGGCGTCAAAACGTCTTGTATATAGGGTTCCTGCAGAGTTTATACAACTTTTGGATGAAAATAAAGTTCGATCGATCGAGCTTAGTTCGATCGATCGAAGGTTCGATCGATTGAACTCTGCTCAATCGCTTGAACTCTTCTGATTTTGACAGCTCTGCGCACCGATGGGAGAATGGCCATAACGTTTTACTCGAACCTCGGATTGACCTCCCGTTTACGGCCACGCGACCATACCTCAAAGATCTGCATTTTATATCTCAAGGAAAATCTTCGAAATCTGAAGTCTTCATTGTCAAAATTGGCGTTTTCTCAGCTGCTTCTGTTGTTCTATCCACCAGAATCACTTTTCTTTAACTCCACTTCATTGATTTACATTCTAATACCTATAAAACAATGCAAAATCATATGGTTTAGCATTAACACAATTAAAAATAATATTGTTACTAGAATGCACCTAAATGTAGGGACTTTGGGGATAAAAGTATGCATAAAATACCACATAATACACTATAAATATGCACTTTTCACCTCGAATCACACCCCCCAACTAGCTCGTTGCTAGTCCCTGGCAATGAAGCGAACTACAGCAATGTTTATTTAACTCTAAAAATTGAAAACAAAAAAAAAAAAAGAAAAAGTCCTAACTCACTTTCGCAGGAATCGCGATTGCATTTAGCGTATGCAACAAACCTTTAAACCCCTAGGTTCCCCCTAGTGGACGAGTGTTGTCTCGTGAGGGTTTGCAGTGAATCTACCCACAAAATTCATGTTATTGGTAAGGGTTCTCATTTAAATGCTTTTAAGAAATTTTTCCTCTCATTTAGCAATGTGGTTAAGCTCAACAATCTCATGAAACTCTCTAGTAAGCCATAGCAATGTAACACACATTACAATTAATCTACTATCAAAGTCATTAGAATGTTCCATACCTATTAATCTTCAAGTGCGTGTGTGAATGGACAACCAAAATACAAAACTTTAATTTCAAAGCTCGCATAACCTAAGATGCTATCAAGACGCTCATTTTGACTCAACTCTTACCGAGATTACACTCTCAAGATGAAATCACTCTGAATTGGGTGTAATAATTATCACTCATGATATGGAAGCTATAAAGAGTAAATGTAAATGGAATCTAATGCTTCTCATATCTAAATTGAAAAACGGAAATTTTAGTGCACAAAGTCTCATGAAAGGATACTTTTCACTAGAAGAGCGAGATACCGTGGAGAACCCTCTCATTACCTTAACTTCAAATCCACTTTACTTAAAATCATCAGGACTTTGAAAAAGAGGTGTTCGATTGAAAAGAAAGAGGCTTGTGATTTTCTATTGGGTCAAAGGATGTGATTGGAATGTCTACTATAACTTTTCAAACTTCCCACATCTCCAATCTCTCTCTTCTTCTTCTTCTTTTCTTTTTTTCTTTTCTTTTTTCCACACACTTCTTTTTTTTTTTCTTTTGAAATAACCATTGGCACTTTTTTTTTTCTTTTTTCCTTTTTTTTCATCATTTTTTTTTTTTCGTTTTTTTTTTTCTTTTTTTTTCATCATTTTTTTTTCTTTGCCAACTGTCCCTTATTCACAGAACCAAACTTTTTGTTAAGATAACACATCCCAATCACTCCTAGATAAAGAAAAGAAACTCAAACTCGTAATATGGAGTTAAGTATGAACTTTAGGATTGTGAAGACAAGGTGCATATGGTGAAGGCTCAAGAGAGTGAATTTAAGGAATAGCATAGAGGTAGGCCAAAGCTGTATTATGCATGTATGGTCAAAAGATGGCCTAAATCATCTTCTAAGTTAATAGGATTATTCATTTCAGTAAATTCAAGAGCTCTAAAGTTTGGTAAATCCTGAACGTTCTCTTCTAGTAATCAGTCAAAATGAAGAAGAAAAATGAGACTTACAACGAATTAATACGCTTTTCAAAAAGTAAGAGTAACTTCATAAAAACCCTCAAAAATAAAAGAATGGCACAAAAGCTCACTTGGGTTATTAGTCTCCACTACAGTCTCTTAAGACACCTAAGCTATGCTTACTAATCCATTTTAGCTAAGTACAAGGTTGTCACAACGTGCTCAAAGTTGTTTGAAGATTAAAAAGCATAAAACACACTATAACTATGATAGTAAACAAACTATCATAGTGTTTCACATACTCATAACATACAGAAAATAACACTAATGCATCATAACTAACTACATTAACTAAGAGAGAAATACAAGAACCATTTTATTATATTTAAAAATATATATACATTAAAAATTTTAAAAATTTTGCAATTTTTAATTTACTGAGTTACATGTTGCTAAGCAGGTATATGACACTAAAGCACAACAAAAAGATACGAGGCATGCAATGGCTCACTCCCCCCAACTAAAACTAAACATTGTCCCCAATGTTCTAAACTAAGCACATGGACATATGTAAAGTAAAGCGAGAGAAGGAAGGATTTTACCTCGAGGTGTTAATATCCTTTTTTTTTTCAAGTTACCTGCAAAATCATTAGTAGCAACAAGGAAAAATAGAATATAATAGAACTACTCAGTAAATAAATTCGGTTAATCAAGATTTTTATCATAAAGTAATAACCGAAATTTTTGAGGATCTTCCTAATAAAATAATTTAACAGTGAGAAGAACGTTGGGATCCTCATAAAAATGGAACTCCCCCCAACTAATGTCAGGCTCGAGGTCAGAGGAGATGATGCAAAACCAATGGCTTCCAAAGTTATTCGGGACAGTTATATAAGATATACCACACTTTTTAGGAATTATACTCAAGGAAAGATCTTTGGTGTTGGTATTTTCTATAACAGCCTCTATTTTTTTATTATCAAAAACAGGCGGAGGCCATGGTTCAATAAAAGGGACAGGGTCTAAGTGATGTTCTAATGAAGCTTTATTACCCTCCTCTTGTTCTAGAATAGAATCTATGGAGATGTGATCATATGAATCGGATTTCTGTTCTATGTACATTGATTTGGACTGGACTTGGATGAAGCTATCTATTTGGGCCTCAATATCATTATTACTCAAGAAGGTCAAACAGTCTAGCAGATTACTACCTTCTTGTTGAAGTTTAAGATCATCTAAAGTGGGCCTAATATTTTTCAAATCCTCTCTCACAAAATTTTGAAATGTAAAATTTGGCAAATTACATGTGCTAGAATCCTTATCATCCTCTTCTACAACACATTCTTTTTGTTCAATAGTGGGGTACACATAACTTTTAAGCTCGGGTTGAGAGTTTTGATTAATAGAGAGGATAGGTGGTGGGCAACTTGGTGACACCACCTCTTCGGCCGAAAGAGGTGAGGGTTCATGAATATCACATGAATCTAAACAGGATTTAGATTTTTCAATTATGTCCTCCCTAAGTGTAATACCCCGTATTTTCAATAAATATTGAATGCAGAGAGATTCTATATACTTCAATTGACCATTCATGAAATTCAATCTTCGATCGATCGAAGCTAGTTCGAGCGATCGAACCCTTTTTCGAGCGATCGAAAACCCTACCGACATAAATTAAATACGTGGTCCCCACTTCAATCGATCAAACCCTTTTTCAATCGATCTAACTGACCGATCTGAGTTCGATCGATCGAGCATCCTTCGATCGATCGAGAATAGAAATATCATAATACCAGTTTTGCGCAAATGCTGCCACCTGCACCCCATCCTCTCCTATATATACACTGCATTCGTATGTGTGGTGGGTTTGCTGAACCTTGTGCTTAAGAGAGAGTTGAGAGTGTGTGCTTGTGTGTTGGTATACATATATATACACATACCTCCATATATCTATATATATACACACACCACACATATATATATACTCAGCAGAGAAGAAGAAGAAGAAGAAGAAGAAGAAGAACAAGAGGGAAGGAGACAGAGAGAGACAGAGACAAGGCAGAGGAGAAAGAGAGGCCGCCATTAAAGCTTCGGAGCTAAAGCTTACCCAAACGCACCTTAACGACTTTTGGTGAGTTCCAAACTCACTCGGTATCTTAGTCATGATGTTTTACATATTCTGGACGTATAATTATAACCCAAACACCCCTTAGCACATTCTGCACGTTCACTGGCAGAATCTGTAGAAGACGAAGTTCGATCGATCGAACTGAGTTCAATCGATCGAACAGCAGAGTCCCAATCGATCGAACTGAGTTCAATCGATCGAACAGCAGAGTCCCAATCGATCGAACTGAGTTCAATCGATCGAACAGCAGAGTCCCAATCGATCGAACTGAGTTCAACCGATCGAACATCCCTGAGTTCAATCGATCGAGAATACTTCAATCGATCGAGACTACCTTCACTTCGATCGATCGAGAAGACTTCAATCGATCGAACAACACTTTCTTCGAGCGATCGAGATGACCTCAATCGATCGAACCTAGCAGAACATGAATGTATTCCTTTCAGTTTATAATTCATAATGCGTAGTTGTTTAATTGGGGTTCCATGTTCCTATTATGCGATATTATGGATTACGGAGGTAATGGGATACGATAATGAGATTGAGATAACATGGTGAGTAACGTAGTCGGGTTCGGAACGCTAGTAATAGTACGACGCGATAACGTAGTAAGTTTGAGATGATAATACTGGGTAGTATTGGATAAGTGAGAAAGGAGTCAGTAAGAGGATTGGTATGTTTAAAGTTGTGTGTGTCGAGCTGATGATTCGCTCAGGTTAAATCCGATAAGTGTATGTCAAGGATTTGATCAGGATCGTGAGAATTATGGGTGCACAGTACTCGCAAGCGTTCTTAAAAGCGGTGAACAGTAAGAGTTCTTAAAAGCGGTGAACAAGAGTAGATGTGGCACGCCCATGATTTGAATTACCAGAGCTGTGTATGTATCGTACTCGCAAGCGTTCTTAAAAGCGGTGAACAGTAAGAGTTCTTAAAAGCGGTGAACAAGAGTATGGGTACATCCATGGACCAGTCGTTATATGAGAACGATGTATGGGTGCTCGCAAGAGTTCTTAAAAGCGGTATAGCGGTGAACAAGAGCACTGGTATGTTGTGCTGATATAATCAGTTCGAGATAGTCAGTTGGGTATTGTGAAATCAGTCTTAGAGTGGGAGTCGATAAGAATCGATGTATGATATGTCTGAATAAAAGAATGAGGAATATATTTAGTATCACTGTCATCTATGGTTCATAACTGTAAATATGTCATTTCTATGAGACTGTGTTAGTTAGTGCTCACTCAGCTTTCAACAAGCTGACGGCCTTTATTGCCTGGACATTCCCCGTCCAGACTACCCTGTCCTTTACAATGCAGATGACGGAACTCATGGCGATAACGATTACCCTGAAGGGAGTTACGTAGAGAATGGCCCCACTGATGCCAGTTATGCTGACGCCTATCCGTACGCTAGCTGAAGACCTGAAGATAGATAGTAGTTATATTACTACTTTTCCTTTTACTGTTGTACTTTGTAGTTAACGGGTACTTGGGCATATGTTGTCTCCAGACCTGTTGTGATCCTGTGGACCGTACTCTGATGTTTGTAATAGATAGAACCGTGTTTATATTTTAGTCGTTTTACTGTTCCTGTTTGGACTAGTACTGTGTGGTGTGGATTATCAGTGACTTTCACTTGTCATTCCCTATGGACCCATAAAGGAAATTTATTTTTCTCTATTTATGCTACTCCGGGGCGTGACAGGGTTTTTGGTATCAGAGCACCTGGTTATATTACGGTTAGGTTCTGATATTGTCGTTCACTGATGGATTCCACACCATCTGGTTCTAGTATTTAAGATTTTCTTGAGATGAGATATGAGTATAAGATAAGTTCGTCTTTCTGACGATAGATAGTTTTCCTTTGCAGGATAGCATGGACCCAGAGTTTCATCAGTTTGTTACAGATGCTTATGGAGGACACGTGATCCATGGGGATACCGTGGAGCCAGCTGACCCAGAGTTTTATCGAGAGCGTGTGTGCCAGATAGCTAGTAGACATTTGGAGGAGGACATGTGGAGAGCACTTTATGTGACCGAGAGGACTCACCCGACACAGATGCGTATGGATGCTTACCATACTGCGAGGATTGGTAGAGATATTTGCCAGGAGATATTACGGTTAGTTCAGAGTAAGCCCAAGATGGATGAGATTGAGTTGAGAGCTATTGTAGCCGGTCCACCAGAGCCTGTAGTTGCACCAGTGCCAGCAACACCACCACCATCGCCGGTACCCGACGTACCAGTTCCAGAGCCTGAGCCGATCCAGGAGGATGAGGACCTTGAGCATGCCGATGAGGACATAGACGAGGACGGAGAGGAGGAACCGATAGACGACGAGGACCCAGTAGAGGATGAGCATGCAGATGATGCAGACGAGGATGAGCCAGAGGATGACCCCGAGGAGCCAGAGTTCGAGCCAGAGGATCCAGTACCGGACCCAGAGGCTGTTGAGGCAGACATAGTAGTAGATGAGGATGCGCCCGATGAGGAGGTAGTTGTGCCAGAGGCACCAGTTGTGCTTCAGATACCAGCTGGACCCATTATGCATATGGCAGCTATGGCCGATATGGCAGTAGGATGGATAGCTCAGATGGTCGCACAGCCAGCAGATTTTGTTATGGGAGAGGCAGCCATAGCGGGAGCTCTTGATATAGCCGATGGATTCGCCGCAGTAGCAGTCGATGTCGCCAACCAGGCGATAGCAGACGGTATAGAGGATGATGATGCAGAGGTGATAGAGGATTGGAATATAGGAGTTGTAGTCGGAGATCTTGCTGCTCCAGTTGAGGATGATCCACTCGAGGAGATGGAGATTGATTCAGAGGATGAGGCACCACCAGCAGGATCAGACGCTGACGACTTTTGAGTCAGGACCTGCAGGGCTTAGTTTTTGTTTGTGTTATCAGGACATGTTGTCCACTAGATTTTTGGGAGCTTGAGAGATAGCTATTTGACCATAGCTTTGTATAGACAGTAGTAGTTGACCTTAGTACTGTTTTAGCCTTGTCCCACGTGGTACATGGTATGGTTACTGTGTACTCCATGGTACATCTTTTGATATCTATATATATACGAGCAGTACTTTTGATATTGATTGTTGGATGTTTGATGTGTTGTTTTGTAGAACTGTTAGTTCTTGTTACTTCGCGTTCTATCTTGGTTTCGTTTCTACGAGAAGACTTTCAGCTGATCAATATGTCTCTTGTAGGCAATACTCGTTATCATCATGGTAGGACCCTTGAGAAATCACCAAGCACGTAATGGAGCACCTATTCCGGAAGGGATGGATCCGACGGGAATTTTCGAAGCTTTCATGCAGAGGATGGAGCATGTGGGGGATACTTATAATCACTCCACCCACCAGAGACCTTTTGCACCCCCGCCACCAAGACAGACTGGAGATAAGTTGTTAGCAAATTTTCGTGGGTTACGTCCAGAGAAGTTCGATGGACTAACAGAACCATGGAAAGCGGAACAATGGATAAGAGAAATGGAGTTGATATTTGAAGCATTGGAATGCAGCGAACAAGAGAAGCGTCGCCTTGCTACTTTTCAGCTCACTTATGCCGCCGCAGATTGGTGGGAAGCCGAGCGAGCCACTATTGGGATCGATGCTGCTAAAGCTATGCCATGGGAGACATTCAAAGGACGATTTTTGGAGAAGTATTTCCCAGAGGATGAGAGAGATCAACAGGAAAGGAACTTTCTCAATTTGGTACAAGGAGGATGGAATGTCAGGGAATATACAACACAGTTTGAGCGTCTATCCAGATTTGCTCAACATATGATAGACACGCCACAGAAGAAGGTGAAGAGATTTCACCAAGGATTGAATCCCCATCTCAGACATATGATGGTTGGTCATCTGAATCAATCCTTTGAAGAGATTGTCAGATTCGCTGCAGGATTAGAAAAGGATGCTTGTCCAGCACAACAACCACAGATGAATCGATCACAGTCATCTAGAAGTTTTCAACAGAGGAATTTCCAAAACCAACCGCAAAGGAATACTCAAGGTTGGAGACCTCAGAGTAATTTTCAAGGGAGTAAGAGAACCTGGGAAGGAACCAGAAAGCCACAGCAGAGCTATACTCGACCCCAGCAATATCGCCAGCAAGGATCACAGCCGCAGGCACTACTGACAGCACCGCCAAGTAATAGTGGAGGATGTTTTAATTGCGGAAAGCCAGGGCACGTTGCCAGATTCTGTACAGCCCCTAGAGTTAATCGTAGAATGGATATTGTCTGTCGGAATTGCAACAAGCCAGGGCACTTGAGTAAGGATTGTCGTGCACCACAAGGAGGATATTATGGAGCATCGATTCAAGGGATACAAGGACCTCCAGATCAGACAAGGATAAATGCTATCATTCCAGGAGAAGCAGGCTTTAACGCTGATGAGCAACAACATTTGGAAGGTACGCTTGTACTCTTTCATAGTCCAGTTAAAGCTTTATTTGATACTGGAGCCGCACGTTCATTTATTGCTGTTAAGATTGTGCGTCAATTGGGTTTAGAACCCCAGACACTTGAGTCAACACTGAATGTTGTGTCACCGTTGGGAGTGACAGTTAAGTTGAGTAAAGTGTGTAAAGATTGCCCATTGACTTTGGGAGATAGGAATCTTCCTGCAGACTTGGTAGTTCTGTCAATGTCAGGATTTGATGTTATCCTAGGGATGGATTGGTTAACTAAGTATGGTGCTAATTTGGATTGCCCTACTAAGACGATTGTATTTCCGAGACAAGGAAGGCCGACGATTAGATTTCAGTGTCAGCCGACGAGCGACATGTTTCTTACGAGTAGTTTGGCTACGATTGGGAGTACAAGTACAGAACTCACGATGGATCAGATTTCTATTGTACAAGATTTTCAGGATGTATTTCAGGATATTAAAGGACTTCCACCGAAAAGAGAAATAGACTTCTGTGTGGAATTAGTACCTGGTACATTACCTATTTCTAAGACTCCGTATAGGATGGCACCAACTGAGATGTTAGAACTGAAGAAGCAAGTTCAGGAACTTGAAGACTTAGGTTTCGTTCGCCCGAGTACGTCACCTTGGGGAGCACCAGTTCTGTTTGTAAAGAAGAAGGACGGAACACTTCGACTCTGTATAGACTACAGGGAGTTGAACAAGGTTACGATCAAGAATAGATATCCACTACCTCGGATAGATGACCTATTCGACCAGTTACAAGGATCTAGGATCTTTTCCAAGATCGATTTACGTTCAGGATACCACCAACTGTTAGTTCGACCAGAGGATGTATCGAAGACTGCATTCAGGACAAGATACGGGCATTATGAGTTTCTAGTTATGCCTTTTGGATTGACGAATGCGCCAGCAATATTTATGGACTTAATGAATAGAGTATTCAGACCATATCTGGATAAATTCATTATAGTGTTCATTGATGATATACTGATCTACTCAAAGACGGAAGAAGATCACGAGGAGCATTTACAGATTGCCTTACAGACACTTCGAGATAGCAAGTTGTATGCAAAATACAGCAAGTGTGAGTTTTGGCTACGGGAAGTCAAATTCTTGGGACATGTTATATCTCAGGACGGTATTTCTGTGGACTCATCTAAGATTGATGCAGTCTTAAGCTGGAATAGACCGACCAATGCGACAGAGGTCAGAAGTTTTCTTGGATTAGCAGGATATTACAGAAGATTCGTAGAAAGATTCTCCAAGTTAGCAGGACCACTGACGAATTTAACAAGGAAGGAGACGAAGTATGAATGGACGGACAAGCATGAGAATGCATTTCAGGAGTTAAAAGAGAAATTGACTTCTGCACCGGTACTTGCGATACCTAAGAGTGGAGAAAGATATGTGATCTACAGTGACGCATCGCACCAGGGATTGGGTTGTGTACTTATGCAAGACGGGAATGTTATCGCGTATGGATCAAGACAATTGAAGGTACACGAGAAGAATTATCCGACGCATGACCTGGAATTGGCAGCAATAGTGTTTGCCTTGAAGACTTGGAGACACTATCTCTATGGAGAAAAGTTTGATCTGTTTTCCGATCATAAGAGCTTGAAATATTTGTTCTCTCAAAAGGAGTTGAACATGCGACAACGGAGATGGATGGAGTTACTCAAGGATTATGACTTTTCATTGCAATACCATCCAGGTAAAGCAAATGTCGTAGCAGATGCTCTGAGCCGTAAACCTCGATTAGTGATCGCTGCATTGCTAATTCGGGAATGGAGAGCATTGGAAGTTTTAGCCGAATTCAAGTTTCAGCCAGTGAAACCAATGGAAAGACAACATTTTGGATGTCTGATGGTACAACCAACTTTGATCAGCCGTATCATAGAAGCTCAACAGACAGCAGAGGATTTGAAGTTATGGTTCACCAAGATGACAGCAAAAGAACCTGAGATCTGGAGTGTTAGTACAGATGGAGCTTTACGATGTAAAGGTAGACTCTGTGTACCTGACAAAGAAAATCTCCGGAAGGACATATTGGATGAAGCTCATAAATCACGGATGACGATTCATCCAGGAGGTACAAAGATGTACAAGGACTTGAAGAGAAATTTTTGGTGGGAAGGAATGAAGCGAGAAATGGCTGAATATGTTTCTCAGTGTCTTACTTGTAAACAAGTAAAGGCAGAACATCAGAAACCACCTGGATTTCTACAGCCGTTACCAATTCCTCAATGGAAATGGGAACACATCACCATGGATTTTGTGGTAGGATTACCAAAATCGCAGCAGAATCATGACGCTATTTGGGTAATTGTGGATCGACTTACGAAGACGGCACATTTTATTGCCTACAGTATGACGTATCCAGTGGAGCGATTGAGCCGAATGTATCTGCAACACATAGTACGATTACACGGGGTACCTGTTTCTATCGTATCGGATCGAGATTCGCGCTTTACTGCAGAATTTTGGAAAAGTCTTCAGACAGCAATGGGAACAACATTGAACTTGAGTTCAGCTTTTCATCCACAGACCGATGGACAGACGGAGAGAGTTAATCAAGTAATGGAGGACATGTTACGTGCTTGTGTCATTGATTTTGAGAATTCTTGGGAGACACACTTACCTTTGATAGAATTCTCTTACAACAACAGTTATCATTCGAGTATAGGAATGGCACCGTTCGAAGCTTTGTACGGAAGACCTTGCCGATCACCGTTATGTTGGACTGAAGTCGGAGATACTCAACTTCTTGGGCCAGAGATGATACGAGAAACCAATGAGAAGATTCAGATTGTACGTAAGAAGATGAAGACAGCTCAGACCCGACACAAGAGTTATGCTGACAAGCGACGCAAAGATTTAGAGTTTGCCGTTGGAGATCATGTGCTACTCAAAGTTTCACCTGTTCGAGGCATCGTCAGATTTGGTCAGAAGAAAGGCAAATTATCGCCACGATTCATCGGACCGTTCGAGATTCTAGAGCGTGTGGGAAAAGTTGCTTATCGTCTTGCGCTGCCACCGAAGATGTCAGGAGTGCACAACGTTTTCCACATCAGTATGCTGAGGAAATGTATTCATAACCCAGCGCACGAGATCAACTTTGAGGATATTGAAGTCAACGACAATGTTACGTTCAACGAAGGACCAGTTCGCATTTTAGATCGTGGAGTCAAGAAGCTCAGGAATAAGGAGATTCCATTAGTCAAGATTCAGTGGAAGCATCATGATGAAGGAGAAGCTTCGTGGGAGCTAGAGTCAGAGATGCGTGAGAAGTTTCCGTTTTTGTTTTAACTTTGTATGTTCTGATTTCGAGGACGAAATCTTTTGTTGGGTGGTGGATGATGTAATACCCCGTATTTTCAATAAATATTGAATGCAGAGAGATTCTATATACTTCAATTGACCATTCATGAAATTCAATCTTCGATCGATCGAAGCTAGTTCGAGCGATCGAGACCCTTCAGTTCAAGCGATCGAACCCTTTTTCGAGCGATCGAAAACCCTACCGACATAAATTAAATACGTGGTCCCCACTTCAATCGATCAAACCCTTTTTCAATCGATCTAACTGACCGATCTGAGTTCGATCGATCGAGCATCCTTCGATCGATCGAGAATAGAAATATCATAATACCAGTTTTGCGCAAATGCTGCCACCTGCACCCCATCCTCTCCTATATATACACTGCATTCGTATGTGTGGTGGGTTTGCTGAACCTTGTGCTTAAGAGAGAGTTGAGAGTGTGTGCTTGTGTGTTGGTATACATATATATACACATACCTCCATATATCTATATATATACACACATCACACATATATATATACTCAGCAGAGAAGAAGAAGAAGAAGAAGAAGAAGAAGAACAAGAGGGAAGGAGACAGAGAGAGACAGAGACAAGGCAGAGGAGAAAGAGAGGCCGCCATTAAAGCTTCGGAGCTAAAGCTTACCCAAACGCACCTTAACGACTTTTGGTGAGTTCCAAACTCACTCGGTATCTTAGTCATGATGTTTTACATATTCTGGACGTATAATTATAACCCAAACACCCCTTAGCACATTCTGCACGTTCACTGGCAGAATCTGTAGAAGACGAAGTTCGATCGATCGAACTGAGTTCAATCGATCGAACAGCAGAGTCCCAATCGATCGAACTGAGTTCAATCGATCGAACAGCAGAGTCCCAATCGATCGAACTGAGTTCAATCGATCGAACAGCAGAGTCCCAATCGATCGAACTGAGTTCAACCGATCGAACATCCCTGAGTTCAATCGATCGAGAATACTTCAATCGATCGAGACTACCTTCACTTCGATCGATCGAGAAGACTTCAATCGATCGAACAACACTTTCTTCGAGCGATCGAGATGACCTCAATCGATCGAACCTAGCAGAACATGAATGTATTCCTTTCAGTTTATAATTCATAATGCGTAGTTGTTTAATTGGGGTTCCATGTTCCTATTATGCGATATTATGGATTACGGAGGTAATGGGATACGATAATGAGATTGAGATAACATGGTGAGTAACGTAGTCGGGTTCGGAACGCTAGTAATAGTACGACGCGATAACGTAGTAAGTTTGAGATGATAATACTGGGTAGTATTGGATAAGTGAGAAAGGAGTCAGTAAGAGGATTGGTATGTTTAAAGTTGTGTGTGTCGAGCTGATGATTCGCTCAGGTTAAATCCGATAAGTGTATGTCAAGGATTTGATCAGGATCGTGAGAATTATGGGTGCACAGTACTCGCAAGCGTTCTTAAAAGCGGTGAACAGTAAGAGTTCTTAAAAGCGGTGAACAAGAGTAGATGTGGCACGCCCATGATTTGAATTACCAGAGCTGTGTATGTATCGTACTCGCAAGCGTTCTTAAAAGCGGTGAACAGTAAGAGTTCTTAAAAGCGGTGAACAAGAGTATGGGTACATCCATGGACCAGTCGTTATATGAGAACGATGTATGGGTGCTCGCAAGAGTTCTTAAAAGCGGTATAGCGGTGAACAAGAGCACTGGTATGTTGTGCTGATATAATCAGTTCGAGATAGTCAGTTGGGTATTGTGAAATCAGTCTTAGAGTGGGAGTCGATAAGAATCGATGTATGATATGTCTGAATAAAAGAATGAGGAATATATTTAGTATCACTGTCATCTATGGTTCATAACTGTAAATATGTCATTTCTATGAGACTGTGTTAGTTAGTGCTCACTCAGCTTTCAACAAGCTGACGGCCTTTATTGCCTGGACATTCCCCGTCCAGACTACCCTGTCCTTTACAATGCAGATGACGGAACTCATGGCGATAACGATTACCCTGAAGGGAGTTACGTAGAGAATGGCCCCACTGATGCCAGTTATGCTGACGCCTATCCGTACGCTAGCTGAAGACCTGAAGATAGATAGTAGTTATATTACTACTTTTCCTTTTACTGTTGTACTTTGTAGTTAACGGGTACTTGGGCATATGTTGTCTCCAGACCTGTTGTGATCCTGTGGACCGTACTCTGATGTTTGTAATAGATAGAACCGTGTTTATATTTTAGTCGTTTTACTGTTCCTGTTTGGACTAGTACTGTGTGGTGTGGATTATCAGTGACTTTCACTTGTCATTCCCTATGGACCCATAAAGGAAATTTATTTTTCTCTATTTATGCTACTCCGGGGCGTGACACTAAGGTCACTATCAAAGATAGGGGTAGAGTCAACAGGGGACTCATCCTTTCCTAATTGAGTGCAGTCTCCTAAACTCTCATTATCTATAAAAATCTCATTCTCATCCGTGTAACTCTCCTCACTATATATGTCATCTATTGAGGTTCTCTGGACAAAGGAATTGTTCAACTTTATCCAGGTAGTGAAGGAGTTCATGTTTGGGGTTGTATATTAAGGAGAAGATGGTTCTACAATTTCATGCTCAATGGTTTGCTTTTGGAGTTCGTGTTGAGTTATCATTTCTTTGAATGAGTTGTTAACCTCATTCGGTATAAACCCGACATAGTCTATTTCCATTCCATTGTTAGTGTCTTGAAATTTAGGCTGTAGTGTTGAAGGACTGGTATAGTCTTCTAAAGGTTGGCTAGCATATGTTTGTTGATATCTAGTTTCTAATTTATCAAGTGCATTATCTAGCCTTTTCATCTCACTAAGCAGTAATTTTAACATACCACTATCCTCAACTTGGTTATTCTCCTCATTATTACTATATGAAGTTTCGCCCCATTGTGGTTGATAATAGTCCCCTTCCCATTGAGTGTGTGGACAAGACTCGCCAAAGGAAAAGTCTTGGTACGTTTGGTAATCATGGGAATTACTACTATATCCTATATTATTTTGGTTATAGCCCCATTACGGTTGATAGAACTCTCCATATGGAGGTTCTTGATATGTTTGATAATTTGGGGGACTACCACTATCATTTCCCCATTGTGGTGGTTGGTAGCACTCAGGTTGATAATGCGCGTCATATGTGGATGCTTGCCAACTTGAGGGATAGTTTTCATTACCTAAAGTGTACCTATTCATGGTGTTTGTGTTGTATGGAGGATAATATGGATAAGACATTTTCACTCAAAATTTTTAAACAATAGAAATTTTATTTATTTATTTTTACTTGTGAGAGAAAAAGTCCAAAGTTTTTATTATTTTTTTTTCTTAAAATTTTTAATTTATTTATTTATTTATTTTTTTTTTTTTTTTTTTTTTTTTGAAAAGTAAGAAAAACAAATTGGAAATAACTTAGTAAAATCCTAACCTAGTTGCCTTCTCCGACAACGGCGCCAAAAACTTGACACGACTAAAAAGTTGTGCGCTCTTGTGCAACACCCAAGTGTAGGTGATCGTGCAAGTAATACTGGATAAGTCCAGGTCGATCCCACAGGGAAGGAATAGGAAGAATATCTACTAAGTTACAACCTAAAGAAAAGGAAAAAGATGAATATACATATTGAGGTTTTAACGAATCCTAATTAATTAAATTAAACTAAATAATAAACTAAACATACAGAAACATAATAATTAAACAACCAAATTAAAGGTGTTGGAAATACGTGAATCCACATTGATCCTAACCATCTACCATGCATACTCATTAATGTTCTATGGAGTTCATTCCTCTTCAGCATTCCGTATTTTTCTAAAGATAAATAATCAATAGCCCTTTCATGATCGGGACTATGTCATCATAGTTGATTTAAAATACTTGGAAGACGGTTTAAAATAATGGTTATTACTTGCACTCTAAATGGTGTTAGCATTCAAAGTGGTTTTCAAAAGTCATTGAAGAAAAGGCCATAAGGCTTTAAGTTCTAAAAACTGTTGTGACAAACTGAGCTTATTGGGACAATTTGATGACAGATTTCTAAAACAGAAAGTCATGGAATACTTAAAAGAATAATCTTAGGAATTAGCAAGTTCGATCGAAGCGCTCTCGATCAATCGGACTACATCATCCTTCAATCGATCGAAATGTCTTCGATCGCTTGACTATGGCTCTGGTTCGATCGATCGAAATACCTTCGATCGATCGAGCCCAAGTTTTCTATAGGTTGCATGCCAGAGGTTGGAAATCAATGTTTCATCACATATTTCCAATGTCTAAACTACGGAAACATAATAAAACTAGTGCAGAAACAGTAAAACAAAACAATCATAACAACTATAACAATAAACAATCAAATACGATAAAGGAACAGAAAAACCTGGAAATCATCTGAAATAAACTTGTAAATAACTTGAAATAAAGTTGAATCTTCAATAATCTTCAATAAATCAATGGAAAAGAAGAAAAATAACATGAATCTAACCTAACTTACTCCTAATCTAACCCCAAAACTACCCTAAACTGTTATTTTTTGCGTTCTGGAGCGTCCTCCCTTCGTCTGGCATCAAAACGACTTATATATAGGGTTCCTGCAGAGTTTATGCAATTTTTGGATGAAAATAAAGTTCGCTCGATCGAGCTTAGTTCGATCGATCGAAGGTTCGATCGATTGAACTGCTCAATCGCTTGAACTCTTCTGATTTTGACAGCTCTGCACACCGATGGGAGAATGGCCATAACATTTTACTCAGACCTCAGATTGACCTCCCGTTTGCGGCCACGCGACCGTAACCCAAAGATCTACATTTTATATCTCTGGGAAAAGCTTCCAAATCTGAAGTCTTCATTCTTAAAATTGGCATTTTCCCAGCTGCTTCTATTGTTCTATCCACCATAATCACTTTTCTTTAACTCCACTTCATTGATTTACATTCTAATACCTATAAAACAATGCAAAACCATATGTTTTAGCATTAACACAATAAAAAGAACATTGTTACTAGAATGCACCTAAATGTAGGGACTTTGGGAATAAAAGTATGCATAAAATACCACAAAATACACTATAAATATGCACTTTTCACCTTGAATCAGACTCAACTGGAGTCTTCAAAGCATTCATGCAATGAATCGAGTAAATTGGTGACACTTACAACAATACCACCCATCGAGCTAACAATGGTAACAACAACAACAGCCATGTGGCTCCTCCGAGGCAGACAGGCGATAAGCTATTAGAGCAATTTCGTGGCCTGTAACATGAGAAGTTTGACGACATGGCAGAATCATGGAAAGCCGAACAATAGATACAAGAGATGGAGCTAATCTTCGAAGCCCTAGAATGCAGCAAGCTTGACAAGAGACGTTTAGCTTCATTTCAGCTGAATTACGCCGCCGTAGACTAGTAGAAGGACGAGAAAGCTATAATTGGAATTGATGCTACAAGGAGAATGCCATGGGAAGCATTCAAGACTCGATTTCACGAGAACTATTTCCCCGAGGATGAAAGAGATCAGCAAGAAAGAAATTTCCTGAGCCTATATAGCTCAAGGGAACTGGACGGTCAGGGAATATACGACGCAATTTGACCGACTTTCCCATTTCTCTCCACATATGATAGATACCCCTGCTAAGAAGATTAAGTGATTCCACCAATTACTCAACCCACACCTCTGACACATGATGATAAGAATTTTGGGCCAATCATTTGAACAGATTGTTCGTCTTGCTTCAAGTTTAGAAAAGGATTCTTATCTTATACAAGGACCACAAGTGAATCAACCGTCGCCCAAAACCTTCCAATGGAGGAACTTTCCTACTCAGTCACCCCTAAACAATCAAGGATGGAAGCCCCAAACTAACAACTACCAGGGAACAAAACATACTTGGGATGGGAGGAAGAAGCCCCAAGCCAACTTTCCTTGACAGCAAAATCAATAGTGAGGACCACCTCAGGCACAGCTCACCTCCCAGTGACAGAACACTAATGGATGTTTTAACTATGGAGTGCCCAGATGTATTGCAAGGTATTGCACAGCTCCCAAGGCCAACCGTCGTAATGATCTCGTCTGCCACAATTGTGACAATCTTGGTCACATAAAAAAGGATTGATGAGCATCTCGTGGAGGCTACTATGGAGCGCCTGCTCAAGGACAACAAGGACAGCAAGGACAGATTAGGGTGAATGCCATCATCCCTGACAATGCAGGATACAATACTGAGGAATAACAAACTTGGAAGGTACACTCATTCTATTTCATAGTCAAGTTAGAGCTTTGATTGGTACAAGTGTTGCTCGTTCTTTCATAGCTATTAAGATCATGCGTGAATTGGGTTTGGTACCCCTAGCACTAGGGCCAACCCTTAATGTTGTTTCACCCTTGGGAGTAGCTATTAAATTAGGTAAGGTGTGCAAGGATTTTCCCATGACCCTAGAAGATAAGAATCTTCTGGCACACTTGATAGTCTTGTCAATGTGTGAGTTTGACGTAATCCTAGGAATGGATTGGCTTACCAAGTATGGTGTCAACCTGGATTGTGAAGGGAAAATTGGATCTCAGTGCGCAGCCCAATATGGGTACAGATTAAAATTTAATCTGAAAAAACTAGATCTACTTTTTGTTTGTATTACTTGCAGTCAATATATATACAAAGATATAGATATAGATATACCTTTGTGATTTGTGGATTCGTTTCGATAACTCTTCAATGATTATTGTGACGATTCAATGCCCATCACTTTGATCCAACAAAGTTGCGATCAGCAGAGGGACTAAACGATCTTTGATTGACCTCAAATTTTGATAATAGCTGCGTTTCGATATCAGCTTCGTCGTGTCCAAAATTTGTCAGGTTACAATAAGTATTGTGCAGTCTGATCTACTTTATGTGAACGTTGCCCGACACTAATGATCTTCACTCCCAATATGCTCTTGATCTATAGTGATAAAGATCTTCACTCCTATGTCTTTTGGATCTGCTTGGATGCTAGGGTATGGTGGAAACCCCTCTAGAACAAACTTGAGAGGCGTAGGAAGGGTTTGGGAAGCCTATAACCAATACTAAAACTTTTGGGAGCATAAAAGATGTGTATCTCATGTTCTACCAAGCAATTTCTGTATTTATAAACTTTTGAACCAACCTAAGTGTTAATTGATTGCCAAAAGTGGCAATTGATTGCCTTACCAATCCGTTGCAAGTGATGCAATCGATTGCTGCACCAATTGATTGGATCTGAACTCCAATCGATTGGTTCCAAATTTATCCCAAATCTCACATTGCATTGTTCCTTCACATCCAAACATCTTTATGAGCTAAGAGTAGGACCCCTAGGTTCTTGTTTACTATCTCCAATTAATTATTAGTACATCCAGTCAATACTCTTTAACTAAGGAATCAATAGTTAATCAATTATCATTTATACCACTATTAAATGATAATTACACTCTAGTGCATAAGAACAAAATCACACATACATAAACGAATACTAGACTTCTATATTATGATACTAATGTCTCTCTACCAGACAGTATTCATATTTATTCATCGGGATGTATCTTTTAAGATACTATCGACCCAATAGATAGATACATCTTATATTCCTCGAGTATCATTCACTACGCTTGGATTACCAAACATGTCAACAAATGCTTTGTTGACAAGGCTGGCCAGCTCTCGGTAATCACTCCTAGTGATATTCTCGAGTTAATACTTACTCTTCATTTTATAGAAGAGGGTAGAATTCTATCTTGACAATATATGTTCCCAACATTGTAAACCTAATTACCCAAGATACCCAGGTGTTGATCTTGCAAGACCTCACTGATTGGTAAGTCAAAGCAACCAAAGCATACAACTTGAGTCCATAATTGTCTCAGGATTAAGGACATGTATACCTATAAAAGTTTGAGTTCCTATCGACGGTGACAGCATTTAGGTGTCAATAGGTTTAACTCAGGTCCATCAATGCACCGCGTGCACTAGCATATTAATCAAGAGTCAAAGACTCTTATGAATGAGATTCATCATTCTACTCCGTAGACGTTAATCATGCTACAGTGTACACCTGAAAAGTTATTCAGACTTATCATCAACTGTGACTTATTTGAAACAACAAGGATTTATTATTCATATCTCACATGTGTAATCACATACACAAATGAATCACATAAAATGATTTTTAAGAATTTTAGTCTAATATTCATCTCATGAACTAACATGCATAAATGCAGTATGATATTCCATTGTCCAACTAACTGATTTGAGAGCATATTTCCAACAAACTCCCACTTGCACTCATAACCATATAGTGTTAAAATTAATACCAGCATTGTCTACGTGACTTGTCAAAAATTGCATAGGGACTGATGATCGTCGACTGAAACAATCCATAGTAGAACATCTTCATGTTATACTATATCCCTAGACAAAAGACGTCACCAAACATGAATCCAGTGCGGCTAATTCGAATGTTGTCCAAAACACCATCTTCTAGCATATATCTACTATTTCTTTCTCAAGCCCTAGAGAATATATACTTTATGATAGTTCAGTGAACTGAACTTTTGTTTCTACTGATATCTGTGAACGACCTTACTGGTATAATAGATATGTTATACTTAACATCACATTTAAGGTTTATCAATAGCCTAGGCTTATGATACACCTTTCATGCAACCTCTTTCATCTTGTGTCCTAAGATACAATTCTTGAAAGAGCAATAGGTTATGTTCAAAGGTGAATAACCTTTATCGAAATGTTCTACATTGAATCTAGCCAGTAACTTTCCGATATAGAAGTTTGAGATAATCTCATTACCTTAACTTTTCGATCTTGAATCAGCATAATCCAAAGATTATAGCTCGCCTCACCGAGATCACAAATATCAAGTATACTGTAGAAACTAAACCTTAACCATTGATAACACTTCTTTAACATTTCATAATGATAAAGATGTCAAAAATATGAGGAACCATAATCACCACCACACTTCCTTTGCGCAAGGATCCTTCAGCCACTTAAGAGGTATATGTTATAAAATAAAATGTGAATTGTGTGTATTGGCCATAGTGTATCAAGAGGTATGGTGGCCAGAGAATGTGTGTTGGCCGAAACTTTAGGACTATGTGTCGAACTAACAGGTGTATGAGTTAAGACTTCGTGTCAGGTATGACAGACCGTAGGTATGGGAATACACGTCTGATTAATGAGGACCCAAGAATCTATGTTAAGTTTGGGATGAGATTGGGACAATGTCTGTTGAGATACATTACAAACAACGAGATGATCATTAATGATGCTATTGTTATAGATGCTGCCAATCTATAGATATTCTGTTAGTGTTTGCATTCACTCGGCTTTCGTAGCTGACGGTGTTTATGCCGCTGGATATTCGACGTCCAGCTGGCCAAGGTTATGAGTGTGCAGGTGATGCATACTTGGATAGGGGCTATGAGGATGGAGCCTACGACGACGAAGGCTATACTGGTGCTGACTACTACGCAAGCAAATGGTATTGAACCCCTTCGTCCCTGATGGAATAGCCAATATCGGTACTAACATAAGTTGAGTCTTCAACTCCATAAAACTCTCTTCACACTCAAGACTCCAAACAAATGGTACGTCTTTCCTCATTAGTCGAGTCACAGGTGTCGTAATTCTCGAGAAATTCTTCACAAATCTCCGATAGTAACCGGTTAATCCCAAAAAATCGTATACTTCTGACACATTTATCAGTGGATTCCAATTAGCTATGGCCTCAACTTTTTATGGGTCCACTGATACACCTTCCTTTGATATTTAGTCAACCAAAACTTACATTTCTTCAACTTTCCAAATAGTTTCTTTTCTCGGAGTCGTTGTAAAATCAATCGAAGATGTCTTTCATGGTCTTCTACACTCTTGAATATATCAAAATGTCATCTATGAAAATGATTACAAACTCATCTAGGTAGTCTTTAAACACTCGGTTCATCAAGTCCATGAATGTCGCCGACGCATTAGTAGCCCCAAATGGCATGACTAGAAACTCGTAGTGGCCATAATGAGTCCTAAATGCAGTCTTTTCCACATCTACTTCCTTTAGCTGCAACTAGTGATAGCCTAATCGTAATTCGATCTTAGAGAATACCTGAGCTCCCTGTAGTTAATCAAATAAGTAGTCAATTCTGGGTAACAGATACTTGTTCTTGATGGTTAGCTTGTTCAGCTCACGATAATCAATACACATTCTCATGGTTCCATCTTTTTTCTTGACAAATAAGACTGGTCCACCCCATGGCAATACGGTAGGTCAAATAAACCCCTTGTCTAGAAGTTCTTGTAACTGAATCTTCAATTCTTTGAATTCTACTAGTGCCATTCTGAATAGTGTCTTCGATACTGGCTGAGATCTTGAGGCTACTTCAATGGTGAATTCAATTTCTCGCTCTATTAAGTCATAGAGCAAGTCTTCGAGAAATACATCTGGAAACTCCCGTACCAATGATATGTCTTCTACCTTAGTGCCCATAATACGTGTATCAATTATAGAACATAAGAATCCCTGATAACCTTATTTCAACAATTTACCCACTCGAATTGCTATACTAAAAATGGTGGTGCTACGACATCAATTCCCTAAAAGATAAACTCTCCTTGTCCTGGTGGTCGAAAAATAACTCTTTATCGTTCATACTCGATAGAGGCCTGGTTCACGGATAATCAATCTATACCCAAAATTACATCGAAGTAGTTGATGGTCAATAGTATTAGGTCAATGGTAAGAAACCTATCATCTATCCTTATATCACATGCTTTAAAAACTAAAGAGATCGTCATTGGTTTACTTAGAGGTAAAGATACTAACAAATCATACCCAAAGGGTTTGTTATTTAGCTGTTTAACGAATTCATGTTCAACAAAAGAATGTGTCGACCTCGAATCATTTAAGACATGAGCTGGATGATAACAAATCAACAATATACCTAATACTACGGAGTCAATGGCTGAGACTTCCCCTGATGCTAACTGGAAAAACCTCCCTTGTCTTGATTGAACTCCTTTCCCTTATCCACATTTGTTACGGTCTTTGCTCGGTTGTAGCCATTGAGCTTGAGCCTTGTTGTTTGTTTGTGGGGAAATCACTTGAATGATGTCCCAGTATACCATAGGTGTAGCATCTCCCTCTCATATCTGGATTGGAACCTCCCGTGTTCTGGGCTCTGACTTGTGGGCAAAACCTAGCAACATGCCCCAACTTCTTACAAATGTTGTACACCAATGTTTGGTGGTAAACTCCCACGTGTCATCCCTCAATAGGGTATTCTCCCCAATGTAAGTACTTCCTCCTTTACTTCTTGTATCAGAACCCAAACCTCATGATAATGTCTTTTTCGAATACCCTTGCCCTTTTCCCTTGTCCTCATACGCCCGCTTGCCTTTTTGCCCTTGTCCAAAGTTTCAATATCTCTCTCTACAATCAGGCCACATCTTGAACATCGGCTATGGTCCAATGTCGGAGGGTATCAACACGGCTTCAAATATTATCTCTCAAACCCTCTTCAAACTTTCGAGCCTTGTCAACCTCCCTCGGTACAGATCAGTGTGCAAAATGAAGCAAATCATTATACCTTGTAGCATACTCATTGACAGACATGTCCCCTTATTGTAAATTTACGAATTCTTGACTCAATTGTGTCTTAGCAGATGCTGGAAAATACCATTTGTTGAACACTGTAACGAACCTTTCCCATATCTCAGGCGGTCCTTGAGTAATCTTATTGGTCCACCAATTTTGGGCTCCCCCCTTGAGGGTATCGGTGGTGCACATAATCTTTTCACCATCAGTGCAATCCATAGCTCGGAAAATGCGATTCATGTCCATTAATGAGCAATCAGCTAGTGATGTATCCGGACCTCCCTCAAATTGGATTGGCTTCCGCTTAGAGAATTGTTAAATAATTTCCTATTCTTGTCATGGTTGAGGGTCTGCTGGTCTTTCACCTTGCACGAATACCCAGTCACTTACCGATCTCACAAAGTTTCTCATTGCGTCTTCTAAATGGTCCATCCTCGAGTGAGGTGAAAGCTCTTGGTTTGGGTCCATTTCTTACCTATCAATCAACTCACATAAAAATACTATGCATGCTATACCATTATAACATGCAACAATCATATTATATCACAATGTCATTATCCATATGAATTCATGAAATGAATCTAAGCTATTTGTTATAATCACGTTCACTCCAGTCATTGTCTCTCATTTCCAAAGTTCTACGCCTATTGCTCGGATACCACTAAATGTCACCCCCCCCCCCCCCCCCCCCCCCCCCCCCCCCGCCGCGAAACCGCACATACAATTCTAGGACACGTGGCACACCACCAAGGGAAGTCCCTATGTCATTAGAGTTCCATAAAACACATTAGTAAAGGTTTTGACTCGTGAACTCACACATTTTGAACATTTTCAAAGAGATTTTACAAACACACATCTAAACACACCCTAATGAAGTTCTTTTTCAAAAGTAATACTTTTATAGTTCAAAGGGGTCCCAAAGGTACCGTCATGTTTAATTAGAAGCAAACCAAAACACCCAAAGTGGTAGAACCAAAAGAGGATCAAGGGGTATTTCAACCGGTCGAATGACCCCTGGTCAGAATCCTTCCCCTGCTACAGAATTTTGCTTAGAGCCATTCAACCACCTCAAAATTTAAACACTTCCAAACATTTCAAAACATCTAGTTTACTTCCAAAACATGTAAAAATATTAATAAATCAATCTCTTGGGCTCAAATATCGAGTTCATAACCATCATTAAAACAAACTAAAGAGAGTGTAAATGTAAAATCCATTTTGAGCCGCACTTTAGGGGTAACACTCTGAGTTTAACACCAAGACAAAAGGAAGAAGAATAAGAACCATACCATTCCTAGCATTACCAACTCAACATAAACCTCATGTTACAACCATTAAGCCTATTAACAAACTATTGCATGCTCCACGGTAGCCAAATTTACATAAACCACCTACTAACAAACATTGTCTTGAAACCATGACACCAACTTAACTTGTCATCAGTTAAAAGTCCAAGCTATTCACATAACCCAACCAAGTAAAAAACCATTCCAACCATATCACAAGTTTGAGTACAAAACATAAAATTAATCATATTAGCCACGACATTTTCGAGTCCCACGTAACCTTGTCAACTTCCATTTTTATTTCTTCGAGCCTTCTCCTTTATCACCTACAATGGTTAGGCTAAACTTTTAGTTGGGAATATGCAATAAAAACTTGGAAAACACAACTTCTATGCACTAATCTTAAATAGGCAGATTTAATTAGATGGGTTGCTTTTCCATTTATGGCTAAAATAACCATGGTCTATGAATCTTAACATATTTATGGATTATAGTAGTATTGGATCTCAAAGGAATACGTATTTGAAATAAGAATTCAATTCTGTGAATTGTCAAACTATGCTAGTTGTCCTAAAAAATACTTAGCATATAAAACAATTTATTTAACATGGTCTATATTTCAAGTATGTGTATATATATTTCTATCCATTAATGGACAGCCAATCATGTAGTGGCAGAGTGGTGGGAACTGAGCGCTGAATAACCCACGTCCGTAGGCTTGAGTTCAAACCTAGCTACTACCGGTTGCCTCTTTATTTTCTTTAAACTAAACGACGTCATTTTATATCAAATATGACACACTTGATATAAATTCAACTGTTTTCTATTTTTAAATAAAGGATCACTCTGTTTAAAAATGTCAAACCCTTTCAAAAGAACAAAAGTTGTGTAATTTAGCTTTGATTTGCATATTCCTAATCCGTTTAAATCATTTCTTCCAAGTTAATTAATATTTCTTGTTTCTAGATAACTTAGATTAAATATTTGAATTATTTCCATCTTTCGCTTTAATAAAATCCAAGAAGTTCCTCTCATGTAAATCTTGCTTTTATCTCTTTTTCTTCATTTTCTTACTAGTATCTTAGTTAATTTATTTTTAATGTGTTATGTTAAAAATTTTACCGTAAACTACTAGAAATAATAGTTTTTAATTAGTTTTACTGCAAAAATCTAAAAACTAGTAGCTTTGAAAGCATCTAAAAATCATTCATCTTTTATTTTCTTTTAAGGGAAAAAATAGTTACTTCCTATCTTAAAAATCTTTCTACTGTTCCTTGTGGGTTCGACCTGGTCTTACCAGAACTTTATTACTTGTACAATCACCTACACTTGGGTGTTGATAAGAAAACGCGTTAGTACAAACTCATCAACTTTTTGGACGCCGTTATCGAGGAACGGCTTAAAAAGAGAAAAAAATATTTAAGTTGGGTTTAAAACTATTTCTCCTACTATAAATATATATACATACCTATTCTATCCCACAAATAATTTAGCTTTCTCTAAAAAATAATAATAATAATAATACTAATATAAAAATAAAAATAATAAAAAAGAGAAGAGAAAACTAGAGATAACTAATCTTTGATAAATATATATTTATAAGTAGGTATGTGCACATGTTTTAAAAAAAAATAAGACACTTATATCTATATATATAAACCTGTCTTTTAAAAAAATACATAAAAAAAATTGCTCAAGTTTTTTTTACTTAGTTATAATAATTATAATAATAATAATAATAATAATAATAATTTTAACACTTATTTACTTCATATGCCTTTAGATACTACTGAAGTTTTATATCAAGTACCACATAATTCCAATATTTCTACTGATTCACCTAGTTTACAGTTTCCTAGGTAATGGTGGAGATCGAAGGCATATAAGGAATAGCTGATGACGCTCATAGTGAACATGGGAAAATACACCACAACCTGAGCGTGAACAACGTTCTTTACATGATCTATTTACCCCAGAACAAAACATCACTCCTTCTAGCATCACTTTACCTAGGCATACTATAAATTTTTATTTTAAATATGGCATGATACCACTTTTACCAACTTTCCATCGAAGAGTGTCAGAACGTGCTTATCTTCATATTCGTGAATTTGAAGAAGTTTGTAGTTCGTTCTCTGATCAAAGTTGTACTCTTGAGATTATTCGTCTCAAGCTTTTTCCTTTTTTTTTTTAAAGATAAAGATAAAGATAAAGCTTGGCTTTTATCTCTCCGTCCTAGATCTTTAACTTCATGGCATGATGTGAATGAAGCATTTCTAAGGAAATTTTATCCTAGAAATTTAACGTCAAATTAAGCTTTTCACTCAATAGGAGAAGGAAACATTTCCTGAAGTTTGGAAATGGTTCAAAGATCTCCTACTAGCTTGTCTACATTATGGATTAAGAAATGGCATCTAATTAATTTATTTTATGAAGGATTAGAACCAAAATCAAAAAAATTAATTGAAACTATGTGTCAATGAGAATTTTTTAATAAAACTGCTGACGATGCTGAATCATACTTTGATTGTCTTGGCGAAAATGTTTCCCAGTGAGAAAAAGAAGATATTGGTAGAGTGAAAAAAGCTAAAAGTTTATATCAATTACAGTCAGAAGATGAATTAATACTGAAATATGAAGAATTTGCTTTCTTGTATTGTTTAGTACTTATGTGACCTCTTGAACCCAAGTTGTCCCCCAAACACTTCTTCTCCTCATTTCCTACATCTCACTACCCTCATCCACATTTTAACCTCACCCTACCCTAATTGATCCTCGGAAAATTGTGATTCGGAGTTTGAGACGAATGTGACAAAGAGTTAAGAGCTTTACTTCACTTCTCTAATGCATAGTATCCTTCATGAGATCAATTTTACCCATTTAAAAAAGTTTATCGTATTTCATACTTGACATGTGCACGGATTTGCATTCCATTTTCCATTATTCTTTGCCCATATGTCACGAGTGTATTACCCGATTCGATTGTTTCATTTTGTGAGAGTAATACTAGTGAAAATTGTGCTGAAGCACGTTTTTGAACAAAATCCGGTTAATAAGAGTATTGCACCATTCAGTTACTTGTAGCCATGCATTCAACACCACACACGCATCCAAGAGTTGGAATAAATGAAGCTTTCTAATAAGCTTGATAGTTTGCAGATTCTTAGGAACTCGTGTGTCATTTGCTAAAATTTGAAAATCTTGTGACTATGTTGAGTGTCAGCGTTAGATAGTAGGCAACTATCATGAGAAAATTCCATGTTTGTGGGTGTCATTCTGAGAACCCTCCAGAGACAAAACTCCACCTCTACAGGTAACTTAGAGGTTTAACGGTTTATTGCATTCGCTCAATGCAATCGTGTTCCCTACGAAAACAATTTATCTTTCATTTTAAATAAATAATTGTGCAAAGTTATTCTTGGATATCCTGGCTTTCCACTCTGATGCTAAGAGACTAGCAACATGCTAGTTGTGGGGTATGATTAGCGTTCAATATTGCATTCGTATCCTCATGATTTGCTGGTATTAGACATAGCTAATCACCTAATTCGATAGATTTAATGGATAAATTGTGCTTTTGTTAATTCTCTTTATTATTCTCTTTTTACTAATAAAAATCTCTTTCTTGTAGTTTTTGGGAGCTTGTTAGAAGTTGGAACCAAGTATTGTAGGGTTCACCTCAAAAGGGAGCAAGGACCACAACTCTGTGCACCCGAATCGATCCAGGTTCTTAGGCGGATCAATCAGCTGTTTCTTCAGGATTTGGGAATGTTTTTTCAAGAAGTCAGATCAATTCGAATTTTACACGCGAATCATCTGGGTTCCTAGACGCAGATTCTGTTGGCATTTTTGAATTATGGATCTATCCGGCTCAAAGCCTCGGATCAATCGGCCCCTGCTGTAACTCCTTCCTTCTTTTATTTCAAGTTTTCCATTGAGTGTGGGATGTATATATAGTTAATGATAGATTTTGTTAGGGTTAGCTTTTATTTTAGTTGTTGTTTGTGTTGTATACCTCTTCTCTCTCCCTTAGGTTTCCCTCTTCTTTCATTTACTCTTCCATCTACCACCATAGTTGTATTTAAGTCTTGGAGAGAGAAGATTCTTATTGGAATTGAATACTTTGGAGCTTGTATTGGAATTTCTTGGAGTTGTTCTTGCATTTATGATGAGTTCTCTAAGTTGGTATAATTTTTCTTTCCCTCTTCTTAATATTTTTGCTTTTGTATCCATGAGTAGCTAGATTATATAGGTTGGAGATCATAAACCCACCATTGGATCCATTTGAGCTCTAATGTAGGATTTATATGCTTTGTAGTATTTCTAGGGTTCATGTGTATAAGGCTTGAATTTCTACGACTTTATTTATGAGATCAAGCATCATAAGTTATCCAATCCTTGATTTGAAACCTCACCTCATGTATCTCATGAAAATTTCTACCAAACTTTGTAGGTTGACAACCACATGTTTGATAGTTTGCCTCAATGAAATTATCTATCCTATAATTTGCTACAAACATTGATTCCATTTGTTGTTTAGTCTGACGTGGTGGGGGATTGCTCCCCAACCTCTATCTTTTCATTTGAAAAAAACCCTTTCCAATTGAACTTGGCATTGATTAAAGCTCACTTTTTATTTTAGAAATTGTCATTGTAGTGTAATTTGTGCTAAGTGAATCTCATAAAATAAAAAATAAAAACCAAAAAAGTCATAGTTTTCCTTTTTAGTTTGCTAATTTCGCATCGCATAGTAATTGGTTATTAAGCTTCCACAATCGATGTTGCACTCCAATCCCTATGGAGTCAACACTCTACTTCCAAAATATTACATTTTTAATAGGGTTAACAAAGAACTTGATTTTGACATAATCAAAAGACCCACTATGAGAATGGTTTGAAACTGTGCGTGCAAGTTGGTAAGAGCTTCTTAAACACTTATTAATAACACTTACATGGCAATTGTACGTATAACAAGTCACTACGAGTTTTACGTTCAACATTTTATGAACGGGTTACAATATTCTATGACAGAGTTACAATCCAAAGAGACTAGGTTACAGCTTTTTGTCATCGAAGCTGCAACATTTTTTTCAAGAGGTTACAATATTTTGACATCAGGGTTACAACCGCAGGCAATAATTGGGTGATTCGAACATTTTGTAAACTTGGTGACCAAATATTGTAACTATACCTCAAATACTGTAACATAGACAAAAAATACTATAACATTATCCACCAAATATTGTAACTTGGTGACCATATATTGTAACTGTTGTGTATGCTTGAGCCTTAATTCTTTTTTTGGATCCTTTATTATCAATACTTTATAATAAGTATGTATATACCAGTAATATATATTACAAAAAAGCTATAATTAGTGACCTTTTATTCTTCCACCAATTTATTCCCACCATGTGAAAGTTCCTTGGTGGAAGAAGTTGAGGTTGACCCATTATGCTTCCGGTATATACATGTGCCTTTTCTGGAAGATAATATGGTTGACCTCATGTACTTCCAGCCTTTGTAATTCTAACAGTGGAAGACATAAGGTCGACCGTTACATCTTAAACAATTAGACATCTTTATTAACAATGTAGAGACTCATGTATTACTGTGTTACTAAATGTTTTCATACTATTGCGTTAGATATACAACATTTTGTAAACGATTTACTATATTTTGTCATATAGTTACAATCCAAAGGGACTAAGTTACAATTATTTGTCATCAAACTTGCAATATTTTGTTAACAAGTTACAATATTTGCTCATCGAGATTACAATCTTACTGATTATTGCATAAATCAAACATTTTGTAACTTTGGTGACGAATTACTGTAACTATAATTTCAAAATTGAGACAAATGAAGAACCCTTTGTCACTAGCCAGTTTAATTGGTTACTATGATCTACCTACCTCCTGTTGGAATGTTTAAATGCATTTGGTTACGGTATTATCTCACAAAGTTACTATCTCTATGATGGGTTCTACATTCAAGTTACAATCATTTGGCATGGAGTTGCAGTTTGTTCTCAAAGAGTTACAATATATTGTGACAATATTTACAATCTTTTCTTATGGTTCTACCTTCAAGTTACAATCCTTTATCATACTGTTACAAAACTTCTCACGATGTTACAATCTTTTGTCATATAGTTACCAAACTACTCACGATATTACAATCTCTTGTCATACAGTCACAAAACTCCTCATACGAGTTACAATCTTTTCTCATAGATGTTACAATATCTGTTACAAATTCTTGTCATACATTTACAATTTTCCTCATGCGAGTTACAATCAAACTCATACAATTACCAAACTACTCACGATGTTACAATCTCTTGTCATACAGTTACAACACTCCTTATGCGAGTTACAGTCTTTTCTCATTTAGTTACAATCCTTCTCACGATGTTACAATATCTGTGTTGCAATCTCTTGTCATACAGTTACAATCCTCCTCATGCGAATTACAATCACACCTCATACAGTTAACAAACTACTCACGATGTTACATAAGTCATGCAATTACCAAACTCCTCATGCGAGTTAGAGTCTTTTCTCATTTAGTTACAATCCTTCTCACGTTGATACAATATCTGTGTTACAATCTCTTGTCATACAATTACAATCATCCTCATGCGAGTTACAATCACGCCTGGTTGATCGGTTGTGTAACCGAAAAAGTTGATAGCATTTAATGCTCCATAGCCACGTCTCACACTCTCAACCCCTCCCACCTCTCTCTCGTGACCGCACGGTGCGGTCAAAACCTATGACCGCATCAAAGAATTTTCCGTAATAAGGTTTCCAAATTTAACTAACCACTTGGAGATCATAGACTATTGGTGTTCAGTTGAAAACCGAGAATTTTTTAACTAGCTAGTTATTTATTGAGCCTCTTGGACTGTTGGACATACTCTAGGGAAAATAATAATAATAATAAGAATAAGAATAATAATAATAATAATAATACTAATAATAATAATAATGTTTGAATTCAAAATTTGGTGCATAAATGGTTTTAACTTTAGTACCTTAGAAGCTTAAAGAACACCACAAATATACTCTAGTTTAATTTAAATTTTAAAAATTAAGGATACTATAAAGAGTTCCATTTGCAACAGGATTTTAATTTTTTTTTTCCGGACAGATATACCCAGAGTTTATAATCGTTAAAAAGAGTTCTCTGTGATGTTCGTGCTTACTTCCTCTTCAATCCCTATACTCTCGCTTTCTCTCCTCTTACTCTCTAGTTTCTCACTTTCACTCTCCTTTATGAAACTTTTCTTCCATCTCTCTCCTCTCAAACCCTGGCTCCAATCCAAAGCTCCTCAAAAATCAACACCCAAAAATAGAATAAGTCCGCCAAGAGCTGTGTAGCTCAGATGGCACCGGCCCCCTTCTTCCCAGTGGGAAGTTGGGGGTTCGAATCCCCCCGTGGGATTCCTTGCTTGCCCCCCGTGTGTTCTTCAGTCGGAACGAGTGGCCCTGCAGGGCTTTGCAGTGGGCCAATGTGGGGCTTGGGGTTGGGTTTGGGCTGGGTTGTGTGTGTGCGTTGGGGTGTGTGTGTGTCCAGTCCGGATCAAGGTAAGTAATCAAAAAAAAAAAAAAAATAGAATAAGTCCAAAAATCAAACATACCACCAACAATACCCCAAAGCAATAAAACTGAAGGGAAAAAAAAAAAACCAATTGCATCCCAAGTTCCCAACCACACTAGATGAGAATCAAAGGCCCTTTAGAAATGGCATATTCACTTGAAGGCAAAAAACCTCAAAAAAAACAACTCGCTCTATTAATCAGCAGCACTGAGAAAGGAATCAGATCAACAAGAAGCCCTCTCCACTACCAAGCCAGGAAAATAAATTGGTGCAAGAGCCATATTCGCTAACTTCTTAGAAGTGGTTTGGGCATGTTCGGATATGCGATGGCCTTGATGATTTATTCAATATTTGCATATTTTTTCAAAACTATTTATGTGAAATTTAAGAAAAAAAGTTGTGAAAATTTTGGTTTTGTGAAATTTCACTGAAGTAGTTTTGGCCAACATCCCAAACAAACCCTAACACTACCCGTCACTCACTCACCGATATCCAGTCGTTCTTATTGCAATCGTACACGTCGAACACATCTCGAAGCCCCTTCGCCTTGCCTCTGTCATCATCCGATCCTCCAATACCTTCCGATCAATAGTCGTAGGTGTTGACCTCAGCCATTATGCGTTCAAGTGGTCCGACGACACTGGTTCCTAGCGATATTATGCGCTCAAGTGGTCCAACGACACTTTGGTTCCGAGCGCTTAGTATCACTCTGAACTCCGAAAATGGAAATCTTGTGGTGGCCTGCTCCACTTCGTCCGTGCTTGGGTTTTTGGCCATTGTAGCGACAGAGTAGTTTCTTTCTTTTCTGTGCAGTTGGATTGCACTCCATATATATATATATATATATACATATAGATACACGCATTGGATGCACGGGCAGCGTTTTTTTTTTTTTTTTTTTGCTAAATTTTTTGGGGAGAGATGAATGAAAGCTGTCTATACGTGGGGTGGGGGGAAGGAGACACTAAACCCAACGGAGAAAGAAAGGGTATTTCTGTCACGAAAATTTGCAGGGACTTTTTGTTAAGTGTGTTTTTTTTTTTTCTCTTTCTTTGCATTGGACCTACTACTAAAAAATAAAAACACATGGAAGACCACAAACAATTGACCAGCTGGCTCATCAAGTGGAACCATTATCCTATATGCTCTTTTCAGTGGTCAAAATAATCTGTACATATTTATCTCAATGGTGATGATTCTTATACAGTAAAACCTGGACAAGAAAAAAGGCATGGCACACGCAAGCTTCCAGTATTTGATACCTTCTACAATCTGTGAGGACCTCAGAATCTACATCTCAAGCAAGAGAATGGGGCATCATTCACCACAGCTCAAAACAATAAGATATGGCATACAAAATAACTACACTTACTAGCACGATTCTCTCTGAACTGCTTTCGATTCATCATTGTCGGCTTGTTTTGAAGCCTGGTCATCCTCAGTTACAGATGTGCTACATTGGATTGGTTTCTTGAACTGGACCAAAACCATGGTCATGTTGTCGCATCCTTCACCGCTAGCTGTGGATGGTGCCAAACACCTCTCGAATACTCTTTCACACACCACAGAGAGCTTGCTTTCCTGCTTTCAAAAGAGAACAGTGTCAAACAGAAACTACCATAAAACTTAGGACGTGTAGACAACCCATGATTAGGATCAAAACCAAATACAAATAGAAGTGTACTGAGCCCCCAAAACAAAAATCAAAAATCAAAAATAAAAAATAAAAAATAAAATGAACAATTTGCAACTACATGGGAATAATGCTTAAAATCTAAAGAAGTAAAGAAGAATCCACCGAAGCATAGGGTTGAGAGCCAAAGAAGAAGAGCCCAATGCTCTGTTACTTTCAATCGAAATCTGTTATAACCAGCAACTTCCCTAACCAACCGCAACACTAGTATTAATACCCCTCTGTAGCTGTTGGCTAGCCAGCTACCACTCTCAGTTCAATTTCAAGACTCGGGAATGGATGCTTTAGAGTGATGAACAGCAGTTGACAGCAAATTATTTACATGCTGTACAGCATGTTAAGTATGCTGTACAGGAAAGTATCGCATCACCATAAACTGCTGACCAAAAAAAAAAAACCTAAACCTCAATTGTAAAGCAGAATATGCCCGATCTAGCAGGGTATTTCTTCTCATGATTTATTCAAAGATCCTGGTTTAGGGGTGGATCAGTGTTTTAAAAGGCTGAGCAAGGGGTGTGCCTTGAGGTGAGGTGAGGCAAAAACACCTCAAGGCTCTAGAAAGTCCTCAAAAGGCTTTTGCTTCTTCAATAGGTGTCAAAAAAAGCGCGCTTTTTGTGTATTTTGAACTCTAAGCACTGAAGCATGCGCGTTTGTAAGATTTTGCACGAATAGGGATTTATACATCAAAGGCAAAGATGGAGACAAATACAAAGGAAAATCACAAAAAATAGTGAAATTGACAAGGAAACGGGAGAATATAAGGATGGAGCACCATCAATAATCGATATATTGGATGGAGATGGTGATTTGAATGAAAAGAATTAATGTGATTTGCTTTCTTTGTTTTATGATTTGTGAACTTACCTTGGAGTTGGCTTGCAGTGAGAGTACTATTTTGATTGGATAGTTTGAGTACATTTTTTATTTATGGTTTAAACATATTTTCCTAACTTTTGTAGTTGTTTAACCTGTTTTTTTCAGTTAATTATTATGTATTTTGAATTTTTAAATATAAAGCAAAAAAATTTGTAAGGCTCATGCCTCACCTCAAAGGAGGCAAAACGCCTCGCGCCTAGCGCTTTTGTCATTTAAAACATTGGCATGGATAAATAAGCATGTCAAATCATAATTTCTTCTATCTTCCACAAACACATACACACACACACACACACATATACATATACACATATATATGTACGAAAATTCTCCAGAGAGGGCGCTCTCTCTTTGTTTTGACCGTCGGATCGTGTTTAAAAACTGGATCTAACAGCCAAAACATAGGTCCTCCCTTAATAAAGAGAGGGAGCTCTCTTTAGAACCTGACTGTATATATATATATATATGTATATATATGAATATGAATATATAAAGCATAAGCTTTTTGTTTTGCCACGTCGCACATCCATTGAAGAGTATCAAAATAACTTCAAATATTATCTCATATGTTTATATATAGGTCTATATAAATAATCAAGAGTTTGTTTTTCTTTAGTGCATTTTTTATTTTATTTTTTTTGGTACAAATTTTCTTTAGTGTATTTAAACTTTATCCTATGTCTGAATATTATCTTTTTTAGATAGCAAGCGTGTATATATGAGTTTGTTTTGAATTAGCATAAAGTTCACATTAAAAGATCTATAATTACGTACAGTTATAATCAATTTTGAGTAAAAAGAAGAAAATAAAATTATTATCTGATGATACATACCATGTTAAGCTTTGGGTTTTAAATTTTTATTTCTCTCACTAAAATGAGTTTAATAGAATTTAGTTTTGTTTGTCGGAATATCCCACATTTTTTTTTCATAAACCTTATCCCGTGCAATTGCATGGGCTTACGTCTTGTATCAGTTAGCAATGGAAACCTTGGATGTGGTAATGGAAAAACACACAAACCCACCACACCCCAAAGGGAGAGAGAGAGAGAGAGAGAGAGAGAGAGAGCGAGAGAGGCATGTTTTCTAAGTGCTAAGCAAACAGTTTCACTATTCCTCCCCCCACCCAAAAAAAAAAAAAAAAAGAAGTGCAAGGCTTGCTTTTCTCTATGTTACCCAGACTCGGGTATGGGTGTCGGGTGCGGGTGTGTATCTAGGTGTCGGGTGCGGGTGTGTATCTAGGTGTCGGACCTCCTCTAAATCCAAATCTTAGGATCCGGGGATATGTGTCTAAACGTTGGATACGGGTATGCGGACACCTTCTGAATGTATAGACATACTATGTTTCTTAATATCAATAGTTAGAAACCTCTTTGCCCACAATTTTGTGCTTCTTCTTACCTTTTCAACATCACCTGTGGAGGATCCGAGTGTCCGAATTGGGCACGGAGATCGGGTACTTGGGGGATAGTAGGAGAGTCCAGGTAACATAGGCTTTTCTAGCCTCTTAGATGCCATGTTCTAAAAATCGCTAGACGCTATGCGGGCGGTGGAGGGGGCCTAGGAGGAAAATTCATTTTTAAACAAAATTAATAATATAGAGACAATTCTCATATAAAAAAATTCACATTATCCACAAACCAAGTTTCTAACTCTTTTTCTCCATATCCCATCTCCTCCATCCCCCCCCCCCCCCCAACCCAAATACTCAATCTCCATCGGACTCAAAACTCATACTAATAAAACTTAACCCATCAAAGTTTTCATCTTTTCCAAAAACACCCTTCATTTAGTTTAATCTCATTTGACTAAAATTACAATCTCACCCCCACATTTTAAAGAACATTTTAGAAAAGACCCGCCTAGTGTCACGGACAGCCATTCGAAGGCCAAAGTTGGGCGCAAGTCTTGGCATTGCTCAGGGTAATGGATTTTTGGTGGAAGTCTCAAGATTTCTGGTGGAAGTCAGCCGTGACACTAGGTCCGCCTAGGGCCGCCGCTTAGTTCCACCTAGGGCCGCCGCCTAGACCCGTGGGTGATTTTTACTTGCACCTACGGTAAAATCGCAGCAGCCATGCTCCACCTAGTGCCTAGGCCGATTTTTAGAACACTATTTAGAATCTGGTTGAGGACTGAAGGGGAAGTTCAATACAACATGAGCTGATGCACAGAACAAGAGCGATCTCATAAACTTACTGAGTTCAACTGCTCGTGAATAAAATCCACTAGTTGCTGACTTGACATGCAATCCCTGAAAAGAATTCATAAAAACAGCATCCCAATGTTAGGGTTGTTCAAGCATCCAAGATTCCACCATCATTGAAGTAATAAAATAGGAGAAATAGTAGTTTGAAGAAAGAATTCTAGCAAGAAACCAAAAAAGCTTCCACGAGAGGACCGTAAATGTCTGAAGTTCAAGACAGATTTATGACAACTAACTATTTGGAAGGGTAAATATATAAAAGGGGGCACTGAAGGATTCTAATTGGAAAACCCAATTCATGGCCTTGATCAGACATGTCAAACCTAATCAACGAATGCACCCAAACAAACTAATCAACACACAAGTGCTTGGACAGAGCCACATGGTGGGTTGAATTCCAAGTAAAATTTTAACAATTTATTAAAGGGATTTGGCGCGCGGGGGGGGGGGGGGGGTTGGAGGGCGGGGTGTTGTGGTCTTTGTAAAGTGGTGGAGATCTTTGTTCAATGCTAGAAACTGACGGGAAAATTATGAAAAAAATTAAGTTAGAATAAACTTCTCAGGCTATGCTCTGTGTCACTGCAAGGATTTTGCATCATTTATTGGATATTTATTTATGGAAACAGTATTTTTTTCATTTGTTAATTATTACCAATTTTGACGTTTGGGAATTTGTTAGAAATTTTTTTGTTAAATAATCTATTACATTGCATCCATAAAAGAAAAATACCAAATCTACCCAAAACTTTTTGTCGACAAGGAAGATCGTAAAAGTACTCCTCCTTGTGTGACTACCATGAATGCATGGACGACCATGAATGCATGGACGAGTAACTATATAATAACTAAATTCTCAGCAACTTGTGTATTTCTACTTAAAAGGGTTATTATGTCCAACTTAGGCTAATTCAACAAGATTGCCAGGTCAAATTGACAGATAAAAAGGTTGCCATACTCATAGTCCTGTTGAGGGTGTTTGGGGTAGCAGAGCTGGTTAATTCGAATTATTCATCATTTGGATTTCAGTACTTAGAATCATCGCTGCCCTCTTAGTCTTATCGGGTGGGTTAGACTCACAACACCATCATGAACTGTCCCAACATAACGAAGAGACTTTTAAATTGTAATCAACATCTCTCTCTGTCTGTCTAATATGTGTGGTTATATATTGGTGACTATTAGATTGTTCAACCTTCATTTCGCAGCAAGAACACGCTGTTTAATTCTCTCTCTCTCTCTCTCTCTCTCTCTCTCTCTCTCTCTCTCTCTCTCTCTCTCTCTCTCTCTCACAGCACATATTGCTCTCCCGATCACAATTTCTCTTTCCCTCTCCCTTACCCTGTTCCTCGGAAAACTGACTGTGTACTGTTATGTAAGTATACACACACACATACACACATATATATATATATGTACGTCTGTGCAAAGAATGAACTGTGAGGGAAACCAAAATGCGCACGTGAGATGTGCACCAAAGTAGCTATGTGACATCACCTAGCGCATTCTGTCTACTTCTCTATCCAAGCCGTTGGAAATTGTCCTTAATTAAATCAAATTGAAAATTGAGGGCCTTAAATGAAGTAGCTAATAACAGTGGGTCTAAAATAAATTTTTGAGGCAAATACATGGTATTGCAATGATTTTAAGTCTATAATAAAACAAAATACCTAATTTCTTGAGTACGTTCATTTAGTTAGAGTTTTCACACTATCTATCTATAAATATATAAGGCCAGTCCTCACTATCGTATCATATTTTATTTCTAAGACATGTATAGAGTTTCATCAGTATAGTGTTATAAGCACATCTTTTACCCGTGTCCATGCTTCATAATCTACAGGGTGTCAATCCATATGATTTAGTCGTGATACATTCTTAGTGAACATTCAAAATCTAAATCTAACTATACTTGATTGTTCATTTTATTTTCAGCATTTTTCTCATATCATACCAATGGAAAAAAAAAAAAAATTAAACTGAAAGAAAAGCATGAAATACATACCAAATACCATCACAAGCCAACACCATAAATTCATCATCATCACAAAGTTCAACCTATTAACAAAAAAAAACATCAAACTGACAAAACAATTCAAACTTAAAACATTTCAAATAGTCTAAAGTGGGTACTGAATCATATGTAGGAAACTTTGCTAACCACATGTGATGGGGGTGGTTTTGGCGGGGGAAGGGTTGCAGACAAGGAAGAAAGCAAGTCGTGGATAAATTAACCACGATCATCTTAGTAATTTAAATTCCATCCACCACCTAGAAGAATGCTGGTCACTGTTATAAGTGTTAATCGATGCAAGAGATTCCACTGTATCCAATATTATTGAAAAATTCATTTTGACATCAAAATCTATTAATCTTCTGTTTTATCACAATTGTAACGATTGACCTTTCGAATCCATCACAAATGAGACTATCTAAACATATAGAAGTTTCAAATGACCATTAACTTGATTCAAAATACTTTCAAGACAAATTGCTAAATTAATTGGCTCGAATAAGTCACACTCTCAAATTGTTTTCTAGCATTTTCTCAAAACATTTTCAATTATAATCTTTAGCATCATTCTTCCACACACACACACCCTTCCCATCGTTTTCTCCCCCTAACCAATATTTTAAAACACTAAAACTCTAGGCGAGGCGTTTCAAACCTCCCTCCTCCCTCTGCAGCGAGAGGAGTTAGCCTTTCGGTTCTTGAATTTTATGGTAGAAAGAGTCAAAATAAATAAGAAAAACTTAAAAAATAGGATTAGCAACTAACAAAACAAAGAAAATACATTTAGCACCATAAACAAATACAACCACATATCCAACAACTAGGATACTAGAAAATAAGAAGGGGGGAAAATTTTTATGTAAAGAAAAACATTAGTTGAGACAAGGCTTCACAACCACATAACAAGAATCGAAGGCTCACGCCTCAAGGGTGGTGAAATGCCTCAAGTAGCGCCTTGGCCTTTAAAAACATTGGTTGAGACAAGGCTTCACTGGGTTAAGTTGCACTTCATAGTTTTCTAGTTCATTGAAGCAAGCAGATAGTAACATTAATCTATCACTATTAAATCTTCCAAATTCTATCACTCACATAAAGAATAAGATACATACAGTATTTATATCTGGATTGGCAGTTACAATTTGCTTCTCAGCAGGCAGAAACTTATTCTGCTTAAATTCCATGTCACCTGCAGTTAAATAGAAAACTACGCATATAAGCCACAGGCCCTGGTCCAGTGGTATCTACCCAACTCTTCCCCAAGAATCAAGGTTTTATTTTTCTACTTTTCTTTCTTCCTTCCTAATTTTTATTTTATCTTTACGTTTTGATATTTTCTGTATGTGCGTAAGACTACGAATCAAGACTTGTCTTCCCCTGGCATACTATGAGGTAAATCCGGGCTCTACCAAGTGGCAAAGTTCTCAATTTGGGACTACCATGGGGAAATTTGAGATAGCTTTTCGGTGCCAACATTTACTTATAACTGAGAGTTTCAACGGTTGTGACCATTTGGATTTGCTTTCTCACAGCTTTTAAAAAATTATGATTCCTTCTTAAAGCTTTTAAAAAGCAGCTTTTTAAAAAATCTCCAATTTGCAGGTTTTTTAAAATCTGTTATTCCAGAAGGTGATTCCTTTGAAAGCTAACGCAAAAGGGCGCTGATAAGCCTATGAATGCAAGCTCAAGCACAGAGAGCAGCCAATTGTGGTCTATCATTCCTAACACCCTACATAAGCATGACCGCCACTTGTTAAGGTCCTTTAAGCAGGTGATTATATTACCTATAGCTCTTGCAAGATTCAGACTGCCATTGACTCGTCCTGCATGAATAAAACCACCAGCTTTTAAGATCCTTTCTCTCTCAACCTCAAGTTCAGGTTTGTGGTCTCTAGACAGATTGTATGCCTGCATAGAAAGAGCCAAATTGAGACCAACACACAAATTCTTCTCTTCGAATTTCAAATATACAAATCAACTTTTAGTATCAAGTGTTTAATTATATTCTACATTTGATATGATATTTGAACACCACAGCCTCTCTGTCTGTTACTAATCTCTGGTATTTTGAACTGCCCATGTTCATGATACAATGTTTAGGTAAACAAAACATCCGTTTAAAAGCAAAAAATATTTGGGGAGTTACAAAATACACCCACCCAAATCTCACCCTATGCCCACATGTACAACATAAGATGCTGCATGTACTCCTCACAGCATAACGTGGGAGTCTATGAAACACGGACTCTTCAAAAAGGCCAAACCCGCACTTAGTGCGCACCCGTATTGGGTGCTCCGTGGATTCTTCGAGTTGTTTTGAGTGTGGCTGGGGCTTTTGTAGCGTTCTTTTGAAAAAGAACACAAGTTCTTCATACAATTTTGAAAACTTTGGGGGTTTAAAAGCTAAATAATAGAAAATAATTATAGCAATTATCTAGGGTATACACTAATGCATTAATAGTTATAAAATAATTTGTATATACTACTATCTGAAAGTATATTTTTAATATTTTATCCAAGTGCTCCGGCCGCACCAACACCCTTGCTTTTTGGAAAGTTGGCAAATCCCTCGCACCCACATCCCCGTACCCAAATCCATGCACCAGCACCGGTGCTACCTAGGTGGGCGTAGATACAAATTGGGTGGGGGGCATTAAGCAGCTCTTAAATATTTTCCCTTTACACCATCTGCAGAGAAAACAGGACAAAAATCTTCTTTACATATAAATTACCTGACCGTTCCTGGAGATTACACAACGAGAATCACCAGCATTTGCAACAAGAAGCTGGTTGTCTCTAATAATTGCAACACAGGCTGTGCTTCCAGAAGTTGGTCCAGCAAAATCTGAGTGAGGCCCCTGAATGCAGTGGCTAGAGTAAGTCACAAATATATAGTGCCGAGCAAATTGCAGGGACCAGAAGAACCAAGGAAACCACCTCTTAATAAATACGTAAACTGATGTGGAGAAGAATCACATATGAAGCATCCTCACAAGCCATATGCTTTTTATGAAGAAAAAAAAAAAACAGCACTGTAAACTGTAAAGAAGCATTGCGTAGATGTTTATTATTCTATTTGGATTTCGAGCACTGCTAAAAGCTTTAGATGTAGATCATTTTGGACTCTCAACTACATTTGAATGAAGTGGAATACTTATTGTGTGAGTGTGAGTGTGCGTGTGTCTTTGGAAAGAAACACATAAACCTCTTCAACTGACATATATAGTGGAGAAAAAAAAAAAAAAGATGGCCTAGTTATAAACCAAGTACCTAACTACATGTTGGTGAAACATATACACATGTTAAAAGAAATCCACAAAGCACAGGTTAACGCTTTTCTATTCAAAGATTGTATTATAACTAGAACATAAGTTTACATATATGTGTGTGTGTGTGTGTGTGTGTATATATATATATAGAGAGAGAGAGAGAGCAATGTTAAGGATTCCAAATTTGGATGTAAAATGATGTGACAAATTGAAAATAGGGTCACCTGAAACCACTTACCATGAAACTCAGATAGGTTCACTCCAAGTGGACCCTAACCCACTAGCCCATCATTTGATTCATTTCGTATCCAAATTTAGGATACACATTTGGCGTGCATTATAACACAGCATACTATTGTCGCACAGCTTAATCTAAAATTCCGGCATCTCAGTGACAAGCTCCATGCGGCCAATGGAGAGGTCTTAAGATACCAAATCTATTCGAAATTTGGATTTCAAATGATGCGACTGTCTGACTGTAGGACCACCTAAAACCACTTACCACGAAATTCAGATAGGTTTACTGCAAGTGGATCCTAACCCACTAACACATCATTTGGGATCAAATTTAGGACGCACATTTGGGATACCTACGTGTGTAAATGTAGAAACTCATACTTACATATTTTGACTATGGATGAACTAATAAGGCATATGCAAGAGAAGATTCCATGCATATTATTTGTTGACAATGTTGATTTAATTGATGAAACTAAAGCAAGGAAAACACAACATTAGAAATACCAGGAGAAACTTCAGAATTCAAAATGGTAGTAAATATGTAGGTTAAAAACTGAATACGTAAAAGATATTTTAGTAATAATTTGAATACAAATGAAGGTGTAGCAAAAGGCTGAAGGCCAAGAGATACCAAAAGGTGAACACTTTCATTATTTAGGTTTGGTTAATCACAAGAATGGTGAGATTGGGGTTGATGTAGTTCATAGAATTAAAGCCAAATGGGAGAAGTTGAGTGTTTCTAGGTTATTTTTCTGTGTACCCCTGAAACTAGAAGAAAAACTATCGGGAACAACTATAAGACCAGTCATACTTTATGGAACCAAATGTATGGCAACTAAGCAAACATCATATTGGTAAAAATGAGTAGCAAAAATGCGAATGCTGAGATGGACCAGTGGTAAAACAAAAAATAATTAAATTCAAAAAATCATCCATTCCTAAGATGGTAGAAGTAACACCGATTTCAGATAAAATAAGGGAGAATCGATTAAGAGGGATTGGACATTTACAAAGAAGACTAGTGAATGCACCAGTAAGGAAGAGTGATAATATTCAAATTGAGGGTAATGCTTGGAGAAAGGGAAGACAAAAATTAACGTGGATAGAGGTCATAAAGGAAAAATATGACATGATGTAATTTGAGTAAGCTATGAGCTTTAAACTTGTAAAATGGAGGAACAAGACTCATGTAGCCGATTCCAAATAGTTTTTGAAACAAAGGCTTCGTTGAGTCGGGATATAGAAAGAAACTTTAGGACACACAAACAATGGACCTATAATTAGTAATTTGATTCAATGAAGTTCATATGATTGCCATCAGTATCTATGCTTCCGAGGCTTCATTTGTTTCTTGGATTTCATGAGGGATTTTGTGAGGGAAAAGAAAAGTGGAGGGATTTGGCCACTTAGATCTATTCAAATATCTATATCAAATCCCTCCCGTTTCTTTACCATCATGAAATCCCTCATGAAATTCAAGAACCAAACAAAGCCTAAGTACCTCAACTTTGAAAACACAAGGACCTTGTACATACCATACAAGTTGAAAATTCATTAACATTGATTCTAACAAGGATGAAGTGGAATGTGCTCGTTCAACATAACCAAGTACCTCTTCAAAAGCCCAATCATCAGCTTGGTTGTTCCCATCACCACCCCTTGGAGACCATATCAAACCCTCTATCATACCAGTGAACTTGTTTATTTTGTCTCCCAAAACAGCTAACTCTCTCCACCCTCTTTGTCCACGCATCATCTCATCCATTCTGCATCGACAACCAGCCGAAACCACATAAAAATAGACAAAAGGCAAGTAAATATTAATACATTATTACTAATATCGACAAGAGGATATCAAAGACATGACGACTTGCAAACACTACAACATTGTATGGCAATTAAACACTCACCTACATAATTGAATTTATAGTTCAATCAACTAGCTTTGATACTGTGGCATTACTTCTTAGAATAGTTGAAGCCACTAGTTCAAGTGCAGGCACTGCACTCAAGGAAGCACAGACTCTACTACAAGGTCGAAGTCCCGCACTGGCATATAGATTCTTTCAAGATGTGGCTTGGTGTTTTTTTAAATTAATCTCTTTTTTTTTTTTTGAAAAAAAAGGATGCTCTAACATAATTTTAAAAACTTTGGAGTCAGTTTATGTAATATCCCAACATTTTGATGTAATATCCCAACATTTTGATATGTGATAATATAATCTTAATGTGCATTATACGGTAATGACATGAATATTTCTTATTATTAAATGATGGAAGGAATTTAAGAGTTGATAAACTCTTGTTATGTGTTATACATGGCAATCTATTTGGCATTTGCATATTTTGAAAGACATGGAATTATTTAATGCCTTGTATTGGATATATATTTGATGTAAAATGTTGAATTGCTAGACAAGGGCATAAATGATAGGAGTAAAAAGAATACATTTTCCTAACTAGTAGGTGAATTAGCAATTCACGAGAACTAGAGGAGCTATTGTGTAATTAGTAAGAAATATGGTAGGTGAAAGTGTAATTTCGGAAATTTGGTAGAATTTCCCTAATCAAGATTAATTAGTCTAATTGAGATTAATTAGCTTAATGATGATAAGTTGGCCTAATCAAGGTGCTAGCTTACATTACCTAAGCTAGTAGGTGGCCTAATAGGTGGTCAAGTAGGAGGTGTTGGGCTATATTTGGCTAAGTCCATGTGTATTCAAGTGGGTAAGAGAGAGAAATGGAAAAATAACTAGTTAAATAAGATGTACATCTTTTTGAGGTGCTTCTCTCTATACAAACAAGTAGGTGCAAAGACGAAAGGTAAAAACAAGAGAGAGAAAAGAAGGAAAACCAAAGGGAAAAGGGTGCTAGGGAGATTTCTATCTCAAATTGAAGCTATACTTGAGAAGCTAAGGGTAAGAGGATTCTTTCTATGTGATTTAATTTCATTTCCATAGAGTTTTGATGGATTAATTAGAAGAATTCATACTGATATGCTATGAAATCTTATATGACTTGTAGGAGTTTGAAAGTGAGCATTATATCTTGTCAATACTATATCCAGAGCAAGGTGAGTAACGTCTATCTTTGAGGAAACTTTTCAAGTAATGAAATTGTGGCATATAAATGATTTACTTTCAATTCATGGATTATGAGCATGCGTGTATATCATGATTGTCTATATGTGTAAGAGATAGAAAGGATTATGTGTTGGAAACATGTTCATGTGATTATGTGGTTGAAGAAGCAATTGTTCTATCACTACAAAGAGAAAGCTCTAAAAGGGAGTGTAGAAAAAAGCCTTTGAAGGCTTGAGTGTTCAATACGCCTTGTATAGGGTATTGGATAGCTCGGAGCAAGGATAAAGGGTGCCATTACGGGCACGGGATAGTGAGAAGAACAAGAAACTTTGGAGATAAATACTTACTTGGTTGTAATTCATTATGTTACATTGAATTGCATATCACATGTTTAAATGATATACACGAATTTATGTCAAAGAGCATGTTATTCACTGAGCTTCAGCTCATGTGGTTATTGAATAACCATTTCAGGTGAAAGGAAAGAGAAGGAGAAAGAGAAGTAGAGGACGAAAGAGGAGAGCAAGTGTTTAATGTGCATATTGTATATGGCGTACTTGTTGTAGTTTGGAACTAAAGGACTTGTAAATTATGTTGTTGGTGAGCATGTGTAGAACTGATGTATAAGACTCCTATGTTCATGTACGAAAGGTTTTGGCAAGTGCTTTTGCTATTCAAGCATGTTTGATTGCTTAGATGCTCATGGTTAGAATTGTGGATAGAAGTTGTTTCGATCGATCAAAATACACAGTATTAATTGGTTCAAAACGACGACTTTTACGAAAACAGACATAACTTTTTCTGAAATTTTGAAACCGTGGACCGTTTTCAACGTTGGAACCTATACTCAAACGGCTATCTTTTAGTAAAAAATCTAACTCAAATTTTCAAATCCTATTATACCCTTGGGGCTAATCACTTGCAAATATGGTTAAAATGGGAGTCTAAAAACCCGTTTTGTAAGTTATTAACATAGGGTCAGGCCTCGGTGGCATGTCACGTACCCTCGTGCCATACTTAGTGGATTTGGGTCGTGACCAAGGATCAAAATTTCATTTCGGTGTAGTGTTTCGGTGTTCCCGGAAACGGAAACGTTTCGGAAACATGTGGAAACACCAGAAAAAACTGGAAACACAAAGAAACTTGTGGAAACATAACTTCAAACTAAACTGTATGCACATATAAAGCTTATAAAGCTTATAATTGATTAATTAAACCTTTGAGAGGTCTATATATGTAGTTATATCAATAGTATATAGTTCAAATTGAAAATACCTGATAATTTAGGCGTCAATCTACTGTCAAGGAGTTCATAGAATATAGAAAACACCATTCATACGAAAGAAAAGTGACATATAAGCACATAAGGACCAACCTGGAGACATCTCCAAAATATATATAGTTGTTCATCCAACAAATTCACATCCAACCAGCTGCAGAGTGTCGAGCAGGCGCATAAACTGGTCCAGGCTCCGGGTATTCACCAAGAGGAACATTATACGTGTTCTGGATATATCGACAATACTCAGTCCAACCCATGTAAGCACGAAACCATGCCTCATATTGAGCCCTAAACCTCTCATAATCAACTTGACTACATCCAAATTGAAGTACATGGCCATTTCCATAGCCTTGTGAGGCTGATACTTGGGAGTCATATCCAGATGAATAGACTTGACCAGCTGTATGTGAATCATATCCTGAGCCATAAGCATTTGAAGATGATGATCCTTGTCCATAGAAATCACCCCCGCTCATACTCATACTAGACATGCCAGTGTTGATCATATCAATATCCATAGCATCAATTGGTGCGGGATCATTTCTCTGATTGTGGATTACAATGTTGACCTTGACCACGTTCATACTGAAGCACACGACGGGAGCCATGATCTTCATCTTGTGTAGCATGAGTAAATCCTTGCTCTTCCGTGAATATAGGCCCTCGAGGACTTTGGCTACCCCTCCGTATTGGCAATGAAAAACCAACATTGCCACCTGGACTCCCACCTTGTGGAGGACTAGCATCATCGTCTTCGTCATCATTGTTTCCATCTCCATTATCACTATCATCGTCATGATCGCTACTAACCATAGGTTGCTTACCACGTGTTTTTGACCCTCTTTCACTGTTATCATGAGTCATACCATCATCTCTCGGGTGATTTACCCATGTAGCTACGTATGTATTTGGCCTATTCGGATTACCGTTGCCATCAATCTCATCTAGAAGTGCATCCCCAGGGTCATCTAGCCATTCTGAAAGTCCCATATTTTCTTCATCTTCGTCAAATATAGTACTCAAGTCAATTGGTTGGAATTCTTGATTTCTTTGTTCTTTAAACATGTGTTTTAACCTTCAACCGCATGTTGTATTGTGCGAAAACCAACTTTTCTAACTTGTCATAATGGGGTCGATTGCGCACTTTAGTATGAATAAGAGCAAACGTAAGAGCAAACGTGCTCCAATTTCTTTCACAACCACTAGATGAAGCTGTTTGTGATAAAATTCTTATAGCAATCTTCCTCAAGTTAGGAGCGTCCGTACCATACAAAAGCCACCATTCAACTGTAATTAATAGATAATTGTTAATTAAAAATGTTAACAGTTTCAAACTGGTAAATATGGCACAAAATTCACCTGGATCCGTCCTAGTTCTCCCCCTGATTGCCACTTGGCCTGAAAACCCATACATTGCCTCACCAAACATTTTAACCTAAGCAAGTGCTTGAGAAGCACGATTACCATCAGGCTCCAATCGAGATACTACGGCTCTAAGCGCTTTCAACAAACTTTCTTTCACATCTACACCTTCTTCGCATTAGTATGCGGGATTCAAATAGTAAGCTACAATGAAGCACATGAATATTCAATTAGTCACTACATATGGCAATGACTAAATATAGCATATTAAATATTCACTACCATCATGTGAATTGGCTGAATGATTCGCTTCTTCCATCGAGCATCAACAATGTCAAGATACTTCTTGAAAGGTTTAGGGGCAATCTCTGTAATGACATGTCTTGCACGTATCATTGCGTCATATACATATGGCATTGTAGCTCTTCTCTCCCCATCCACCATCATTAGAACCTTTGCAATAGGGGCATGAATGTCGACAACAATCTTTGCTTTTTTCCCAAAATTTAGCATCGAGTATAGTAGCTTGTACTCGCTTCCCCATTACGTCTTTGCTACCAGCAATCATACCCCAATCATCTGATGTGAACATCCTTTGCAAACCACTTTTGTGCTCTAAAATACTTTGAAGAGCAATGTAATTAGTTCCAAATTGTGTTTGCCCTGGACAAATCAATTCTCCCTTACAGTATGTTCGGTATATTGCCAATATTCTGTTGTGGTTGTAAATAAAGTTTGTGACCCTCTTTGCCTTATCTAAGACATTCCGCACAGCCTCAATGCCAGCAAAATCATGTAAGATTAAGTCAAGGGAATGAGCTGCACAAGGAGTCCAATATAAGTGTGGATTCACTTCCATCAACATTTCACTGGCCTTCTTGTATGCACTCCCATTGTCTAGGATGATCTGAACCACATGTTTATCTCCAATTTGTTGAATGGTTTGATCCATCAGATCATAAATGAATGTTGCATCCTTGTCATTATTTAAAGCATTAAAAGATCGGTGAAAAATAACCTTTCCATCACAATAAACCAAGAAGTTGATAATTGCTAATCTGGTAGTTGAAGACCACCCATCACACATGATTGCGACACCATAAGTGTCAAACTTCTTCTTGAAAAGCTCAAATATTCCCTTAGCTCCTCTATTTCATCATCTAGTAATGGCCCTACGACATCTGCACCAGCTAATGCAATTTCATCTATCATCAATTGATAAAAGTGGCCTTGAGCCTTGGATGGTGGGATATTTTCGTATATAAAGAACTTTGCTATTGCATGTTTTGCCGACATTGCCCACTTTTTTGGATTTCACAAATGAGTTAACTTTGCTTGTTGGACTTCCTTATTTCGATGCAATGAAGGAGTCATTTCATGAATGTCAAGTCCTTTCTTCTTATCTTTTTGTGATTTGGTAGACATTTTATTCCAAGCTTCTTTCACACTACGAGATCGCATTAGTTTATGCATTGCATTTACACCTCCTTTTTGAGTGGATGGTTCCCCCCTTGCTCTTCTATACATTTCACCAGCCATATGAATATCGTGAATAGATTGTTGTTTGGCGTACTTTAAATCATCTCTCTCCTCCTTTGTCATACCATCATCATCATCTGAATCATTGATTTCAATCCCACTTCTCTTTCTAGCAGTTCCGATCAAATTCCTCCTCATTTGAGCTCTTTGTTCTTCCACTTTCTCATTCTCTTTCTTATTACAATTCAAGTAGTCCCTCATTGCTTTAGAAACAGCTGAAGGGCACTTATCACATCTTTCAACATTTGAATTACCTCCAGCCAAGTGGTGCTTCAAACGTGACACACCACTACCTTTCATTATTTTGTGACAGTAGTTGCATTACACATGTTGCCGATTATCTCCAATCTGTGTACCGTGCTTCCAACCAATATCTCGTTGCCGTCTCTTATTTTCAGTTGGTTGTGAAATGTCATCTTTATTTTTTCCTGACATTCCTACACATAATACATAATATTTTTTTTTATAAGAATATTTATAAATTGGAATTAGTATACCACAATTATGACTATTTACTATTTAGTATTAATTACAATTAGTTTACACTAATTATTAATTTTATAACTAATTATTAATTTTACAACTAATTTTATATTTCTAAGAATATTAGTTATATAACTTATACAGTCAGGCTCTAAAGAGGGCGCCCTCTTTTTATTAAAGAGAGGGCCTCTATTTTGACCGTTTGATCGTGCTTTCATTAATGGCAGTTTTTGTCATTTCACAGTTTTTAAACACAATCCAATGGCCAAAATAGAGGCCCTCTCTTTAATAAAGAGAGGTGGCCCTCTTTAGAGAATCTTTGATAACTTATATAAGTAATAAGTTATAAGTTTTAACCAATTTTTATATTTCTAAGATTATTATTTTTTCAATGAGTATTATAAGAAATTACATCTAATTTTTATATGAATGCAGTTTTGCTCACCCCAAAATTGCTCCCACTCCTTTCTTATTGGTTAATGTAGTGGGGGTACAGTATCAATTTAGGGTGAGCAATTTTGGGGTAAGCAAAAATGTATTCATTTTAAAATTAATTTTGATCCTTGAGTATGACTAATAATATAATGGTTAAGTAATAATATAAGTAACGTATGTTAAAATAATACAAGTAATATAATACTTACGTAATAATATAAGTAATATAATACAAGTAATGTAATACTTATATTATTAGTAATATAATATACTAATACAAGTAATACTTATAAGTAATATAATATACACAATGGGCAATAAAAAAAAAAAAAAAAAAAGAAAAGAAAAGACTTACTAGGTCTCTGTAGAGAGAGAGAGAGCAGAGGCGACAACTTCACGCCGAAGAAGAAGAAGAAGAAGAAGAATGAGAGAGAGAGAATCGCGACTGCGTAGAGGGCAGAGGAACCCTAGCCGAAGAGGAAGAAGAAAGACGAAGAAGAAGAAGATGAAGAAGAATGAAGAATAACAAGGCAGTTTCATATGGATCTCTTATTTTCTCTCGTGATCTCCTCTTTACTGTTCTCTCATGATCCTCTTTTCCCCAATTTTCAAACCCCTTTTCAATTTCACATGGTTCTTTGCACTTGATTCGACACACACACATGTTTCGTGCGAAACATGTGTTTCTTTTGAAACACACCGAAACGAGGTCGTTTCGTGTGACACATAGGAATTTCCTAATTCCATTAAAATTTCGGTTCGGTCCCTAGCGAAACCGAAAAGTTTCGTACGTTTCGGTCGAAACGACACGAAATTTTGATCCTTGGTCGTGACAGAGTTGGTATCAGAGCTAAAGGTTTAAATTTGCATTTATTGCATGATTAAGATGTGATGAATGAATATGTGCACGTATATGTGATACTAGATATGTTATGTGGCATGATTTATGTGACACGATTAATAGAGCATGATCATCATATGATACATGACAAGGCATGAATTACATGATGTTGATTATATGAATTGATCCTATTTATGCTTAAAGATGGCGCAAGGGCAAGGTTCTCCAAGTAAGAGGATGGACAGAATCGAGGAATTAATTGAAAGATTTGCACAAACTGTGGAGCAACGATTTCAGGATAATAAAACAGAAGCACAGAATCCGGACAATCGCGAAGCAAGAACTGCTCAAGCTGCTATGGAAGGTTTCAAAAAGTTAAAACCTTTGGCCTATGATGGGCGTCCTGATCCACATGTTGCAGAGACACGGGTAGCGAAGATAAAAAAGACTTTCATTGTGTTCCAATGTATTGAAGAGGAAAAAGTTACCTATGCTGCTTTTATGTTACGATGTGAAGCTGATAAATGGTGGTGTATGGTGAAAAAGGTAGAACCTAACATGAATTGGTGACAATTTTTGGAAGTGTTCTATGGTACATACTTTCCTAAGTCTGCTCAAGAGCAAAGAGCTAGAGACTTTTCCAATTTGACCCAGGGATATATGACTGTATTACAATATGCTGCCAAATTTTCAGAGTTGTCCAGCTTTGCTCCATCCGAAGTGGCTACCAATGCTATGAAAGCAAGGAAGTTTGAAAATGGCTTACGTTGGGGTATTCGTAGTCGGGTGGATGTCTTTCGATTCCAAACATATTTGGAGGTATTGGACACAGCACTCATAGTGGAGCGAGACGGGGAAGAATTCCAAAAGAATAGAGATCAACAAACAAAAAGGCAAGGAGAAGGACCAACAAGAGGACAAGGTTATCTTAAGAAGCCGAGAGTTTCTAGTATGCGATTTGGATCACCACGTTATGGAAGCAATTTCCAAGAGTGGAGTAAACCCATTTGTCCAACTTGTGGAAAACAACATAATGGGCCTTGCTATTGGAACAAAGGTTTATGTTATAGATGCAAACCACCTTGGGCATGTTTCTAAGGAATGTCCTCAATCCTATTCACGGGGCTCCGGTTCGGGAAGTGTTTGTTTTGAATGTGGAGAAAGGGGACATTTCGCTAGAGAATGCCCACTGCGACATTCAAGTGGTCCAAACTCATCTATACCAAACATAGCTACTCAGAAGTCAGTCTAAAAGCCTGAAGGAGAAAAGAAAGACCAGAGGCAAGGTCGGATGTTTTGAACTTACACCGGGAGATCGTTTACAGCTGATACAGTTGTGTCAGTCCTTATTTGCACGTACCCTGCACATGTACTTATTGATTCTAGATCCACACATTCATATGTATCTTGTTGTTTTGCTAAGAATCTGAATAGATCTTCCGAATCTTTGGGATATGTTTTATCTATTGTTGTTCCTTCGGGAGTATCTTTGAATAGTGCTTCTGTTTATAAAGCTTGTGGAATAGAAGTGGATGGCAGAATGTTAATGGTAGACTTGATACCTTTGAACATCCAATACTTTGATGTTATTTTGGAGATGGATTGGTTGTCTACTTATCATGCTTCGATTAACTGCCAAAAGAAGAGAGTTTTATTTCGAATTCCTGAGCAATTTGAAATCTATTTTCAAGGGACGGGGTAGTGTCGCCACCATATGTTGTTTCGGCAATGCAAGCATGTCGCTTGTTAAAGAAGGGATGTTAGGGGTTTCTTATGTAGTGTTGTAGACACTAAAACCTCAAATCTTGCTTTAGAAGATATTTCAATCGTAAGGGAATTTCCTGATGTGTTTCCAGATGATTTGCCTGACACTCTAATAGATAAGAGAGATTGAATTTTCAATTGATGTAATACCAGAGACTCAACCGATATCCAAAACTCCTTATAGAATGGCACCGGTTGAATTGAAAGAACTGAAAACACAGTAATAGGAATTGTTGGATAAAGGATTTATACGTCCTAGTGTGTCGCCCTGGGGTGCTCCAGTATTATTTGTAAAGAAGAAAGATGGTACTATGCGGTAATGTATCGATTATCGAGAAATCAATAAGGTGACTATTAAGAATAAATATCCTTTGCCGCGAATCGATGACTTATTCGATCAATTACAAGGTGCTCAAGTGTTTTCAAAAATTGACTTAAGGTCGGGATATCATCAGTTAAAAGTAAAAGTAGAAGATGTAGAAAAGACTGCATTTAGAACTAGATACGGGCATTATGAATTTCTTGTGATGCCATTTGGTGTGACTAATGCTCCTGTTGCTTTTATAGATTTAATGAATCGAGTGTTCAAGGCATATTTGGATGATGTTTTTACTGATGATATTTTGGTTTATTCAAAGAGTTCTGAAGAACATGAAAATCACTTGAGAATGGTATTACAAACTTTAGGGAAGAACTTTATGCTAAATTAAAGAAATGTGAGTTTTGTTTGTCTAGCATTACTTTCTTGGGGCATGTAGTATCTGAAAAGAGTGTTTCAATTAACCCTCAGAAGATAGATGATGTTGATTCTTGGCCTACACCCACGAATGTTTCAGAAGGTCGTAGTTTTCTTGGTTTGGCTGGATATTATCGTAGATTTGTCTCAGACTTTTCTCGTATTGCCATTCCGATGACTCGATTGTTGCACAAGAATATACCGTTTGTATGGACTAACGAATGTGAACAGAGTTTTCAAGAATTGAAGAACAGATTGGTTATAGCTCCTATATTAACGATTTCAACGGGGATTATTAACGATTTCAACGGGGACTGAAGGATATGTGATTTACAGTGATGCCTCTCACCAAGGGGTAGGGTGTGTACTTATGCAAAATGGTAAGGTTATCGCTTATGCTTCTAGACAATTGAGGGCACATGAAAGTAATTACCCCTCACATGATTTAGAACTTGCAGCGGTAATCTTTGCTTTAAAAATTTGGCGACATTACCTTTATGGTGAAACTTGTGAAGTTTTTACAGATCATAAAAGTTTGAAGTACTTATTCACTCAAAAGGAGCTAAAAATGAGGCAAAGAAGATGGCTTGAGCTAATAAAGGATTATGATTTGACGATATGATACCATCCACGAAAAGCTAATGTGGTGGCCGATGCTTTAAGTAGGAAGTCTCCAGGAAATTATGCTTATTATCTTACTACTCAGAATCAAATGTTGATGGACTTGGAAAGAATGGAAGTGGAAGTAATTCCTTTTGATAAAAGTGGAGTTCTTGCAACAATGGTAGTGCAACCTACGTTGCTTGAAGAAATAAAAGGGGCACAGATGAATGACGCATTTCTTAAGAAGATTTGTGATGAAATACATGAAAGTAAGCGAACTGATTTTTCTATTCAAGATAATGTTTTGAAGTTTAAGAATGGAATATGTGTTCCTAATATTGATGAAATCAGAAAGAGGGTTTTGACAGAAGCTCATAATACCAAGTATTCCATTCATCCTGGGAGTACCAAGATGTATCGAGATTTGAGAGAAATTTATTGGTGGCCAAGAATGAAGAAAGAAATTGCAGAATTTGTATCACATTGTCTGATATGTCAACAAGTAAAGGTGGAGCATCAGAAACCAGCGGGGTTACTCCAACCACTCCGTATACCCGAATGGAAATGGGAGCACATTATGATGGATTTTGTGGTGATATTTCCGAGATCATCCCGAGGTAACAATGCTATTTGTTGTTGACAGGTTAAACTAAATCTGCACATTTCTTAGCTATGAAAACTACTTATTCGAAAGTGAAATTGGCGGAGTTATACATTGGAGAAATTATTAGATTACATGGTGCACCTGTCTCCATTACTTCTGATCGAGATCCTAATTTTGTAAATCGGTTTTGGGAGAGTTTGCAGCGGGCAATGGGTACAACTTTAAACTTTAGCACTGCCTTCCATCCGCAAACCGATGGACAATCAGAAAGAGCAATTCAAATCTTAGAAGATATGTTGAGAGGATGTGTTCTGGATTTTAAAGGCCCGTGGGAAGAACATTTGCCACTTATCGAGTTTGCATACAATAATAGTTTTCAATCTAGCATTATTGGTATGGTGCCTTATGAAGCGCTATATGGAAGGAAATGTCGCTAACCAATTTGTTGGACTGAGGTGGGAGAAAGAAAGTTATTGGGACCGGAGATTGTACAATTGACTACTGATAAAATTAAATTGATCCAGCAGAGGCTTTGAACAGCACAAAGTCGACAGAAAAGTTATGCGAATACTAGAAGAAGGGACCTTGAGTTCCAAGTAGGTGACTGTGTCTTTTTGAAGGTATCTCCGTCAAAAGGTATAATCCGGTTTGGAAAGAGAGGGAAACTTAATCCTCGATATATCGGACAGTTTCAAATCTTGGAAAGGATTGAACCGGAATCTTATCGTTTACCTATACATTCGGAATTGAGTAATGTACATAATGTATTTCATATATCCATGTTACGGCGGTATCTCTTTGATCCGGTACATGTTTTAGCGCATGAACCCTTGGAGGTTCAGGAGGATTTAACGTATATAGAGCATCCGGTAGCAATTCTAGCTCAGCGAGATCAAGTGTTACGGACCAAAGTGATTCCTTTGGTAAAAGTTTTATGGCGGAACCATTCCTTGGAAGAAGCTACGTGGGAAAGGGAGGATGAAATGCTTGAGAAGTATCCTTCTTTATTTGGAATCATAAGCTAAGACAAGTTTGGAGGACCAAACTTTTATAAGGTGGGGAGGATGTAATATCCCAACATTTTGACATGTGATAATATTATCTTAATGTGCATTATACGGTAATGACATGAATATATATGTGATTTGCATACCTAATCTTATTATTAAGTAATGGAAGGAATTTAAAAGTTGATAAACTCTTGTTATGTGTTATACATGGCAATCTATTTGGCATTTGCATATTTTGAAAAACATGGAATTATTTAATGCCTTGTATTGGATATATATTTGATGTAAAATGTTGAATTGCTAGACAAGGGCATAAATGATAGGAGTAAAAAGAATACATTTTCCTAACTAGTAGGTGAATTAGCAATTCACGAGAACTAAAGGAGCTATTGTGTAATTAGTAAGAAATATGGTAGGTGAAAGTGTAATTTCGGAAATTTGGTAGATTTTTCCTAATCAAGATTAATTAGTCTAATTGAGATTAATTAGCTTAATGATGATTAGTTAGCCTAAGCTAGTAGGTGGCCTAGTAGGTGGGCAAGTAGGAGGTGTTGGGCTATATTTGGCTAAGTCCATGTGTATTCAAGTGGGCAAGAGAGAGAAATGGAAGAATAACTAGTTAAATAAGATGTACATCTTTTTGAGGTGCTTGTCTCTATACAAGCAAGTAGGTGCGAAGAAGAAAGGGAAAAACAAGAGAGAAAAGAAGGAAAATCAAAGGGAAAAGGGTGCTAGGGAGATTTCTATCTCAAATTGAAGCTAGACTTGAGAAGCTAAGGGTAAGAGTATTCTTTGTATGTGATTTAATTTCATTTCCATAGAGTTATGATGGATGAATTAGAGGAATTCATATTGATTTGCTATGAAATCTTATATGACTTGTAGGAGTTTGAAAGTGAGCATTACATCTTGTCAATTCTATATCTAGAGCAAGGTGAGTAACCTCTATCTTTGAGGAAACTTTTCAAGTAATGAAATTGTGGCATATAAATGATTTACTTTCAATTCATGAATTATGAGCACGTGTGTATATCATGATTGACTATATGTGCAAGAGATAGAAAGGATTATGTGTTGGAAACATGTTTATGTGATTATGTGGTTGAAGAAGCAATTGTTCTATCACTACAAAGAGAAAGCTCCAAAAGGGAGTCTAGAAAAGCCTTCTAAGGCTTGAGTGTTCAATACGCCTTGTGTAGGGTATTGGATAGCTCGGAACAAGGCTAAAGGGTGCCATTACGGGCACGGGGTAGTGAGAAGAACAAGAAGCTTTGGAGATAAATACTTACTTGGTTGTGATTCATTATGTTACATTGAATTGCATATCACGTGTTTAAATGATATACACAAATTTATGTCAAAGAGCATGTTATTCACTGAGCTTCAGGTCATGTGGTTATTGAATAACCATTTCAGGTGAAAGGAAAGAGAAGGAGAAAGAGAAATAGAGGACGAAAGAGGAGAGCAAGTGTTTAATGTGCATATTGTATATGGCGTAGTTGTACTTTGGAACTAAAGGACTTGTAAATTATGTTGTTAGGTGAGCATGTGTAGAACTTGATGTATAAAACTCCTATGTTCGTGTATGAAAGGTTTTGGCAAGTGCTTTTGCTATTCAAGCATGTTATGGCTAGAATTGTGGATAGAAGCTGTTTCGATCTATCGAAATACACACTGTTTTTATTGGTTTAAAACGACGACTGTTACGAAAACAGACAACTTTTTCTGAAATTTTGAAATCGTGCACCGTTTTCAACGTTGGCACCTAGACTCAAACGGCTATCTTTTGGTATAAAATCTAACTCAAATTTTCAAATTCCTATTATACCCTTGGGGCTAATCACTTGCAAATGTGGTTTAATTGGGAGCCTAAAAACCCATTTTGTACGTTATTAACATAGAGTCAGGCCTCGGTGGCATGTCACATACCCTCGTGCCATACTTAGTGGATTTGGGTCGTGACAGTTCATCCAACTATTAACTATGCAAGTAGGTAAAGTAAAAATAAATAAATCAAATTATAGAATGGACATTCAATAAGAGAGAGAATCTCAATTATTATATTCTGGAAAGGAAAAACATTATTACTTCCAACTGAAGAAACTAATGCGCAAGAATATCCTGAACTGAAAAAAACATTAATCCGGCATGATGATGCCGAAAATTGGTAAGAGAGATTAAAAGAGAGATATAGGGACACAAGAGCTTGTATGTGGTTCGGTCCCGTTAACGAGGTGACCTACGTCCACGGTTGCATCAGTGCGCTTCACTAGCAGATCACCGGCGGACTTGGTGAGCCAACAGTTGGGCGGCACTACCAGTAAAACCGACCGGATGTATGCGTATGAGTGAGAATTATATGCTATTCTTTTTGTTCAAATGCCCTCCCCCTTTAACGGGGGTGAGCGACCTCTTTTATAGGTGCAAGAAACCACCCGTACGTGGTATGTTTGTAGATTAGGAAGCCTAATCTATTTACAGTCTGATTTACATGAATCTAGGGATGTTTCCTAAGTACTTTAGGAAACTGCTTGCTCCTTCCATTTAGTCTTCTAACTGGGCTAGAAAACTGCCTGGAGGCTTGCTGACCAAGCAACCACGCCTACTGAGGGCGCGCCCATGTGGGGTCCATCTGGAAAGAACGATCGGGCTTACGGCCATCCCGGGCGGTTTTGCCTCACAGCCCGGGATGCTGTGTAGTCAGTCCAAATTCAAGATGACCTGGCTTCTCTTTGCTGAGGTGGCGAGGCCTGACTTTGACCTGATATTTTTGTGCATATCAGCTGCCCCCCATTTTGGGATGCTCTATCGGATGAGGTTTGAAAATTAAGACTGCAATGACAGAAAACCGTTCAGGAGATGGCCACGGGTTGTTACCCTGGTCGTGACAGGGTCAGGATCGAGCGGTGTATGTGGGCCCGGGACCAACTTTTGCCACGTGTCACCTTGTTACCGGCCTGGTCAGGATCCAGCGAGGCTGGTAACCAAACAGTCACGTCGTAACCGGACCGTCACGTCTGGCATTAATTGGGCGCGTCTTTTGAGGCGACGTTCCGCGTGCCCGAGATGACAGTTGTCGGCAGGTTTAGGCGGGAAAATTTCCTGGCCATTAGATCTAACTTGATCTGAACCGTCCGCGCTCCCTATATAAAGAACACTTGTTTATTTCTGGGATTCCTGCTGTCAATTGATAGAGATACCGAGCGGTTTGAGAGCAGAGAAAGTGTCTGGTAAAGCTTCCCGAGCTCTTCTCCTGCGATAACCCTTGTAAGTGTTCCCTTTTCAGTTTCAGTTCATCATCATCTTCCTCTTCCTTTTTCTCTTCTTGTCTGAGCGAGGCTGGAGATAGCGAACCCTCTTAGGTTAGAACAGGAGTGGGACTTTTTCTTTCTCAGGTTCTGCTCTTTCTTCAAGTCGGGAGGTACGTTAGATAGGTTGAATCGAGTGGGCTGTCCCCGGGTAGTTCTGACCGAGTGTCACCTTATCTTTAAAACCGTATACTTTCTGCCCTTTAGGTTAATAACCCTGCCTCCTTTGTACCTCAGACTTGGAGTTTTTGACCCATACCTGGGTCGTCCTCTTCTTCCCGGCCCAGTCACCGAAACCCCAAGGATGTGTCACTCTGGTTTTGACTCGTCCTCCCGGTCGGAGGATGAGCGGTCCGGGTCAGAGACGCCAAACACAAGTCTGAGTCCGCCGTCCGCGTCCCCCTCTGATCACCATAGCGAAGGCAGAATCCCAATCCGTCTCTCCGACGATGAGTCGGACCAGGAAGCCCCCGTTGCTTCTGTTTACCGGGGTTCAGGTGAAGAAACACCACGGGAACCCGACCCCGAGGTAGCCTTCGCCAGCGAGTTCATCCCGTCCACCCTACGTACTGAAGATCTCGGCCGCATTAAGGATAGGTACAGCCTTCCCGAATACTGCTCGCCGTGAATGTCGACGGAGCCCAAATCTACCAGCGGGGTTTCACCACCTTATATGAGGACATCCTCATGGCTGGGTTCCGCGTCCCCCCTCCATCCGATCGCTCGGGACGTCCTTATATACTTGGGGATCGCCCCGGGGCAGGTGGCCCCGAACGGTTGGAGATTCCTCATGGGGTCCATCTCCCTTTGGCCCCAAGTTTTTGCGTATGAGCCTACCGTCCAGGCGTTTCTCTGGACACACCGACCGTTTCCCGTACATGGGGAGACCGGGTTCTTTTCTCTCGGGGCTCGTCAGGGGAGAAAGATCATAATGAATTGCCCGAGCAACAACAAGGGTTGGAAGAATAGATTCTTCCAAGTGTCCACCCTTGGACTCTGTGAGCGGGCCCCGGGGATCCAGATGAGGACTTCCTGGGCGGGAGAACTAAGGGGTAAGTTAGTGCAGTAACTTCCCGCTCACTTTCTTTACTTTGTTTTGAGACTAACTGCGTTATGTTTTGCGTTGCAGCGGGATCAGCTAGCTCACCTAGTCTTTCCGGGGAGTGCCAAAAGAGAATCAGAAGCTTGGCGGACCATCCCATCAATATTTGGGACGTTCTGACCCGCTCAGGAGATCAGAGGGGCGATCAACGTCCAGAACACCCCGCCGAGGCCCCCGTCCTTCCCTCAATTATTCCGAGTAAGAGTTTATCGGCAACTTAATTTTAGTTATCATTCGTCATCTCGTTGATCTGATTGCTGACTTCGTGGCCGCTTTCCTTTCGTAGAAATGGCCCCAAAGAGGAATTTGGAGCAGCTGAGGGAGAGGCAGGCCGCCGCTGCTGCCGCCGTCGCCAGGTTGGCGGTAGCACAAGGAAAGAGGCCCGCCGTGGAAGCCTTGGGCAGCGAATGCCCGCTGAGGCGAATTCGGCACGGGACTGCGAACCGTCCGGAACCCATCCGGACTTCAGCTCCCCGCGTGGTGGTGGCCGAGATTTTTCCCCGAGCGGAAATACTGTCCGACGTGCCGGTTGAAGAGTCGGCAGTAATCAGGGAGAGGGTCAAGTCCGCCCTTCTTCCCAGCCAGGTGGAGGCGTGTGCGAACATGTCTCCCGAGGCGTTCCAAGGATGGTTATACAACCTTTCCTATATGGTAAGCACTTGGCGCTCCCGCTCCTCTTTACCACAGCTTCTCCTGCGTTTATTTTGCTAACTGACCGTCTTGGATCCTTCGCAGGTCGGCTGCATGGCCGCTGGGACTGAGTCCTTCCTGCCTTCTTTGGCCGAGAGGGCCGCTGCTGCTGAAGCCGCTCTGTCTGAGGAGCGAGCGACCTCAGAGGCCAGGCAAAACGCCCTGGCCTAGGAGAATGATAAGGTGAAGGGCTTGGCTCTGAGTCTTGGTGCAGCCCAGGCAGAATTGGCGACTGCCCAGGCCGATTTGGAAGCTTACCGAGCCCTCACGGCGGTGGCAGAGGCCCGAGCAAAGGCCGCGGCTGAAGCGACTGCCGCAGGGGCCACAAAAAAGGCGTTTGACGACGGCTTCTTCTAGGGCTACGATGATCTGAAGCGGCAGATTGCCCGGGATCACCCCGAGTGGGACATCTCGTCCTATGAGGGGATTGATTCGGACTACTGGGACGTCGATCCCGCGACTGGTGAGGATCCTCCTACTGGTGCTGGAGCTATTGAGCCTGCCCCGAGCGGGGGCTCGGGAACCGAAGGAGCTGCCCCAGGGGGGAAAGGCTGGGGAGACTGAAGATGTGGTCGAAGTGGACGACTAAGGTCCCCGACCTATTTTCTTTTTATGTTGTAGTTTTCTTTTTTTTTTTTTTGTGATTGCCTGTGACCGGCCGGTTGTAAATCCCGTAGGAACCCTGTCTTAGCAAAAGTTAGGACTGTAACCGGCAGAGAACACTTGGTCTTTCAGGGACCTGATGTAGGGGTCCCGTTCGGGTATGGTACCGGTTTCTCTGGGTACTGTAGGTACTTTAGGAATATTAGAATTGTTCTAAGATTCCAAGTCCTGTTAGTATCCGGTGTGATTTCCTGTTTAGTCTACCCTGCCCCCCAAGCTTTTGCTAAGGCAGGTGTATAGAGGGGATGACTGCAGGAAACCGACCTGGAACGTAGGTGGTTGCAGGGTCGTTTGGGACTTGCCATCATCAGCCACCTTGTAGGTTGGACCTAAGCGAAGCCTGTGCCTCGGGTTTTGGACCCGGGGTCTTTTAAGTGCCTGGGGTCTGACCCCGAGGTCTTTTTAAGTGCCTGGGGTCTGACCCCGAGGTCTTTTTAAGTAAGCAAGCAGGGAGAAGAGTTGTTTGGCGAAAAAAAAATTTATTACTATATGAATAGATCTGCTCAGGTCGAGCTACATAGTTCCTAGCCAACATTATTGTCATGCTTTACTGGAAGTACTTGCGGAGGTGCTGCACGTTCCAAGGATGAGAGAGGTCGTGCCCGTCTAGAGTTTGTAACCAATAGGTACCCGGGCGTTTTACTCAGGTAACTAGGTATGGACCTTCCCAATTTGGCCCCAATTTCCCATGGCTCGGGACTTTCGTGGACTGGTTAACTGCCTTCAGGACCAGATCTCCAATCTGAAAACTGCGATACTTCACCTTGCTATTATAGTATCGAGAGACTCTTTGCTTGTAGGATGCCACTTTGAGATACGCCCAGTCTCTTTTCTCCTCTATCAAGTCGAGTCCCACCCTTAGGGCATCCTCATTGTCTAGTTCGCTGAAATTTGCCACCCGGTAAGTAGGTAACCCAAGCTCCGTGGGGACCATCGCCTCAAAGCCGTAGGTTAGGGAGAACGGCGTTTCGCCTGTTACAGTTCGGGGTGTAGTGCGGTAAGCCCATAGGAGGGTCGGTAGTTCCTCTGCCCATAGTCCTTTGGCGCTTTCAAGCCTCGTCTTGATTGACTAAAGAATTGTCATGTTGGTCACTTCGGCTTGGCCATTGGCCTGGGGGTGCTCGGGGGATGAGTAGTGATTGGATATCCCGTAGTCCGAGCAGAACCTGTCTGAATACCGGGGTATCAAATTGCCTACCGTTGTCACTAACCAGAACCCGGGGGACGCCGAACCTGCTGAGGCACTCCTCTCTACGAAGTTTTCCATTTTCTTCTCGGTGATTGTTGCCAAGGGCTCGGCCTCCGCCCATTTGGTGAAGTAATCCACGGCTATGACAGCAAACTTGACCTGTCCCTTTCCCGTTGGTATGGCGCCAAACTGATGATGCCGAAAATTGGTAAGAGAGATTAAAAGAGAGATATGGGGACACAAGAGCTTGTATGTGGTTCGGTCTCGTTAACGAGGTGACCTACGTCCACGGTTGCGTCAGTGCGCTTCACTAGCAGATCACCGGCGGGCTTGGTGAGCCAACAGTTGGGCGGCACTACCAGTAAAACCGACCGGATGTATGCGTATGAGTGAGAATTATATGCTATTCTTTTTTATTCAAATGCCCTCCCCCTTTAATGGGGGTGAGCGACCTCTTTTATAGGTGCAAGAGACCACCCGTACATGGTAAGTTTGTAGATTAGGAACCCTAATCTATTTACAGCCTGATTTACATGAATCTAGGGATATTTCCTAAGTAGTTTAGGAAACTGCTTGCTCCTTCCATTTAGTCTTCTAACTGGACTAGGAAACTGCCTGGAGGCTTGCTGACCAAGCAACCACGCCTACTGGGGGCGCGCCCATGTGGGGTCATCTGGAAAGAACGACCGGGCTTACAGCCATCCCGGGCGGTTTTGCGTCACAGCTCGGGATGCTGTGTAGTCAGTCCAAATTCAAGATGACCTTGCTTCTCTTTGCTGAGGTGGCAAGGCCTGACTTTGACCTGATATTTTTGCGCATATCACGACATAAGCAAGGATATTCCAGATACAATAAACACCTCGGGAAGAAAACTCGGAAAAGGAAGAAAAAATGATTATATTGAATATATGCATTCAGTAAAAGAGCTCAAAAACAGACAAAGTCACCTGAAAAAGGCTTTCTGAACTGAGGTTCCCAAGTCTCCAGCTAAATATGCTTCGTGCTTGAGCACTTGTTGATGAAGAAACTTTGCGCAAAACTTTGCAACCACCTTACCTGCAATTTAATGGAATGTTGAACATACAAAATGTAATTGTGATCATTGATGTCATATTACTTCACATCAACAGTATAAAATTATAAAAATAGAAGCATTAGATGCCACGTGTCATCAATGTAGCTTTCCTCATTTCAGCATTTACCCCTCACTCTTATAGTGGTGGGTCCCATCTCTAAATTTTAGTATTCTTTCGGTTCCTTATTCAGACCATTTAATAATAACTGGAAACCCATTAAGTTGCAATAAATGTAGGATACTACTTCCCGCTAAGTTTGCCCTTCCATCAATCAATTCTCGTTTTTTTCTTTGGTTTCTTCTTCGTTGTGGTTTCAAATCATACTTTGTTCGTAAAGAAACCTGACCACCAATGGATGGAATTTGGAAGATTAATGATGCACGTGTGGGCCAACCTAACGACTTAAATTTCAAAGTTAATCTTAACCCAACAATTGCATTAATGAAGTGAGTAAAACAGTCCTCACACTTCATGTTCACTTATTATAAAAGTACCATATTAATGGAAAGCCAATTGATTGAGTAAAGAGGATGTGAAGCATGCCAACCATTTATCTTCATCCAGTATGCAGATGAAGCTTTGCTGCTTCAGGCTTCTGGTCTGGGTAACATGATGAGAATTTTTTGCCTAAACTGCATAACAAACTTGATCAAAGCGTTCAAGCGGATGAAGGAACATTCAGAAAATGGAGTCGGAGTTTTCAAGAATTTGTAGTGCCATTACCACTGCTAGATGAGTATCTTATTCCTTCTAGTTCTGCTGGAAAGGCTACTGTTTTTTTACTACAAAACGTTGATGAAATCTCTGCACATTTGTATGCACAGTGTGTCTACAAATAGTGATGTGATTGAGTTACATACTACACACTAAATTGCAGGCTTGCAGCAATTTATGATGAGGGTGGTTGTGTTTGATCATTTTAAAGGGTGTTCGGGTTCTGCAATTTGATTAAATGCAAGAAAGGGAATTATTATTGGTAACTTGCTGTGTTAAAACTGGAATGAGAAGAAAGAGACTGCTAATTAATCGCTAAGGCATACCAGGTATATAGATGTTTAGTATATACATCTTTTGTATTGTGGGGCTCCAACTCAGTATTTTTACATATTGTTTCTGTCGCAATTTTCTGTTATCATGTACTAAGAGATGTGTTTTGTTTCTATGTTATCTTATTGTGAATAAATATTGAAATAGAATAATTTGTTAGGTTTGTTCCAATTGCTCTTTTTTCCCCGAGCGTAACACAGTACTCAGCTAGACATCTGAAACATTTAAACAGCATTGAAATCAAGAATACCTATGCATGAAAAGTGTTGATTTGGACATTTTGAAGTATTATACACACAAAAAAATACGCAGAAAAGAGTACGGAGAGGATGAAGTAATAAGATTATGCTTGAATGAGAACTCCAATCTGGTACACAGGGTGTGTAAACTGACGAAACCTAAAGCCTCAGAATGGACAAAAAGTATAACTATTTACAAACGAAAATAAAGAAAAAATAAGAATAAAAACAGAATAAGCATATAAGATTGTATAGAATTATTGTCTGATGCTACATATTTCAAGAGTTGCTTGTGTGTGTGTTTGGGGAGGGGGGTGGGGGTGGGGGTGGAGGTGGGTTGTTGAGTGAGAGAGGGGGAGAGAGAGAGAGACAGGGACGCATCTCTAATGTTTCAACATTGAAGGTTTCTAATGAACACCACATGATCAATTACGGGGATGATGCTTGATCTTGTCGACAATTATTTAAATGAGTTGGGAAGTGTTATGGTTTGGGATGGGAGATATGGTTGGGAACTCCAATGGAAAGCTAAGCTTTGTGGCTGTTGTGAAGACTCTCTTGCTGAACAATAACCTTTCCTACCAAGATGTTCTTACTCCTAAGTCCATATCAATACTAGATCCATGGAATATGCTTCACAATTAGTCCCCTAAATAGTCCCCTAAAAGAGATTGTTCTGCCCCCATTGGATTTCCTCCTTAAGGCAACAACTTCGGGGTGCCCTCCAATGCCATATCGATACCTACTGTTCTACTATTATTATTAACATCATTATTTTGACAAGTAACTTTGGTTAGAGATATAATATGAATTCCTTTGAACAATTTTCATTCAATATTTTGTTGTTTCAAATTCCCACATTTTAATCCTTTTGAAGTCCATTACACTGCCTCGCTTACTCATATTTTAGTAGATTAATTCTTCTTCATCCAATTATGCATGTAGAATTATTTTCCAAAAGAAATTTGTAAGTGTAGAAAGTAACATTTAATACTCACATTGCTATTTTATTACTCCTTAGACCTTTGATGCCTATGCTTATGTCTTGAAAACATGCTCCCTTTTTTCAAGTCTTCTTTTGTAAAAAGTGAATGGTTGTAAACAATGAAGCATGAACACAGTGTCACAGACACACCGACATGGACATATCGACACGACAAAATTCTAAAAAAAATAAATGACGTTGACATTGCCAGAATCCGTGAAGTGTTGTGTCCGTGTGTTTGACACAACACGATACACAACGTACACGTTACCTTCTTAGAAGTGTCAGTGCTCCTAGGTTGTAAACAATCAGTGTACATGATACCTAGCTGAACAAGTTCAACTATATTACTGCTTAGAATTAAGGTCAGGATTATTTTCTACTTGTTCAACTATATTACTGCTTAGAATTAAGTTCAGGTTTATTTTCTCCTACATTAAGGTATGGCATATGCCTAGGGATATGAGGGCTTTACTTATTTTAGAAATTAAGCTTTGGGTACTTAAAAGAATTGTAATGACTAAAATTGATCCTTAGGAGAATGATTATCCATAAAATCCATATAATGGCTTCATACTGATCAGGCCGGCAGGCCATGAAGGGACATCACGACTATCCTTTCTGATAATACCCGGTTATCATTACTATTCGCTTAGGAAACCTTGTCATTACTTGGATCTAAGACCCCAATTCAACATGTTTTGTACTTTGATCAAATAAATCAACCCGGGAAAAAAAAATGCACTAACCGTAGAGATATGTTACTTTTTAAATGCTTACCTCCATGGCCATCATACACACCAAAGAATGAAGTAGCAGCATCCAAATCGGGATATGCGGCATGCTAAAAAAAAGAGGAATTAAAGAAATAAATAATCAAACAAGTGATAGGATGAAGTCACACCAAAAAAAATATTCAAAGTAGCATGAAGTATTAATCCTACATTACAAAGATAATCATCAACTTCTATCAACAATAGTAATTCATTAATGACTACAACATACATTAGGAATAATCATGGAATCCATGAAAGGTTCTATTCAGAGATTCCAAGTTTGGCACTTGCATATAAATAAATAGTAACCGCTGAGGTGAGTAATGAGTTAGAGGCATGATCACTTCATCCAATCGAACATCCCAATGTAATTTACTTCTTAACAGATTTGAACCAAGTTACAGGATGCCACAAGTCATCACCACAATTTTTTTCTTTCTTTTTTTCAATTTTATAGTGGTGGGTCCCATCTTGGTTCTTTTTTATTTTGGAAGTTATTGAATACACCAAACAAATTTCTCTCTATACGCACATGCAAAACAGGATATGCTGCATGTACTCCTCCTAAACTGCATAATGTGGGTGTGAAGAGTAATTAGGTGGGTATATTTAGCACCTCTTATCATTTACACCTTACTACCATGTTTGTTTCGCCAGCAGGATTAGGGGGTGTTCTTTATCCCCTTCACTGTTAAAAGGAACTGCCGAATTGAAATGAACCACTAGTTCAATCCCTTCCAATTCCTTGCTTAGTGTCATGTCATATATTCGAAGTTTCTTCTTCTCTCACATTCTTTGATAATCATTTCAAAATAGTACGCCACTCTTTTACATAATTAAGTGTTTTCTATTTATTTATGAATCGAATCATTATTTTATTTTTATTTATTATTTTCTGATAAGTTTCCCGTGCAATTACATCGATTTAAAGCTAGTTTGAACCATTTTCTTGTAAAATTTAAACTATAAGAAACTTAACCCATTGATCCAAAAGTAATCTTTGCTCATAGAACCAAAATAATTCTTGCAAGAGAAATAGAGTACTTCAAAAAAAATTATCTTGCCTCTGATGTCATAATTTGTTCAGTTACCTACCTCATAATGTGAACTCCTGCACAAAGAAGTATTATTCGCTATTTTTAAGACAAAATAAACAAATAATTACATCTATATCTACTCAATGTGTTTTTTTTAGATCAGACCAACTTGTCATCAAATTATGCACAACTTGTAACTAAATAAACTCAACATCCTAATGAAAACACCATGACTCGCTAACAATATTTTTCCTAACCCAACCAATATGAACATAGGTAGGCAATTTGGCAGAGTTCACAGCAATTATAAAATACCATAAAACAACCTTCTTCCACACCGCTAACCACATTATTCATAAATTTAGTCAATCAATCTCATGCAAGGGATGCATTAGACAAACAAACAAACGAAAAATAATCTATTTTGAACAATAATTTGTATGCTACACACATTATAATTCAAAGATATAGAACGTTTTAGTGATTACTCACAGCATCTTCCATTGTTGCACGCCATCCTTGCATGGACGATAAACCATATCTAACCTTACCATTCTCACCATCTTCAGAGAACTTTTCCGTTTTAGGAGTACTGAGGTATATACCCATCTCTAGCTAAAAGGCAAAGAACACTAAAATAAACCAAAGACCTCAACCAAAATTAAAAGAGAGAGTGCATAGAATTTATTTGGAATAGAAAGACATATCAATGACCGTAGATATATAAACTTGAAACTAATGCTTTTCTCAGTTCCGGGCAGATGTAAGAAAAGAAGCAGATATCAAAATTTTTAAATCCCAAAATGATATCATCCTCTCTCTTGCTAATCTGTATCTGGCACTTAACAAATAGCTACCAAATCCCAATAACAGCCGACAATTAAAGCAAAGCAATATTCGACCCTAAACAAGTAAGAAAATAGCTGTACCCAACCTTTGACCAACAGGAATAAACTCGTACTCCACAATTAATTGCTGAAAATGCAGGAGAAAAGAAATCAAAACAAAATATATATATATATATATATATATTTAAATATCAGATTCAGGGCTTTGGGTTATAGTTCTTCTGGCCAATATGTTTTCAATCAATGAATTTCATTTTATATTCTGATGATCATTCCCAAAACAACCAAACATTGAAAAATCAAGATTTCCATAATCAAAGTTTGAGAGTAAATCAAAATAACCAAAAAAAAAACCCAATTTACACCGATCCGAGATCCAAAAATTCATATCATAAAGAAAGAAGAACCAGAATCGTATCATCTAAAACCAATCAACAGACGCAGATCACAACAATCAATATCAAATTCAGTTAATCCAAAAGGAAAATACCAAATAAATCAAAGAAAAAACGAGAATTTTACTTCAGATGATGATAGAACACAAGATTTTTATTCTAGGGCTTGTGACGCACCTACTTGCCCAATTGGGCGTCCGTGGAATGTTCTGAATCAGGACGAAGTGAGAGAAAACACCGGAAAATAGAAACAATCCAGAAGAATTTCCAGGTTATAGGAGAAAACAAATGCAAAGAAGGTCAGAAATGGATGAAGTAGAGAGAGAAATAGAAGAATTGAAGATAGAGAAGGGAATTGGAAGTCGGCAGCCACTAGCCGACGAAATTACAGAGAGAGAGAGAGGGAGAGAGAGAGAGAGTGACTTTTCGAGGACTCTGAGTGTGTGTGATCTGATTCGGAAGACTGTTTGAAATATGTGAATTCCCCCGTTTGATTCTTGCCTTGGTGATATATTCTTCTTCTTCTCTCTCTCTCTCTACACACGACACGATGTTTTATCACTCTAGTCTAGAAAGGACCGTAGGAAGTCATTCAGTCTGCGCGTGGCCCGTCTTGGGCCCACGTGTGGGTTTCGACTTTCGATTTAGAGGGAAAACAAGTGGTGAAGTCCAAATTTAATTTTTTTTTTTTTTTTTTTACTATATGCAAGAACACATCCACTAATACAAATTCCATGAATTAGGATTTACAAAAGTAAGTCCATACGACACATTTGAGCATATAGGCTAAAGAGAGGAAAAATCCTTCAAATCACTCCCCCTAAGCCGAATGGAACCCTCAACCTTCCACTTGGAAGAGGGTGAGTGATGCCACTAGACCACAAGAATCTTGGCGGTGAAGTCCAAATTTTAACGGACCTGTTTTCGAAAACATTGTACTCCATAATATTTTTATGGGGAATTGTTATTTTAACTCCATTTTTTTTAGAGGAGAGAATTTTTGCTCATCCAAAAAATGGTATACTAATGCTCACTCAAGCATTTCATTGGCCAATGCAGTAGAATCTAAAATTAAACAACATTAATTCTTGAGTCCCACTGCATTGGCCAATGGGATGCTTAAAATGTTGTTTAATCCTGAGTCACACTGCATTGGCCGATGAGATGCTTGGGTGAGCATTGGTGTACCATTTTTTGAGTGAGCAAAATTATTTTCTTTTATAGAGTATGTGATTCTATATATGTAATGCATGATATGTATGGTATTACATATTTTAAGAATGGTACAATGGAGTGTCTTGATTCAATAATAAAGTGGCAATAGCATCACTCTTTTTAAATTCTTATACTCTTGCTAATATTTATATTTAGAATATATATTTTTGCTCACCCCAAAATTGTTCACCCTCATTGTCACACCCCAAATTTTTAGACAACCAATTATTAATCAAGGGAGAACCCTCAACCAATATCCAGTTGTCCAATCATCAAGGTGCTTGTAATATAAAAACATCACACAGTCTGTACCGAAATAAATCATTACTCACATGAGCTAAAGCAACAGTCAACATCCAACCAAAAAGTCAAACCAAGATTTTAAATCCGACTCCAAAACATAATAAATATCTGAAAAGAACACGTCACTAAAACAATATCTTAAACTGCTAACTGGCCCACAGTGCCAGAAATTATTTCTAAAATTTCTAGGATTAAATTAAATACGAATAAGGGAAACAACACAAGACTCTGCATGCCTCCTGCTGCCAGGTGTCACGACCTCCCTACTAGCCCTGCAAATTTTGATCGGCTACTCTCCAACAAGAACGCACCCGCGAGAAAAAAACTCAACGGGTCAGTCACGTGACTGGTATGAGTTAAACCACACACACACAAAGCTAGGAATCACACGGTGACTCTTACTACCACACCCAACAAGTAATTCGGGCAAGAGGATAGTTCCACTTCACATGTTGGGACAACGCGATAGTTTCCCTCTACGTGGTGGCCATGCAGTTATCGCCCAAATTTAAATAAAATAATCCTTACCTTCAGTCACATGGTGAGTCAATACCTGCAAAATGTTAGTGGACCTACCATCCTGCAACCACGAAGATTTATAATAACAAAAATACCACAAATTATGCGGAACTACTAGTATTAAGAACTCGCAAGAATTTAACTTCATAATTTACTCACTACACGTCCAAAATAAATATATAAGCAAAGAACAGAAGTCCAGGAAATCAACATTTAGATCCATTGACTCGTCGGGAAATTTATTGACAATAATCATCTTACTTATATAAACGATTTATTATTCAATTTCCTAGGTTCACCACTTGGCTACCCTCCATGGTACACCCACACATATATCCCATGTGTGCCCAGACATACTACCAACATCCACTCTGGTGCCAGTTTGGTTGGGGTATCAACCAAACCAGGTATACACACAGAAGGCCAGTCAATATGCCTAGACGTCTAACAAAATAAGCCGGGCATAAGGCTTAGGCCAGCTTGATCACGAAGCCACTGGCAAAAAGGTACACTCAGCAAGTCGAGCTACCAAAAAAAAATATCACAACTGGGAGCGGTGAACACTAAGGAACTTGAAACCATTTTGCATTCTCGGAATTATAAAATTTAATCGGACTCAAGTTAATGACTATCACCTTTTTTTTTTTATAGCTCAACATTATAAGAGAATTCATGTATCTCCAAGTAATCTTCGTTATGTCATACGAACGAATATATAGAAGAAAAAAAAAACAACGAATCACATTTCCCCAATTGCGTACATTTTAATATACTAAAAAAACTGCTACTGAAATCTTCAATTTCTGCCCAAACGGTGCAGAATCAGGAAAACTACCATTAGACAAAAAACGTGCAGAATCACGTTTTACATGAGACACACAAACAGAATGTTCAAATTCAAAGCCACGATTTTCTAATAATTTTATAAAGTTTCTGCAACTGTGTGAATCACACATAAAACGAATTTCACATATATTTTCTAACAAACATGAATATTTCACATATGGTTTTTATCAAACTAACCGATTCACCTAACCCTTTTTGAATAATCTAATGTCATGATTGCAAAGTCACACGAAAGGGAAAGAAGTTATCTAAATTACTTCAACAATAGCGTGTATCCATTACAAAGATTTAACCCTAACAATTAAATTAAACAAGTACTAATTTAATTACTCCCGTATACACATATACATACATGTATATATATATATGAATACACAAAGTTTAACTAACCTAGTTGATAAAAAAAATGGCAATCACGAACACCGCACGATTCTACACGTGACCACAAACTCGGGACCCTTCTCCTTTCTCCTTCTTCTTCTTTTCTTCTTCTCTTCCTCTCTCTCTCTCTCTCTCTCTCTCTCTCTCTCTCTCTCTCTATTGCGGCTGCCAAAGGAAAAAGGGGTTACCTAAACCCTATTATTATATTATATATCTATATACATGAAGCACACCTAACATATTAGTATATACACACACACACCCGCACATACAAACAAACACACACACACGGCACACATACACACACGTGCACTATGCTGATGCTTTAAGTTTTAATTTAAATGATATTTCTTATGGTATAAAATGCTCACACCAATATGTACGTAAGTCACATAAAACTTTTAACTAAAACAAAATAATATAATAACTAATTACTATAACTATTTAAAATAAACGGGATATTATATTATACACACCTCAAAGGAAATCTCGTCCCGAGATTTGCAACACGCGCGAACACTAATCAAACAGTTCAGGATGCGAATTCTGAATTTTCTCCTCGAGTTCCTACGTAACATCATTAATTCTCTCACTCCATTGCACTTTCACGAGATTCACTACTTTCCTCCGCAAATACTTCACATCTCGATCAACGATAGTGATAGGTCGAGCAACATACGTGAGGTCATCGTTAATCTCAAGCTCTGTCGGACGGACAATTTGTGTAGGATCCTTCACACACTTCCTCAACACCGATACATGGAACACGTTATGAATTCTCGCCAATGCCGGTGGCAACAATACTCTATAGGCCAACTCTCCAACCTTTCCGACAATCTCATAAGGTCCTACAAACCTCGGAGCAAGCTTCCCTTTCTTACCAAATCGCATCACACCCTTCATCGGAGATACTTTCAAGAACACGAAATCTCCCACTTTGAATTTGTTTGCACCTAAAATATACATTTTTTTAAATAAAAGTTGGTAGAGGCCGATTGGAACTTTTTAATCAGACTCATGAGACCGATGGCAAAATTAATGGCTAAGTAGTTACTTCAAAAGTTGATCGGGCTTACTACCGTTGCGCTAGTACTATTGTTCACTCGGACTAACCACTGGTTGATCGGGCTGGCACCATTACTCAATCGGGCTGATTGTCATTATATCGGGCATCACTAAAATCGGACTTACCAAGTTCAGTCCGGCCTAGGCCTTGTTTGGCACTTCAATTTATCGGGCTCTGGGAAAACATAACCTAGCACGTTGAGAGCCCGATGGTGGAATGAAGTAACAGGAAGTCCAATCGGACACCGTGTAATGAAAGATGGGAGTTAAAGTCCGATTGGACATGGGCGGTTGAGAAAGGTAATCGGGCATAAAAGAAGGCATGGAAAATGATGGAGCCCGATTCACCTAGGAGAATCGGTAACGAGGTCGATAGACTCTGAGAAGGTAGTGCTATCCACAGCTGGTAGGATGACGTCATCTTTGAGAGTTTTTGGAAACAAGAGTCCGTTCAGGAAAGGAGTTGTTCGTTGCCAGCTGGATTGAGGCGTCTGATCCCTAAATTGAAGGGATGGATAAGGAAGGTCTTCAATCAGCCAATCAATTGAGCAGCTTGGGGCGTAAGTTAAGGAATTATTGTCCAAGTAGAAATCGAATAAGGCCGCTATAAATAAGAGGCAGGCTATCCAAGTAAGGCACTCCGCGTCTCTTCGAAAAAGCATTCAACCATGCATTCTTAAAGCATTCTTAGCATTCTTTTTATTTTCTTAGGCTTTCTTAGCATTTAAATTACATCCTTGGAATTTTCTCTTCCTTATTTCAATTAAATAAAAATGCTCTTTTTATTTAATTTCTCTTGCTTGCTTTCATCACTTGCTAGACTTGTGCGCTTCAGTACTGTCTAGGGACCTTAGGCTAAGGGTACTTTCCTACTTGGCCATCACAATCGTTTTGATAGAAGTCAGACTTCCAAACCTTGTGTATCACTCACACAAGTGACTTAGGAAATTTTGTGTTTTAAGTTTGGGTCTACCTAACAAGGCTCTGGCACGCCCAAATAAATAATATAGCAAACAGAATTCTACACCCTTGCGCTTCCTATCAGCATAACTCTTTTGTCGACTCTGAGCAGTCTTAATTCTCTCCCTAATAACACTCACCTTTTCAGTAGTCTCCCGAACCATCTCTGGACCCAAAATAGGTACGTCGCCCACTTCTGTCCAATACACTGGAGATCTACACGGCCTCCCATACAACGCTTCGAAAGGTGCCATTCCTATGCTAGAATGGTAACTGTTATTGTAAGCAAACTCTACCAATGACAAGTGTTCTTCCCAACTACCACCGAGATCGAGAACACAAGCCCGCAACATATCCTCAAGAATCTGGTTAACCCTCTCAGTCTGCCCATCGGTCTGAGGGTGATAAGCAGTACTAAGGTCTAACAGGGTCCCCATCGCCCTCTGAAAACTCTCCCAAAACTCTACCACAAACAACGAATCTCGATCCGACACAATCGAGACTGGAGTCCCATGCAAACGTACTATCTCCCGAATATATAATTGTGCCAACTTGTCTGCCGTCCTATGCACACTCACTGGAATAAAGTGCGCCGACTTAGTCAGCCTATCCACAATCACCCAAATTGACTCATTTCCCTTCTTGGATCTCGACAAACCATTCACAAAATCCATAGAGATACACTCCCATTTCCACACAGGTATTTCTAAAGGTTTCAACAAGCCAGACGGTCTCTGATGTTCCGCCTTAACCTGCTGACACACCATACACTTAGAAACATACTCTCCAACATCTCTCTTCATACCTTCCCACCAAAAGGTTCGTTTCAGGTCATGATACATCTTAGTCCCGCCAGGATGTATAGTGTATCGAGACCGATGTGCCTCATCAAGTACTTCCCTCTTCAGCTCTTCACTATCCGGTACACAGAGTCGTCCTTGAAAACATAAACTTCCCTCTGTATCCACGGACCAATCCATCGGACACTCATCAAGTAAATCCACTACCAAGTCATTGAGACGGCTAACTAAAATTGCATCTAACCTCTGCATCTGTCGAACTTTCCCTATTAAAGTCGGTTGGACAACCAAACTCCCAATATATGCTTTCTCACCTTCATGCCCTGGCTGAATATCGTGAGATGCTAACACTTCAAGAGACTTCCACTCCCTAACCATCAAAGAAGCCATCACACTGTGTTTCCGACTCAGTGCATCGGCCACTACATTTCCCTTACCCAGATGGTAAAGAATCTCAAAGTCGTAACTACTGATGAACTCAACCCATCTCTGTTGTCTCATATTCAGTTCCTTCTTTGAAAACAAGTACTTGAGACTCTTATGATCTGTATACAACTGAAATCTCTCCCCAAACAAATAATGCCTCCACACTTTCAGTGCAAATGCAACAGCTGCCAACTCTAAGTCATGAGTGGGGTACCTCCTCTCATGTGGCCTTAACTGTCTAGAAGCATACGAAACAACCTTCCCTTCTTACATCAAGACACAACCCAAGCCAGTCCCACTAGCATCTGTGAACACTACAAGCTTTCCTCCTTCCGTCGGGATAGTCAACACTGGCGCAGTGGTCAACCGCTACTTCAACTCCTGAAATGCTTGCTCACACTCATCTGTCCACACAAACTTCACATTTTTACGAGTCAACTTCGTCATTGGAGTTGCTATGAGAGAAAACTTCTCAATGAACCTCCTGTAATAACCTGCTAATCCCAAGAAACTCCTCACCTCTATCGGATTATAAGGTTGTGCCCAGTCTTGCACTGCTGCGACTTTTTCAGGATCAACTGATATTCCCTCAGCTAAAATAACATGACCTAGAAATCTTACTGCGGTCTCCCAAAAATGACACTTACTGAACTTGGCATACAACTGATGCTCTCGAAGTATCTGCAACACCACTTTCAAATGCTCTCTATGCTCCTCCTGAGTCCGTGAAAATAAACCAAAATGTAATCTATGAAGACAATGATAAAACGGTCCAAATACGGCCTGAACACCCTATTCATCAAATCCATAAAGAATGCTGGAGCGTTGGTCAAACCAAATGACATCACTGGAAATTCATACAACCCATACCGAGTACGGAAAGTTGTACGGGGAATGCTCTCTTCCACCACTCCCATCTAGTGATACCCGGTCCTCAAATCAAGCTGTGAAAAGACCGCCGCTCCCTTCAATTGATCAAGAAGGTCGTCAATCCTGGGCAAAAGATACTTGTTCTTGATTGTCACCTTATTCAACTCTCTGTAGTCTATACACATACGAAGACTACCGTCCTTCTTGGATACAAATATCGCCGGAGCTCCCCACGGTGAATTACTAGGACGTATGAACCTGATTCATACACACCTCAAAAGAATTACACTACTAGAAATAAAGATCAACTAAGAAGAAAAATGAATCTGCTAGAAAGAAATAATTAACGCACCCTTTCTGAAGCATTTCATCCAATTGCTTCTTCATCTCTCCCAACTCCTTGGGCGCCATACGATATGCTGCCTTAGAAATTGGTGTGGACCCCGGTACAAGATCAATATTGAATTCCACCTCTCTCTTAGGCGGCAGTCCAGGGATCTCCTGAAAAATATCCTCAAAGTCGCATACCACTTCCACATCACTAATATTCTTCTTCGGTATCTCCACCAAATATAGAAAACTAGACATAACCAATTCTCCACTATCTGGATACGTATAAGAGAAACGAGGTAATCCTGGGGTATCTATATGAATGGTCCTCTTAGCACAATCAAGGACAACATGGTTCACCCTAAGCCAATCCATCCCCAAAATAATGGAAAACCCTTCAAACCCCAATACAATCAAATTAATGAGGAAAGTCCTATCCCCAAAGTCTATCACAAAATCTTTACAATACTCATATAGAGTAACTGAACCCCCTAGAGGTGTTCCTACGCTCACAGGAACAAGTAAAGGCATAACAGGAATACTCTCTCTCAAAACAAACTTACGAGAAATAAAAGAGTAGGATGCACCCGAATCAAACAAGACACGAACATCGGAATGAAAAAGTTTGAGGCTACCTTGCACATTCTCATTGCCTGGCATCACTGCAAATGCCCTGGCTGGAGCTGCTTGACCCTGTCTCGCGGCCTGCTTATTCCTAGGAGGGTGGGGACATTCCCTAGCAATATGTTCTGGTAACTAGCAATTGAAACACACTCTAAGAGCTACAACCATCTCTCCCCTTACCGGTGGTGCTCCAATCTGAGGCACTGGTGGACGAAAACCAATCTGTGGCTGCGGGGCTTGCTGACGTTGACCCTGGAAGCCCTGATTACGTTGATCACCCTGACCATTCCACTGCTGGTTCTGCTGCCTAAAGGTCCCCTGATTTCCTGGGAACCGCTGACTGCCATATCCTTGTCTTTGATACTACTGACCTCTCAACCCCTGATCATAAGGCTTAAATCTGTTCCCATTACGTCCTGTATCTTTTTGCTGAGTTTGAGGCCGAGTGTCTCTAGAATTCTCATTGGTCTTCGCCCTTGCTGACCTCTCAGCCTGAAATTTCTGCTCCTTCTGCTCGAACTTTAAAGCCAAATCCACCACTTTGTTGAAAGGCTCACTCTCTGCAGATAGCATTGCCTTGGACAAGTGATGTCCCAATCTGTCAATAAATTTTTTGTTCTTCTTCTCCTTCGTATCAATCAGATGAGGAGCATACTGAGATAGCTCGTTGAACTTCTTCACATACTCCCACACAGTCATGGTACCTTGAGTGAGGTCTTGGAATTCCCTAGCCAATTGTGACTTCACTGCACTGGGAATGAAATTTTCCTCAAATAAAACTTTGAACTCTTCCCACGTCATCTCTGCCACGTCATAAGTAGCCCTCAATGATTCCCACCAAAGCAAAGCTGCACTCTCAAGCTGTTGAGATGCCAATTCCTGTTTCTGCACTTCCGTTACCTGCATCCTCTCGAACACGAACTCACACTTCGTATCCAAGCATCTCCTGCTAACGGACCCTTTTCCCCATCGAATGTTCGGCCGCCAATAGAAACAAAATCCTTGTTCCTTTTAGCGAACGGGTCACCCTGGTTTCCTTGCTGATTGTTCTGCACAGCTTGGAGAATCTGGTTCATCATAGCCCCCACGTCGCCCTGAACTAAGTTGGGATTTCCTGCCCCAGCTCCTCCAGAACTCTCACCACCTCCAGTCTGAGCTCCATGACGGGTATTGTAGCCTCCAGCCATAACCTTCATAAGACAACCACACATACATAAATATCTGAAACAAACTTATTCATTGTAATTAATAACCCATTCACCACATTCCGAAGATCACCTAGACACTCTCTAGTCTAGGGCAACCATGAGCTCTGATACCAAACTGTCACACCCCAAATTTTTAGACAACCAATTATTAATCAAGGGAGAACCCTCAACCAATATCCAGTTGCCCAATCATCAAGGTGCTTGTAATATAAAAACATCACACATTCTGTACCGAAATAAATCATTACTCACATGAGCTAAAGCAACGGTCAACATCCAACCAAAAAGTCAAACCAATATTTTAAATCCGACTCCAAAACATAATAAATATCTGAAAAGAACACGTCACTAAAACAATATCTTAAATTGCTAACCGGCCCACAGTGCCAGAAATTATTTCTAAACTCTCTAGGATTAAATTAAATACGAATAAGGGAAATAACACAAGACTCTGCATGCCTCCTGCTGCCATGTGCCACGACCTCCCTACTAGCCCTGCAAATTTTGATCGGCTATGCTCCAACAAGAACGCACCCACGAGAAAAAAACTCAATGGGTCAGTCACGTGACTGGTATGAGTTAAACCACACACACACACAAAGCTAGGAATCACACGGTGACTCTTACTACCATACCCAACAGGTAATTCGGGCAAGAGGATAGTTCCACTTCACATGTCGGGACAAGCAGTAGTTTCCTCTACGTGGTGGCCATGCAGTTCTCGCCCGAATTTAAATAAAATAATCCTTACCTTCAGTCACATGGTGAGTCAATACCTGCAAAATGTTAGTGGACCCACCATCCTGCAACCACAAGATTTATAATAACAAAAATACCACAAATTATGAGGAACTACTAGTACTAAGAACTTGCAAGAATTTAACTTCATAATTTACTCACTACACGTCCAAAATAAATATATAAGCAAAGAACAGAAGTCCAGGAAATCAACATTTAGATCCATTGACTCGTCGGGAAATTTATTGACAATAATCCTCTTACTTATATAAACGATTTATTATTCAATTTCCTAGGTTCACCACTTGGCTACCCTCCATGGTACACCCACACATATATCCCATGTGTGCCCGGACATACTACCAACATCCACTCTGGTGCCAGTTTGGTTGGGGTATCAACCAAACCAGGTATACACACAGAAGGCCAGTCAATATGCCTAGACGTCTAACAAAATAAGCCAGGCATAAGGCTTAGGCCAGCTTGATCACGAAGCCACTAGCAAAAAGGTACACTCAGCAAGTCGAGCTACCAAAAAAAAAATATCACAACTGGGAGCGGTGAACACTAAGGAACTTGAAACCATTTTGCATTCTCAGAATTATAAAATTTAATCGGACTCAAGTTAATGACTATCACCTATTTTTTTTTTTTTTTATAGCTCAACATTATAAGAGAATTCATGTATCTCCAAGTAATCTTCGTTATGTCATACGAACGAATATATAGAAGAAAAAAAAAACAACGAATCACATTTCCCCAATTACGTACATTTTAATATACTAAAAAAACTGCTACTGAAATCTTCAATTTCTGCCCAAACGCTGCAGAATCAAGAAAAATACCATTAGACAAAAAACGTGCAGAATCACGTTTTACATGAGACATGCGGACAGAATGTTCAAATTCAAAGCCACGATTGTCTAATAATTTTCTAAATTTTCTGCAACTGTGTGAATCACACATAAAATTAAACGAATTTCACATATATTTTCTAACAAACATGAATATTTCGCATATGGTTTTTATCAAACTAACCGATTCACCTAACCCTTTTTGAATAATCTAATATCATGATCGCAAAGTCACACGAAAGGGAAAGAAGTTATCTAAATTACTTCAACAATAGCGTGTGTCCATTACAAAGATTTAACCCTAACAATTAAATTAAACAAGTACTAATTTAATTACTCCCGTATACACATATACATACGTGAATATATATATATATATATGAATACACAAAGTTTAACTCACCTAGTTGATAAAAGAAAATGGCAATCATGAACACCACACGATTCCACATGTGACCACAAACTCGGGACCCTTCTCCTTTCTCCTTCTTCTTCTTTTCTTCTTCTCCTCCTCCTCTCTCTCTCTCTCTCTCTCTCTATCTATTGTGGCTGCCAAAGGAAAAAGGGGTTACCTAAACCCTATTATTATATTATATATCTATATACATGAAGCACACCTAACATATTAGTATATACACACACACACGGCACATACAAACAAACACACACACACGGCACACATACACACATGTGCACTATGCTGATGCTTTAAGTTTTAATTTAAATGATATTTCTTATGGTATAAAATGCTCACACCAATATGTACGTAAGTCACATAAAACTTTTAACTAAAACAAAATAATATAATAACTAATTACTATAACTATTTAAAATAAACGGGATATTACACTCATTTTTCATTAACTAGTGTAGTGAGGAGAGTAAGCAAAACACCACTCTTATATTTATTTCGTAAACAAAGATTTATTTTAAAGTGGTTATACAGCGAAATGTTAAAAGTTGTTACAAACTTCGACCAAAAAAACTCGTTAGAGCAACTGTATCTTAGTTAGTGAATATCATAATGTTTGATGACTTGCAAGGCAAAGACGGTGAATGTGTACCTAAAGTCTTCTCTGACAATGAAGTTAGAAGATGTGGCGAGTATCTACGTGAATAAGAAGTGCGTAACAAAAACGTATCTGTTGTGGCCACCTTATTTAGATCTTGGGGCTAAGAGTCCAATTGTGTTTGTAAGATTACATGATTTGAACTCACCCACCCGGATTTACGTGAGTCCTAGGGGGGACCCTTCCAAATTTTTTTTTTTACATGGTAAAGCACCCACAGGCGCCACACACTCACACAGGGGGGCCACAGACCCACAACCCAACTTTGCTCCAAGGGAAAACTCCCCGAATGGACGACTCCAAGAGGTGTCGAACTCTCCCACTCCAAGAGGAGTAAGAGACCGGATACCAACTGGGCTACTAGGCCCTTGGTGGGACCCTTCCACTTAAAAGTAATATTTGGGACATTAATAAATTTCACTAACACTCACACCTATATTTTATCTATTTTCTAATGGCACTGTAGGGTCCGCAGTGAACCCAAAGTGCCACTAGGAGAGAGATAGAGTGTGGATGTGAATGTTAATGGAATTTGTTAGTGCCCCTAGCATTGTTGTCCACCTAATCCTTGGTAAGTTAGATTTTCTAACATGATACTATTTTCATAAGAACCAATAAAGGTGAGACTTGTCCTGTTTGCTGTAATTTGCAAGGGCATGCCAGAGCCAAACATGCTCAGTGTGTGTGTGCAAACTAATTTCCTATACGCTTGAGTGAGTGATACTCAAGGCTATAGATCTTACTTCTAAACAGAGTGATTGTGTGGGACGAGTAGGAAAGTACCCTCATCCAAAATCCTTCGGCAGTACTGAAGCATACAAGCCAAATAGTGCGAGTAAACTAGGTAAACAATCACAAACGGTTTAATAAAATATGAAGATATTTTATTGAATGTTTGGAAAAATATAACATACGACCAAAGAACAAAAACAGAACATGCTTTGATTGTTCAAAGAATGAAAAAGTAAAATAACAAAAGGACAAACCTATTTGCTATGGATGCAACGGATGTTAAAGAACAAAGTCTTGAATGCTTTTGAACGCTGTGAAAGAGTGCTATTGAGTGCGATTGAATGTGGTGTATCAAGATGACGCAGAGTCCCCTGCATGGTTGGCCTGCCTCTATACTTATAGCGGCCCTCTAACAGTCCGGATAAGGCAATGACTCCTTTACTTGCACTCCAAGCAGACTGATTGGTAGCAGAATGCTTCCATATCTCCAATTCTTACCTCATCTCGAGTTCTGATTGATTCAATCCTATATTTCTAGGAATTATCCTTTCAAAACCAGTTGGACATGAATCAATTCTATTCCTAGATGGACTCTGATTGTTTCTAACCAGGATAACATCATTAATGACATCTAAGAGCAAAATTGCCTTTCTTGTTTAGATCATCGGGCTCACCTCGTCACATCTTCACCCAAATTGGGCCTGTATCCAATTCTCACACCTCATGATTCCATGCCCGATAAGCGTTTTGTGTACGCTTTTGACCAATCGGGCTCTTGCAACCAACTTTCACCATCTCGTTCCATTATTGTGTTCGATCGCTCTGTGCGCTGCTACTGTCGTTCATCGGGCTTACACTGATGCTAGATTACACATGCTTTATCCATGATTAGCTTCCCAATCGGGCTTCGTTCTTGCCATAGTGCCCGATTGATCAATACACTACCCACTACACCTAGCGGACTTTGCCAGACAGCTATCTTTCTGAACCCCGTGATGTTCACCTCTTGAACCCGATAGGCCATTGCAATTCCTGGGCCGGCCTCTCCATATCCACTATATGCCGGCCATCCTTAAACCTATTTCATCACTCCATTCGGGATCAAAAACCTTGGCAGTTTTTTGGGTGCAAACAATTGCCCTCCAAAAGGCCATGTCAATCATCCCACCCTTGATTGACGTGATGTTTTGAAATTGAACCTGCCACGCGTCAATCATGCAGTGATTGTCAGATCATGGAGAATCCCACCAGACACTACACTAAATGTGATGCGTATAAAACTATGAGATTTTCAAAAATCTCTTCACCTACTTCATTTGCGTCTTCCCCTCTCTCTCTCTCTAAAACCAACTAGCACCCAAAGCTTCTCTCTTTAAACCCCCATTATTTCTGACAAAGAAAACTTCCATCTCTATTGAAGATATGGCCCAAAAAACAGCTCCGGCAGCCGCTTCCAAGGGCAAGAAAACCTTCTTGGACGCTCCTCCCCCCCAGAATCGCTGTAAGGAAGTCAGGGCACTAGCCAAAGCCGATTCCTCAAAAATCTCCACCGAAAGCTTCACCCCCTACAACACTCTTGACGGTACTCCGGCGGTACCGGGACTTGGCATGGCGTTCTGCGGTGACCCTCTGACAGCCTTTAAATCCTACTTTCCGCCGGTGGAGAACGAGTCATTCCTCCAGCTACCTGTTAACTGGAATAAGGTCTGGACTGCTTCACACCCAATCAAGGGCTGGGCCACCCCTGCTGCAGACTGGGATAAATGGGTGCTTAGGGTATCGGCCTCAAAGGCCGATGTTAGGAAACAAGCGGGCATCCACGATGCCATCCTGCTTAGTCGGTCTAGATTAGAAATAGACCAACCGCTCTTCTTTACTTCTCTCCTATTTTGGTCATCTTCATGCAACAGATTTTTCTTCCGTTGCAGTCCAATGGGCCCGACGGTCAAAGACATTAGTTTTTTACTTGGGCTGCATCGACATGGGCAGGAAATTACGCCCGACTTGGATGTTGGAATGGCCAGGTTCACTTACCCCCAATAAGAGTCTGTCAGAGATGGGGCAGTTTCTTATAGGCTGATTACAGCCTTCGGCAGCTTCTTGACTGCCTATGGGTAAAGAAGGGACGAAGGTGACCGACGCGGAACATACTACCTTTCTAATCTATTGGCTAAACAGGTTTCTCTTCTACTCAGCCAGTCAAGCCATCACTAAGGAGTATACAACTTTGGCTTTGACCCTAGCCTCTGGGAAACCACTGTCATTGGCCACCTTGGTCTGGGCTCACTTGGTGCGTAGAGTGACCGATTTTGTCCAATCGGGCTTCAGTGTTGAAGGAAGTTTGATCTGGATCTTGCAGCTCTGGTTATACTCTAAATTTCAACAATACAGGCCAGCTGCGCGTCAATTGGCGGCCGTTCCAATTTTTACTGTCCATTTCATGGATATTACTCCTTCTTCCCACTCCTTTGAGGAGTCCTTCTCATTTTTTTATGAGGGGTGTGTCGATCGGGCCACTGCCCTTTTTATGCCCTTTTCTTCTCTTCATTTCCCCTCCTTTCTGCAACTTCCTCATAACCCAGCTAACCGGGGATCGGGCACCTAGTCCTCATATAATGAAATCTTCTCTAGCTACTTGGTAGCTAGAGACATAATCTTTAGCCCGAGTATCACTTTCGCCAATAATAAATGTGGGGTCGAGTATTACTTCGCTCCGCTTTATGCTTGTCAACTCAGGCTTTCTCAGTTGGTGCCCGTTCCACCAGCCATAACTGTAAACGTTGACTGGGTGGAACGTGGCCTTATTGTCAATGAGGGGGCAAGTGAAGAAAATCAAGGAACGGTCGAACAGACTGAAGGCCGCATTTAAGTTTACTCCTTTATCCGCCCGTCCTATTGCCACTAAGGAGTTCAACAAGTGGTGGTCTGATCGGGCCTCCCAAATTTTCAAGGGCACCGCTGCTGAGGCCCTTTTTCAATTTTCCGTGTCATCGGCCACTGAGGCCTATGTACTTACCACTACTATGGTGCCAACCCGGCAAAAACAAGTGGTGAAACGGTCGACTCGTAAGCAAGCACCGGGGCAAGGACTGAAGAAGAAACAGAAACAAGCATCGGCCCCCTCCACTTAGGTACCATTATACCCTTCCTTGCTTTGGATAGTCCGATTAAACTCATCTACCTTTCTAATCTTCTTCTACTTTATTTCAGCTTGTGGGCGAAGAAGACTCTGGGGAGGATGTGCTGCGTACTGGGCAAGGCTCCCAACCACAAACCACTCTGCCCTCTCAAACTCTCCTGGCTGATCTACCAACTTTTCCTTCCCAGGCGGCGGCCTACCTTGAGTGTACTGTAGCGAGGGTTATGCCTCTCCATATCCTGCCGCCCTTAACCCCCTCGGACGGGGATGGGGACGTTGCCCCTGCTGAAGGGTCGGTCCCTGAACAAGTGGTCCTTTCCTCCAACAACGAGGACGTGCTTAGGGATGACGTGACTGCGCTAGTCGAAGAGGAAGTAGAACAGACGGTCGCACCATTGGCAGAGGGAGGTCAAGACGTCCTGTCCAGCCAAGCTGATCCTCCTGCTACACCGGTATCGGCTTTTGAGCAGACGGAGAAGATGGGTGTGGCCGATCCTGATCTATTCACTACTATGAATCTTCCAGCTCTCGGTGGCGAGGGTAGTGTCTCATCTGATACCTCGGCCATCGTAGAGGCCGATCAAACCACTTCAGGTGGGAACACTGGAGCCTCAATAGAGGAAACCCCTATGGCCCCTCTACCGCTAAACCAGCAATCCACCCAGCCATCCACATCTCAACGAAGTGGTGAGGCCGTTGCGCGACTAGAGATCTTGGCCTCATTATCATCTCATGCCCAGGTATTGTAGCTTTATACTTTGGGTTTACTCTTCAGTTAATACATTAGCCCCTTTTAACCCTAACCTTTTGAACAGACCGTTCCTATGGGTCTAAATCCGTTTGTCCCTTTTGACGATTTTTTCAGTGGCCTGGACCTTGGGGCATTTGACTTGGGTTCATTGGAGCCTGAAGTAGTCTCCCCCACCAATGTTCAACGTTCAAAGGATCTCATCCTTGGACTGGTTACTTGTCACACCCCAACCCACCCCAGCGGATTAGGACACGTGTAACAAGAACAAATGCACCCAAAATACACTAATAAGCATTAAAACATGCTAGTTATTTAGGACAAACATGATTTAAACCAGCAGAAAAGACCTTGTTGTGACAAAATAGCCCCAAGGGCAAAATGGTCAGTTAGAAAAGTATATCAAATTTTATACCAAAAGATAGATCTTTGAGTTCCGGTTCCAACGCAAAAAATGGCATGCGAATCCGATTTTTCAAAAAGAGTTATGCATGTTTCCGTAAAAGCGGACATGTTGTGGAAAGCCTAGGTGAATCGATCCGCCCTTTAACCCGGATCGATTCAGGCTTTGCAGAACTTGTTTTTACTGCTAAAAATTTTGTCAAAACATTACCAAATCATATCCAAACCAAACCAAACTTCATAGAACATTAGAAAACCATTTCTAATCCATTTCTAAACATGTTTAGACATAAACCAAACTTGTGGAGCACATACACAACTACATTTGGGAGTAATAAAATCCATGAACTCAATTCATTTGGATCAAAACAAACTTTAAAGCCTTGAAACTCAATTCTCATCAAAGTTCATAAAATTTGTTGGGAATGAACTCAAAGCTAAACCAATATCATACACACAACCAAAACTTGTCCACAACACATGCGATGCATCCGGACTTGCTGAGATGGTTCACCTTACAACCACCCCATATTCAACCAAAACATAAGAATATACATAGTTTTCCCAAGTTCAGCTCTAAAACTACCAAAATGACAACTTCAAGATTCAAGTCTTATAATTACATCAAAGGTACAAATCCACCATTTCCAGAACCACATTTTACAATATGTTACAAGGCTAAAGTGAGTTCATAAACTCAAGATAAAAATCTCCCCCATCTCTCCCAATGCATGTCATTTCCTCTCCGAGTGTGGCTTCGAACCTGCGGTGGTTGTTATGTACCACAACAGAAATAGGAAAATGGTTTTTCTTAATCATTATGCTTAGTGAGCGATTCTAAACATGATTGAATGTTTAACATGTGCAATGCTACAATTTAACATATATCTCATTTACGTAATCGCCGAGTCACCGGTTCAATGATTCATTCAAACCCGAATGGCCAGATTTCTAACACACATATTTTATGATTACTAACGGATATACGTTAGTAATTACTAACGGATATATCCGTTAGAAAATGTATTATATCCATTAGTAATGACAATACAGTGGCAATTTTGCAAATAAAAACTCAAAAATTAAAAATGCAGTGGCAATTTTGTAAATAAAAATTCAAAAATTAAAAATATGGTGGCAATTAATAAGTACTACATAAAAATTTTGCCCAAAATTTCCCCCCTAATATTTCCTCCAAGAGATTTAACATCTACAGTATGCCATTTAACAAAAGAGAAAGACAAGAGAGAAGGAAAGGAGAAGGGGAGAGAAAGGGACTAAGCCGCCGCTTCCCGCGCCCGCCGCCACCCATGCATGTCGCTGCTGCCGGAACTAGAAAAGGTACTCTTCCTTCTTCTTATTCTAAACCATAGATCCCTTTTATTCTTCTTCCTTCTTCATACTTCCTTCATCTTATTCTTTTTCTAAACCCTAGATAGTCGGCTGTACATGTATCAATGTGTGTGTATCAGTGTATAGAAAGAGACAGAGACACAGAAACGTGTATCAGTGTATGTGTTTGTGTGTTTCAGTGTGTGTTTTGTATGTATCGGTGCGCGTGTGTGTATGTGTGTGTGTGTGTACGTGTATCCCCTTTGTTCAATTGTTAAAAATCTCATAATGTTTTTTCCCTTTATCCATGTTATGTAAAACCTAGGACCTAGATTAACCCTAGATCTAAAACCTAGGTTTTTCCCAAAAATCTGTTTGACACACACACACTAGATCTGTTCGATACACACACCCCTCATTATTTTTTCTTTTTGCAGATTTTGAGGGCAGTGACAGTGTAATACCCGTACTCAAAAAAAGGGTAGTAGCATTTATTTTCTCATGCATTAATTAGTGTGATTAATTGCATGTGATGATTTGGGTGAGTTTCAGGCACACCGATGTGATAAGTGCTTGATAAAGGGCACAGTTTGATAGATATGAAGTGGGACCCACCGGAGGTCCAAATTAAATAAATCGCATTTTATTGCATTTATGTGCCTAAATGAATATTTGTTAAAGTGTTTTTAATATTATATTGTTAGTTGTGGCCTTTTATGGTACCAGTTTGGGTACTTAGTGAGAGCGAATAGGAATATGGTTCATAATTAGTAGGTTAATTAGCAACTTTATAAAATTTTTGGGACCACATTTGGGACCCATACATGATATAGACACATACCCACTTAGATATTGGGGTAGTTAATATAATTTTAGGGGGTTTCATAATATGAGTTTAGAAATTTTGGGGGTATAAATGCAAATAAGCTAAAATGTGGTTTTGGTGACTTGAGAGGTAGACACCTCCCAGGATGAGTGACGAGTGAGTGTGCACACAACGACACGTAGTTACACGATCATGCATACACATTTATTTCAGCATGCTTCAAATATTGTTTAGCATGCTTATGATGTTCATAATATAATATGTATGGTAAGCATTAAGATTGTTGGTTGCCAATCTTAATTGTCTGGTAGTAATGGATCTGGAGAAGAGACAAATATCACCGACAATATTGGTGGATCGAATGAAAAGGGTTGTAGGATTTAGCACCTTATCAGAGGAAGAGGCACATAAAAATTCGAACCCATAATAAGAACAGAACCATTGACCATAGAATTTTTTTTGAGAAAGTTCAGTCAACATAAAAAAATGTAAGAGATTAGGGAAAAGTCCAAGGGAAAGTCAATGTAAGTTAAAAAGAATAAATGAGGGAAGTTCATCAACAAATGGTATTTCTAGAGAAAAAAAAGTTGTGTTGTCCAATCTGTTGTAAACGACATTGGGGTATATGCCGTGTGTCTTTTGAATTTGTTATATTTGTCAGCAACCCGGGTACATTGCAAGAAATTGTCGAACCAGGGGTTTGGGGTTCAGGGGTAATTGTTTTAGATATTGCCCTCAGAGTCACCGAATGCGAGATTGTCCTACTAAACGAAAAAGGAATCCAAGCTCTTTGACACGTGGAACGACTTCAAGATTTGCTCAACTGCCAAAAAGGGAAAGAACGACAAAAACTTATGCTTAGGATGCCACAGACATCAGATAAAGGTAAAATTATTTATTTATTCATTTGTTTACTTAACTGTGATCTACATAAGTGTTTCTGATTCCAAGAAGAGATGTGCATTTATTGCGTAGTGAAATTTGTTGACTGGTTAGGTGCATTATAGGGATCTTAATTGGTAACAACTTATTAGGGGATGTCGTGTTTGATTCCAATACATCAGTAATATGTGATATGAGGGTAGTACAAGAATAATAATAGATGGTACAATATTTCTATTATGATATATTATAGGGTACGAGCGGCCTGCTGGTTGGGAATATTTTAGTTGATTGTATGACGGTCAGATACCGAGTCAAATGGAGTTTTATTTTCAAGGCAGTTAACGAAGTGTTATTAGTCAGCATAGTGATAGTAGCGAATTTCGCCGGTTAATGAAAAAGAATTGTCAAGAATTGGATTTATTTAAATTATGAGAAGACATCGAATTGACGTTTGCAAATATTTGGGTAGTAAATGAATTCTTGATATGCCATTTGAAGACTGATTAAATAATTTGATTGGAAGAAGATAGAATTACTATCAGCAAAATATTATAAATATAACTAATATTCGGAGTACTGCATCTAATGGAGTTATAGAGTTAAAAATGAAGAAGATGCAGGACATGAATTTTATTTGATAAGAGATTTGTTCATCCAAGTATAATATTGTGGAGATTATAGGTGTTACTACAAGAAGAAATATAGAGTAATCAGAATCAGTTGAAGTTGATTAAAACAATAGTCAAGAAGTAGTATATGAGCAGTGAGTAAATGAATTATATGCTAGTCTCAATGGTACGTACATGGGTTTCTTGATGTGAACATAAGATTTGGGTCTAAAATTCTGGGGCGTGCCATGTTTGGGGAAATTATTGAAGGTCTCAGATTAAGTGTCTGGACTGGAACTTTAGTTTGTTGTAAAGCATATATGACAGCGAGTAATGTTACATTCATAATATTTTTCACAATTATCCATCATGGTCTTTGATTTCTGCAGATCCCATAAAGGTCTCACACGAGTTTCACACAGAACCACTAAAATTAAGGATCAAAATATGTTAATTATAAAAAAGGTTATGAGTGGGTGTAGCATTTTGTATGACATGGCATAGAAGCTCACCTCACAAGGAGTAAATTTTATTAATGGGAAATAATAAATAATGACAATTACATTAAAAAAAAAAACCAATAAATATGCCAGCCAACCTATCTAGGGAAAGCAAACTGTTACTACTAAGATGCCAAATTTTCAACGGGAGTACTTCTATTAAAGGCCCACTGCCAATTCTGAGCAGAGAAGATGTGATGGTGAATCATGATGTGATAATCACTTTTTTTGTGGTTGGATGACAAGGTCTTTGGGTATTATACTGAGAGGTCTTGTGTTCGAATCTCAAGAGAGTGGCCACCTATCATATTTGTGATTTACCTGACTTGTTAGATTTGTAGGGTGTTTAGTGGTCCCTAGAATTAGTCAAGACGTGCGCAAGCTGGCCCAAAAATCCAGAATTATTAAAAAAGAAAAAGAAAAAAAAAAGAATGATGATGTGATTTGATGAATTTTATTTTTTTTGCTCAGAGTATATGGGATTCACATTTCGCATGCCAAAGGCATTACATATCAGTCATAATCCCTTTCTTTTTACAGACTGCATGCATTTAATGAACTTGAAGTGCCAAGGGTGTGCAGTGTGCACAGACTAGATGTGTCCAATTTGTCCAAAGAGGAGCCCGAACTAGTTGTGTTGAACATCACAGTGGAGAGATAAACACATTTTTTTAAAAGGTTGTATGAAAGTTTTCACCAAAGAATTACCCATTTCTAAAAATGACCATAATGGGACAAAATATGGGTCCCAATACTAAGGGTCTGTTTGATAAAAGTGAAAATTAAGTGTTAAAAATTGAGTGCTAAATTTTAAATATTAAAAATTTAAACGATTGCATTTGCAATACTCAAAATAGTGTTTCAAGCACTAAAATAGACTGCATTCAGTGATTCTTTTCAGTGAATTTAAAAACCCTAGAATATAGCTTTTAAAAGCGCAATGTTGTTTTTTTTTTTATTTCATGATATTTTTTTTGAATAATAATGTGTCACTTGTACAAAATTATCAAACAACTCAATAATAAATTTCATAAGTCACTTTTAAAAAGTCACATGAGGGCAAAACTAAGCCTAAAGGTACTCAAGTTTCTAACCTGTAATAGGATTTAATTTAAACCACCAATAGACTTAAATACAACATGTACTTGTATATTAGAACTCTCGTCAATGGACCCTCTTTGACTAAACGTAGCATTTGCATATAGATTCCTGTAGAACCTTTCATAGGACTGTTCATTTATCTTTTCAGATAGGACAATGTGATATAGCTGTTGTATGCCTTGACGGGATTACCTGCGCGGTGTAGACGTTTATGTGGCATGAGGCAGAACCTCTTTCTTATGATTCCCAAGGCAGTCACTCACTTGTGACCACATTGAGTTGACCTGCCAAGGCACCATGGTAAGAATGTCTGCTCCATGTTCACAAAGATATACACCACAAACCTTGTTTGTTGGTCCTAAGGCATAGGAGTATGAAAACTTGCTAGACTATATAATCATCATCATATTTAACCAGTTTTTCCCAGAAACTCCATTCAGATATCCCAGATATAACCAGTTTCTCCTGGAAACTCTGTCCATCACACCCAGATATAACCAGTTTCTCCCGGAAACTCTATCCATATATCCCAAAAAAATCCAGATACGATCAGTTTCTCCCAGAAACTCTGTTTAACTCACCTAGATATAACCAGTTTCTCCCGGAAACTCTGTCCATATATCCCAGAAAAATCCAAATACAACCAGCTTCTCCCAGAAACTCTGTCCAACTCACCAGATATAACTAGTTTCTCCCGAAAACTCTGTCCATATATTTCAGAAACATCCAGATACGACCAGTTTCTCCCAGAAACTCTGTCCAACTCACTCAGATATAACCAGTTTCTCCCAAAAACTCTGTCCATATATCTTAGAAACATCCAGATACGACCAGTTTCTCCCAGAAACTCTGTCCGACTCACCCAGATATAACCAGTTTGTCCCATAAGCTCCATCCAAACTTCTCGAAATATCCTGGAAACCCCTGTTATCCCCTGGTGATCATACTGGGAGGTAAGGTTAGCATACTCTGTATGGCTAAGACCTTACTTGTTTAACTTCTATCTGCTAGAAATATGAGCATCATGTAGATTAGGGCTTGCATCTGCATGCTTGTCTCATATGCATACATCTTTCCTATCAGTCTGCACGCACTATCTCAATCAGTCTGTACATCGGTCAGTCCACGTTTGTTAATATCACTGTCGTTGTCTGTCTAAAGTTATCACTGTCAAAATCGGATACAGTCCTCTCAAAATCTATAGGTCAATATAGATTCCCAATTATCGAGTCGCCCAGTATAGATTCTCAAAATCTGTGTCGCCCAATTTCCTATTCCCCCGGAGTCTGTACTTCCAATAATCGAGTCTGTACTAAAGTCGACCGCTTTAGGCCCACCACTATTTGATGTAATCACTCCACTTATTATGAATGAAATGGACGGTTCTGCTTATTCCTCTATGTCTAATACTTGTGAATGCGCAGATCCCTCCGAGGATCTCCCAATCGAACTTAAGCAGCTAATTAAAAAACCACCTACTTATGAAATAATCGAAAATACTTTATCGATTAACCTAGATGAAAAAGATAACCCACAAATTGTGCAAATTAGCTCAACACTTAATAAAGAAGAAAAGGAAAAATTGACTCTCTTGCTAAAAGAATTCAAAGATGTTTTTGCTTGATCTTACGAGGACATGCCTGGGGTCGATCCCGACATTGTCCAACATCATATTCCTCTCCTCCCCAATTCTAAACTTGTTAAGCAGAAACTAAGGCGCATGAGGCCATAATGGGCACTCAAGGTCAAAGAAGAAGTGGAGAAACAATTTAAGGCAGGATTCGTGATTGTCACAGAGTATTCGAAATGGGTTGCCAACATTGTGCCGATCCCCAAGAAGGATGGAAAGGTTCGCGTATGCATCGACTTCCGTGATCTAAACAAAGCCAGTTCGAAGGACGACTTCCCACTCCCCCATATTGATGTTTTGGTAGATAATACTACAGGACATGAGCTACTGTCATTCATGGATGGTTTTTCAGGGTACAATTAGATTATAATGGCATTGGAAGATCAAGAAAAGATGACATTCACCACACCTTGGGGGACCTATTACTATAGAGTGATGCCTTTTGGGTTCAAAAATGCCGGAGCAATCTACCAAAGAGCTGCCACCACTCTGTTTCATGACATGATTCACAAGGATGTAGAAGTGTACATAGATGACATGATCGTAAAATCAAAGGATAGGGAGGGACACTTGGTGGCATTGGAAAAGTTTTTCGAAAGGTTGCGCAAGTACAAGATGATGCTAAATCCGAAGAAATGTACTTTCGGTGTGACCTCTTGGAAGCTCCTAGGTTTTCTCATTACACAGAGGGGGGTAGAGGTTGATCCTTCTAAAATCAAAGCAATTCTAGAAATGGCACCGCCGCAGAAATGAAAAAGTAGCGATAGGGTTCCTCAAGAGGATCCAATTCATCAGTTGTTTATCTCAAAGCTCACGACTACATGTGATCCCTTGTTCCGATTACTGAGAAAAGGAGAGAAGTTCCAATGAGATGACCAACGCCAAGCCGCATTCGACAAAATAAAAGCCTACCTTCAAAATCCACATGTCCTTTTACCACCCACCCCTCACAAGCCCTTCTTTAGTTACCTATTTGTCTCCGAAAATGCTATGGGTTGAATGCTAGCCCAAGAAGGAGAAGAGAGCCACTCTGAAAAAACCATATATTCCCTTTGCAAGAGGATGACTGGGTATGAGCTCAATTACTTTGGCCTCGAAAAAATATGTTGGGCCTTAGTCTGGTGCACCCGCTGATTAAGGCACTACATGTTAGCCTTTTTGATTATGCTCATATCCCATATGGATCCTCTAATATACCTCTTTGAAAAACCCGCACTGACCGGTCGTATATCCCGTTGGTTACTTCTACTATCTGAATTTGATATAAAGTATGTAATAAGAAAATCGGTGAAAGGGAGAACTATAGCTGAGCAACTTACGGAACACGCTGTTGACTCTGAAGAAAATGGAGACTTCTCGTTCGCGGACAAAAATATCATGGAAATCAAAGAAGAGCAGTAGAAGTTGTACTTTGATGGGGCAGCCAACATAAAAGGCTACTGATTTCTAGTATTACCAAATGGGGACCACACCTCACTGGCGGTCAAGCTCAATTATAACTCTACCAACAATATTACCGAATACGAGGCGTGCATTTTGGGGAAGGCAGCATCCATAAAATTAAAAGTTCAAAAATTGGATGTCTCAGAGATTCAAACCTCATTGTATCACAATCCAAAGGAGAATGGTAGGTGAAAGAAGAAAGGTTGAAGCCATATCATGACCATCTCGATGAACTCAAGAACAGTTCAAGAATATGACATTCTTTTACCTGCCCAGGGAGGAGAACCAGTTAGCAGATTCATTGGATACCCTAGCCTCCATGATCAAAATCCCCATGGGAGTCAAGATGATGCCTCTGGTAATTGATCAAAGATACGAGCCTTCATTCAGCATGATCACTGCAATCGAAGAAGAAAAAGAAATACCGTGGTACCAAGATGTTTGGGACTTTATAGAAAGGGGAACGTACCCCCAAGAGTCTACTGCGAAAGACAAAAGAGCAATTTGAAGGTTCGCAGCACAATTCATCATCTGCGGGGGAAAATTGTTGAAGAAAGGGTACAATGGTCACAACCTGACTTGCTTGTTCGAAAAAAGTGCCAGAAGGATGATGGAACATATACGAGGGGGTATACGGTCCACACATAAATGATCACATGCTAGCCAAGAAGATTATAAGACAAGTGTACTACTGGACAACATTGGAAAAAGATTATTGTGAATACGTGAGAAGGTGCCACAAGTGCCAGATTCACGCAAACATGATGCATGTACCGCCATCTCTGCTCTATAGTATGACCTCCCCGTGGCCATTCTCAACTTGGGGAATTGAAATCATTGGCGAAGTTGTTCCAAAAGCCTGGAATGGAAATCGATACATTTTGGTGGCCATTGACTACTTCGCCAAGTGGGTAGAAGCTACATCCTACACCAAGTTGGGGCCCAAGGAAGTGGCCAAATTCATCAAAGAAATCTCACCTATCGCTATAGAGTCCCCTATAAGATTATTTCAGACAACGAAAGTCATTTCAAAGCAGAAGTCAGGGATCTATTTGAGGAATACAAAATCACTTATCATAAGTCATCACCATATAGGTTGTAAACCAATGGGGTAGTCGAAGCTATAAACAAGAATGTCAAGGCCATACTACAGAAGTCGGCCGATACTTACAAAGACTGGCACGAGAAACTACCAATTGCGCTTTGGGGATATAAAACCTCGATAAGGACGTCTATATGAGTGATTCCTTATTGACTGGTATATGGTATGGAAGCAGTACTTTCGGTCGAAATAGAGTTACCATCCCTGCGAGTGATGGAAGAATGTAAAATTTCATAGTCTAATTGGTTAAGGGAAAGATACGAGGAATTGATCCTCCTAGATGAAAAGCGCCTAGCGGCAGTCGACCATGTCCGAATCTATCAAAAGAGGATAGCCCGTGCTTTTAACAAGAAGGTTCGTTTGAGGAAAATTGTCAAAGGAGACCTTGTTCTTAAGGAACTGCGAGCCCTGATCTTTGTTCCACATGGGAAGATCAAACCTAAATGGGTTGGCCCTTATATCGTCAAAACTATCCTTTTCAGGGGAGCGACCTACCTCATGGACCTCGATGGTGTTGAATTCAAAGAACCAATCAACATGGATCACCTCAAATATTACTATGCTTGACTATTTTACCCCTTTTTCTTTTAAGCCTTGCCTCGAACTACGCTCGACCTGATTCCTACTTAGGGATACGTAGGCAACCACATTGGTTTGGTCACATCAAAATCAACCCTCTTCTTTCAAAATCCCAGCCCGAACTACGTTGGACCTGATCCCCACTCGGGGGTACGTAGGCAGACTTTAAAAAAAAAAAAAGGAAGAAGGATCACTCGCTAAGACAAAAATCTGAAAGGATGCCTAGGCAAAAATTAGAGCTAAATCCAGAGTGAGCAATAACAGAAGAGAGAAAAGAGCTCGCTAGGTCACCCCACTGGTGCCTAGGCAAAGATTATGAGCATATGAGAGAAATGAAGTCGCGATCCTTACCATAACCCAGAAAAACTAGCCTTCACACCAGCTAACCACTAACCCCTAGATGGGGCAAACTTCGGCCACCCGCCTCGTTTGCCTGAATCTCTTCTAAACTAGTGTACACACCCCGATTTTGACCAAATGTCGAATTAAAGAGAGTGTTACCTCCAAGTCCGATGATGACAGCGTTCGAACAAACCTAGGACTTCCAAAGATGATTCAAGCTCTTTGAAAGTCTCTCTAACCTAAACAAAAAACAAAAAGGAAAAGAAAAGGAAGATAGAGGCAGAACGACACTCGAGCCCTTTTGCGGTAGTCACGGGCTGCCGTTGCGGCAGTCTCTGGACTGCCGGACGACATTCTGTGACTGCCGCGAATTTCATCAAGTGCCGTAAAAAATAAATTTTTACTAAAAAAAGGCAGTCCCTAGAGTTGTCTGCGGCATCCAATGAATGTCGTTCCGGCATTCATTGAATGCCGCTTCCATCTCCAGTGAGTGCCACGTTTTTGCAACAGACAGCTGGTATACATCACATTTTGTACTATCAAAAGGATGCCTGAATTAGGGGTTTTGCCCCTAAAATGACTAAAATACCCCCTTTAAACTTGCCTATAAATAGAGGATGAATATCCTCTTGCATGTGGTGGAAAAAAATCTAGCTTAATCCTAGAGGATATACTCCTACAAAGTCTTGAAAAAGCTTTCTTAAACACAATTAGAAGTAGGTTTTGAGAAGCTTAAGGGGAGCATTTAAGTAGAACCAGAGTGGAAGAGCTTGATTAGTCTTTGGAAGTTCTCCAAAAATCACCAAGTTGAGGAAACTTTGGAGGTAAAGCTTTAAATCAATTAGTCTTGATTACATTCTAATCATCAAAATGCTTAGAGTCTTTGAATTTTCTTCTTCTTTTCTTTCTAATCTTTGAGATTCATAAGACCCTCAATGTCTTACTTGAATCCTTAGACCTAAAAATCCTTTGACTCTTTTGTTAGTTCATGGTTTACAAGAAGATTGAGGTTGATATTAGTAAACTTGATTAATAAATCTAAACCTATTTCCATGGTTTAGGTTTGTTATGTGTAAGTCTCATGGAGTCTATCCATATTTTTTTGAGACTTACAAGACATGGACATCTTTAGTCTCCAATGACCATCAAATGGTAGGAAAGCTAGCTTTAGACAAGACTAACTCCATGGCTTATTTGTCTAAGTTGACAAGAATAAGATGAACTCACCAAATGTGCAGTGAGTTTACAATCTGTTTTTGATCGTATATTTTTAGTTGAACATCGAACCGTTGAAATGGAGTGAAACCAACGGGAAAGTGTTTATAACTCAAATTTCTACCACTATAATTTTTATTTTAAGGTAGTTTCATGTTTTCAGTGGTTTGATCAAGGGTTTTGTGGAACAACTATAATCTGTCCAGAGTTTCAGAACAGTAACACTCTTTTGAAATAAGCAAATCAGAACCTTAATCAAGCACTTTTGACCCAAAATAAAAATTTTAAAGTATGTTAATGTGTTAGGAAGCTACCCTAAAAAGAACAAAGCATTTATGATTTTTTTACTATTTTTAGAACATCGTGCAAGAACTCTGGATAGAGGGTTGTAGAATCCCGAGTGATGTCTGGTTTTTGTCCAATTCCCGGAGATCTAACCGTTGAAACTTTGACTTTCTTTTTGGGTTAAAAACTAGACACACAGAGGCATCTTGTGTCCAAAATTCATCAAGATCAAACCATGGGAACCATGCTTTTTATTTCTTTGAAGTTTTGATCTGCTCTCAGCAATTTTTAGAATTCTGTAACAATTTTGATCAATCTTATAAATAATGGCTTAGATGATATTTTCATGAGTTAATGTTCAAACCATGTTTCAATAATGATTAGGTAAGCTTGAATTTAAAGTTTAAGTGACCTAAATCAACAAGTACTTCACGATTTCTTCTTATTTATGTTTACATTCATCCATGTGACTTGACGTTCATAATTAGGATTCGTTTGCTTTAGGTTAATTACATTTGATAGATTTAGATTAAAGGCCTAGGATCATTATTCAATTTTACATGCTGTATATCATGTGGACTAACCCTTGTTTTGTAGCGCTGATGAGGTATGACTTTTCGACTCTCCCTTAGCTTAACTTTTCTTTGATTTTATCGATTTTATGACCTCATGTGCGACACATTAGAAATAGAATCTTGCCTTATGTGAATACTTGTGATTAGAGACTCTTTTCTAGGATTTTCTTTCATTTGTATGCATTGCATGTTTAATATTGCAGCTGGATCCCGGGTAAGTTCTCTTGTTCCCTATTACATATTATATTGCTTGCTACTTAAATTATGTTGTTTTTGAATGATACTTTATCACTTGCAATCTTACACCCTTTAGACATGCTTTTGTAATGTATATTTATACATATGTATTAGTTGAGGGCACATTTAAATTAATACTTCGATCAAAAGGATGTTAAGTAGAGCCATATCGTGAGATAGGACGAGAAGGAGCGTTTTAGTCCGATTGACTCCTTCCCTTCTCGTTCCATAATCCCCGGACCTAGATTAAGCTTTGGTTTTGCAAAAAGATCAGTTGCTTTAAAATAGTTTTCTTAATTTTCCCTTTAAAAAAATTTAGTGGTGACTCATTTGTTTTGAATTTGAAATTTAAAAGGATTTTAAAAGAAAAGCTGTGGGTAAGGAAGAAAAATTGCGATATCCACAATCTGGCGACTCTGCTGGGGATCGAACCCAGAATCTCTGGTTTCGCAGACCAGAATTCTGATTTTGGATTCATTTGAGGATTAGACTCGAAAGACATCCTTTTAATAAAATTAATTAATCTTTGTGTGCCTATTGCATTTCACTTGCATGTCCAGCCAGTCGATTGCACAGAATTATGACCTTGGAGACTCGGGGCAACCCGGTCGGTCAAGCCATCATGGGACTGTGTGATCACCCTTGATCTCATACCATGTGTTGGTATATGAAGCATCCTATCGGGTGTGTGTCAAGGGTCCCTTATTTGACCAAAACCCAGCTTTTGCATAGTAGCTTCCGTAGAACCTTTCAAATCTTAGGAAATCAATTCTTGATTAGGGTTATGTGCTAGGAAGTCTTGTATGCCCGGAAGGGATTATTTGAGATGATGATGATACTTACTTCATACGAGACATGTAAACTCTTAATCACTTTTGAGCAATTCCTCTTCATGTCCCATGACATTTGGGAATATGTTGGATTTTGATTATAAGATTACATCTCTTATATCATGTTTAACTAAGCATCATTGACCTTGTATGTATCCGAATTCATGAAAAGTACGGTGACAATCCGATCGTGTGATCCTTCTACCCAAAAGTTTTAAAATTCACTTTTGAGAGCAAACAAGATTTTGATAAACCACCATTCTTTACCCCAAAATGTCCTTCGGTCAAGCAAAGCTCCAGACTAACCTCTATTAAGGTATATTTTCGCATGATCATCTTCTAAGGAAAAATCCAAAATTTTGGGAATTGTTTTTGGAAGCAATGCTCTTAAAATGAATTTCAAAGCAAAATTTCAACCCAATCATCTTTATTGAGAAATATTTTCACATCCTCATTTTTTAGAATCGTTTTTGAAAGATCTCATCATTTAAAGAAATGCTTTTCAAATGAATTTCAAATTTTTTTTGAATATCCAACCTTTGAGAGGGTAGTGAGGATCACAATGAGAGGTGAAATTGGCGCATTTGACATGAATGAGGATCTTATGTGCTTATGTGTTTATGTGTTAGGATTAGGATTTTCTTTTTCTTTGGCATATAGAATAGGCACACACACACACATGCATTGCATCCGTGTGACATATAAAAGAAAGTTTTTACCAAATGTCTTTGTGTGACAGAAGGAAGCAGATAAAAGTTTTTAAAAGAAAAATTTTTAAATCTGTTGTAGAGGAGAAAATAGCATCAAATTCAAATCAAACCTGGTTTAGGGATCCCATGGCGAGGCTAGTAAGAAGAGAAGACGTTGAAATGGCAGAAGAAAGGAACAACAATGAAGTAGCCGGGTTGAGAACACTGGTAGAACAACAAGCAGAACAAATGAGACGGCAAGCCAAAAACATGAACCGTATGATGGGAATGATAGAAGCACTGAATCGCCGACCACCGCCTGTAGTTCATCCGGTTGTGGACCCACCTCTAGGGAGAGAAGGAGATTGGTTTGATGATCAGGAGGCACAGTGGACTGATGCGTGCAGGCCAACAGGGAAAGGGAGAAAGCTGAGAAAGAGAGGCTACTGACTGAGAAGATCGAGAAGCTAGAAAGGGTGATGCGTAAGGCTCAAGGGGATGACACTTATCTAATGGAGTTAGAAGGATTGTATGATGGAGTCTATGAGACACTACCATCCGGCTTTAAGATGCCAGTTTGTGATAAATTTGACGAAACGGGGAACCCTTGCAGTCATGTAAGGATGTGTATCGGAGCTTTACAACCAAGCGAATTAAGCACCACCATGATGGCCGTCTTGTTCCAACAAAATTTAACTAGAACTGCCTTATCCTGGTACCTCACTCTCGAACCAAGCAAGACCCGGGTTTGGGAAGAGGTGATCAAAGCATTCGTGGCGCAATATGAGTATAATTAGGACCTGGACGTTACCGTCAGAGATTTGGAGACTACCAGGCAAGAAAATAGAGAGTCTTTCACTGAATACTTGAGCCGTTGGAGGGGGAAGGCGGCCAAAATGGTATAGAGGCTGTCTGAGAAAGACCAGATCCGAATGCTGATGAAAAACCTTCAACCTTTCTATCAAGAGAAAATGAGATTCCAGTCGATCAGCACTTTTGCTGAGGTATTTGATGTAGGGATTCGGATCGAAGACACAATCCAAGAGGGAGTAATAAAAAATGAGGAATAGCCAAATCGATATAGAAGGCTGAACTATGGGTCTAATGGAGGACAGTCGGGGGGGTCACTCTGGCCCCACCGATGTCAACGCACTGAACGGGTCGGAGAAAAAATTTGACATAACACTAAGGAGAGGGGGGGACAAAGCACTGAGAAAATTCTCAGATTTGGGAGTATCACTGTCAATCGCTCTCGATAGGCTGTTAGCGAAAGGGCATCTCCGTCAGTTGGAACCTCGACCTCTACCGAGTCCACTTTCGCCAAGCTTTCAAGGGGATCTCTTTTGCAAATTTCACCAATAAAAAGTCCACTCAACGGATCGGTGTATGAGGTTAAGGCACGAAATCCAAGATCTAATCGATAACAAGGTGATATCAGAACCGCCCGTCAGAGCTCCAAATGTCACAAGAAATCCACTACCAAATCACCATGCTGTACCACCACCACAAGGTCTCTATTTCTTGGGGATAGAAGAAACCATCTTCGATTCGTCTAGGCTAATCACTAGGGCTGGGACACCAAGGAGGCCTTATCAGCTGATGGAGAATCCGATGATCTGTACCTTGGAAGATGTTCTGAAGGGATGTGAAGAGGAAAAAGCAGAACAAATGGATTGGTGGGTTCAGGAAATGGGCAATATAGATCAGATAAAGGATGATTTGTGGTACAAGAGTGATGAAGAGGTGGGAATCGAAAATGAGAATTCGGGAAGGGTTTCGGAGGCCGACAATCTATGGATGAGAGAAGAAGTCAGTCATCTGACCTGATCAGGCAGACACTTCAAGCCGCACGAGCTGGAGGAAGACCACCCGGGGAGGGATCTAGACAAAGGAAAAGGAAAAATAGATGAAGAAGCAGCGAAAGATAGGGTCCTGAAGAATTGAAGAAAACTCAGGCTAACATCACTGTTTGGGGCTTACTGATCGCTTCAAAACGTCATAGGCAGGCAGTCTTGGATGCTTTGAACCAATCCGACATTTCCATCGATGCAACACCAGAAGATCTCGTGGGAATGATCAGTAGGATTCTGACTCTGGCTATTACCTTCTCATCAGACGACCTACCTTTGGGAGGGCCCGCTCACAATAAGCCATTGTATGTCATTGTTGAATGCCTGGGGAATACTATACCTGCCTGTCTTGTTGATAACAGATCCGCTCTAAACGTGTGTCCGTTCTGAACTGCCAAGCGTATGGGATTGGATGAAACAACGTTCGTGCCATCCGAGCAAAAGGTAAGGGCGTATGACAACACTCAGAGAATGGTCATGGGAATAATTCTCCTCCATTTAGCTATCGGGCCTGTGGAAAAGGAAGCTGAATTTGAAGTCATCGACATACCTGCTTCTTTCAATTTACTGCTGGGAAGGCCGTGGCTAGACAATTTGGGCGCCATACCATCTACGGTTCATCAGAAAGTCAAGTGTGTTTGGAAGAGCAAGGTCTGTGATATTCTCGGGGATAGTTGGGTTCGTCCGTCTGAAACTTCATCAATCGCGCTGGTTTTGGAGGTGCAGTTCTAAGAAGAAGAGACAAGTCTGGGAGGGTTTGAATTCATTAATATGTTGGAAGTTGAGAAGCCAAGAAAGTTCCTGCTACTTTACTTCGATCAGTATACAAGCCCGTTGGTCGCAGGGATGATGAAGAAGATGGGTTTCTTTCCAGGCATGGGATTGGGTAAGAATCATCAGGGTCTGCCAAAATTTCCAAGTATCGCCACTAAGACTCAAAATCATGGTCTGGGGTATCAACCGTCAAAGAAGGAACTTAGAGATAAGAAGAAAGTGACTGATGCACCATTGGACCCTTATCTGAAAACACTCAATGGATACTTTGTGAAGGAAGGAGAGGATTTCCCCTTTTGCGGCTTCCCAGAACCATAGATGGATCAGAAAGATAAGTGTTTGAAGCCAGGGTTTGAGATCTTCTTTCCCCATGAGTTCTCTGCATATAAAGATCCATACTTGCAGATGCCTGTTAAGTCAGTTACTGCCAAAGATTGGATTGGCGCGCTAGATGGCTCGGTCATGAAGGACCTGTTGGGTGAAGGAAGCAAAGAAATTATGGAAGCAGGTCATGAAAAGGCCAAAGAAGAATACGTTGAAGGTCTGGTTGAGGAGACAGCTAAAAGTGAGGAAAATTGGGAAGATCAAGAGAAGACCGACAAAGGAGGACCTGGGAAGGAAGAGATGGAGAAAATTACCAAGACAGGGGATCTGGAAGAATGCTTTATCACCGATCTGGGAGGAGAAAGCAAGAAAGAGTGGGTTTTTGAGTCTAGTGATAGGTATCCCCCACACCCAGAGTCTATAATGGCCCAAATGAGGCGTCTTTCAATTTCCATGTCTGTTGTAATCACTCCAAAGAAAATCAATGAAAGCATGACTAATTCTGCCTACTCGAATGCGCTTAATGAATGTGATGATCATGAAATACCCATTAATTACAAAAATTAATTAAAAAAGAGAAAGAATCTGCGTGTAAAATCATCAAGGACACTCTAACAATTAATCTAGGAAATGAAAATAATCCTCAAAATGTCTTTATCGGCTCTACACTAAGCAAAGAAGAAAGCAAAGAACTAATCAAACTATTAAGTGAATTCAAAGATGTTTTTGCATGGTCTTATAATAATATGCCAGGAATTGATCCAGAAATAGTTCAACACCACATCCCCGTCTTCCCCAATTCCAAACCTGTAAAACAAAAATTGAGGCGAATGAGGCCTGAATGGGCACGCAAAGTCAAAGAGGAAGTTGAAAAGCAGTTAAGAGCCGGATTCTTAATGGACACCGAGTATCTAGAATGGATCGCCAATATAGTGCCTGTCCTGAAAAAGGACGGTTGTGTTAGGGTCTGTGTCAAATTTCGGGATCTAATCAAAGCCAGCCCCAAAGACGATTTTCCTTTACCGCATATCGACGTCCTCGTTGATAACACTGCCTGGCATAAACTTCTATCCTTCATGGATGGGTTCTCAGGGTAGAACCAGATTCTAATGGCACCCGAGGATAGGGAGAAAACCACTTTCATCATACCATGGGGGACTTATTACTATAGAGTGATGCCATTCGGGCTTAAGAATGCAGGGGCGACATATCAGCGGGCCGCGACTACGTTGTGGCACGACATGATCCATAAAGAGGTAGAGGTGTACGTGGACGATATGATTATAAAATCTAAGGAGGGAGAATGACATTTAGAGGCGTTGAGGAAATTCTTCAAAAGGTTGAGGGAATATAGAATGAGGCTAAACCCGCAGAAATGCACCTTCGGGGTCACCACCGAAAAGCTGTTAGGATTCCTCATCACTCAGAGAGGGATAGAGGTGGACCCGACCAAGATAAGGGCCATAGTCGAAATACAGCCGCCCAAGAATGAAAAAGAGCTAAGGGGATTTATGGGTAGAATACAGTTCATAAGCCGTTTCATCTCGAAACTCACCTTAACCTGTGACCCGTTGTTCAGGTTACTCAGAAAAGGAGAAAAGTTTGAATGGGATACCCTGTGTCAACAAGCCTTTGATAAGATCAAGACTTACCTCCAAAACCCACCTGTCCTATCACCACCCTCACCCGGGAGGCCTTTATTGCTGTACCTTTCTGTGTCCGAAGATTCAATGGGGTGTATGCTGGCCCAAGAAGGGGAAGAGGGGCATGCGGAAAAAGCCATTTATTATTTGAGCAAGAGGATGACCGGATACGAATTGAAATACTCACTCTTAGAAAAAGCATATTGGGCCCTAGTCTGGTGCACCCATCGTCTTAGGCACTACATGTTAGCCTTTTTCGTTGTCCTAACCTCCCGAATGGACCCACTCAAATACCTGTTCGAAAAGCCTGTCTTGACCAGTAGAATTTCCCGTTGGACCATGATGCTGGCCGAATTCGATATCATATATGTCACTTCCAAATCTGTTAAAGGAAGAGCCGTTGCTAAATACCTAGTCGACCTTGCTGTAGAATCTGAGGAGAAAGTGGAGTTCAAGGTTTCCGACGAAGGGGTAATGAAGTTGAAGGAGGATCTATGGAAGATGTATTTCGATGGAGCTGCCAACCAATTAGGTTATGGGGTTGGAATCATCCTCATGGCACCCGATGGAACACCTACCCCGTTAGCCGTCAAGCTTAAGTATAATTCAACCAACAACATGGTCGAATACGAGGCTTGTATAATTGGGATGGAAGCAGCCTTAGCTCTAAAAGTAGGAAGGATCAATGTCTTCGGAGACTCTAACCTGATCATATCCCAAGTGCAAGGTGATTGGAGGGTAAAGCATGAGAAGTTGAGGCCTTACCATGACTACCTAGAAAGCCTAAAAGTACAGTTCAAAGAAATATCATTCCACTACCTTCCCCGTGAAGAGAACCAGTTAGCCAATTCCCTAGCTACCTTGGCCTCAATGATACAAATCCCTTCGGGAGTCACCATGATACCATTATCCATAGAAATCAGGAACCAATCTTCATTCGAGGTGATCGCAACGGTAGAGGAAGGAGGTGAGTTGCCTTGGTACACGGATGTTTGGAATTTCATTGAGAAAGAAGAATACCCCGAGTGAGCCTCAGAGAAGGACAGAAAGGCGATCTGAAGGTTCTCCGCCCAATTTGTGATCTATGTAGATAAGTTATGGAAGAAATCGTATACCGGGTTCAATCTGGAGTGTCTATATGGAAGAGAGGCTAGGAGGATGATGGAAGAGATACACGAAGGAGTCTATGGGCCCCACATGAATGGACATATGCTGGCCAAGAAGATAATTCGACAGGGGTATTATTGGACCACTTTGGACAAAGATTGCTGTGAGTACGTCAGAAGGTGCCATAAGTGCCAGTTCCATGCAAATCTAATGCATACTCCACCTTCCCAGCTCTATAGCATGACCACGCCGTGGCCTTTTTCTATTTGGGGTATTGAGATCGGTGAGATAGTTCCAAAGGCGTCCAACGAACATCGATACATAATCGTGGCAATAGATTATTTCACCAAATGGGTAGAGGCAGCGTCATACGCCACTTTGAAGGCCAAGGATGTGGTGAACTTAATAGAAAAGAACATAATTTGCAGATATGGAGTCCCGAATGAGTTTATTTCAGACCATGGTAGCCATTTCCAAGGAGAAGTTATCCCACTCTTAGAAAAGTACAAGATCACCCGCCACCAGTCTTCCCCCTACAGGCCCCAAACGAATAGAGTAGTAGAAGCGGCAAATAAGAATGTTAAAGCAATCTTAGGGAAAATGACTGATACATACAAAGATTGGCACGAGAAGTTACCATTTACATTATGGGGATATCGCACCTTTGTGAGAACTTCCACGGGAGCTACACCGTACTCATTAGTTTATGGGATGGAAGCCGTTCTCCCAATTGAAGTAGAAATACCTTCTTTGAGAATCTTGGCAGAGTGTGAAGTGGTTTAGATGGAATGGATGTGAGGGAGGTATGAGGAACTAATGTTGCTTGATGAGAAAAGGTTGGCTGCAATAAACCATACTCGGGGGTACCAGAAGAGGATAGCTCGTGCTTTCAACAAGAAGGTCCGCCCAAGGAAGCTTGCTGACGGTGACCTGGTCCTCAAAGAACTGAAAGTGCCCGTTTATGACCCCAGAGGAAAATTCAAACCCAACTGGGTTGGGCCGTACATCATTAAGACTCTCCTCTCTGGAGGAGCGACCTATCTCATGGACCTAGATGGGATTGAGTTCAAATAATCGATCAACCTCGATCGCCTCAAGAAATACTTTGCTTGAAACCACTTCTTTCAAAACCTCCTACTTAGATGAACTACACTTAACCTGATTCCCGCTAGGGGATACGTAGGCAACCTACTCGGTTCGATCATTAATAATTGCCTAAAAGGCGCTTTCCGTTGAGCCTTAAAAAGCCGAACTACTGCGAACCTGATACCCGTTCGGGGATAAGTAGGCGGGCTCCCCAAAAGCCTTCGGTCCTCCAAAACCCAAAAAGAAGAACCCTGTACTAAACTAGGGGCAAACTAGTGTTTGCCCTGAACCACCTCGAAGCCCCAAAACCAGGGGCAAACTTCATTTGCTCTCCAAAGAACCCAGATATTTACCTTGAACCCATCTCTGGATCTCCTGACTATCATAATGAGTACTATAAAGAAGCAAATGTGAATTCATGGCATAAAATGAGTAAAGCATCAAACAAGATACAAAAGCAAGATAAAGAGCCAAGAAAAGACAAAAAAAAGAAGAAGAAAGGATTAATCGGAGGAGTGAACACTTTGATTAAACATGTTGGAACTGTTCCTAAAAGCATGAAAGCACTTTTCGAAAAAGGAAATAAGAAAATCACATTCAAAAGCGTAAAAAGATGTGCAGGACTTGTCTAAAATTTAAAAAATAAAGCTTTGTCCTATTATTTTATTTTTGCCCACGAATGACTACAAAGTCCGTCCATGAACCAAGGTCTGGATTTGAAGAAGGAACTCAGTAGTAGGCATAGTTGAAGCAGGGATCCTCTGGAAAGGGGCTGACACTCTATCATGCCAAGCTTCAATGAAAGCCTTCATAGTGGAAGGACGCATGACCGAACCTCTAGTAAAATCAACAGCAAAAGCCTCAGTAATATCCTGCAAGAGTCCAAACTGACGGACCACCCGGCCAGGAATGTAGAAAGTAGTGGCGTGCAAACCAGGTAACCAGATACCAGGCTTCCCGAGAAGTTGCACTGCAACAGAGCGATAAGTCCAATCTGGGTAAAACCAGCGAATATCACAAGGAGAGGGGGTTTTTGAGCTAATTAAGCCATGCGTCATCCGAGCGGAACAAATGGTGAACCTCAATGCGATTGTAGGGAAGCGACCCACGAAGGTGTGAAGGATGCACAAAGAGATCCAAGCGCTCCATGAGCCAAAGTTGCATGATGAAGGGGGCTCCCATAGATAACATGGCCCCGGTGGCATGAGCCTGATCCAAACCTATTAAGGCATCGAGAACTAGCATGACAGCACTCTTCATCTCTCACAGACCACAAGCAATGGGCATGAGAATGTCAGAAGACGACTAGAAGAGGAAGTAAGAAAGCATGGCAATCGATAATGCGCAACGCCGGATAATCTGATATCCGTCGTCATAAGGATCCCCCATGGGGGCATACACGGAAGAAAGTCGCTCAAAGTCAATCTGCCGGTCACATATGAAAGAGCTCGCAGCATTACGAGATGTGTGGAGTAGAATGGCCAAATCTTGAACATACCCCGCCTGCACCGCGGGAACTATCAGATCCACAAAAGGGTCTGTGTGGAGGATAGCGCTGAACTCCTCAAATAAAGGGTAGACCTCATAGGAACCAAAGCGAAAGACATGAAAGGAGGGATCCCAACACTGAATCGCAGCTCGAAGCAAACCTTCGTTCAAAATCATTCGATGGAAAGAGAAGAGATCATTTAGTCTGAAACACTCGAAGTTGAGCCTGTCGATGCTAGAGAGGGTATCCATCCATGGGAAGAGTACTTGGGAACCAATAGGGGCCATTGGAGAAGAAGTAAAGAGGAGAGAAGAATGTTTTTGTGGAATATTGGGGGAAAAAGGGGTATAAATAAGGGAATAAAGCTGCCTACCTACCCGTGGCACTCGATAAAGCAAAACGGCACTCAACTAAGTGCCGCACGGCAGTCCGTGAATGCCGTTACGGCATTCAATGACTGCCGCAGCGGCAATCGTTGAGTGCCGCTGAGACCTAAGCGAATGCCGTTCTGAGTTTTATTTTGGCTAGGGTCTGTTTGAAACATTTTCAACCCACCTGCAAACAAGAAAACTAAATACAGAATAATAAAACGTTCGCATCATGCAACACGTACTAGCAAGACCAGGCCATGGTCACATACATTCATCCATTCATTCATTTATTTCAAAGTAAATAAATAAGAATAGAAGCATTCAAATAAAGGGGGAACCAAGCTATGGTCCCACATACAGCAAAAGTTCAGTAAAAATAAATGGACCAAGCTATGGTCACACATATGGTGAGCAGCAATAAAGCGATAAAGTATAGGGCCAAGCTATGGCCGCATGCAGGAAATAAAGTAATGCAGATGTCCATCCTAGCTCAGCTATCCAGAAGCTGTCATCAGAAATAAAAAACAAAAATATAAAAATATATGTATGCAGTTATCCAAGGTATGTATGTCCCCCCCAAAACACTCAAAAATAAAAAGAAAAGCGATCAGCCCCGGCCCCGGCCTCGAGTTTGGCGAGTGACGCGTCTAAGGGGCTCCTCCTCTAACTCTGTGCCGCTCCCGCCACGACCGCCTCCTCCTCTGCCGCTGATAGTGCCCACACCACCGCCTCCACCACGTCCAGTGCCGCTACCTCCAGGGGCATCATTGAGAGGGATGCTAAACTGCTGAAGCACTCCCACCTGCCAGGATAGAGCCCCAACCTGTTCCTCCTAAACGGAGGGAACAAATCAAATTACCAGGTTATAATAGAATTGATTGGAAAGCTAAAAGCAAAATAAAAGGAGCATTTGTTTTACCAGAGCTCTCGTGTGAACCTCAGCAGTTGCCCGCGCCCCATCAGCCTGAGTCAAATGGAGAAAGGTTAGAATATCTAGATAAAATTACAGTTTTAAAACCAAAAAAAGCAAAAGTTAGAAATTAACCTCCACTCCTTGCCATAAATCCACTCTCTCACACTATGAGCATAGAGCAAGCCCTCCTCAGCATAGTCCTGTGGGACATGATCATACTGGAGCGGAACAGTAGGGGAACCTGCCTGATATCTGGGGACCATAGTGTTAGGAAACTGCGTTCCCTGAATCCATTGACAGCGCGTATAAGTTGGTATTGCAAAAAAATTACTTGAAAACTACAATAACCCTACAAGGACGGAACTAGGGTTACCTTAAACTGCTAAAACGGATAGCTGTAGTAGACGAATCGAGAACACGGGCTCGATAACAGCTCACGATCTTCTACTGTATTCCTTTGCTGCCAGAATATCGAACTGAGTGTGGGCTCCTTCGAAATCCTTTATGTTTCTGCTCTCTCTTTTTACGCTCTTTTTTCTATTCCGAGTTATAATAATCTTGACGGAAAAATGCAAACTGAGGAGAGAGCCAAAGTAGCATATATATAGGCTACGATAGGGACCATAAGAAGTCAATAAGGAATAGGCTTCCTTAAGGAATTAGGAAACCCTAATTTGAATTGAATCAGATTCCTATTTCCATAAATTATAATTCATACCACTAAAGAATTATAATTGCACTCCTACCCTTATCTCAAAAATATATTTCAAGCTCCATGTTATTAAATGCTTATTATCTCCCCATGTTAAAATTACAGATATTCATTAATTAAATTTAATTACTGACAATCATATTTAATTAATCTCTTAAAATTCCTTGAGATCCTCTGCTTAGCTTATCTGATATGTCGGATACAAAATCCACCTGCAGGGTTTGACATAATCAAAACTTATAAGCTTTCTCAAGGGGATATCATCAATCCCAAAATTGAGACATGGATTCCATCATTAATTAATATCCACCACACAATTAATATTGTCACCCAATCCAATGAGATATTGACCCATTTAAGGATCTCACCCTTTTAGGGATCAAAGTGTAAATATCAAATGTACGTGTCCATAAAATACCTTAGGATTTAGAGCATATAAGCACTCATAATAGTCATGAGGTATTAATTATCTTATAAGTCAGTATAAATATAATTACCCCAAGTCGGTCCCGTTTAATACACAAAATGTACCAACATGGTGAGTTGAAACTATACCGCTTCCCGCAGTCAAGACAAACCTACTACAACACCATGATGCAGCCCTACTGATGGTGTGTCCAATCCATCTAAGACTGTAAACCAAAATCTTACATTCTACAAGATCCGATGGTCTGATCTTCCCTGTGCAAGCCGAACTCTATACACCAAACCACCTACTATGTAGAGTGAAAGACACGCATGCATAATATTAAATAAACAATATAATACAAATATTACCCACACAGATTCTCATAAAAAATGGATTACTGATTTTATTAAATGAATAATAAATCAACTACATAAAGCATGGCTTTTAGTATATATCCCTAACAATCTCCTTGTTAGACTCGAAGCCATGATGCGACACACCTCACTCCTATCCCTTCTACATGACTGTCAAAAGTCTTGGCTAGTAAGCTCTTGGTGAAAGGATCTGCCAGTTTATTTGCTGATGCTATTTTGGTCACTTCAACATCACCTCTTTGCACGATCTCTCGTATCAGGTGATACTTACGCTCAATGTGTTTTCCCTTCTTATGGGCTCTTGGTTCCTTTGAGTTAGCAATCGCTCCGCTATTATCGCAATAAAGGGTAATAGCCGATTGTACCGCAGGTACTACTCTTAGATCCATAAGGAAGTTTCTGAGCCAAACGGCCTCCTTAGCGGCTTCCGAAGCAGCCACATACTCGACTTCCATGGTAGAATCAGCAATACATGACTGCTTGATACTCCTCCAACTAATGGCTCCACCTCCTAGGGTAAACACATATCCTGAGGTAGACTTTCTGGAATCCCTATCTGACATGAAATCAGAATCTGTGTACCCAATGGGTACAAGACTGTCTGCTTGGTAAACTAACATATAGTCTCGAGTCCTTTTCAGGTACTTGAGAATATTTTTTACCGTAGTCCAATGTTCTTGCCCTGGATTAGATTGATATCTACTAACCATGCCAACAGCAAAGCAGATGTCAGGTCTAGTACATAGCATAGCATACATTAGGCTTCCTACTGCCTAGGCATAAGGAACTGCCTTCATCTTCTCTATCTCATCAGGTATCTTAGGACACTGATCCTTAGATAGAGTAATTCCGTGTCTGAAGGGAAGGAATCCCTTCTTGGAATCTTGCATGCTAAACCTTGCAAGAATATTGTCAATATAAGTGCCTTGTGACAAGCCCAACATCCTATTCTTGCGATCTCGCATAAGCTTGATCTCTAGGATGTGACCGGCTTCTCCCAAGTCCTTCATATCGAATTGACTGGACAACCATACCCTTACAGAAGATAATACCCCCACATAGTTTCCGATTAGCAAGATATCATCCACATATAGTACTAAGAACACCACCACTCTTCCATCATGTTTCTTGTACACACAAGATTCATCCGCACATTGATCAAAACCAAAAGACTTGATTGCTTGATCAAAGCGGATATTCCAAGACCTAGATGCCTGCTTAAGTCCATAAATGGACTTCTTAAGCTTGCACAACATGTGTTCTTGGCCCTTCGCAATGAACCCGTCTGGTTGCATCATATAGATGCACTCGTCAAGATTCCCATTTAGAAATGTTGTCTTGACATCCATTTGCCAAATTTCATAATCGAAATGTGCAGCAATGTATGAGAGAATCCAGATAGACTTTAGTATGGCCATCGGCGAAAAGGTTTTCTCATAATCGATTCCCTCTTTTTGAGTGAACCCTTTCGCAATAAGCCTTGCTTTAAAGGTTTCCACCTTACCGTCTGCTCCTCTCTTCTTCTTATAGATCCACTTACATCTAATGGGTTTTATTTCATTGGGTGGTTCTACAAGATCCCAGACTTGATTGGAGTACATGGACTCCATTTCAGACTTTATAGCCTTTTGCCAAAGATCTGCATCTTTATCTTGGAGTGCTTCATTGTAGTTACAGGGATCGATACCTTGTTCATCAGGGACCTGGCCATAAGACTCTCCCAAGAACATATACCGGTCAGGTTGAATAATAACCCTCCCACTACGACGAGTGTGGACCACTGCGAATGAGGAGGTCCTGACGCTCTCCCTCGATAGTGTCCCGGGACGGATCCCAAGGAGCACACTTCAGGGAAAACTAGGACTTCCTCACGCGATCCTAGAGACAAAGAGTCGCCACCTAATTTTTATCGGGAATTAGGAAACCCAAGTTTGACTCGCCCAAAATTGAATAAGGTTACTCGCCCTTCATTACCAGAAACAAGGTTCGGGGGTCTTGGTACGAGAGGGGAAGGAGCCCAAGCAGGACTAAAGCACCCCCTCCTCGCCCTACCGAATGGTAGGCCTTGATTCAAATATCCTTGTTATTAATTCATAATAGATGTTGTTTCCTCAAACATACTAGATAGATATATACATGGCAAAAAGAAACATCTAATGAAAATCATTTCAAGAGACTAAATCAAGTAGAAAGCGGATGCTCATGCAATACAAGGGAGAAGTATACTCACAGTGGCTAGTCCCGCCCGGGACCGATGCAAATAAAGTAAACATGTCATGATATGCAAAGGGAACGAGAAGACTTACATTGGTTGACTCAAGCGGAGTCGCGAAAGCAAAAAGAATGTAAACGTGCAATGCAATCATGCAACAATCCTAGATAAGATGTCTCTAACAAATAATCATATAAACGGAGACTTATCCTAAAGGAAATGTGTCGTTGAAATCAAAGTTGTAAACCTAGAAAAATTCTAAGAGAAAGGATAGAGATAGTACACGATACATGGGCACTAAGCCACATGTAGACGAGGCAAACCACAAATCGACGTCCGGATCCAAGGCACTTAATTCTCTGCACTAAGACACCAAAGAATACCCAAAGCATTGCAAAAATACAAGCAAACAAATGATATGCATGATAAACAAAGAAAACATGTCATCAATCAAATTTCCAGATTCAGCAACCTCTAATGAATCCTATCAAAAGTGGTCTTAAACATGAGCTGGATAAAAACCCTTTTACAGAAAGTTAGATACATGTCTTAGGGAACTTCTCCAAAAAGTGGGACCTCAATATCAATTTTATTGTTTGAGAAATAAATGTTTTGGGAACAGTGGATCAGGACTGTCCATTGTTCTTGTAAAAATCATAATTAAATCTACAAAAATCATATGAAGCTCTATTTGGTGTCAAAAGAAAGCTATTTCATTGGAGTATATGATAAAAATATACCCATGGACATTCTGTAATCACAAGGTTTCTGAAAAAGTGTTTTAAACAGACTCTGTTATTCTGGAAATTTGGTATCATTTGACAAATGAATGCAAAACATAATAGAAGTATAATAGAAGTTCATGAATCATGTTAACCAAGTTGATTTAAGCTTTTGATCTCTCATCCATTTATCCTAGGTGATTTCTAAACCAAGTTTTATTCATCAATTGTTGTTGAGTGATCAAGGTATGACCATTTTGTATACATAATCATATTTGTAATTAAACTTAGAAAATTCCAGAATAGTTGTATCAACTTTAAACGCTTAGAAAACGATCCTAACTCGATCGTATGCTCACGATTTTACATCGGCATATAGATATATGAGTTAGGAATCATCCCCAAAAAGCGGAACGTCGATAACTATTATAGATTTTCTGAAATTCAAGCACAAAGAGACGATGTTCAAATCTGTCAACCGATTTCTCAACAATTTCTAAAAATAGTATATGAATCCTAAAAGCTCTCAAAACGGACCGGATGAAAGCTAATTCATCAAAGTTTACCCAGAAAATTTGAAATCCATCAAACTATGGGTTTTGATGGACCAAATCTAATGGACAAAACCAATCTGCTTTGCTGAATTTTTATCTAGTTCATTTTAAAGTGTGAGGAAAACATTTTAGTGATAGTTGAAGCTTATTAGAGAGATCAAACTCATAGATCAACTTAATTATCATGATTCCCAATCAATTTAGCCCTCAAGTTCTATGAAGAACTTTTAGATCAAGGATCAAAGGGACTTATAAATATCATGTTGGAGATGAAATTCAATAGGAATCCTAGGTAATAGGAATAATCAAGAGATAGGTATGAACATAGAAATCATCCTTCTCATAGATCATATTTCCAAACCATCATGGAATTCAAAATAGATATATGTATATATATATAATCATGTATGCATGAATCTAAACTAAAATTGAAGAATGAAACCAAAATTGAAAATCAAAGTGAAAAACAATCTCTAATTGTAAATTATCAATAAAAATCAAAGAGATTTGGATCTAACTATGTGAGTGTGTGAAGAACATGAGAGGAAGAAGATGAGTGTTCTAATAAGTAGAAATAGAACTAAGTTAGATCCAAATCTTATAGATCTATATATACAAAGTAGGAATTAGAGATGAACTATAGTGTTTACCTCTTGGAGGATTCTCAATTACAAGACCAAAATTGATTTGAAGATCTTCTTCTTCAAGTGTTATTCAAGTGTTCTTCAAGCACTCATCCATGGAAGTTGAGGGAGGCAATTGATGTTCAAATTGTGGTCTAATTAGCCTAAGTTAATCTAAATTCAATTCATAATTTTCTCTCTCTAGAATTCACCTAAATTGAAAGTATATTCAAAGTATACTTCTCTCTCTTGTATGTGCTTCTATGTGTGTTTGTATCTCCAAGTATATTCAAGTATATCTCTTCCAAGTGTCTAGTGTGTTAAGATGTGATCTCATATGAGATGTATGAGATCTTATATAGAGTTTTGAAGACTTAGCTCTTAAGTTTCAGGGTTAAAACAGGATTTTTAGAGCTTAAAAGAGGGTTAAAATGGCCATTTCGGAGCCTAAATGCAATTTCCAGGCAATTTCCTCGCAGTGGGAAGCTTCTAGAAGGGTCTGGAACTCAAAAAGCTCCGTGGAGGACACAAATGGAAGTGGCGGTTATGGTGGGACCCGCCACCCCCATACCCAAAACCGCCACTTACTATTCTTGCTCCTCTGGTCACCCACAAACCCTGTTTCAAAAATCACGTGCACTGCTTTTCCAGATTTTTGTAAAAATGCTTTTTGGTGTCCGAAATCGTCCGTTTACGTACCGTTGGAAAGCTGTCAGGTTGAATTTCAGTGATGAGAGCTGATATTAGCTTAATATTAGCTCGATAAGGAGTAAAAACTGACTGGATATAACCTCATTTCTCTAGTTTTTCCTGCAGTTGTGTTTAATTTGCTTCTTTACACAATGATACGTTTTTCGAGGTATGTTGTTGTGTTTGGCTTTGTAAGTGCAGGTTCTGAAGCTAAAGGGAACTACAAGTTGAAAGGAATAACTCAAGAAACAAATTGATGAAGTCTTGATACCAATCGATTGACATAGTGTCAATCGATTGACATGTTTTCCTTACCAATCGATTGAACTATTTGTCAATCGATTGACATCTTTTTCAATCGATTGACATCTTTGTCAATCGATTGACTTAAACTGGAAACAGCTTGTTTTAATGGCGCAGGATCTCAGCAATCAGGCGACGACCAGCCGTTATGGAATGAACCTGGACGCTTCTAGCTCATTTTTCTGACATTATATATAGAGGAGAATTGAGAGGGCAGGGGGTTGGCTTATTTTTGTATTGTTTTTGTAGGAATTTCCTCCATTTTTGTTTTAAGCAAGTTCAAGTTAGACGATACTTTGGTTTCGAATACATTCGTAAGTTCAGGTTCATTCTTGTTGTTATTGTCTTAGACTTTGATTGTAAATCTGTTTTAGTCATAGTTTGGTTTTGATTAGATTTCGAAATTCATAGCTTATAGATTTAATCGATGCCAATGTTTACTCTCACTTTTCAGTTTATTTGTATTTATTCAGTTCTAAACATGCGTGAGTAGAACTCTGGTTGGGAATAATGTGAAGAAGCATTGTTCCCAGCCCTCTGCCATGATTCTGTGAAAGAGTCAATGCCAATCGATTGGATACAGTATCCAATCGATTGGCATAGATTCCAAGTCAATCGATTGATATACGTGTCAATCGATTGAAAGCCATTCCATGTCAATCGATTGACATTAAGTCAATCGATTGATATGATTATGACTTGGGTTTACTCCTTTCTGTATTTCAGTAACTTTTGTTTCAGAAACTAGGTCCAAATTGATCTTTCAAGTTCAAATTGTAATCTGATTTTGGAATAAAAGCTCTTTCGATTAGTTAAATCTATGAACACTCATAACAAACACCTCGAGTATTATATACTCAATTTGTTAGTTATTGTTCATGGGTTTAATTAACTACTTATTTCAGTTCTTCATAAATAAGTAAGGTAAACAAACCACTAAATATGCAAGATACACATACCTAGTGTCTAGAATGCTTAACTTAATCATTTTGAAATAAGGAATACTCTAAGGATAAAACCCCAACTGTTCGTTCTTGTTAAAATCATGGTAGTGGCTGGTACTTTGTGGATTCACATGTTCCCAACTCTTTTTCATATTTGATTTTTATCACAGTTTTTAATCTTATCTAATTAAGTCTGTGCTTCATTTTAAATTGTTTCTTCTATTTCTTTTAGGACTGTTAGACCCCCCCCTACTACAAGAATTCATCTTTTATTTTATTTTAGGATTCAATCTAGATTCTTCCGCCTTTACATTCCGTCCTTTGGGATTCAACCCGGTCTTACCGGTTTTTAACGCGACGCGACCGTCTACACTTGGACGTACTCTTTAGAGAACACATTTCAAGTCGTGTCAAGTTTTTGGCGCCGTTGCCGGGGACGGTAACAAAGGCCAGGAATTTTGATTTGATCCAATCTTTTCTTATCCCATTTCTATCTTTCTTTTTCTTTTTCATTTCTTCAGAACACAAGCCGTATTGTTGTGTCCTTCTATGTCCTTGGATTCCACTGAAGCCTTCATCGCAAATCTTTTTGAAGATCCAATCCATAGTGCTGATAATCCCATTTTCACCCCATCCACTTCTAACTCAATGTCTGATACGGAGAGCCAACAAGGAGAGAATAGGCATGACCTCATTGATGAAGGTCAGCGACCTTTACGAGAACTCTTGGCCCCTGATCGAACAGCCACACCTTCTTGTATCCGCATCCCCCCACACACAAGCACATTCCATTTTCGTAATGGAATGATTCAACTGTTACCCACATTTCACGGGATGGATAAAGAGAAGGCGTACTTGCACATTCGAGATTTCGAAGATGTTTGTGGCACTTTCACAGATCAGACTTGCCCAAGTGATATAATCCGATTAAAGCTTTTTCCCTTCACTTTGAAGGACAAAGCGAAGTCATGGTTATTGTCACTTAAACCGAATTCGATTTCGACTTGGGCAGCAATTCATGAAGCCTTTCTTAAAAAGTTCTTCCCTAATCGGTTAACAACTGACATCTTGAGACAAATCAAGATGTATAATCAAAAAGAGGAAGAAACTTTTGCTGAGGCATGGGAGCGTTTCAAGGATTTGTTACTGCTCTGCCCGCATCATGGTTTTGAGAAGTGGCGAACAATAAGCTTCTTCTTTGATGGCTTAAGTCCAAAATCAAAGAAGCTCGTAGAAACTACGAGCGACGGTGAGTTTATGAGCAAGAATGCCGAACAAGCAGAGGCTCATTTCGAATGGTTAGCCGAACACGCACCGGAATGGGAAACTCAAGTGACGAGAACTCAGCCCAGTTCAAGTTCAAGTAAAAAGAGTATTTATCAGCTGAAGGCGGAAGATGGCTTATTGGAGAAATACGAGCAACTAGCTCGTAAATTGGAAGTTTTGGAAGCAAAGAAGGACTCGGTAATACAATTTGCATCTGAAGAATCCTGTTCGAGTTGTCTACAGATGGGGCATACCTCTCAACATTGCCAAATATACCCTGTTTACCAAGAACAGAGTTCAGTGGAGGTACATGCTGTAAATGCCCCTAACCGTTTCAACCCCAATGATAGGTGGAGTCACCCTGGTTTCGATCATAGAAACAGTGCTGCTGCAGCAAACCCATCTCAACAGTGGCAGCCAAATAAAGGAAACCAGTACCGACCTCAGAACCAAGGGTACCACCAGAGTTACCAACCTCCTCCTACTTATCAACAAAGTCAAGGGTATCACCAGAACCAATATCAAAATCATTCACCTCAATCCAACTACAATCAGGGAAGCAACAACCAACTCTCACCAAACACTTATGTGCCACCCCATAAGAAGGCACAAGAGGACCCTAATACACTCATGATGCAGCAGATGATGCAGCTAATGAGTAAACTCAATACAAGTGTAGAGAGGTTAGCTGCCCAACAAGGGGATCGAGAACGAACTATGTTCCCTGCACAGCCAGAGCAAAATCCTAAAGGCCAACACTCGGGTACAGGACCCTCGGGATCTGGACCACATGAGGAGGCCAAGGCAGTAACTGTGTTGAGGAGTGGAAAAGAAATTGAGAAAGTCTCTTTGCCCTCACAACCTGTAGTTAGTGATGAAGAAGAGGCAGAGAATGAAGAAGAATTGGTGGAAGAAGGAAAAGAGGGCGAAACAGTTGAGCCCAAAATAACAATTCCTGAGGATAATGAAATAAAGAGAAGACCTGGAAAAGAACCTCTCATCGAGGAGGCACCCAAATGTCCTTTTCCGGCACCATATCCTCAGAGGTTGAAGAAACCTCAACAAGAAACGAAAAGTCAGGAGTTTCTGGAGTTATTCAAGCAGGTAAAGATCAATCTCCCACTCCTAGACGCAATTAAACAAGTGCCTTCCTACGCCAAGTTCCTTAAAGACTTGTGCACTGTAAAGAGGAAGCAAAGTGTTAAGAAGAGTGCTTACTTGGCATGCCAGGCAAGTGCGATCGTAAAACACGATTTGCCTCCTAAATACAAGGATCCAGGCACACCAACAGTTTCTTGTATAATCGGTCAGAAGAAAGTGAACAATGCGTTACTCGATTTAGGATCGAGTGTTAATCTCTTACCTTACACTGTTTATCAACAGTTAGGGTTAGGAGAACTTAAGCCCACTCGCATTACCCTTCAACTGGCAGATCGATCAATCAAATACCCGCGAGGAGTTTTAGAAGACGTTCTGGTCCAGATTGACACTTTTGTCTTCCCTGTGGACTTCGTTATCCTAGACACCGAACCAGTACACAATGCTAAATCTCAGATTCCGGTGATCTTTGGACGTCCTTTCCTCGCGACAATTGATGCGACGATCAAAGTAAGGAGTGGAGTTATGACCGTTGTTTTTGGGAATATGACATTAAATATCAAGATCTTTTCAAATCCAAAAATTGAAGATTTTGATGATGAGGAAGAGGAGGTGAATTGGGTAGAAGCAGTAATTCAAGATTGCTTTGATTCAACTGCTCACTCTGATCCTGTGGAGTCCGTTATGACTAACTCATGTTACGAATTGGAAAGATACACTCCACAAGATGAAAGAATGAGTCAGATTTGTTCTATCTTGGAGATTACTGAAGAGGAAGTTGCAAGAACAATGTGGACGGCTCAATATGAGCAGCTACCGCCAAAGACCAAGTTGGCTGTGCCGTCAAACTTGCAATTTCCAGAGTTAGAACTGAAAGAGCTCCCAAAAGAATTGAAATATGTATTCCTGGGAGAAGAGAAAACCTTTCCTGTAATAATTTCATCTGTTTTAAATCACGAACAGGAAGGCAAACTGATACAGTTGCTTAAGCAACACAGGAGTGCGTTAGGATGGATCGTTGCTGATTTAAGAGGAATTAGTCCATCTATATGCACCCACAGGATTTACCTTGAGGAAGATGCCAAACCTTGTCGTCAAATGCAAAGGCGTCTTAACCCAAACATGCAAGAGGTGGTGAAGAAGGAAGTTTTGAAGTTGCTGGATGTTGGGGTTATTTATCCAATTTCGGATAGTCCTTGGGTAAGCCCAACTCAAGTAGTGCCGAAGAAAGCTGGCATTACAGTGGTAGAAAATAAAGCAGGAGAATTGGTACCCACACGTGTAACCACGAGCTGGCGCATGTGTATTGACTATCGAAGGTTGAATGCGGTTACTCGGAAAGATCATTTTCCATTGCCCTTTATGGATCAAATGCTCGAAAGGGTAGCGGGTCACCAATTCTATTGTTTCCTGGATGGTTATAGTGGTTATAACCAAATAGAAATTGATCCTGCTGATCAAGAGAAAACCACTTTTACCTGCCCGTTTGGAACATTCGCATATCGCCGGATGCCGTTCGGATTGTGCAACGCACCTGCTACTTTTCAGCGGTGCATGCTGAGCATCTTCAGCGATATGGTAGAGAAGATTATGGAGGTTTTTATGGACGATTTCTCTGTATTTGGAAGCAGCTTTGATGATTGCTTGGAAAACCTCCAGAAAGTTTTGAAAAGATGTGAGGAAAAGAATTTGGTCCTCAACTGGGAGAAATGTCACTTTATGGTGACAAAAGGGATTGTCTTGGGACATATCGTGTCTGCTGAGGGAATACAAGTAGACAAAGCAAAGATCGATATAATTTCCAATCTTCCTGTCCCCACTACAGTGAAAGAAATACGATCGTTTTTAGGTCACGCTGGTTTCTACCGGAGGTTTATTAAGGATTTTAGTGCTGTATCCAGACCACTATGTCAACTCCTTGTTAAAGATCAACCATTTGAGTGGAACAGCAAGTGTCAGGAATCCTTTGATAAACTCAAGCATCACCTCACAACAGCTCCGATAATGCAATCTCCGGATTGGAGTCTTCCTTTTGAGCTGATGTGTGATGCGAGTGACACAGCGATTGGAGCTGTTTTAGGGCAAAGGAAAGACAAAAAGCCTACTGTGATCTACTACGCTAGCAGAACCCTTGATGGAGCTCAACGGAATTATTCTACTACTGAAAAGGAGTTGCTAGCAATTGTTTTTGCATTGGAGAAATTCAGGCAATATTTAATTGGCTCGCAGATCATTTGCTTCACCGATCATGCTGCATTGAAGTATCTGCTATCCAAAAAGGATACAAAACAGCGATTGATACGCTGGATTCTTCTGCTCCAAGAATTTGATTTGGTTATCAAAGATAAAAAGGGAGTGGAGAATGTTGTAGCCGATCACCTCTCACGATTGACATTTGAAGACAATTCTTCACAATCAATTCCGATCAGTGAATCTTTCCCAGATGAGCAACTTTTTGCAGCAACTAGCTTGCCCTGGTATGCTGACATTGTCAATTACCTGGCAACAGGGGAGACCCCATCCCATTGGTCCACCCCTGACAGAAAAAGGTTTCTGTCCATCGCCAGATGGTTTTACTTTGATGATCCGTACTTGTTTAAGTACTGTGCGGATCAAGTAATTAGGCGATGTGTCCCTGAGGAAGATATCTCTCATATTTTAGCTTCCTGTCACTCAGAGGCATGTGGTGGCCATTTCTCAACCCAGAAAACTGCTCAAAAAGTGTTTAGTAGTGGTTTCTATTGGCCGACAGTTTTCAAAGACTGTTATGCATTTTGTAGAGCATGTGCTAGATGCCAAATGCTAGGAAGTTTGTCAAAGAGAAATGAAATGCCGATGACCCCGATCATTACCATTGAAATCTTCGATTGCTGGGGCATCGATTTCATGGGACCATTCCCGCCATCATCACATTACGAATATATTCTTCTGGCGGTCGAATATGTGTCCAAGTGGGTTGAGGCCGTTCCGACAAGGAGAAATGATCACAGAACAGTGATCTCATTCTTAAAAGAGAATATTTTGTCAAGATTCGGAACACCAAAGGCCATGATTAGTGATCGTGGAACCCATTTCTGCAATAAGCCTTTTGCGGCATTGATGAAAAAATATGGGGTTAACCATAAGATTGCTTTATCATATCACCCACAATCAAATGGTCAGGCAGAGTTAGCCAACAGGGAGATCAAACATATCCTGGAAAAGACTGTTAACATCAATAGAAAGGATTGGTCGTCACGTTTAACTGATGCTTTGTGGGCATACAGGACAGCGTATAAGACGAATCTTGGGATGTCTCCCTACAGGCTAATTTATGGAAAAGCTTGTCATTTGCCTGTGGAATTGGAGCATAAGGCATACTGGGCCACTAGATTGCTAAATTTTGACATTCATGAAAGTGGTACACTGAGGAAATTACAACTCAATGAGTTGGAAGAGATCAGGAATGATGCTTATGATCGTGCTCGAACTTATAAGTCAAAATTAAAAGCTAAGCATGATCAATCAATCCTGAGAAAGAAGCTTGAACCGGGACAGAAAGTTTTACTTTACGATTCTAAGCTTCATCTTTTCCCCGGAAAGCTGAGGTCGAGGTGGATAGGACCTTTCTTTGTCAAGGAAGTGTTTCCACACGGAGCAGTGGAAATCGTTAATTCCAAGAATGGTAATGCTTTCAAAGTCAATGGGCAACGTTTAAAACCATTTTTGGAGAAGTTCGAACCAGAATCAGAGACCATCCAATTGGATGATCCTGATTATTCTTCTTGAAAAATCTTGAGAACCTTGTGTTGTTGTATAGTAGCTTTCTTTTCTTGTGTGCTTCTTTATTTTCTTTTTCCTCTTATTCTATTTCTGTCTTTTTGATTGGCTATAGGATGAATCCATTGCACTTCCTGCCACATTTGCTCTACCATGGGGTCCGTTCTCCAGGAACCCCAGAACCGAGGGAGCAAGAAAGGCCAATTTTCACTCCACTATCCGGCTCATGCTCAGATTCCCCTAATGCAGAAATCACCAATATGAATACCTGGGATTTGCTATGCGCTGTTCGAGAGATTCTGGATGATCTTCAGTTGAACTCGGATGGAGAAGTTGTGGAGTACTCTGTGGATTATGCTGCGGGAGAAGACCTTTCTTCCCCAGAATCTGAGCAGAATTGATAATTCCTATGGCAAATGAATAAAGACAGAACTTTGTTTCTTGTTTTCTTTGTGTTTGTTTGTTTCCCAACCAAGATCTTGTACTCTTTGGATGATAATAATCCATTTCGAACTGTGAATTGATGATGTTTGGAATAAATTCTTCCTATTTGTTTGATTGATGAGTCCAATGCTCGTTTGAATGATCAAAGTCTTGTTTCTGTCTTACAAATGCATTCTTAAACTGTTGGGGGTAATCACATGAGGATAATTTGGGTTCCCATGAGTTTCTTATTCAATCGATTGATATTAATGTCAATCGATTGGTATAAACGGTTGTCAATCGATTGACAATTTCATCAATCGATTGACTTGATTTGTGTTCAATCGATTGACATATATTGTCAATCGATTGACACTCCCTCCAGGCGTATTGTATACTCTTCTCCCTCTCCCTCATTTCAATTCAAATCCTGAGAGAGAGGGAGGAGGCGATTTCCAGAGAAGTGGGCAGTAAACCCCCCCCCCCCCATACATTCATCATCATCTTCATTCATCATCATCCCTCACCATCTTCATCTTCGTCATCTTCATCTTCATCACCACTGCCGCGGCCACTGTCCTCGCATGGATAGAGGATAAAGAGAAAGGAGAGGGATTCGAGCCCCATTTCATCACCATCATCATATTCATTATCATCAATCTCGTCGTCATCTCTTGTGGGGGCAAACTCTATACCGCGTTTTTGATCAAGGTAACTCACAAAACCCATTTCCCATTTTCATCATTTCTGATTCAAAACGAATGAGGGAGCCCCTCATGGTCTTAAGACCATTAATTTGATGAAAGGGGGACGTGAGACCTTGTTGTGGGCAGCCCCCTGGAATTGCTGATATCAATCGATTGACATCAGGGATCAATCGATTGGAACTCAACCTCAATCGATTGACATCTTATGTCAATCGATTGACATAAACAGAGAAGCAGATTCTCAATTTCTTCATTCTAACTCTCTGTTGTGCTCCTCTTGCAGCTCCCATGGCTCCGAAACCCAAAGACAGTGGGCCCCACCCAGAAAAGTCAACCTCTCTCGAGATTCCGGACCCACCTCTTGCTCACGGGTTTAGAAACGCCAAAGAGAATACGTGGTATACCAAATACTTCCGAACACGCGCAATCATGGTTGAAAGACAGTTCGAGAATATTTGGAGCGACGACAAAATTCCTTTCCATTTGGCCCGTCTTCGAGTTTTTCCCGATTGGCTCCCGGTTCTGACAGCGGTTAAACAAGTTCGGCCTTCATGGATTCGAGCGGCTTGTGCTAGCATGGTTAAGGTGCAAGACGTCCCTTACACATATTTCTCGTGTGTATCGGGACGGGCGGTCGAGTTCAGCCCAGCCACAGTTGCTCAGGCGCTTGGTATCCCCGAGGTGCCCGACCATATGTACCCTATTCACCCTGACCACTCATTTCCATCTTATGATGTCGTGGCCACGGAGATTTCAGGAGGGAAGGTGAAGAAGTATTCTGGGATCACGGTGTTTGACGACCATGATTTGACGATGGACTACCACCTATTGCACCTGACACTCTGCAGTTGCATTCTTCCCACTACGTATAAGTTGGACTTTGCCGGGTGGTACACTAGAGTTTTGTATGCTATCGGGACAGGATTACCTATCTGTCTCGCCCGACTTTTCATAGAGTTTTTCATTGAGCCTACACGTCATCTTGGTAAATCTCAGCACTTGAAGGGTGCGTGGGCGATTCATCGGGTTTGTGAGGTGGCTGGTTTAGAGGCACCAGCTGGTGAGGTTCTGCAGAAGTCAAAGCTGGGAGTTTTTGGAGAGTCAGTGGCTCGGCGATCGTTGTCACAATTTAAAAAATTGGCGAAAGGGAAGGGAAAAGAAGGTGAGAGTAGTAAGAAGAAGAAGAGAAAGAGAGGAGACGTGTCATCAGAGGAGGAAGACGTAGACCCAGGGACGCCTACTGAGGCGGAGGGTCAGGATACGGAGGTAGCTGAGGAGGAGGAGGATGAGGACTCTGGGACGCCGACTGAGGCTGAGGGTCAGTATGAGTTGAGGATGCGTGAGCCATCTACAGCCTCTCCACCACCTGCAGCTCCTGTGCCACCTATGGCCTCTACATCTACCCCTCCATCTCTTCAGACCATTTATGATTTCTTGTTAGAGGAGCGAGCTGCGAGGGTACAGCTACATGCGATGATTAGAGAGCTCACAGCTGAGCAGTTACTTTTAGCTACCTAGATGTCGCGGCTAGGTGGTCAGATAGAGCAGATTTCGATGTTGCTCGGCATCGAGCAATCTTTGCGCTCATCTATGCCACCTCCACAGTCAGATCCAGCTTCGACATCAGCTCAGCCAGAGGGCGTCACCTTGGAGACACCTTCACAGCCACCACCTCCAGCTGCTGCTTCACCGCCAGCTGTGAGTGACCCGGCAGTTGTCGTCCAGACTGAGACAGCTGCTGAGGGTGACAGTGAGGTAGTTATCACGCCATCCGTTGATCAGACTGCCGATCTTTAGGAGGGAGATGTGGCGAGCGAGAGAGTGTGCTGTTATTTCATTTATCTTTCTCTCTCTGTTGTCACTTTATTTTTGTATTTGTTGATATTTTGGTTATTTTTTTGGGTCGGTTGGATACTCTTGGGTAGTTGTTTTCAGTTATATCTGTACATGGACTGTATTGGACTTTTGGATATTACTTTACAGATAGCTCTGTTACTCATGGATTATGTTTTATCATTTAGACTCTCTCTATTGTCCATGATTATTCTTGATCTTGGTTGTCTGCGGAGATTGTTTTGTTAACAACAGGTGAATTCTCAGATTTGTACTGAATCGCGTGAATCAGGTGATATCTTTTATTACTCGAATATATTCCATTGAGGACAATGTCGATTTCAGTTGGGGGTAGGGAGTAGATATCCACCTGTATATTTTTGAGTTCATTACTTGTTATTATTATTATCTCCAGTATAAAAAAAAAAAAAAAAAAAAAAAAAAAAAAAAAAAAAAAATTGTTGTTAATATTCTAACTATCAAAACCTCGTTCCTCCTAGCTAAATTATTGTGTAATGATGCAGTTATGTTTTCCTTGCTATATTATGGATTTCGATTACATGTTACTTAGTTACTAATCTAGTTTCACATCCACAGCACGAATATATCCTGAAACAATTCTGCACGAGTTGACAGTCACGAAAGAATCTTTAAATTAAAATGAAATACGATTGTCATGTGATTGGATTAATAGTAAAACTTTTAACCCTAGTGAGTTTTGAGCTATTCGTTTATTCTGAGGGTTAATCACAAAACTCGTGTCAATTTTTGAAACACACTTTTATCTCGTTGAGAGCCTCATTCTTGTTTCATTTGGCTAATGCATCAGGAGAACGTTCAGGATTTACTAATTTTAAAACTCAGGAAATACTCGAGATAAGTTATAATGTCTAGAAGAGGATTTAGGCCATCGTTTCTTCACCTCATCTCTCGAGGAAATTTAAAACCTCACTTATCTATCACAAATCAAGGTCCCTACCTAAATCACCTTTTTATAATCAAGTATGTGACGGTTCCGTGAAAATAGTTAAAGGAGGAAAAGGAGAAGTGATTGCAGATTTATATATAAAAAAAAAAAAAAAAAAAAAAAAAAAGAGAAAAAGAAAGAAAAGAAAAGAAAAGTGGAAAGCAATAAATAAAAGAAATTGGAGGATTGTTAAATAAAAGATGTGAAGTGGAGTTGGTTTTGCTATGTCACATACTTGAACTCATCTCTTACCTCTCCTCATATTTCTGTCACAAGTCCTAAGGATTCTAGATTAATTTTAACAAATCTCGAGTATGAAATGAGTTTTCCACAGTAGATCGCTCTTGTTGTAATTGGCATTCCATTCATGAGACTCATGCACCTCAAATAAGCGTTTTTCAGTGTCTAGTATGTAAGCATGTTTGATTGCCTCTACATTTACTCATTTGAGCTTCATACTATGAGTGCATAAGCTTTACGCCTGTTTCAGAGTGATTTCTATTTTGAGCGTAAACCGTGTGAGAATTGAGTTGAAACTATGAAGTCTTAAACATGTCAATCTAAAGAATTTTAAGATAAAGATTTATATCGTAGTTGTTAACTCCCCACACACACACAAGGATATATAAAGGCTGTGAATGTAACTTAACTTGAATAAGTTACTTCGTAACATGTTGTTTACTTCCATAGCATGGTAAAGGAATTCATATCCCTGTTAAGCAAAAATTTTTTAGCATAAAAGAGAAATTGAAGCTTTGATAAGTTTGGAAATTTGACATCTGAATTTTGTGGATAAATTCTCTGAAAATCCTCACGAGACACAACTCGTCCATTAGGGTAAACCTAAGGGTTCAAAGGCTTGTTGCATACGCTAAATGCAACCGCGATTCCTGCGACAGTGAGTTAGGATTTCCCTTTTGTTTTAGCTCAATAAAACTGTAACGATAATAGTTGGTCGTCTCAATTTGTGTTAATTCCGCTTCATTGCTAGAGACTAGCAAAACGCTAGTTGGGGGTCGTGATGAGAGCTGATATTAGCTTAATATTAGCTCGATAAGGAGTAAAAACTGACTGGATATAACCTCATTTCTCTAGTTTTTCCTGCAGTTGTGTTTAATTTGCTTCTTTACACAATGATACGTTTTTCGAGGTATGTTGTTGTGTTTGGCTTTGTAAGTGCAGGTTCTGAAGCTAAAGGGAACTACAAGTTGAAAGGAATAACTCAAGAAACAAATTGATGAAGTCTTGATACCAATCGATTGACATAGTGTCAATCGATTGACATGTTTTCCTTACAAATCGATTGAACTATTTGTCAATCGATTGACATCTTTTTCAATCGATTGACATCTTTGTCAATCGATTGACTTAAACTGGAAACAGCTTGTTTTAATGGCGCAGGATCTCAGCAATCAGGCGACGACCAGCCGTTATGGAATGAACCTGGACGCTTCTAGCTCATTTTTCTGACATTATATATAGAGGAGAATTGAGAGGGCAGGGGGTTGGCTTATTTTTGTATTGTTTTTGTAGGAATTTCCTCCATTTTTGTTTTAAGCAAGTTCAAGTTAGACGATACTTTGGTTTCGAATACATTCGTAAGTTCAGGTTCATTCTTGTTGTTATTGTCTTAGACTTTGATTGTAAATCTGTTTTAGTCATAGTTTGGTTTTGATTAGATTTCGAAATTCATAGCTTATAGATTTAATCGATGCCAATGTTTACTCTCACTTTTCAGTTTATTTGTATTTATTCAGTTCTAAACATGCGTGAGTAGAACTCTGGTTGGGAATAATGTGAAGAAGCATTGTTCCCAGCCCTCTGCCATGATTCTGTGAAAGAGTCAATGCCAATCGATTGGATACAGTATCCAATCGATTGGCATAGATTCCAAGTCAATCGATTGATATACGTGTCAATCGATTGAAAGCCATTCCATGTCAATCGATTGACATTAAGTCAATCGATTGATATGATTATGACTTGGGTTTACTCCTTTCTGTATTTCAGTAACTTTTGTTTCAGAAACTAGGTCCAAATTGATCTTTCAAGTTCAAATTGTAATCTGATTTTGGAATAAAAGCTCTTTCGATTAGTTAAATCTATGAACACTCATAACAAACACCTCGAGTATTATATACTCAATTTGTTAGTTATTGTTCATGGGTTTAATTAACTACTTATTTCAGTTCTTCATAAATAAGTAAGGTAAACAAACCACTAAATATGCAAGATACACATACCTAGTGTCTAGAATGCTTAACTTAATCATTTTGAAATAAGGAATACTCTAAGGATAAAACCCCAACTGTTCGTTCTTGTTAAAATCATGGTAGTGGCTGGTACTTTGTGGATTCACATGTTCCCAACTCTTTTTCATATTTGATTTTTATCACAGTTTTTAATCTTATCTAATTAAGTCTGTGCTTCATTTTAAATTGTTTCTTCTATTTCTTTTAGGACTGTTAGACCCCCCCCTACTACAAGAATTCATCTTTTATTTTATTTTAGGATTCAATCTAGATTCTTCCGCCTTTACATTCCGTCCTTTGGGATTCGACCCGGTCTTACCGGTTTTTAACGCGACGCGACCGTCTACACTTGGACGTACTCTTTAGAGAACACATTTCAAGTCGTGTCATTCAGTATAAAAATATTTCCAGAGGTTTTATAATGAGAATTGAAGTCCAATTGAAGTCCGGAAGTCCTCCGGAACTTTCGTCGTCTTTTTGAAATCAAATGACGTCTTTTCCAAAATTGCTTTCAAATGTGCGTCGATTTCGAACTTTTCTTTAAAATTGAATCTCTGGATACCTAGAATACTGCGTTTAGAACACTTAATGTTCATATAACCCTGAGAGAATATGAATTCTGAGAGATGATTTTGACAAAACCGGGATTTATCCATGGAAAAGGGCTTTTCTGAGCTTGAAGTCACTTTCCGAAGTCCGATCTTCTGATTGTGTGGAATCCAGTACCTTCCACGGGGTACTTTTCATCATCGAATCCTCCAAGACGTTGTCCACCCTAAATCCTATCAGTGTGGTCAAAATTGGGTGTCTACAGTTTGCCCCTCTTTGGCAGAGCTTGTTGTGAACAACGTGAACTGCAAGTGAGTGCCAAAGCCTTGAAGGCACCCAAATAACCATACTGAGAGGTTTTAGGAAAAACAAAAAATTCGCAAAATCAAGAAATTCAAAATCAGAGAAAATCAAGAAATTACGAATGCAAAAATGCAATGCAATGCTGGGTAGAGGCGGCTAAGTTGAAGCTGATGCTGGTCGTGCTCCGCTGGAGCTGCCTACGTATCCTTTCCAGGAATCAGACCAGGGCGTAGTTCAAGCGCGCGGGAAAACGGAAAACAAACAACAACAATGCGGATGAAATGCTCCTATCCTAGGATGCTGGTGCAGTATGAAAACATGAAATGTGAAAGTGCTGGAGGAATCATCCTCAAGGGTTCCCTAGATGCAAAATCTAATGCAAAGGATGCAACGACTCTCTCTCACAGTCGAATATGCTAAAGGTATCTTGGATGATTCTCGAGGTTTTTGTCAAAGTTATTCTTCTGATCTTAAGGCTCGTAGGCGTCATCTGTATCCTGGACGACTCTTGAAATAGCGAAGTATCTTGGATGAATTCTGAGTCATGTCAAACAACTGGACGATTGCTGGTGTAGAGTCCTTCTGCTGGGGACGATTACTGATGTAGAGTCCTTCTGCTGGGGACGATTGTTGATGTAGAGTCCTTTTGCTGGGGACGATTGCTGGTGTAGAGTCCTTCTTCTGTGGACGATTGCTGATGTAGAGTCCTTCTGCTGGGGACGATTTGCTGATGTAGAGTCCTTTTGCTGGGGACGATTGCTGGTGTAGAGTCCTTCTGCTGGGGACGATTGCTGATGTAGAGTCCTTTTGCTGGGGACGATTGCTGATGTAGAGTCCTTCTGCTGGGGACGATTGCTGATGTAGAGTCCTTTTGCTGGGGACGATTGCTGATGTAGAGTCCTTTTGCTGGGGACGATTGCTGATGTAGAGTCCTTCTGCTGGGGACGATTGCTGATGTAGAGTCCTTTTGCTGGGGACGATTGCTGATGTAGAGTCCTTTTGCTGGGGACAAATCTTCTGAAACAGGTCTCTCTGCCGGAGACAAATCTTCTGCTCTTCTGAAACAGGTCCTTCTTCTAGACAAATCTTCTGTAACAGGTCTGGAAACAAGTCTTCTGAAACAGGTCTCTCTGCCGGAGACAAATCTTCTGTTCTTCTGAAACAGGCCCTTTTTCCGAGGACAAATCTTCTGTGGCAGGTCTAGAAACAAATCTTCTGAAACAGGTCTCTCTGCCGGAGACAAATCCTCTGTTCTTCTGAAACAGGCCCTTCTTCTGGGGACAAATCTTCTGTGGCAGGTCTAGAAACAAATCTTCTGAAACAGGTCTCTCTCTGCCGGAGACAAATCTTCTGTTCTTCTGAAACAGGCCCTTTTTCCGAGGACAAATCTTCTGTGGCAGGTCTAGAAACAAATCTTCTGAAACAGGTCTCTCTGCCGGAGACAAATCCTCTGTTCTTCTGAAACAGGCCCTTCTTCTGAGGACAAATCTTCTGTTCTGATGCACGGATTCTGAGAGATACACAAATTCTGAGAGATGACCCTTCTTCTGAGAGCAACCCACGGATACACGATTCTGATTTTGAGAGAAACCCTACATTCTGGAGGCAACCCACGATTCTGAGAGAAACCCTACATTCTGAGAGCAACCCACGGATACACGATTCTTGGCATAAACCTTGTATTCTGGAGGCGACCCACGATTCTGATTCTGAGAGAAACCCTACATTCTGGAGGCAACCCACGATTCTGAGAGAAACCCTACATTCTGGAGGCAACCCTGGATACATGATGCTTGGCATAAACCTTGTATTCTGGAGGCGATTTTGATGCTCAAATTCTGAGAGATACCCTTTATCTGGAGGCAACTCGTGGATACATGATGCTTGCGAGAAACTTAATTCTGAAAGTTCTCTACTGGGGAGATCCTATGATTCTGAGAGATGCACGAATTCTGTATACCTTGACAATATCTGGAAATTCTCTGCTTGAGGAGATATCTGAGGTTTCTGGGACGCGAGCACATATTCTGGAGGCCCTGCTGATTCTTTCTGAGACTCATATTGGTGCTTCGACCAACGCAATCATTCTTGCAACACGTCAGGCTTACTCTAACCCTTTCTGAACATCTCGCATTCTGACCCATCTTCTGAAAGTCCTTTCTGGATGTAATTCTCAAGCGACAGTAGACTCAAATGTCCATTTTCTAAGACAACTCATAATCAATCCCAAAACGACGGGAGTTTGCCGTTTCTCGGCCACTTTCAGGCTGCGGTGCCTTTGATTCTTCTCATCTGGGGGACTTTTTTCAATTCTTGAATGGATTTTTACCAAGATTCAAATCTCCAGAGGTCCTCTAGACCAATTCCAACAAGTTTTAAGCACTCTCAAGGCTTATATATCAAAAATGGACCAATCCGGGATCAAATCAAGAGTTCCGGGGGTCAAAACGCGAATATAGAGCAAAATGGGGAAATGGCAGGAAGTGAATAGTAAATGGCGGTTCCCCACACCCCCTTGGGAACCGCCAGCCGCAACTTTGGGGTTTTAAACCCATTTTCTTCTTTGTTCTTCATTCATTTCTTCTTCAATGCATCACCTCTACCTTCTAAGGTGCTCAAATCTTGCAATTTCTTGATGTTTTGAGTGATTTCTTGCATTAAAAACCTCCAAAAACTTTGTTGATTTCATCAACTCCTCCCTATTCTAGGGGATTCAAGTACCAAGGTTTTTACTATTCATCATCTTCAACCTCTTATCTTCAAGCTTCAAGCATCAACAACCATGAGTTCCCATGGACAAGGTGAAAGTTCTAGAACACGTAGAAGCCAATTTCAAGCTAGTGGAGTTTCATCAACTCAAACCATGGAGTATGCAACCATGAAAAATCCACTAAATCATATCTCTAGGAGGGCCTTTCGCCAAGAGGTAACCCATTCTTTAATTACTCCTTTGTTTCACATCTTCATACGTGTCTCTTTATTCTTGCGATTCCTTAGAAATTATCCTTTTTCTTTTTAGAATGTGGTTGGTCATCTTAGAGGTCATGGTAGCCATGGAAAATGCCTTGAATGGTTTAATGAATTGTCGGAGTCGCGTCCCCAAGTAGTAGCCAATATCAAGCAAGCGGGCTTTGGGTCGTTTGTAACCTTATTGGAGAGATCGACTAATGATTTGGCCATGATTCAAGCTCTTGCTGAAAGGTGGTGGGATTCCACAAATACTTTTCACATGCCTTTTGGGGAGATAACCATGACCCCTCTTGATTTTGCAATGATAACCGGCATCTCATTTGGCGGGCATCGTCTTGCCTTTGCAAAGAACATCCATAGACATCCTACTATCATTGAGCGTCTCCTAGGCATCATCCCATCCCAGAGAGATCTTCACGGATCGAGCGTAGGCATCACATGGTTCATCAACAACTTCAGGCCTTCTGAAAGAGCGGCTCAATTTACCGATATGCAGCTTACCCGTGCTTTCATCTTGTATTTGCTTGGTTGCTCTCTTCTTTCTACTCGAGCTGAGCGGATTACATTGAATATGCTTGATAGTCTTCGAAATCTTGAGGAGATTGTAGATTTTGATTGGTGCTCTGCTGGTTTAGCCATTCTGTATAGTCATATGGGGGAGCATTCTCGAGGCAAATCCCCTGGATTCGGCGGATTCTGGAGAGCTTGGGAGGTACTGAAAATATTTTCATTTCCAGTTTTTATCATTTGATGTTCTGCTGTTTTGACCACTGCTTTATTTTCCCTTGTAGGTGTGGGCCTTTGAGTATTTCTCCATGACGGCTCCATCATTCCGGGAGGAAGAGATTCATATTTTTCCACGGGCTCTGAAGTGGCGTCGCCAAGCCGTAGGTACCAAGAATGATGCTCATAATGTTATTTCTTGTCGGGATTTTCTTACCCGTCTCAGATTCACCCAAGTTAACTGGCATCCTTGGGTGACAAATGGAGATGTGACTGAGATTGGCTTAGCTAGACAGATGACTGGAGAGAGGATTCTTCTTGAGGGTCCCTCTGTTCTTGAGTGGTATCTTGGAGAGAGAGTAGCTCCTCAGACTGATTTGGAGGATCGTCTCTTAGTGCCACAGGATCCGCCTTCTTGTATGAGGTCGGCGCAGAATTTGGAAGATGAAGATCTTATTAATGCTTTGAACGGAATTCCTTCAGCCTCTTTTACTCTGTTTGAGGAGAACTATGACGTCTTCAGGGTTACTCATCTGATGCCTAATTTCCCGCTCTCGGATGACCCGCAGGTATTTCACGACTTCTTCATTTCTGATCGAATGCTTGCTTTATCTTATTTCTCATCATCATTTGCAGGGGAGTTCTTTTGTGGATGGCCCTGGTCGACCTCTACCTCTCATTCCTCCTTGTGATTGGCGAGCCTCGACCATGCTGCGCGGAGTTATATCTTCTGTAGAGATCCCCCGTGATCTTGTAGAGCCTCAGCTAGTTTCAGAACAACATGAGTCCGTTCCCCGAGCCGTTTTCAATGAAGAGCGAGCTTATGCACAGAATCTGAGGGCTTGGAGCCTTGCTCGTGAGGGACATGTAAGTAATTTCTGAACTCATTACCTCTGATTCTTCTGATCTTTCTGACCATATCTTTCTTCTCTTTGCAGTGGGATGGCATGTGCCAGACTTACATAGACCGTGATGCGGCCCTGGTAAATTTCTTGACCTTTTCTTCTTATCTCATTGCTTTTTCAAACCCCTATACTGATTCTTTTCTTCCACAGGTGGCTCAAGTTAGGCAGCTTCAATCACAGTTGGAGCGGATGAATGCAGGCCCTTCTGGTGGGGCTGGTGGGTCTAGGCAAAGGCGCCAAATTGAAGATGATGATAGCTCTACGGCCTCAGATATGCCTGCTCGGTACCCACGGGCTACTCGTCGTCGCTGATGATGATCATATGCACCCATGACTATCTTTCTGTTTTTCTTGCTTTCTGTGCTGAGACTGATGTTGATGTATTCTGTCTGAGACTTGATGGGCTTGTACTCTTGACTTTGCTTGATGCTGCTTTATGCTATCCTTCTGTTTCGCTTTGCATCCCTTGTCACGAGACTGATTTGATTGACACTTTGCACACTGACACACAGGACTCGATTTTACAGGGAAAGGAAATTTCTGACGATTCCTCTTTCTCGACAATGTCTTTTGACTTGGATATTTGAATTTTCTAAGGATTTGCATGTTTTGAAAATGAGATTTTATCTTGTAGCAGGATATTGTGTTGGCTTTGCATGTAATCTTGAAGCTTTTGAAAATTTTCCACATAATGTTTCAGTCTTGACATTAGATTCACATCTTTAGATTGCTAAAAAACTTTTCAACTTAATATCAAGAATTACCAGATTTTTCACTTAGGTGCTTTAATTCTGATAGCCAAGTGATCCAGAGAGGACAGGTAGCGAGGTATGGGCAAACGACAGTTTGCCCCTAGTTGACAGAGATAAATGGAAGTTTGGGCAAACGCAGTTTGCCCCTAGTGTGGCAGTGATATCTTGAGGCTTTGGGCAAACTTGAAAGTTTGCCCCTAGTTTGCAAGGTTCAGGGATCGAGAGCCAGGAAAGCTCGCCTACTTATCCCCAAGTGGGAATCAGATCCAAAGTAGTTCGGCCAGGTCTTGAAAGAAAGTATGGTTGAGGGTTTCAGGAGCAGTGACCGAACCGAGCAGGTTGCCTACATATCCCCAAGTGGGAATCAGGTCAAGTGTAGTTCCTCGAATGCTGGAGGTTTTGAAAGAACAGGTTTTGAAAGAAAAAGGCTTTTAAGCATAGTATCTCTTGAGACGGTCAATGTTGATTGGCTGATTGAACTCAACTCCATCTAGATCCATCAGGTATGCCGCTCCTCCAGAGAGAAGCTTCTTGATGACGTATGGGCCAACCCAATTTGGCTTGAATTTCCCTCTAGGATCGAAAACGGGTGCTTTTAAGGCTTTAAGCACAAGGTCGCCTTCCTCAAGTTTTCTTGGACGGACCTTCTTGTTGAATGCTCGAGCTATTCTTCTCTGATACACATGCACATGATCAATTGCGGCCAACCTTTTCTCATCAAGTAACATTAGCTCCTCATATCTATCTCTTAGCCAATCAAATTCTGGAATCTCGGATTCTGCCACAACTCTCAAAGATGGTAGTTTTATTTCAACTGGGAGTATTGCTTCCATTCCGTAAGCCAATGAATAAGGAGTGGCTCCTGTAGATGTTCGGATAGATGTTCTGTATCCCCACAGTGCATACGGTAACTTCTCATGCCAATCTCGGTATGTATCAGTCATCTTTCTTAGGATCGTCTTCAAATTCTTATTAGCTGCTTCAACTGCCCCATTTGTTTGTGGCCTATACGGCGCTGACATGTGGTGCATGATCTTGTATTCTTCTAGTAGATCCAAAACCTCTTTCTGGAAGTAACTGCCATGATCGGATATCAACTCATGAGGGACCCCGTATCGGCAGATTATATTTCTTCTGATAAATCTGGCCACATCTTTAGCCTTCAATGTCGCATAAGACTCTGCTTCCACCCATTTTGTGAAATAATCAATTGCTACCAGGATGTATTGATGCCCATTAGACGCCTTCGGGGTTACTTCTCCAATAACATCTATTCCCCAAACTGAGAATGGCCAAGGGGTAGTCATGTTGTATAGCAGTGACGGCGGCACATGCTTCATATTGGCATGGATCTGACATTTGTGACATTTTCTGACATATTCATAGCAGTCCTTGTCCATAGTAGTCCAATAATATCCTTGTCGGATGATCTTCTTAGCTAACATGTGTCCACTCATATGAGGACCACACACCCCTTCGTGAATTTGCTCCATCATCTTTCTCGCACTGTTTCCATATAGACATGTCAAGTTGAATCCATTGTAAGATCTCTTCAATAGACTTCCACCACAAATCATGAACTGAGCCGAGAATCTTCTTATGGCTCTCTTGTCTTTCTCGGAGGCGCTTTCCGGATATTCCCCATTTTTAATGAAGTTCCACACGTCGGTGTACCACGGAAGTTCTTCTGCTTCTTCTATTTCCCCAATCATCTCATAAGACGGCTTTTCCCTTTGTTCAATCATCAAAGGAGTTAGCTTTATCCCCACAGGAATCTCAATCATTGACGCTAAAGTAGCCAAAGAGTCTGCTAGCTGATTTTCTTCTCGAGGCAGGTAGAAGAACGTGATATGCAAGAAACGAGTTCGTAAAGAATCAAGATACTCATGATAGGGTTTTAACTTCTCTTCCTTGACTTTCCAATCTCCTCGAACTTGGGATATGATCAAATTGGAATCCCCGAATACATCAAGTTTCCTTACCTCCAAAGTCAATGCGGCTTCTAGCCCCAAGATACAAGCTTCATACTCAGCAGTGTTGTTGGTGGAAGTGTACTTCAGCTTAATAGAGAACGGGGTATGTGCTCCTTCAGGGGATACAAGGATGATCCCCACTCCATATCCTTTCTGGTTTGCAGCTCCATCAAAATACATTTTCCACACATCTTCTTTTAATTCCATCAATCCTTCGTCAGGGAACATGAACTCTCCTTCGTTTTCCAGATTTATCGGATGTTCTGCTAAATGTTCTGCGACAGCCCTTCCTTTAACAGATTTACTCGTAGCATGTATCAAGTCAAACTCAGATAGCATCAATGTCCATCGGGAGATTCTTCCGGTCAATGCTGGTTTTTCAAATAGGTACTTCAAAGGATCCATTCGGGAGATTAAAACAACAGGGAAGGCCAACATATAATGCCTCAGACGACGAGTGGCCCAAACCAAAGCCCAACATGTCTTTTCTAACGGAGAATACTTCAATTCGTATCCAGTCATCCTTTTACTTAAGTAGTAAATGGCTTTCTCTGTACGCCCTTCATCTCCTTCTTGGGCTAACATGCATCCCATAGCATTCTCTGACACGGATAAGTACAACAGCAAAGGCTTCCCTGACTTCGGGGGTGAAAGAACCGGTGGGTTTGATAGATAAGCCTTGATCTTGTCAAAAGCTTCTTGACATTGATTGTCCCATTCGAATTTCTTCCCTTTTCTCAACAAGCTGAAAAGCGGATCGCAAGTAGCAGTGAGCTTAGATATGAAGCGGCTGATGAATTGGATTCTTCCCAGAAATCCTCTTACTTCCTTTTCATTTGTCGGAGGCGGCATATCCATAATAGCCTTGATCTTTGTGGGGTCAACCTCAATTCCTCTCTGTGTGATGAGAAATCCCAGCAGCTTTCCGGTGGTAACTCCAAAAGTACACTTCTGTGGATTCAATCTCATTCTGTATTTCCTTAATCTTTCAAAGAACTTGGCGAGTGCTGTTAAATGCCCACTTCTTTCTTTGGACTTAACAATCATATCATCCACATAAACTTCTACCTCTTTATGGATCATGTCATGTAACAAAGTAGTAGCAGCTCTCTGATAGGTTGCGCCAGCATTCTTTAACCCAAATGGCATCACTCGGTAGCAATACGTCCCCCAGTGAGTTGTGAATGTAGTCTTTTCTCTGTCTTCGGGTGCCATTAAAATCTGATTGTACCCTGAGAAACCATCCATGAATGATAACAACTCATGCCCCGCGGTGCTATCTACCAGAACATCTATGTGTGGAAGCGGAAAATCATCCTTAGGACTAGCCTTGTTTAGATCTCTGAAGTCAACACATACACGGATCCTTCCATCCTTCTTTGGCACAGGAACTATATTGGCTATCCATTCCGGATATTGGGTTACCATCAGGAATCCAGCTTTCAATTGTTTCTCAACTTCTTCTTTGATCTTCAAAGTCCATTCGGGTCTCATGCGTCTCAACTTTTGCTTAACAGGTTTTGAATTTGGAAAGAGAGGGATGTGGTGTTGGACAATCTCTGGATCGATGCCTGGCATATCTTGGTAGGACCAAGCGAAAACATCTTTAAATTCTTTTAATAAGTTGATTAGTTCATTGCTTTCTTGTGAAGTGAGTGTGGTGCCAATATGAACATTTTGTGGATTATCTTCATTATCCAAGTTTATTAGCAAAGTTTCTTCAATAATCTTGCATGCAGATTCATTTTCATTTTCAATTAATCTTTGCAAATCCTCAGAAATTTCAAAATCAAGATCATCAGACACAGAAGAGTAAGCAAAATCCTCGTTCATTTCATTAACATTTTTGGGTACATCAAAAGCAAAAGCAGACTCAACATCATGGCTCATATTGGCCTTTACAGACTTCCGGGGAAATGGGGGAGGGGATTTGTTGACTTCCGATTCTATCACCCAATTGTTCAGAGCTCCCTCTATTGGCTTGATTTCTTTCACATTTCCCAGTGCTTCTTCGGCATCCATCAGCATGTTCAGCTCTTCATCCATTAGCATGTTCAAATCATCACTTGTCATCAGCTCAGCCCAGTCCTTCCTTTCTTTCTTGATAGGCGGAGTATACAAGAACGGATCCTCATAGTCGGGGAACTCATGTTTGAAGAAAATCTCAAATCCAGGCTTAATGTTCTTGGTAGCCGGATCATACCATGGTTCAGGGAACCCACAGAAGGGAAAGTCATCGCCTTCTTTCACGAAGTATCCATTCAGGATTCTTGGCCCAGAAACAACCATCGGCCCTTTTCCTTTTGTCATCTTCTTCTTATCTTCTTCAGTCAATTGATACCCAAGCCCAGATTTATCTTTCTGTTCGTGGAAGTTCGGTGGTTCAGTTATTCCTTGTTGACGACGACCTAGTCCTATTCCAGGAAAATAGTTCATCTTCCGCACCATATGAGCCACTTTAGGATTGGCATACTGGTCAAAGTACAATGGCATGACTTCAGGGATCCAATTCTGTCCCACTTCTTCTTGTAGATCTTTGGCAACCGGGTTTCCCTTCTCGAACATCTTTCTATATTCGCATCCGGTGATGAACGGCTTCTTTTTCTTGATCGGAGTGATTTCTTCGCCCCAGACAGATGCATCAGGAAGTTTCTTCTCATAGCTGAGTCGATCCCAAACGGATTTCTTTTTCTTAGCTCCTTCATTTATCATTCCCACAAAGTTGAATCCTCCCAATTCATTTTCTTCTTCCGGTGTTTGGACTTCTAGCACAGGACCATGGCTTGTCCCTTCTTCTTTGATCCAGCTATCCCCAAAGATTGTTACCACATCCTCTTTCCAGATGAACTTGACTTTCTGGTGGAGAGTGGAGGCGACTGCATCATTCACATGTAACCACGGACGTCCCAATAGCAGATTAAAGCTAGCCGGAATATCAATCACTTGGAAATCAGCTTCTTTGTTTAATGGCCCGACTTCAATTTTCAACTTAATTATTCCCACAATGGCCCTTTTGGTGTTATCATAGGCCCTCACAGTTTGTGTTGATGGCAAGAGTTCTGAAATAGACAACCCCATTCTGAGAGCTGTTTGGAGAGGACATACATTCAAGGCTGACCCATTATCTACCAAGCAGACCGGTACTCTATTCCCCAGGCAATGTACAGTGATGTAGAGAGCTCTGTTGTGGTGTGCCCCTTCCGGCGGTAAATCTTCATCTGTGAATGTGATTACAGGCTTACAAGGCTTTGAAGAGATCATGTTTACTAGATCTTCGGGAGTAGTATTGACAGAAACATCCAAACGATTGAGAGTATCGAGCATGGCCTGCCTGTGTTTGTGAGAGGTCATAAGTAATCCCCATACTGAGATCCAAGCTTGTGTTTTCTTCAATTGCTTTAGGATTTCATCTTCTTCTTCGCTCACGGCTCCTTTACCAGCCTCTTTTGCTTTGACGACTTCTTTCTCATTCCATGTTTCTTTTCCACGATTTTCTAACTCATGAGGCTTGAAATGACGTCCGGAACGGGTCAAGTGGTTTGCTTCATTGGTGATCCAGATAGACTCAAGTTCTTTGGCTAACTTTTCGGTGCCAACAGTGATTTTCCAAACAGAATCATCGGGGATTATGGTATTATTAACGGAATCATCCTCATCATCATACCACCAATCTTCTTCTTCTTCCATCATTGCAATAAGATCGTCATCTTTGATTTCAAGGTTCTCGACAGGCTTTAGCAATTCTTCTATCGGCTCAGTGCTTTGTTTCTCGGTGACTGCTTTTATGGGCTTTTCTTCCTCATACCAGATCGAGTCGTCGGTGATGGCATTGGGATCCCACCATTCAATTGTAAGATTTCCGTTGGCTATTTCTTCTTCAAAAGCCAGTGCTTCTTCGACCCATTCTTCCTCTTCCATATTCCTCAAGATGCAAATTGCAGCGTCTTCCGGAAGTTGAACATCCATAGCTGGTTGATTCGAGGATGTGATGTAGATCTTTGGGTTATAAATCTGAGATCCTTCTTCTACAAAGTTAACATTTGGCATGTTCCCCTTATGATTAGGGAGAGGATTCTTCTGAACATTTGGCTGAGAGGGAGGAGGGGAGATGACCCCTTTTTCAATCAAGTCTTCAATTTCATGGCGAAGTCTCCAGCATCTATCTGTGCTATGTCCACGGCCTTGATGAAAGTCACAAAAGAACTCTGTTTTGAAACCCGGTGGAAGTGGATTTGGCTCTGGTTTAGGTTCCAATTTCTGCAAGTACCCTTTTTCTATCATTCTTTCAAGTGCGGTGCTTAGTGGCATCCCCAAGTCGGAAAATTCTCTTTTCTCTCTCGACTGTTTTTGATTTTGACTTCCTCTTGCATTAGCCATACTTCGACGCTCTTTCTGAAAAGGCTGAGGAGATAGTGTGTTGACGTCAGCAGACTGATGATAGACTGGTCTTTCTGTCTTTCTGTATCGATTGCTCGTGCTTTCTTTCTTGATCTTTCCATCTCTAATGGCATCTTCTATCAAAGTTCCCACATCAAACAGCTGTTCGAAACTCACAATGGACTGAAATTCTAGCCTTTCCAAGTATTCGGGCTGTAGATTCTTGATGATCATTCGGACCTGATCTTTTTCCGCTGGCCTGCTAGTCATTTGAGCAGCTTTAGCTCTCCAACGAGTAAGGAAACCTGCGAAGGATTCCCTGTACTCTTGTCGGGTGGTTTCTAGATCTCTTGCAGTTACATCAAACAACTGGTTATATGAATATTGAGCCACGAAAGCTTTGGCCAATGCCTCCCAATCTCTGGTTATGGCTGGTTCCAACGTCAAGTACCATGAAAGTGCTGCTCCACTCAAAACTCTTGGAAACAATAGAGCGAAGAGGTCAGATCCAATGCCCATGGGCTGCAAAGTTCCTACATAAAGCCTCAGATAGCTCTTCGGATTTCCGGTTCCATTGAAAAATTCAATATGCGGCATCTTAAACTTCTCTGGGAGTTTGGCTTTTGGAGCGTCACACAACCCTTCAACATCGAACAAATACTCATCCACCCCTTTGCTCTTTCTGATCACACTCTCTAGTTTGTCGATCTTGGCCAACTTGTCCTGAATTTCCTGATCTAGCTGAACCTTTGGTTGAACTGTCTCCCCAAAATCTTCTTCTTCATGATGCTCTGGAGGTGGTGGTGGTGGATTAGTTAGCTGCTCAATCATTCTCATCATAGTGGCAAGTTGTTCTCGATTCTGCTCCCTGCTCTGATCCAAGGCAGCTTGCATTGCGGCCAATCTGGCTTCCATATCCGCTTCGTATGTCATATCTTCAACCCTAGTCGACTCGGCTGTTCCTTCTTCTAACCCTGATCTGATCAAACGGCTGTTCGGAGCTCTGACCCAGAAAGGAGTACAACTTTTCGGTCCTATCTTTTCTTATCTGGTTTATTTAGGGATTTTCAAATAATCAGGTATCTTTATTGCAAAAGAATTTTTCAAAGAATGATATAAGAAGGTGGATTTACAAAGATGGAAATCATAAATGGAAAATCATTTCCTTTTTCAAAAACATTTTTCTTAAAATCAAAGAAATCTTTTCAAGCTTTCAAAATTCTGAGGAAAACAAAACTTTTCTTTTTTTTAAAAGTATATTAGAGGCGTCGCACTCGTGAGTCGTATATGCAATGCTCGTGTAGTGCATGCAATGCAGATGAAATGCAATCTAATCTAAATGCAATGCACCTTAATCTAGCTTAGACCTAGCACATCAGCACATAAGCACATAAGATTCCTTGAGTATGCTAATCACCCTACTAATCCAATCATTATCCAAGGATTTTGAGTTTTGAAATTCTTGATGGTTCATGTTTAAAAATTGAAATTTTTCATGAAAATCTTTGAAAGAGATGGGGAGATTTGTAATTTTTCAAAATCAAATTGAACCATCAATTCTTGAGGTGTGAAATCATGATTTTTGAAAATTGAGGTAGGAAATTTGAAATTCTGAATTTTGAGAGGAGAATTTGAAATTGAATCATCAAAGTAGGAATTTTGGATTTCTCTAAAAATCTAGGAGAATTTGAAAGTGAATTTCAAAGCGAGTTTTCAAAAGGGATATTCCCGGAATTTTCAAAAGACTTGGGATTTTCAAAGAAGTGCTTATAATTTCAAAAATTTTCAAAATTGTCCTCAAATAATGATTGGATGTTCGGATAAAGACCATACTATCCTAGAGGAATCCACCATACAAGGTTTGATGATGCCTTCGCATACACGTCCTCATCATCCACATAATCCCTTACGGGCAAGCGCAAGTAATTCATCACATTGTCCTAATCAAAGATGATAATCAAGATCCTAATTGAAGGGTTCTATAGAAACTATATGCAAAGGCCGGGTTTTAGTCTCATAAAGGGTCCATTAGCAAGCTCAGCGGTGTGGTTGACCGCCTCCCCGAGGGCGTGCCGTTCACACATAGGCTCTATATACCGCACGCGGTACAAGGCTAACGGTGACTACATGCTACCAAAACTCTTGACAAATAGAGGAAAGAGGGCCCTCTATCTTCAAGGCAATGATCTCAAGCAGTCGCGGTGAAAGAACAATGCAAGTGCAAATGCAGGCAGAAACAACATGATTATTGAATTAATAACAAGGATATTCATTGGTTCAAGTCAAACCCTCGAAGAACAAGAAACCATCGGTTTCATGTTCAAATCCCCAGCAGAGTCGCCAGATTGTGGACCACTGCGAATGAGGAGGTCCTGACGCTCTCCCTCGATAGTGTCCCGGGACGGATCCCAAGGAGCACACTTCAGGGAAAACTAGGACTTCCTCACGCGATCCTAGAGACAAAGAGTCGCCACCTAATTTTTATCGGGAATTAGGAAACCCAAGTTTGACTCGCCCAAAATTGAATAAGGTTACTCGCCCTTCATTACCAGAAACAAGGTTCGGGGGTCTTGGTACGAGAGGGGAAGGAGCCCAAGCAGGACTAAAGCACCCCCTCCTCGCCCTACCGAATGGTAGGCCTTGATTCAAATATCCTTGTTATTAATTCATAATAGATGTTGTTTCCTCAAACATACTAGATAGATATATACATGGCAAAAAGAAACATCTAATGAAAATCATTTCAAGAGACTAAATCAAGTAGAAAGCGGATGCTCATGCAATACAAGGGAGAAGTATACTCACAGTGGCTAGTCCCGCCCGGGACCGATGCAAATAAAGTAAACATGTCATGATATGCAAAGGGAACGAGAAGACTTACATTGGTTGACTCAAGCGGAGTCGCGAAAGCAAAAAGAATGTAAACGTGCAATGCAATCATGCAACAATCCTAGATAAGATGTCTCTAACAAATAATCATATAAACGGAGACTTATCCTAAAGGAAATGTGTCGTTGAAATCAAAGTTGTAAACCTAGAAAAATTCTAAGAGAAAGGATAGAGATAGTACACGATACATGGGCACTAAGCCACATGTAGACGAGGCAAACCACAAATCGACGTCCGGATCCAAGGCACTTAATTCTCTGCACTAAGACACCAAAGAATACCCAAAGCATTGCAAAAATACAAGCAAACAAATGATATGCATGATAAACAAAGAAAACATGTCATCAATCAAATTTCCAGATTCAGCAACCTCTAATGAATCCTATCAAAAGTGGTCTTAAACATGAGCTGGATAAAAACCCTTTTACAGAAAGTTAGATACATGTCTTAGGGAACTTCTCCAAAAAGTGGGACCTCAATATCAATTTTATTGTTTGAGAAATAAATGTTTTGGGAACAGTGGATCAGGACTGTCCATTGTTCTTGTAAAAATCATAATTAAATCTACAAAAATCATATGAAGCTCTATTTGGTGTCAAAAGAAAGCTATTTCATTGGAGTATATGATAAAAATATACCCATGGACATTCTGTAATCACAAGGTTTCTGAAAAAGTGTTTTAAACAGACTCTGTTATTCTGGAAATTTGGTATCATTTGACAAATGAATGCAAAACATAATAGAAGTATAATAGAAGTTCATGAATCATGTTAACCAAGTTGATTTAAGCTTTTGATCTCTCATCCATTTATCCTAGGTGATTTCTAAACCAAGTTTTATTCATCAATTGTTGTTGAGTGATCAAGGTATGACCATTTTGTATACATAATCATATTTGTAATTAAACTTAGAAAATTCCAGAATAGTTGTATCAACTTTAAACGCTTAGAAAACGATCCTAACTCGATCGTATGCTCACGATTTTACATCGGCATATAGATATATGAGTTAGGAATCATCCCCAAAAAGTGGAACGTCGATAACTATTATAGATTTTCTGAAATTCAAGCACAAAGAGACGATGTTCAAATCTGTCAACCGATTTCTCAACAATTTCTAAAAATAGTATATGAATCCTAAAAGCTCTCAAAACGGACCGGATGAAAGCTAATTCATCAAAGTTTACCCAGAAAATTTGAAATCCATCAAACTATGGGTTTTGATGGACCAAATCTAATGGACAAAACCAATCTGCTTTGCTGAATTTTTATCTAGTTCATTTTAAAGTGTGAGGAAAACATTTTAGTGATAGTTGAAGCTTATTAGAGAGATCAAACTCATAGATCAACTTAATTATCATGATTCCCAATCAATTTAGCCCTCAAGTTCTATGAAGAACTTTTAGATCAAGGATCAAAGGGACTTATAAATATCATGTTGGAGATGAAATTCAATAGGAATCCTAGGTAATAGGAATAATCAAGAGATAGGTATGAACATAGAAATCATCCTTCTCATAGATCATATTTCCAAACCATCATGGAATTCAAAATAGATATATGTATATATATATAATCATGTATGCATGAATCTAAACTAAAATTGAAGAATGAAACCAAAATTGAAAATCAAAGTGAAAAACAATCTCTAATTGTAAATTATCAATAAAAATCAAAGAGATTTGGATCTAACTATGTGAGTGTGTGAAGAACATGAGAGGAAGAAGATGAGTGTTCTAATAAGTAGAAATAGAACTAAGTTAGATCCAAATCTTATAGATCTATATATACAAAGTAGGAATTAGAGATGAACTATAGTGTTTACCTCTTGGAGGATTCTCAATTACAAGACCAAAATTGATTTGAAGATCTTCTTCTTCAAGTGTTATTCAAGTGTTCTTCAAGCACTCATCCATGGAAGTTGAGGGAGGCAATTGATGTTCAAATTGTGGTCTAATTAGCCTAAGTTAATCTAAATTCAATTCATAATTTTCTCTCTCTAGAATTCACCTAAATTGAAAGTATATTCAAAGTATACTTCTCTCTCTTGTATGTGCTTCTATGTGTGTTTGTATCTCCAAGTATATTCAAGTGTATCTCTTCCAAGTGTCTAGTGTGTTAAGATGTGATCTCATATGAGATGTATGAGATCTTATATAGAGTTTTGAAGACTTAGCTCTTAAGTTTCAGGGTTAAAACAGGATTTTTAGAGCTTAAAAGAGGGTTAAAATGGCCATTTCGGAGCCTAAATGCAATTTCCAGGCAATTTCCTCGCAGTGGGAAGCTTCTAGAAGGGTCTGGAACTCAAAAAGCTCCGTGGAGGACACAAATGGAAGTGGCGGTTATGGTGGGACCCGCCACCCCCATACCCAAAACCGCCACTTACTATTCTTGCTCCTCTGGTCACCCACAAACCCTGTTTCAAAAATCACGTGCACTGCTTTTCCAGATTTTTGTAAAAATGCTTTTTGGTGTCCGAAATCGTCCGTTTACGTACCGTTGGAAAGCTGTCAGGTTGAATTTCAGTATAAAAATATTTCCAGAGGTTTTATAATGAGAATTGAAGTCCAATTGAAGTCCGGAAGTCCTCCGGAACTTTCGTCGTCTTTTTGAAATCAAATGACGTCTTTTCCAAAATTGCTTTCAAATGTGCGTCGATTTCGAACTTTTCTTTAAAATTGAATCTCTGGATACCTAGAATACTGCGTTTAGAACACTTAATGTTCATATAACCCTGAGAGAATATGAATTCTGAGAGATGATTTTGACAAAACCGGGATTTATCCATGGAAAAGGGCTTTTCTGAGCTTGAAGTCACTTTCCGAAGTCCGATCTTCTGATTGTGTGGAATCCAGTACCTTCCACGGGGTACTTTTCATCATCGAATCCTCCAAGACGTTGTCCACCCTAAATCCTATCAGTGTGGTCAAAATTGGGTGTCTACAACGAGGCACAACTCGTGTCTGTGCATCACTAATATTTCGTTGTGAAGATTCTGAACCTAATACACCATTATCTGGACGCTGTACTGGTTCATGAACCTGCGTGTTAATGGTTGGTTCGGGGTCTACACGAGTTTCGATAATCCTCCCACTACGACGCGGTAATGGAATATCGATAACTCTTTCTTGTGATGTTTCTTCTCGTACCGATGGTATCGAAGAAGTATGTGTCGGTGTCTCTCCTCTCATTTCCTCTAGAACAATACGACTTCTGGGCTTGTGGTCCATAACATAGTCCTCTTCTAAGAATGTGGCATTGGTGCTAACAATAACCTTCTGATCCTTAGGACTATAAAACAGACCACCTTTAGTTCCTCTTGGATACCCAACAAAGAAACATACTTCTGTTCTTGATTCCAACTTTTTTGCGTTCCCTTTCAGTACATGTGCTGGACTACCCCAGATCCGAACATGCCGCAGACTAGGATTTTGCCCAGTCCACAATTCCGTGGGAGTAGTAGGTACTGACTTAGATGGTACCATTTTTAGAATGTATGCAGCTGTCTCTAATGCATGTCCCCAAAAGGAAATTGGTAAATCCGAGTAACTCATCATAGATCTTACCATATCCATGAGAGTCCTGTTCCTTCTTTCTGCTACACCGTTCTGCTGAGGCATACGGGGTGCAGACAATTGGGATGTAATCCCTTGCTCCAATAAGTATTCCCTAAACTCTCCCAAGAGGTACTCTCCACCACGATCAGATCGTAGTGTCTTGATACATTTACCTAGACGCTTCTCCGTTTCAGCCTTGAAGTCTTTGAATTTCTCAAAGCATTCAGACTTACGCCGCATCAAATAAATGTACCCATACCTTGAGTAATCATCGATGAAAGTGACAAAGTACTCAAATCCCCCTCTTGCTTGGACAATCATAGGACCACACAAATCAGAGTGAACCAGTTCCAACGGCTCTTTTGCTCTATAGCCCTTGGCCGAGAATGGCCTCTTGGTCATTTTACCTTCCAAGCAGGATTCACAAACTGGAAGTGCCTCCACTTCCAATGAGCCTAATGGCCCATTTTGAACCAGTCTTTGAATCCTTTTCAAATTAATATGACCAAGGCGTAAGTGCCAAAGATGCGTTTGGTTCATCCTCGAAGGTTCTTTTCTCTTAAATGGCAAACTATTTGTGTTATTCAATTCATTAAGTTGCAGTATAGGAGTGCTAGGATTTATAATATAAAGATCATCCACCAATTGACCAGAACAAATAAAACGTTTATTTTCTTTAATAACTACTACTTTATTAAAATGAACTGAATATCCATCCTTTACTAAACTAGAAACTGAAACTAAATTCCTTCTAATAGAAGGTACATAAAAGCAATTTCTTAATATTAAAAATCCTATCTCTACCAAAACTAAGATGTAGATCTCCTACTGCAACTGCTGCTACTCTCGTAGCATTTCCCATATATAGATAAATCTTTCCATCACTGAGCTGCCTGGTTCCCTGGAACCCTTGCAAAGAATTGCATACATGATCAGTGGCTCCTGTATCTACACACCAGGTATCGGTAGATCGGACCGCTAAACACGATTCAACAACTAGTAAATGAGATTTACCTTGATTGTTCTGTCTGGCAAGATAAACTGGACATTGCTTCTTCTAGTGTCCTGGCTGCTTGCAAACAAAACATTTGCCTTTAGGCTTTCCCGGTTGTCCTCGTGGCCTTTGGATTGGCGGAGGACCCACGGCCTTTTTTTAAGCCTTTTTCATTTTCTTCTTGCCTTTCGGCTTTGAAGCAGAATCTTTCTCAAACACAAGAGCACTCCCTGACTTTCTGTTGAGACCCTCAGCTGCCTGGAGTTCTTTATGCAGCTCCGTCAAAGTATATTTAAATTTATTCATGTTGTAATTGAGGCAGAATTGCTTAAAAGACTCTGGCAGTGACTGGAGTGCGATATCGACCTGGGTTTCCCCGTCGATTGAAGATCCAAGGATCTCTAGTTCATTAAGAAGAGATATCATCTTAAGAACATGATCCCTTACAGGCGTCCCCTCAGCCATGGTTGTGTTCATCAAGTCTTTCATGGCAACCTGTCTAGCAGCACGACTTTGATCCCCAAACATCTCTCGGAGGCTCTCCATCATGTCATAGGTGCTGACCATTGACTGATGTTGATGTTGCAACACATTTGACATAGATGCCAAAATATAACACCGCGCCATCTCATCAGCCTTGACCCATTTCTTGTGATCCTAGGTTTCCTCAGCGGTTGCCCCCTCACTAGGTTGCTCAGGATATTCTTGAGTAAGCACAAACTTGTACTCTTCTGCAATTAACACAATATCCAAATTCCTTTTCCAGTCTATATAGTTTGTCCAGTAAGTTTGTTTTCTTTAAGTATAACAGCGAGTGGATTGAAGGAACCCATTTAAAAGCCTGAGAATCACATAATATAAATAATTACATTTGGGCAAAAAATTACTATGGATTCGAGTTGAAAATATTGGTTCCCTCTACTATATTTGAAAATAATCCGCCAGTAACCTGATACACCATGATAGTATGACTCGATGGGAAGCCATATACTATCCATCATTTGTTTAGATAGGCAATTGCCTTTTAATTTTACTATCCAGGCAATGTACCTTGCCTAGTAAAATTACACTGCTGACTTGCTTTGATCCTATAAATAACAACATTGACTCAGATGGAGTGGATATTATTATTTATAGCTAAGTGTATACCATCACTTAATTCTAGGTCAAGAGTTCCGTGAGGAACACCTCTGATGGAGAGGTGATCCACACCAACAATCACCCAAAACATTCTTTTAAAGAGGTTTGTACTGATGATTCCATGATCAACTACATTCGATGGGGAGGATGACACTAGAGCCATCACACAAAATTAATCATATCATCTACAAACCAGTGATGGAGATCATGGGATTTATACTTGATAAATTCCCTCTCCCACTTAGAATTTTAAAAAAATTTGAGGGTTATAATTTTTTTAGAAAAACTTTTAATTTAATTAATAAAAAATAATATAATACTTGACAATGATTAATTCATCCTTACTTGTGAAACCCACATATGTAGATAATAAAATTATTCTATTCTCATGATTTTAGAAAATAAGTACTTATGTTTTCAAATTATGGAATTAGTTTTATTTCTAAATGCACATGTAGTTGTCCATCATTTTAAATTAATATAAATTAAACATGCAGCTAGACATCTGAAATAGGTCTAGGAACAATTATCCATGTTGTCCTATTCATTAAACATGAAACAATAATAATCATTCAATCACACATAAATAAGGAAACTACAATAAAATAGGAATCCCACTATTATGGTCAAGCTGCAACTCTTGTGAAGAAATCTTCATTCAACCCGATTAGCTTTATGTCGCCACTACGCACGGGGGTAGAGCTACCCGGTCAGCTCGCGGGGATCGAGCTGCCCGGTCAGCTCGCGGGGTCCGAGGGGGTAGCGCCCCCCGCAGGATTTCTGGGGCAGCGCCCCGGAAGCTAGATTCGATTTACCATCAGCAACTGCCTTTCAGAACTATTTTCTGAAACAGCCTTCAGAAACTGCCTCCAGATTACTTTCTGAAACTGCTTGTAAACTGTCTTCACGGATTTACTTGAGATATATTACACAAACCCTATGCCTCCATGAAGGAGTTCACATGCTATTTCTTTGTAGTAAATTAACCACACATCAATCAAGTGTGGGATCCAATACACACAAATCCTATGCCTCCATAAAGGAGTTCACATGCTATATTAAAACAGTAAAATTAACCACGGATAAAACCATCGTGGGATCCAATCACACAAAATCAGTGACCATAATAGTGGAATAAGAACGTTGCAAAACAAGGGTTAGCACAGTTTTACGTTCTATCCATCCATCAAAACATGCATAAGATCTGTTTTATTGGACAACATGGTTGCGTCCAACCCATACGCAGAATCAATGTTGCTCTGATACCACTGTTAGGAAACTGCGTTCCCGGAATCCATTGATAGCGCATATAAGTTGGTACTGCAAAAAAATTACGTGAAAACTACAATAACCCTATAAGGGCAGAACTAGGGTTACCTTAAACTGCTAAAACGGATTGCTGTAGTAGACAAATCGAGAACACGGGCTCGATAACAGCTCACGATCTTCTACCGTATTCCTTTGCTGCCAGAATATCGAACTGAGTGTGGGCTCCTTTGAAATCCTTTATGTTTCTGCTCTCTCTTTTTACGCTCTTTTTTCTATTCCGAGTTATAATACTCTTGATGGAAAAATGCAAACTGAGGAGAGAGCCAAAGCAGCATATATATAGGCTACGATAGGGACCATAAGAAGTCAATAAGGAATAGGCTTCCTTATGGAATTAGAAAACCCTAATTCGAATTGAATCAGATTCCTATTTCCATAAATTATAATTCATACCACCAAAGAATTATAATTGCACTCCTACCCTTATCTCAAAAATATATTTCGAGCTCCATGTTATTAAATGCTTATTATCTCCCCATGTTAAGATTACAGATATCCATTAATTAAATATAATTACTGACAATCATATTTAATTAATCTCTTAAAATTCCTTGAGATCCTCTGCTTAACTTATCTGATATGTCGGATACAAAATCCACCTGCAGGGTTTGACATAATCAAAACTTATAAGCTTTCTCAAGGGGATATTATCAATCCCAAAATTGAGACATGGATTCTATCATTAATTAATATCCACCACACAATTAATATTGTCACCCAATCCAATGAGATATTGACCCATTTAAGGATCTCACCCTTTTAGGGATCAAAGTGTAAATATCAAATGTACGTGTCCATAAAATAACTTAGGATTTAGAGCATAAGCACTCATAATAGTCATGAGGTATTTGATTCGAGGTGAAAAGTGCATGTTCATAGCATATTACATAGTCCTTTATGCATACTTTTATCCCCAAAGTCCCTACATTTAGGTGCATTCTAATAACAATGTTCTTTTTATTATATTAATGCTAAAATATATGTTTTTGTATTGTTTTATAGGTATTAGAATGTAAATCAATGAAGTGGAGCTAAAGAAAGTGATTCTGGTGTAGAGAACAACAGAAGCAGCTGGGAAAACGCCAATTTTGACAATGAAGACTTTAGATTTGGAAGATTTTCCTAGAGATATGAAATGTAGATCTTTGAGTTACGGTCGCGTGGTCACAAACGGGAGGTCAATCCGAGGTCCGAGTGAAAAGTTATGGCCATTCTCCCATCGGTGCGCAGAGCTGTCAAAATCAGAGAAGTTCAAGCGATTGAAGAGAGTTCAATCGATCGAACCTTCGATCGATCGAACTTTATATTCACCCAAAAGTTGCGTAAACTCTGTGGGAACCCTATATACAAGTCGTTTTGACGTCAGAAGAAGGGAGGACGCTCCAGAACGCAGAAAACAGCAGTTTAGGGTAGTTTTAGGGTTAGATTAGGAGTAGGTTAGGTTAGATTCATGTTATTTTTCATCTTTTCCATTGTAGATTCAAGATTCAACTTTATTTCAAGTTTGTTACAAGTTATATTCAGATTTATTCAAGGTTTTTCTGTTCCTTTTCTTTATTTGATTGTTCATTGCTTAAGATGTTAATGATTGCTATGTTTTGTTATTTCTGAATTAGTTTAATAATGTTTTCATAGTTTAGACGTTGGGAATATGTGATGAAACATTGATTTCCAACCTCTTCCATGCAATCTTTAGAAAACCTAGGCTCGATCGATCGAAGGTATTTCGATCGATCGAACCAGAGCCATAGTCAAGCGATCGAAGGCATTTCGATCGATTGAAGGATGATGCTGTCCGATCGATCGAGAGCGCTTCGATCGATCGAACATGTTAATTCCTGAGATGATTCTTTTAAGTATTCCATGACTTTTTATTTTAGAAATATGTCATTAAATTGTCCCAATAAGCTCAGTTTGTCACAACAGTTTTTAGAACTTAAAGCCTTAAGGCATTTTCTTCAATGACTTTTGAAAACCACTTTGAATGCTAACACCATTTAGAGTGCAAGTAATTACCATTGTTTTAAACCGTCTTCCATGTATTTTAAATCAACTGTGATGATGTAGTCCCGGTCATGAAAGGGCTATTGATTCTATGTCTTTAGAAAAATACGGAATGCTGAAAAGGAATGAACTCCATAAAACGTTAACGACTGTGCATGGTAGATGGTTAGGATCAATGTGGATTCACGTGTTTCCAACACCTTTAGTTTATTAATTTAATAAGTTATGTTTCTATATATTTAGTTTATTATTTAGTTTAATTTAATTAATTAGGATTCGTTAGAACCTCCACCCGTATATTCATCTTTTTTCCTTTTCTTTAGGTTATAACTTAGTAGACATTCTTCCTATTCCTTCCCTGTGGGATCGACCTTGACTTATCCAGTATTACTTGCACGATCACCTACACTTAGGTGTTGCACAAGAGCGCACAACTATTTAGTCGTGTCAGTATTAATTATCTTATAAGTCAGTATAAAGATAATTACCCTAAGTCGGTCCCGTTTAATACACAAAATGTACCAGCATGGTGAGTTGAAACTATACTGTTTCCCGCAATCAAGACAAACCTACTATAACACCATGCTACAGTCCTACCGATGGTGTGTCCAATCCATCTAAGACTGTAAACCAAAATCTTACATTCTACAAGATCCGATGGTCTGATCTTCCCTGTGCAAGCCAAACTCTACACACCAAACCACCTACTATGTAGAGTGAAAGACACGCATGCATAATATTAAATAAACAATGTAATACAAATATTGCCCACACAGATTCTCATAAAAAATGGATTAACTGATTTTATTAAATGAATAATAAATCAACTACATAAAGCATGGCTTTTAGTATATATCCTAAACACATAGTAGTGGTCTGCTCACCTTAAGAGACCGTCCTGAGGCTCCAATCCCAAGGCAGTAAAGTCGGAGCCCGAGCTGTAGCAGGAATGGGCTGCAAAGGAGAATAAATCCAATGAAGAGATAAGCACGCATGTTTTAAAAAATTAAGATAAAGTTTGAGGAGAATGAAAGAAGCTCACCCGGGTCACCTCCATCAGAGGGAAGTTCCCCATCCGCTTCGCAGCACAGAAAGCTGCGTATCCTGTTGGAGGCTCCACGAAACCCTGAAGAGACAAACTGGCTAGGGCAACCTTGAGCGCGGAGCCTTGGAGGGTATCCGCAGCTCTCATGGACTCCGGCGGAGGGTATGGCACGAAGAAGGACTCAACCGCCAACGACTCTCTGGTCACCCTCTCTCCCAGGTACCACGCTCGAGCCTCTGGTTCGTCCAGAAAGATCCTCTGTGGGTCATACCCAGCCGACTCCTGTATCCCCTGGGAAACCTCAGGAAGCACGTCGATCTAGGGCTGCCACCAGACGTGATGCTCTCGTAGGTTCGTCAGGAAGTTCCTGAACGAGATGAAATCGTGAGCTCCGGTCTTTCGCTCGACCTGATCCTTCGGCCACTTCAACCCCTAGGGCATGATGAGGGCGTCTGCTGGCCGGGTATCCGGCGACATCATATGCAAGTACTCATGGTACCAAATCTGTAAGAAAGAGAGAGGAGCATAAGTTTTGAGTAGCATAAATAAAGAAATTTGAAATAAGAATGCAAAGTTTAAATTCAGGGTCAAGAAATTAATAAAAGAAGAGAAGTATACCTCCCAAGCCCTCCAGAAGCCGCAAGTAAAGGCTGGGCGATCCCGGGATATCTCTCCTATGTGCTGATATAGGATGGCTAGTCCTGCTCCGGCCCGGTCGTACTGATATATCTGATCCATACGCTCTAAGGACCCCAGTAGCATCACGGAGATCCGGTCTCCCTTGGTGCTCAGCAGAGAGCACCCCAGCATATACATAACAAAGCCTCGAGCCATCTGCTCGTCTATAAAGCCATGCTGGCCTCTAAAGGTGTCCATGAACCACTTGGCTGTGACCAATGGCTCCTCTGGGATGACTCCTAACAGCGGCTCGACCCGGTCCCACTCCTTCACCGCGTCCAGGTAGCGTAGGAGCTCTCCGCCAAATGGGATCCTTGTAATCATATTGAAGCTGAGGGGAGTCATTGTCATCTCCCCAAAAGCAAAGTGGAAGGTGTTGGTGGTATCCCACCACCGCTCTGCCAATGCGTGAATCTACCTCAAGTCATTGGAGCTCTTCGTCAAAAGTTTGATGAAGTCCCCAAAACCGGCAGCCCTAACGAATCCCTGCACAGCCTCGCTCAACTCCCTGTACCAAGCAAACCCGTGAGCCAAGCTACCGTGCCCCTTTAGCACGTCCTTCGGAAACTGCAAAATTTGAAAGATTCAAGATTAGTAAATGAACCAAGAAAGAAAAAGCAGAAAAGAATAATAATAATGAAAGACAATGGCAAAAATGAATGATATAAGAGAGAGAAAGGGAGAATCTGGAAGACTCATGAGAATTCTACAAGTATGGCACTCATGTAAAGATTGGAGGCCGTTTATAGAATAATAAAAAGGGAAATGAGTGATGAGGGCATTCAAATACTAGAGAAAAGAGTATTCACAATTTTTGAAAAATAATAATAAAAAGTGAAGGGTCAAAAGGGATTTAGGTTCAAAAGTATTTGAAACAAATTTGAATGAATAAAAAAGGGCGGGGGGGGGGGGGGGGAGTTTGGAACGCTCAGAAAAGTTCATAAGCATAGTGGTTGTATTCACGAGGAAATATGAAAAACATCAGTTAAAATGGTTTGTGTTCATGAGTTTTGAAAAGATATATAAAAATAATAAAAAAGGGTCTAGGGATGATCTAATTAAACAAATGGGTAAGCACATATGCGATTGAAACACCCGGAAACTCTACAAGCATAAGGAGGCACAAAAATTGTATTGATTGTGCATAGCATTCATGAAGTTCATAAAAGGAGAGAAGAAAAGAATTGAAAGAGAGAAAAGAAAAAGGGCGTTTACCTCGCGCTTGAACTCACGGGCGGATAGATGCTCGTCTGGGTCTCGAAGCAGGAATGTAGCGTCAGGATGAGGAGTGGCCCGATACTTGGCCTTCTTTCGACTGTCAGAGCCGTTCACCATGATCTGTCAAATAAAAGGGAATTCGCGCGTTATATTCGTGAAAATTCAGAAAACAACAAAATAGTTAGAAAAATTTGAGTTTTGATCGAGTAGAACTAACCTGATAAGTCCTGGCTAGATTAATACAAGCAAAAGAGGAAGAGGGAAAACTTTCTCCAGAGAGATTTCGGGTTAGAGAGAGATGAGAGAATGAAATGAAATGAAATGAAGTTCTCGGTATAAGCTTCTGCCACTCAAACGCGGCACTCAGTATTCGTGCGCGGCAGTCAGCGAACTGCCGTACGACACTCGCTGAATGCTGCAGTGGCACTCCATGAGTGCCGCATAGCAGTCATGGACTACCGCAAAAATCCGTGTGTGTCGCGATTAAGGCGGTTCAAAGACCCTTCACTTTTCCCCCAAAAATTCAAATTAGGTCCCGAAAATTGAATTTGGACCCCCAAATTTTATCCTCATTGTGCTTTTAACCTCCGGGGTTAGTTTTCATGATTAAATTGGTCAATTTTGTGAAGTTGAAATAAATTTGAGTACGTAGACTCCAAATTTTGAAGATTGGAATAAATTTGGGTCCATGGGGCTCCGAATTTCGTAATTTGAAATAAAATTGAGTCTGTTGACTCCAAAATTTTGAAAATTAAAATGATTTTGAGTCCGTGGGCTCCAAAATTTTGAAAATTGAAATGATTTTGAGTCTTGACTCATCCAAATATGATTACCCCGTTCTTTAGGGTGTAACAGACTTGCACTCTCAGTTCTCGCAACAGATTTACGTTAACCCTCGTTTTGAGAATATAACAGATTTATATTCTCGATCCTTGTAACAGATTTAAGTTGATCCTTTTATTGGAGAGTGTAACGGATTTGCATTCTCAGTTCTCGTAATAGATTTGCATTAACCCTCATTTTGGGAATATAACGGATTTATATTCTCGATCCTCGTAACAGATTTACGTTGATCCATTGTTTGAGAATGTAACAGATTTGCATTCTCGATTCTCGCAATAGATTTGCGTTAACCCTCATTATGAGAATATAATAGATTTATGTTCTCGATCTTCATAACAGATTTACGTTGATCCTTTTGTTGGAGAGTGTAACGGATTTTCATTCTCGGTTCTCGCAATAGATTTGCATTAACCCTCGTTCTGAAAATATAACAGATTTATGTTCTCAATCCTCGTAACAGATTTACGTTAATCCTTTTGTTGGAGAGTGTAACGGATTTGCATTCCCGGTTCTCGCAACATATTTGAATTAACCCTCGTTTTGAAAATATAATAGATTTATGTTCTCGATCCTTATAACAGATTTACGTTGATCCTTTTATTGGAGAGTGTAACGGATTTGCATTCTCGGTTCTCGCAATAGATTTGCATTAACCCTCGTTCTGCGAATATAACGGATTTATATTCTTGATCCTCGTAACAGATTTACGTTGATCCATTATTTGAGAGTGTAACGGATTTGTATTCTTGGTTCTCGCAACAGATTTGCGTTAATCCTTGTTCTGGGAATATAACAGATTTATGTTCTCGATCCTCGTAATAGATTTACGTTGATCTTTTTTTTAGAGAGTGTAAAAAATTTGCATTCTCGGTTCTCGCAACAGATTTGCGTTAACCCTCATTCTGAAAATATAACAGATTTATGTTCTCGATCCTCGTAATAGATTTACATTGATCCTTTTGTTGGAGAGTGTAACAGATTTGCATTCCCGGTTCTCGCAAAAGATTTGCATTAACCTTCGTTCTGAAAATATAACAGATTTATGTTCTCGATCCTCGTAACAGATTTACGTTGATCCTTTTGTTGGAGAGTGTAACGGATTTGCATTCCCGGTTCTCGCAACAGATTTGCATTAACCCTCGTTCTGAAAATATAATAGATTTATGTTCTCGATCCTCGTAACAGATTTACGTTGATCCTTTTGTTGGAGAGTGTAACGGATTTGCATTCCCGGTTCTCGCAAAAGATTTGCATTAACCCTCATTCTGGGAATATGACGGATTTATATTCTCGATCCTCATAACAGATTTAGGTTGATCCATTATTTGAGAATGTAATGGATTTGCATTCTCGGTTCTCGCAATAGATTTGCATAAATCATCAATTTTCAAAATTAGGAATGCGTTCCCTTGACCCATGCGACGAATCTTTGCATCGGTCAACATTTGGTAATCTTCTTTGGCTAATGCATCGCGAAATGTGCATCACATATAGGGAAGACATGATATAGAGAAAGCATGATGGTTGCTTGGTCGAGTTTATTTAAAGAATGCCATTGCATGAGCACGCGCATCACGATAGGATAGATGTATCCATCCGTATGACTACTTGTGCTTGTATGTGTTTGACCTGTGCCCGAACTACGCTTTGGTCTGATTCCTGATGGGATACGTAGGCAGCTCATCATGGAGCACGACCAATTAGAATTTTACTACGCACTTGCTTCCTTTTTGCAACACATTTTGTTTTTTTTTCCTAAATTCGACAGTTTGGTCAAAGGCTTGTCTTCACATTGGCTTCGACGTTCGCTTGTGGTTTACGTTGCTCCACGAGCTCCGTCGAAAAGGGGCAAACTGTAGACACCCCGAATTTGACCAAACGTCAAATGAAGGAGAGTGTTACCTCCAAATCCGATGATGACAACGTTCGAACAAACCTATGACTTCCAAAGATGATTCAAGCTCTTTGAAAGTCTCTCTAACCTAAACAAAAAACCAAAAGGAAAAGAAAAGGAAGATTGAGGCAGAACGGCACTCGAGCCCTTTTGCGGCAGTCACGGGCTGCCGTTGCGGCAGTCTCTGGACTGCCGGAAGGCATTCTATGACTGCTGCGAATTTCATCAAGTACCGCAAAAAATGAATTTTTACTAAAAAAAAGGCAGTCCCTGGAGTTGTCTGCGGCATCCAATGAATGTCGTTCCGGCATTCAGTGAATGTCGCACCGGCATTCACTGAATGCCACAACGGCATTTACTGAGTGCCGCTTCCATCTCCAGTGAGTGTCGCGTTTTTGCATCAGACAGCTGGTATACAACACGTTTTGTGCCATCAAAAGGATGCCTGAATTAGGGTTTTTGCCCCTAAAATGACTAAAATACCCCCTTTAAACTTGCCTATAAATAGAGGATGAATATCCTCTTGCATGTGGTGGAAAAAAATCTAGCTTAATCCTAGAGGATATACTCCTACAAAGTCTTGAAAAAGCTTTCTTAAACACAATTAGAAGTAGGTTTTGAGAAGGTTAAGGGGGGCATTTAAGTAGAATCAGAGTGGAAGAGCTTGATTAGTCTTTGGAAGTTCTCCAAAAATCACCAAGTTGAGGAAACTTTGGAGGTAAAGCTTTAAATCAATTAGTCTTGATTACATTTCAATCATCAAAATGCTTAGAGTCTTTGAATTTTCTTCTTCTTTTCTTTCTAATCTTTGAGATTCATAAGACCCTAAATGTCTTACTTGAATCCTTAGACCTAAAAATCCTTTGATTCTTTTGTAAATTCATGGTTTACAAGAAGATTGAGGTAGATATTAGTACACTTGATTAATAAATCTAAACCTATTTCCATGGTTTAGGTTTGTTATGTGTAAGTCTCATGGAGTCTATCCATATTTCTTTGAGACTTACAAGACATGAACATCTTTAGTCTCCAATGACCATCAAATGGTAGGAAAGCTAGTTTTAGACAAGCTCAACTCCATGGCTTATTTGTCTAAGTTGACAAGAATAAGATGAACTCACCAAATGTACAGTGAGTTTACAATCTGTTTTTGATCGTAGATTTTTAGTTGAACATCGAACCGTTGGATTGGAGTGAAACCAACGGGAAAGTGTTTATAACTCAAAATTCTACCACTGTAATTTTTGTTTTAAGGTAGCTTCATGTTTTCAGTGGTTTGATCAAGGGTTTTGTTGAACAACTATAATCTTTCTAGAGTTTCAGAACAGTAACACTCTATTGAAATAAGCAAATCAGAACCTTAATCAAGCACTTTTGACCCAAAATAAATTTTCTAAGTAGTTTAATGTGTTAGGAAGCTACCCTAAAAAGAACAAACCATTTCTGATTTTTTTTTACTATTTTTAGAAAATCGTGCAAGAACTATGGACAGAGGGTTATAGAATCCTGAGTGATGTCTAGTTTTTGTCCAGTTCCCGGAGATCTAACCGTTGAAACTTTGACTTTCTTTTTGGGTTAAAAATTAGACACATAGAGGCATCTTGTGTCCAAAATTCATCAAGATCAAACCAAGGGAACCATGATTTTTATTTCTTTGAAGTTCTGATCTACTTTCAGCAATTTTCAGAAATCTGTAACAATTTTGATCAATCTTATAAATAATGGCTTAGATGATATTTTCATGGGTTAAGGTTCAAACCATGTTTTAATAATGATTAGTTAAGCTTGAATTTAAAGTTTAAGTGACCTAAATCAATAAGTACTTCACGATTTTTTCTTGTTTATGTTTACATTCATCCATGTGACTTGACGTTCATAATTAGGATTTGTTTGCTTTAGGTTAATTACATTTGATAGATTTAGATTAGAGGCCTAGGATCATTATTTAATTTTACATGTTGTATATCATGTGGACTAACCCTTATTTTGTAGCGCTGAAGAGGTATGACTTTTCGACTCTCCTTTAGCTTAACTTTTCTTTGATTTTATCAATTTTATGACCTCATGCACGACACATTAGAATTAGGATCTTGCCTTATGTGAATACATGTGATTAGAAACTCTTTTCTAGGATTTTCTTTCATTTGTATGCATTGTACGTTTAATATCGCGGCTGGATCCCGGGTAAGTTCTCTTGTTCCCTATTGCATATCATATTGCTTGTTACTTGAATTATGTGGTTTTTGAATGATATTTTATCACTTGTAATCTTACACCTTTTAGACATGATTTTGTAATGTATATTTATACATATGTATTTGTTGAGGGCACATTTAAATTAATACTTCTATTAAAAGGATGTAAAGTAGAGGCTTATCGCGAAATAAGACGAGAATGGGTGTTTTAGTCCGATGGACTCCTTCCCTTCTCGTTCCATAATCCCCGAACCTAGTTTAATCTTTGGTTTCGCAAAAAGATCAGTTGCTTTAAAATAGGTTTCTTAATTTTCCCTTTAAAAAAATTAAGTGGCGACTCATTTGTTTTGAATTTGAAATTTAAAAGGATTTTAAAAGAAAAGCTGTGGTAAGGAAGAAAAATTGCGATATCCACAACTAGGGGTAAACTTCGATCATCTACCTCGTTTGCCTCACAACCACTCATATCCTAAACTAGGGGCAAACTTTGGCTACCTGCCTCATTTGCCTCCATTCACCCCAGCATGCCCAAGCAAGTATCAAAAGCAACATCTGATCAAAATCTTACTTCAAATTGTTTTCAGAAAGCCAAATGCATAAAATAAGGTTCTCAAAGTAGCCAAGGTTCATCAATAAACAAACTTCGAATATTACATAGGCATGAATAAAGGAAAACATAAAAGTTCTTCTTCAAAAAAGCAGTCATAAATATTAAAGACACTCGGAGGAAGAAGTGGAATCAGTCGGGTCTAGCTTTTACTTTGTGTCTTTTATTTCTTCAAAGGTCTTCAGAAATAAGCTTTTATTCGATGGGTCCAACCCCTGATGAAAGCAGCAATAGTGACAGCCCTGACTCTGGAAGCAAAGACCCTCTCAGTGAATCCCCGAGAGGCCTCTTGAACTTGCTCGGACTGCCTGGCCAATCGACGAGGATGATAGAAAGAAATCTCTCTCAGACCCATCAACCACATTCTTGGGTGATCCCCAAGGCTGGTGGTGACAGCATGAAGGCTCCAATGCCCCACAATCCAGCAAATGTCTGCTTCAGAAAGAGTACCCAACATACGAACTCAATCAGCAAAAGTGTAGTAGGAATGAAGCACGGCCCTACAAAAATAAACTGGTGGCACTCGGCCTGTCCACAACTAGAGGCGCACGTATAACCAAGCCTAGTACACCAAAGGTGCCCCAGAGAGAAGAAGAGTTCCTTGGTTAAAGGCGTTATCCAAACCATTCGGGGTTTCAGCTTGAACCATAGCCATGGGATTCTTACCCAATTTCAGTCCAAGGCATACCTGCACCAAGTCACTAGAAGTACTCGAGAACAAGAAGTGCGAAGTCATGTATAAGATTAGAGCGGCCCCACGGGTAGCATCATATACGTTGGGATTTCCAGGATTAACGTACCGAGCGATGATGGAGGCAATGTCGAGGACCTCACCATGAATTAGTCGACGAGAGACAGCAGTGGAACAGTTCAAATATTCAGCCAAGCTACGCGCAGGACTGGGGGTATCAGCAGAAGGAAGAATCAAGTCTGAATCAGGGTCAAAGCCGAGAATAGCACAGAATTCCTCAAGTAAGGAGCATATCTCCAGGCCATTGAAATTAAAGACATGATTTACCGGGTCCTAGTAGGCAATGGCAGGACCCATGAACTCAGCATTCAAAGCCATTAGGCGAAGGAAGAACAGCTCGGCCAAGCCATAACTGAAAAGGTTGATTCGATCTACACCATCTGTGATGTTCAACCAAGCGAAGAGTTGAGCGGGATCATACAATGCCATATTTTTTGTCACAGCTCTAGCAAAATTTGAAATTTCGGCAGCACCTCCCCATTCCACGGACTATCCCACCTGCAAGGTAAAACACACTCAATATCACAAGGCTGCTCATCGCAGTAACAATCACAGAATCACAGTGCACATATATATATCGTCACACAACCACCAAATAAAACAAGCACACAACTGCACCTTCAAAACCGGAAGCTATCCGGCCTAAAAGGTAAAACATCATAATACTGTGTCAAAAGGTGAAAAATCATCCTACACATCATTCGTCATTCAATATACTAGTAAAACCCAATCGAAAACATAAAATGAAGACAAAACAAAAGTCCCCGCTTAGGAGGCCTCAATCCTCATCTTCTTCATCCTCCGTCGGACCACACGGAGTGTACGTCGGTGATGACCTCCTGCCACCCCTACACCTTGGCCTGATCCTTGACGAGCCAGCACCACCTCTACGACACTGCACACACAAATAAAATGAAAATAATTAGTCGAGAAGCAACAAAAGTACAAAAATATATTCGAGTCTGAAACTTACGAAGGACGCCATTTGACTGGTGGCGAACTGCCGCATACCATCCATTTGTCAAGGGTAAAATCTAGGGTTAGAACCTCCTAAACATTAAGGAGTGAAAAATTAGAGACATATCTGATGGTCTCGCATAATGACGAAAGACCGTAGGCTAGCTGCTGAGGCATGACCCTCCTTAGCATAACTCCAGGGGACGTTGAGGACGCATGTTGGCTAGGTGGGATATCCACACGTGACTCGTGGCACCTCCATGACCCGAGGGGAACCATTGGCACCCAAAACATTCACGATCCAATCCCAAGGAGGGATAGGATCAGAAACTGGAGGAGCTTGCCTCCTATACATCTCGCGAAACTGTAGGCACAAAATAAGTTAGGAAAAGGTGAGTCCAAAAACATAAGTAACGAAGAGAGACAAAAATGTACAGAAACTCATGGCTAGGAGTAGGAAGTTGGGCATCAGGAAGCAGCCACGGTAAGTCTTATAACCAGTCTCGCAACAGAAATGATCCCGAGCATCAGTGCCAGCCAAAGCTGCCAGCAAAGTGGCACCAGAAAGGTCGTCAGCATCCATCACGGGAGGAGTATGAGGAACGTGGTATCTTGGACAACCAATCACTTGCTGAGGTACCATTGCCTACCTTTAGTACTCTCCATCAGAAGTCGGCAAGAGGCAAAAGGTTTGACCGCCCGAATCACCTTTGGAACAGCATAGAAAACACTCTCCCAAGGTGTCCAGTCAACGCTGGCAACCGTCAACTCGGATAAGAAATTCCTCAGGAGGACAATCTGGTAGGCCCCACTTTTTAGCCCCAACAACATCTCTCTACCATCTCAAGTCTCGAGGAAACGAAGGCACAGGAGCCATGCCATCCTCATCCTTACCCGACTCGTCGGCAGGGGTAGGAGCCAACATCTTCAGGTACTAAAAGCTCCAGAGCTGCATAAAAAAAGTGAAAATTAGAAAACAGAAGCGATGAAGGGCCAAAAGAAAGGGAAAAGTCACAAAACATACCTCCCAAGCTCGCCAGAACCCGCCGGTCGATTTAATGCCCCCATGAGAAACTTCACCCATATGCTTATAAAGATGAGCCAAGGCGGCACCACCCCAGTCATAAGAAGGAATCTCATTGACAATCGCCAAGCAAGAAAGGAGCCTCAAGCTCACTCGGTCATTCCGTGTTGCAAAGATTGAACAACCAAGGACATACAGAAGGAATGCCCTCAATAGTTGACGGTTATTCAGGTTGTGCCTCCCTTTTCCGTAAGCCCGATAAAGCCAGCTGCAAGTAAACTGATGCCCCTCTAGATTAGAAGGAACAACCCTGATCATTATCTCAATAGCTTCAAGTTCAATCTCATAAAAATAATCCAAGATCAGGTGCTTCCCGCCAACTCTCAAGTCGGTAATCATGGAAAAGTCAAAGGGCGTCATCGTCATATCATCAAATGGCAGATGAAAAGTATTTTTTGTGTCCTACCATCTCTCAGTAAGAGCATAAAAGTGTGCCAGGTCATTGGTACTCTTTGAAACCAAGCGGACAAAGCTGCCAAACCCCTCCTCGTCAACCATTTGTTTAACAACATGCGAAAGTTGAGTATACCATAGGAAAGCATGGGCAAGACTACTGTGGCCCTTTAAGGTCACCTCCGACACCTGTACACATCAAAAATAGCAAAAACAAGCACAAAGTCACTATTCATGACCTGAGGTCCAACTTCACAAAATCAACAAATAAGCACAAAATGAGCCTCCAACAATCTCTAGGTGCACACTACAGTTCACAAAACTAGCATAATGCACAATAATAGTCCTAAACTACTGAAAGTTTTACGTACCTGACTCGCTAGAGCCACGGCCAAAAGATGACATTGAGGATCGCATAAAATCAACTCCGAGGGTTGGCTCTTGACCCTTACCTGTTCCTTGGCCTTATTAGAGAGCTTACTCGAGCTTGAAGCCATGGATGTGCAAAGAAGATATAAGTTGGAACTAGACTTTCTTCTTAAAATTTGGAGAAAAATAAAACACTAATCAAAATTCTGATCATGGGAAGAGATTACTCACCTGAGTGTGCACAAGCTATTTTTTGACGGATTTTAGCTCCAAAAACACCCAAGAATGACCAAGAATGGACCCAAAATAATCAAGAACTCGAGATATACAAAAGTGGAGTTTGGCCACCCAGTGCCGCTGCAGCACTGGAAAACTACCATCGCAGTATTGGCCCAGTATCTTCACAGTATTGCTCTCTGCGGGCCCTGCTTCACTCCGTCTTAGCCCGTTTTGACTCATTTTGGTCATTTTTAGCCTATTTCTGACCCCGATAAGCCCCAGTGGCCCATTTCAGTCAAGATTTATGTGGTTTTACCCCCAGCAGTCCAAAAGTCATCAAGGCTATCCCCAGAAGGCAAAAATTGAAAAGATCGGCTCCCGAGGGTCCGGATCTGTTTTTTCAGATCAACCGTCACAAGATTTGACCAACTGTGAGAGTTTTAGTAACAAATTCTGGTTCTTGGTCAAAATACGAAGAAAATAGTTAAGAGATATTCTCAGTGAGTCCAGCTAACAAAATCAGCTCTCGAAGGCCCTAACCGGTTCTTTTGGATTGAGCATTGTGAAATTTGATCAACCGTGAAAGATTCAGAGATGGGTCCTACTTCTTGGTCAGCAAGATTCGATCAACTATGAGAGATTCAGAGATGGTCTTGATTCTCGATTGATAGTTAAGAGAGACTCTTAGAGAGTCCCCTGTTATCCATAATAGACAAAATTAGATCCCAAAGGCCCTGACTGGCTCTTTTGGATTGAGCATCGCAAAATTTGATCAACATGAGAGTTCAAGAGAAGAATCCTAGTTCTTGGTCAGCAAGATTTGATCAACCATAAGAGATTCAGAGATGGGTCCTGGTTCTCGGTCGACAACTAAAGGAGATTCCCAGAAAGTCTCCTATCATCCCCAATAGAAGAGAACATGGAGCATTAGCTTTTAAAAACCAGAACCAGCTTCCCAAATTGGACAAGGATCGATCAATGATCAAAATATCATCAAATCCCGGCTCCCAGGTCAAGCATTGCCTAGTTGCGGCCAGACTACTCTTATGATGTCCAAGACTCTGCGTTTGTCAGTTATCGTCATCACTTGTCAATTGTTGTGAGCTTCCTCATTTACCAATCGCCGTGAGCTCCCTCACTTATCAACTACCATGTGCTTCCGCACCTGTCAGCCATCATAAAATTCCTCACTTATTTTGAGCATCCTCACTTTGATTATCATAAATTTCCCAAACTGTCAGTTATAGTAAGCTCCCTCACTTGTCGGTTATCTTTAGTTGTCATCCTCTACGACACCACATCTGATTCTATTCGTCCACAAAATACACTTCCCAAAGTTTGAGAAGTTTGCTCCAAGGCCCAGAGTCTTCAACACTTTGATATCTTTATCAAGATCAACCGCTACATTAGAGTCGATAAACACTGGCATAACCCGAGCCCACTCAGCGTGGCATACCCCGCAGCACCGGCTCATATAAGGGTTGGAACACTAGACATGATAGGGCTTGTGACACAAGTTATATCATGCCCATGCATTGTGTATCATGCTCATAGCATAGCATCCGCTTGTCTTATTGTGCATGTGTAGTTTATTCCTTTGTGCCCCAAACTACGTCCTAGCCTGATTCCCCCGGGGATACGTAGGCAGCTCACGCGAAGTGCGACTAGCACTAGCCTTAACATCATGTTTCATCATTGCAACTCTTTTTTCCTAAATCTATAGCCTCCAAAAGACATGTCTCTTTAAAGCTTTAGCACTCGCTTGCGACATGCGTTGCCTCGCAAGTTCATGCTAAAGAGGTGCAATCTGTAGACACCCCATTTTGTCGGCTATCAGATTTAGGAGACCCATAGCTTGGTTGTTCACAGTGATCGAAAGGACTCAAAAGGGACTCCTGGAAGTTAGTTCCATCTCTAAAAATGCTCAAAAAGTGGTATAAATGACCAAAATGCCCTCGAAGGCCCAAACACTCCCAGATTTGGACCGAAAGTTCTAGAAACCTGCTATGTCTTAAGAAAAGTAATAAAATAAGTTTTGAAGCAAAGGTAGAAGAAATCGTCAGCTCCCAGAGACCACCGAAAGTCCCAAAAGTTCCCAGAAAGTCCACATTGACCAATTTGATCCAAGTTTGACCAGGGTTTGACTGAAGTCATCCAAATTCTCCAGAAAGTTTTGAGATCATTCCAGATCATGTGAAAAGTACTAAAATTAGTTTTAAAAGAAAATTAGACAAAAAGTCAGCTCTTGGGAGCTCCTAGAGGTTCCTAGAACTTCCTAGAGATTGCAAGTTTGAGCGATTTGACTTACAAGTTGACTTTAAAACTGGAGCGCCATATCATTTTTCAAATATTTTCATGGATACTAAAGGTTGATAGCTTTCCAACGGTATAGCACATTTAATTTCTGGATTTGAAACGAATTTATTATGAATTTTTTAAGGTGAAAAAGACTATCAAATTGGGTTGTATCGCGAGTACTACAAAACTTTTCAAAGTGACGTGACTCCAAACTATTTTTTTTTATGAAAATTAGACTCCATTACCTTTCCAATGGTATATCACAATCTCAGCTTGGAGTTTGTATGCATTTTCAGTGAATTTTGGACAAAATAGGGCCTTTGCGCGAATATCGGAACCTTTGGGGGCCTAAACAGTATTATCTGGACGTCGGAGGAGCAGTGTCTCCGCGACACTGGCCACTTCCATTGCGGCACAGGTCCAGTGCCGCCACGGCACTCTCCCCCAAAACAGTCCATTTTAGTAATTTAAAGACAATTAACAAATTGAAGTGTCGTGTAAACAATAGTGTCAACTAGTTAATGTAAGTTAGAACAAGGAAAGCTACATTAGATCATTCTGTCACTGCCTCATTATGCGCTCTCCCCTATGCTTTTTGGGCTATGGGGAGAGCTCTATGAGTTCGTTCCCTCATTCCTACTTTCAGAGAACAAATGAGTTAAGATAAGTCCTATAAAAAGTAAAAAGGGTTAGTTAACGCTCGGGTCCCATATAAAGGGCCCCTTCGCTGACCTTAAGGATTGTCCTAACTTCTTGTTACCAGCAGCTTCAATAAGAAAAGAAAAACATCTTCTAAAAACCAGTCTTTTCGACCGGCTTGCTTTAACTCCGAAGGGGGTCCAATTTGATTAATTGAAAACCAAAACGATGTAGTTTCTTATTCACAGATGTTTGGGACCAATGAGAGTACTCTTTAAATCCCAAAAACCACCCCCAAATCGGCCTTTATAAACCTCCCTTGACTTCTAATTGGGGGGGGGGGGTGGTTTGCAAATACAGAGTTTAGAGAAAGTTGTAGAGAGAAAGTTGTAGAGATAAGGTTAGGATAGTTAAAGTGAGCTTCCTCCTTTTGATTTTAAACAATAAAGTGAGTTCTCAACCTTGTTTTTACTTCATTACTCCTCTTTATTTCTGTGGCCGGCACTTTTGTTTGTTTTGAGATTGTTTTGAAATGAAAAGGAAAAGGTCTGTTGAAAATAGATACAGAGTCGCCACTTGGTCTTTAAGGAACCAAGAAACCTAATTTTGACTCACCTAAACGGATAAAGGGAACCGGCCTTTCATAACCAAAGAACATGGCTCGGGATTTTGGTACGAGAGACGACGGAGCCTTTGTCACGACTAAAACACCTTCAACTCCCCCATTTTTTGACGGGCCTCAATTAGCATCCAAATAATCATCTTATACTATGTATGGTTTGACAATTAATACTATGATAGTATATTACATCACATAAGAATTTTGAAATGGAAGATCAAAGGATAAGATATCATTCATAAGATCTTAGCCAAATATCATACAATGCAAAAGTGAAAGATCACACAAATAAACCTAGGAAAAATTGTCTAATCACATATCAAGTAATCAAGTTTTCCTAATCTAGAAGAAGGGACATGAATTGTTCTCGAAACAACTAATCAAAGATATCAAAATATGCTTAGCAAGCTAGTATGATGCATGTTAATCTTTGATGAAAGAAGATTTCTCAATCCCTGGGATAGATGAGAAAGGAAGATTAGATCGAGGGAAAGCATGGACGTGTGATCAAGTTCAATCCTTATAATCTTCTTAGATTGGGAGTCACAAAAATCCCAAATCTTGCATAGATGCAATGTAAGATCCTAAAATGTGCAAAGGTTGTGGTGGTTTGCGTACATGGACTTTCTAAAGTGACTTAAAAAACTACAACATGAATGAATGTATAGAGAAAATCATCATGGGACATGTCCAAATGTAGTGTGGACTACTTCCTTAGATATGAATAAATTTGGAGTGCATGTAAGCATCAAATCAAAGGATGGAAGTAAAAGTATACTTGCTGTGAATAGTGGACAGAACAGTGACATGATCTTGTGGAAAATGAAAAGTAGGGTTAGGAATGTTTTCAAAGCATGATTTTTCATGGAGATCATCCTTATTGTGTCTAGAACACAAATCAAAAATCCAATCCTCAATAATTATTACAGACTGAGAGAAATCATATCAACAATAGAGGTTACTCAGAAACAGAGTTCGTACCGTCGACTGAAATGTTGAAAAATCTTAGAAAATGAAAACAAAGGGTCTAGAGGTCCATAAGGCCCCACCGATGATGGTTACGCCAGAGAGGATTATCCTTATGCCAGTTGAAGACTGAAGATGTTATAGTTATATTTTATTTCGATTGTTCTGTTAAACCTTTAGTTAACGGGTACTTGGGCATTTGTTGTCTTCAGACCTGTTGTGATCCTGTGGACCATACTCTGATATTTTGTAATAGTTAGCACTGTGTTTTATTCTCAGTTGTTCACTGTTGCTCTTCTTTTGGACTAGTACTGCGTGGTGTGGATTATTAGTGACTTTCACCTATCATTCCTTATGGACCCAAAAAGGAAATTTATTTTTCTCTATTTTTACCGTTCCGGGGCGTGACACAAGCAAACATATGACATGAATGAAAAGTAAGTATAAAATTTCATCAATCAAATTTCCAGATTCAGCAACCTCTAATGAATCCTATCAAAAGTGGTCTTAAACATGAGCTGGGTTAAAATCCTTTTACAGAAAGTTAGATACTTGTCTTAGGGAACTTCTCCAAAAAGTAGAACCTCTTTACCATTTTTGAAGTAAGAGAAATAAGAGTTTTGGGAACAGTGGATCAGGACTGTCCACTGTTCTTGTAAAAATCATAATTAATTCTACAAAAATCATGTGAAGTTCTATTTGGTGTCAAAAAAAAGCTATTTCACTATAGTTTCCGACAAAAATAATCCCATGTACATGTCATGATCATAAGTTTTCTGAAAAAGTGTTTTAAATAGACTCTGTTATTCTGGAAATTTAGTATCATTTGACAAAAGAATACAAAACAAAATAGAAGCATAATAGAAATTCGTGAAGCATGTTAACCAAGTAGATCTAAGCTTTTGATCTCTCATCCAATTATCCTAGATGATTTCTAAACCAAGTTTTATTCATCAATTGTTGTTGAGTGATCAAGGTATGACCATTTTGTATACGTAATCATAATTGTAGTTAAACTTAGAAAATTCCAGAATAGTAGTATCAAATTCAAAAGCTTAGAAAGTGATCCTAACTCGATCGTATGCTCACGATTTTACATCGGCATATAGATACATGAGTTAGGAATCATTCCCAAAAAGTGGAACATCGATAACTATTATCAATTTTCTGAAATTCAAGCACAAAGAGACTATGTTCAAATCTGTCAACCGATTTCTCAACAATTTCTAAAAATGGCATATGAATCCTAGAAGTTCTCAAAACGGACCGGATGAAAGCTAACTCATCAAAGTTTACCCAGAAAATTTGAAATCCATCAAACTATGGGTTTTGATGGACCAAATCTCGTGGAAAAAACTAATCTGTTTTGCTGAATTTTCATCTAGTTCATTTTAAAGTGTGAGGAAAACATCTTAGGTGTTGATTGAAGCTTATTAGAGAGAACAAATTCATAGATCTACTTGACTATCATGATTTCTAATCAATTTAGCCCTCAAGTTCTATGAAAAACTTTAGATCGTGGATCAAAGGGACTTACAAATATCCTATTGGAGATGAATTTCAATAGGAATTCTAGGTAATAGAAATAATCAAGAGATGGGTATGAACATAGGAATCCTCCCTCTCATAGATCAAACTTCTAAACCATCATAGAATTCAAAATAGATATATAGATATAATCATGTATGCATGGATCTAAACTAAAATTGAAGAATGAAATCAAAATTGAAAATCAAAGTGAAAAACAATCTCTAATTATGAATTATTAATGAAAATCAAAAGAGATTTGGATCTAGCTATGTGAGTGTGTGAAGAACAAGAGATGAAGAAGATGAGTGTTCTACAAATAAAATAAAACTAAGCTAGATCCAAATCTTATAGATATATATATAATAGGAATTAGAGAAAAATTAGTGTTTACCTCTTGGAGGATTCTCAATTAAATAACCAAAGTTGAATTGAAGATCTTCTTCTTCAAGTGTTCTTCAAGTGTTCTTAAAGCACTCATCCATGGAAGTTGAGGGAGGCAATTGATGTTCAAATCATGATCTAATTACCTTAAGATTAGTTTTCTAAACTTTAATTCATAATTCTCTCTCTAGAATTCTCTCTTAATTGAAAGTATTTTGCAAGTATATTCACTTGTGTACTCTCTTGTGTATGCTTGTATGTACTTGTGTGTCTATATATCCTCTTGTGTATCTTTTGTGTGTCCAAGATCTTCCAAGATGATCTCACATGAGATGCATGAGATCTTATATAGAGTTTTGAAGACTTAGCTCTTAAGTTACAGGGTTCAAATAGGATTTTCAGAGAGCAGAAAAGGGTTAAAATGGCCATTTCAGCGTCTAAACGCAATTTCCAGGCAATTTTCTCGCAGTGGGAGCCTTCTAGAAGGGTCTGGAACCAGAAAAATCTAATGGAAAACACTCCTCATAGGTGGCAGTTATGGTGGGACCCGCCACCCCCATACCCAAAACCACCACCTGCTTTTTGGGTCTCTCTAGTTACCTACAAGCTCTGTTTAAAAAATTACGCGCACTATTTTTCCAGATTTTTGTAAAAATGCTTTTTAGTGTCTGAAATCATCCATTTATGTACCGTTGGAAAGCTGTTAGGTTGAATTTCAGTATAAAAATATTCCAAGAGGTTTTGAAATGAGAATTAAAGTCCAATTGAAGCTCGAAAGTCCTCCGGAACTTTCGTCGTCTTTCTGAAATCAAACGACATCTTTTTCAAAATTGCTTTCAAATGTGCATCAATTTTGAACTTTTCTTTAAAATTGAATCTCTGGATACCTAGAATACTGCATTTAGAACACTTAATGTTCATATAGCCCTGAGTGAATATGAATTCTGAGAGGTAATTTTGACAAAATCGGGATTTATGCATGAAAAAGGGCTTTTCTGAGCTTGAAGTCGCTTTCCAAAGTTTGATCTTTCGATTATGTGGAATCCAGTACCTTCCATGGGGTACTTTTCATCATCGAATCCTCTAAGACGTTGTCCACCCTAAATCCTATCAGTGTAGTCAAAATTGGGTGTCTACATACACCAAGAAGGAAGATCAAAAGATATCATCAGGGACTAGTTCCACATATCCGTCATATGACTATAGGACATTTAGATCAATCTTTCGAAGCTTTGGTAGAAATGGCAACGAAAATGGAAGACAACACTCAGATTAGTGAAGGGCAATGATCTAATCTAACATTTCCAGAGTACAATCAGTTTCTCCTAACGGATCAGAGAGGAAGGGACAGTCAGGTTGTGTTGGTAGCTAACCAAGTTCAACAAGGAAACATAGAGAGAAGTTACATGGGCAACCACAAAAAGCGCAAAAGATTAGGGAACGACAAGAAAGAGTCAAAACCAGTGGCGACTCCAACACAGCACAGAGAACGAGATATCTGCTACAATTATGGAGTACCAGGACACCATTCCTAAGAACACAGAGCGTTAAGGAAATCTAATGGACGAGGATTACAATGCTTCAATTGCGGTAAAGTTGGTCATGTCCGTAAGTTTTGTCCAGAACTAGAGATGCAACACAATGCTCCATTGCAACAAGTATCACGAGGGCAGACTCGTTGAACAAGTAATTGGTCTTGACTGAGACAAGGATGATAGACAGAAGGTACAACCCTCATCACCTACATTTTGTATTACCTTATGATCCCGATATGCAGGAAGTTTGGCATTTGTTTGATTGATTGTAAGAGGATTAGCCTACACCGTAATTTATGGATACCTGAATAATTTGTTTGACACTGATCGATAGTAGTTATCCAAGTATAGATATAACATCAATTGTATCCCATATGACTTCTTTGCATCCCCATAAGACATCAATTGCATACATGTATGACATCATTAGCCTCCCTACATAAAGACTACACCAATCGTTGGTAAGTTGGATAAAGACTAGAGATGAGGAATCTCAATTTCCTTGAGACGCATCCTTGACATGAGACGATGAACTAGAAGATTGCGAGTATGTGAGAGAGGATACTAGTGACGCAGAGACGACACCAGAATTACAACGAGTACCACGAAATATTGCTTTTTGACACCTACTGCTTTTTGCTTTCATCCAGACAAGATGTTATACAGTAGGTCAACTCACGATATTAGTGTATAGCCCTGCCTAACCTATTAAGTTGGTATGCAGAAATAGAATGAGTGTTCATGTAATACCCTATATCTTTGTAGTATATTATGTGATGAAGACCCTGTATGCTTCTTTTAATACTTGTTTGAGCCTGGCCTTATGATGAGAGCTGATATTAGCTTAATATTAGCTCGATAAGGAGTAAAAATTGACTGGATATAACCTCATTTCTCTAGTTTTGCCTGCAATTGTGTTTAATTTGCTTCTTTACACAATGATATGTTTTTCGTGGTATGTTGTTGTGTTTGGCTTTGTAAGTGCAGGTTCTGAAGCTAAAGGGAATTACAAGTTGAAAGGAATAACTCAAGAAACAAATTGATGAAGTCTTGATACCAATCGATTGACATAGTGTCAATCGATTGACATGTTTTCCTTACCAATCGATTGAACTATTTGTCAATCGATTGACATCTTTTTCAATCGATTGACATATTTGTCAATCGATTGACTTAAACTGGAAACAGCTTGTTTTAATGGCGCAGGATCTCAGCAATCAGGCGACGACCAGCCGTTATGGAATGAACCTGGACGCTTCTAGCTCATTTTTCTGACATTATATATAGAGGAGAATTGAGAGGGCAGGGGGTTGGCTTATTTTTGTATTGTTTTTGTAGGGATTCACCATTGAGTTTGGTTTCGGATAAGAATTCCAGTGGATAAATTCGTATTCTGTTTTTCAATCTCTAATTCAGGTTTCAATTCTTGTTTTTAGTTGCTTAGGAATTGTGATTGTTATACATGTTATAGTTAGAGTTTGATTTAAGCAATTTTAATTTAACATTTTAATCCATGGCTATGCTTGATCCTGTCTTTCGGTTTATTCATGTTTATGCAGTCTTAATTATGCGTGAGTAGAACTCTGGTTGGGAATAATGTGAAGAAGCATTGTTCCCAGCCCTCTGCCATGATTCTGTGAAAGAGTCAATGCCAATCGATTGGATACAGTATCCAATCGATTGACATTGACTCCAAGTCAATCGATTGATATACTTGTCAATCGATTGAAAGCCATTCCATGTCAATCGATTGACATTAAGTCAATCGATTGATATGATTATGACTTGGGTTTACTCCTTTCTGTATTTCAGTAACTTTTGTTTCAGAAACTAGGTCCAAATTGATCTTTCAAGTTCAAATTGTAATCTGATTTTGGAATAAAGGCTCTTTCGATTAGTTAAATCTATGAACACTCATAACCAACACTTCGAATATTCTATACTCAATTTGTTAGTCATTGTTCATGGGTTTAATTAACTACTTATTTCCGTTCTTCATAAATAAGTTAGGTAAACAAACCACTAAATATGCAAGATACACATACCTAGTGTCTAGAATGCTTAACTTAATCATTTCGAAATAAGGAATACTCTAAGGATAAAACCCCAACTGTTCATTCTTGTTAAAATCATGGTAGTGGCTGGTACTTTGTGGATTCACATGTTCCCAACTCTTTTTCATATTTGATTTTTATCACAATTTTTAATCTTATCTAATTAAGTCTTTGCTTCACTTTAAATTGTTTCTTCTTTTTTTTTAGGACTGTTAGAACCCCCTACTACAAGAAATCATCTTTTGCTTTATTTTAGGATTCAATCTAGATTCTTCCGCCTTTACATTCCGTCCTTTGGGATTCGACCCGGTCTTACCGGTTTTTAACGCGACGCGACCGTCTACACTTGGACGTACTCTTTAGAGAACACATTTCAAGTCGTGTCAAGTTTTTGGCGCCGTTGCCGGGGACGGTAACAAAGGCCAGGAATTTTGATTTGATCCAATCTTTTCTTATCCCATTTCTATCTTTCTTTTTCTTTTTCATTTCTTCAGAACACAAGCCGTATTGTTGTGTCCTTCTATGTCCTTGGATTCCACTGAAGCCTTCATCGCAAATCTTTTTGAAGATCCAATCCATAGTGCTGATAATCCCATTTTCACCCCATCCACTTCTAACTCAATGTCTGATACGGAGAGCCAACAAGGAGAGAATAGGCATGACCTCATTGATGAAGGTCAGCGACCTTTACGAGAACTCTTGGCCCCTGATCGAACAGCCACACCTTCTTGTATCCGCATCCCCCCACACACAGGCACATTCCATTTTCGTAATGGAATGATTCAACTGTTACCCACATTTCACGGGATGGATAAAGAGAAGGCGTACTTGCACATTCGAGATTTCGAAGATGTTTGTGGCACTTTCACAGATCAGACTTGCCCAAGTGATATAATCCGATTAAAGCTTTTTCCCTTCACCTTGAAGGACAAAGCGAAGTCATGGTTATTGTCACTTAAACCGAATTCGATTTCGACTTGGGCAGCAATTCATGAAGACTTTCTTAAAAAGTTCTTCCCTAATCGGTTAACAACTGACATCTTGAGACAAATCAAGATGTATAATCAAAAAGAGGAAGAAACTTTTGCTGAGGCATGGGAGCGTTTCAAGGATTTGTTACTGCTCTGCCCGCATCATGGTTTTGAGAAGTGGCGAACAATAAGCTTCTTCTTTGATGGCTTAAGTCCAAAATCAAAGAAGCTCGTAGAAACTACGAGTGACGGTGAGTTTATGAGCAAGAATGCCGAACAAGCAGAGGCTCATTTCGAATGGTTAGCCGAACACGCACCGGAATGGGAAACTCAAGTGACGAGAACTCAGCCCAGTTCAAGTTCAAGTAAAAAGAGTATTTATCAGCTGAAGGCGGAAGATGGCTTATTGGAGAAATACGAGCAACTAGCTCGTAAATTGGAAGTTTTGGAAGCAAAGAAGGACTCGGTAATACAATTTGCATCTGAAGAATCCTGTTCGAGTTGTCTACAGATGGGCATACCTCTCAACATTGCCAAATATACCCTGTTTACCAAGAACAGAGTTCAGTGGAGGTACATGCTGTAAATGCCCCTAACCGTTTCAACCCCAATGATAGGTGGAGTCACCCTGGTTTCGATCATAGAAACAGTGCTGCTGCAGCAAACCCATCTCAACAGTGGCAGCCAAATAAAGGAAACCAGTACCGACCTCAGAACCAAGGGTACCACCAGAGTTACCAACCTCCTCCTACTTATCAACAAAGTCAAGGGTATCACCAGAACCAATATCAAAATCATTCACCTCAATCCAACTACAATCAGGGAAGCAACAACCAACTCTCACCAAACACTTATGTGCCACCCCATAAGAAGGCACAAGAGGACCCTAATACACTCATGATGCAGCAGATGATGCAGCTAATGAGTAAACTCAATACAAGTGTAGAGAGGTTAGCTGCCCAACAAGGGGATCGAGAACGAACTATGTTCCCTGCACAGCCAGAGCAAAATCCTAAAGGCCAACACTCGGGTACAGGACCCTCGGGATCTGGACCACATGAGGAGGCCAAGGCGGTAACTGTGTTGAGGAGTGGAAAAGAAATTGAGAAAGTCTCTTTGCCCTCACAACCTGTAGTTAGTGATGAAGAAGAGGCAGAGAATGAAGAAGAATTGGTGGAAGAAGGAAAAGAGGGCGAAACAGTTGAGCCCAAAATAACAATTCCTGAGGATAATGAAATAAAGAGAAGACCTGGAAAAGAACCTCTCATCGAGGAGGCACCCAAATGTCCTTTTCCGGCACCATATCCTCAGAGGTTGAAGAAACCTCAACAAGAAACGAAAAGTCAGGAGTTTCTGGAGTTATTCAAGCAGGTAAAGATCAATCTCCCACTCCTAGACGCAATTAAACAAGTGCCTTCCTACGCCAAGTTCCTTAAAGACTTGTGCACTGTAAAGAGGAAGCAAAGTGTTAAGAAGAGTGCTTACTTGGCATGCCAGGCAAGTGCGATCGTAAAACACGATTTGCCTCCTAAATACAAGGATCCAGGCACACCAACAGTTTCTTGTATAATCGGTCAGAAGAAAGTGAACAATGCGTTACTCGATTTAGGATCGAGTGTTAATCTCTTACCTTACACTGTTTATCAACAGTTAGGGTTAGGAGAACTTAAGCCCACTCGCATTACCCTTCAACTGGCAGATCGATCAATCAAATACCCGCGAGGAGTTTTAGAAGACGTTCTGGTCCAGATTGACACTTTTGTCTTCCCTGTGGACTTCGTTATCCTAGACACCGAACCAGTACACAATGCTAAATCTCAGATTCCGGTGATCTTTGGACGTCCTTTCCTTGCGACAATTGATGCGACGATCAAAGTAAGGAGTGGAGTTATGACCGTTGTTTTTGGGAATATGACATTAAATATCAAGATCTTTTCAAATCCAAAAATTGAAGATTTTGATGATGAGGAAGAGGAGGTGAATTGGGTAGAAGCAGTAATTCAAGATTGCTTTGATTCAACTGCTCACTCTGATCCTGTGGAGTCCGTTATGACTAACTCATGTTACGAATTGGAAAGATACACTCCACAAGATGAAAGAATGAGTCAGATTTGTTCTATCTTGGAGATTACTGAAGAGGAAGTTGCAAGAACAATGTGGACGGCTCAATATGAGCAGCTACCGCCAAAGACCAAGTTGGCTGTGCCGTCAAACTTGCAATTTCCAGAGTTAGAACTGAAAGAGCTCCCAAAAGAATTGAAATATGTATTCCTGGGAGAAGAGAAGACCTTTCCTGTAATAATTTCATCTGTTTTAAATCACGAACAGGAAGGCAAACTGATACAGTTGCTTAAGCAACACAGGAGTGCGTTAGGATGGATCGTTGCTGATTTAAGAGGAATTAGTCCATCTATATGCACCCACAGGATTTACCTTGAGGAAGATGCCAAACCTTGTCGTCAAATGCAAAGGCGTCTTAACCCAAACATGCAAGAGGTGGTGAAGAAGGAAGTTTTGAAGTTGCTGGATGTTGGGGTTATTTATCCAATTTCGGATAGTCCTTAGGTAAGCCCAACTCAAGTAGTGCCGAAGAAAGCTGGCATTACAGTGGTAGAAAATAAAGCAGGAGAATTGGTACCCACACGTGTAACCACGAGCTGGCGCATGTGTATTGACTATCGAAGGTTGAATGCGGTTACTCGGAAAGATCATTTTCCATTGCCCTTTATGGATCAAATGCTCGAAAGGGTAGCGGGTCACCAATTCTATTGTTTCCTGGATGGTTATAGTGGTTATAACCAAATAGAAATTGATCCTGCTGATCAAGAGAAAACCACTTTTACCTGCCCGTTTGGAACATTCGCATATCGCCGGATGCCGTTCGGATTGTGCAACGCACCTGCTACTTTTCAGCGGTGCATGCTGAGCATCTTCAGCGATATGGTAGAGAAGATTATGGAGGTTTTTATGGACGATTTCTCTGTATTTGGAAGCAGCTTTGATGATTGCTTGGAAAACCTCCAGAAAGTTTTGAAAAGATGTGAGGAAAAGAATTTGGTCCTCAACTGGGAGAAATGTCACTTTATGGTGACAAAAGGGATTGTCTTGGGACATATCGTGTCTGCTGAGGGAATACAAGTAGACAAAGCAAAGATCGATATAATTTCCAATCTTCCTGTCCCCACTACAGTGAAAGAAATACGATCGTTTTTAGGTCACGCTGGTTTCTACCGGAGGTTTATTAAGGATTTTAGTGCTGTATCCAGACCACTATGTCAACTCCTTGTTAAAGATCAACCATTTGAGTGGAACAGCAAGTGTCAGGAATCCTTTGATAAACTCAAGCATCACCTCACAACAGCTCCGATAATGCAATCTCCGGATTGGAGTCTTCCTTTTGAGCTGATGTGTGATGCGAGTGACACAGCGATTGGAGCTGTTTTAGGGCAAAGGAAAGACAAAAAGCCTACTGTGATCTACTACGCTAGCAGAACCCTTGATGGAGCTCAACGGAATTATTCTACTACTGAAAAGGAGTTGCTAGCAATTGTTTTTGCATTGGAGAAATTCAGGCAATATTTAATTGGCTCGCAGATCATTTGCTTCACCGATCATGCTGCATTGAAGTATCTGCTATCCAAAAAGGATACAAAACAGCGATTGATACGCTGGATTCTTCTGCTCCAAGAATTTGATTTGGTTATCAAAGATAAAAAGGGAGTGGAGAATGTTGTAGCCGATCACCTCTCACGATTGACATTTGAAGACAATTCTTCACAATCAATTCCGATCAGTGAATCTTTCCCAGATGAGCAACTTTTTGCAGCAACTAGCTTGCCCTGGTATGCTGACATTGTCAATTACCTGGCAACAGGGGAGACCCCATCCCATTGGTCCACCCCTGACAGAAAAAGGTTTCTGTCCATCGCCAGATGGTTTAACTTTGATGATCCGTACTTGTTTAAGTACTGTGCGGATCAAGTAATTAGGCGATGTGTCCCTGAAGAAGATATCTCTCATATTTTAGCTTCCTGCCACTCAGAGGCATGTGGTGGCCATTTCTCAGCCCAAAAAACTGCTCAAAAAGTGTTTAGTAGTGGTTTCTATTGGCCGACAGTTTTCAAAGACTGTTATGCATTTTGTAGAGCATGTGCAAGATGCCAAATGCTAGGAAGTTTGTCAAAGAGAAATGAAATGCCGATGACCCCGATCATTACCATTGAAATCTTCGATTGCTGGGGCATCAATTTCATGGGACCATTCCCGCCATCATCACATTACGAATATATTCTTCTGGCGGTCTAATATGTGTCCAAGTGGGTTGAGGCCGTTCCGACAAGGAGAAATGATCACAGAACAGTGATCTCATTCTTAAAAGAGAATATTTTGTCAAGATTCGGAACACCAAAGGCCATGATTAGTGATCGTGGAACCCATTTCTGCAATAAGCCTTTTGCGGCATTGATGAAAAAATATGGGGTTAACCATAAGATTGCTTTATCATATCACCCACAATCAAATGGTCAGGCAGAGTTAGCCAACAGGGAGATCAAACATATCCTGGAAAAGACTGTTAACATCAATAGAAAGGATTGGTCGTCACGTTTAACTGATGCTTTGTGGGCGTACAGGACAGCGTATAAGACGAATCTTGGGATGTCTCCCTACAGGCTAATTTATGGAAAAGCTTGTCATTTGCCTGTGGAATTGGAGCATAAGGCATACTGGGCCACTAGATTGCTAAATTTTGACATTCATGAAAGTGGTACACTGAGGAAACTACAACTCAATGAGTTGGAAGAGATCAGGAATGATGCTTATGATCGTGCTCGAACTTATAAGTCAAAATTAAAAGCTAAGCATGATCAATCGATCCTGAGAAAGAAGCTTGAACCGGGACAGAAAGTTTTACTTTACGATTCTAAGCTTCATCTTTTCCCCGGAAAGCTGAGGTCGAGGTCGAGGTGGATAGGACCTTTCATTGTCAAGGAAGTGTTTCCACACGGAGCAGTGGAAATCGTTAATTCCAAGAATGGTAATGCTTTCAAAGTCAATGGGCAACGTTTAAAACCATTTTTGGAGAAGTTCGAACCAGAATCAGAGACCATCCAATTGGATGATCCTGATTATTCTTCTTGAAAAATCTTGAGAACCTTGTGTTGTTGTATAGTAGCTTTTTTTTCTTGTGTGCTTCTTTATGTTCTTTTTCCTCTTATTCTAATTCTGTCTTTTTGATTGGCTATAGGATGAATCCATTGCACTTCCTGCCACATTTGCTCTACCATGGGGTCCGTTCTCCAGGAACCCCAGAACCGAGGGAGCAAGAAAGGCCAATTTTCACTCCACTATCCGGCTCATGCCCAGATTCCCCTAATGCAGAAATCACCAATATGAATACCTGGGATTTGCTATGCGCTGTTCGAGAGATTCTGGATGATCTTCAGTTGAACTCGGATGGAGAAGTTGTGGAGTACTCTGTGGATTATGCTGCGGGAGAAGACCTTTCTTCCCCAGAATCTGAGCAGAATTGATAATTCCTATGGCAAATGAATAAAGACAGAACTTTGTTTCTTGTTTTCTTTGTGTTTGTTTGTTTCCCAACCAAGATCTTGTACTCTTTGGATGATAATAATCCATTTCGAACTGTGAATTGATGATGTTTGGAATAAATTCTTCCTATTTGTTTGATTGATGAGTCCAATGCTTGTTTGAATGATCAAAAGTCTTGTTTCTGTCTTACAAATGCATTCTTAAACTGTTGGGGGTGATCACATGAGGATAATTTGGGTTCCCATGAGTTTCTTATTCAATCGATTGATATTAATGTCAATCGATTGGTATAAACGGTTTTCAATCGATTGACAATTTTATCAATCGATTGACTTGATTTGTGTTCAATCGATTGACATATATTGTCAATCGATTGAAACTCCCTCCAGGCGTATTGTATACTCTTCTCCCTCTCCCTCATTTCAATTCAAATCCTGAGAGAGAGAGGGAGGAGGCGATTTCCAGAGAAGTGTGCCGTAAACCCCTCCCCATACTTTCATCATCATCCTCATTCATCATCATCCCTCACCATCTACATCTCCATCATCTTCATCTTCATCACCACCGCCGCGGCCACTGTCCTCGCATGGATAGAAGGTGAAGGGAAAGGAAAGGGATTCGGGCCTCATTTCATCACCATCATCTTATTCAGCATCATTAATCTCGTTGTAATCTTTTTTGGGGTCAAACTTTCTGCTGTGATTCCAATTGAGGTAACCCCCGAACCCATTTCACTTTCTCCCCTTTTTCATTGATCAAATCAATTGAGGGAGTCCCTCATGGTCTTAAGACCATTAATTTAATCAAAGGGGGACGTGAGACCTTGTTGTGGGCAGCCCCCTGTGATCGCTGATGTCAATCGATTGACATCAGGGTTCAATCGATTGGAACTTAACTTCAATCGATTGACAACTTATGTCAATCGATTGACATAAACAGAGAAGCAGATTCTTAATTTCTTCATTCTAACTCTCTGTTGTGCTTCTCTTGCAGCTCCCATGGCTCCGAAACCCAAAGACAGTGGGCCCCACCCAGAAAAGTCAACCTCTCTCGAGATTCCGGACCCACCTCTTGCTCACGGGTTTAGAAACGCCAAAGAGAATACGTGGTATACCAAATACTTCCGAACACGCGCAATCATGGTTGAAAGGCAATTCGAGAATATTTGGAGCGACGACAAAATTCCATTTCATTTGGCCCGTCTTCGAGTTTTTCCCGATTGGCTCCCGGTTCTGACAGCGGTTAAGCAAGTTCGGCCTTCATGGATTCGAGCGGCATGTGCTAGCATGGTTAAGGTGCAAGACGTCCCTTACACATATTTCTCGTGTGTATCGGGACGTGCGATCGAGTTCAGCCCAGCCACAGTCGCTCAGGCGCTTGGTATCCCCGAGGTGCCCGACCATATGTACCCTATCACCCTGACCGCTCATTTCCATCTTATGATGTTGTGGCCACGGAGATTTCAGGAGGGAAAGTAAAGAAGTATTCTGGGATTACGGTGTTTGACGACCATGATTTGACGATGGACTACCACTTGTTGCACCTGACACTCTGCAGTTGCATTCTTCCCACTACTTATAAGTTGGACTTCGCCGGGTGGTACACTAGAGTTTTGTATGCTATCGGGACAGGATTACCTATCTGTCTCGCCCGACTTTTCATAGAGTTTTTCATTGAGCCTACACGTCATCCTGGTAAATCTCAGCACTTGAAGGGTGTGTGGGCGATTCATCGGGTTTGTGAGATGGTTGGTTTAGAGGCACCAGCTGGTGAGGTTCTGCAGAAGTCAAAGCTGGGAGTTTTTGGAGAGTCTGTGGCTAGGCGATCGCTGTCACAATTTAAAAAATTGGCGAAAGGGAAAGGGAAAGTTGGAGAGAGCAGTAAGAAGAAGAAGAGAAAGAGAGGAGACGTTACGTCAGAGGAGGAGGACGTGGACCCAGGGACGCCTTCTGAGGCGGAGGGTCAGGATACGGAGGTAGCTGAGGAGGAGGAGGATGAGGACTCTGGGACGCCGACTGAGGCCGAGGGTCAGTATGAGTTGAGGATGCGTGAGCCACCTACAGCCTCTACACCACCTACAGCACCTGCACCACCTACGGCCTCTACATCTACCCCTCCATCTCTTCAGACCATTTATGATTTCTTGCTAGAGGAGCGAGCCGCGAGGGTACAGCTTCATGCGCAGATTAGAGAGCTCACAGCTGAGCAGTTACTTTTAGCTACCCAGATGTCGCGGCTAGGTGGTCAGATAGAGCAGATTTCGATGTTGCTTGGGATCGAGCAATCTTTGCGCTCATCTATGCCACCTCCACCGACAGATCCAGCTTCGACATCAGCTCAGCCAGAGGGCGTCACCTTGGAGACACCTTCACAGCCACCACCTCCAGCTGCTACTTCACCGCCAGCTGTGAGTGACCCGGCAGTTGTCGCCCAGACTGGGACAGCTGCTGAGGGTGGCAGTGCGGTAGTTATTACGCCATCCGTTGACCAGACTGCCGATCCTTAGGAGGGAGATGTAGCGAGCGAGAGAGTGTGTTGTTATTTCATATATCTTTCTCTCTCTGTTGTCACTTTATTTTGTCTATGTGGATATTTTGGATGACTATTTTTGGATCTGTAATTGTGGATACTTTATGGTTGGGTTGGATGTTAATAGTTGGATGCTGATTTTACTTTACAGATAGTTGTGTGTTCATGGATTGTGTTTCTATTGTTGATATTTTTGATTATTATCCTTTTACTCTTGATCTTGGTTGTGTGCGGAGATTGTGATATTACAACAGGTGAATTCTCAGATTTGTACTGAATCGCGTGAATCAGGTGATATCTTTTATTACTCGAATCTCTTCCATTGAGGACAATGTCGATTTCAGTTGGGGGTAGGGAGTAGATATCCACCTGTATATTTTTGAGTTCATTTTGCACACTTGTTATTATTATTATCTCCAGTTTAAAAAAAAAAAAAAAAAAAAATGTTGTCAAAATTTCTAAACTATAAAATTTCGTTCCTCCTAGCTAAATTATTGTGCAATGATGCATTCATGTTTTCCTTACTATATTATGGATTTCGATTACATGTTATTTAGTCACTAATCGAGTTTTGCATCCATAGCACGAATATATCCTGAAACAATTTTGCACGAGTTGACAATTACGAAAGAATCTTTGAATGAGAATGAAATACGATTGTCATGATTAATGGATTAATAGTGAAACTTTTAACCCTAGTGAGTTTTGAGCCATTCGTTTATTCTGAGGGTTAATCACAAAACTCGTGTTGATTCTTGAAATACATTTTTATCTTGTTGAGAGTCTCATTCTTGTTTCATTTGGCTAATGCATCAGGAGAACGTTCAGGATTTACTAATTTTAAAACTCTGGAAATACTTGAGATAGGTTATAATGTCTAGAAGATGATTTAGGCCATCGTTTCTTCACCTCATCTCTCGAGGAAATCTAAAACTTCACTACCTATCACAAATCAATGTCTCTACCTAAAATCACCTTTCTATAATCAAGTATGTGACGATTTCGTGAAAATAGTTAAAGGAGAAAAAGGAGAAGTGATTGCAGATATTTTTAAAAAAAAAAAAAAAAGAGAAAAGAAAAGTGAAAAGCAAGAAAATAAAAGAAATTGGAGGATTGTTGAATAAAAGATGTGAAGTGGAGTTGGTTTTACTATGTCACATGCTTGATCTCATTTTTCACAGTCCATTATCTCTTACTCTCCTCATATTTCTGTCAAAAGTCCTAAGGATTCTGGATTAATTTTAACAAATCTTGAGTATGAAATGAGTTTTCCACAGTAGATCGCTCTTGTTGTAATTGGCATTCCATTCATGAGACTCATGCACCTCAAATAAGCGTTTTTCAGTGTCTAGTATGTAAGCATGTTTGATTGCCTCTACATTTACTCATTTGAGCTTCATACTATGAGTGCATAAGCTTTACGCCAGTTTCAGAGTGATTTCTATTTTGAGCGTAAACCGTGTGAGAATTGAGTTGAAACTATGAAGTCTTTAACATGTCAATCTGAAGAATTCTAAGATAAAGATTTATATCGTAGTTGTTAACTCCTCACACACACACAAGGATATATAAAGGCTGTGAATGTAGTTTAACTTGAATAAGCTACTCTGTAACATGTTGTTTACTTCCATAGCATGGTAAAGGAATTCATATCCTTGTTAAGCAGAATTTTTAGCATAAAAGAGAAATTGAAGCTTTGATAAGTTTGGAAATTTGACATCTGAATTTTGTGGGTAAATTCTCTGAAAACCCTCACGAGACACAACTCGTCCATTAGGGTAAACCTAAGGATTCAAAGGCTTGTTGCATACGCTAAATGCAACCGCGATTCCTGCGACAGTGAGTTAGGATTTCCCTTTTGTTTTAGCTCAATAAAACTGTATCGATAATAGTTGGTCGTCTCAATTTGTGTTAATTCCGCTTCTTTGCTAGAGACTAGCAAAACGCTAGTTGGGGGTCGTGATGAGAGCTGATATTAGCTTAATATTAGCTCGATAAGGAGTAAAAACTGACTGGATATAACCTCATTTCTCTAGTTTTGCCTGCAATTGTGTTTAATTTGCTTCTTTACACAATGATATGTTTTTCGTGGTATGTTGTTGTGTTTGGCTTTGTAAGTGCAGGTTCTGAAGCTAAAGGGAATTACAAGTTGAAAGGAATAACTCAAGAAACAAATTGATGAAGTCTTGATACCAATCGATTGACATAGTGTCAATCGATTGACATGTTTTCCTTACCAATCGATTGAACTATTTGTCAATCGATTGACATCTTTTTCAATCGATTGACATATTTGTCAATCGATTGACTTAAACTGGAAACAGCTTGTTTTAATGGCGCAGGATCTCAGCAATCAGGCGACGACCAGCCGTTATGGAATGAACCTGGACGCTTCTAGCTCATTTTTCTGACATTATATATAGAGGAGAATTGAGAGGGCAGGGGGTTGGCTTATTTTTGTATTGTTTTTGTAGGGATTCACCATTGAGTTTGGTTTCGGATAAGAATTCCAGTGGATAAATTCGTATTCTGTTTTTCAATCTCTAATTCAGGTTTCAATTCTTGTTTTTAGTTGCTTAGGAATTGTGATTGTTATACATGTTATAGTTAGAGTTTGATTTAAGCAATTTTAATTTAACATTTTAATCCATGGCTATGCTTGATCCTGTCTTTCGGTTTATTCATGTTTATGCAGTCTTAATTATGCGTGAGTAGAACTCTGGTTGGGAATAATGTGAAGAAGCATTGTTCCCAGCCCTCTGCCATGATTCTGTGAAAGAGTCAATGCCAATCGATTGGATACAGTATCCAATCGATTGACATTGACTCCAAGTCAATCGATTGATATACTTGTCAATCGATTGAAAGCCATTCCATGTCAATCGATTGACATTAAGTCAATCGATTGATATGATTATGACTTGGGTTTACTCCTTTCTGTATTTCAGTAACTTTTGTTTCAGAAACTAGGTCCAAATTGATCTTTCAAGTTCAAATTGTAATCTGATTTTGGAATAAAGGCTCTTTCGATTAGTTAAATCTATGAACACTCATAACCAACACTTCGAATATTCTATACTCAATTTGTTAGTCATTGTTCATGGGTTTAATTAACTACTTATTTCCGTTCTTCATAAATAAGTTAGGTAAACAAACCACTAAATATGCAAGATACACATACCTAGTGTCTAGAATGCTTAACTTAATCATTTCGAAATAAGGAATACTCTAAGGATAAAACCCCAACTGTTCATTCTTGTTAAAATCATGGTAGTGGCTGGTACTTTGTGGATTCACATGTTCCCAACTCTTTTTCATATTTGATTTTTATCACAATTTTTAATCTTATCTAATTAAGTCTTTGCTTCACTTTAAATTGTTTCTTCTTTTTTTTTTAGGACTGTTAGAACCCCCTACTACAAGAAATCATCTTTTGCTTTATTTTAGGATTCAATCTAGATTCTTCCGCCTTTACATTCCGTCCTTTGGGATTCGACCCGGTCTTACCGGTTTTTAACGCGACGCGACCGTCTACACTTGGACGTACTCTTTAGAGAACACATTTCAAGTCGTGTCACCTTACCCTTGGTATAATTTGGATACCAATCGATTGACAGGTTTTCCAATCAATTGCCTTATTTTGCATACCAATCGATTAAACCTCTATACCAATCGATTGCTTATGTCAATCGATTGACACTTATACTAATCGATTGGAGGCAGCTGGGCAGATTTTTTTGCTCTGGCTGGGGTTTGTCCACGTGAACACTTTTTCCCTATATATATCAGCTCATTTCTGCGTTTTTGGGGTTCCAAGAAATCAGAGAGAGTGAGAGGGAGTGTTTGTGTGTGTTTATATATATATAAACACTCATATATATATATATACACATATATACACCTATTCATACACTCACACACACACACAGAGAGAAAGATTGAAGAGGAAGAAGAAGAAGACCAGAAAGAAGAAGAAAAGAAGGAGAAAGAGAAGAGAGAAGACAGAGAACTAGAGAGAGAGGGAGGAAGACCACCATTGAAGCTCCAAGCTTCAATACACGTTCCCAAACACACCCCCTAATCCTAAGGTGAGTTCTAAACTCACTGGGTAACTTGTCATTGATGTTATGACTTGTTTGAATGAAGAAATGGAGAAGAAACCATGTATTCCCGTTTATATGTTGCTGGACAGTCTTCTCTGTGAAGAAGACAAAGTATCAATCGATTGGTACTATTACCAATCGATTGACATCTTTCAGGTCCCAATCGATTGACATCTTTCAGGTCCCAATCGATTGACATTTTGTGCAATCGATTGGCATGGATTGTGATCCAATCGATTAAACTTTTTATCAATCGATTGAATCTACTTCTATGCCAATCGATTGAATCTTTTTCCAATCGATTGATGCTACTTTTATACCAATCGATTGAACCTCTATACCAATCGATTGGAAGCTTCAGAATACTGTTTTTCTTATAATAACTGTTTAGTTATTTATTTACTGTTCAGTATTTCCCAGCATGCCTTATTATTGTAATACAGACATGATAACGAGTTAATGCAACGTAGGATCATAGTAACGACAAGATTAACGGATAATGTTTATAATGTTAGATAACGGAATAGTCGTGAATCCTTTGGAGTTAACGTTCATTTCATTCAGAGTAGTCGGGCCACATTGGGATTGTCATGTATCGATAATAGAGTTGAACTTAAGTAGGTTTGCTAAGATTCGGGAACCTTGCGTGGGCGGGCATTGGTCGATCATATGTTCTTAAAAGCGGTAGACAGACGAAGGTGTCTACGACTTGCAGTGAACCAAACCATTTGCCCTAAGATAGCCAGATGATCTAATCATATGTTCTTAAAAGTGGTAGACAGACGAAGGTGTCTATGACATGCGGTGGACCGTGATCACTGGTAGACGTCGCTAAGTCGTGGCATAGAATGATGTACTGTTGCTTAAAGCATTATATCCCTGACATGGGGTGGACTGTGCATATGTTCTTAAAAGTAGGGGATGGACTAATGTGATATCCATGACATGCGGTGAACTGTGCATATGTTCTTAAAAGCGGTGGATGAGCAATGGACCTAATGAATAGAGTATTCAAACCCTATCTGGATCAATTCATTATAGTATTCATCGACGACATTCTAATTTATTCAAGGACGGAAGAGGAACATAAGAAGCATCTATAAATTGCTCTACAGACTCTCAGAGACAATAGTCTGTATGCGAAATTCAGCAAATGTGAATTCTGGCTTAAAGAAGTTAAATTCCTGGGACATGTGATATCACAGGATGGGATTTTTGTAGACTCATCTAAGATCAATGCAGTCTTGAGCTGGAACAGGCCAACCAACGCAACCGAAGTTAGGAGTTTCCTTGGATTGGCTGGGTATTACCGGAGATTTGTGGAAGGATTCTCTAGAATCGCAACACCGTTGACAAGCCTGACTAGGAAGGAGACGAAGTATGAATGGACCGATAAACATGAGGATGCATTTCGGGAATTGAAGGAGAGACTAACCTCAGCACCCGTGCTTGCGATACCTAAGAGTGGTGAACAATTCATAATCTATAGTGATGCATCACACCAAGGACTTGGTTGTGTGCTAATGCAAGAGGGGAATGTCATCGCATACGGATCGAGACAATTGAAGCCGTATGAGAAGAACTATCCGACGCACGACTTGGAACTAGCTGCAATCGTGTTCGCCCTAAAGATTTGGAGACACTATTTGTATGGAGAAAAGTTCGACTTATTCTCAGATCACAAGAGTTTAAGGTACCTGTTCTCTCAGAAGGAGTTGAACATGCGACAACGGAGATGGATGGAGCTACACAAGGACTACGACTTCTCTTTGCAATACAACCCGAGTAAAGCAAATGTTGTAGCCGACGCTCTGAGCCGGAGGCCACGCCTTTTGGTTGCTTCGATTTTGATTAGAGAATGGCGAGCAATGGAGACGTTAGCCGAATTCGACCTTCGACCAGTGGAATCAGGAGAAGGACGACACTTCGGATGTCTTGTTGTACAACCGACTCTCATCAGCCGCATCTTGGAAGCTCAACAGTCGAACGAGGATTTCAAGTTATGGTTTGCCAAGATGTCCGCAAAGGAACCAGAGATATGGAGTATTAGTACAGACGGAGCACTAAGATGCAAAGGTAGACTCTGTGTGCCAAATGACGATGGTCTCAGGAATAACATTCTGGATGAAGCACACAAGTCAAGGATGACTATCCACCCAGGAGGAAACAAGATGTATAAGCACTTGAAGAGAAACTTCTGGTGGGAAGGAATGAAGCGAGAAGTGGCCGAGTATATATCGCAATGTCTTATTTGCAAACAAGTGAAGGCAGAGCATCAGAAACCACCTGGACTCCTACAACCACTACCAATTCCCCAATAGAAATGGGAGCACATCACCATGGATTTTGTGTTTGGATTACCAAAGTCTCAGCAAAACCATGACGCTATTTGGGTAATAGTGGATCGACTCACCAAGTCGGCACATTTTATCGCCTACAGCATGACGTACCGTGTTGAAAGATTGAGCCGGATGTATCTAGAGCAAGTAGTGCGACTACACGGTGTACCTGTCTCAATAATTTCAGATCGAGATTCACGCTTCACCGTAGAATTCTGGAAAAGCCTTCAGACAGCAATGGGAACTTCATTGAATTTGATTTCAGCCTTTCATCCACAGACAGACGGACAGACCGAACGAGTTAATCAAGTGATGGAGGATATGTTGCGAGCCTGTGTCATTGAATTCGAGAATTCATGGAAGACGCATCTACCTTTGATCGAGTTTGCCTACAACAACAGCTACCACACGAGCATAGGGATGGCGTCGTTTGAAGCTTTGTATGGAAGACCTTGCCGATCGCCGCTATGTTGGGCCGAAGTCGGAGATACTCAACTACTTGGGCCTGAGATGATTCGAGAAACCAGCGAAAAGATCCAGATTGTACGAGAAAAGATGAAGACAGCGCAATCCAGACACAAGAGCTATGCTGATAAGCGACGGAAAGATCTAGAGTTTGCAGTTGGAGATCATGTGCTACTCAAAGTCTCGCCAGTTCGAGGTATCGTCAGATTCGGACAGAAAAGAGGCAAGTTGTCACCACGATTCATTGGACCATTTGAGATCCTAGAACGTGTTGGGAAGGTTGCTTATCGACTTGCATTGCCGCCAAAGATGTCAGGAGTGCACAACGTTTTCCACATCAGCATGTTAAGGAAATGTGCCCACAACCCGGCACACGAGATCAGTTTTGAAGATATCAAGGTGAACGAGAACGTGACATACAACGAAGGACCAGTGTGTATTCTAGACCGAGGAGTGAAGAAGCTCAGAAACAAGGAGATCCCGCTAGTGAAGGTTCAGTGGAAGCACCACGACGAAGGAGAAGCTTCATGGGAGCTAGAGTCAGAAATGCGAGAGAAGTTTCCATTTTTGTTTTGATCCCTGCTTATTTCGGATTTCGGGGACGAAATCTTTAATGAGTGGTGGATGATGTAATACCCTGTATCTTTGTAGTATATTATGTGATGAAGACCCTGTATGCTTCTTTTAATACTTGTTTGAGCCTGGCCTTACCCTTGGTATAATTTGGATACCAATCGATTGACAAGTTTTCCAATCGATTGCCTTATTTTGGATACCAATCGATTGAACCTCTATACCAATCGATTGCTTATGTCAATCGATTGACACTTATACCAATCGATTGGAGGCAGCTGGGCAGATTCTTTTGCTCTGGCTGGGGTTTGTCCATGTGAACACTTTCTCCCTATATATATCAGCTCATTTCTGCATTTTTGGAGTTCCAAGAAATCAGATAGAGTGAGAGGGAGTGTTTGTATGTGTTTATATATATATAAACACTCATATATATATATATATACACGCACATATATACACTTATTCAAACACTCACACACACACACAGAGAGAAAGATTGAAGAGGAAGAAGAAGAAGACCAGAAAGAAGAAGAAAATAAGGAGAAAGAGAAGAGAGAAGACAGAGAACTAGAGAGAGAGGGAGGAAGACCACCATTGAAGCTCCAAGCTTCAATACACGTTCCCAAACACACCCCCTAATCCTAAGGTGAGTTCTAAACTCACTGGGTAACTTGTCATTGATGTTATGACTTGTTTGAATGAAGAAATGGAGAAGAAACCATGTATTCCCGTTTATATGTTGCTGGACAGTCTTCTCTGTGAAGAAGACAAAGTATCAATCGATTGGTACTATTACCAATCGATTGACATCTTTCAGGTCCCAATCGATTGACATCTTTCAGGTCCCAATCGATTGACATTTTGTGCAATCGATTGGCATGGATTGTGATCCAATCGATTGAACTTTTTATCAATCGATTGACACTACTTCTATGCCAATCGATTGAATCTTTTTCCAATCGATTGATGCTACTTTTATACCAATCGATTGAACCTCTATACCAATCGATTGGAAGCTTCAGAATACTGTTTTTCTTATAATAACTGTTTAGTTGTTTATTTACTGTTCAGTATTTCCCAGCATGGCTTATTATTGTAATACAGACATGATAACGAGTTAATGCAACGTAGGATCATAGTAACGACAAGATTAACGGATAATGTTTATAATGTTAGATAACGGAATAGTCGTGAATCCTTTGGAGTTAACGTTCATTTCATTCAGAGTAGTCGGGCCACATTGGGATTGTCATGTATCGATAATAGAGTTGAACTTAAGTAGGTTTGCTAAGATTCGGGAACCTTACGTGGGCGGGCGTTGGTCGATCATATGTTCTTAAAAGCGGTAGATAGACGAAGGTGTCTACGACTTGCGGTGAACCAGACCATTTGCCCTAAGATAGCCAGATGATCTAATCATATGTTCTTAAAAGCGGTAGACAGGCGAAGGTGTCTATGACATGCGGTGGACCGTGATCACTGGTAGACATCGCTAAGTCGTGGCATAGAATGATGTACTGTTGCTTAAAGCGTTATATCCCTGACATGCGGTGGACTGTGCATATGTTCTTAAAAGCGAGGGATGGACTAACGTGGTATCCATGACATGCGGTGAACTGTGCATATGTTCTTAAAAGCGGTGGATGAGCAATGGTGTGTTATAGAGTTGAACTACTGTCGAGTCTGTTCCCCTATCAGGACGTGTTATCGGTCTTAAAATGAGTAAGACGTTAGTAATCGGATCATTGGTTTGATTAAAGGAGTTACCCTTATTGAATTCTAAATTGGTTACTATTTATAACTTGTGATAATATCAATAGTCGATACCCTGTTAGTATTTAACTCACTCGGCTTTCATTAAGCTGACGGCGTTTATGCCGCTGGACATTTCTACGTTCCAGCGCACCCTGGTTATGACTATACAGGTGAAGGGCCTGCAGGAGAAGACTACTATGCCGGTGACGGAGTCCCTGTGGAGGATTTCCCCGACGGAGGTCAGACCGAAGAAGACTACTACGCCGAGGACTACCTCTATGCCAACTGAAGACTAGACTAGAATTGTAGCTAATTGTCTTTACCATTTTAGAACCCCTTTTTGTAGTCAGGCATATGTTGCCTTGACATTTGTACTTCCGCTGTCTTATATTTGATTCGAGACTCTGATGTGTAATAGTTAGTAACTTCTATTGACTTTATGTTACGTTGTGATCAGAACCTAGACTTCATTCTTGTTACACTATTACTCTTGTTGCTTAGTACTGCGTGGTGTGGACAATCATGTGACTTCACCCGTCGCTGCCTTTGGACCCAAAAAGGAAATTTATTTTTCTCTATTTTTGCCATTCCGGGGCGTGACAGGATTTTTGGTTTCAGAGCCTAGGTTGTATACCTTTTTGCTCACAGATTATCCTACACCATCTGGTCCTAGAACCTTGAGATTCTATAGATGAGTATTAAGATTAGTTCTGACTTAAGGTAGTCCCTTTTCAGGTAGCATGGCACCGCCGCTGTTCGTTCCAGACAAGTTTGGAGGACACTATGTGTATGAGAGGAGTATTGCACCAGCAGATCCGCAGTACTATGCCTGGAAGGTTAGGCAGAGGGCTATTGCAGAGACAGAGCGAGACATGCGGATTGAGCAGCAGAGATTTGGGACCCAGGACCCAGAAGTGATACGTCAGGAGATGATCTACCGCAAGGAGACCTTCAAACGCATCGAGGAGGATTCTTTACTGATGTTACGAGATCGTTCTTCGTACCAGGTTTTACTTGCAGAGGTTAGAGCAGCGCCTCCACCATCCCTGACAGAGCCACCACCCCAGACACCTCCACCCCACCAGAGGAGGACATGGCTGATGCAGCAGATGAGGATCCGGAGAATGATGATGAGAGCGATGGCGACGATGAGCCAGAGGATGACGATGAGGAGATGAAGGATGAGGAGGACGAGGACACCAATGACGAGGAGTCGAAGTATGATCTGGAGGAGGAGGATCCCGAGGACCCAGCCGGTATGGACGTGCCAGTTGGCGTAGATATTGTAGTTGCAGAGGGTTATCCGATAGGGGAGGATGAGGTAGCCGCAGATGATGATGCAGTAGTACCAGTCTTACCAAGAGGAGTTATAGCACAGCTGGCAGCTGAGTGGGCTGCAGAGATGGCCGCACATCCCCATGGATTTGACATTGGAGCACCAGAGTTGGCACAGGCTATGGTACAGGCTGAGGCACTTGCAGCCGCATTTGATGTAGCCCAGGCTGACATTGCCACTGACGCAGCGGATTTGGGAGCTGTTGTGGAGCATGATGGACCCGAGCTGATTGAGGATGTTGTGATAGAGGATGAGGACATGATGGATGACGATGATATGGATGAGGATGATGTTTTATCTGAGGTTGCCCCAGAGGATGAGGCTTCCATCTATGGATCCGATGTGGACAACTTTTGAGTCCAGTACCTTTAGGACTTAGACTTTTACGTTTGACTTTAGGACATGTTGTCCACTTACTTTTGACGCTTACATAGACAACTATTAACCGTAGCCTTTTTGTATAGGTAGCCACCAGTAGTGGTCTTTTGTATATCTTTCCTTTTGTTTAGATCTTGTATAGGACCATGTACTACGCGGTACACAGATGATCTGTTGTGTACTCCGCTGTACATCTTTTGGGTATATATATATGGCAGATCGTTTCTCTTGATTATTTCTGTTATCGTCTCATTATTATGTTATGGTTATGATTTTGATTCATGTTATGCTGTCTGTTATTTAATTATGGTCATTTCCCCGAGAAGATTGTTAGCTAATCGTTAGGTCCTTCATAGGTACACCTCACACAGATCACTATGGTAGGACCCACAAGGAACCAAGCACGACTGGGAGCACCCATTCCCGAGGGTATGGACCCAACTGGAGTCTTCGAAGCTTTCATGCAACGGATGGAGCACATCGGCGATACCTACAACCATGCCACCAATAACAACGGCAACAACCACGTTGTCCCTTCAAGACAGACAGGCAGGCGATAAGCTGTTGGAACGATTTCGTGGCCTGCGACCCGAGAAGTTCGACGGCATGGCAGAGTCCTGGAAAGCAGAGCAATGGATACGAGAGTTGGAGCTAATCTTTGAAGCCCTGGAGTGCAGTGAGCTTGACAAGAGACGTCTAGCCGCATTTCAACTGACTTACTCCGCTGCGGACTGGTGGGAGGCTGAGAGAGCCACAATTGGGATCGACGCTGCAAGGAGAATGCCTTGGGAAGCATTCAAGACTCGATTTCTCGAGAAGTATTTCCCTGAGGATGAAAGAGATCAGCAAGAGAGGAATTTCCTGAGTCTAACCCAAGGAGACTGGACAGTCAGGGAGTATACTACACAATTCGAGTGACTTTCTCATTTCGCTCCGCATATGATAGACACCTCCGTCAAGAAGGTCAAGCGATTCTACCAAGGACTCAACCCACACCTCCGGCACATGATGATAGGCCATCTGGGCCAGTCATTTGAAGGGATTGTCCGTCTTGCTTCAAGTTTGGAAAAGGATGCTTACCCTGTGCAAGGACCACAAGCGAATCGACCTCTACCCAGGACCTTCCAACCAAGGAACTTTTCCGCGCAATCATCGAGGAACAATCAAGGATGGAAACCCCAGACCAACAACTACCAGGGAACCAAGCGCACATGGGATGGGACAAGGAAGCCCCAAGCTAATTTTCCTCGACAGCAGAATCAACAGCGAGGACCACCTCAGGCACAGTCCGCCGCCCAGCGACAAAACACTGATGGATGTTTCAACTGTGGAGTGCCCGAACATATTGCAAGGTATTGCACAGCCCCCAAGACCAACCGTCGTAATGACCTCGTCTGCCGTAACTGTAACAAGCCTGGTCACATAAGCAAGGATTGTCGAGCACCACGTGGAGGCTACTATGGGGCGCCTGCTCAAGGACAGCAAGGACAGGTTAGGGTGAATGCCATCATTCCTGACAATGCAGGGTATAATGCTGAGGAACAGCAGAACTTGGAAGGTACACTCATTTTATTTCACTGTTAAGTTAGAGCTTTGTTTGATACCGGTGCCGCCCGTTCTTTCATAGCTATTAAGATGGTACGTGATTTGGGATTGCTACCCCTAGCACTTGAGCCGACCCTTAATGCCATTTCACCCTTGGGAGTATCCGTTAAGTTAGGTAAGGTGTGCAAGGATTGTCCCTTGACACTAGAGGATAGAAATCTTCCGGCAGACTTGATAGTCTTGTCAATGTCTGAGTTCGACGTGATCCTAGGAATGGATTGGCCTACTAAGTATGGCGCTAACCTGGATTGTGTTAGTCAGACCATTGTCTTTTCGACGCCTGGTTGCCCGCAGATCAGATTTCAGTGCCAACCGTTGAGCGACATGTTTATCACGAGCTGCCTAGCCCCGATTAAGACTTCAAGCACGGAGCTTACTATCAACCAAATCCCCGTTATTCAAGACTTTGAAGATGTGTTCCGAAGTATCTCAGGACTTCCACCGAAGAGAGAGATAGACTTCTGTATTGAGTTAGCACCCGGAACATTGCCGATTTCCAAGACCCCGTATCGGATGGCGCCAACAGAAATGTTAGAATTGAAGAAGCAAGTTCAGGAACTTAAAGACTTAGGTTTTGTTCACCCCAGTACATCGCCTTGGGGAGCACCAGTTCTATTTGTGAAAAAGAAAGACGGAGAGCTACGACTCTGTATCGACTACAGGGAGATGAATAAAGTCACGATCAAGAATAGATACCCACTTCCCCGGATAGACGACCTGTTCGATCAACTGCAAGGATCAAGGATATTCTCGAAAATTGATTTGCGTTCAGGATACCATCAATTGCTAGTTCGACCGAAAGACATACCGAAAACTGCCTTCAGGACGAGATATGGACACTACGAGTTTCTAGTGATGTCTTTTGGATTGACTAATGCCCCGGCAGTATTCATGGACCTAATGAATAGAGTATTCAAACCCTATCTGGATCAATTCATTATAGTATTCATCGACGACATTCTAATTTATTCAAGGACGGTAGAGGAACATAAGAAGCATCTACAAATTGCTCTACAGACTCTCAGAGACAATAGTCTGTATGCAAAATTCAGCAAATGTGAATTCTGGCTTCAAGAAGTTAAATTCCTGGGACATGTGATATCACAGGATGGGATTTTTATAGACTCATCTAAGATCAATGCAGTCTTGAGCTGGAACAGGCCAACCAACGCGACCGAAGTTAGGAGTTTCCTTGGATTGGCTGGGTATTACCGGAGATTTGTGGAAGGATTCTCTAGAATCGCAGGACCGTTGATAAGCCTAACTAGGAAGGAGACGAAGTACGAATGGACCGATAAACATGAGGATGCATTTCGGGAATTGAAGGAGAGACTAACCTCAGCACCCGTGCTTGCGATACCTAAGAGTGGTGAACAATTCATAATCTATAGTGATGCATCACACCAAGGACTTGGTTGTGTGCTAATGCAAGAGGGGAATGTCATCGCATAAGGATCGAGACAATTGAAGCCGTATGAGAAGAACTATCCGACGCACGACTTGGAACTAGCTTCAATCGTGTTCGCCCTAAAGATTTGGAGACACTATTTGTATGGAGAAAAGCTCGACTTATTCTCAGATCACAAGAGTTTAAGGTACCTGTTCTCTCAGAAGAAGTTGAACATGCGACAACGGAGATGGATGGAGCTACTCAAGGACTATGACTTCTCTTTGCAATACCACCCGGGTAAAGCAAATGTTGTAGTCGACGCTCTGAGCCGGAGGTCACGCCTTTTGGTTGCTTCGATTTTGATTAGAGAATGGCGAGCAATGGAGACGTTAGCCAAATTCGACCTTCGACCAGTGGAATCAGAAGAAGGACGACACTTCGGATGTCTTGTTGTACAACCGACTCTCATCAGCCGCATCTTGGAAGCTCAACAGTCGAACGAGGATTTCAAGTTATGGTTTTTCAAGATGTTCGCAAAGGAACCAGAGATATGGAGTATTAGTACGGACAGAGCACTAAGATGCAAAGGTAGACTCTGTGTGCCAAATGACGATGGTCTCAGGAAGAACATTCTGGATGAAGCACACAAGTCAAGGATGACTATCCACCCAGGAGGAAACAAGATGTATAAGGACTTGAAGAGAAACTTCTGGTGGGAAGGAATGAAGCGAGAAGTGGCCGAGTATATATCGCAATGTCTTATTTGCAAACAAGTGAAGGCAGAGCATCAGAAACCACCTGGACTCCTACAACCACTACCGATTCCCCAATAGAAATGGGAGCACACCACCATGGATTTTGTGGTTGGATTACCAAAGTCTCAGCAAAACCATGACGCTATTTGGGTAATAGTGGATCGACTCACCAAGTCGGCACATTTTATCGCCTACAGCATGACGTACCGTGTTAAAAGATTGAGTCGGATGTATCTAGAGCAAGTAGTGTGACTGCACGGTGTACCTATCTCAATAATTTCAGATCGAGATTCACGCTTCACCGCAGAATTCTGGAAAAGCCTTCAGACAACAATGGGAACTTCATTGAATTTGAGTTCAGCCTTTCATCCACAGACAGACGGACAGACCGAACGAGTCAATCAAGTGATGGAGGATATGTTGCGAGCCTGTGTTATTGAATTCGAGAATTCATGGAAGACGCATCTACCTTTGATCGAGTTTGCCTACTACAACAGCTACCACACGAGCATAGGGATGGCGCCGTTTGAAGCTTTATATGGAAGACCTTGCCGATCGCCGCTATGTTGGGCCGAAGTCGGAGATACTCAACTACTTGGGCCTGAGATGATTCGAGAAACCAGCGAGAAGATCCAGATTGTACGAGAAAAGATGAAGGCAGCGTAATCCAGACACAAGAGCTATGCCGACAAACGACGGAAAGATCTAGAGTTTGCAGTTGGAGATCATGTGCTACTCAAAGTCTCGCCAGCTCGAGGTATCGTCAGATTCGTACAGAAAAGAGGCAAGTTGTCACCACGATTCATTGGACCGTTTGAGATCCTAGAACGTGTTGGGAAGGTTGCTTATCGACTTGCATTGCCGCCAAAGATGTCAGGAGTGCACAACGTTTTCCACATCAGCATGTTGAGGAAATGTGCCCACAACCCGGCACACGAGATCAGTTTTGAAGATATCGAGGTGAACGAGAACGTGACATACAACGAAGGACCAGTGCGTATTCTAGACCGAGGAGTGAAGAAGCTCAGAAACAAGGAGATCCCGCTAGTGAAGGTTCAGTGGAAGCACCACGACGAAGGAGAAGCTTCATGGGAGCTGGAGTCGGAAATGCGAGAGAAGTTTCCATTTTTGTTTTGATCCCTGCTTATTTCGGATTTCGGGGACAAAATCTTTAATGAGTGGTGGATGATGTAATACCCTGTATCTTTGTAGTATATTATGTGATGAAGACCCTGTATGCTTCCTTTAATACTTGTTTGAGCCTGGCCTTACCCTTGGTCCAATCGATTGCCTTATTTTGGATACCAATCGATTGAACCTCTATACCAATTGATTGCTTATGTCAATCGATTGACACTTATACCAATCGATTAGAGGTAGCTGGGCAGATTCTTTTGCTCTGGCTGGGGTTTGTCCACGTGAACACTTTCTCCCTATATATATCAGCTCATTTCTGCATTTTTGGGGTTCCAAGAAATCAGAGAGAGTGAGAGGGAGTGTTTGTGTGTGTTTATATATATATAAACACTCATATATATACACACATATATACACCTATTCATACACTCACACACACACACACATAGAGAGATTGAAGAGGAAGAAGAAGAAGACCAGAAAGAAGAAGAAAATAAGGAGAAAGAGAAGAGAGAAGACAGAGAACTAGAGAGAGAGGGAGGAAGACCACCATTGAAGCTCCAAGCTTCAATACACGTTCCCAAACACACCCCATAATCCTAAGGTGAGTTCTAAACTCACTAGGTAACTTGTCATTGATGTTATGACTTGTTTGAATGAAGAAATGGAGAAGAAACCATGTATTCCCGTTTATATGTTGCTGGACAGTCTTCTCTGTGAAGAAGACAAAGTATCAATCGATTGGTACTATTACCAATCGATTGACATCTTTCAGGTCCCAATCGATTGACATTTTGTGTAATCGATTGGCATGGATTGTGATCCAATCGATTGAACTTTTTATCAATCGATTGACACTACTTCTATGCCAATCGATTGAATCTTTTTCCAATCGATTGATGCTACTTTTATACCAATCGATTGAACCTCTATACCAATCGATTGGAAGCTTCAGAATACTGTTTTTCTTATAATAACTGTTTAGTTATTTATTTACTGTTCAGTATTTCCCAGCATGCCTTATTATTGTAATACAGACATGATAACGAGTTAATGCAACGTAGGATCATAGTAACGACAAGATTAACGGATAATGTTTATAATGTTAGATAACGGAATAGTCGTGAATCCTTTGGAGTTAACGTTCATTTCATTCAGAGTAGTCGGGCCACATTGGGATTGTCAAGTATCGATAATAGAGTTGAACTTAAGTAGGTTTGCTAAGATTCAGGAACCTTGCGTGGGCGGGCGTTGGTCGATCATATGTTCTTAAAAGCGGTAGACAGACGAAGGTGTCTACGACTTGCGGTGAACCGGACCATTTGCCCTAAGATAGCCAGATGATCTTATCATATGTTCTTAAAAGTGGTAGACAGACGAAGTTGTCTATGACATGCGGTGGACCGTGATCACTGGTAGACATCGCTAAGTCGTGGCATAGAATGATGTACTGTTGCTTAAAGCGTTATATCCCTGACATGCGGTGGACTGTGCATATGTTCTTAAAAGCGGGGGATGGACTAACGTGGTATCCATGACATGCGGTGAACTATGCATATGTTCTTAAAAGCGGTGGATGAGCTATGGTGTGTTATAGAGTTGAACTACTGTCGAGTCTGTTCCCCTATCAGGACATATTATCGGTCTTAAAATGAGTAAGACGTTAGTAATCGGATCATTGGTTTGATTAAAGGAGTTACCCTTACTGAATTCTAATTTGGTTACTATTTATAACTTGTGATAATATCAATAGTCGATACCCTGTTAGTATTTAACTCACTCGGCTTTCATTAAGCTGACGGCGTTTATGCCGCTGGACATTTCTACGTTCCAGCGCACCCTGGTTATGACTATACAGGTGAAGGGCCTGCAGGAGAAGACTACTATGCCGGTGACGGAGTCCCTGTGGAGGATTTCCCCGACGGAGGTCAGACCGAAGAAGACTACTACGCCGAGGACTACCTCTACGCCAACTGAAGACTAGACTAGAATTATAGCTAATTGTCTTTACCGTTTTAGAACCCCTTTTTGTAGTCAGGCATATGTTGCCTTGACATTTGTACTTCCGCTGTCTTATATTTGATTCGAGACTCTGATGTGTAATAGTTAGTAACTTCTGTTGACTTTATGTTACGTTGTGATCAGAACCTAGACTTCATTCTTGTTACACTATTACTCTTGTTGCTTAGTACTGCGTGGTGTGGACAATCATGTGACTTCACCCGTCGCTGCCTTTGGACCCAAAAAGGAAATTTATTTTTCTCTATTTTTGTCGTTCCGGGGCGTGAAAATTCAACAAATTGTACGACCTCAAAGGGATGATTATATCAATAGTACATGAGAATTTGGAGATGTGAGGAAGTTTAAATCACCAATTATGATGCTAGATTCATAATCCTTTTGAAGTCAACATACTAAAGGATGATGGTTACAACACTGGAGTTTACAAATATGTCATAGAATGTTGTGTACAATAAGAGACCAATTGCGGATGTTGACAATCATAAATAAGAGGTCTAGAGATAGGATACTATCAACTAGTGATGCAGTGGAGACTTTGTCAGCACAATACGAAGTAACTTTGAAGACGGGAATAGACGACAATGCTTTGCTACAACTTAGATGAGATTAGAACACTTGATCAATAGAATCCTCACACCATAGAGTTTGACTTGAGGAAGGAACCTTCTGTGTCTGGGAACTAGCAGTTTCAGATTTGTGAGATGATTATATTGTGTTACCTAGAACCTTTTTCTCAAAGTTCAAAGTACGAATTTTGTATGGTTAAAACCTAAGATTGGTAGTTGTCACTAGTACTCATAGACCTTTGATCTTTTTGGCTCGTGCAGGGGCACTCACGTTTTTTGGCTTAGAACTTAACCTTTTGGCCACTGATGTGATCGTTTATGTAAAATGAGAACTTGAGCATTATAGAGTATGTCTTGCGAGATGGTTTCCTTTTCGTTTTAGGACTACTGCTTCTGATTACGAGGACAAAATCTTTTATTGAGTGGTGGATGATGTAATACCCTATATTTTTGAATACATGGTTATATAAATAACACCATGTATGCTTGTGTGAACCCTTGGTGAAGAATCTTTCTTGATCAATCGAAGTCTTCTCAACCGATCTAACCATGTGCTTTCTCGAGCGATCAAACATACTTCGAGCGAGCAAAACTCTGCCGACCTGATTCTGTGACGTGGACCTTTTCTCAAGCTATTGAACTTCTTTCAATCGATCGAACCTTGACCGGCTTGTTCTCGAGCGATCGAACTCACTTCGATCGATCAAAAGTATTATTATTCCTATCTTACGTGTTTTCCACCTGCCTCTCTTGCCTCCCTATATATGTGTGTGTTTTGTGTGTGGGGTGATGTTTGGCAGTTTAGAGAGAGAGCTTGTATGTATGTTATATATATGTTTATAACCTTTTGTGTGTATGCATGTGTATATATATACTTAGGGCAGAGAGAGAAGAGAAGAACGAGAAGAGGATTAGAAAAAGAGGAAGAAGGAAGACAGAGAGAGACCAGAGAGAGACAGAGAAGGAAAGGAGAGGGAAAGCTCGCCGCCGCGAAGCTTAGGAAAGCCGCCACCGGACCGCTGGAGTGAGGTGAGTTCATTAACTCACTCAAGGGATGATTTTAGGATGCTCGTGGTATGTTTAGAACATTTATTTAGTGACCCCGAGACCTTTGTTTGTCTCTACCAGTTTCTGGGTGGAAGATGATGTTCGAGCGATCGAACGACCTTTGATCGATCGAACTGCCTGTTGCTCAAGCGATCGAATGATCTTCGATCGATCGAACTTACTTTGAATTCAATCGGTCAAGAAGACCTCAATCGATCGAACCTCGCAGAATATGTTTATTTTCTGTTGATTATTGTAACAAATATTGTGGTTGGGCCATACGGGCACCCACATTATATTGGACTGGGTCCGGAGAGGGTTAGCTTGGACGCCAAATAATGGGCTTTGGAGTCCCAAGCCTTATAGGTTTTTATGTGCCTATATATATATGCATATATACTACATGGAAAACCTAATGAGACTAATACTTTCAGCAGCCCCTCTCTCTCTCTCTCACGTTAGTCTCTCTCTCTCTCTTTATACACACGGTTTCTCTCTCTAGCTAATCACCAAGGAGCTTGGGATTTAGAACGTGACTGTCATGGGGATGGCTCAAGAAGCATCCTCTACGACCTAGGCGATGCATAAGAGAGTACACGGAGGCAACATGGAGCAGCAGTTCGTGGGTGAAGACGCCGGGCTCGTAACAACACCGTTTGGCGATCCGTCGGGTTATTCCGCTAGGTAAGTGACCTAAACCCGACTCGTATGCTTGCGTGCATATTATCTACATTGGTATCAAAGCCTATAGGTGTTTGATTCGTCCGTAGATCACCCGAATTGAATCTGCCATTAAAGCTTAACCAAGCTTTTATCAAAACTTTGAAATTTTGATTTTGAAGTGGGTCTAATACAAAACTCCAATAGGGGTCCAATTTTTTGACATGGTTGTGTCCCATATGGTCCCTAGAGTCCCCCATATAAGTCCCATGGCTTGATTATCTCATACGGAGAAGAAATCTGAAAACCTAATTTTTGGATATTTTAAGAACGAGATTTTTTCAGCAACTTTCAGCCTCTTTTCTGGATGATTTACTCGTTCAATCAGGCTATTTTTTGGCTTGATCATGTTCTACTCCGTGAGACCTTTCCAACCATATATAATACGCGTGATTTGGATCTATATCGAAGGAGATATAAGCCATCAAAGTTGGGGGTTCGCGCAGCAAGTTGCTGCGTTTTTTAGGGCTTCTTGGTGAAGAAGAAGACCCAGCAGGGCCTCGCCCACTCTCGCCGGCGAGAGTGGGCGAAGCCCTGCTGGGTCTTCTTCTTCACCAAGAAGCCCTAAAAACGGGGAGAGTGGATCCCACTCGCCGGCCTTCCGTGGTTCGGCGACCATGATTCCGGCAAGTGTGGGTCCCCCTCGAGGTCCCGGTCCTTAATATATTTTTTATTAAAATATTCCAGAATAAAAAATAATTATTTTCTAATTAAAACAGTTTCTGGTTATTAAAAATTGTATTTTTAATAGTTTAAGTTGTTTTAAATGGTTTAAAATTCTGGAAAAATGTGAGAAATTAATTTTTTATTTTTCCTATGTTAAGGACACTGTGTGGGACCAGAAATAATTTTATGGTAGATTATTTCATTGTTTTTGGTATTTTAGAGCATAAAAGATATGTTTTAAATATGTTTTTAATTGCTTAAAATATCCAAAAATGCATGTTATTTTTTTAAAATTAATATATAGTGTCTAGTACACTGTAAGGGACTCTAAGATAATTTTTGTGTAAATTATCATGTATTTATGGTATTTTAGAGCATATAATTAATGTTTATGGACGTTGATTTAATTGTTTAAAATAGCCATAATACATTATTAATTTTTGTAATTAATATGGGACATAAGGGACACTGTTTTAAGACCATGTAAAATTTTGTGGGACCCATAGATAATTTTTGGTAAATTATCTCAATCATATTAATATTTTAGAGCATATAATTGTGTGTTTTTATACGCATATTAAATTGCTTAAAATATTTTTATTGATTATTAATTCAAGGAATTAACACAATGTGTTTAGAACACTAGTGGTAGCTTGAGAAAATTATTTTAGTGTATTTTCTCGCTCTTTGGGACATATTTTAGAGCATATATATTGTGTTGAATACGCAATATTAATTGCTTAAAATATAACCAATAAAGTTGTTAATTCTTGAATTTAATATCTTGTGTTTTTGTACACTAATTGGAGACTTGAGAAAATTTTATGAATTATCTCATTTTTTTGGTATTTTAGAGCATAAAATTTATGCATATGGGCATTTATTTAATTGCTGAAAATAGCCAAAATAGATTATTAATTTTTGAAATTAATATGGGGTGTTTAGAACACCATATTAGACCACTAAAAATCTTTGGAGAACAAATTCTTAAAATTTTTTGTATTTTTGGGAATTTTTGTTGCTCATAGTTAATTTTTGTTTAACTAGATCAATTTATTATGTTAAATTGATTCAAAATGTTTTTGGGCCTTGGTGAAATTCCGGAAATTTTTTATTTATAATGAAAAATCTGTTTTTCAATTAATTAAATTTTCCATAAGGTTTTAAATTAATTGTTAATTTAAAGGGCCCTTAATAATTTGGTTTTAAATTATGTTTTAAGACCTAAAATTGGGTTAAAATTAATGAAAAATTCAGGATTTTTTCATTGATTTTACCTAGTTTATGGAAGCTATTCGGGCTGTGCAATAATCATTTTAATGCACATTTTATTTCTTTAGAGGCTCATTGCATTGTTGGTCACGTTTAATTACTGTTGTTTGTGATTGGTTAACCCTATGACCTCTAATTCCTCCTCCTTAAGTGGAGTGACGGATGAGTCCATTCATTTTATAATAGACCGCATGAGTGCTTGGTGTATGTGATTAATGCATTAATCTGGATTAATGAATGGACAATTAATTGACAATTTAAAGAGCTTGTGTCCTCACGATGTATGTTTAAGGCTGTTCTTGTATATGTTTATGAACAAAGCATCTCTATTTTTTATGGGCTATAAATGTAATGTGAGGACGAGGGTTGAATTTCTTGTATTTGGAAAAGCCTACATGTAAAGGGATGGTTTTCTTTGTTCATACATCATACACTTGAATTACCTTAACATAAGCTCTAAGTTGTCAATTCGGACCCATGTGGGGGTCCATGCGCATTTTTGTTGTATGGCGCACTTAATATTACTGTGGATGACTTAGATAGGTAATTGTACCATCTAATTGATGTTTGTTTAGAAAAATCAATTATAAAAAGTTTTTCTTGATTTACAAAATTAAGATTTGATTAATGAGCAATAGCGAATTTTTTGGTCTTAAATTGTAGAAAGGGGAAAACTCATTTGTAATTGGATTTTAAAACAAACCTTATGAAATGTGCAAATAATAATGTCAATCCATTGCGCATGTTCTCAAATATTCTTCAAATTTTTTTGGATTCACAAAAACAAATATTTTCCAAACCACACTTTGTCGATCTTTATAAAAGTAACAAGTTTAAAAGGGACTAATTTTTGTAATATGGCACTGTAAAGTAACACACCGATAGAATGAGTAAGAGCTTGTGGACTTTAGGCTTATTCTATGGTCCAACCCATTAAACCGAATAACGGGCCTCCGGCCCAATATCATTATAACCTTAATAGCCTATAATACTTGGCTCGAGAAGGATCATAGCACGCGCTTTGTGATAAGCAGCATGCACCATGATCTTGTTGGGAAGTATATGTACTACCCAATAGCCAAAGTATTATGAGATCGGCTCAAATTTGTTTTCGATGGCACATTCACTACTAGATTAAGCATCTAGTTATGAAGTTCGGGAAAGTAAAGGAAATGTTCCAAGTACACAATGACTGGACATCTAAGGTCGATGACAGGTATGATTCGTGATTTCAGAATACTCGGAACATCTTTACTGGCGAACTGCAGTTTCAGGCTATGATTAGTTCTTTGCCTGATTTGCGAGTCCATAGAAAACAAATCATGATCCACAACGGAAATGTCAAATTTTTTATTTTGACATTTTCTGACATGTTGAGCTGAATACGGAGCGCCAAAAAGGTGAGGCGAACCGTATAGCTACACTCTTGACCACTACTTCCATAAGTGGAAGTAAGCGCAAGGCCAGTGGGCCTAAACGCAATGGTAAGGGTAAACCCGCCTAGAGGCATGGTGGGGCCAGCAAGTTTGCGCCCAAGGCTAACAAGGTGGAAGAGCGCAATCGAGGGCGTTTTTCAGTTCAGTGGTAATAGGATGGACATTTTTTGGGTGGTAGTGTTACTAGGACATGGTTATCTAAGGATAACTGCTTAAGAATTGTTTTCATAAATTCTAGTTTTCTCTGTTAATTCATTTATTCTGAGACATAGCATGCTAGACTTGAACGCATAGGATGTGATAGGATGACTTGATTAGCTCGAGAAGCCCTTTTGGGCCCACTCGCTAAGGTTGACCTACCTATGTGTGAGTCTTGCTTAGTTGGAAAAGCATGCCAAAAGCCTTTTAGAGAGGCTATTAGAGCTACTCAAGCATTAGAGCTAGTTCACTCAAATATCTGTGGACCTATGGTTGTAAAGGCACGTCATGGCGCCTCTTATTTTCTCACTTTTATAGATGATTTCGCGCGATGTGAGGATCGCGAGTATTTATCTAATCAGTTCTGGGAACTATGTGAGGAAAAAGGGGAAACGCAGACAACTTTCTATTCCAGAAACTCCGCAACAATATGGTGTTGTAGAAAGAAGGAATTTGACATTCCTAGATATGGCTAGGATTATGATGGCGCAAGTCAACCTCCCAATGTTGTTTTGGGGGGATGTACTCTTGATTGCTGCCTACATACGAGAGTGCCTCTCCTTAGTCGTTTCCCTCTACCCCCTTATGAGCTATGGAAAGGTGAAAAGCTCATTTTGGAGCATTTGCGCCCGTGGAGCTCAGGAGGTCATGTTCACTATACCTCGTATAAGTACGAGAAACTATGCTCTAGAGCTGGAAAGTATACCTTTATAAGGTATTCTAACAGCCCGACAGGCTATGTTATGTATAATGAACAAACGGGTATAGGAATAACAGAAATGGTGCCACATGATATTGAGGATGACTTCCCCAGATTTGTATTACTAAGAGAAATCTTGACCTCTATGAGTTGGAGGATGTTGAAGACAACATACCATCTTTAAGCGAGGGTGGGGAGATTGAGATTGCACATCCTGTAATCACTGTAAAATGGTACTAGTCTCCAGCCGAGTGGGAGTACACCGCTAGACACTAGTGGGAGTGTACCAGATAGTGGGAGTGCACCACTAGGCACTCAAGATTCTCAGGTAGTACACTGTATGGTGATTAGGAAAAAGGTTCTCTATCACTGTTTTGAAATTGAGGAAGACATTTTCATATGTGTGCAAATGTGTGCACAAGTGGATGAGGATGAGCCTGCTTCTTTTGTTGAAGCATTTTCCTTCGTCTGCTGAAGCTGAGTAGATAGTTGCTATGCCAGATGAGATGGGCTCTATGGACGAAAATAAAGTCTGGGAGTTAGTTAACATTCCGCCTATGCGTAAGACTATTGGAGACAAGTGTGTTTTCAAAATCTAACGCAAGGCAGATGGTTCAATTGACAAGTATTAGGCGCGCCTTGTGGTGATAGTTTGTACCCAGAGAGGGTATAGACCATGGAAACATGTTCTCCCAAAGGGTGAGATCTGACTCCATTCGCCTTATCCTACCAATTGTCGCATATTTAGTTTTTGAACCTTTTTAGTTGGATGTTTAAACTGTTCTTTTCTCAATGGAGAACAAGACGACGAGATAAATATGGATCATCCCATTGGTGTTGTGACCAAAGGGAATGAGCGCAAAAGTGTGCTGTCTCAAACGATCTATTTATTATCTCAAATCGTCTAGGCAGTGGTACAATGTGTGTACATTAAATAGTCCAAGGAAAGTGTTTTAAATCTTTATATGTTGATGACGTCGTTTTAGCTGGGAATGAGATGAGTTCCATTGTCGCCACTTGAGAGTGGTTGTCCTCTCAGTTTGAGATTGAGGACATGGGTGATTCCAACTATGTGTTGGAAGTTTAGATTGTGAGATATTGTTCTCAGAAGCTCCTCTGTTTGTCTCGAGGGACTTAGAAGATGTAGATTCTTGAACGTTTTCACATGAAAAACTGAAAACCCATAGACATCCCATTTTTGGGGGACTCACCTTGACCTTAGATCAATGTCTTAAGAATAATGAGAAGAGGAAACAAATGTCCAGTTTGCCATATTCGTCCGCAATAGGGAATCTGAAGTATGCTAATGTGTGTACTCGGTCAGATGTCTGCTATGCGGTTGGTTTAATTAGTCGTTGCCGTAGCAACCATGGTCCTGTCACTAGAGAGTAGTGAAGAGTATCTTGCGATATGTTCGCAGAAGAACTGTGGACCTTGCCTTATGCTGTCCGCGATGGAAGCATAATATGTGGTGTGCTCTGCAGCTGTTAGAGAAGTTGTTTTGGTTTAAGAGTTTTTGCAGTGGCTAGGCTCTTTATCTCATAGTGATGAGGTTGTATTTATCTACGATCATAGCACATAAGTCTGAGCATATGCAAAAGATCTCAAAGCCATTCTAGCACGTAGACATTCGTTTTTGTCACATTTTGAGATGTAGTTTGCGCAAAGGGAAGTTGTCTTGAGGCATATCTCCAATCGGGGGATTTGATGTGCTTAGACATTTTATTGTGGTATTGACATTATTATTCAAGTTTTTATAAACTAATTGGTTTCCATACATATATATTTGTTATATGAATGGAATGAATGCACATTTCTTATATGTCACCGGGCTTGAATCGACCTGCTCACACGGGTGATTCACCTTGGCGCCGAGATAGCAAACTAGGACATGCGTGTCCATGGCGCTTAGATGGCGAGCAAGATGAGACATTTGTGTTCATGGCGCTTAAATAGCTAGCTAGGACATGTGTGTCCATAGCGCTTAGAAAGCGAGCTTGAACACTTATATCTATGCAGTATAAGAACAGCGAGCTAGATATAAACCCTATTATTTCTATATGTCGCCTTAGATGGATCTAAGATGAGACCTTATACTTGGTCGAACATAGAGATATCCCACGACTCTATATAGCCTGTTTACAGCCGAATGTGAGTTTTCAGACGGGCGCTAAGAGGAGCGACTGTGCTGGGAGACTCAGGTTAGACGTTTTGTGTAACGTCTAGACTAAGATTCGTATGGCGTTACTTGTTTTTTCAAACACAGAGTGACATGCCCATTTTGATGGAAGAACGCCATAGCATGCATATCGTACTGTATGTGCTTTCGCGATCGACTGTGGAGCAGTGAATGGATTCCTCTTCATTGCTGTGTGAGCCATGTAGCATATCCAAGACATTGGTTATCCTACAAACTGGTTGCCTTCACGACTTGAGACTATGTCATGAAGAGGACGCTTGATGACAGTTACTTTAGCATGCTATCCTAGGACGATGAGATTATTCCGTTCTATGGGGTGTGTCTGGACAAGCGGTCAAGTTAGTCGGATTGACATGTGGGCTCAGGGAAGACCATTGCCGACATCCTATTGACGCGTTTTCTTATCACACCCAAGTGTAGGTGATCGTACAAGTAATAAAGTTCTGGAAGTCCAGGTCGAACCCACAGGGAACGGAATAAAATTTTATAAATTTAGGCAGATAACTATTTTGTCACTATAAAGAAAATAAAAGATGATGGATTTTTGTGGGGTTTTACTAAACTACTAATTTTTATATTCTTGCAATAAAACTAATTAAAAGCTATTATAGTTTACGGTAAAGATTTTAACAGTGCAAAATAAATTAACTAAGATACTAGTAACAAAAGGAAGAAAAATAAATAAAAGCTAAATTTTTGTGAGATAAACTTTTTTATATTTAATACTAGCGAAAGATGGAAATAATACAGATATTTAAGCAAAACTATTATAAAACAGGAAATATTAATTAACTAGGAGAAATGATTTAAAGGAATTGGGAATATGCAAACCAACACAAGATCCCACAACTTTTGTGCATTTGAAAAGCATTTGGCATTTAAGACCGCAGAGTCATTCTTTATTTAAAAATAAACTTCCACTAGTCAGGGTCATATCAAGTGTGTCAGGTTTGATATGAAACGACGTCGTTTGGTTTAAAGAAAAATAAAGAGGCAATTGGGCAGTAGCCAGGTTCGAACCGTGCCCCGCCGCGGACGTGGGTTATTCAGCGTCCAGTCCCCACCACTCTGCCACTACACAATTGCCTATCCATTATTGGATAGAAATATATATAAATACATATTTGAAATATTAACTTTGTCATGTGAGTTGTTTGAGTATGCTAGGTGTTTTTTATGACAAAAGGCATAGTTTGACAATCCACATAATTAGGCTTTTTATTTCAAATGTGTACTCAATATAGCCATAGTATATAAACATGTTAAATGGTCATAAACTATAGATACATATATATTTTTGGCCATAAATGGAAAAATAACCCATCTAGATAAATTTGCCCATTTAAGTTTAGTGCACAGAAGTTGTGGTTTCTAAGTTTTTATTACATATCCCCAATTAAAGTTTTAGCCTACCATTTTGGAATTGAAACTGTCTTCCAAATAAAATTTAAAGTTAAATTAAATAGGTGTAAACAGTGACTGCTCAATTAAAACTAAAGTTGTGAAACTAAGGTAGGAGTGAAATATACTATTATTATATTATTTTTCTACTTAACATGAGCTGGGGTTGAATTTGTGGAATCTGCAAAATAAGAGAGTTTAGTACAACTAGGCTAATAAAATATACATAATTGGAAATACTGAATTAATAATAAAATACTAAACCTTTGACTTTGGATTCTTGTGGGGTTACAGTGGTTGAACTCCAAGAACACAAATAAGGTCAAACCAAATCCAAATATACTTTTGGAGTGAGATATGAATATGGTGTGGTTGGGGCTTTGGTAGGTGATTACAACAAACTACGTGGCTAAGAAATCTGGCATTTAATCGCAAAATTTGTCTTTTAGTGAATGAAAAATATTGCTATAAAAACTGAAAATTTGGGGTTTCTAACTATTTTAGGGGACAACTATAAGTACTACTAGACTAAAGATATTAAATCTAAATTTAAATAGGACTATTTTACTACTAAAAATTGACAAAGGTCATACAAGAAAACAAATATTTTAAATTTAAGAAATACAGTACATAAAGTTTTGCTACATATTTTTGAACATAAAATCATCAATTACATAAAAGTAAAATTTTACAACTACTAGAACTAGAAAAGGCAAAGAAAAACTAAAGTTTTCTATTTCTAGGGACAATATAAAGTGCTCACATAATAACCTCCCCTAAACTATTCTCTCCAAACTGTGATTGTGAAGCTGTGTGTTGTGTGAATTGTGTAGCTGTCTGCCTTCAGCTCCTCCATTTATAGGCGAAGTGAATGACGATTTTCGTCATTTCGTTCGTCACGTGGTACATTTTTCTTCGCGTGTTTCAGTTTTTTTCTTCCTCCCTCTGACAGTTTGAAAAACTGATCTTCGACTTTCCTGCAGATACTGAGAGAAAGAGAGAGAAAAGACAAAACAAAAAAATAATATAAAAAAATTTAACATCCAAAGCAAATCCAAGCTTTGGATGTCTTTGTCCGATTTTTTTTTTTTTTTTTTTTTTTTTTTTTTTTTTTTTGTTTGACCATTTGGTAAGTTTAAGTTATAATAGCCACATGAGAAATAATCTCATGTGGTTGTTACTCATTTTATTCCCTTCGTTTCACTTCATTTTTACCTAAACATATAAAATGTGTAAAAACAAATAATTACATGCATTTGAGTGACATCACTGTTAAATTATATTAATTCAAATATGCGTGTAAAACTATGAATTTGGGGGATTAAATGAGTATTGTGTCTATTATATTGGCACATAAATGTGCAATATTCAGTGTTTGTCACACCCCTCAACTAACTTGTTGCTAGTCCCTAGCAATGAAGTGAAAAGAGAAATTGTTCTAAAAGTTTTATTTAATAGTAGGAATAAACTAAGGAAAATAAAATTTAACTCACTTTCGCAGGAATCGCGATTGCATTTAGCATATGCAACAAGCCGTTAAACCCCTAGGTTACCCCTAGTGGACGAGTGTTGTCTCGTGAGGGTTTGCAGTGAATATACCCACAAAATTCGAATTTTTTTTTTTTTTATGTTTTTTTTAAATGTAAAAATAAAGTAAAATAAAAATAAAGGTAGATTTTCTCCTTTTACAACAGATAAGATTAAATTTGGCAATAAAATGAAATTTTCAAGTATGTAATAATAATGCAACACATATACTCACAGTTTTGTCAATGGTAGCATTTTTTATACTCTTTAAACTTACAGTGTGTACTTGAAAAGTCAAGCAACTGATCTTAACTTCAAAGTTTACATAGCCAATAGCAGTCATACAACTTGTAGTTTTAACTCAAATCTCACTAGGAATTCACTCTTTTAAGGAGAAACTCTCAGAAACCGGTGTAGAGAACATCTCACTTGGTAGGGAAGCAAAGATAGAGGAATTGCTTCCATTTTTTTTTTTTATGACTCAATATATAGACATTTGGAGTACAATAAGTCTCATGAAAGAATACTTAGCATTAGAAGAGCGATCTACCGTGGAGAACATCCTTATCACTTAAATTTAAAAATCAATTTCTTTTAAATCATTAGGACTTTGACTGGTAGGTTAGAAATTAAGATGAGTAGGAGATTTGGGGTGTATTTGTTCTAAGCATGTGATTGGAGTGTTTGCGCAATTCATTCCAACCTTTTCTTTCTCTTCTCCTTTATATCATATGTACATTTTTTCTTTTTTCTTTTTCTTTTTTTTTTTTTTTTTTTAGTTTCTCATTCTCTTTTTTTTTCTTTTTTTTTCTTTTTTTTTTTTTTTTTTTTTTTAAATCAACTCATTTCTTTCTTTACCACTTCGTGCAACATCATTACAGTCCAATCACATACCTGGATATAGAAATGAGGTTTGTACTCCCAGGTGGAGCAAGGCATGATTTGGATAGAACTGAGAATAAGGTAATATTAGGTGAAGGGGGGTGCATTTGAAAGAAAAGATGGCCTAAATCATTTTAAAAATAGATTGACTTTGTTCATTTAAGCAATTTGGACATTCTAATGGTAAATCCTGAACGTTCTCTTCTAATGATCAGTCAAAGGGAAAAAAATAATGAGACTTTCAACGAGTGATATGATAAAGAGAATAAAGTGAGACTGAAAATAATAGTAACCCTCATAAAGAAAGATTGGCACAAAAGCTCACATGGGTTAATTAGTTTCCACTACTTGTCTTTAAACTGCATAGTTTATGCTTACTCATCCATTTAGATTCAGTAAATATTTTCACACTGTTTCCAAAATGTTTAATGTTTAAAGAGTTTCTAGCATTTGAAAATAGTAAAACATGTGACAATGTGTTGTATGCTATTAACATACCCAAAATAACATTAACGTGTCAAATTTATCTTATATAAAGTAAAAGAAAAACTTCTGAAAAATCCTAAGCATATCCACTAAGTTGGATACATATATGGTGCGACTAGTATCCTCTGCACCTATACAAAAGAGGCTACGCAATCCGGAGCGTCCAAGTTGTCATGATTACCCATCCACCTCTAGTAAAAGAGATGAGTCTAGAACCACTAGCAAGCTAAAAACATCAGTAAGAGGCTAAGAGATAACTCTGGCTTTACTTAGTTTTTCGCTACCTCTAGGGACATTCACCGCACTAGACATATCTAGTGATGCTTGGATCATGCAAATTACTCCTATCGAACCAGCTAATGAAAACCAGATGTACACGTAGGATCTTTTTAAAGTCTGGCCTAACTGAAAATTATTGACTGTACAAAAACTAAAAATAAAAATAAAAAGAAATGAGGGATGGAAAAATAAAATTTATTTGGGTATCAAAGGATCCAGTCCTCTTTCTCAACCAAAATTTTCTTTTGTTTTGATTTGAATTGTCTTTTATAGCAGTAGTAAACTTTAAAAGATGTGTCATTATGAGCAATTAAACCAGGACATTCTTCTCTATAACAATTCAAACATCATCCTAACCTTTTAGCTTTCCTTTTGATGGCATAAAGGCTAGTGCCAGCAAAGGGTTTCTTCTGCTCAGAAACAAGTGAGCGACCCATTAACGTCTGGTCATCGACTATTGGATCCATTTTTTATACTCTCAGCCAACAAGAGAGGCTAGACTCAACCCTCCACTCCTTTCAACTATCAACTAAGATCTAATTAAAGAGAGCTTAGAGGGGGGGGGGGGGGGGGGGAATTTTATTTAAAAACTAAAAATATTTAAGAAAAATATATACATTCAGAAACTAAAAAGAAAATATATATATATATATATTTTTTTTAAACAAAAATTTGAAAACTACATTTTTTTTTTTAAACAAAAAACTAGAACACACAAAAAGAAAAACTACATTTTTTCTCTCTCTTTTTTTTTTTTTAACAAAGTTTAAGACAATGCATCATTACAATAATAGTAATAAGAAGAATTATGACATAAACTTCAAACATTATAAAAATTTTGGCTTCTGAGTCATCCATTTTTTTTTACAAAGAAATGGAAAAATATCACCTGTCTCTTTGAAAATCTGAGAACCTGGTAGGGCCGTAGATCGAGTGATATTTCCAAGCTTCTTTGATGCATGGGTACCTACAACTTATGGATATCATTTTTGTTAACTAATGGAAAAGAGAGAAAATCAAAAATCTAAAATAAAAACTAAAGTCGAATCGGAAAAATAGAGAATAAAATCAAAATCAAGCTTTTCTCTGAATCATAGATCTTACCTTTAGTGATCAGTAGAGTGGATCTTGATTTTGGATCGAAGAAAGTTAAAAAAAAATGAAAAGAAAATGAGAGAGGGAGATCGGGTGAGAGAGTGAGAGAGTGAGAGAGTTGCAGAGAATGAGAGAGAATGATCGCGGCGAGAGTGAGAGAAAAGAGAGAAAGAAGAAAGGAAAAAGAGAGAAAAAGAGAGATAGGGAAAAGTTTTTATGGTTCAAAGCCCTATATAAAGCCATTTTCTCTTTTTTCAGTGTATCTCTCTCTAGAGAAATTTTTTTTTTTTTTTTTTATGAAATAAAGATAAAATAAATAAACATGTGTTAATCGTGAAACCGTCCCCCCCAACTGAGTCTGACATTGTCCTCAATGAGTGAGATGAGAAAAAGAAGCTAAGGATAACACCTATAATAAAAAGAAATACAAAAAGAAAAGATAATAATAATGACAAAATTAACTTATATATATATAAAGTAAAAGTACTATCACTGTTTTGAGATAAAGTTATCAAGAATTACTGTACAATTGATCTTTTGAACTGCAGTTTCAAAGGATCGATCTTGTATTCAAATTTTGCTATCTAGCAGTTTCAGCAACATGGTTTTTAAACCAGCAATACTTCTGGTATGCCTTTTTATTTTGGACTGTAATGGGATAGTTTGAACATACAATTTAGTACATTTATTAGATAGCAATACTTGAGATTTGTAAGACTTGATAAAAATCAGAACTCATAAAATAATAAGTGCAAGTAATTCTGATACTAAAAATACAGTGATGATTTTTTTTTTTTTTTTATATATAAAAGAAAAGTACAATTACAATAAAAATAAAGACAGGAATTTTATTTTAACATATCTAGACGTTGACTGGGATTATTGCTCATGAAAGATGATCATTTCGAGGTCTAGGACAGTAGACTCGAAACCTCAGGTGGATGTCATAATCACATACGTCGGAGTCATCATATACTGTTATTTCCATGAATATACTATATCTGACAATGACTCTTTCAGGCATGAATTGTTCAATGAAGACAGGGATTAGAGATGTCCCCCATTCGAGTAGGAAAAAGAATCAATCCCTTTGAAAGGCGTACCTTAACATTTCCCCGTTAACAACTCTTGTTAACAACCGCCCCCATCCAAAAATATTGTCATTATCATCATAAATGGGGAATTGTACTAGGGATGTTAAGTATCGCTCCCACTCATTTTCTTCATATTCATGATATAGTTCTTGGAACACCTCATATTGAGCTTGTTCCCACTCATCGTAGTTCGTGCTAATGTTCTGCCAATCATCTAATCCATCAAATATTGGCTCACCATCCCACTCCCTAGGTTGGTCAGGTTCCACTAAATAATCAATTTCTTCATCAGTGTCGTAAATTCTATCGACACACCTAGCATAGAACATTTCATCCTCGTCAGAGTCCATGAGATATTCAAATCTTGGGGGTGTATCATCATCTGATGAAGTTCTATCCTCTGGAGGATAGTTGTTATTGTTAGACGAACTGGCATGGTTTATACTCATTCTTGCAGTTCTGCGATGATTAGATGGGTTCATATCTCTTTGTTACCTGTAACATCAGATAATATGTTATAATTCCTGAAAAATATTAAATAGTAAGAAAATAAAAATAAATAAAAATAAATAAAAATAAAATTCCTACTATGTACAATTCTAATCACGATTTATGAATTTAAGAGGTATCACAGTTGGGGTCCTCCAAAGGAAAGGACTCCAATTCAGTTTCAAAATCTCCTAAGAATGGTTTTAATTTATGCCTACTGACTTTAAATGTATTACCATCTTTAGGGTCTTCAATCAAGATAGTTCCATAAGGATAAATATTTTTTACAATATATGGACCAGTCCATCGAGATTTCATTTTTCTTTTAATAAGATGCAGTTTTGAGTTATATAATAGAACTTTTTGCGCGGGGGTAAATCTTTGATAAACAGGAGTATTAAGACATTTTTCTGTAGAGTACCCCATCATATGATATGTACTGCAAAGTTCTAATTTATTTTTAGATAGAGGAGGATTAGTTTTCTCCAGTTTAACAGATATTAGCTTTCGAGTTAATTCTTCAATTTTTATGACTAATTCATCTTCAGTTTGTGATTGCTGTGATTTTTTAGCCTTTTCTTTCTTAGCCTTTTCTTCTTTTTCCCTTTGTGGAGCGTCTTTGCTAAGCCAATCAAAATATGATTCAGCTTCGTCAGCATTTTTAAAAAATTCCCCTTGATACATGGCTTCAATTATTTCCATTGACTCTGGATCTAATGTTTCATAGAAGTAATTAATTATACGCCATTTTTTAAATCCATGATGTGGACAGGTTTGTAAGAGATCTACAAAAAATTCACAGTCTTTAATGCATGGTTCCTTCTCTTTTTCAGTGAAAAGTTTATATTCTCGCATCAAGCAATAAGTTAAATTCATTTGATAGAATTTATTTAGAAATGCATGATTCATATCTGGCCATGAAGTTATAGATTCAGGGTGGAGAGATAAAAGCCAAGATTCAGCTTCATCTTTTAAAGAAAAAGGAAAAAGTTTGAGATAGATTATCTCGATAGGACAAGTTTGATCAGCAAACGTTTCACAAACTTCTTCAAATTCATGAATATGGACATAAGCATATTCTTTCTTAATTCCGTGGTAAGTTGGTAAGCACGGTAGCATGTTATATTTAAAATAAAAATTTCCTGTATGTCTAGGTAGTGTGATGCAAGAAGGAGTGATGATTTGTTCTGGCATAAATATACCACGTAAAGACCATCGCTCACGTTCTGATAAAATAGGTTGTGGTATATTATTCCCATGATCATTATGAGTATCATTAGTTATTCCTTCCATGCCTTCTATTTCAGTCATGATTCTAGGAAAATGTATACTAAATGAATTAGTAGAAATATTAGAATTATGTGGTACTTGATATAAAGCCTCAGTAGTATCTAAGGACATAAGAAGTAAAAGAAAAACTAAGTAATAAGAATATTATTATTATTATTATAGCTAAGTAAAAGAAACTCTTTTTTATATATATATATATATATATATTTTCTATTTTTATGGTTTTTTTTTTTAGAAGATGCACAAGTACATATATATATATAAATATATTTATATATATTTTTCACAAGGAAAGAAATTATATATAGTTTTTTTTTTTTTTTAATTATTAATATTTTTTTTAAAATTATTTTCTTAAAAAGAAAACTAGATTATTTATAAGGTAGAATAAGTATATATATATATATATATATAGTAGGAGAAAATAGTTTTAAACCTAACTTATTTATTTATTTATTTATTTTATTAACCGTTCCCCGGCAACGGCGCCAAAAACTTGACGACATCCTATTGACGTGTTTTCTTATCACACCCAAGTGTAGGTGATCGTACAAGTAATAAAGTTCTGGAAGTCCAGGTCGAACCCACAGGGAACGGAATAAAATTTTATAAATTTAGGTAGATAACTATTTTGTCACTATAAAGAAAATAAAAGATGATGGATTTTTGTGGGGTTTTACTAAACTACTAATTTTTACATTCTTGCAATAAAACTAATTAAAAGCTATTATAGTTTACGGTAAAGATTTTAACAGTGCAAAATAAATTAACTAAGATACTAGTAACAAAAGGAAGAAAAATAAATAAAAGCTAAATTTTTGTGAGATAAACTTTTTTATATTTAATACTAGCGAAAGATGGAAATAATACAGATATTTAAGCAAAACTATTATAAAACAGGAAATATTAATTAACTAGGGGAAATGATTTAAAGGAATTGGGAATATGCAAACCAACACTAGATCCCACAACTTTTGTGCATTTGAAAAGCATTTGGCATTTAAGACCGCAGAGTCATTCTTTATTTAAAAATAAACTTCCACTAGTCAGGGTCATATCAAGTGTGTCAGGTTTGATATGAAACGACGTCGTTTGGTTTAAAGAAAAATAAAGAGGCAATTGGGCAGTAGCCAGGTTCGAACCGTGCCCCGCCGCGGACGTGGGTTATTCAGCGTCCAGTCCCCACCACTCTGCCACTACACAATTGCCTATCCATTATTGGATAGAAATATATATAAATACATATTTGAAATATTAACTTTGTCATGTGAGTTGTTTGAGTATGCTAGGTGTTTTTTATGACAAAAGGCATAGTTTGACAATCCACATAATTAGGCTTTTTATTTCAAATGTGTACTCAATATAGCCATAGTATATAAACATGTTAAATGGTCATAAACTATAGATACATATATATTTTTGGCCATAAATGGAAAAATAACCCATCTAGATAAATTTGCCCATTTAAGTTTAGTGCACAGAAGTTGTGGTTTCTAAGTTTTTATTACATATCCCCAATTAAAGTTTTAGCCTACCATTTTGGAATTGAAACTGTCTTCCAAAAAAAAGTTTAAAGATAAATTAAATAGGTGTAAACAGTGACTGCTCAATTAAAACTAAAGTTGTGAAACTAAGGTAGGAGTGAAATATACTATTATTATATTATTTTTCTACTTAACATGAGCTGGGGTTGAATTTGTAGAATCTGCAAAATAAGAGAGTTTAGTACAACTAGGCTAATAAAATATACATAATTGGAAATACTGAATTAATAATAAAATACTAAACCTTTGACTTTAGATTCTTGTGGGGTCACAGTGGTTGAACTCCAAGAACACAAATAAGGCCAAACCAAATCCAAATATACTTTTGGAGTGAGATATGAATATGGTGTGGCTGGGGCTTTGGTAGGTGATTACAACAACTACGTGGCTAAGAAATCTGGCATTTAATCGCAAAATTTGTCTTTTAGTGAATGAAAAATATTGCTATAAAAACTGAAAATTTGGGGTTTCTAACTATTTTAGGGGACAACTATAAGTACTACTAGACTAAAGATATTAAATCTAAATTTAAATAGGACTATTTTACTACTAAAAATTGACAAAGGTCATACAAGAAAACAAATATTTTAAATTTAAGAAATACAGTACATAAAGTTTTGCTACATATTTTTTAACATAAAATCATCAATTACATAAAAGTAAAATTTTACAACTACTAGAACTAGAAAAGGCAAAGAAAAACTAAAGTTTCCTATTTCTAGGGACAATATAAAGTGCTCACATAATAACCTCCCCTAAACTATTCTCTCCAAACTGTGATTGTGAAGCTGTGTGTTGTGTGAATTGTGTAGCTGTCTGCCTTCAGCTCCTCCATTTATAGGCGAAGTGAATGACGATTTTCGTCATTTCGTTCATCACGTGGTACATTTTTCTTCGCGTGTTTCAATTTTTTTCTTCCTCCCTCTGACAGTTTGAAAAACTGATCTTCGACTTTCCTGCAGATACTGAGAGAAAGAGAGAGAAAAGACAAAACAAAAAAATAATATAAAAAAATTTAACATCCAAAGCAAATCCAAGCTTTGGATGTCTTTGTCCGAATTTTTTTTTTTTTTTTTTTTTTTTTTTTTTTTTTGTTTGAATATTTGGTAAGTTTAAGTTATAATAGCCACATGAGAAATAATCTCATGTGGTTGTTACTCATTTTATTCCCTTCGTTTCACTTCATTTTTACCTAAACATATAAAATGTGTAAAAACAAATAATTACATGCATTTGAGTGACATCACTGTTAAATTATATTAATTCAAATATGCGTGTAAAACTATGAATTTGGGGGATTAAATGAGTATTGTGTCTATTATATTGGCACATAAATGTGCAATATTCAGTGTTTGTCAACCATTCAATAACACACCATGTTTTTGTGACTCATTAGCAGGCCTGCGACAATCGTAATTTGTTACTGATATGTCATGAGTACATTACATTGAGGTGGTGCAGCAATTCTTTTCACCGAGGGATTGAGAATGCTGTGTCCGGTGTGGTTGAATCGTCTAAGGCATACACGAGAAGCTTCCGAGTGATGTGTCTTGCTGGTTATGGTGATGATTTGGCATTACACTCATGTCGCTATACTTTCTTTTCGTAAGGTCGCACGTTCTATTTCCCTGTATGAAGAGTTGAGAAGTTCCGTTGTGTTGAGAGATTGGTTTTTAGTACCAACCCTATGTGGGTGAGTGGGAGATGTAACAAATATTGTGGTTGGGCCATTCGGGCACCCACATTATATTGGACTGGGTCCGGAGAGGGTTAGCTTGGACGCCAAATAATGGGCTTTGGAGTCCCAAGCCTTATAGGTTTTTATGTGCCTATATATATGCATATATACTACATGGAAAACCTAATGAGACTAATACTTTCAGCAGCCCCTCTCTCTCTCTCTCACGTTAGTCTCTCTCTCTCTCTCTATACACACGGTTTCTCTCTCTAGCTAATCACCAAGGAGCTTGGGATTTAGAACGTGACTGTCATGGGGATGGCTCAAGAAGCATCCTCTACGACCTAGGCGATGCATAAGAGAGTACACGAAGGCAACATGGAGCAGCAGTTCGTGGGTGAAGACGCCGGGCTCGTAACAACACCGTTTGGCGATCTGTCGGGTTATTCCGCTAGGTAAGTGACCTAAACCCGACTCGTATGCTTGCGTGCATATTATCTACAATTATAATACATACTGTTTAGCTATTTAAATGTTGATCCATGTTTCAATATGCGATATTGTTAATTTAAGAGATAATGCAGCACTATTATAAAATGAACTATTTAACGGTTACATGTTGATACCGTTAAATTGAATAGTAGAATAGAACACAAATGCATGCTGTTAATCAGAAATGAGTAGATGTGATGAATATAGAGCATGTGGTAATTCTTGTATCTAGAGTAATGCATTTCACAACCTGTGATCAGCATGTATGGGATATTGGTATGAAGAGATGAGAGGATATGATGAGAAATGGGAACTATGATTTATATGGAATAATGAGATATGTGTACTATGGATCCGTGGGATCAACGGCTAACGAGCCGGGTGGACGTGGGATGGTTAGAGTTCCTAGTGCGCCTCTCGTTGTTGAAGACGTCCAATGATGCGTATGCACTATTGAAGACATCCAGTGTACCGTTGAAGACGTCCGGCTAGTGCTCTAATGTATTCTCAGCTGTGTAGACGACCAGTGAGGATATACACATCGTTGAAGACATCTAATGTGCCACTTCCATTGTTTACAGATAGGTGGTACTATGTAGACGACCGGTAACCCTATCAAGGGATCATGGGACCTACTGACTAGTCGGGTGATTCCGATTGGTATTATTGTATCGACTTATGGAAATCAGATTGGTATTATGGTAACGATGTGTGGATATCAGATTGGTATTATTGTGTCGACGTATGAATACAGATAAGAATAAGAACATGGATACGGAAATGGATATGAATATGAGAATGGTTAGTAAGATGATGTTCAGTCGTGGATTCAGCATCCCAATGTAAAGGTAGATGAATGGGTGGTTTCATGGGTTACATACATGGATTTGGTGAATACGTGATGAGATATTTATACCATGATCGTTATTATTGTTTTCATTTAATATGATTTCTGTTATCATTGAGTTAATGTATAGTTTAATGAGACCTCTGTTATGTCCATGAGTGATGTCATTGTTAAGAGATTAACCGCATTTTAAGATGCTGAACAATAATGGTGAGGAGTGTTGTTTAGTGTACTCACTTAGCTTTGTATTCAAAGCTGATGGCGTTTGTGCCCTGGACATTCCAATGTCTAGAGCTTGGCAGGTCTCTAGGACGAAGACTGATGTTCCGCCGGACTTGGAGCTGCAGGCTTGAAGACGAAGGTGTGCTGCTTTGTATTAGTTAGTTGGTATATCTGTTGTACTTTTGTTAATTATTGTTATAGGCTTCAGACTCTACGTCAGCTGTTGTAATAGATTTAGTAGACTTTTATAATTGGTACTTGGGCATATGTTGCTTCCAAACCTTTAATATTTCCGTTGTAGCCTCTGATTATGTTAATAAGATATGTTTTATGAATAGCATCCTCCCTATCGTTGTATTTGTTGGTTTGTATAGATGACAACGCGGTTATTCACCAGTCACAAACCTATGGGACCAAAAAGGAACTTGTTTTCTCTATTTTTGCTTCTCTGTGGCGTGACATTATCTATTTTTATTGTCCTGGGGCGTGATAGTATGGAAACATATGGGTATGTGTGTATGATGGATCAAGACAAACAAGGGGTGGAACTTGGAAATGGGTATATAGAGGTGATATGGGGTGTATGAAGGCATGGTATAAGCTCTGCAGATACTCTCTCTCTACACTCAAAATAAAAGTTCGTCTAAAATAAAGGAGCATTGAAGGTATTTATAGGTACAAAAAAAGGTCACGTGAGCACTCCAGTTAGCGTGAGTGCTCCAGATACTTCGAGCGCCTGAGATCAGCTTTAATCCAAAGCTTCCCAAGGGTCAATATATGCAAACATACTTATACAATCAAGACCATATGTATAGAAACGTAGATTCATACATATCATTATAATAGGTAATACAAGGAGGATATTCCGAACTTCGAAAAATACATTAGGAAAAATACAGTTAATACAACAGCCCAGCACCAAATGTACTGAACTGGATGTTGACATGTGGCAATTGCGAATGGGTCGTGCCATATTTGCCACATCATCATCCATTAAGAAAGTTTGTGACGTAGTTACATTCTATAGTAAGGAAAACACTTCATACCTACCTATCCTTCAGCTTCATATATTTCAAAATGTCATGAATTAATGTATGATTCTTATCCTTAGTTTTACAGTAATTTGTGTTGGCATTGTTCGATGCCTAATGGCTAAAAGCACGGTGTTTTTTGTGGTTATTATAAATGTTTCAGGACTTATATTTACATATTAGTGTACCTCTCAGGAGAATAACGCTTGGATCTATAGAACCAAATGCTGAATACCCAAAATTTTGATATATATATATATATAGATATTCAATTTTTGAGTAGTGTCTATAGGCATAGACAATTTATAGCTTTCAAATAACTAGCTAATGAAATATTAGAAAGAAAACGAGGGGCAAAATGATAAATTAACCGTTTTCATTAAATCTGTCATCTAAAAGCTCTAATAAGATTAAGGGGGATTTATTGATAAATCCATTTTGTCATCTTATTTTAGAGTTAAGAACAATTATGATTCTTGATTAGGAAAATGTCCTTCATACATCAATAATAAGTAAAATTTCATTAAATGTACATAAATATTAAGTGAAGTTCATCTTTCACAAACTTTTTAACAAACTAAGGATTAAATTGACCTTTAAACTATTGGTAGTTACTTCTAGTGACTTTTGCCCATAATTTGTATAGGAGAAAAATTCACAAAGTAAAGAAAAAGATGCAATGCATGGAAATAAGAACATGGCCGGTAATCTTGCATTTACCCACCTCAATTGCTCTCTACACCCACCACCTCAATTAAAATTAAATCAATTTACTCTCTACTCCCACCTTTTATTCCCAAAATAGCCCTAACTTAATTTCTACACCCACCCTTACCTCCCTTATCATATTACTCTCTTTACACCCACACCATCTCTTACTATCATTTACTAAATCACATAAAATATTACAGTACCATAGTGATTTTCAACAGTTCAAGGTGGTCCATCCATGGTGTGATTCTTATTTGAACAAATCCAAAAGTGTGAATCACAATACACTTACATTTTTATAGATTTAATCTTGCTTTTTAGGAATTTTGTGTGTAATATGGTTCATATCATAGCTTTGATTCTGTGATTTTGTATTATTTTTCGTGAAAAATTGAACATTGGAAACATATGTTTTGTTTTGGTCGAAAATCTATTGGGCACACTAGAGCGGAACAAATTCCAAATGTTCGGTGGATATCAATGCAACAATCATAAAATGTTCCATGGAATGGGGTGGAACAATGTATAGTTATTCGGTGGTATTTGGTGGAACATTGCCAATTTGTTCTATTATGAAAATCTGAAACACTCCCCGATTCCTTGAACGCTCAAGATTCGAAAAAATGTAAAAAAAAAAAAAAAAGAAAAGAAAAAAAGAAAAAAAAAGGTAATAAAAGAAGAAGAAAAGAAATATGTTACAAATCATACCTCTCGCTCTATCTTTTTTCCAAGGAATTCGAATGATGTAATATGGTGGATATATTTGTATACTGAACTACAATATTTTCTAGGGTTTATAGATATTGATGGATGTGTATAAAGTTTTTTTTAGTAATTCTTTTTATATTTTAGTAGAGGTGTGTGTAAATAGTATTTATTTTAGAGTATATTTGATTAACCTGTCATTTTTTGTCATTTTTTATGTGGTATACTTGGTGAAAGATTCAATAAAAGGTGGGTGTAGTGAGTAAATGAGGTGGTTGCGAATAGAATTACTCATTTAATATTATTTTCAACTTTATTACTATAGGTCATTGGCTGTATTTACTACATCTTATTAATAAGGGCTAATATCGCTCACCACCTTTGAGGTTTAACGAGGGAATACTTACCCCCTCACGTTTGAAAAATAACACTTCCACGTGTCTTTTAACAAACCTAGTACTTTGGTAAATTATAATCTACCCCTTAAAACAAATTAAGAAATTACTTTGAAATATTTGCAAAATGTCTAGAAAATTCACTTTGCTATACATTTACGAATTTGACGATTTTTACGATTCTTCAGAACTTATTTATGAAATCTATTTAAACAATTTTTACGATTCGTTAAAACTTTTTGGGTTAATTATACTCATCTCTCCTGTGATTTGTCTTAATTACCCGAACCTCCCTCCCATTTTGGGAAATTACTTGGATCTCCCTTATACGTAGTAATTTGTAATACTTTGAGAGGGGAAATTGTTACAAAATATTAATTTTAAGGGTGAAAAGTGTTACAGAGTACTGATTTTAAGGGAAGTCTATGTAATTTCTCAAAATGCGAGGAAAGTCCGTGCAATTAAGGCAAACCACAAGAGAGGTGAGTGTAATTAACCCAAACTTTTTTTATGAAATTTTCACGAATGTAAAATCTATTTTAACATTTTCACGACCCTTTAAAACATGTTCATGTTTTCCCTCCAAAATTTGATTTTTTATGTCTTTGGTGTAAATGGATTTTTTATTTATGTAATTTTCAATTGTTACAGAAATGATAGAAATAGTGATGAGGATGAGAAGATGAAGCATTTAGTTTTCTTTAAAATTGGCAAGAGTAGTTTGAGTATGTATATTTATTTTAATAAGCACACCACTATTCTATTAATTTGTCTAACGGTCAATAAATAAAACATGATTTGTCTGGGGAAATGGTATTAATTAAATGAGTAAAGATTGAGGGGTGATGATGCCGAAAATTGGTAAGAGAGATTCAGAGAGAGATATTGGGATGCAAGACTTTGTATGTGGTTCGGTCCCGTTAACGAGGTGACCTACATCCACGGTTGCGTCAGTGCGCTTCCGTAGCAGATCACCGGCGAGCCTGGTGAGCCAACAAGTTAAGCGACCCTACCAGTAACACTGACCGGGTATATGCGTATGAGTGTTATAAACTGCTATTCTCTAGGTTCAGAACTCCCTCCTCATAGTGGGGGGTAGGCAGTCTCTTTTATAGATGCAAGAGACCCCATATACATGGTAAGTTTTGCAGATTAGGAAGCCTAATCTGATTACAGTTATCTTGCATGAATTTGGGGGAGTTTTCTAAGTGGTTTAGGAAACTACTATATTCATTCCTTCAATCTTCTAACCGGATTAGGAGATTGATCAAAAACTTGTTGGTCAAACTGGATTCGCGGAATGCCGCCCTATGCGCCCGGGTTGTGCGCCCCATACCGAACGGTTGTAGCGAGCAAGCTCGGGATCACATAATTGTAGGCACCTTCGACGGAGTGCTCGGGGACCCTCTGATGATGTGGCGACTTGACTCCATGACCTGATAATTTTGGACATATCAGCTGCCCCCCATTTTCGGAACTGAGGCGAGGCCTCAGCGAATAAGATTGAAAAATTAGTATCCCCCCAGGTGACCGTCTGGTAGAGAGGTCGGGTATCTACCCCGAGTTAGACCGGTCGCGTCGGTCAGCCGGGTTCAGACTGAGCGGTGACCCTACGGGACCATGGTTGGCATCTGCCACATGTCAACTGATGGTTAGCCTGGTTAGGATCCAACGAGGCCGGTCTGAGAGTAATCGAGCAGTTGCATGGTAACCGGACTGTCTCATTAAGCATTTAATGCGTGCGCCTTTTGAGGCGACGCTTCACGTGCCCGAGGTGATGGTTGTCAGGCAGTTTCGACGGGAAAGTGCCTGGACCATTGGATCTACTTTGATCTTGGTCGTCCGTGCTCCTTATATAAGGAACACTTATCCATATCTTGAATTCTTGCTACCAAGACGTATGTTCCCGTGCGATTTGAGAGCAAAAAGTCCCCGGTCAGAATTTCCTAGCCCTTTCTTGCGTTGATTTTTGTAAGTTTCTTTCCCCTCCAAGTTCCTTCTTCCCCCTCATCTCTTTCTTTCCAAAACGAGGCTGGAGGGAGTGAACCCTCTGGGATTCGAGCGGGAGTGGGATTTTTCCTCCTTAGATTCTGTTCTTTTTTTAGGTTAGGACGTACCTTAGGCCACTTGAACCGAGCAGGTGTCCCCGGAGTAGTCTTGAGAGAGTGCCACCTAGTGTTAAGGATCATTAACTTTTTGCCTTTTAGGTTAGTGACCCTGACCCCTTTGTATATCAGGCTCGGGGTCTCTGACCCATACTTAGGCCATAACCTACTTCCTCACCCTACCATACGAATACCAGAGATGGAGTATTCCGACTTCAATTCCGCTTCCCGATCAGAGGGCGAGATGTCCTGGTCGGGAACGCCTGACACCAGCTTGGATCCACCTTCTGCTTCCCCATTTGACCACTAGAGTAAGGGCAGGATTCCTGTCCGTGTATCTGATAGTGTGTCTGACCAGGAGGCCCTCGTTGCCTCTGTTTCCCGGGGCTCGGGTGATGAGACACCAAGGAGACCTGACCCTGAGGTGGTGTTCGCCTGCGAGTCTACCCCCTCTATCCTGCACTCCCAAGATCTTGTGCGCATTAGGGAGAGGTATTCTCTCCCTAATGGTTATTCTTTAGCCGTTAACCCTGGCGGAGTACACCTCTACCAGCCGAGCTTCGTCACCCTGTTTGAGGATGCACTGATGGCTGGCCTCTGCCTTCCGCTTCACCCAGTCACCTAGGACGTTCTGATTTACCTCGGGATTGTCCTGGGCAGTTAGCTCCCAATGGGTGGAGGTTCTTGATGGGGTCAATCTCCCTTTGGCCCTAAGCCTTCGGGTATGAACTCATCCTTCAAGAGTTCCTATGGGCGCACCGTCCATTCCTAGTACACCAGGAAATCGGGTTCTTCTCTTTTGCAGCCCGGTAGGGCAGAAAGATCATTGTCAACTGCCAGAGCAATAACAAGGGGTGGAAAAGCAAGTTCTACCAGGTTTCCACCCTTGGTCTTTGCGACCCGGCCCTGGGAAGCCAACTAAGGACTTCCAGGGCGGGGGAATTGAGGGGTAAGACCGCCCGGTATGCCTCTTTTTGCTTTTCTTTACCTTAGAAGGTTGCAAATCTGCTAACTATTTTCATGTTTTTGGTTGCAGCTGGGTCGACCAACCCTCCAATGATCCCCGGGGAGTGCCAGGCCAGGGTCTTAGGTTTGGCAGAGCTGCCTACCAACATCTGGAACATACTGTCCCGGACTGGCAATTTTGTCCAGTCCTACTCTCCAGAGGAACCCGTCCAAGCTCCCACTTTCTCTCCAATCATTCCTGGTGAGTGTTCGGGCTACCTATCTTCCTGTTCCACATTTCCCTTTTTGCTGCCTCCTCCGTTTTCTGACTGGGTAGTTTTCTTTTCTGCAGAAGTGGCCTCCAAGAGGGATCTGGAGCAGCTGAGGGCCAGACAGGCCGCTGCCACTGCTGCTTCCACCGCCTAGTTGGTGGTGGTACAGGGAAAAAGGCCCCTGTTGAGGCCTCGGGTAGCGAGCGTCCCCTTAGGCGGATCCGGCACGGGATTGCAAACGTCTGGAACCCGTGGGGACGTCAGCTCCCCGAGTGGTGGTGGTAGAAGAGACATGACCCCAGGCGGACGCACCTTCCGCCTTGCCAATGGGAGGACCCGTTGAGTTTAGGAAGAGGGTGAAGTCCACCCTAATCCCTAGCCAGGTGGACACATGCGCATGTCTGTCTCTCGAAGACTTTCAGGGATGGCTCTACAGCCTCTCTCATCTGGTGAGCTTCTTCGCCTCCCGCACGGTTGCTTTTTCTCTTTTTTTTTTTATTTGCCTTGTTGACTGACCAGTCTTCTTCCTTTCGTCGCAGGTTGGCTGCATGGCCGCCGGGTCCGAGCCTCTTCTGTCTTCTTTGGTCGGGAGGGCCAACACCGCCGAAGCTGCCTTGTCAAAGGAGCGGGCAGAATCGGAGGTCGGGAAGATCGCCCTGGCCATCGAGAAGGACAAGACCAAGGCCTTGGCCTTGAGCTTGGGTGCAGCCCAGGCAGATCTGGCGACTTCTCAGGCCGATTTAGAAGCTTCCTGAGCCCTCACAGTGGCGGTTGAGGCCCGAGCAAAGGGCGCAACTGAGGTGATGGCCGTAGGGGCCACGGAAGAAGTGTTTGATGACGGCTTCTTCCAGGGCTACGAGGATCTGAAACGGCGGGTTACCCGGGATCACCCCGAGTGGGACATCTCATCCTACGAGGGGATTGATTCGGACTACTGGGACGTCGATCCTGCGGCTGGTGAGGATCCTGTTGCTGGTGTTGGGGCTGCTGAGCCTGCCCCGGGCGGGGGCTCGGGAATTGGAAAAGGAGCTACCCCAGAAGAAGAGGTTGGGGAGACTGAAGATGTGGTCGAGGTGGATGACTAAGGTCCCCGACCTGTTTTCTTTTTGTGTTGTAGTTTTTTTTTTTTTTTTTTTTTTTTTTTGGGGGGGGGGGGGGGGGAGGCTACTACAACTGCCCCCCAGGCCTTGTACAAATCATTTTTAATTAATGAAAAGGTCCTTGAGACCAACTTTTCCATCAATTGTTTATTATTTCTGCACTTATGTGCCTGTGTTTGCCAATTTCTGACCAGTTTTGACCGATCTAACTCCCTGCCTTAGCAAATGGTTTAAGAACATAACTGGTAGAATTCTTGGTCTTCTTGACCCGTTTTAAAGATCTCGCCTAGTATACTTTAGGAGCTTGTCCTGTTTTACTGTCTGGATGGTTTTCCTCTGATCACTGTAGGTACTTAGAATGTTAGGATTCCTAGCCCTGTTAATGACCGGTGTGATTTCCTATTTTGGTCTGGTATCCCCCTGCCCCCCAAGCATTTTGCTAAGGTGCGTGTCTAGGAGTGAGAGACCGTAGGAAGCCAACCTGGAACATGGGTGGTTGCAGGGTCCTTTGAAGCTTGCCATCGTCAGCCACCTAGGGGGTTTGCACCCATCGTCGGTTGGGCCTAAGCGATGCTTTATGTGATTCCCTGTTTTGGTCTGGTATTCCCTTGTCCCCCAAGCTTTTCGCCAAGAGCGTGTGTGTGGTGTATCGACCGTAGGAAACCGACCTGGAACATGGGTGGTTGCAGGGTCCTTTGAAGCTTGCCATCATCAGCCACCTAGAGGGTTTGCCCCATCGTCGGTTGGACCTAGGCAAGCATGTGCCTCGGGGTTAGGCCCGAGGTCTTTTTGTGCCTTGGTTTTGAGCCAAGGTTTTTTATGCCTCTGGTATAATCCCGAGGTATTTGGAGTAGTTTCAGGGTTAGGCCCGAGGTTGTTCAATTTTGCACGGAAACACTATTAGGAATAATTTCACGAAGTAAAATAGAAAACCTTTATTTTATTTGAAAATTTATAGTGATTGCTCAAGTAGAGCTACAAAAAGTCCTAGCCAGTGCTAACCCGCTCGTCCCCGAGCACTACTGAAAGTATTTGCGGAGGTGTTGTATGTTCCATGGGTGAGAGAGCTCATGCCCGTCCAGAGTTTGTAACCAGTATGTTCCCGGTTGGTTGATCCGGGTGACTATATACGGTCTTTCCCAGTTTGGCCCCAGCTTCCCATGGCTCAGGACTTTAGTAGACTGGTTTACCGCCTTCAGGACGAGGTCTCCCACTTGGAAACTCTGATGCTTGACCTTGCTATTATAGTACCGGGAGACTCTTTGTTTGTATGCTGCCACTTTTAGATAGGCCCGGTCTCTTTTTTCTTCTACCAAGTCAAGTTCAATTCTGAGGGCCTTTTCGTTGCTCTGATCACTGAAGTTTGCCACCTCGGTAAGAGGGCAACTCGAGCTCTGTGGGAACCACTGCCTCAAAGCCGTAGGTGAGTGAGAACGGTGTTTCGCCTGTTGCCGCTCAGGGAGTGGTGCGGTAGGCCCACAAGAGGGTCGGTAATTACTCTGCCCATAGTCCTTTGGCGTCTTCAAGCCTTGTTTTAATTAACTGAAGAATAGTCTAGTTGGTCACCTCGGCTTGGCCATTGGCCTGGGGGTGCTTGGGGGATGAGTAGTGATTGGATATCCCATAGCCTGAGCAGAACTGCCTAAATAACGGGGTGTCAAATTGCCTACCATTGTCACTAACCAGAACCCGGGGGACGCCGAACCTACTGAGGATGTTCCTCTCCACGAAGATTTCCATTTTCTTCTCAGTGATTGTTGCCAAGGGCTCGGCCTCCGCCTACTTGGTGAAGTAAGCCATGGCAATGACAGTGAACTTGACTTGTCCCTTTCCCATTGTTAGGGGCCAACGATATCAATACCCCATTGAGCAAACAGCCAGGGGCTAAGGATTGGTGTTTGGACTTCTCCCGAGCGGTTGGTCATCGGGGAATATCTTTGGCACTTGTCACATTTCTTGACATACTCCAGGGAATCCCGGGGCATTGTGGACCAGTAATATCCTTGCAATAGGGCCTTTCTAGAAAGTGCCCGGCCTCCGATGTGATTCCTGCACACCCCTTCATGGATTTCGTACATTATTTCTTGAACTTGCGCAGGGTGGACACAGCGGAGGTATGGTACAGAGAATCCTCTCTTGTAGAGGATTCCGTCTGCAAGATAATACCTTGTCGCCCGGTATCTGACCCGGCGATCTTCTCCTCTGTCATCCGGCAATGCGCCGGTTGTTAGAAATGCCATGATTGGGTCCATCCAGCTAGGTTCTGAGGCGACCGGTTCGACCTCCATGCATTCTGAGTTGATCACACTTGGTTCGGGTAGGTACTCTATCCTTATCCCGGGCAAGTCTGACTCAGAAGATGAAGCAAGGTGGGCTAACCGGTCGGCTCTAGTGTCCTCCTCCCTAGGTATCTGCGTGACGGAGAACCCCTGAAGTTTCTTTGAAACTGCTCGAACAAGGGCTGGATAAGCTACCATGTTATGCTCTCAAGCCTCATACTCTTTATTGACTTCATTTACCACGAGCTGAAAGTCGCTGTACCCTTGAATTTGCAGTGCACCCATTGAGGTTGCCATTTGTAATCCGACCTGCAAGGATTTGTACTCGGCCTTGTTATTGGAGGCTTTGAATTCGAACCTGAGCGCATACTCGAGCTGGATCCCATCGGGCGTGGTTAGGATGATCCCTGCTCCACTGCCCTATTTGTTGGAAGAACCATCCACATAAAATACCCAGGTCGAGATATCTGACTACAGTCTGGGCGGTAAGGCCGGTGGGGCGGGCACTTCAACTAGGTCTTCTTGGTATGTGAATTCAACAATGAAGTCCGCCATTGCCTGTCCCTTGATCGCTGTGCGGGGTTTGTAGGCTACTTCAAATTCCTCTAACTCCAAGGCCCACTTGACGAGCCTTCTGGACGTTTTAGGCTTACTCAAGATCTTATGGATGGGCTGGTCCATAAGGACCACGATGATGTGGGCCTGAAAATATAGGCGAAGTCTCCGAGCTGAAGTGATGAGGGCGAAGGCGAGCTTTTCAATGCAGGAGTATCTACTTTCTGCACCTTGAAGTGCTCGGCTTGTGTAATAGACTGGGAATTGTATCATGTGCTCTTCTCAAATGAGTGCCGAGCTAACCGCCGAGGGTGACACCGCCAAGTATAAGAACAATTCCTCGCCTGGCGCGGGCATTGAGCGTAGAGGGGGCGATGCCAAGTACTTTTTGAGTTCCTGGAATGCTTCCTCACACTGTTTTAACCATTGAAAGGCCTTACGAAGGATCTTGAAGAATGGCAAACACCGGTCGGTAGCTCGGGACACGAATCGATTTAGTGCAGCCACCCGGCCGGCCAAACTCTGTACCTTTTTGGTTAACTTGGGTGATCGCATGTTTATGATGGCTTGAATTTTTTTGGGGTTCATCTCAATCCCCCACCTGCTGACTAGGTGCCCAAGAAATTTCCCGGACGAGACGCCAAATGTGCACTTTGGCCGGGTTCAACCTCATCCCGAACTTTCTCAAAATGCATGCTGAAGGCCCCAGCTAAATGCTCAAGATGGTCAGACTCGTCCCGACTTTTAACCAACAGATCATCAACATAGACCTCCATAGATTTCCCGATCAAGTCCTTAAACATGTGATTGACCAGGCGCTGAAAGGTTGCCCCGGCGTTTTTGAGGCCGAAAGGCATGACTTTGTAGCAGTAGGTCCCCTGATTCGTGATGAACGAGGTTTTTTCTTCGTCCCCGGGTACATGCTAATCTGATTGTACCCGGAGTAGGCGTCCATGAACGAGAGGAGCAAATGACCAGCTGTGGAGTCCACAAGGAGATCTATCATGGGCAGTGGATAGCAGTCCTTGGGGCAGGCTTTATTCAGATCGGTGAAGTCCATACACATCCTCCACTTTCCGTTGCTTTTCTTGACCAGTACTACGTTTGCTAACCAGTCGGGATAGTGGACCTCTAGGATAGATTTTGCTTTGAGGAGTTTCTCAACTTCCTCGCACATTACCTTCCGCCTCTCGGGGACCATGCCCCATCTCTTCTGATTCACAGGACGGGAATTTGAGTCGACATTAAGTCGGTGAGACATTACCCGGGGGTTAATCCCGGGCATATCTTCATGACACCAAGCAAACACATCCTGACTCTATCGCAGGAACTGAATTAGCTTCTCCCTAAGGCCGGGCTCCAGCAGGGTGTCGATAGTGACCATTCGATCAGGGAGTTGCGGGTCCAGCACCACTTGTTCCAGGTCCCTAATCGATCCCACTCTGTCATTCTGATCCCTCGGGTCCATCTCGTGGACATTCAGTGTTTCAGCGATGGCCTCCCAGCACAGAGAGCTGACATAGAAACTCCGGGCGGTCGTCTGATCTCCACGCAGGCTCCCGGGACCCTGGGGGTCGGGAACTTAACTGTCAGGCTGTGAGTAGAGACGACGGCCCTGGCTTTGTTAAGTATAGGCCTCCCGAGAATGACATTATAGGCAGATGGGGCCTCCACGATTGCAAAATTCACTATCACGGAGGTCTACTGAGGGTAGGTCCCCATAAGGACATGAAGCTCAAAGGTACCGAGCAGTTATGTGCTAGATTCGTTGAAACCCACGAAGGGAGTGGCTACTGGACGAAGCCGATCCCTGGATATCCCGAGCTGATCGAACGCCGACATGAACATGATATCAGTCGAGCTACCTATGTCCACCAACACCCTTTTGACCACGTAGTTGGCTATGGAGAGCGTTACAACTAACGGGTCGTTGTGGGGTAGTAGATGCCTTGTGCATCATCGGAGGTAAACGTCAATACGTCAGTCGGCGGGGAGCCAGTGGGTCGGACATGCCAGACATCCATTCGGGATGCCCGAGCATGCCTCTTCCTTGCTAACTGTGAGTCTCCGCTGCCCGACGTTCCTCCGGAGATCACATTGATTTGACCAAGAGGTTGTGACTGACTAAGAGCTCGGGCTCCCTGCGGAGGCCGTCTGTGGATACCGGTATTTGGGCCCACTTTTGTTTTTAAAACATTTTCTAAATTTCAAATTAAAAAACAAATGAGTCACCACTTAATTTTTAAAAGGAAAATTATGAAACCATTTTAAAGCAAACTGATCTTTTGCGAAACCAAAGATAAACTGGGTCCGGGGATTATGGAACGAAAGGAGAAGGAGCCCGGCGGACTAAAACACCCCCTTTCATCCTATCTCACGATAGGCCTCTACTCAACATCCTCTTTAATCAAGTTATTAATCTAAGCATGCCCTCAATTAATACATATATAGGTATACATAACACAAGCATGTTGGAAATGGTGTAAAATTGCTAACGGTAAAATATCATTCATAAGTCACATAATTCAACTAGCAAACATCATGATGTGCAAGTAAGGAACTAGAGAACTCACCCGGGATCCAGCCGCGAAATGGAAACGTGCAATGCATACACAAAATACAAAGCCTAAGAAAAGGTCTCTAATTCACATATTCACATAAGGCAAAACCTAAGCTAAGGTGTCGCATATGGAGTCGAAAATCAATTAAAATCAATGAAATAAATAAACCAGAGAAGAGATGAGAAATTGTACCTCAAATGCGCTACAAAACAAAGATTAGTCCACATGCTTCACATAATAATATGATATCAAAAAAAAATCAATCCCAATTCTCTAGCTTAGATCTATTAAGCATGAAATCCAACTTTATTCAATAACTAGTCCTAATCATAGGCATTGATGTACATGAATGAATGAATGTGAATAAGAATAAAACATGGATTTATTCACTAATTTGGATCACTTAGCCTCTGGATTTAAGCTAAATTATCATTATTCAAAACATGATTTGGGTCCCAAGACATTAGGGAACCATTTGAGTTGAAATAAATAAGATTAGACAAAAACAGTAGCAGTTTTTTTATGAATTACAGAGAGCAGACCAGATCTTAAAAAATAGAAATAAAATACTTTCAACGGTTGGATCTTAATAATTTTTGGATATGTTATGAATCTGTGCGTCTAGTGTCTAATCCAAAAAGAAAATCGAGGTTTTAACGGTTAGATCTCCGGGAATACGGAAAATACTAGACCTCACTCAGGATTTTACAACTCTCTGTCCAGAGATCTTGTATGATTTTTTAAAAATAGAAAACAAATCTGAATTGCTTCATTCTTTTTAGGGAACCTTCCTAACACATTAAGGTTCTTAGGAAAAAATTATTAAAGGTCATGAAAACTTGGTTAGGGTTCTGATCTATCAATTTTAAAACCGGTTTGCTATTCTGAAATTTTGGACAGAGAATTGCTTATTTGGAAATCATAAGCCCAAACCATCCTAAGTATGGAATCTTATCAAAACAACAATCACAGCGGTACTCATATGAGTTATGAACACCTTCCAATTGGTCTCATCCCATTCCAATGGACCATGATTTTATGAAAAATCTTTGATCACAGAGGGTTTAAGGATTCACTACACCAATATTGAATTGATGTTCATATTTTAAAACCAACTTGATTCATGATCCTACAAAGGACTAGAATCAAGCATGGTTGTGATTATTGGGACAAATTAATGACATGGGAAGATGTTCATAGATTTAACCTTGATGGATTCTTATCATAGATCTCATAGTTGGAGATCTATCAAGAAAATCCTAAGGTCTTACTTATTTTAAACATAGATTATGAAAGTCTACATCCAATTCTTCTCTCGAATATGTGATCCTTGAAGAATATAGAGTCAACTTATTCCCCTCTCAAATTAATGGTTCTTGGAGGCTAAATAAGACACAAATCTACTCAAACCTCTATGGAATATAGTAAGAATTTCATAAGATTCCTAGTAAAGAGATCCTAGTCATGAGTTGATACTAGTATTTTACCAATTATGTGTAGATGTGACCATGATCAACCTTAAACTCCATATGAATCACAAGGTTATAGGAGAATAAGGAATCAAATTCAAAAGAGTTTCAATGAGATATGGAAGATCTCATGAACCTTATAAATGAAATAGAAATAAAGGAAATCAAAGTTTTATTTAGGAACACAAATTCTTCAAAACTAATTTATCTCAAACCCAAGGCATTAATTAGATCCAAATTAATGAGATGTCATGAAATTCAATCATAAGTTCTTGGTGGTGTGTGATGAAATGGGGTGAGAAGAGAGGTTTTGAAAATGTGAAAAGTTCCTAGATCTAAGAACTTGTGATTGAATTATCCTAACTCTACCAAAGATTAAGAGGTTACCTCTATGACCTCAAAGAATTCTTCAATTTCTTGTGAAGTTCTTCCAAGATCTTCAAGTTCTTCAAATTCTTCAAGAAATTCTTTTCTTCTTCTCAATTCTCTATATGATTCTTATCTCTCTCTCCCTCTAAACTCAAGTAAATCTCTTGTATATGTATGTATATTGATTCAAAAGTTCAACCCCCCCCCCCCCCTTAATGAAGATGAAGGTCTGTTTATATAGACCATCATCTCAAGGATAAATGGGTAAATTCGGGTGGAGACTGATGTTGTCAGAATCAAGATGTAAAAAGTATACTTTACTTTTCTAAAGATTTGCAGTGTGGAAGTAAAGGTCGAACCCACAGAGATTGATTACTACAGCGACTTAATTTTAAAACCTAAGTCTAATTAATTAGGAAAAACGGATTTTGATTTGGATTTAATTAAACTAATAACAATAAAAGTAAATCTAAACTATGGAAGCAATTAAAATTGTTTTAAGTAATATTTAAAGGAACCTAGGATTGCAAATCCACCACTAGCTTCATAATAGGAATATTTATGAATTACTTTAGCTTATTACGTTGGATGAATATGGGAAATTGTAGCTACAAGCCCAATTCCTCCGACAAGAAGATAATCATGGTTCAAGCACCAACATAATCCATCTGCGGATAGCACGAATTATCTCACACTAAACTAGGGTTGTGATCTAATCCGTCTAACCTAGGCATGGACTATTCGGATACTTGATAGCACGAATCAATAAAGCACCATCACATGTAAACAATCTAAACAAGCACAGCAAGAATAGATCGTTGAGCACATCACAGTCAAAATAGATCTAAGACAAGAATAAATTCTGAAAGTAATGATTTAATCAATAGTAGTACGATTTATTTATAAAAATCCTCTAAACATGTGACTGTCATCCATACATAATAAAACTAAAATAAAAGCATAAATAAAACCCTATTACTCATCTAGGGCTTCATTGAAACCCTAGATCTAAGATCTAAGCTGCCATAGGAGTAGAGATCGGCAAGAGGTTGATGGAGGAGGCCATGGAAACCCTTGGTCTTCTTCTTCTTCTCCTTGCTTCCCTCCCTTCAATGGCTGGAAGTATGGTTGTAGAATGTGTGTATAATAATTGCCAACCCCATAATTGAGTAAATTTGGAGTTTATATAGAGTTTGTACAAGCTTTGGAAGGCTTCCTAACCCGAAACGAACTGAAACGCATGTAATTTACAGTCTGGACGTCGTTTAGCAGTCTCGTTTGCACAGGAGTCTTCAGTACACTGAAATACGCAACTTTGGTTTTTGGGCATATCGCGCGAGCGGGTCGCGCGAGCGCGACTTTTGGTACCTCGCGCGCGCGGATCGCGCGAGCGAGTTATTGGGGGTCTCGCGGGCGCGGGTCGCGCGAGCGACTATCTGATTTTCGCGCCCGCGGACCGCGCGCGCGACTTGGTTTTTTCAGCTTCTTTCTTGATGACTTTTCACCCTGTTTAGCCTGGTTTAGTTGATTTCTTCCAAAACCTGTCAGAAACTAGAAAACAGAGTAAAAATATACAAAAACAGGATAAAATGGTCTAACAAATGCACGTTAAAGCGTATAATTAGGATTAGTTCTCTCCCGATCACACCCCCAAACCTACATTTTGCTAGTCCTCGAGCAAAACTAAAATAAAAACTACTAACCAAATCTATTCCATTTTCGCATGGATCACGATTGCATTTAGCGTATGCAACAAGCCTTTTAAACCCCTAGGTGTCCCTAGTCGGACGAGTGAAGTCTCGTGAGGGTTCTCGTCAACAAGTTACCCACAACCATCTTTATTAACTTGTAAATTTAAAAAGTTTTATTAAAAACGAAAAACATAATATTCACTACTCCTTATTATACAACAAAGATTTGAAATAGGATAACGAACATAAAGAAATAGAATCAAACGTCTACATACATCATGAAGAACAATCTCAAGCACATGCATCGTATAAATCAATAGAGTTTCTCATAAAATCGCACGTGTGTGATATGGTAGTCAAATGAACACGCGCTTATCATGAACTTGGAATATAACCCGGATAACCGTCTAACTATGTCTTGACTACGAATCTCACAATGTCAATTACACTCTCAAATGAAACACTCAGAAACAGGTGTAATTTTTCTAATATATGGGAGCAAAGGAAATATATTTTCAAAACGATAAACGCTCACATATGACTCGAAAAAGACGCATGACACAAAAGAACTGTAGTCTCATGGATAAGATGCCAATAATCAAAAGAAATTAATCATTACCATGTTTTAATCCCCTCCCATCGTTTTCATATCCAAACCATGTTCCCTAGGATCAAATAGGACTTTTCAAAGGTTGTAACATGGCTCAGGTAATGAAAAAGGATAAAATGGATATATGGGTAGATTTAGAATGGCATTGTAAGGCATGTTCAATCTCTTTCATTCTTTTTCTACAAACTTTTCATCTTTTCTTTCTCTCCATTCCTTTTCATTTATTTTCTTTCATTTTTTTTTCAACCTTCTCCTTTTTATTTTGTTTTCTTTTTCCTTTTTCCTTTCTCGCTTCTCAAATGAATATTCATTGAATACCAAGCACCTACCCCAATGGCATCTTATTTTCTTCTTCTCAATCAACACATCGCCTTAATACTACTAAAAGTTGATCACTCTTCCAGTGGTATACTCCAAGTTGATCAAGTTGGAGCTTTTACAGAGGATAATGGTGAACAAAGAAAAAGAGGCATTGTAACGGCTCAAAGGGCGAACTAAGGAAATTTTTTATTTATTTATCGGTCGGTAATAAACAAAGAAGGCCTAAAATCATTTCCTAGAGTTATATGGTTCTTCAATGTTTACGATGGAAGATTATTTAGCATGGTAACAAATATTTTAACTTGACTATCAACCAAAACAAGAATAATTAGACTAAACAACGAGTTAATGCGCTATTTCAATGAAATTCGACAAACACAAGATGTATTTATAACCCTCTAAAAAGAAAAGATAGGCTCAAAAGCTCACCGGGTCTAGTCTCCACCATGTGTTATCTAGAAATCCGAATCATATTATAGTTCACAACCAACATGTATTCAAGTGACTACGTGCAGTGCATATGTTTATGTGCAAATCTATGATATAAAACTACGATTCAAACAATACATAACTTAAAACGTTACATCATGACTTCAGCAAATGTTTAATCACATCTTCCCTTGTTTACCATTCTATAACAATTCAAAGTTATTGAACAAGAAGTATCAAATTGATATTGCAAAAACATTAGTACTATCGTTTATTTAAACACACTTTTTTGAAAAATTTTAAAATTTTGCATAAACTAATGTGTCTGTGTGATCGCATACCCCCAAACCTAAACCTTTCATTGTCCCCAATGAAACAATAAAACGAAAGAAAGGAGAGTACATAAGAAAGGAACGATAATACCTCGATCTGGACAAGCATAGAACAGGTGAACACACAAGAATGTGACAATAAAGTTCAATGTTACCTGTTACTACTAGATAAACGAAAAGAAACTAACAAAAATATTAAAAGTAAATGAAATCTAAATACAAAATATAAATCGATAAACTAACCAAAACTAAACTAAACGAATAAATGGAAAAGAAATAAACGAAAAAGTAGAAATGTAATAAGGAAAACAACAACTAACTTGAACTAAACTGAAACAAATAAACAAATATCATAAACGTAAAAACTATTAGAACCAGTGTGGGGGAAAGATACAAGAAAACAAAAGAAAATATGCAGAAATGGGGGAATCGCGCGCGCGGTCCGCGCGAGCGGCCGTCGCGCGCGCGAAGTTCCAATTTTTTTTTTTTAATGCTATTTCGCGCGAGCGAGGTACCTCGCGCCCGCGAATCCAGGCGCGAGGAACTACTGAGGCCTCATAAAAAGAAAAGCAAAGGAAAACATCTAAGGGGAATTCTCGCGCCAGCGGGCCGCGCGAGCGACGTCTCGCGCAAGCAGGCCGCGCGCGCGAGATTGGTTCTCTTCATTGTGTGGCTAAAATTATGTATGTACTATTAAAATAACTTAATTCCAACCCCCAAACCTATCCAGAATGTCTAAAACAGACACAAACAGACCCAAAAATGTCCAAAAATAAGAAAAACGAATGAAATAAAGCTTGGGTTGCCTCCCAAGAAGCGCTAACTTTTACGTCTTTAGCTAGACCTTTCTAGCATAAGACTCATGGAGGCCGTAAATCGGACTGTGTACCCCTAAGGATGTCAGGTAGAGCTCGGTGGTACGCAGAAATAACATCGCTTTGAATTAAATCGATTAACGGTTTGTCATTATGTTCGAATCGATTTCTTACCTTCCGAGTAGATTCCGCATTAGGGTCCACGAGATTAGGATTCATCCACTCATCATCGTCCGCTATATTGTTTTCCCCACTCACATTTATTTCTTTAGTAGGCTCGATATTCCGTGTTACCTCACCTTCCACCTCACATAGGTAATTGTCGTTTTTAGGAGGTTGATCCATAACGTTAAAAACGTTCAATTTTAAATTCATGTTCCCAAATGACACTTTCATTACCCCCGTCCGACAGTTAACGCGTGCGTTAGCGGTTGCTAAGAATGGACGGCCTAAGATGACAGGAGTATGTTTCCTAGCATCTAACACGGGTTCAGTGTCAAGGACCATGAAGTCGACAGGATAATAGCATTTGTCAACCTTAACCAAAACGTCCTCGACGATTCCTCTAGGAATTTTAATACAACGATCCGCTAATTGTATAGTAGCGGCCGTAGGTTTCAGTTCACCTAGTCCTAATTGTTGATAGACGTGATAAGGTATGAGGTTAACACTCGCTCCTAAGTCAAGGAGAGCCCTATGAATGATAGTGTCACCTATGACACATGAAATCGTAGGCGTACCTGGATCTTTATATTTTGGAGGAGCGTGTTGGAATATAGAGCTTACTTTTTCCGTGAGGAAGACCTTTTTAGGAGTATGACTGCGTATTTTGCGCTTTTGAGTACATAGGTCTTTTAAACATTTAGCATAAGCGGGAATTTGTTTAATAGCATCGAGGAAAGGAATATTAATTTTAACTTGTTTAAACACCTCGAGTATATCCTCAACCTTAGACTTTTTATTTGTAAGATTAGACGGTTCCTCAACGTTTGGTGGATATGGCATTCTAGGAGTATAATTCGTTGGGACCGATTCTTTGTCGTTCTTATTTTGGCCCATGTCCTCACCCGTCTCTTTATTAGAGTTAATATTCATACCTTTCACATTCTCATTCGGAATTTCTATTACCTCCTCCTCTCGGGTAGTCAACCTAGTTGAGACGGCGTTCACTTGTTCATTCGACCCCTTAACCTCATATTATCCCTTAGGATTTTGGATTGTTTGACTAGGCAACGTCCCCTCGTTTCTACGACTTACTACAGTAGCTAGTTGTCCCATTTGGGATTCAAGCTTCGCAATGGATTGCGTATGAGAGTGCACTATTTGTGCTTGTGCCTGAACTTGCGTTTCAATAGTCTTAAGGGACGCCAACACCTTTTCCTCAAAAATATTTCCCCTTGAAGGATTAGCATTAGGAGGCGGTTGTTGGTATTGGTTAGGTTGAAACTGAGGTCGATACGCATTTGGAAAATTAGTCGTCTCATTAGGATTATTATTATTTTTCCACGAGAAGTTAGGATGGTTTCTCCATGGCGCATCCGGATTATTAGTAGTTGCATTATAATTATTTCGTGGGTATTGTTGAATAGAATTAATGTGTTGCTCCACGAATTCCGGAAATTGACTCGCCGATGGACATGCAAGTATCGAATGTGAAGGATCAGAACATAATGCACAAATTTCACGAGCGGGTGGGGCTGTCGTTTTGTTCATTGTTAAAAGTCGGTCAAGTTTGTTAGATAGTTCTTTTATTTCAATTGATTGACTTGACTCGAATTTTACATCCCTCTTAGGTTGATTAAGATATCCTTCCGAACGGACAGACACCGTTTGGTGCATCGAATTCTCGCTTAACGTTTCAAACATTTTCCAGGCCTCGTCAGCGCTTTTGTGTGGGAAAGTTCCCGCACAAACGGCATCGACGGTATTCCTAACAGAGGGAGTAAGCCCCTCATAGAAGACCTGAACAAGTTGCCACTTAGGGACTTGATGATGTGGGCACGAGCGTAATAATTCTTTAAATTTTTCCCACGTGTCGTAAAGTGATTCCCCATCTTGCATTACAAAATTGGTTATTGATTTTCTTATCTGGTTTGTACGCATTATCGGGAAAAACTTTTGTAAAAATGCGGTGTGTAAGTCTTCCCATGTTCTAATTGTGTTTGGCTCCAAAGATTGGAGCCAATATTTAGCTTTGTCCTTTAATGAGAATGAAAAGAGCCGCATTTTTAATTCATCATCAGTAAGATTTTGAATTTTCAACGTAGAGCATATGTCCTGAAAATCCCCTAAGTGTTGGTAAGGGTCTTCATTTAGACGGCCATGGAAGGAAGGTAGTAGCGAGATCGTAGACGACTTAATCTCAAAGTGAGATGCCGTCGCCTCCGGTAATTCGATACCGGCTTGTGGCGTGTAAGTAGTAGGAATAAAATAATTTATAAGTGGAGGTGGTGGCGGTATATTAAGATTGTTCATATTAGCTCCGTTGTTATTTTGGTTGTTATCGTTATTATTTCCAATGTCTGCCATTTTAATTGGTTCAATTTGAAAAGTTCGAGTTTTCCTTATCCGTTCACGGGTACTCTGAATTTCGGCCTCAAACAACGACGACGGAATCGGAGTTGATTCGTCGTCTTGCAACCTAGCTCTAGAAGCTTGGGTTGTGGACTTACTAGTTCTTAAGGTACGTTCAAGTTCAAGATCGAAAGATTTTAAATCTGGTTTATTTGAACGTGTACCCAACATAAACTAAAACAAAAGAAAAGAAACTAAAAACAAAGACTATCTAAACAAAATAAACAAATACAAGCAATCACGCAACTAAGATAACAAGCACTCAACTACTATGATGCATGCAAATTATCCTGAAATGCAATGACCGCGTCAAGCCCAGCGCCCCGGGTTTCCTAGCTAATGCAGTGCAATTAACCCTAAACTAATGCAAATAGTGCGTCACAGCGCCCTGACTTACAGCGGTTTAAAGCGAATTCCAAAGGAAGCAACTTATTTTATTTTATTTGTATTATTTTTGCGTAAGCTCCTTTGATGTAATTAGCCGCTCCACTCGGAAACGTTGACTACAAAATAAAAGAAAGCAAGTTAGTAACTAAAAACAAAAACAGAAAATAAGAAAAATAAAAACTAATCTAATATTTACGAATTAACTAAACTACGATTATAAAACTAAGAGTAGTAATACAATCCCCGGCAACGGCGCCAAAAATTGATGTTGTCAGAATCAAGATGTAAAAAGTATACTTTACTTTTCTAAAGATTTGCAGTGTGGAAGTAAAGGTCGAACCCACAGAGATTGATTACTACAGCGACTTAATTTTAAAACCTAAGTCTAATTAATTAGGAAAAACGGATTTTGATTTGGATTTAATTAAACTAATAACAATAAAAGTAAATCTAAACTATGGAAGCAATTAAAATTGTTTTAAGTAATATTTAAAGGAATCTAGGATTGCAAATCCACCACTAGCTTCATAATAGGAATATTTATGAATTACTTTAGCTTATTACGTTGGATGAATATGGGAAATTGTAGCTACAAGCCCAATTCCTCCGACAAGAAGATAATCATGGTTCAAGCACCAACATAATCCATCTGCGGATAGCACGAATTATCTCACACTAAACTAGGGTTGTGATCTAATCCGTCTAACCTAGGCATGGACTATTCGGATACTTGATAGCACGAATCAATAAAGCACCATCACATGTAAACAATCTAAACAAGCACAACAAGAATAGATCGTTGAGCACATCACAGTCAAAATAGATCTAAGACAAGAATAAATTCTGAAAGTAATGATTTAATCAATAGTAGTACGATTTATTTATAAAAATCCTCTAAACATGTGACTGTCATCCATACATAATAAAACTAAAATAAAAGCATAAATAAAACCCTATTACTCATCTAGGGCTTCATTGAAACCCTAGATCTAAGATCTAAGCTGCCATAGGAGTAGAGATCGGCAAGAGGTTGATGGAGGAGGCCATGGAAACCCTTGGTCTTCTTCTTCTTCTCCTTGCTTCCCTCCCTTCAATGGCTGGAAGTATGGTTGTAGAATGTGTGTATAATAATTGCCAACCCCATAATTGAGTAAATTTGGAGTTTATATAGAGTTTGTACAAGCTTTGGAAGGCTTCCTAACCCGAAACGAACTGAAACGCATGTAATTTACAGTCTGGACGTCGTTTAGCAGTCTCGTTTGCACAGGAGTCTTCAGTACACTGAAATACGCAACTTTGGTTTTTGGGCATATCGCGCGAGCGGGTCGCGCGAGCGCGACTTTTGGTACCTCGCGCGCGCGGATCGCGCGAGCGAGTTATTGGGGGTCTCGCGGGCGCGGGTCGCGCGAGCGACTATCTGATTTTCGCGCCCGCGGACCGCGCGCGCGACTTGGTTTTTTCAGCTTCTTTCTTGATGACTTTTCACCCTGTTTAGCCTGGTTTAGTTGATTTCTTCCAAAACCTGTCAGAAACTAGAAAACAGAGTAAAAATATACAAAAACAGGATAAAATGGTCTAACAAATGCACGTTAAAGCGTATAATTAGGATTAGTTCTCTCCCGATCAGAGACCCATGTGCAAAGTTTTCTTCTAGAACATGTGAGAAAAGCAGTCTGTTACAGCCAGCGGCACTCGACGGGTGCCTGCGGCATTCACTGAGTGCCAGGGCTAACTGAATTTGCTCCTTTTTTTAAATTTTCGAAAAGAAAATTAATTTAAACTTAATTTTTGTGAGTTATCTTTATATAATCATGTATATTTGTGCTAAAATGCACCCATGTGGGTGGTATGCACCCATGTGCATGGTATATTCTTCAATATACTATGCTTTTCTTATTATTATTATTATTATTTTTTCAAGAGACAATTTTCCTTTATTTAAAACTCCTTTTTATCATTTTCATTTTATACTTTTTTTCAAAACCTTTTTATATGTATATTGAGCAAATTTTCAGACTGATTTCCTCATGTGTCCTTCAATGTTCGGGTTTCTCCCGAATACCCAAACCCTCTCTCTTTTTTATTATATATTTATTAATTTTGCAATTTTAACTTGAAGAACATCTTGAAGATTTTGAATTTCTTGGAAAATCTTCGAACGTCACGGTCATCGTCATCATCGGTCTTTGAGAGGTAACCAATCCCTGGATTTGACGTTTGGTCAAAATTGGGGTGTTTACACCGTCCATCTGTCGTGATAAACTCTGCAAGATGACCTTGCTCGATCAATTTCTCTATGGCTATCTTCAACTTGAAACAATCCTCTGTGTCGTGGCCGTGGTCTCTGTGAAAGTGGCAAAACTTATCCTGATTCCTCTTTCTGGGCGGGGCTTTGAGTTTTGCCGGTTGTTGAAGCAGCCTTTGTGCCTCGGCGGCGGCCATGACTTCGTGGATTGGTTGGGAAAGGGGCGTGAAGGCGATCTGGGGCTGATCCCGACCTCCTCTCTGCTGGTCTTGTCTGGGCTTCTTTCCCGGACCCTTCTCAGAGCCCTCACGCTTCCACTTAGTTTTCGGGGACTCATCTTTTGTGAGGCTGGCGTGTTTGGACTTCAGAAACTCCTCCGTGTCAATATATTTCCCGACCCTCTCCGAGAGCTCTACCAGAGTTGCCGATCGGTCTCGGTGGAACGACGTAGCAACTTTGGTGTGTTGAACTCCCGAGCAGAAGGCCATGATTGCGGCTATTTCGTTCAAGTTACGGATTTGGAGCCTCTGCTGATTGAAACAGTCCACGTACCCCCTTAGGGATTTGCCCTTGTGTTGCTTGACGGTCAATAGCTGAGTGTCCGATTGCGACTGGTCGAGCATTCCCACAAACTGGCTGATGAAGAGCTTGCTCAGCGATTTGAAATCACTGACCGTGCGGGGTTTGAGAGCATGGAACCATTGCGCTGCTGGTCCCTTAAGAGTACTGGGGAAGGCCAAACACAACAACTCGTCTACAGTGGTGACTAACGCCATCTGAGCCTTATAAGTGCGGACATGGTCCACCGGGCTTCCTAATCCGTCGTAAGAGCTGATATGCGGAGGTTTGAACTTCCGCGGGATAGGGAACTGTGTCACTCGGGCGGTATAGGGCGATTCTGTCTCCATTTTGGTGAGATCATGGCCAGATTTACGGCTCAGCTCTCGATTTGCTGCTGTAAGTCCTCAATCTGGGCTTTCACGTCTTCCCGCCCAGTCTTCTTTTCTATGTCCGAGCGGTAGGTCGGGTTAGACAATGAGGCCTCTTCTTCAAAGTGTGTGGCCCTTGGAGATAGGACCCTGTTCCGGCTACGGGTGATCGTGTGCCTGAGATCTCCCCGGCTCATGGCCGGGTGGTCTTCGTCCGATTCCCGAGCCGTTTGTCCTGGCCCCTCCTTCCGGGCAGCCCGCCTACTATTAATGATGTCTCTGGCGTCTCCCGCCCGGCGCAGGTTAGCTCGGGCAAGCCGTCGGGTTCGCTTGGGCGCCTGGCTACGTTCGTCATCTCCACGCCGTCTCCAACCTGGCGGGGACGCAGGCGCAATGTGGGTATGTTGTCTGACCCGTGGAGGCTTTCGGTTGGGCGCGCCTTCCTGGGCTGCTCATCGATTTGGGAGAGCTCATCCTGCCAGGCCAGCAGCGCCTCAATCTGCTGCTGGGACCGCCGCTGGCCTTCTAGGAGCTGTGCGAGAGCCGCCGTGACCTGCTCGGAAGTCATAGAGGCAGCCGGCCCCGTTGGGGGCAGTGGTGTTTTTACCTTTCTTTGGAGGCATGTTGATCAGTCAAAGATTTTTTTCGGAGAAAGTAGTCGTTTTCCACAGACGGCGCCAAACTGATGATGCTGAAAATTGGTAAGAGAGATTCAGAGAGAGATATTGGGACGCAAGAGTTTGTATGTGTTTCGGTTCCGTTAACGAGGTGACCTACATCCACGGTTGCGTCAGTGCGCTTCCCTAGCAGATCACCGGCGGGCCTGGTGAGCCAACAAGTTAAGCGACCCTACCAGTATCACCGATCGGGTATATGCGTCTGAGTATGTATAAACTGCTATTCTCTAGGTTCGGAATGCCCTCCTCATAGTGGGGGATAGGCGGTCTCTTTTATAGAAGCAAGAGACCCCTGTACATGGTAAGTTTTGCAGATTAGGAAGTCTAATCTGATTACAGTTATCTTGCATGAATTTGGGGGAGTTTTCTAAGTGGTTTAGGAAACTACTACATTCATTCCTTCAATCTTCTAACCGGATTAGGAGACTGATCAAAAACTTGTTGGTCAAACTGGATTCGCGGAATGCCGCCCTATGCGCCCGGGCTGTGTGCCCCATACCGAGCGGTTGTAGCGAGCAAGCTCGGGATCACGGAATTGTAGGCGCCTTCGACGAAGTGTTCGGGGATTCTCTGATGATGTGGCGACTTGACTCCATGACCTGATAATTTTGGACAAGGGGTAATACTTGGGACACAACCAAAAACACAATCTTTGGGATACAACCCAAGATCATTGGGTTGTATCCCAAAAATTGTGTCTTTGGTTGTGTCCCAATCTTTACTCAAGATTGAGATACACTCAAAAACACAACTTTTAAGACACAACTCTGTAGATGTGCCTATCCTTCTTCTGTGATGTCGCTGCACTCTATGGTAACATAGGAGAAAAATAAATACATTTATTAAATTACTAGTTCGAGCCTTGCGCGTTGCGCAGGAAATTTAATTGTGTCGTTTCGTGTGGTTAAGTGGTTGTTAAAAATATATAATAAGATGTTAAAACAGTTAAATAGGAAATTGTAAATGTAACTATTTAATCTAAATCTCTTCTTACGGAAGAAGTTGATAATTTAGACTATCTTATAAATGAGTAGTAAATGTACCTAATGAAGCGCCACTAAAAATATATGACACAAGTAGGATATTTCCTCTAAAAAAGGGTATGAATGTGTTTGTAGGACTTAATTGATATTCGAATACAATCTATAAATCATGAATTTGAGGGAAGAAATTGACCAAAATGTAATTATTAGTGATCAATTCATAATAGCTACTAAAATAGCCACTTTATTGACATTTTAAATATACCAAAACTTAAATTTTAGAGAAGAAGTTGACCAAAATGTGAAATTAGTGACAAATTCCTAAAATAGCCACTTTTTAAAACTTTTTAAAAGTGAATAATAAATATCCCAAAACTTGTTGACCTAAATTCCATTACACATATTACAATATGTGAATCATAAATTTGAGAGAAGAAGTTGAGCAAATTGTAAATATTAGTGACTAATTCCTAAACAACCACTAAAATAACTATTTTTTTTTGACTTTTTATGAAGTGAATAATAAATATCCCAAAATTTATTGACCCAAATGTAATTAGACACAAATTGTTGATTGAAACCTCATTTGAGGGAAGAAGTTGACCAAATTGTAAATATTAGTGACTATTTTCTAAATAGCCACTAAAATAGTAACTTTTGTTGACTTTTTTTGAAGTTAATTAAATATCCTTAAAATTGTTGACCCAAATGTAATTAGACACAAGATTGTTGATTAAAATCTCATTATTATATTAAATAAAATTTCAAAAACTGATTTGAATATAATTATTTGTCCAAAATGACAGATTTAGCCTCACAAATCAATATCTCCTTACAATATATATAGATATATGAGTAATTATAATATTTTGAAAGACAAAATATAAATTTCATATTTTTTGACGTGCTTATTTATTCGTTTTTATAATATAGATGTTCCAAAAAATTGTGTATTCGACGTGTCTAAGTGTTACCTTTTCAAACATTACGCGTTCTGTAATCAAAATCTCGGAGCGGGTGATATTGAAACCCTATTAATAAATAGTGAGCCCTAAGCATAAAGTTAAGATTTCATTTCCCTTTCGGCCTTGAGAGACACAGCGGCGAAAGGTGCGACAGCTGCTAGGGTTTCTCGGTAGTATTTATTTGAGGATTTCTGTCTTCTTTCTCACTTTCCCTGTTCTAGATATCGTACACACACACACACACAGATGCACAATGTTTTATGTATTTATCTGCTTCGTCTCTCTGTATGTTGTGGTATATTTTCAGAATTTTCTCACATTTTGTTTAGATAAGGTGTATTATGATACATTCAACATTGGATTTTGACCGATTTAGCAATGAATATCACATGTTAATTTTTTTTTTTTGGCTGTATGTTTTGACTTAGATATAGTAAACAAGTGAAACCAATAATTTTTAATTTTTTTTTTTTTTGGTTAATAGTATTTTTCTCGGCAGCCAAACAGAGCTTGTGTTGGTTTTGATTTTTTTCTTTGGATCATGGTGAATTTCGAGATTCACAGCTTCCGTCACTTTTTTTCATCTATTATTTGCATCAATTTTTGTTTGCCACATGTTTAGATTTGGTTCAATGTGTATTATTGAACTTTATATAAATCTTTGTAGGTTTTTTTTTTATTTTATTTTATTATATCACTCTTTCAGTGGGTGAAGTAAATATGCGCATATGGTTGGTATTGATTTTTATTGGTGTTGCTGGTTGCACTGTACAAATTGATTTGAGTTTGCTAGCTAATGATTTATTTTTGGAATCTTGTTATAATTATTGTGTTTTTAATTTATTTACAGCTTATCTTGATTGTTGCTACTTAGGGTAGAAGATGTCTCGTGTGTATGTTGGAAATTTGGATCCGCGAGTCACTGAACGAGAACTTGAAGATGAGTTTCGTGTGTTTGGAGTAATCCGAAGGTAAAGTAATTTTGTCTTTGCATGTATAATTGGATAGTGAGGAGAAATAGTTTTTTCTTTTTCATGTCATGCGATTACCCACCTATCCACCCCTTGAAACGCGTTCAGTGACTTTGATGTTATTGATTCCCAAGTTATTTCATTTTGTTGATTTTTTTTTTTTCCCGGATTAAAGTGAACTTATGGCCTGACTTTCGATGTTATTTCGCTTTCAAAATTTTCTTATCCAATGTTTGAGTTCAAAAGAAATGTGACAAAACAAGTTTATGAGGCTTCTGTATTTCATAGAAAATCTGAAAGAGTCATAACATGTTATCAAGGATTAAAATTTTGTTTCGATCTATTGTTTCGGTCTGCTCAGAAACGGAAACGTTACGGAAACATTTATGAAACATGTGGAAACACCTGAAAAATTTGGAAACATTGAGAAATATGGAGAAACATAACTTCAATCTTAATTATATGCACATATAAGACTAATAATTGATTAATTGAACATTGGAGAGGTCAATATATGTAGTCAAATTACAAGTATGTAGTTCAAATTGAAATATCATGAGGACTAAAGTTGCAAATCTACTGTCTAACACTTCATAGAATACAAAAGTTACATATACACACATAGTAAGCTAATAAGCGATGTCCAAAATAAAATTATTGGTCATATGGGAAATACAATGCATAGGAGTATTTCGATGGAAACAATTATGTTTGGGTGGAAGCAAATGAAACGATGTGGAATCATAAGGCTATTTCGGTGGAAACAATCATGGTTCGATGGAAACAAAAGAAACAAAGTCGTTTCGATGGTATCCATGGAATTTCGAGATTCCATGGCTGTTTCGTTTCCATGACCTAGGAAACGGAAATGTTTCGGCCATTTCGATTGAAACAAAAGGAAATTTTGATCCTTGCATGTTGTGTTCTTTCAGAACAGATGCCAACTTACTTGTGCTGTTGTATAATTGCAAAAGTCTATAATGTGCATGTGCCTTAATTGATGAATTAAATGTGATAGCATATGTTTAATTTTGGTTTATGATAGTGTTTATCCCGAGTTTAGCATTCGGCTGTAGTATCACCAGAGTTGTTTTTGATATTCTAGTTGTTTGTTAGTTTCGCTAGCCTTCTTCTGGTGCCTAGTTATGAAAAATGAGATGCCCCTTTTCATTTATTTGTTTCTCCTGTTTAGTATGGACTTATTCAAAACTTGGTACTGTTAAATTCAAGAATAGAATAAGTTAATGTTTGTTGATCCATTTAGATGTCCCTTTTTCCAGCATTTGCAGTGCATTTCTGCATTGCAAGGATTGTCAAACCAACGGTCTAGGCGTTTTCAATGGTTCAAGCGCCTACGTGCTCTCTGGATATGATTTGTCCTACTGAAACCTGATAATGCAAATTCTTGAATTAATTGCCTGTATATTCTTTGGTTTTTGAATAAATGCAGTGTTTGGGTTGCAAGAAGGCCACCTGGTTATGCTTTTATTGATTTTGATGACCGCAGGGATGCACAAGATGCAATTCGTGAACTTGATGGTATGCTGCCAATTTTCTTAGTACGAATATGTTGCCCTTCTTGATGATTTTAGGCTTTTTAGCTGATAAAGTGATAATGGTTCTTTTTGCTTAGTTTACTTAATTCTCTCTTAAGACATTTTGGTGACTATGGTCTATGGTCCATTTCATTCAATTTCTATTTTCTAAGTTTTTTTGTCTTTGTTTCCAACTATAACTGGCTGTTTTTTGGTTAACTAGAGGCATAGGTGCTATTAGGGTGCTCTTTACTTTGAAAATAATGTTCCTTTCATCTATGAATTTTGGAATTCTGCTGCTCACTTTAGTTATTTACTTGTTGGACTAGTCATGGGGTAAGGAGTTTGTTACTACTGGTTATGGACTGCTCTTTGCTTTGAATACGATGGACCCTTCATCAATGGATTTTGGAAATCTGCCGGCTACTCTAATTTTTTACATGTTGGACTGGTCGTGGGGTAATGAGCTTCTTACCACTGGCTATATATTACGTGTACTCTTCGTAATAGGTCGAAGTACACGTGTCAAACGCTCGAAACTTGGATGAGTATGGGTTATGTGTCCAACACGTTTGGGTGACATCCACCAAAAAGCATTGTAGCTATTTGGATAATTGTATGTTGTCTGTAGTCGTGTTCTTTTTTCTTCAACGTTCTTTCAAAATGAACAAAATGGTCACATTATAGACTTATTATCGTTATATATACTCACCATTTTCTCTTTGGAATAATAGAAAAATATATGTATTTATTTCCGTTCTTAGATTCATGAATTATGGAAGTCCGACGTGTAGACATGTACCTCATCCACACCTGTACCTAAATCCAAGTAACATAGAGTACTGGTATGACTGCTGCCCGATTAGGTGAAGTTTTATTGAAAATGCAATTTTGAAGATGTGCATTCAAAATTTGAAATATGGCAAGTGGTTTGACATAGTTGCCTGTGTCACTAACTTTTTGTTACAAAGGTTATTACTTTGTAATGGTAATGAATAATTGCTGAATGAGTTTTGCAGAATGAACTCCCAAATTCAACTTCTTGTGTTTATGGATGGTTCTCCATCATTGTTTTATGTATGACTCCTGATGACTACACCTCGGTAACGTATGAAAAATGGAATTTTTTCCACATGACCGTGGAACATAACATGATTTGTTATCTATTGAGCTGAACATAAGTTGTTATCAGCAGATTTATGGGTGTCTTTGGGCTGTTGACCTAGTTCCGTGTTTTAACATGTAAAGCATCATTGTAGAAGCTATAAGAAGGTGATATGGAAAAGATAAATCTTAGGATTAGAATGCGAATATTGTAGAAGTTAGTAGGTTGCACCATCTGACTTTGTCGATTTGATGTTTGAAATGGCTAGATTATTATTAGACTTTATTATTATTATTATTATTATTATTAATTTTATTTTTCTCTCTATATTATCTCGGCATGGTTTCCTTCCCCTATCAATTTTTTTTCCCTGCCAATATATTTCCAAATGTTACTCAGCATTCTTTTGGGTATTCAAGCTTGTTCTTAGGATTTCTAGATCACAACTATTTTAGTGATTAATAAAGCATTGAAGTTCCAAGAAGCAGTTTCAGAGTTTGAAAGGAATGTAAAATATGGAAGTAAATTTGTGAAAACATTAACTATTCCATATACAGGGCGGAGAATAGTTATTTTTTTCAACCCAAGACATAAAGAAAGAACAAGGATAACATGTCTAGAAGACCTGATGTACAATTGCAAATAAAGACCTGTATTATTTCTACTAGTTCAGCATAGTTGTGCTTTGAAAGAGGCGGGAAAGAGCAAAGGCCATTGTTTTAAAAGCAAGTGCTTCACTCAGGACTTCCAAGGTCAACTGTTTGAGATTCATCTCGATGTAGGAAACTGAAAGAATTGCACAGCAGTGGTCAATGAGATATGTTTCCAAAGATGGGACAACCTAGCAGGATACTTTTAAATGATTTTCAACATTAAGAAACACAGCATTTACTAGGATTTATTTGTATCCACACATTTATGAGAATTGAAACTTATCTGAAGCTCTTGTGTGGCTGCATATAGTACGGGTGTATGAGTTTTTGACCTGTGTGTATTGGGCTTTTCCTAAATTCTAAGTAATAATGGGCTAATGAGATTATGGAGGTGTTTATGATGAGAAGGCTTCAGGAATACAGGCTTCATGAAGAAACACTGATGACACTCTTCCCGATGTGAGCGTGTTGTAGGCCACTCCCTACCTCCCTACACCCCCATGCAAACCCCCCTCAGGGAAAAAAGGGGGAAAACTACTAAAAAAAAAGGGTTTGATTCTCGGTGTGGGCAACATATATTTGTTCATTTAAAATTATTAGGTTTAAGAATTGTTTGGTTATTCTAATTACTGAGTGATATAGTGCCCAGTTTCCCAGCCATGGGAGTCGATATGTGAATAAATTCTGTGACATCCCACTTGAACATTGAGCCCGTGCTCAAATACTTCATTTTTTTTTACCTCAAAACATTTGATGCATATTCTTGAAGCCTTCTTCCAATGGTTTCGCTAACATTCTTGGGACAGGTAAGAATGGCTGGAGAGTCGAGCTTTCTCACAATTCTAGAGGGGGAGGTAGTGGCGGTGGCGGCGGCGGCCGTGGAGGGGGCCGTGGTGGTCGCTCTGGTGGTTCTGATTTAAAGTGCTATGAGTGTGGGGAGCCAGGACATTTTGCCCGTGAATGCCATTCACGTGGCAGCGGCTCTGGAAGACGTCGCAGTCGGAGTCGCAGCCCCCCCAGATATCGCAGGAGCCCAAGTTACGGACGGAGGTAAGTTCATTAAATGAACATCAAATATCCAATTTTTATGCAAAAAAGGCCCATTGCTGTGTTCTTCTGCAAACGTTTGAAGTAAAGTTCCTAGATTGTATTAGAAATGCTCAAGTCCAACTCTAATGCCTTTGGGGATAAATCTTACATATTGCCTCGATATTGTTTGGTGTGGTGGCCTGTAACAGGAGTTTAAGTCCTCGTGTGAGATCCCCCAGACGTCGCAGTTTGTCACCTCGTGGTCGCAGCTATAGCAGGTCCCCACCACCTTATCGCGGACGTGAGGAGTTACCATATGCCAACGGGTGAAGTTCCTTCAACTATTTCTTTTTTTTTTTTTTTTTTCCTCCTAGTAACATCACAGCCCTTTTGAGATGTAGCTGTCTGGATTAAAGCTACTAGATGTTTTATTTTTATTATTATTATTATTTTTTTATTTCTTGGTGTTAAACCTTTCATTCACGTGATGATATGTGATTTGTTCAAATAGATATTTTTATTTACGACCGGTACTTATCTCACCAAGTTCAGGTTTTTTGGTTGGAAATTCATAATCCCCTTCCCGCTTGCTCTCTCTCTCTCTCTCTCTCTCACACACACACACACACACATCACTTTTGTTTTGCTCCCTCTAAGGGTTTCAAGTGCTATTTCTTTATCCATTTGTGCATGTGACATGTAGGAATCTGAAGTGCCCTAACTAATACATAGAATCTACGTCTACCCCTTCACTTTTGAACTGTCAAGGATTTGCTCTGCATCCACCCCCGTCTGTCTTTTTGCGTGCATCCATGCTTTGATGGTGCGTGCATCCATGCTTGGATGGCAGGCATAATACTCATTTAGCATGATGATTGAGACTTAGGCTTAGTTTGGCCCCCATTTTGGTCTTCTCCTTTTTTAAAGCACATTTTCATGTTAATTCATTTATTAACTAGTTTATGAGCTTTGCAAAAATTGAACTTGGGGCTTTTTTGGGGGAGCTTTTAAAAGCTCAAGGTTGGTTTTTGGTTTCATGATGTCTTTTTGAAGAGTAGTGTGTCACTTGTATAAAATTATCAAACGATTTAATAATAAATTTTCATAAGCTCCTTTTAAAAAGCCACATGGGGGCCACAAACTAAGCCTTAGTGCGGGACTCTAGGCTGCTTAACAAAGCAAGGGAAACCTTTTTATGTTCTAAATTTGACCCTTTCGTTGAGCATTAGAAGTAATGGATAAAGTCTTATGTCTACTTTCATGGCATGTCACAGTTGTTTTTTTTAAAAAAAAACGCATACATGATTCACTCTGTTTACTGACTTTGGTGCTTTTCCGATTTCGTGTAGAAATGGTCTAAGGGAACGACGCCGGAGCAGGAGCTGAGTATTGCATAGATGGTAACTTCATCACTGAAAGTTTTCTTGGGGTATCTGTGTTTACTATGCTTGGACTTGTTGCAACTATGTTTGAGTTGAGCGACACCCTCAGCTTCGACTCATGCATTTGGTTAAGTTTCTTTCTTACTTTATTATCAAGTCTGTTCACTTTCTTTTTTCTTTATGTGCACCATAGTTGTCGGGAATGGATCTTATGGTAACTATTAGAAATTTACGAAAGAACAAAACTCAGTGAACACTGCTAAAGATTTATGCTTTTTGTTTTTGTGTGGAGGTGTCTTCTCGGTTCTGCTTCATTGGGTTTTTCTGCTTCCACACTCCACTGTGGTTTCATTCATCATGCCCTCGCTCTGGGATCTTCAATTTTGAGTGATTGTGGGTCCCAGCTCGCTACATCAGTAGATGCTTCTTTGTGATTGAATCTCTGCGGCTGTGATGTGCCTCTCACGTTATAGTGGAATTTCTCTAGGAACTTGTAAGAAGTGAGGTGCTGCTTCAAACACTTCTAGCAGGTACTTAATCTGTTCCACAGAAGTAGGGAATTTGGCCTTTCCTTGAACTAATTGATATTTGAAGTTGATTGGAACTGGATTTTATACGAGGGAAGAGACCTACCTAGGAGGTTGATTTGTGGAGTTTTGGGGTGGGGGGTAACTCTCTCCCAAAAAAGAAAAAGAAAAGGTTTTTTGTTTCTCTAAAATGGAATGTTCTTGCTTTCAGTGAATGGTGGTTTGATTGAATTATCTTTGTTTCCTAAAGATGTGAAAAAAGTGAGTATCGATTATTTCTCCTTGTCGTGGAAACCAATATTTGCACAAAAAACTCATGAAATCTTTTAGCCCCTAACCTTATAGAATTTCTTTTGGAAACTGTGATTTCAATATTTGCGCAAAAAACTCATGAAATCTTTTAGCCTCTAACCTTGTAGAGTCTCTTTTGGAAGCTGTGATTTCAAAACTTCTTTGCCTGTTCCCCACTTTGATGTCATTTTTTCCCCCCCAATTAAACTTACTGCATTTTGGGTTTTTGTTTTTTCGAATAAATCTCTTGCTGTCTTAAGTTCGACGTCCTCTTTAAGTAAATGATGTTCCTCCATGCAAGAAGGCTCTTCTCCAAATTTAGAGGATTAATGGCAGTTACCCATTAGCTGAAGAGCTACCTTGGTTGACTGTTACCAAGTTCTCAACAAGCTAACTGATTGAGATTTTCATTATGGGATAATTTGTTCTGTTGCTGGTTTTGATGGTTAGTTTGGGATCCCATGATAGTTATTTTTATTTCTATTGTGATTAATCAACATTGTAAAATCACACATCCTTGGCCTTTTTCGTTTTTCTCTTCTTTTATTTTTTATTTTTTAAACTCACTGAAGGTTGCAGCTACTACTAAAATTTGACCCACTTGTATTCTGCTGTTTAGCTTTAATTTCTCTCTGCATGGGGATGTTTGCATTACATGGGTCTCAGAATTTAGCTTTAATTTCTCACTGCATGGGGGTGTATTTGCTTTGCATTACATGGGTCTCAGAATTACGCCCCTAAACCTGAGATTTTGATGTGGCTAAAATGAGTAATGCTCTATCAAAAATTTGAGTTGTAAATGGTTGTGGCCCTGCTTTACAGGAGATCTCTTCTGGTTTTGCAAGTTCAGAAAATGCGTCCATAAAATAGTGGTGAGCTTGCTAAATATGAGATTTGAATTAATCAGGAGAGTAAAAGTAAAGCTGGATTTTTGACTGTTGAATGTGAATTGGAAGGGGACTAGGTTTTTGAGAAAAAATATTAATGTGACGTGATAATGTGATCTTTCTACTTCCCCAATATGTTTTTCCCTAAGATAGTTGAAGTTTGGGGAAGAAAGTTTTAGCTTGCAGTGAACATAATTTATGAAGCATGCCCCTGTACACTATTTTGGTATGAAGGAGTGGTGGAAGGAAATTAGAGGGAAGTGGGGAGGGATCTGTGATATGGTATAGAGCCAAGAGGGGAAGGGAGGGGAGGCATGGGAGGGAGGGAGTTCATCTGGTTACCATTTCATGTATCCCTCTAAAAGTAGATAGATTGGGAGAGTACTTTTTTGGGCTTTTTTGTCCTTTCAAAAATCATCTTTTTGTAATAGAATGGTGCAATTTTAAAAGTCTCAATATTCCATGCTTCATGATTTCTTTTCTTATTTATCCACGCAAGGACGAATTTCCTTTCTCTTGGGAATTTTCTTTTATCGCCCCTTCCTGTTCTATTTTTCCATCCTTCCTGTCAAACATAGGATTAGTGTCATCCATGGCATTTATTACATGTTGCCTCTTATTTCATCAGCTAATCTTATTAGTGTGGTGGGTTTTCATCACATTAGGGATTAGTTTGGTCCCCATTTTGGTACTCCTTTTTTAAAGTACAATTTCATGTTAATTCATTTAGTAACTAGTTTATGAGTTTTGCAAAAATTGAACTTAGGGTTTTTTTGGGAGAGTTTTTAAAAGCTCTAGAATTGAACTTTTAAAAGCTAAAGGTTGGTTTTTGGTTTCATGATGTCTTTTTGAAGAGTAGTGTGTCACTTGTATAAAATTATCAAGTAACTTAGTAATAAATTTCGTAAGCTCCTTTTAAAAAGTCATGTGAGAGCTAAACTAAGGCTTAGTTTGGCCCCCATGTGGCTTTTTAAAAGGAGCTTATGAAATTTACTACTAAGTTGTTTGATAATTTTGTACAAGTGACACACTACACTTCAAAAATATATCATGAAACCAAAAAGCCACCTTGAGCTTTTAAAAGCTCCATTCTAGAGCTTTTAAAAGCTCCCCCAAAAAAGCCCTAAGTTCAATTTTTACCAAGCGCATAAACTAGTTACCAAATGAATTAACATGAAATTGTGCTTTAAAAAAGGAGAAGCACCAAAAGGGGGGCCAAACTAAGCCTAAGTCTAGATCAAATTTTGAATTTGGAAAAACACCCTTGTGCCAAGCTTTTTTCTTCCTGCCACGATTTTAGTTTTCCTAAACTCACCGTTCTGAAAGTGTAAATAAATGAGTGCTTGAAGTAAATAAAGTGTCATCTGAAGTTAAACTTCCAACATGATTGAGGTTTGCACTTAGGCTCAATATTCATACGAATTCTAACTAAAAAAGCTAAATGGCCTGATCAATGGAGTAAATTATTATGATGTTTTAATGGTGAAAGAATGCTCTGCATCAATATTCACGTGGAAAATGATAAAAAAGACTCAGTGTTGCAAAAGCACACTGCATTAGTGAAGTTATCAGTTTGCATTAGTAAACTTCATTAAAAAACTAAGGCTCGCATGGTAGTGGTTTTCGATTTTCTTTTTCATTTTTTAATGTTTGGGAATAAAGAAAAAAAAAAAAAAAAACCCTCAGTTTTAGTCAAGTCATTTGACTAGTTTGCCTCAAATCTATATCTTTTTTTTTTTTTTTTTTTTTTTTCTTTTTTCTCCGGAAATAGTCTCAAATCTATATATATCACAGATATGGAAATATGGTTTCAACATTCCAGCTATCAATCTTACTGCATTGATACTTTTATTATTTGTAGGGCAGATTAGTTTTTTAAACAAACTTTAACTTTATTTATTTTTCTATTGTTTGAGATTTCAATTTTAAATGGGCCTTTTAGTAATTAGGATAATATAGAGAACTTTAATGTTCGGAGGTCCTTCCATAAAGAGTAATGCTATGCTTTTCAAATTTAAATCTTAAATGATGTGACAGTGAGACCACTGTGGGGTCAATTCAACATCCTCTAATCAAAATTCAATGGGTCTATTGTTGCATCATTTGAGAGGTAGATTTAGGAAGCATAGCATTATACTCTTCCAAAAAACAATTGTAATGAATAGTCTCTAGCCACTTTTTAGTCCAAAAAAAAAAAAAAAAAACCCCTTTCATTAAGTGCCCTTTCAGTTACAACTTATCAATAGATTCAAATTCAAAAGTTTATTATTCCAAAAATCACTCCATAAATCGAGTATTAATATCAACTTCCCCAAAATATTGGGTTCTTACACTTCAATCAATCGCCTTTTATCGCACATTGTTGCCATTGTCGGTTGTGCATGAAGCTTCTCTTTCCTCTATTTTTTTTTTTATCTCGTTTGTTGATCGTTCTTGAGGATTTTGTTGAAGCACATACACATCTTTCTCAAATTTTGGTAAAAACAATGTTTTTCAATAGTGTTTTTGCAGAATATTTTTGTGAATTTTTACAAAATATTAGGAATGTAAACAAGTTTGTCATGTTTTTCCAGAATGCTTTTAAGAACTTCAGAAGGTGTTAGATAAAAACAAAGTGTTTCTCATCAGTGTTTTTCCAGAATACTTCTGAGAAATTCACGAAATGTTCAAGTGAGAAAGATATGAAGCATCAAACAATAGACAAGAGTGGTGGTTCTGCTATGGTGGTGCTGGATCTGCATTGCTATGAAGGTTTGGTGGCCACATGACCAGAGATAAAGGTAAAAGAGGCTTGGCTTAAGGTCCTTAAAGTTGGGCATATTTAGATTAAAAGACAGCCCATTAACAACAAGCTCTCAAAGGACACAAGCCCAAGCCCATTTTTAACCTACATCCACAATATTAAAATGGGAGGCTTGGCTTAAGGTCCTTAAAGTTGGGCATATTTAGATTAAAAGACAGTCCATTAACAACAAACTCTCAAAGGACACAAGCCCAAGCCCATTTTTAACCTGCATCCACAATATTAAAATATCACTTTTCAAGTCTATTTTATTCTTTCCATCAGACCAAACTACCCTTAAAAGAATTGAAAAACAAGAAAGTCAAAAGTCCCCAAAATGCGCCCAACGCGTGACTATACACATAGGGCGATTGTGCTATTATGATGCCGATTTGGGGAACTAGATTTGCTATAAAGGTTTGGTGACAACATGAACTGGGGAGGAGGTGATGAAGAAGATCGGTGTCGGTGCTGGAGACAGAAGAGGTTGACATAGGGCTCAGTGCCAGCAATTGTAGTTCCAGTGATTAAGAGTGAAATGAGTTAGGTAGAGGGTAGAGAGAGAGAGAGGATCCTTTTGGATTTGAGTTATGCTACAGACACAAGACATTACACAACACAAAGCACAACAATGTTTTAAATACTTGTACTCTGTGCTGTGTAAGTGGTGTATAGAAAAGTGTGAAAATTTTCAAACAACACAGGGTACAAGGCATTTAAAACCCTGTTGTGCTTTACGTTGTGCAATGTGCTGTGTCTGTAACATTTTCCGATTTGAATTTTGTGTATTGTTCTAATTAGCGCTCCTTTATTCCCGCTTCACACTTATCCTCTCATATTCTCACTTTCCATAACTTACTTTAATTGGAATTGTTAAACTGAGCTTCATTATCTCATTGAAAGGTTAAATTAATCTATAAATCACTTAAAAAAGTTGATGCAAAATTCGAATCCCTTGCCTTGTCCTACACAAGGAACGTGATAAAAAAACACTCATAGGTTTTAGGAATCAAAAGTCCATTTTGACTCATCCCAACTAAACAAAGGGTACCATTCCGTTTCATCACCAAAGAGCTTGCATGTCGTATAGACAGAGAAAAAAGTGAGTTCTAGGATAAGAAGGAAGAATAGAAGGAGAAGGGATACAAATGCATGTTAAATGCACCTATATAACAGTGTTCAATTATCAGAAAGAGAATTTCTGAAAAATTGGTCACTAGATGGTATTCAGATAAAGATCTTATTTCATTTCTAATGAAAAAGAAGGGAAAATGGCAGAAAGATGCTTTTTGCTTTTCAACATTTTGGGGAACGGAAGCTAACCTTCCTTTTGGTTCTCCCTGAAAACGGCCTTCTCTTTTTAGCCCAAGGACTCTATTAGAGCTTGAAGCTCAAGCTTTCAACTTACATCCACACTCACACACCTTTTATCAACCAAAGTTGAGTTAATTAGCTCACTAGGGTATATATTTTTAATTTATTTTTTTTGTGTGTTTTAGAAACCACATGCAATACCCCATAACCTCCAGCCTGACCTCTGATTCGCAACTTTCAAGATTGTAGACGACGAACTTGTCACACCCCAGAGCAGCAAAAATAGAGAAGAATATATATATATATATATATATATTTTGGGTCCATAAGCCGAGATTGGTGAATATCAGACTCACACGATTGTCCACTACACATGAATCTAAACATTAAAGATATAAATGTATAACTGAACTAAACCTGAATGAAATAAACTTAAGCATAATCATCTTATTACAAACCCAATAGTAGTAAACCAAAAATCTAAAACCTATGGCACACTCCCCAACTACCAAAGTAACATAGATCAGAACATAATTAAAGACAACTACAATCCAGCCCTAAACTTCAACTATCATAGATGTCGTCATCCACGTAGTGAGTCTTTCCTCCAATCCCATCTCCAGCATGTCCGTCACCTGTGTAGCCTTCCTCCGGATAGCATCCCTCGTCAACTAGTTCTTCCCCTGCATAATTATACATCTGGAAAGCTGAACGGGGGAATATCAGCGGTATTAATGCTGTTAGCTTGTGAAAGCTGAGTGAGTATAAAGTTGAAGAAGTATCATTAATAGGAGCATTTATACTTGTTTGCACCTAAAAACCGCCGAAGGTTTTCCTGCCCGATTGATATGGGGATATGGGCCTAGAGATAGTCGGGCATGGGCATATCAGAGGCCGGTTGGTTCGGAGTAGGTGATGACATCGGGCTTAGGGGAAGCGTCACCAGAAGTTTAGAGAAGGCAACCCGGATGTTCCATGGGATGGACCCCGATAGGCAGCATCAGACCCGCATTGGTCTATCGGGCATCAATGGTGGAAGTAATGGAGCAATGACACACATTGGAGACCGATTGGGACGCCGGGAATGGAGGACTTCATCGGGCATTTGTCAGAACGGGGGCCCGATGGGGAGTTAGGGAACATGAATGTACCGACGATCGGACACCTACCTACGGAAAGTGATAAAGGTGGGTGGGATGAGTCCGATCGGACGTGAGCACCTGGAAAGATGTTATCGGGCATAAAGACATGACAAGATGTTACATGAGTCCGATGAGTCTTCAGTCACAGTCATGAGGCCGATGGGAGTGGAGGTAAGGCGGTTCTGGTGACAACTGCCATTTGTGACGTCACCCCAGATTTGGGGAAATCCGAGTCCGTTTGGGAAAGAATCTTATCACTAACAGCTGGATTTAGACGAGATGATCCCTGAGATGGTGGGATTGTTTCAATCAAGATAATGATAAGGCAAGGGTGGGAGATAAGGAAGGTTTCTGCTAACTAACCAATCAATTACATAGCTTAAGGCGCAAGCTAAGGAGTCCTTTCCTAATCAGAATTCAATCATGGCTGCTATAAATATGGAGGCAGGCCAAGCTGCAAAGGCACTCCGCGTCACTCTCGAAAACAGCATTCAACAAAGCATTCAACAGCATTAAAAAACATTCAAACTTTTATGTTCTTTCTGCATTCATAGCAAATAGGTCTACCTTCTTTTTGTTATTTTTCTTTTACTGTTTTCATTCTCACGAACGATCAGAGCCTGTTCTGAATCTGTTCTTTGGTTGTATTTTCCAAACAATTAATAAAATCTGTATTTTATTAATCGTTTGTGATTGGTTACTTGGTAATCTCATACACTATTTGGCTTGTGCGCTTCAGTACTGCCAAGGGATTTCTGGTGAGGGTACTTTCCTACTCGCCGCACACAATCGTTTAGTTTAGAAGTCAGATCTGAAAGCCTTGAGTATCACTGACTCAAGCATATAGGAAATTAGTTTGCACACACTGAACCACTTTTGGTTCTGGCATGCCCGCGCATAACTACTAGCAAACATTTTGGCACGCCCGGTGGGACCCATAGTGTCAAGTCATGCCGCCAAAGAGGGATAAGCAGACGGGCAAAAACGGCCAAGACGAGTCTGCCGTTGATCCACCTATGGAGGAAAGCATTGGTCATTCTCCGGACGATGGTGGCGTTACTATCGAAGCAATCTTGGAAACCATGAGAGCCACCGTTGATCCCTTGAGGCAGGACTATAATACCTTGATAGGGTCAATGGCAGACCTCAACAATGTGGTCAGGCAAACTGCCGATATACGCCGGGAACAGTCTGAGTTGGTCATGGAGATTAGGGTTACCCACGTGAAGCTGGACGCCCTGGCTGCTCAGTTACGACAGCTTTGCGCTATTCTTGAGGCCAATAACAACCAAAAGGCCTCGGGATCAGCCTCAGGCTCGGGATCGGGCTCTGGCACGCCGCTTGAGTCCGACAAACCAAAAGACCCACTCTATGTCTGTCCAAACCTAAGGGAGGGTAACGTCTCGGGCAAGAAGCCCGAATCACATAACGAAACGGCTAGTGGCGTGATGGTTACCGATCCCAGTGGATCGGCGACGCCGAGCTTTGTCCAGACAGGAGGCCGTGTTGAAACCCAGTTCGACCGTACACCACCTCTAGTTCTCGCTGCTGGGGGGCAAAGAAACAATGGCTGGTTTTGGACCCACCAGATCAATAATAATCAATAGTTGCCGCCTCCACTAATAACCCCGGTAACAGGGGCTCAGCCTGAAGTAATTGCAACGATTGGCCGTAACCCAGAGGTAATCGGCCAACAAATGCCCCCAGGTAACGCTGCTGGGGGGCAAAGGAATAATGATGATTTTTGGCTTCGTTAGGACAATATCAACCAACAGCAACCACCACCCCCTTTGGTGAATACCCGACCCGCTGCGCAGCCTATTAACAGGGAGGAGTTGGTGGCGGCCATACATGAAGAGTATGGCCCGTTCATGAGAAGGATGGAGAGGCCGACGTACCGACGACCTTACCCGCCTGAAATTGACCAAGTTAATTTCCCACAAGGGTATAAAGTTCCAAATTTTACCCTATTTTCTGGGGAAAGTGAGCATACCACGGTAGAGCACATAGGCCGATTCATTGTGCAGTGCGGCCATGCAGGCAATAGCGACCCTTTAAAACTAAGGTTGTTCCCAAACTCGCTCACGGGCATAGCGTTTTTGTGGTATGTCAATCTCCCGGCCAATTCAGTTGGAAACTGGCCAGCAATGGAGGAATTGTTTCATGGGCAGTTTTATAGGACTGAGCCCGAGATATCGTTGGCAGATCTGTCTAGGATGCTCCAACTAGTGGGAGAGACCGTTGAAACATATATAGCCCGATTCAGGAAGGCTAAGTACAGATGTAAGACAATATTGCCCGAAGAAGAATACGCAAAGATGGCTATGGGCGGAATGTCTTTCGAGCTTCGCAAAAAGTTCGAAGGGACTGATTTCTGTGATTTATTCGAGCTGGCTTCAAGGGCCGCCCGTTACGAGCGTATCCTACTTGATGAACAGGAAAAGAAGAGTTCTTCTAAAGGAACATATTACAAAGATCCCAACTACGAGGTCCATCTAGCAGATTGTGACCTCGAGGCAGAAATCGACATGGCCGAACTAATCTCTAAGCGGCCTATTGTGTGTAATGCCTTGAACAAACCTGTCAATAATAACGCCGCTGCTAAAAAAATGGCGTTCGAGGCAGGAAAAAATTACACATTTGACATAACAATGGCCGATAAGATTTTTGACGCCCTTTTGGCTGAAAAAGTGATTAGGCTAGGTGAAGGTCATCGGATCCCCAAGGCCGATGACATAAAAAATAAGGAATATTGTTAGTGGCATAATTCCTGGAAACACTCCACTAATAACTGCGTTGTTTTTCGTAATGTGATACAGGAGAACGTGGAGAAAGGAGTGTTCAAATTTTCGGACAAAGCTATGGGAGTTGATGCGAATCCGTTCCCACAGATCACTGGAACCAATATGGTATTGCCCGATTTGACCAAGCTGACACGGCCAAGGGCCAAGGTAGACTTGACCGACAGCGAGAAGGTCCCAAAGCAAAGGGAAGGGAAACAAATTGCCGTTTCGGAAACTGATAGGCCGAAGGTGACTATTCGCGAGCTTTAGAGGACATACCAGGAATGCAAGGAAGCAGAACTAAAGGCTGAGGTCGAGGTAGCCCGATCAACCATAGATAGTTTGATCGCAGATTTACGACACCAACTAGAGCTGATAGAACAAGGCCTGTGTCCGAGGTGCAAGGCCGATATTAAGAAAGGGGCCTCCAGCCCAAGCAAAAGGCCTAGAGTTGAGGAACGACGAGAATACAGCCCGAGAAGATCCGTGCATGAGAGGCTTTCCTTGCCCAAACAGGGACGCGTAAAGCCCGAGTGGAAGCCGAAGCCGCCGCCAGCAAGCGGTATGCCTAGCTCGAGTCATATGGAAGGAAGGCAATATCGATCACGACCCACAATGAGTGCCTCACAAAGGGTTGAAGCATCGGACATTCGCTCCCGAATGATACTCCCACCAAGAGTGAGTGATGGGAGGTGGTATAGAGCTGAGCATCCAAAATTTCCAGTGATGCCTCAATACAGCAAGTCTCAGAAGAGGAGGTATCAGAGGCTGAGACAGGCCGAGAGGGAATGGCAGCACTCAAAGGGTCGCGTCCAGAATCCTCCAAGGTCCCCTCAGCGTAAGGCCGACAAACAGATAACGGCCATGGAAGAAGATGAGCTCGTTTTTGACAAGAAAGCGGGCAAAGGGGCGATGCATGCCACAGAGCGCTTAAAGAAACTTTTTGAACAAGAAAAGAAGTGTGAGCCATTGGTCCATCCAATGGAGGAAGTCGATGATTATGAAGATGAGGATGATACACCAATTCAATTCGGAACAATCTCGAAAAGTCTATCCTCAAACATGGTGTTTACTCTTCCCATGTCATTCATGGCCAAACCGGATCAGCCAACGGCCATAGAAGGTGACGTTATAGAAGGCCAGACCAAGGAGTCGGCAGTAATAGAAAGTTTATGTTGGGGTGGTGGAGAAACCGTCAGACCCAAGGTGGTAGAGGCTACGAGCAAGAACGTGGATGCTACCGATATACAAACCGATCGGCCTAAGATAACCATCTTGAGGCCGAAAGGGATCCAAACTGAAGAAGGGTTGAAACCAGCGGGACCAGTCAAGGTGGTTTTCGAAAAACCTACCTATCAAATGTCTCAGCACCTGAAGCCGTTGTACGTAAAGGGTCACATTGAGGGGATCCCCGTGAATAGAATATTGATCGATGGGGGATCTACCATCAACATCATGCCCCAAATAATGCTGAGGATTCTTCAAAAATCTGAGTCGGAACTGATTCCGACCGAGATGAATGTTTAGAGCTTCACGGGCACACCATCTAAGACAAAGGGCATCTTGCCTCTTGAGCTGACTGTTGGAACCCAAACGGCCATGACAGCCTTTTTCATTGTTGAGACATCGGCCGCGTACAACGCGTTGCTTGGCCGTGATTGGATCCATCCCAATTACTGCATCCCTTCCACTCTCCATCAATTGTTGATCTTTTGGAGAGATGACGAAGTGGAAGTGGTTGGGGCCGATACAAAGCCATTCGTTGCCCGGGTGCAGACAGCCGATGCAGTATTATACGAAGATGATATCGGACCTATCAAATTACTAGGATGCGACAAACTTGGTAGACCAAATGCAGCCACATTCCGTAAAGAAATTCTACCAAACTTAAAGTTCGGTTATCACAATCTCAGTCGGACAGAAGAATCAAGGCCGATAGAGATTAATGAACAAGAAGACTTCGATGGATCCACGACCAATTGAAGTTAAAAGACAGCTGGCCCTCAAGGCCAGCATGGCCAGATGGTGCGCATATCTGGCCGATAGGAGATTAGAGATCGGCCCTGTGGACGGAATGATTAATCTGGCTGATTGTATCTATGAAGAAGAAACGCCAATAGAGGAAGAGATTCAAATGGATGAACTCGAAACGGCCACAGCTAAGCTTGATGACTTGAAGGCCGACGTGCAGGATCCACTATTGGAGATCAACCTGGGCAATGAAGGAGAGCACAAACCCACATATGTGAGTCAGGTGCTTGACCGCGGTTCCAGGCCGAGATCATTGCTCTCTTACACAAATACAAGGATTGCTTTGCTTGGGATTACGATGAGATGCCCGGACTATCCAGAGAATTGGTGGAGCATCGATTGCCAATTAAGCCAGGTTTTAGGCCGTTCAAACAGCTCCCACGGCGTATGTCACCTGAAGTCACGATGAAGGTGAAAGAAGAAATTGAGAGACTTTTGGGAGCTGGCTTCATTCGGACAGCCAGGTACGTGGAATGGGTATCAAATGTAGTCCCAGTGGTAAAGAAAAATGGTAAGCTGAGAGTCTGTATTGATTTCAGAAATCTAAACCTAGCTACCCCAAAAGACGAGTACCCTATGCCCATGGCCGATCAATTGATTGATTCGGCCGCCAAACATAAAATTTTGTCCTTTATGGACGGGCACTCAAGGTACAACCAGATTTACATCGCTGAGCAGGACGTCCCGAAGACAGCTTTCTGGTGCCCGGGGGCAATTGGAACCTTTGAATGGGTTGTCATGCCTTTCGGACTAAAGAACGCTGGAGCCACATATCAGAGGGCGATGAATTCAATCTTCCATGATATGATCGGGCATTTCATGGAGGTTTACATTGATGACGTGGTGGTAAAATCGAGCGACAACGCCGATCACTTGAGAGACTTAGAAAAAGCATTTGAAAGAATGAGGGCTCACAAATTAAAAATGAACCCTCTCAAATGTGCTTTCGGCGTCTCGGTAGGGAACTTCTTAGGATTCCTGGTGCATCAAAGAGGGATAGAGGTGGACAAGAACAAGGCTCGGGCAATACAGGCAGCAAAGCCACCAGCTAATAAGACAGAGCTTCAAAGGCTGCTTGGGCAGATTAATTTCCTGAGAAGATTCATATCCAACTATGCAGGAAAGACCCAAGTATGGACCCCACTATTGAAGATCAAGACCGACGAAGAATTCAAGTGGGAAGACAGCCATCAACAGGCCTTTGAGGGAATTAAGCAGTATCTGTCAACTTCCCCAGTTTTAATGCCACCCAAGAAGGTTAGGTACCTTAAATTATATATATTGGCTTCTGACTGCTCTATAGGAAGTATGTTAGCTCAGGATAATGAGCAAGGAAATGAGCAGGCCGTTTATTACTTAAGCAGAATGTTAACTCCAATCGAGCAGCGCTATGCGCCGATTGAGAAATTATGCTTGACATTGTATTTTTCATCACAGAAGTTAAGAACGTATATGTTGCTCGTTTCTACTTATATTATATGTCAAACTGATGTGATAAAATATATGTTGTCAAGACCAATCATGAGAGGCCGAATTGGAAAATGGACCTTTGCCCTGATGGAATTTGCCATCCAATACCGATCACAGCAATCGGTTAAAGGCTAGGCCATAGCCAATTTCTTGGCTGATCACCCAGATCCAACTGATCTGGGAGAGTTGCTACCAGCACCTAAAGTACTAAACACTTCCTTGGTCCCATGGACATTAATCTTTGATGGGTCCAAAAGTGCAGGGGGTGCTGGGGCAGGTGTGGTCATTGTATTACCTAAGTATAAGAAGACAAAAATGTCATTTCGGCTCGATTTCAAGTGCACAAACAACCAGGCCGAATACGAAGCATTAATTATCGGACTAGAGATACTCCTTGAGTTGGGGGCATCGTCCGTACACATAAAGGGAGACTCAGGGCTGGTGATCGGGCAGATATCAGGAGAGTTCCAGATAAAAAATTGGGAATTATGCCCGTTTCACTCTGTCGCCACGCAGCTCATGGACGAGTTTGATGATATTAGCGTGAGTTATATCCCTAGGTCTACGAATACAGAGGCCGATAAGCTGGCAAAGGCAGGATCGGCCTCGTCTTCTACAAAGGCTTTGGAAGACCAAGTTATCACGGTTCATGTCCGACTGTTACCTTCAGTTGCAAAGAGAGGTTGGTATACTAGCACTAATTCGGTCTTAATGGAGGACGATGACTGGAGAAGGCCTATCATTGAGTACCTGAATCACCCAAATGTCAGGGCAGACCGGAAAGTTAGATTGTTCGTAGTCCGATTTATGATACTTGATGGAGAATTGTTTAAAAAGCCCATCGGTGACGACGTGATTTTGAGGTGTTTAGGCAAGAAACAGGCCATGCAGGTTATGACCGAAGTGCATGAAGGGATCTGTGGGGCTCATCAGGCCGGTACAAAAATGAAATGGTTGCTGAGAAGGTATAACTATTATTGGCCAGGTATGCTAAAGGATTGTATCAGCTATGCAAAGGGATGCCAAGCGTGTCAGACGCATGGCCCGATCCAGCATGTACCGGCTAAGGAGCTCCAACCAATAATAAAACCATGGCCGTTCAGAGGATGGGCTATGGATCTAATTGGCAAAGTCCTGCCACCATCATCAGGCCAACACTATTTCATTATAGTGGCGACGGATTACTTCACTAAGTGGGCCGAGGCCATACCATGTAAAACGGTGACCCAGGTCATCGTGATAAAATTCATTGAAGAACACATCATACATCGATTCGGCCTGCCAGAAACCATAACGGCCGACCAAGGGTCTGTGTTCACAGGGGCCGAGACGACCGCTTTTACGGAGAGCAGAGGGATTAAAATTCTCAACTCTACCCCATACTATGCTCAAGCTAACTGTCAGGCCGAGTCAACTAACAAGATCCTTAAGGGGATCGTTGAGAAGATGATCTATGAGAACCCTAGGGAGTGGGACAAGTTGTTGTCTGAGGCACTATGGGCCTATCGGACGTCTAAGAGGTCCAGTACCGGAGTCATACCATTCATGTTAACTTACGGGCACGACGCTATGTTACCAATGGAAGTCACCGTCCGATCGGCCAGGAGAGCTTTACAGAACCAGCTTAAGCCCGCAGAATACACAGAGGCTATGATAGTTGAGTTGGAAGGACTTGATGAAACGAGGCTCATGGCCTTAGACTCGTTAAAAGTGCAGAAGCAGTGGGCCGCCCGAGCTTATAACAAGAGGGTGAAAGCGAAATCTTTTAGTACAGAAGACTTGGTATGGAAGGCCGTTTTACCTATCGGGGACAAGGATAATCGGTACGGTAAATGGTCGGTCAACTGGGAGGGTCCTTTCATTATACATCAAGTCAAGAATGGTGGTGCTTACAGACTGCGTGATATGGATGGAGGTATTCATCCTAGATTAATAAACGATCAATACTTGAAGTCTTATTACCCTACTTTGTGGGAAACTATTGATTTGAACTATAAACCAAATCCAGGGTTAGAATACGACCAACTCATTAACTACGACCCTGAGCCCGAGTAACAAAAATATTGTTTGTATTGATAAGGCTGAGCACAGCTTACTTACAAATATATATGAAAAAAAAAAAAATAAGTACAAAAGAGGAGTCGGCCTCTAGGCCGACCCAAAGTTCCTAAGCTTGGCCCTTAGAGACTCCCAAGCCTTGCTAGCACCAGCCCGATCTTGCTTTGCCTTGTCAAGTTTCTGGGCCCAAGCACGGGATGTCGGTAGGTTGGTCTGTAGTTGGTCGCTACACTTTTGGGCATCCTCACCAAGCTGGGTCAGGAGTTCGTCAATTTTCACCAAATTGGCATTATTGGTAATGACTTCGGCTTTACATTGCTCCAGTTGAGCCTTAAGTACAGCAATACGCTTGTGCAGCCAAGCGTCCCGTGCTATCACCTGAGCCCGAGAAACCTTCCCAGCTTCAAACTTAGCTTTGGCACCCTCAAGAAACTTCATTGCTTTCTGCCGAGAACCAAGGTGAGCTTCAGCGTCAGTTTGAATCTTGAGGGCCGATTGGTCCAAGAAACAGCAGCTTGGGAGTTTTTCCTGGAGTTCCCAGAGCAGGGACAGCTGTCCGGCCGATAGAGAGGGATCGGCCATAAGAATGTTCAAAGCTACGTCAATATCGGCGATGGTGGGAAGGCTTGGCAAGTCATGTTCAGCGAGTCCGAGCACAAGTTCTCTGGATCGCTGAAGGTGAATGGGAGACACTGCCTCTGGCTCAGGCACGCCTAGGTCATACGCTCCAAGGTCTAGGCCAACAAAGAAGTCGTCGAAGGGAATGAACGGCTCTGGACCGATGGGAGTGACCTGTTCAAGACTATGGGTCAAAAAAGAGGAAAAAGTACATCCAAGGAAAAACTAGAAAGAGGTCTATAATACCTGGACTTGGTGAGATAGTGAGGCCGAGAGCTCTTGACGAATCTCGGGCTCATTTCTCGGTTGAGAAGAAGACGGTTGAGAGGACTGTTGATCGGGTAAATGTGGGGCGGTGATGGTCTCTGCCATCGGGTTACCAGTTCCCTCATTGGAAGAGGTCTGAATACCAAGGGTTGAGCCCGATTCGGTAGCTCCAGCCATATCCTCAGCATTGGCAGACGGTGGACCTTCAGGAGGAGCTGACAAAACGGTCTCAACAATTTCCTCCCTAACATTCGAGGCCGACCCCGTGGCTTCCGTGGCATCGGTTTGGCCGATAGGAACATCAACCACATTTGGGGCAACCTGTTCAGTTTCTTCCCCTGCTGCCTCCCTAGCGACGTCATCATCAGGCGTGCCCTCGCTGCTCGAGGAAAGAATGACTTGTTCAGGGACGTTGCCTCCAACGGGGTTGGTCACGTCCTCATCAGAAGGGGATAATGGAGGCATGATATGAAGAGGCATTACCCTCATAGCAGCCCGTTCTAGGTACGCTGCCTATTGTGTGGGAGAAGTGGGGAGAGAGTTGGTGTTTGTGTTGGTTGAGAGGCTCCACTGGTCAAGATAATGTCCTCCCCAGAATCCTCGTCGACGAGCTGAAGTTAAAGGGAAATATTAGAATTCTTAAATATCATCGGGCTTTCACATGACACAAGTAAAGAAATTAACCTGCGTGGCAGAGGCCGATGCTTGTTTTTTCTTCTTCTGAGCAGGACCTTGGCCCGGCGCTGGTTTGCGAGCCGGTCTCTTGGCTATTTGCTTACGCCGGGCTGGAGCCGCTGTTGGAGCAGGAGCATCGGCCTCTGTGGCCGGTAATACAGCAAACTGTGTGAAGGCCTCAGCGGCGGTACTTTGAAATATTCGGCTTGCCCGATCAGTCCACCACTTTGTGAACGCCTCTGATACCACAGGCTGGGCAGAGAATGGGGTGAAGTTAAAAGCGGCTTTGAGTTTGTCTGACCTGCCCTTGATCTTTTTTACTTGCTCATCGTTGACGATAAGGCCGCGCTCCACCCAGTCAACATTGACAGTGATGCCCGGTGGAACGGGCACCAGCTGAGAAAGCCCGAATTGGCGGGCGTACATCGGGGCAAAGTAATATTCGACCCTGCATTTGTTATTGGCCGAAGGGATTGATGGGCTAAAAATTATGTCTCTAGCCACCAAGTAGCTAGAGAAGATTTCATTGTAGGTTTTTTGAGTACCCGGGCCCCAGTTGGCCGGGTCGGTGGAAAGTTGTAAAAAGGAACGAAATTGAAGAGAGAAAAAGGGTGTGAAAAGGTTGATAGCCCGAGGGGAGCACCCTTGGTAGAAAAATATAAAACATTCCTTAAAAGAATGGGAGGAAGGTGTCACGTCCACAAATTTTGTGGCGGAAATTGGGGTATCGGCCCGTTGAGGGATGGTTGGCTGGAACTCTGGGAAGTAAGAATAGAGCCAGACCTGGAGAATCCAAATCGGGCCTCCCCCAGCTCCAAAGCCCGAGTGCACAAAGTCCGTTATACCACGGACAAGATGGGCCCAGACTAAACTGGCCAAGGCCAGTGGCTTCCCAGAAGCAAGAGCCAAGGCTAGTGTTGTGTACTCCTTGGTGATGGCTTGGCTGGCTGAGCAGAAAAGGTATCGGTTCAACCAGTAGATTAGAAAGGCCGTATGCTCGGCGTCTGAGACTTCGGTGCCATCAGCGCCCATGCAGGCTATTAAGAAGTTACCAAAGGCCGTAATCGGTCTGTAAGACACGGCCCCGTCCCTCACGGATTCTTGTTGAGGATAGGAAAAGCTGGCAGTGCCCACATCCACAAAGCCTGGCATGACTTCTTGACCGTGAGGGTGAAGCCCGAGCAAGTAGCTGATGTCCTTGATGGTGGGAGCCATCGGGCCACAGCGGAAGAGGAACCCATTGCACGAGGCCGACCAGAACAGGAGCGCTGCAAAAAAGAGTGGACGGTCTATCTCCAGCTTTGCCCGACTGAGCATAATAGCTTCATATATGCCCGTGCGCTTCCAGGTATTGGCCTTTGAGGCCAATACTCTTGCTACCCATCTGTCCCAATCTGTTGCTGGGGCAGGCCATCCCCTGATGGGGTGTGCTGCAGTCCATGCCTTATTCCAGTGAGCTGGAAGCCGGAAGGCCAATACTCTTGCTACCCATCTGTCCCAATCTGTTGCTGGGGCAGGCCATCCCCTGATGGGGTGTGCTGCAGTCCATGCCTTATTCCAGTGAGCTGGAAGCCGGAGGAACATTTTGTTGTCTACCGGCGGGAAGAAAGGGAGAAAGTCCGCTGGAATGTCACCTTGAAACGCTGTGCAAAGCCCTGGTGCAACCGGAGCATCGTCAGAAGAGCAGTAAGGGGTGAGGTACTCGGTGGAGATGTTAGCGGCGTGGGTTTTTGAGAGGGTCCTGATCTCTCTGCAGCGGTTCCGTGGTGGGGGAGCGTCTACGAACGTCTTCTTACCCTTGGAGGCGGCTGCTGGAGCTGTTTTGGGAGCCATTTTTGTGACAGGATGGAGTTTGGTGTCGCCGGAAGAGATGAAGTCTAGAGAGAGAGGAGCTCTGGTTTTTTTTAGAAAGAGGAAGCAGACAGACGCGATTGAGAAGGTGGAGAGATTTTCGAAAATCTTTGCTTTATACGCGTTGCATTTAATGAGGAATGATTAGTGGGATTCTCGATGATCTGACATTTTCTGCATGGGTGACACGTGGCACACGTTTTAAAATTTAAAATGTCACATCAACCAAGGGCGGGACGTTTGATATGACCTTTTGGGGGGCAATTGTTTGCACCTAAAAACCGCCGAAGGTTTTCTAGCCCGGTTGATATGGGGATATGGGCCTAGAGATAGTCGGGCATGGGCATATCAGAGGCCGGTTGGTCCGGAGTAGGTGATGACATCGGGCTTAGGGGAAGCGTCACCAGAAGTTTAGAGAAGGTAACCCGGATGTTCCATGGGATGGAGCCCGATAAGCAGCATCAGACCCGCATTGGTCTATCGGGCATCAATGGTGGAAGTAATGGAGCAATGGCACACGTTGGAGACCGATTGGGACGCCGGGAATGGAGGACTTCATCGGGCATTTGTCAGAACGGGAGCCCGATGGGGAGTTAGGGAACATGAATGTACCGACGATCGGACACCATACCTACGGAAAGTGATAAAGGTGGGTGGGATGAGTCCGATCGGACGTGAGCACCTGGAAAGATGTTATCGGGCATAAAGACATGACAAGATGTTACATGAGTCCGATGAGTCTTCAGTCACAGTCATGAGGCTGATGGGAGTGGAGGTAAGGCGGTTCTGGTGACAGCTGCCATTTATGACGTCACCCCAGATTTGGGGAAATCCGAGTCCGTTTAGGAAAGAATCTTATCACTAACAGCTGGATTTAGACGAGATGATCCCTGAGATGGTGGGATTGTTTCAATCAAGATAATGATAAGGCAAGGGTGGGAGATAAGGAAGGTTTCTGCTAACTAACCAATCAATTACATAGCTTAAGGCGCAAGCTAAGGAGTCCTTTCCTAATCAGAATTCAATCATGGCCGCTATAAATATGGAGGCAGGCCAAGCTGCAAAGGCACTCCGCGTCACTCTCGAAAACAACATTCAACAAAGCATTCAACAGCATTCAAAAGCATTCAAACTTTTATGTTCTTTCTGCATTCATAGCAAATAGGTCTACCCTCTTTTTATTATTTTTCTTTTACTGTTTTCATTCTCTCGAACGATCAGAGTCTATTCTGAATCTGTTCTTTGGTTGTATTTTCCAAACAATTAATAAAATATGTATTTTATTAATCGTTTGTGATTGGTTACTTGGTAATCTCATACACTATTTGGCTTGTGCGCTTCAGTACTGCCAAGGGATTTCTGGTGAGGGTACTTTCCTACTCGCCGCACACAATCGTTTAGTTTAGAAGTCAGATCTGAAAGCCTTGAGTATCACTGACTCAAGCATATAGGAAATTAGTTTGCACACACTGAACCACTTTTGGTTCTGGCACGCCCGCGCATAACTACTAGCAAACAATACTGTAACTGCATTAAGAAAGAAGCCTCCCGACGTTCGTGTTTGTACACATTCCGACTCATTATATGTGACCATGCAACATGACTTATAATGGCATGGACTATGGGTTCATGTTACGGACACATTCCTTCCATGCATGCCCAATTATACTTTACTTGGACGGAACTCACCTCCCAAAGATTTTGATTCACTTTCTGACATTCATAGTATTGGTAAGCTTGGCACGGAGCCCCAACTCTCCCATTCTTGTAACGTAATGGTCAGCCTGGCACAGAGCCCCAACTATCCCATTCTTAACAACAAGCCTTGGTATGAAGTACCTGCCATTACCAAATCTCAACCGACAAGTCTTGTTACAAAGTACCGGCCATGTTCTATTATCAATCGACAAGCCTTGGTATCAAAGTACCAGTCATGTCCCATTACCAACTATCATTTCTCTTTCCACAATCATGGCCATCATTGTGCCATAACGGATCATGATCCACACATGAAGACCTAACCCAACACAACTCACGACCTCCACGATCGCTTATGTACATACCATCATGAGCACACAGCCTCCGCGGCTAACAACCGTACTATGCTATGCACGTCGACATTTTGATACGAATAACCTTATATAAAAGATTTACTCATTCGACGACTGTAGGATTCATTATTCAATCGTGTACTTTGATAACATGTTGAAGTCGTTTCCTAGTACACAAGTACAATAATATACAGCTAGGGTATAACATGCGATAGTGTAGTACCTATAAAGTGTCACTTAACTTAACATAAACAATTTGTTAAAGTACAATAATTTGAAAGACCAAGGCAATCGATTGGATAAAACCAAGTGGCAATTGATTGGAAAGGTACCAATCGATTGGAAAATAATCCAATCAATTGGGAAAAAGCCCAATCGATTGAGATTTCATCTTCTCCATAGAAGCATGCAGAAAATGTCCAGAACTCATAATACACGTTGGAAGCCCCATTTCTTCATACAAAAACTTATAAAAACTTCTAATTAAGCTACTAAGCGAGTTTAGAAACTCACAAGTGAGTGGAAGTGAGGTGGCATGTTGAAGAAGCTTGAAACTTCAAGGTTTAATGGTGTTCTTCCTCTCTTTATTCTTTGTCTTTTCTCCTTCTGTCTCTTTCTTCTTTCTTTTCTTTCCCTCTTCTTTTGTTCTTCTCCTTCTCTAATTGTGTGTGAGTATGTATTGGTATATGTGTGTATAGGAGTGTATATATGAGTGTATAAGTGTATGTATATGTATGTAACCCAAGAAAGTTGTCCAAACAGAGCTTAATGCATATTTATAGGCAAGTAGGGCACATGCACAAGCAAGAGGTGTCATTCTTACAGAAATACTTGGAGACCAAGTTCTTCCAGTGCCAATCGATTGGTATCAATGGCAATCGATTGGACTGAGGCAGCTAATGGCAATCAAATGGTGAATTGGCAATCTATTATAATATCAAACTTGGCAATCGATTGGGTAGTAATGGAAATCGATTGGACCCCAAAATTCATAAATGACAAAGGTAATAACACATAATCTTATTGCATATATATATATATCTATATCATAATTATAGAAAAAATAAGGGTGTTACATTATACATCACTCATTAAAGTTTTCGTCCCTGAAATCAGGAGCAAGTGGTATCAAAGAAACTCTAGAAACTTCTATCGCATCTCTGACTCTAGCTCCTACGAAGCTTCTCCTTCATCATGATGCTTCCACTGAACCTTCATCAAAATCTATTTGTTTCTGAGCATCTTAACATCTCGGTCCAAGATCCGCACTAGTCCTTCGTTGAAAGTTACGTTGTTTCTCACTTCGATATCTTCAAAGTTGATCTAATGCACTAGGTTGTGGGCACACTTTTCAACATACTGACATGAAAAATATAGTGTACTCCCAATATCTTGGGCAACGTAAGGTCTATATGTGACTTTCTCCATACGTTCTAGGATCTTGAAAGGTCCAATGAAATGCGACGATAACTTCCCTCTCTTCTGACTGAATTTGGTGATGCATCGAACTGGAGATACTTTAAGAAGTATATGATCGCCAACACTGAATTCCAAATCCTTGCGACATTTGTCCACGTAGCTCTTGTGCCTGGTCTGTGCCATCTTCATTTTCTCTCGCACAACTTGGATCTTCTTGTTAGTTTCTTACACCATTTTGGGTCCAAAGTTGATTGTCTCTAACTTCGGCCTAGCATAACGGTGATCGGCAAGGTCTTCTGTATACAACTTCAAATGGTGCCATCCCTATACTAGTGTGATATCTATTATACGCGAACTCAATCAATGGAAGGTGTGTCTTCTATGAACTCTCAAAATTGATGACACCTGCTTGTAACATATCTTCCATCATTAGATTGACTCGTTCCGTCGGTTTATAGATGGAAGGCTGAACTCAGGTTCAGTGAAGTTCCCATAGCTTTCTATAGACTCTGCCACAATTCTATAATAAAATGCAAATCATGATCCGATACTATTGTCACAGGTAAACCATGCAGTTGTACGACTTATACCAGATACATGTAGCTCAAATATTCTACCGGATACGTCATACTATAGGCTATGAAATGTGCTGATTTGGTGAGTCGATCCACTGCCACCCAAATAGCATCGTAGTTTTGTTGAGATCTTGCCAAACCTATCACAAAATCCATAGTTATGTGTTCCCATTACCATTGGGGAATCGGTAGTGGTTGTAACAATTCAAAAGGCTTCTAATGCTCTGCCTTAACTTGCTTACACGTGAGCCATTGAGATACATATTCGGCAACATCCCACTTCATTCCTTCCCACCAGAAATTTCTTTTCAAGTCCTTGTACATCTTTGTACCTCCAGGGTGGACTGTCATCCTTGATTTGTGTGCTTTTTCTAGTATGTCCTTCCTGAGATTATCCTCACGGGGCATACAAAGTTGATCTCTGCATCTAAGTGCTTCATTTGCACTAATGTTCCAGTTCTTGGGCTCTTTGTCTATAGCACTCGCGAACCAATTCTGAAGTCCTTCATTCCATTTCTATGCCTCTCAAATGCGATTGATAAGAGTCGGTTGCATCATGAGACATCCAAAGTGTCATCCTTCTCCAGATCTCATTGGTTGGAAGTCGAATTCTGGCAGTGTTTTTAAAGCTTTCCATTCTCGAATCATAAGAGAGGCAACTAATCCATGAGGACTTCGAACGTGCCAACCGCTACATTTGCTTTACCTGAATGGTATTGCAAGGAGAAATCATAGTCCTTAAGTAACTCCTCTCCGGTGTCTCATGTTCAACTCCTTTTAAGAGAACAGATACCTTAAACTCTTGTGATTTGAGAATAGATCAAACTTCTCTCCATATAAGTAGTGCCTTTAGATCTTAAGTGAAAAGAATATCGTGGCTAACTCTAAATCATGCGTACGATAGTTTTTCTCATGAGGATTCAACTGTCTTGATTCGTACGTAATCACCTTACCATTCTGCATAAGCACACACCCAAGTCCTTGATATGAAGCATCACTGTAGATTATAAACCTTTCTTCGCTCTTGGATATCACAAGCACTGGTGTCGAGGTTAACCTTTCCTTTAGCTCTTTGAATAATCTTTCATGCTTGTTCATCCATTCGTACTTTACATCCTTCCTTGTCAAATTCATTAAGGGTTCTGCAATCTTGGAGAATCCTTGCACGAATCTCCAATAATAACCAGCTAGATTGCAAATACTCCTAACTTTCATGGCATTAGTCGGCCTATCCCATTTCAAGACTGCATCGATCTTAGATGAGTCCATAACTATTCCATCATTCGAAATAACATATCCTAAGAACTTGACTTCCTACAGCCAAAATTTTCATTTACTAAACTTTGTATACAAACGATTATCTCGGAGGGTCTGCAAAGCAATCTGTAAATATTTCTTGTGCTCTTCTTGTGTATTGGAGTATATCAGGATGTCATCGATGAACACAATGATGAATTGATCTAAATATGGTCTGAATACTCGGTGCATTAAATCTATGAACACAACTGGGGCATTGGTTAATCCAAAAGGCATAACCAAAAATTCATAGTGCCCATATCTTGTCCTAAATGCGGTCTTCGACACATCCTCTGGTCAAACCAGCAATTGATGATATCTTGAATGTAGATCTATCTTCAAGAAGAACGTAGATCCTTGCAATTGGTCAAACAGATCGTCTATCCGAGGAAGTAAATACGTATTCTTCATTGTGACCTTGTTTAAGTCTCTATAAATCGATACAAATTCAGAACGTCCCGTCCTTCTTCTTCATGAATAGCACTGGTGCTCCCTAGAGTGACGTGCTTAGCTGAATAAACCTAAATCTTCAAGCTCTGGCACTTGTTTCTTCAACTCCAACATCTCAGTTGGCGCCATCCTGTATGGGGTCCTAGAAATTGGTTATGTTCCAGCCACCAATTCTATACAAAAGTCTATCTCTTTTTTTGGCGGAAGTTTGGATATGTTCTAGAATACGTCTTCAAAATCTTGCACAATAGGAATTTGAGCAACAGTGATCTTCGATCTGGTGCTTTCGATCACAACAAGCTAACTAGTAAGAAACGCATCACTCGAAGGATTATACTAGAATTTGAAAGACAATGATGATGTCGAATTTTGGTGTAACGTAAGAAAAGAAAACAACAAGGGATTTGTATGTGGTTTGACCTTGTTAACGAAGAGACCTACGTCCACGGGTGTGTCTGAGCACGTTCACTATATTGTGAATAGCCAGTGACCTTTGGTGAGCCAACAACAGATTGATACTACCAAAGGTCGGCAGGGTGGGTTACACAAAGTTGCTGCGAGTATTACGTAGGATGATTTTTTGTCCTCCTCCCTATAGGGGGTAAGGGGTCCCTTTTATACATGTAAGAGACCTCCTAATACACAAAAACTGTACTGATTAGGTAATAAAATCAAATTGGGTTTGATTAACACATCATGCGAGTTTCCTAATCGAATTAGGAAAATATCATTACATTCTATTAGTCTTCCAGCTAGCGTAGGAAACTATCTGGATGTTTCTAGATTACGTCTTGGGACCTAGCTGAGTCGTGTCCGTGACGGATTTTTCCTAGGTGGTTCTCCCAATTTGTTGGTCAGGATTTACGAAACTAGGCAAAGAGGTCGGGCAAGGCCGGCTTCTACCCTTATTAAATGAATATTTTGATATCCATTGCCCCCCATTTCCAAGCCTAAATTGATGCTTTATTAAGTGAGGCTTGGAAATTAGTATAGCTCAGCATAACTGCTCGGGGTTAGACTGATCATCTTAGTAATCCGGGTTAACAACCCGATCTGATGACTCAGGAGCTCAGGGTCTGACTCACCATGTGTTACCAATGAGTTAGTCTAGTAAGGATCCAACCAGGCCAGTGTAAGTGTATCCAGACCGTCACAACTGAACTGAACTATCACATTAGACAATCAATGTGCGCATTTTTCAAGGCACCACTTGGGATGCTCAAAGCGCCAGCTATCAGGAGTTTAAGTGGGAAATTTTTTGGGCCATTGGATCTGGGACCATCCAGACCGTTCGCACAGTCTATATAAGGGACACTTGGGCAATTCTTTATTCCTTCTACTGTCCATAGAGCAAATATCGAGCGGTACTGAAGGAAAATTTCTGACGCATCTTCCCGAGCTCCCTCGTGCCTACTCTTCTCTGTAAGTCTTCACATCGCTCAACTTCTGTTCGTTACATTCTTCCCATCTTTTATTTTTTTCTTTCCCGAGTGAGACTGGAGAGTAGGAATCCTTTAGGCTTTATGAGGGAGTGGGATTTTTTTTTTCCTCAGGTTTTGTTTTTTTTTTCTTAGGTAGGGGGGTTCTCTTCTTTTGATAGAACAATCTGACCGGTCAGAGTCCTGGGCCCATGCTGTGTGAGTGCTACTTGACAGTTAGGACCATATACGCCTTACCGTATAGGCTTTTGACTCTTCTACCTCTTTACCTTAGGTTTGGAGTCCTTGACCTATACCTAGGTCACCAACTACTTCCCTATCCTGTAGTAGGGACCTTAGAAATGTGTCATTTTGATTTCAACTCATCTTTTTGATCGGAAGATTAGTACTTGAGATCTGGGAGGAGCCCCAGCACTAGCCCAGTTCGTCCTTCACTATCCCCATCAGACCACCGCAACGAAGGTAGAATCCCAGCCCTAGTGTTTGATGATTGTGCGAGTCAGGGGTTCCATGAAGCTTTTGAGGCGCAGAGTTCGGGTAGCGATGCGTCGATCTCAGATAGGCCCCAGGTTGGCTTTTCCTGTGAGTGGACTCCCTGTCGTTTTCTCGTGTTTGACTTGAGTAGATTTAGGGAGAAGTATGACATTCCAGTAAGTTCTCCCTGGCCGTGTCACATGGTGGGGCTCACCTGTATCATTCGGGTATTGTCACCCTTTATGAGGATGCCTTCATCGCGGGACTTTGTCTTCCCCTTCACTCTCTTGTCCAATGGCTAGAGATTCCTGATGGGGGCCATCCACCTTTGGCCCCAAGTTTTCGTGTACGAGCTTACCCTTCAAGAGTTCTGCAGACCTACTGACCATTCTCGTTGCATGGGGATGTGGGTTTCTTCTCCCTAAGCGCTCGATAAGGGAGAAAGATAATAGATAAATGCCCGAGCAACAATAAGGGATAGAAGGAGAAATTCTTCCAAGTGTCCACCCTTGGGCTCTGCGATGGTGCTTCGAGAATTCCTCTGTGATTTGCCTGGGCAGGAGTGTTGAGGTATAAGCTCTAGAGTCTGCTTTTTATCTTCCATTTTGTTTTCTTACTGCTCGAATACTGACTGCTCCAGTTTTGTTTTGCAGCTGGATCTACCGACTCACCCAGCGTCCCGGACGAGTGCCAAGACCGGAAAAGGGTGTTGGCCTGGGAACCTATCAACATCGTTGACCTGTTGACTCGAATGGGAGCCCAAAAGGTTACTTACAAGCCCTGCAAGTTTTTTCCACCCCAGTCTTTCCACCTATCATTCTTAGTAAGTTCCTGCTTCTCGAATCTCTTTTATTGCTTCCTTATCCCTTTTCCACAGTTTTTCGATTCATTTATTTTATTGCTTCTTGAGTTCCTGAAATGCCTTCTCACACTCTTCCGACCACCCGAAGGCCTTGCGTAAGATTTTGAAAAACGGCAGACATCGGTTGGTTGCTCGGGACAAGAATCTATTCAATGCCGCCACCCGCCCAGCCAGGCTCTGAATTTCCTTTGTTGATCTGGGTGACCACATGTTAATGATGTCCTGAATCTTCTCTAGATTGGCCTCGATTCTCCGTCCGCTGACTTGGTGTCCCAAGAACTTCCCGGACGAGACCCCAAACGCGCACTTTGCTGGATTCAACTTCATTCAGAATCTTCTCAGTATACTGAAGGCCCCGACCAATTGCTCGAGATGATCATCCTTATCCTGGCTCTTGATCAAGAGGTCATCTACGTATACTTCCATAGTCTTTCCGATCAAGTCCCTGAACATATGATTGACTAAGCACTGGTAGGTCACTGACGACATCCTAGTGACGCGTTTTCTTATCAACACCAAAGTGTAGGTGAACGTACAAGTAAAAAAGTTCTGGTAAGACCAGGTTGAACCCACAGGAAATGGAAATTAAATTTATAAAGATAGGAAATAACTATTTTGTCCCTAAAAAGAAAATAAAAGATGATGGATTTTTGGGGCTTTTCCTAAACTTCTAGTAAAACATAATTAAAAGCTATTTTTTTAACAGTTTAAGGTAATGATTTTAATAGTACAAAATAAATTAATTAAGATACTAGTAAGAAAAGGAAGAAAAAGAAATAAAAGCTAAATTTACTTGAAATGAACTTTTTGAATTTTATTATAGCAAAAGATAGAAATAATACAAATATTTAATCTAAGTTATCTAAAAGCAGGGAATATTATAACTTGGGAGAAATGATTTCAAGGAATTGTGAATATGCAAACCAACACTAGATCATACAACTTTTGTGCTTTTGCAAAGGATTTGACATTTTTAAACAGAGTGATTCTTTATTTAAAAATAAACTTGTACTAGTTGAAATCATATCAAGTATGTCAGGTTTGATATGAAACGACATCGTTTGGTTTAAAGAAAAATAAATAGGCAATTGGGCAGTAGCCAGGTTCGAACCATGACCCGCAGCGTACATGGGTTATTCGGCACCCAGTCCCCACCACTTTGCCACTACACAATTGCCTGTCCATTAATAGATAGAAATATATATATACACATACTAGAAATATAAACTTTGTCAAATGAATTATTTGAGTATGCTAGGTGCTTTTTATGACAAAAGGCATAGTTTGACAATTCACATAATTACATTCTTATTTCAAACATGTAATCTTTTGACGTCCAATATAGCCATAGTTTATAAATATGTTAAATAGTTATAAACTATATATATATAGATATTTTGGGCCATAAATGAAAAAACAACCCATCTAGATAAATTTGTCCATTTAAGATTAGTGCACAAAAAGCTGTGGTTTTTACGTTTTATTGCATATCCCCAATTAAAGATTTAGCCTATCATTTTGGAATTGAAACTGTCTTCTAAATAACCTTTTTAAAGAAATATTAAATAGATGTACACAGTAACTGTTCAATTAAAATTAAGGCTATAACACCAAGGTAAGAGTGAAATATAATATTAAAATACTTTTTCTTCACTTAACATGAGTTGTGATTGAATTTGTGGAATCTGCAAAATAACAAAGTATAGTACAACTAAGCTAATAAAATATATGTAAATGAAAATACTGAATCAAAAATAAAATACTAATTTTTGATTTTGAATTCTTGTGGGGTCACAGTGGTTCCACCATACAATTAATATTGACACCCAATCCAATGAGATATTGACCCATTTAAGGATCTCACCCTTTTAGGGATCAAAGTATAAATATCAAATGTATGTGTCTATAAATTAAATTAGGATTTAGAGCATAAGCACTCATAATAGCCACGAGGTATTAATTATCTTATAAGTCAGTATAAAGATAATTACCCCAAGTCGGTCCTGTTTAATACACAAAATGTACCAGCATGGTGAGTTGAAACTATACCATTTCCCGCAGTCAAGACAAACCTACTACAACACCATGCTGCAGTCCTACCGATGGTGTGTCCAATCCCATCTAATACTGTAAACCAAAAGCTTACATTCTATAATATCTGATGGCCTGATCTTCCGTGTGTAAGCCGAACTCTACACACCAAACCACCTACTATATAGAATGAGAGACACACATGCATAATATTAAATAAATAATATAATACAAACATTGCCCACACAGATTCTCATAAAAAATGGATTAACTGATTTTATTAAATGAATAATAAATCAACTACATAAAGCATGGCTTTTAGTATATATCCCTAACATCTGTGTCTCCTCCTTTCCTTTTATAGACGAAATGAGATGAAATTCATCATCTATTTCATCACTTTGAACAGGAGACAAAAGTAGTGAGTTTTTCAATTTTCTTCGCTCTCACCCATTTTTCCTCCTCTTGTCAGATGCTATTGACTAACTGTAGAGAGAGAGAGAGAGAGAGAGAGAGAGAGAGAGAGAGAGAGAGAGAGAGAGAGAGAGAGAGAGAGAGAGAAGTAGACATATTATGTACATATATGTTTACCTTTCATTTTAAGGCATAAGTCTTGACAACTTTGTCCACATTTTTTTTCTTTGAATTGTCAGATCATGTTTTGTTTTCTTCTTTCAATTGGTTTTTATTTTTATTTTTATTTTTATTTTTAGATTAGTTTACTAAAACTTTACTATGCAAGTTTTGACTAACACAATATATGAGAAATACTTCGGTGCAGTTGCTACTTCTTTCCTTTCCTTTATTTCACTTCATTTTCATCTAAACATATAAAATATGTAAAAGCACATAATTACACACATTTGAGTGACATCACCATTAAATTATATTAATTCAAATATGCATGTAAAACTAGAAATTTGGTGGATTAAATGAGCACTATATCTATTATATTGGTACATAAATATGCAATATTCATTGTTTGTTAGTCACCCCCCGTGTTCTTGAGGCTAAAGGACATCACTTTGTAGCAGTAGGCTCCTTGGTCGGTAATGAAGGAAGTCTTCTCTTCATCGCCGGGATACATGCAGATCTGGTTATACTCTGAGTAAGCATCCATGAAGAAAAGGAGTGAGTGACCTGCCATTATGTCTACTAGGAGATCTATCCAGGGCATTGGGTAGCAATCTTTGGGGCAAGCTTTATTTAGATCGGTAAAATCTACGCACAACCTCCACTTTTCGTTACTATTCTTGACTAAGACAATATTAGCCAACCAGTTAGGATACTACACTTCACGGACTGACTTTACTTTGAGAAGTTTTTCGACCTCCTCACATATTGCTTCCTGTCTTTCAGGGGCCATTCCCCTCCTTGTTTGCTTAACCGAACAGAAGATCGGGTCAACATTGAGCTGGTGGGACATGATCCGGGGGTCGATTCCAGGCAGATCCTCGTGGCACGATGCAAAGATGTCTTAATTCTTTCTAAAAAATTGACTAACTTTTCTCGGAGGTCCGGGAACCCACATTGACGTACAGATCGAGAAATTGGGTATCCAGGATCACTTGGTTCGGTTCTTCGACCAGGATGACTCCATCCTTACCGTCCCTTAGACCTATCTCTTCAACATTTAGTGCTTCGAAAATCGCATCTCTGCGTAATGAGTTGACGTAAGAGCTTCAGGCGGTAGCTTGATCTATTCTCAGACTCCCTGGTCCTTGTGGGGTTGGGAACTTGATAACCATGCTATAAGTTGACACAACCGTTCTGGCCTTGTTAAGGGTCGGACTCCCAAGGATGACATTGTAAGCAGAGTGGGCTTCTACCATAACGAAGTTTGCTATCGTGGAGACTTGCTGCGAATAAGTCCCCATTAGAACCAGTAACTCGATCATCCTGAGGGGTTGTGTGCTAGACCCGTTAAATCTTACTAGTGGGGTGGCCACTGGCCGAAGCTTGTCTCTTGAGATTCTAAACTGATCGAAAGCTGAATCAAAGAGTATGTCAGAGGAGATTCCTGCGTCCACGAGTACCCTTTTGACTACGTAATTGGTGATGGAGAGGTTTACTACCAGAGGGTCATCGTGGGGGTAGTGTAGATCCTAATTAAATATCAGTGGATGGGATGGTAAGATTGTCAGTCGAAGGGTAGTTGACTAAATGGACATACGCGAGATCTGTTCGGGATGCCCAGGTATGTCTCTTCCTTGCCAACTATGAGTCTCCTCTGTATGATGTTCCTCTGGAGACCACGTTGATGTGACCCAAGGGCTATTGCTGCTCAGGGGGTCAGGCACCTTTCCATTGCTACTTGTCATTAGTGACAAACTCGGCTAGATGGACCTGCTAGATGAGCTTTGCTATACTAATCTTGAGTTTAAAACAATCCTCGGTATCATGGCCATGGTCCTTGTGGTACCAGCAGTACTTGTCCTGGTTCCTTTTCTTGGATAGACTCTTCAACTTGGTTGGTTTCTTGAGTAGTTTTTAAGTTTCTACGGAAGCCATGACATCTTGGATGGGACAGGAGAGCGGCATGGAGGCTATCGAGGGCTGATCTTGATCGTCTTTCTACCGATTCTGTCTCTACTTCTTTCTCAAACTCTTCTCGGAGCCTTCGTGCTTTCGCTTCATCCACCACGAAGCTCGATCTTTTAGACTTCAAAAACTACTCGGTATCTATATACTTTCCAACCCTCTCTGAGAGTTTGACCAATGTTGCCGGTCATTTTTGTGAAAAGACGCGATGACCTTGGTGTCCTCAATCCTCGAGCAAAATGCTGTGATGGCCACTGTCTCATTTAGATCGTAGACCTAGAGCTTTTGCTAATTGAACCGGTCAACAAATTCCTTCAGAGACTGCCCTTTCCACTGCCTAATGGTGAGAAGCTAAGTGTCAGGCTGTGGTTGGTCGGGCATGCCTATGAATTGGCTAACAAATTGCTTGCTATGCTCCTTGAAATCGCCAATGGATCGAGGCTTCAAGGAGTGAAACCACTGCGCAGTCGGGCCTTTCAGAGTCTAGGAATGGCTAGGCAAAGCAGTTATCGGCACTGGTTACAAGTGCCATCTGAGCCTTATAGGCCCAGACGTGATCGACCAGACTTCCAAATCCATTGTACAAATCTAGATGAGGCTGCTTGAATTTTCTTGGGATGGCAAACCTCGTGATCTGGTCGGCAAACGGCGACTCGGTCTCTATGTTGGCATGATCATGACTTGAATTTTGGCCTAGCTTCTTGGCCATTTCATTGATTTGTTTTTCCAGGTCTTTGATGCGGACTTCCACGTCTTCTCAGCTAGAATCCGCGCGATAGGTTAGATCAGAGGAAGAGGCTTCCTCCTCAAAGTGTGCTATTCTCTAGGATTGGGCTCCGCTATAACTCCGGTTGATAGTATGCGTAAGGTCACTTTAGCTCCTGGTCAGGTGATCCTGGGCCGATCCCCGGGTCACGCGCTCTTGCCTTTCCACTTTGGAAGAACGCATATTGTTGATGATGTTTCTGGCATCCTTCACGCGGCTCGGGTTGGCCTGGGCACGTTGTCGGGTCTGGATTGGATCCTGATTATGCTCATCATTCTTGAACTATCCCACAGTATGTGGAAACTTTGGCATAGATCGGGTATGTTGTCAGGTTCGTATTAGTGCCCAACCACGCTTAGCGCTCCTGAGCTATACCTTAGTTTTTGGAGGCTTGTTCTATTGGGCCAGCAGGGCTTTGATTTGCAACTGGGTTTGACCTTGACCCTCCAAAAGTTGAGCGAGAGCTGCGGTGATTTGTTCTGGAGTCATGGGAGTCGTCGGCTTTGGGGCCGGTGGATCCACATAACCGGTTTGCTGAGAAACTTTCTTGTTCTTATGTGGAGGAATGGCGATAAGTCAAGAATTTTTATTGCTAGAAAGTTATCGTTTCCCACAGACGGTGCCAACCGATGATGCCGAATTTTGGTATAATGTAAGAAAATAAAATAATAAGGGATTTATATTTGGTTCAACCTTGTTAATGAAGAAACCTACATCCACGGGTATGTCTGAGCATGTTCACTATATTATGAAACAGCCGGTGACCTTTGGTGAACCAACAGCCGACTGGTACTACCAGAGGTTGGCTGGGCGGGTTACACAAACTTGCTGTGAGTACTACGTAGAAGATGATTTTTTATCCTTTTCCCTATAGGGGTAAGGGGGTCCCTTTTATACATGCAAGAGACCTCCTCATACACGGAAACTGTACAATCAGATTGGGTTTGATTAACACAAATTATGCAAGTTTCCTAATCAGATTAGGAAACTATCTTAACATTCCATTAGTCTTCTAATTGGTGTAGGAAACTGTCTGGATGTTTCTAGATTATGTCTTAGGGCTTGGCTGAGCTGTGTCCATGACAGATTTTGCCTGGGCGGTTCTCCTAATCCGTTGGTCGGGATTTATGGGACCAGGTAAAGAGATCGGGCGGGGTCGACTTCTACCCTTGTTAAATGAATGTTTTTGTGCATATCATATCATATCCCAGGTAATGAAAAGAAAATTATTCTATTAACACAATCCAAATTGGCAACATACTGGGTGATCCAATCGAAACTTAAGATAACATCAAATTCAGACATTGACAGAGCTATTAGGTCTACCGGGAGGTTTCTATCTCCCAGGGTCAGGGGCGAATCCTTACACACCTTACCCAACTTAACGGTCACTCCCAAAGGTGACACAACATTAAGAACCATCTCAAGGGCTTAGGGTATTAAACCTAACTCATGCACAACTTTAATATCAATAAATGAACGAGAAGTGCCCGTATCGAACAAAGCTCTAACTTGACTGTGGAATAGTACAGGAGTTCCTTCCAGATTCTGCTACTTCTCCTCATCAAAGCCTGCTCCTTCCAGAATGATGACGTTTAGCTAAACTTGTCCTGGTGGTCCTTGTTGTCCTTGGGCTGGCGCTCTATAGTATCCACCAAGTGGTGCCTGACAATCTTTACTCATATGCCCTGTCCTCATTTACCATAGTTGTAGCAAACAACGCTCGATTGGTCATAGTTCCTGGGAGCTCGGTAGTCCCTAGCTAGATGTTCCAGTATCCCACAATTATAACATCTAGCCGTATCCCTTCCGAATGCAATTGGTGGTGCCTGAGGGGGTGGCCTCTATTGTCCTTGTTATAGAGGTTGCTAGGGTCGGGGAAAAGCATTCTGAGGTTTCCTCACTCCATCCCAAGTAAGCTTATTAAACATTTGATTGGGATCCACCCTTGCATTCTTTGCCGTGGGGCTTGGAAATTTCACTGCTGAAAGTTCCTTAGCAAAGGTGGTCGAATCATCGTTGGTCTTTGGATCTTCTGTCCATCCTTCTCCAGACTCGCTTCCAATCTAACCAGCCCATCAAACTATTGGTTGAGGTGTCCCATTGTTATGTACCAAAGATGCAAGCTATCATGTCTCGGAGTAGCCAAAATAGGGTAATAGAACCGAAATGACAATAAAACAATAATGAAAGCAGTAATAATAAACATGGGGAATTCTAGGTAATACTTAATATTTAAACATTTGAGTCATAAAGCACATTATTACATCACTTTAGAAAAGGGGAAAAGAAAAGAGAATAATATCCTAGGCATAAAGCCCTACATTATAATAACAAGTCTGGCACCTAGTACCTCTTACATAAGCATAAGATAAATGAAACTAAGAGTCTTCAACTCTTCCTTCTAATTAGTAAAACCATAGCCCTCCTCAGCATACTCCTCCTCTAGATAGTACGCCTCTACAAGATCTAGACATACGAATGTCCAGGACATGAAAGTCATCACCTTGAATACAAGCTGAGTGAGTAAACTTACTGCACTTGAATAGGCTTAGAAAACATTTGGTTAATCCCTTAAGAAATTAAAACGCTCCTTTTTATCCATTGAAAACATTATAACCAAGCTTCGCTTAATCCTATTTTCGACGTACTTCGTATGTTAGGAAACGTTCAATAACATACTTAAACTTAACATGACCAACTGATCTTGACACCACTTTTGGACTACTTGTCCAATCTTTACCAATTGACACTTTTGCATGCAGTCCGACATAAATGCCATTGGCCTGGAATATCGTAGCCTTACGGCCGATAGGTTACGCCCTTATCATCTTCAGCCCCTATACCACTTACTTGACATCTTAGCCCAACTGGCCTATGGTAACCCCCATCTTATTCTTTGAGCCTTGGTTAACTTGTCATCACAGTCCTGAATGGCCTACTTACTTGACATTTAAGCCCAAATGGCCTGTTAACCATCTGAACAACTGACCACGACAATATCAATAAGGTACTACTATACTTGCGACTATTGCCCCTTTGGTCAGAGTGACATTCGAACAACATTACGGAACTCACAACTCACTACTCTTTCTTGAACTGAACAAATGAACAAAACACAAGAATCGAACCCATGGATACAATTGTTACATTAACAATGTTGTCACGACTTTCTTATAACCAACCGACGTACGTGGTAAGAGTTGTTAAAGCACGTTATCCTTGGGTTATCGTACTTATGTACGTCATAATATTATTCATGGAGTTCTATATATTGTACACATATAAGATCTACCGATTCATCACATCTTATACTAAGGAAAACATGTTCTTTCTTAAATTAGTAGGCTCGAGCGCTCAGGAACTCGAGTGCTCCTGACTCGACCGCTCGCCTTCACAAATTTAAAAAATCCTTTAGTTCTTGTTTATAAAAGTTGTTCATCTAGCAAAGTACTACTAAATCAGCACATAGTACAACTTCCAGAGTTCATAATCATACATGCATACATAAATATATCAACTATAATAGCTTATAATACTATCAATATCGCTTAGATCTTCATAAAAACAATATGCAACCAAACTGATTTCCTAAATACTGCAGAACTTGAGTGCTTAGGCCTCTCGAGCGCTCAGGCCTAGCCTATTCGTTGGGTTTGAGCGCTCGGGTTTGACAGTTTCAAGTAGTTTGTAAGTTCTTAATAGAATTTTGTATTGGAACCTTTTACATGTCATATGCATGTTACTAGATCATGATTTAAACTTTAAAAAAAATAAATTTGAGTGAATAAGAGTACTCATAAGAATCTAGATGATCTAGATGATGCGAAGATGAAGAAAAGTGAAGAAATATGTGTGTGTGTTGATCTTGAGCTCCAATACAACTTCAATTGCTATGATCCTCCTTTTGATTCTTCAAGTCTTCTATTATAGAGCTTCATTGTGTGCAATGTGAGTATGCTCAAGTGCAAGGAGGAGTGCTGATGATGAAATTGAGGCCATGCATGTGGTATTTGTATATGAATGTATATGAACTCTCAAGGTTTTCTCTCTCAAAGACTCTCTCTGTATATTAGTGTTTGAAATGTAATAAATGCTAGAATTCAACGAGTATTTATAGAGTTTCAAGTACCAAGGGTGAAATGGCCGTTTTACTCATTTAACAGCTTATGCACTCGCATTTGGCTCAAGCGTTCTCGACTCGAGCACTTAGGACTCTTGTTTATCACATCCTTATAAGGTTTTAAAGGTTCAAAGGTTCAAGTATATAAACATTCTTATGAGCTATAACCAAAGTTCAATACATAGGATCATAATTTACATATACAAATATAGAATTATAGAAATACATTAATAACTACATAAATATAGATAAAAAGGGCCTTGTTACATCTTTCCACCACCCAATAAAGGATTTTATCCCAAAATCTGAGCTAGGATGTACTAAATAGCTCTGGGTACTTCTCTCGCATAGCGGATTCCATCTCTCACAAATCTTCGCGTTCATCATGCTGCTTTCATTGAACTTTTACCAGCAGAATCTCCTTGTTCCTCAGCTTCTTGATCCCTCTTCCCAAAATTCAGATAAGTCTCTTGGTGTAAGACACTCTTCTGTCCACTTCAATATCGTTGAAATCAATCTTGTGTGTTGATCCATGCACGTACTTCCTCAACATGCAGATGTGGAACACATTGTGCACTACGAACATCTTCAGTGGCAGTGCTAATCTGTAAGCGACCTTACCCACATGTTCAAGAATCTCAAAAGGTCTAATGTAGCTGAGTGAAAGATTCTATGTAATACCCGTAATTTCTATTACCAATAATGTAATTTTTGAGTATTTATTATTAATATTTTCTATATCTGTAAATGAGGTTTCAAGAATGCTTGACATCCCATGTGTGTTAATGCATTTCATAGCATAATTCTTTAAAAACAAAACAAACCTTTCTTGTTTTAACAAACCTGAGTGCTTAAGAAGCGTGAGTGCTCGGGGCCGGAGTGCTTGAGCTTAAAAAGGAGTGAAATAACCTTTTTACCCCTAGGTCCTAAAATTCAATATAAACCCAACATTTCTATTTATTTTCTTCGTCCAAAATAGAGCCTTTAGATAGAGAGCTTAAGAGAGAGCATGAGAGTTCATACACCCTCTTCAACTCACCTTGCATATCCTCTACGGACAATTATCTAAGCTTGCATTTATCATTTTGCTATACATTAGAAGTTCTTTTGAGTGCTGGAAGCTATAGTTGCTGAATCATTGAAGTTCTCCTCAAATTTTGAAGTCTTAAGCTCATGTTCATCACCAATATCATCTTTCTCAACATTTCATCATTAATTAGTTTGATCATCTTTGTGAGTATTACAACTCACACACAATGGGTTCATATGCATGTATATAAGCTGTAATTAATTTGCATGTGGTTAATTATAGAATATCAAACTCTAGATTATTTTGATAATCATTTATTTCTCAAATTTACTTAAATTCCATCATCCTTTTGAGTTTGATTGCTTTGTGAGTATTACAACTCACATACAATGTGCATGTGTACATAAATAATCTGTATATCTTGTTGTATATGTTTGATTTAGTAAAATCTAACTCCAGATCATCATAATCCTCATCTCTTTATCAAGTTTATGCATATTTGATCATCCAATTAGTTTTGATCATCATTTTGAGTGCTATGATTCATATATAAGGTGCATATGAACATGTATGATATGCTTAACATGTTGCATATGAGTTTAATTAAGAATCTTGGAGTTTTAGTTATTAATTTGTAGTTGTTTTGAAGTTGCTAAATTGCATTGTTCTAAATTGCTAAACCGAGTGCTCGAGCAAGCGTGAGCGCTCGAGCCTGGAGCGCTCGAGGTGCCAGAGCGCTCGAGCTTGACGGTTTTTGTATTCCTTGTTTGTTTGCATATTGAAGTTAATATAGTTGTGCTATGGCTTGTATTGTGAATTTTGTTAACCGAGCCTGGAATTGTATATGTTATATATATAAATGGGCTTATCAATTCTGTAGTTGTACTATATGCTTGCTTAGTAGTATCATGTTTAAGAGTACGATTAATTCGTTCTTCACATGTCAATTTTTCTAATATGTTAATTCTATTTTTCTGTGTATTATTATTATGATTAGTTTAATACCAATAGTAATGCGTCGGGTCGAATTACTAAATGGTTAATAAAGGTTAATACACGAATAATGTACTTAAATTGATAAGTGGGTTGACGGACATGAGAGCATGGTCGTGTTGCATGGTTGTGTTGAATAATCTTATCGGTTGTTCCGTGGTTGGTTGCATTTGTTATGTGACCTTAATGGTCTTGTCATGAATGGTACTGCATTCATGTTGTGTTGTGTTGGTGTTGATTTAGGGCCAATTGTGGGCTAGGACATTTGAGTTAGGGCCATTTATGGGCTAGGCGATTGAGTTAGGGCCAATTGTGGGCTAAGAGAGTAATTGGAGGGACATGTGTGGCCACATTTTGCATTTGAGGGTCAAGTGTGGCCGTGTGTAAGAATACGATTGAGTTAGGGCTGAATTGTCTAGGAGTTGTGTTGTGGTCGAATTGGGCATGATGTGGCAATTGTTGTGTGCTGACGGAAGCTAGTACCATCAGTTCAGTGTTGTTGTGGTTGTGGGCAGAAGCTAGTATTGCCAGTGTTATGGTTGTGTGTGACAGAAGCTAGTACTGTCAGTTGTGAGTTGTTGGCACAATGGATTTGTGCGTATTGCATTGTATAGTGTTGCATTGATGTGGTTGCATAGTCGGGAAGAATTATGGGTTTTGGACGAGAACTTGCGTAACGTCGCGATAACTTTTCAATGATAACATAAATGGTGTATATGTTCATATTGTGCGTGCTTTGTAGTATTTCACTCAGCTTTCAGCTGATGGGCGTGTGGCCCTGGACATCCGTGTCCATCTGTTGTAGTTCCTGGTGTTGGAGATGCTGTTCCACTGGACAAGAACCATGGAGATGAGATCGTCGAGGAGGAATGGGGCTTTGCCAGTTGAGGATGCGATCGTGTTGTTGAAGCTGTATGTTCTCGCTGGGGAATTTTATTATCTATCTTTTATTATGTTGTTGTTATTGTTATCGGTCATTTGGCCTCTAGACATCTGTTCTTTTAATTTTGGATGATTGTAATATAAGTATGTATAATGGAAATTGTAAGACTCTGATATTGCTTCCACTGAATTAGAATCATTTTCGCTATTATTAATACTCTGATATTTATATTTCGTCGGTATTTGGACAATCATGCGATCTATAACTGTTTACGAGTCTACGGGTCCGATAAGGAAACTTACTTCCCTTAATTATCGCAATGCCGGGGCGTGACAGGGATTGTTTGGTATCAGATCACTAGGTTTAGTTGTGCTCGTGATTATCCTACATTAAGTTGTGAACCATGAGATTACCTCACTAGAATGACACTAAGGTAGTTAAGCCGCCGATTCGACAAAGACTTCTGGAGCCGCCTTTACGTCTTAAGATGCGTACCCCGACATTTATTTTTCTTTTTCTTTCATCATTCGCATCTCATTGCATCTAGCATTTCGCCCCTCAGCATTTCGTGTGCGATTGCATCTCATGCTAATAAATAGTATGTGTGCATATATAATTATATTTGATTTTGGGTAAGTGAATACCTCTGGACTATCTTCTAAAGGCGGTAGTCTATTATGAGAAATAATTAGAGTAAAACGTATTTTGCACCCCTAATGTATATACCGTTTTGGACTTTGCACTCTAATATTTTTATTTTCTCAAACTGGCCCTTAATGTATATAGCGAGTTCCAATGTGGCCCTTCTGTCAGAATTTCTATTAAAAACTAACGAAAACTTGCCCATGTGCTAGTCATGTGACTTATTTAAGGGTATTTTAGTCATTCACTATAAATTAAAAGCAGTTTGCACCCTTGATGTTTGGTTCATTTTGGCAATTTACACCCTTAATGTTTAGGTCGTTTGGACAAGTTTTATTTTTATTTTTATGAAAAAAAAGGTGTTCCGACATAATTTTTGGGTGCCTCTACCGCTACCCATTAATAATAGTAAGAGGACTAATCCAAATAAAATGAAACAAATCTGAAGTTATCCAACCTATTCTAATTGGAATTTTAAATAAACTCTAATTCTAAAAGGGTGGGACTAAATCCACCACATTTTTTGCTAAATTCACCACATTTTGAGAGTACATTATTTACTTTTACCTTACATATTATAGGTAATATGTATCTGCGTTCCCTCAACTTCTGATTTTTTTCTTTTTCCCAATATATATATATATAAATTTTTTTAATCTCAATGGGAATTAGTGTTGATTCAAAGAAGTATTATAACCAGTGGCGGAGCCATGATTTGAGCCTGAGGGTGGCTTGGGGGCAGTGCCCTTGACCTATTATTCTTTTTTTTTTTTTTTTGGAAAATTGTACCTTTCGGCTTAAAAAATTGCATCATTATTCCATGAATTTTAGAATTACCCAAAGACAAACAATTAAATCTCTTCAATTTTTTTTTATTTTTTTATTTTTTATAAAAAGGATCATATGTGTTATTTCTTCTTTTATTTTTAACAATAGTTTCACCTACAAAACAAAAAATCTTTAGTAGTTTAGGATCATAGTGAGATTTATGGATCAAAGTCGTTTATATAGTTTAAAAAAAAAAATTTTGTGGATCAAAATGAGATTTTTGAGTTTAAAGTGATAAACCACATGTAAATCCTGTCTCTTTCCTTATGCATTTATTCACCCTAAACACTATATCTGATTCGTTTGGAAATCTTTTATTGTATTTTCTTTGTAATTTATTCCATTAATTTTATTTTCTTTAATTTTAGAATTAAAGTTTATTTTAAATTCCAATAAGGATATAGAGGATTAGGTCTCTTACTATTATTAAAGGGTAGCTATAGAGGCACCCAAAAATTATGCCAGAACACCTTTTTTTTTTCTTCATAAAAATAAAAATAAAACTTGTCCAAACGACTTAAACATTAGGGGTGCAAATCACCAAATGAACCAAACATCAAGGGTGCAAAATGATTTTAATTTATGGAAAAATGATTTTAATTTATGGTAAATGACTAAACGCTTAAATAAGTCACATGACTAGCACATGGACGAGTTTCCGTTAGTTTTTAACGGAAATTCTGACGAAAGAGGCACATTGCAACTCGTTGTATACATTAAGGCCAGTTTGAGAAAATTGAAACATTAGGGTGCAAAGTCCAAAACGGTATATACATTAGGGGTGCAAAATGCTTTTTACCCAAATAATTGTGCCAATCTGGATACTTGTGCATCGATTCAAGATGGTTAGAGTTACTCGCAACAACCGCAATGGAGCCGGACCAGCCGAACTGGTACCTGAAGGATTAGACCCCACCAGAGTTTTTAAGAGATTTCTCCGAAGGTTGGAGCACATTGGCGATCAGCAAGGTGTGCATCATTATCTGCCGCTACCTCCACTGAGACCTGTAGGAGATAAGTTATTGGAAAGATTCTAAGCCTTACGCCCAAAGAAGTTTGACAACGTGTTAGGAGCATTGAAAGCCAAATAGTGGATTAGAGAGATGGAATCGTGCTTTAAGGCTTTAGTTTGCTCAGATGCTGACAAGAAGAGGTTTTCATAGTTTTAGCTAACTTTTTTTGCCGCAAAATGGTGGGAAACTCAGCAGGTCACTTTGGGAGAAGAAGTTATTAGACGCCTGAGCTGGGAAGAATTCAAGGTTGTGTTTCTTCAGAAATCTTTTCCTGTGTTTGAAAGAGATAAGAAGGAGAAAGAGTTCATGGATTTAGTCCAAGGAACCAAGACTGTTCAGGAATATACGGTCACTTTTAAAAGGTTATTTCATTTTGCTCCATACCTGGTGGATACTCTAGAGAAGAAGAACAAGAGGTATCTACGTGGACTAGGGATGACTATTTAAGGCCAAGCCATGAGTTCTGTGATGCAGCCATTTGAGAATTTGGTGGAGCTAGCTTCTAATTTTGAGACTATGTATGGGAGTTAGCAGCAGAAGTAGTTTGCATTCAGGGCAGCCAATCTCCCCAATCTTGGCCAACCGAACTCACATCGTAATGTTGGAGTGAAGAGACAATGGAATAGTCCAAGAGGATAAATGCCCAATCCTCCGCCGGCACAAGCTCAGTTGCCTGGCACAGTACCTACATTAGGTGCACCAATATAAGGATTTAAACCTGGTGTATGCCTCAATTGTGGGATACCGGGACATTTGTCAAGGGATTGCACAACACCCAGAAGCAACAAGCGATAAGATATTGTCTGTTACTTCTGTGGCAAGAAGGGCCATGTTAGTAGAGATTGTTTTCTACGCCAACAAGCAGAGATTGGACCAATAGTCCCGTTCAATCAAGCATATGTCAATACTATTATTCCAGGAGGAGCAGGATTCAATGCCGTCGAGCAACAAAATCTCGAAGGGGTACGCTTTCCCTTTATAATAGACGCGCATTAGTCTTGTTCAATACTGGAGCCACAAATTCATTCATAGCACATAGAGTCGTACGAGAATTAGGTCTAGAACCTCAGAACCTCAATGTAGCTTTGAACGCGGTTTCACCTTTAGGCATCACAATAAAATTAGGAAAAGTGTGTAAGGAATGTGTGCTGATTTTAAACGATCAAGAGTTACCTGCAGATCTGATTGTTTTGTTGATGAAAGAGTTTGATGTAATCTTAGGAATCGACTGGTTAACAAAGTTTAGTGCCAAATTGGACTACGTTAGTAAGATAATTTTCTTTACATTATTGGGACATAGTTGTTCATTTTCCAGTGTAATCCGTTTAGCGGTACGTTTCTCACTACCCGTTTGGCTATGATAGAAGACACCGACACAGAGATTACTACCACTCAGATTCCAGTAGTTAACAGTTTGAGGACATATTATGAGACATCTTTGATTTACCCCTGAAGCGAGAGATTGACTTTGGCATTCAGTTAATGCCAGGGACAACGTCGATATTGAAGACCCTGAATCGTATTGCGCTGACAGAGATGCAAAAGTTGAGTAAGTAGATTCAAGAGCTAGAAAACCTTAGATTCATCCAACCTTGCACTTCATTGTAGGGAGCACCAGTGTTGTTTGTTAAGAAAGAGGATGGATAATGTGACTATGCATAGATTACAAAGAGTTGAATAACGTTACGATCAAGAACAAGTACGCACTACCACGGATAGATGATTTGTTTGATTAATTGCAAGGAGCTATAGTGTTTTCAAAGATTGATGTGTGATCAGGGTATCCTCAGTTACTTGTTCGAGAAGAAGACGTGCTGAAGATAGCTTTTCGCTTGAGGTATGGGCATTATGAGTTCTTGGTTATGCCATTTGGTTTGACCAATGCCCCAGCAGTGTTCATGGATTTGATGAATCGAGTGTTCAAATCCTATCTAGATCAGTTTGTTATCATTTTCATCGACGATTTGATCTACTAGAAGACTGTGGAAGAGCATGATCAATATTTAAAGATTGACTTACAAACCCAAAGAGACAACTAGCTTGTCGCCAAGTTCAGCAAATGCAAATTTTGGCTCAAGGAAGTTAAGTTCTTGGGATGTATTATTTTTCAGGAAGGTATCTTAGTGGAATTTGCGAAGACCGATGTAGTATTGAATTGGAGCCGATCTAGAAATGCTTTAGAGATTAGAATTTTTCTTGGGTTAGCTGGGTATCATCGTAGTTTAGTGGAAGGATTTTTGAAGATTACAGCCCCACTCACTGGTCTGACAAAGAAGGAGACCAAGTTTGAATGGCAAGAAAAGTACAAATGTGCTTTTTGGGAGTTGAAAGAGAAATTGACTTCTGCGCCAGTGCTAGCTATTCCAAGAAGTGGAGAAAGATTTATTATCTATAGCAATGCTTCATAGGTTTAAGGTGTGTGATCATGCAAGATGTGAGAGTCATTGCTTATGGATCTAGGCAGCTGAAGCTGCATGAGAAGAACTACTCGACACATGATTTGAAGTTGGCAGCCATTGTGTTTGCACTCAAGATATGGAGACACTATTTGTTTGGAGAGCAGTTCGACCTATTTTTTGATCATAAAAGCCTGAAGTATGATATGGAGACACTATTTGTTTGGAGAGCAGTTCGACCTATTTTTTGATCATAAGAGCCTGAAGTATCTATTCTTGCAAAAGGAGCTTAACATGAGACAGAGATGGTGGATGGAGTTGTTGAAGATTATGACTTCACGTTGCAATACTACCCTGGTAAAGTAAATGTAATCGCAGATGCTTTAAGCCGAAAGCCTCACAGCACTATTGCTTCACTTATGATTAGAGAGTGGCAAGCTCTTGAGACAATGATAGAGTTTGTAGTTTAGCCTGTTGAAGTAGAAGAAGGAAGGATATTTGGATGCTTGGTAGTTCAAGGTACACTCGTCGATCGGATCTTAGAGGCTCAGCAAAAAGATGAGGAACTACGCCAGTGGTTTGATAAGATGACAGCCAAGGATCTAACCAATTGGAATATTGGGAACGATGGAGGTTTTAGATTCAAGAACAACTTGTGGTGCCAGCAACAGATGATATCAGGAAGGATATTTAAAAGGAACGCACAGATCAAGACTAACCTTACATCCAGGAGGGATGAAGATGTACAAAGATCTAAAGAAGTGTTTCCGGTGGGAAGGCATGAAGAAGAAAGTTGCCAAGTGCATTTCAGAATGACTTGTCAACAAGTTAAGGCAGAACACTGGAAGCCGATGGGACTTTTGTAGCCATTTTTGATTCCGTAGTGGAAGTGGGAACACATCGTAATGGATTTCATGGTAGGATTACCTCGATCTCAGCAAAACCATGATTCCATTTGGGTAATTGTGGATAAACTCACTAAGTCAGCTTATTTCATCGCTTATAATATGACATGTTCAATGGAGAAATTGAGCTGATTGTATCTATAGCAGATTGTGCGACTGCATGGTATGCCAGTCCCCATCATGTCTGACCACGATTCTCGATTCATAGTAGAGTTTTGGGAAAGTCTTCAGATAGCTATGGGGACTTCACTGAGACAGAGTTTTGCTTTCATCCATAGACTGATGGGCAGATAGAGTGAACGAACCAAGTAATGGAAGTTATGCTCCGAGCTTGCGTGCTAGACTTCAAAAGCTCGTGGTAGACTAATTTTCCACTGATAGAGTTTGCCTACAATAGCAGCTACCATTTAAGTATAGGAACGGCACCTTTCGAAGCATTATATGGAAGACCTTGCAGATTACCATTGTGTTGGGCAGAAGTTGAAGATGGAAAACTTCTAGGCCCAGCTTTGGTTTGGGAAAATAATGAAAAGATTGTGATTATTTGAGAGAAGATGAAGGCAGCACAAGACAGACACAAGAGCTATGTAGGCTTGTACCATAGAGATAAGGAATTCAGTGCGGGAGAGCATGTCTTGCTCAAAGTATCTCTGATTCGAGGTGGTGAGTTTTGGACAGTAAAGAGGGAAGTTGTCACCTCTCTACATAGGACATTTTGGGATCTTGGAGCGCGTGGGCAAAGTTGCTTACAGACTAGCGTTGCCACCAAGGATGTTGGGAGTCCATAATGTCTTTCATGTAGTATACTGAAGAAGTATCACTAGGGGGCTACGTTGCATGTGATCGACTTCAGAGACATTGAAGTGAATGATAATGCATCATATCAAGAAAGGCCGCTGGATTCTAGACAAAGAAATTAAGAAGCTGAGGAACAAGGAGATTCCATTGGTGAAGGTTTTGTGGAATCACCAACGTAGAAGAAGCATCATGGGAGCTGGAATCTGAGATGCGCATTAAGTATTCAGAGTTGTTTGATTCAAGTTAGCTCAGATTTCGGGGACGAAATCCTTTTATAAGTGGTGGAGAGGTGCAACACCCCTAATTTCTATTACCAATAAAGTAATTTCTGAATATTTGTTATTAATATTTTCTATATATGTAAATGAGGTTTCGAGAGTGCTTGACATCTCATGTGTGTTCATGCATTTCATAGAATAATTCTTTAAAAACAAAACAAACCTTCCTTGTTTTAACAAATCCGAGCACTCAAGAAGCACGAGTGCTCGAGGCCGGAGCGCTCGAGCTTAAAAAGGAGTAAAATGACCTTTTTATTCCTGGGTCCTAAAATTCTATATATACCCAACATTTTTGTTTATTTTCTTCGTCCAAAATAGAGCCTTCAGACAGAGAGCTTAAGAGAGAACATGAGAGTTCATACACACCATCATCAACTCACCTTGTATGTCCTCTACGGACCATCATCTAAGCTTGCATGTGTCATTTTGCTATACATTAGAAGTTCTTTTGAGTGATAGAAGCTATAGTTGTTGAATCATTGAAGTTCTCCTCAAGTTTTGAAGTCTTAAGCTCAAGTTCATCACCATCATCTTAATCATCATCTTTCCCAACATTTCATCATCAATTAGTTTTGATCATCTTTGTGAGTATTACAACTCACACACAATGTATGAATATATATAAGCTGTAATTCAATTGCATGTGGTTAATTATAGAAGATTAAACTCTAGATAACTTTGCTCATCATTCATTTCTCAAATTACTTAATTCCCATCATCCTTTTGAGTTTGATTGCTTTGTGAGTATTACAAGTCACATACAATGTGCATGTGTACATAAATAATTTGTAAATCTTGTTGCATGTGTTTGATTTAGCAAAATCTAACTCTAGATCATCATAATCCTTATCTCTTTATCAAGTTTATGCATATTTGAACATCTAATTAGTTTTGATCATCATTTTGAGTGCTATGATTCATATATAAGGTGCATATGAACATGTATGATATGCTTAACATATTGCATGTGAGTTTAATTAAGAATCTTTGAGTTTTAGTTTTTAATTTGTAGTTGTTTTGGAGCTGCTAAATTGTACTCTATTCTGAACTGCTAAGCCTGAGTGCTCGAGCCTGGAGTGCTCGAGGTGCCAGAGCGCTCGAGCTTGACAGTTTTTGTATTCCTTGTTTGTTTGCATATTGAAGTTAATATAGTTATGCTATGGCTTGTACTATGAATTTTGTTAACCAAACCTAGAATTGTATACGTTATATATATGAATGAGCTTATCAATTCTGTAGTTGTACTATATGCTTGCTTAGTGGTACCATATTTAATAGTACGATCAATTCATTCTTCATATGTCAATTTTTCTAATATATTAATTCAATATTTTTGTGGATTATTATTATGATCAGTTTAATAATAATAGTAACGCGTTGGGTCGAATCACTAAATGGTATAATAAAGGTTAATACGCGAATAATGTACTTAAATTGATAAGTGGGTTGACGGACGTGAGAGCATGGTCGTGTTGCATGGTTGTGTTGAATAACCTTATCAGTTATTTTGTGGTTAGTTGTATTTGTCGTGTGACCTTAATGGTCTTGTCATGAATGGTGTTGGGCTCGTGTTGTGTTGTGGTCAGTTGTGTTGTGTTCGTGTTGAGTTAGGGCAAATTATGGGCTAGGATGTTTGAGTTAGGGTCAATTGTGGGCTAGGCGATTGAGTTAGGGCTAATTGTGGACTAAGCGAGTAATTGGAAGGTCATGTATGGCCGTATTTTGCATTTTGAGGGTCAAGTGTGGCCATGTAGAAGAATGCGATTGAGTTAGGGCCAAATTAGTCTAGGAGTTGTGTTGTGGATGAATTAGGCATGATGTGTCGATTGTCATGTGTTGACGGAAGTTAGCACCATCGGTTCAGTGTTGTTATGGTTGTGGACAGAAGCTAGTAATGCCAGCATTGTGGTCATGTGTGACAGAAGCTAGTATTATCAGCTATGAGTTATTGGCACGGTGGATTCGTGCACATTGTGTTGTATTGTGTTGCATTGATGTGGTTGCATAGTTGGGAAGAATGATGGGTTTTGGGCGAGAACTTGCGTAACATCACGATAACTTTTTAGTGATAACATAAATGGTGTATATGTTCATATTGTGCGTGCATTGCAGTATTTCACTAAGCTTTCAGCTGATGGGCGTGTGCCATAGACATCTGTGTCCAGCTGTTGTAGTTCTAGGTGTTGGAGATGCTATTCCATTGGGCGAGTACCATGGAGACGAGATCGTCGACGAGGAATGCTCAGGCTTTGCCAGTTGAGGAGGCGATCGTGTTGCTGAAGCTGTTTGTTCCCGCTGGGGAATTTTATTATCTATATTTTATTATGTTGCTATTATCGGCCGTTTGGCCTCTAGACTTATGTTCCTTTAAATTTGGATGATTGTAATATAAGTATGTATAATGGAGATTGTAAGACTCTGATATTGATTATGCTAAATTAGAGTCATTTCCGCTATTATTAATACTTTGATATTTTATATTTCGTCAGTATTTGGACAATCATACGATCTGTAACTTGTTACAAGCCTACGGGTCTGATAAGGAAGCTTACTTTCCTTAATTATCGCAATGCTGGGCGCGACATTCCCTCTCTTCTATCCAAATATCAGTACTCCTCTTACTGGAGAAACCTTCAACAAAATATGATCTCAAACGCAAAACTCCAAGTCCTTTCGACGCTTGTCCACATAACTTTTCTGCCAGCACTAGGATGCCTTCATCTTCTCCTTTATGATGTCGATCTTCTCATTAGTCTCCTGAACCATATCTGGTCCCAAAATTTTGCCTTCCTCTACATTCTTCCCAACAAAGAGGTGAACGACACGGTCTTCCATATAGTGCTTCAAATAGTGCTATTCCGATGCTTGAACGGTAGCTATTATTATAGGCAAACTCGATTAGTGGAAGATGCATCTCCCAAGTACTTTAAAGTCAATCACCCATGCGCATAGCATATCCTCCAATACTTGATTGGTCTGTTCCAGTTGTTCTTCTGTCTAGGGATGAAAAACAGAACTGAATTTCAGCTAAGTCCCCATAGCTACTTGCAGACTCTCCCAAAATCTGAGTGTAAAACATGAAGATGGTTTGAGACAATTGAGACAGGCACGCCGTGCAGTCGAGCAATTTGTTACAAGTAGAGTCGGCTCATCTTTTCGACTAGATATGTCATGTTGTAGGTGATGAAATGCGTTGACTTGGTGAGTCGATCCACGAGTACCCAAATTGCATCATGGTTTTGTTGCGACCTCGATAATCCTACAACAAAATCCATAGAGATGTGCTCCCACTTCCATCTTGGTAGCGGCAATGGTTGTAAAAGTCCTGACAGCTTTTGATGCTCAACTTTGACTTATTGACAAGTAAAACACTTCGAAACATGTTTTGCGACTTCTCTCTTCATATCTTCCCCCAAAACTCCTTTTTAAGTCCTTGTACATCTTTGTACCCCATGGATGAACTATCAACCTAGACCTATGCACTTCATTCATTACGTCTTCCCTTAAACCATCATCCTTTGGTACACAAAGTCTGTCTCGACATTGAAGTCCTTTGTCTTGTCCGATTCTCCATTCATCCAGGTCATTAGCCGATGCTTTCTCAAACCATTGTTGCAGTCCTTCATTCTTCCTATGAGCTTAAATAATGCGGCCGATAAGGGTTGGTTCTATAACAAGGCATCCAAAATGTCTCCCTTCTTCCGAATCGTCGACTTCAATATCAAACTCTACCAAGGTCTCCAATGCTCGCCACTCTCTAATCATCAAAGAAGCGATCCTATTATGGGGGTTTTTTGCTCAAAGCGTCAGCTACTATATTCGTTTTACCAGGGTGGTTTTGCAAAGTAAAGTTGTAATCCTTAAACAACTCCATCTAGCGTTGCTGCCTTATATTCAACTCTTTCTAAGAGAATAGGTACTTAAGGCTCTTATGATCAGAGAAAAGATCAAACTTCTCTCTGAAAAGATAATGCCTCCAGATCTTGAGAGCAAAGACAATTAGCTGCTAGTTCCAAATCATGCGTTGGGTAATTCACCTCGTGCAGTTTCAGTTGTCACGATCCAGAAGCGATCACCTTACCTTCTTACATAAGCATGCATCCGAGTCCTTGATAAGAAGTGTCACTGTAGGTGGTAAATCTTTCTCCGCTCTTCGATATGGTAAGCACTAGCGCTGAGGTCAACCTTTCCTTCAACTCCTGAAAAGCGCTTTCGTGCTTGTCTGTCTATTTAAACTTAGAGTCTTTCCTTATCAAACTAGTTAATGGTATAGCAATCTTTGAGATTCCTTCTACAAATCTCGGGTAGCAGCTTGCTAATCCAAGGAAACTTCTTACCTCTGAGGCATTAGATGTTCTATTCCAATTCAAGATAGTGTTACTCTAAGATGAATCTACTATAATTCCATCTGAAGGGACCACATGTCACAAAAATTTAACTTCTTCCATCTAAAATTCGCACTTGCTAAACTTAGCATACAAGCGGTGGTCCTTAAACGTTTGCAAAGTAATCTAAACATGACTCTCGTGTTCCTTCTTTGTCTTTGAGTAAATCAAATTATCGTTGATGAACACAATCACAACCTAATCCAAATATGGTCAGTACACCCTATTCATTAGGTCCATAAATAATATAGAGGCATTAGTGAATTCAAATGACATCACTAAGAACTTAAAATGACCATACTAAAACTAGTCTTCAGTATGTCCTCTAGTCGAACGAGTAGCTGATGATATCCTGATCTCAGATCTATCTTCAAGAAAGTCAGTGCTCCCTATAACTGATTAAATAGATCATCTATCCGAGAGAGGAGATATTTGTTCTTGATTGTGACCTTGTTTAACTCTCGGTAGTCAATACAAAGTCAAAGCAATCCATCCTTCTTCTTCACAAATAACACTGGCACTCCCCAAGGTGAAGTGATTAGTCGAGCAAAAGTTAAATCCTCTAATTCTTGGACTTGCTTGTTCAACTCTTGCATCTTTATTGCGGCCATTTGATAAGGGGTTTTAGAGATTGGCAACGCTCCTTGTACCAATTCAATGTAGAAATCGATCTCCCTCTTTGGTGGTAATCTAGTAATGTCTTAAAATACTTTCGGATAATCTCGAACCATAGGTATCTGGGCTATGGTAATCTCGGTGCTAGAACTCTCTATAGCGGCTAAATGACTAATTAAAAATGCACTGTACGAGGGGTTACACTGAAAACATAAAGGCACGCTCCCAGGTATGGAAAACAAAATTGACTTACTAGTGTAATCTAACTGAGCATGATACTTCATGATGCATCCAAAATTGTCGAGTAATCCGGTGTTGCAGGTCTGATCTCCTGACCTCCAGGTTTGACCTCCAATGCTCCAGGCCTGACTTCCCAACCTCCAAGTCTGACCTCCCGACCTCCAGGTCCAACCTTGCCGACCTCCAATGTTCCAGGTGCGGCCCCGACCGACCGACAGACAGAACTCTAGTCCAGGGCCCCGGGTCCAACCCTGATCTATGGGTCATAATACGTAGTCTAATTACAATACAGTTCAGGTCCATCATAGCTAACTCAGTGGCGTGTCCCAAACTGCTCGAACTCCAGCAGTTTCCTAAATCAGGTAGGAAATCTTCCAAATACGCATAAACATTTTTCTTATCAGATTAGGAAACCTTCTGGATATGCAACTATCATTACAGGCTGTCAATTAGTTACCTAATCAGACCTAAATGCCTGGTCAGGGAGGACTCTTCCTTCTATAAAAGGGTCCTCCTATCCCTCTAAGAAGGGATTCAGATCCAGATTTTAATTGAACCAACCATCTTATATTGTCAAGCCTCTCCCATATCATTCCTGCATGGCTGACCCTTGGTAGTTCCAGTCACCATTATTGGATCACCAAGGTCCACACACACTATAGACACCCTATTTTGTCAACTATCAAATTTAGGAGACCTATAGCTTGGTGGTTCACAATGATCGAAAAGGACTAAAAAAGGACTCGTAGAAGTTAGTTCTATCTCTCAAAATACTCAGAAAGTGGTACAAATGATGAAAGCTCAAATACTCCCAGATTTGGACCAAAAGTTCTGGAAACATGCTATGTCATAAAAAAAGTAAGAAAATGAGTTTTGAAGCAAAATAAGATGAAATCATCAGCTCTTAGAGACCCCCAGAAGTCCCGAAAAGTCCCCGTTGACCGGTTTGACCAAGTTTGACCAGGGTTTGATCAAAATCATCTAAAATTGCCTGAAAGTTCTGAGATCATCCTAGATCATGTGAAAAGTACTAAAACGAGTTTTAAAAGAAAATTGGACTAAAAGGTCAGCTCCTGGGAGCTCCCAGAGGTTCCTAGAACTTTTTGGAGATCCCAAGTTTGACCGATTTGACCTAAAAGTTGACTTTGAAACCAGAGACCGTATCATTTTTCAAAGATTTTTCATGGATACTAAAGTTCAATTGCTTTCCAATGGTATATCACACATAATTTATGGATTTAGAATGGATTTATTATGAATTTTCGAAGGTGAAAAATGCGATCAAATCGGCTTTTATCGCAAATACCGCAAAACTTTTCAAAGTGACCTAACTCTGAACTATTTTTTTTTATGTAAAGTAGACTCCATTACCTTTCCAATGGTATATTGCAAGCTCAATTTGGAGTTCGTACGTATTTTCGGTGAATTTTGGACTAAATAGGGCCTTTTCGCGAATACTAGAACCTCTGGGGGCCTAAATGCAATTTTTTGGGTGTCTGAGGAGCAGTGCCATGGCCGTACTGGGCCTCTACCTTGGCAGCACATGGCCAGTGCTGCAGCGACACTCAACCCCTGACAATATTTTTGTAATTTATTTTGGGGGTCCAAATTTAATAATTGGAAGTCAAAATGACGTAGTTTCTTGTTCACCGATGTTTGGGACCAATGGAGCACTTTCTAAATCCCAAAACCACCCCAAATTGGCCTATATAAACCCCCCTTTGCTCTTCATTTTGGAGGAGTCAAGTGCAAAGTTATAGAAAGTTGTAGAGAGAAAGAGAGATAGAGTTAGAATTAGAAGTGAGAAACGAGCTTCCTCCTACTATTTTTTCTATAAGAAAGTGAGTTCTAATATTGTTTTCTTCCATTACCTCTCTTATACTTCACATTCAAATCCTCCCCAATCACCATTTTTGAGCAATCTTGAGTTAGGAGTCTACTTCCATGTCCAAATGTCACCATATATGAGTGAAACACCAAGCTCAATGATTATCAACTATTGATTGCTATTTACTTGCTTTATATATGTTTGTCTCTTCTTACCTCATTTCTTTTTGATTTTTCTTTGATTAATTATATGTCTGTCATCATCTAGATGACATGTTGTTTGAGGAGAGTGAATCCTTATTGATAGTAGCTCTTGACCTCAAAAACATGTTTGATGGATGATGCTTCTAACTTCAATACATTCATATGTATCCTTGAAGTCATATTCTCAAACAAAACTATGTTTGTGCAAGTAATATTGAGAGTTCTTGATGATGAATTTGATGTTGGTTTCCTAAGTGGTTATAATCTTCTTTGAGTTCTGGAAATATGATTTCAAAACTCCTCTAAAACCACAACACTTGGATTCCAAGAAACAAACCTTGTTTTCTCAAAATCTTCAAATCAGTGAGTTCTTCAACTTTAAAATGTCATTCTGAGTTCAATACTCAATGAATGATTACAAGACCACTTGGAAAGTCTTCCTAACTCATTAGAGAACACCCGTGATTTTTGGTTTGATTTAAAAATAATTGGAAGGGTCCCATTTTGACCCAAACATTCCTTCCAGACATTCTATTTTTTTGTCACAGCAACTTTGGTTGACTTTCAACTTGTTTTTCAGAAAATTTTTACAAAAAGAGTGGTCCCAACTCATTTTTCCTTTGAACTTCAGTTTCTTAGAAAACTTTTTGTACGAATTCTGTTTCTGAGTAACCTCTCTTGTTTATATGATTCTCAATCTGTAACTTTAATAGTTATTTGGCTTTTTGATATGTGTTCTAGACACAATAAGGATGATCTACATACAAAATCATGAAAACATTCCTAATCCCACTTTTCCATTTTTACAAGATCAGTTCGCTGTTCAGTCCACTATTTATAGCAAGCATGTTTCAACTTTTATTCTTTGATTAGATGTTTACATGCATTCCAAATTAGCTCATCTCTTAGGAAGAAGTTCATACTACATTTGTACATTTCCTATAATGATGTTCTTCATACATTCATGCATATTTTAGACTTCTAAGTCACTTTAGAAAGTTCATGTACACAAACACACTACAACCTTTGCACATTCTAGGGTCATACATTTCATCCATGCAAGATTTGAGGTTTTTGTGATTCCTAATCTAAGAAGATTATAAGGAATGAACTTGATCACACGTTCATGCTCCCTGATTTAATCTTCCTTCCTGATCCATCCTGGGAATTGAGAGATCTTCTTTTCTCAAAGATTAACATGCATCATTCTAGCTTGCTAAGCATTTTTTTTATTTCTTTGATTATTTGTTTCAATAACAATTCATGTCCCCCTTTAGATTAGGAAAACTCTATTACTTGATATGTGCTTAGACGATTTTTCCTAGGTTTGTTTGTGTGATCTTTCACTTTGCATTGTGTGGTATTTGGCTTAGATCTTATGAATGATATCTTATCTTTTGATCTTCCATTTCAAGATTCTTATGAGATGTAATATACTATCATAGTATTAATTGTCGAACCAAACATAGTATATGATGATTATTTGGATGTTAATTGAGGCCCGTTGAGAGATGGGGTGAGTTGAGGGTGTTTAAATTGTGACAGAGGCTCCTTCCTCTCTCATACCTAAACCCCGAGCCAAGTTCTTTGGTTATGAAGGGCTGGTGCCCTTTATCCATTTGGGTGAGTCAAAATTAGGTTTCTTGGTTCCTTAAAGACCAAGTGGCGACTCTGTATTTGTTTTCAACAGACCTTTTCTTTCTTTTCTTCTAAACATTTTTCAAAAGAACCAAAACGCAGGGTGTGAGCTCGCGGAGGCAGCATGTCCACACACTCGTAGACGTAGGTTCCTTCATTAACAGGACTGAACCACAAATAAATAGGCTGCCTATATTTCTCTTTCCCTCTCTTCTATGGTTTTAATATGCTTTTAAACCCTAAATCCCACCAGTACCAAAAATTGTATCATTAGCTTGGCGTTGTCTATGGTAAACATTAGTTTTTCCTCCAAAATAAAACTAGTGACTGATACGCAATGGCTAGGAAACATGGTCAAAAGTCTGGGAAACAAGCAGCCTAGCAGTTCCAATAGTCTGACGTCAGGACAAATCCAGTAGTCCTGATGCCAGAACAAACCCAGCAGTCCTGACACTAGAATCGATTATTGTTGTGTTTTGCTGTGCACATTCAACTCAACGAAGGGCCTAGTAGTTCCAGCAGTCCTAACGCCAGAACAGATTATTGTTGCACTTTGTTGCGCTCACTTAACTTAACTCAGGATAGTAGCATACACGACAACAAATCATCGACATGGTGACCACACAGTCGACAGTCCTGCCTAGTCAGGAAGAAGTCTCATTCACTGGCCCAACTTGCTATGCAAGCAATGAACTAGATGGGGTACAGACCCTGATCAGAGACCTAGAATGGCGGTCTGACAATCCCAATCAGATCTCCAGTTCGTAGCGGTTAGGTCTAGCACTCCCGACCTAACCTCCAGTCTCTAGTGGTTAGGGTACGGTAATCCTGACCTGACCTATAGTTTGTAACAGTTAGGTTTGACATTCCTGACCTGACCTCCAGTCTCCAGTGACCAGGTTTGGCGATCCCGATCCGACCTCCAGTTTACAGCAGGCAGGGTTCGGCTTCCTAACCCGACCTGACCTCTAATTCCTAGTGGTTAGGTCCGGTAATCCCGACCTGACCTCTAATATGAAACAGTCAGGTCTGGCAATCCCGGCCCGACCTCCAATTTATGACAGCCTGGTTCGATAATCGCAACCCGACCTCCACTTCACAGTAGTCAGGTCTGACAATTCTGACCTAATCTCTAATTCACAGCAGTCAGGGTTCGATAATCTTGAATTAGCCCCCAGTCTCCAATGGTCAGGGTCTGGCAATCACGACCCGACCTCCAGTTTATAGTGGTCAGGGTCTCGGTGATCCCAACATGACCTCCTGTCTCCAATAGTCCAGGCGAGCCCAACTACAATAGTATTTTTTTGCCGACCATAGCAAAAGACTCCATAAACTATGTCAAAGAGCTCCTACAAAGATTCGAATTGCCTAGTCGATTCTCGGAGCTCAACAAAAGTCCTTGGTCACTCCAAGGAACCAAAAAGACCACCACATGACAAAACTCCGTAGCCCAAATCGACGATAAAGGTGAAAGCCTCTTAGGTTGGCTCACGATAGAGGAGTAAAAGAAATCCCTAAAATCCATATATTTTGGGTCTCCAATTAGGCCCAAACTGATGATAGAGGTGACTAAAACCTCTTAGGTTAGCCCACTATAGAGGAGTAAAAGAAATCCCTAAATTTCATACATTTTGGGTCTCCAATTAGACCCAAATCGACGACAGAGGTGACTAAAGCCTCTTAGGTTGGCCCATGATAGAGGAGTAAAAAAGGACCCTAAAGCAACATGCTTTAGGTCAGCTCTACCAACATGGTTAAATTCTTGTACCAACAGCCTTGGCGAAGGATTACTGGACAGAAGACAATCATCCTAGGAGCCAACATAAAAATGGACCCTAAAGCAACATGCTTTAGGTTGGCTTATCCAATATGGTCAAACTCTTCTACCAATAGCCTTGATGAAGGCGTAATGGGCAGAAGATAACCATCCTGGGAACTAACATAAAAAAAGACCCTAAAGTAACTCTCTTTAGGTCGGCTTATCCAACATGGTCAAATTCTTCTACCAACAGCCTTGACGAAGGTTTACTGGGAAAAGATAACCATCCTAGGAGCTAACATAAAAAAGGACCCTAAAGCAACACGCTTTAGGTCGGCTCTACCAACATGGTCAAATTCTTCTACCAACAACCTTGACGAAGGTTTACTAGTCAGAAGATTACCATCCTAGGAGCTAAAGGGTCCTAAAGCAACACACTTTAGGTCTGCTTTGCTAATATGGTCAAGTTCTTTTACCAATAGCCTTGACAAAGGCTTACTGGGCAGAAGATAACCATCCTAGGAGCTAACATAAAAAAGAGACCATAAAGCAATACACTTTAGGTTAGCTTATCCAACATGGACAAATTCTTCTACCAACGACCTTGATGAAGGCTTACTAGGCAGAAGATAACCATCCTAGGAGCTAACTTAAACAAAAGACTTCGAATTAGGCTAAGTCTCAATTCTTAGCCAATTCCTGGGCAAACAAAAGACTCCGATTCAGGCAACTCTTAGCCAATTCTTGAGCACTCAAACGACTCTGAATTAGGCTAAATCTTAACTCTTAGCTAATTCCTGAGAATTCCTAAGACTTAGAAGTTACAGGGCAACTTTCCCTAGCAATCATAGTGTTACTGGTCTTGACGCATCATTGATACAAGGGTGAATCACCAAGATCTGTAGACTTTAAATCATAAGGTGCATAACTCCTCGAGAAAATCCAACTTTGCAAACATCAAACAATGGTAAGCGGAATTAACAAATTTCCAAACTTGACCTGATATAACATTAGGAAAAACTTAGAAAATAGGGGCAACTGATACGCCCAAAATAGTCCAGTAATCCAATGTTACAAGTCTGACCTCCCATCCTCTAGGTCCGACCTCCAGTACTCCAAGCCTGACCTCCCAACCTCTAGGTCAGATGTCCCGACCTCCAATTCTGACCTCACCGACCTCCAGTGTTCTGGGTCTGACCACGACCAACTGACCTCTAGTCCAGGGCCCAAGGTTTAACCCTGACCTATGGGTCAGAATACGTAGTCTAATTATAATACATTTCAGGTCCAACACAGCTAACTCAGTGGCACGTCCTAAACTGCTCGGACTCCAGTAGTTTCCTAAACCAGCTAGGAAACATTCCAAATATATATAAACAGTTTCCTTATCAGATTAGGAAACCTTATGGATATGCAAATATCATTACATGCTATTAACTAGTTACCTAATCAAACCCAAATGCCTTGTAAGTAATGACTCTTTATTCTATAAAAGGGTCCTCCTATCCCTCTAAGAGGCGATCCTTGCATGGTTGACCCTTGGTAGTTCTAGTCACCATTATTGGATCACCAAGGTCCCTACAGTAGTTTCTTATACTTAGTGGAAGTGCTCTGATACATACGTGGAAATAGGTTCCTTCATTAACAGGGCTGAACCACATATAGATAGGCTACCTATATTTTACTCTCCCTCTCTTCTATGCATTTAATATGCTCTTAAACCCTAAATCCAACCAGTACAAAAAATTGTATCATCACTTCGTAAGCCAGTCTAATCCCAAAATCACATCAAACTCCTTCACAGATAGAAAAATTAAGCTCACTGGAAGAACTCGATCTTCTAAGGTTAAAGTGCAGTCCTTGTACACCTTATGTTGGGATTATGCCCTAAAACCATTACTATATGTATGAGACATTGACATTTTATATATGGATATCAGTTTACATGTCACTATGTATGTTTTATGAGATGATTATTGGTAATTCTTAAGTATCACAGTAGGTAATTCGTGTATGTATGCAATACGTATATGTGAGATACGAATTACAATTCTTTGATACTTAGAATTTGTCAAAGTAGATGATATATAATACCCTGTATTTCTGCAGTGTATTTCATTAAGTAAGACTTCATATTTATACTTATATAATCCTTACCCTTCATTTAGTAAATTTTGGTTACTAATCGATTGCCTTTGCATTCCAATCAATTGCCACTTTATGCATATCAATCGATTACCATCTTTGACAATTGATTGCCATCCTGCTGGCCTGAATTCATTATGTGGCATATACCAATCAAATGCCCTTGACTCATAATCAATTGCCATAAAACATCTATAATCAATCGATTGCTTCTATTTTCAATAGATTGGCATCTGTAGAGACTTATTTTTAATTTTGCCTCATGGCTTGACAGATGACACTTTCATATTCTATATATACTAGCTCATTTATTGCCTTGGGTCTATTTTGGTTAGTTCATTTAGAGAGATAAAGTATATACTCATATATGTACACAAACATCTAGATATCTACATATGTATACACACACACACACACACAAACATATATACTCTTTAGACTAGAGAAGAAGAGGAAGAAAAGGAGAAGAAGAAGAAGAAAAAAGAGATAGAGAGCTAGGAGGAAGAAGGTAGAGAAGAGAAAGAGAAGGATGAGAGAGAGAGCTTAAGGATTTTCAAAGCCCACAAGCCAGACACACCCTAGGTGAGTCTTTACTCACTTGGTCTCTTTAATATGATGTTTTACAAGTTTTTATGAAATTTAGAAGTATTAAAAACGTCCTTAAGATGTTTATATATTCTGTTTTACTAATCTACTAGGGAAGATGAAGTACCAATTGATTGGACTTCTCCTAATCGATTTCCATCAGTCGAGTCCCAATCGATTGCCATTAATTGTAACCCAATCAATTGTCAAAGTTAGAAATCGATTGTCTTTGTTTTGGATCCAATCGATTGTCATTTTTCCTCAATCAAATATTATAGTATTATCCCTATTGATTGGACCCTTGTCCTAATCGATTGGCATTTACAGAACATAGTTAGTTCCTCTTGTTTATTATATAAAGGGTTCGATTGTTCAATTCTCAATTTAGACTTCCATTATGCGATTATGGGTTGATCAGGGATAATGTGACAACAAAGATAAGTATGATTAAGAATAATGGATTAACATGATGACATTAGATACTATGCAGTTCATGTATGAGTTTGATATCCGTTCATTTTGATCAGAGTAGTTAGGCCACAATGTGGCTAAATCGTTAGTGGTATAACGATAGGTAGGTTTGCTAAGTTCTGGGATGATTACAGGAGGAGCTGTTTCCCAAACACGGTAGACAAACAATGGTGTCTATAACTTGCGGTGATTGGGTAAAACATGTATTATCAAATGCAGTAGATAAATGAAGGTCTTTATGACTTGTGGTGGCTGAGAATACGTAGCTGATGATAAGTCGTGGCAATAGAATTAATGTGTCGATGCTTGAAGCATTAAATCCCTTACATGCGGTAGACTATGCCTATGTTCTTAAAAGTGGGAGATGGACTAATGTATTATCTATAACTTGCCATAGATGACATACGCGGTAGATGACCTCTATAACTTGCGGTGTTATGTAGTAGATGGTATCTATGACTTATGGTGATGCGGTAGATAGGGCATTGGTGTATCCAGGAGTTTTACAAGCAAGTCCGTTCCAGGAGTCAGTATGTGTTGAGTTTGCTATCAACAAGACGATAAGGGTTGAGTAAATGACATTGAACTAATAAAGAAAAAGATACTATTGTAACACTATATCTTAGACACTTCCATAACTTGTTATTACATTATATCATTGGTACCCTATGAGTTTCTATTCACTCAGCTCTCAGTAAGCTGATGGTCATTATTGCTTGGACATTCCCCATCCAGATTACCCTGCCCCTCTTAATGCAGGTGATGATGCATACGACGATGGCTACTACCTGGAGGAGGATTATGCTATGGCTGGCCCCACTAATGACAATTATGCAGGGGAAGATTTAAATGCTGATGACTACCCTTACGCTAGGTAGAGATGAAGAAGTTATATCTAGTTTATATTTTAGTTATTTCTGTTGAACTTTTGATAATGAGTACTTGGCCATATGTTGTCTCTAGACTTGTTAGGTTCCTGAGGACCACTGTAATGTTTGTAATAGATACAAGAGTTATTATATTCAATTTGATTATGTTGCTATTCTTATTCATTAGTTGACTGGTATGATGTTGTGTGGACAATTAGTGATATTCTCCCGTCATTCCCTATAGACCCGAAAAAGGAAATATGTTTTTCTCTATTTTTGTAGCTCCGGGGCGTGACATGATAAGACTGGATATCTCAGTAGGTATACACTGTAGCATGATTTACTACTATTGGATAGAGTGATGAATCTCAATCATTAGAGTGTGAGACTCTTAGTTAAACTTGCTAGTGCTTATATTGCATTAATAGACCATGAGCTTTCCTATTGACCTCTAAAGCTGTCAACAGTCGATCGAAACTTATACAAGGTACGTGTTCTTAATCTTGAGAAAGTCATGAACACAGACTATAGATATGACTACTTGGACTTACCAATCAATGAGGTCTTTAGATTCAATACCTGGATATCTTGGGTAAGTCATGTCCATAAGGTTGTGAACATATATTGTCAAGATAGAATCTACCCTCTGATAAAGAGTATGCATTCCCTTGAGAATGTCACCAAGTTGAATACTGAGAACTATAGTCTTGTTGATAAGTAGTTATCAACATGTTTGATAATCATGAGAGGTAAATGAGACTCAAGGAATAGAAGATGTAATCATTAGGTTGACAGTAAGAGTTTATTCGACTAATTGAATGATGATAACAAAATTTGGTAAGAGTAAAGTAGAGCAGATTAAGGAGAAAGAGAGAGACTATTTTTTGTATGTGGTTCGGCCTTGTTAATGAAGGATCCTACGTCCACGGCTGTGTCTGAGCACGTTCACTATATTGTAAAAGAGCCGGGGGCTTGTGGTGAACCAACAAGTCTGGAGCTACCATAGGCCGGCCGGGCATGTTGATGAATGCTATAGAGGTGTTGTATAGACTGAAAAGTCAGCCCCTTCAATGGGGGGGTGAGAGGTCTCTTTTATAGATGTAAGAGACCTACTCGTACATGGATAAGGAAATATAATCCAATTAGGATGTGATTGACACCAATCAAGTAAGTTTCTTAATTAGATTAGGAAATAGTTTGCACTTTCCATTAGTCTTCTAGCTTTAGTAGAAAATCGCCCAGAATGCTCGGTATCATGCCTGTGGGCCCATATGAGCTATTCCTGCGGTGGGATATGCCTGTGTGGTTTTCCTAACCTGTTGGCTGGGTCGTGGATGAACCATTCGGGAGGGGTCAGGTGGACCAAACCGCTCGGGATGATGCTTGTCAGTAGTTGCAGAATAGAACCGCTCGGGCATGGGCTGATTTTGGGTGTATCAGTTGCCCTTCCCATTTTCAAGGTTGGTTGGATGCTATATCGGGGCAAGTTTGGAAATCTGCCTGATACCACTCTGAGTGCTCGGGGAAGCTACCTCGGGGCTTCTGAGCCTGGTGAGTCCTCAAGAACTGGCTAAGAGTTAAGACCTAGCCTAGCTCGAAACCTTTAAGTGCTCAGGAACTGACCGGGAGTTGAGACCCAGCCTAATTCAGAGTCTTTTTGCTTGAGTTAGCTTCCAGGATGGTTATCTTCCATCCGTGAACCTTCATCAAGGTTGTGGGTAGAAGAATTTGACCATGTTGGAAAAGACGACCTAAAGCGTATTGCTTTAGGGTCCTTTTATGTCAACTTCCTAGGATGGTTGTCTTCTGATTAGCCAGCCTTCATGAAGACTGTTGGGAGAAGAGCTTGACCATGTTGGTGGAGCCGACCTAGAGCGTGTTGCTGTAGGGTCCTTTTATGTTAACTCCCCAGGATGGTTGTCTTTCGCTCAGCCAGCCTTCGTCAAGACTGTTGGGAGAAGAGCTTGACCATGTTGGTGGAGCCGACCTAGAGCGTGACGCTGTAGGGTCCTTTTTGTTCCTCTATCGTGGGCCAACCTAAGAGATTTTAGTTACCTCTATCGTCGTTTGAACCTAAGTGGAGTTATGCCTCTGAGTACTGTAGGTGCTCGGGTTGTCCAAGATTTTGACTTGGTTATCCGCGAGGCCTGTAGATACCCGGTGGGATTGCCTATTTAGTTCATTGTGCCATCTTGGCCCCCAAGCTTTCGCTAAGACGAGGGTCTTACAGAGGCTATGACTATAGGTAACCAACCTGGAACATGGTGGTTGTAGGGTCTTTTAAAGCTTTCCCTCATCAGCCACCTAGGGGGTCTGCCCCCATCGTCAGTTGGACCTAAGCAAAGCTTGTGCCTCAGAGTTAGGCCCGAGGTCTTTGGATGCCTCAGGGTTAGGCCCGAGGTCTTTGTATGCTGCGGGGTTAGGCCTGAGGTCTTTGTACGCCTCGGAGTTAGGCCCGAGGTCTTTGTATGCCTCGGGGTTAGGCCCGAGGTCTTTGTAAGGGCTCTTTGACAATCGGTGGAGCCGCATGTGGTGATCAGGCAAGTACCACTGTAGTCGGGCTCATCTAGACTGATGGAGAGAGGGGGTCAGATTAGGATCATTGGGCTTCTGATTTCTCTGTGCTGGAGACAAAGTTGGAACTGCTTGATCCTAACCGATGTGAACTGGAGGTCAGGTCAGGGCTGCCAGACTCAGACCGCTGTGAACTGGAGGTCAGGTCGGGGCTGCCTGACCCGAATTGCTGTGAACTAGAAGAACTATCAGAACTCCTGGGCTGATCTCGCTTTTGCTTACTTCTGGAAGACTCGTTGCTTTCTTGCCCGGGGTCTTTGATCTTTAGAAATTCTTTAGTGTCAATGTATTTTCTCACCCTCTCTGCAAGTTTAACCAAGGTTACCGGTCATTTGCTATGAAATGATGTGGCGCACTTGGTGTGTTGAACTCCTGAGCAGAAGGCTATAATAGCGGCGGTTTCATCAAGATCATGGATGCTGAGCTTCTCTTAATTAAACCAGCCGGTGAACTCCTTGAGGGTCTCATTATCCCTTTGTATGACTGTCAGTAGCTGCATGTCAGGCTTTGGCCTTTCATGATTACCGATGGACTGGTTGATGAACTGCTTGCTGAGTTGCTTGAAACTACGGACCGATCGGGGCTCCAAGGAGTAGAACCATTGCACGACCATGCCTTTCAAAGTGCTGGGAAAGGCTAGGCAGTGTAGTTCATCGGAGTTGGTGGCTAGGACCATCTGAGCCTTGTAGGTCCGAACGTGGTCGACTGGGTTTCTCGAGCTATTATAGGGATCTAGGCGAGTCTGCTTAAATTTTTATGGGATGGCAAACCTCGTGATCTGACTGGAGAATGGTGACTCTATCTCGGTATTGACCTGATTCTGAGCGCAGTTTTGACCAAGCTTTTTGGCCACTCCGTCAATCTGCTTCTGCAAGTCCTTGATTCGGGCTTCCACTCCTTCCCTACTGGTATCTGAGGGGTTGGTTGGGTCGGTGGAAGAGGCTTCTTCTTCATGGCGGGGTACTGCCTCTGGGATCGGGCTTGGCTATGACTCCGGTTCATCGTGTGCCTAGGGACAACTCGGCTCTTGACCGAGTGACTCTGAACTGATTCCTGGGCTATATGCTCCTGCCTTTCCTCTCGAGCAATACGCCTACTGTTGATGTCTCTGGCATCCTCAATGGGGGGTGGTTTGGCTCGGGCACGTTGTCTGGTCAAGATCGGTTCCCGACCTTGCGCAACGTTCCTGGGTAGTTTCCCAGCCACTAGAGGACTGCTTTGCTGGGCCACTAGGGCTTCGATCTATTGTTGGATTTGACACTGGCCCTCCAAGAGTTGTGTGAGGGTCACGGTGATCTGCTTATATGTCATGACTGCCGTAGCCGGTGCCGGCGCCGGAGGAACATTCCGGTTGGACTGCTAATCAGCCTTCTTACCCTTCTTCGGTGGCATGACGATTAGTCAAGAGATTTTTTGATGAGAAGACTTATCGCTTCCCACAGATGGCGCCAAGCTAATGATGCAAAAATTTGGTAAGAGTAAAGTAGAGCAGATTAAGGAGAAAGAGAAAGACTATTTTTTGTACGTGGCTCGAACCTGTTAATGAAGGAACCTACGTCCATGGCTGTGTCTGAGCACGTTCACTATTCTATAAAAGAGCTGGGGGCCTGTGGTGAACCAACAAGTCTGGAGCTACCGTAGACTAGCCGGGCATGTTGATGAATGCTATAGAGGTGCTGTGTAGACTGAAAAGTCGGCCCCTTCAATGGGGGGTGAGAGGTCTCTTTTATAGATGTAAGAGACCTACTCGTACATGGATAAGGAAATATAATCCAATTAGGATGTGATTGACACCAATCAAGTAAGTTTCCTAATTGGATTAGGAAATAGTTTACACTTTCCATTAGTCTTCTAGCTTGAGTAGGAAATCGCCCGGAATGCTCGGGATCATGCCTGTGGGCCCGGATGAGCTGTTCCCGTAGTGGGATATGCCTGTCCTATTTTCTTGACCTATTGACCGGGTCGTGGATGAACCGTTCGGGAGGCGTCAGGTGGACTAAACCGCTCGGATGATGCTTGTCAGTAGTTGCAGAATAGAACTGCTCGGGCATGGACTGATTTCGGGTGTATCATTGAATATCATTACGAATGTTGAAGGTAGACAGACACTAGTACAATCATAAAAATTTAGTTATCGCTTTGGATATGTTCTGATACACCCAAAATTGACTCTATCTTATGACCGAGATGTTCAAATCAGCAGCTAGTCCATGCTCCGGGCAAATCATGCACCACTCCTCAGAAGCATCAGCCCCGAGTGGTTTAGTCTACTCATCATCCCGAGTGGTTCATCTACGACCCCGCCAGCAGGTCGGGAAAACCGCACATGCACATCCCACCGCGGGAACAGCTCATCCGGGCCCACAGGCATGATCTCGAGCATTACGGGCAGTTTCCTACTCAAGCTAGAAGACTAATGGAAAGTGCACACTATTTCATAATCCAATTAGGAAATCCCCATAATTAATGCCAATCTATATCAATAGGATTATATTTCCTTATCCATGTATGAGTAGGTCTTTTACATCTATGAAAGAGACCTCTCACCCCCCACAAAGGGGGCCGCCAATTTCTCAGTCTACACAGCACCTCTATAATTCACCATTATATGCATACACCCGGCCGGTATTACTGGTAGTGCCGCTCCTTCTTTGTTGGCTCACCAGGCCCGCCGGTGATCTGCTAGTGAACGTGCTCAGACACACACGTGGACGTAGGTACCTTTATTAACAGGGCCGAACCAAATACAAAAAATAGTCTCTCATTCTCTCTCTCCTTAAACTGTTCTATTTACTCTTACCAAATTCTGGCATCATCATGTTCTTTTGCATTAGAGTGTAGTTATCGTTATATAGTAGAGTTAACATTAACTGACCAATTGATTAATTTGCTAATCAAAGAGTTTAATCATGGGAATTAATGACTAGTCTGAGCTAATAATAAAGAACCTAGGAGGTGCCACTCTTAGTTCCATAAGGATGCTTGGAAAGGTAGAAAGAGGTGAACCAATCGATTGAAAATGTTTAAATCGATTGGTGACTGATCCCATTCAATCAATTAAAAATGGTTCAATTGATTGAAAGTGTTTTAATCGATTGAAGGTGTTTTAATCTATTAAAACCAAAGGTCGGCTTGGAAACTTATAAATAGGAGGACTTGCGAGATAGAATACATAGTTTGTCATTTTAAGTTCTCAAAAGGTGCAGACGTTTTTATAAGTGTTGTATCAAAAGGTCCAGACGTGTTTTATTAGGGTTTCCACAAACCCTAGCCTCTCCGGGAAGTGTTCAAGGAGACACAAGGAGACATAAGAGTTGAAGACATTCTGGAGGAAGCTACTGCACATTGAAGGGAGAAGACACAATCTAAATTGAGTTCAAGAGCAAAAGGTATTATCCCCGCCCTACGCAACTATGGGTTCAATAAGAAGTAGATCTCGTATACCTAACAAAGTTTTGAACTTCAATTTTTCACTGCGCATGATTTTGAGTTTTTGAAACCTAAATCCATTAATTGATATCAGAGCCACGCTTATTTGGATCTACAGATTCGTTTTGGTACCCTAGTTTGATTTGCATATTGATGTTTTAGTACTTTTTTGTTCTAAAACTACATTGTCACAAATCTATTTCTGTAGCAATTTTGCAGCAGAAAACAAATCTGTGATTGTATTGGATACAAAGGGGTTTCAATCGATTGAACTGGGGTCAATCGATTGAAAGTGTTTTGATCAATTGAACTGGAGTCAATCAATTGAAAGCCTTTCGATCGATTGAAAGTGATTCAATTGATTGAAAATGGATAGAGTTCAATCGATTGAAATTTATTCAATCGATTGAATTGGTCTTCTTTGCCCAGAGTTCTCATAGTTTTAAAAGTTTGAAAAATTACTTATTTTAACCTTCTATGCCATTTTGGAAAATTTTGAATCCATTTCTGAACTTTCTATTTCAATCGATTGAACTGCATTCAATTAATTGAAATTGTTTTAATCGATTGGAATGGACAAAGAACAAAAGATGCTATTTTAAAGTACTAAGCACTCCGTGAAGTGTTCATGGTATATGTGAATCAGTTAGGGGTTTCAATGATTACATATTTTGTTATTTATGTGCGTGGATATTTGTATATCTAACCTTTTGCAGCAAGAATTAGTCCGCTATCTCCCATGGCACCAATGGTTTTAAATGTTGTGTTTAATTTATGATTGGTGTATTTATTTTTGGTTTGGTTTAAAGGCATGTGTAAAGGGCACCGCCACTTCATTCCTACAAAAAGGAAAGTCACACCAGTTTTCCTAGCCTATTACTTGTTAATTTTTTTTCTTGATAAATTGTAAGCTTCAAAAGAAGCATAGGATAATGTAATAGAATAGGATAGTCCATGAAGATGGAGCAACAAGCAGATGTCCATGAAGATGGAGCCGAAAGTGATCAAACCAAGAGATGGATCTATCAAGATAGAGCCATAGAAGATAGAGGCATTTTGAATGTCTTTGTTTCATTTTAGGTTTTGTTTTATATGTTTGTTTATGATTGGCATTTTATGTTGTTACTACATGCATACAAAATATGCTTTCTAAAATAAAATTCAAAAGCCGTTTAAACATGTTAGTAAACATTGGATGTTTATGGGCAATGTGAAAAAGCACTTTTTCAAAGCAAAATCCTTAATTATCAAATCTAGTGGGAGAGGGACTTATTAATAAGTCCCACGATCTTCCATTAATGTCTTAGTGTAAGATGAGTAAAGTATTCTGTGTCACCCAGCCATGGGTGATCATTCCATACATAGGGTATGTTACTCTTTAGTTACTAGATGTGAACTTCCTTTGGATAGGATCAATGAGACATGTTAGAGGGTGACCACCACATGAAAACACTAATTTGGGCGGTTGTCATTGGATCCTAGTTAATGGTGTACACTGGCTAAGATATGAATAAAGGATCCCATATGGGGTATTATTCAGAAACTTAGAGATCAAAAGGGTTCGAGTCATGACTTGTTTTGCAAGAGTTGCAAATCGGACAAGTCATGATTAATCGAAAGATTAAAAAATGACTACCATACGGAGGCTTTATTCTTTTGTTTTGATATTCTGGCGTCTTTGCTATAAGATAAGAGTTTTGAGGATTCTTTTATTTTGTACTATCAAAATTTTTGATATCCATATTTATTATGTCTATTATTGTTTCAGAATTCATCATGTCTAGATCTGCATTTAGTCAACTTGCCACCATACTTAAATATAACAATCTAACTGCAAACAACTACATTGAATGGAAACGTAACCTGGATATTATTTTGACTGTGAGGATCACATTTATGTCATCACTACCCCATGCCCTGCAGAAGCTGCTACAAATGCTTTGGCAACTGCTAGAGGCGAGTTCGATAAATGGAAGAAATCGAATAGGATGGCCTATTGCTACATAATGGCCTCTATGGCTGGTGTGTTGCAACACTAGTTCCAGTCGAATGATTCCACTAGTGCCATTATCACAAGCCTCAAAGAAATGTTTGGGGAATATGGCAGACCTATTAGGCAGATCGCCATACAAAAGATAATGAGTGCTAAGATGTTAGAATATGTTTTAAAAATGATTGGTTATTTAAATGAACTGGAGACACTAGGTGCTAACATCGCCGTACAGACCCAAGTTGATATGATCCTCAACTTCCTATCACCATCATTCTCTCAATTCAAACTTAACTATAATATGAATCAAATGAATTTTCCATGAGCGAATTGATGAGTTCTCTTCAAGCGGCAAAAGGGGTGATCAAACTAGGGGGCAAAGTTTTGAACGTTGAGAAAAGTGATTCTTCTTCTCGATCTGCGCCGAGAGGCAAGAAGAAAGCTGGCACTGATGGTCCAAGTGTTGGACCAGTCCTAAAGAATACAAAATCTAAGGGAAAAAGAAAGGGCAAGTGGAAGGAGGGTGGTCAATGAAAAGGAAAGTGTTTCCAATTCGGAGAAAAATGCCACTAGATGAGGAATTGTCTGGAATTCTTAGCTACAACAGTTCAAGGTATGATTGAACCACATGTGATTTAAGTAATTTGTATAATGGATACTTCGAACACTTGGTGCGTTGATTCTGGTGTGATTAACCATATCTGTAATTCATTGTAGAGGTTGAGATCAACCAAGAGGTGTAGTGATGGGGAGATCATGCTGACTCATGTTCTAGTGTAATTGTTTCTATGGTTGCTATAGGAGAGGTAGTTTTAAAGTTTCCAGACAATAAGACATTAGTTTTATCAGATGTATTTTATGTCCCTTTAATAAGACATAGTTTCATTTTAGTTTCAAAATTATTTAATAATAGTTATTCTTTTTCTTTTGGAACTGAGATTGTTATTAAAAGAAATGGTTCTTTTATATGTTCTGGTGTTAATACAAATGGCTTGTATGTGATCACTCCAAACATTTCTAAGGACTCTGTAATATCCTGTATTTTTTAATAATTATTTAATGTAGAGAGATTCTATATACTTACTTTGTTCATACTTGAAATTCTATCTCCAATCGATCAAAGTCTTTTCGAGCGATCGAACTTTTCTAGAGTTCAAGCGACCAAACCCTTTTTAAGTGATCGAAAGCCTACTGACCTGAATTTATGATGTGGTCCCCAATTCAATCGATCAAAACCTTTTCAATCGATTAAACCTGACCGATCTGGTCTTAGTTCGATCGCTCGAACGTGTAATCATAAGAATTCCAGATTTCACGCAGAAACAGCCACCTGTACCTCTTCCCCTCTATATATATAAACCATTCACGAGAGTGTATGTGTTTGATTAATTCAGAATATCTAGAGAGAGAGTGTGTGGTGTTTTGATATATATATATATATATACTCATACACATATATTATACACTACACACATCTATATATATATATTATATACACTCAGAAGAGAAGCAGAGAAAAAGAAAAAAGAAGAAGAAGAGAAAGAGAAGGAGAGATAGAGACGAAGAAAGGAGCAGAGAGAGAAAAGGCCATTGAAGAGAGAGAGCTCAAAGCTTGACGAGCCAAATGCGGCCTTAGCACGTTAATTGAGTTTTTACTCACTTGGTTTCATTTACATAATGTTTTTACAAGCTTTTGGTATGTTTAGACGTATTAAACACGTCCCTAAGATGTTTATAAGTTGCTGTCTGAAATCTACTGAGTTCAATCGATCGAAGGTTTAATCGATTGAAGAGACTTCGATCGTTTGAACATTATTTTTCCTCAATCGATCGAGACATACAGAACATGGTTTAGTTCTTTTGGTTATTATATATGAGGTTCGAATGTTCGATTCTTGATTCGGTCTTCTATTATGCGATTTTGGGTGGATCAGGGATAATGTGACAACACCAATAAGTATGCTTAAGAATAATGGATTAATGTAATGATGTTAGATACTATGCGGTCTTTGTATAAGTTCAATATTCGTTTATTTCAATCAGAGTAGTCAGGCCATATGGGAATTGTCATGTATCGATAGAAGTATTGAGTTTAAGTAGGTATGATAAGTTCCGGGAATAGTACATGGGAAGACGCCGGGTCATAATATGCGTTCACATGCGGTGGATGGTTTATATCCTTAATGAGCAATGAGCGGGACCATATAGTCCTAAGGTAACTAGATGATCCATATTATATCCTTAACGAGCGGTGGATGGGGAATCACTGGTATACAATGATAGGTCGTGGCAATAGATTTGATATGCTATTGTTCAAAACATTGTATCCCTGACATGCAGTGGATGATTTACATCCTTAACGAGCAGGGGATGGACTGACGTGGTGTCCATGAATGCGGTGGATGGTTTATATCCTTAACGAGCAATGGACAAAATGATGGTATGTCTATATATGTGAAATAATTGAGTCTGTTATTTCTAGAAAAAGTATGTTGATTATCAGTCTCAGGATAACCAGACGATAAGGGTTGAGTTACGACGGAATACAGAGAAGATATTATTTAGTAGAACTATATCTTAGACACTTTAATAACTTATTATCTGTTATATCATTGATATCCTGTGAGTTTCTATTCACTTAGCTCTCTATAAGCTGACAACTGTTATTGCCTGGACATTCCCCGTCCAGATTACCCTATCCCTTTTAATGCAGTTAATGGAGCTTAATGACAGCAACTACCCTGAAGGGGAATACGCAGAGGGTAGCCCCACTAATGCCAGCTACACTGGAGAAGGAAGCTATGCTGACTACTATCCTTATGCCAGCTGAAGATTTGAAGATAGTTATATCTAGTTCATATTTCTGTTATTTTTGTTGAACTTTAGTTTAATGGGTATTTGGGCATATGTTGTCTCCAGACCTGTTGTGATCCTGAGGACCATACTCTGATATTTGTAATAGTCTTTTTGTTATTGTATTCAGTTGTTACTGTTCTTGTTTACTTTGTGGACTAGTACTGTGTGGTGTGGATATTTAGTGACTTTCACTTGTCATTCCCTATGGACCAAAAAAGGAAATTTATTTTTCTCTATTTTTGCTGCTCTGGGGCATGACAGGACTTTTGATAATAGAACCCGAGGTTGTGATACTTTTATTCACTAATGTTTCACACCATCTGGTCTTAGTAATTTAAGATTTCCTGTGATGAGATATGAGTTAAAGATAAGTTCGTCTTCCTGACGATAGATAGTTTCCTTTGCATGTTAATATTATGGATCCAAAATTCTATAAGTTTGTGACAAATGCATATGGAGGACACGTGATCCATGGGGATACCATAGAGTTAGCTAATCTAGAGTTTTATCATGACCGCATCCACCAGACAGCTAGTCGATATCTAGAGGAGGACATGTGGAAGGCTCTCTATGTGACTGGGAAGACCCACCTTACGGAGATGTGTATGGATGCTTATCATTCTGCGAGGGTTGGTAGGGATATTTACCAGGAGATTTTACGTTTGCTGCAAAGTAAGCTAGGGATGGACGCTATTGAGCTTCGAGCTATTCTTGGAGGACCTATTGAGGTAGCACCAGCAGTAGCACCACCATCACCGATACCTAAGGTACCCATTCCAGAGCCACAAGAGCAGCCTGAGGAGCCAGAGTCACCAGAGGCCGAGTCGATAGTAGATATTGACCCAAAGGAGGATCTCGCCGAAGACATTGTGCCTGTCGAAGATGATTAGGAGCTAAAGGAGGACCCAAAGTTAGGTGATGAGGATGTTATGGACGGAGGGGATGACATAGTAGGAGATGAGGGTATAGAGGATGTTGCAGTCGAGCCAGAGGAGATTGTAATACCAGAGATATCCGTTGTGTTTGATTTACTAGTAGGGCCTGTACTATATATGGCAGCCATTGCCAATATGGCAGCCGAGTGGGTAGCAGCGATGGTTGCATAGCCAGCTGGAGTTCCGATAGGATATGCTGCATTAGCAAAGGTTATGGCCCTAGTTGGGGATTTTGCTAAGTTGATCGCTGATGTCACTGAGCCAACGTTTGGCATTGAGGATATGGATGTTGACGAGATGATCGTTGAGGATTGGGAGATAAGAGTAGTGGTTGGAGGACTTGCTAGGTCAGCAGAGGCTGATCCACCTATGGAGATGGACATTGCACCTGAGGATGAGGCACCATCAGGATCAAACGTTGACAAATTTTGAATCAGGACTTACATGATTGAATTTTTGTTAGTTTTATCAGGACATGTTGTCCACATGATTTTTGGGAGATTGAGAGATAGCTATTGACCATAGCTTTGTGCAGATACTTCTAGTAGTAGTAGTATTATAAATAGCTGATCCTTAGCACTGTATTTTGTTTATGTCCCATGTGGTACATAGTACGGTTACTGTGTACTCCATGATACATCTTTTGATATATACAGATCCGAGCAATACTTTTGATATTAATTGTATGATTGGATGATATTGTGTTGTTTAGTAGAACTATTAATTCTTGTGCTTCTCGGTCCATCTTATTTTCATTTCTGTGAGAAGACTTTCAGCTAATCAGTGGGTCTCTTGTAGGCGACACTCATTATCATTATGGTGGGACCTTTGATAAATCACCAAGTGTGTATTGGAGCACCTATTCCTGAAGGAATGGGCCCATCTGGAGTTTTTGAAGCATTTATGCAAAGGATGAAACATGTAGGGGACACCTACAACCACCCTTCGCAGCACTGTTTCAGCCAAGGCAAACTGGAGACAAGTTATTAGCAAATTTTTGTGGACTCTATCTTGAAAAGTTTGATGGATTAACCGAACCGTGGAAAGCTGAGCAATGGATAAGAGAAATGAAGTTGATTTTTGAAGCATTAGAATGCAGTGCACAAGAGAAGCGTCGTCTTGTTACATTTTAGCTCACCTATGCCACCGTAGATTGGTGGGAAGCTGAGCGAGCCACTATAGGAATAAATGCTATAAGGATGATGCCTTGGGAGACGTTTTGAGAAAGTTTTTGGAGAAGTACTTCCCCAAAGATGAGAGAGATCAACATGAAAGAAACTTTCTCAATCAGGTCCAAGGAGGATGGACTGTGCGGGAATATACAACACAGTTTGAGCATTTATCTCATTTTGCTCAATATATGATAGACATTCCACAGAAGAAGGTGAAGAGATTTCACCAAGGATTGAACCCCCATCTTAGACATATGATGGTTGGTCATCCGAATCAGTTATTTGAGAGAATTGTCAAATTTGCTGCAGGACTAGAGAAGGACTCTTATCTAGCACAAGGACTACAGATGAATCGACCTCAGTCGTCAAGAGGATTTCAGTCGCGGAATTTCCAGACCCAGCTACCAGGGAATACTCAGAGTTGGAGACCTCAAGGAAATTTCCAAGGAAACAAGAGAACCTGGGAGAGAACCAGGAAGCCTCAGTTAAGCTAACCTCAACCCCAATAATATCAATAGTGAGGATCATAATCTCAGACATTGCTAATAGCCCCGCCAACCAACACTGGAGGATGTTTTAATTATGAGAAGCCAGGGCACATTGCCAAGTTCTGCACAATTTTCAGGGTTAACCACCAGATGGGTGCTAACTATCGGAACTACAATAAACCGAGACATTTGAGCAAGGATTGTCATGCACCATGAGGAGGATACTATGGGGCACTAGTTCAAGGGATTCAAGGACCCCCAGATCAGACAAGGATGAATGCTATCATCTTAGCAGAAGCAGACTTTAATGCTGATGAGTAGCAACATTTGGATGGTACACTTGTAATCTTTCATAGTCCATTTAAAGCTTTATTCGATACTGGAGCTACACATTCATTTATTATTGTTAAGATAATGTGTCAATTGGGTTTATAACCCCAAGTACTTGAGCCAACACTTAATGCAGTGTCACCATTGGGAGTGACTGTTAAGTTGGGTAAAGTATGCAAAGATTACCCATTAACCTTGGGAGATAAGAATCTTCCCAGCAGACTTAGTGCTTCTGTCGATGTTAGAGTTTGACATTATCTTAGGGATGGATTGGTTGTGTAAGTATGATGCCAACCTGGATTGCCCTACTAGGACAATTTTATTTCCAATACAAGGACGTACATCAATCAGATTTCAGTGTCAGACAACGAGCGATATGTTCTTGACAAGTGGTTTAGCTACGATCAGTAGTAACAGTATGGAGCTCACGATGGATCAGATTCCTACTGTACAAGACTTTCACAATGTATTCAAGGATATTAAAGGACTTCCACCGAAATGAGAGATAGACTTTTATATGGAACTAGTACTTGGTACGTTGCTGATATCCAAGACTCCATATAGGATGGTACCAACAGAGATGTTGGAATTAAAGATTTAGGATTTATACATCCGAGTACGTCACCTTGGGGAGCACCAGTTCTGTTTGTGAAGAAGAAGAACGGAACACTATGACTCTGCATAGACTACAAGGAGTTGAACAAGGTTACGATCAAGAATAGGTATCCACTTCCTAGGATAGATGACCTATTTGACCAGCTAAAGTGTCATACCCCGATTTTTGGAAAGCCAAATAATCAGCCTAGAACTGAATCTAGACTACTATTCAACTACCCAACTATCTGAGTGAACACCACGAAGCCCATCCTATTAAAACTTTGTAATGAAAATAGATGTTCTTAAAAACTTGATTAAAACATTTGTAATAAAATCTCCATTTCTTTTTAAAATAAAACCACTAAATTTCCATTTAAAAAAATAAACAACTCACACAGTTCTGAAAATTCTCAAATCCATTTGATTAGAGCTAAATCAACTAAATCACTTAAATTGACAAACAGAAACTGAATAAACATGTAATGATAGGCTCGGAAAGTTAGGCAATTAATTGATTCAAAAAAAATTTCAGAACTAGTATGCAACACATGGATAACACATTAGTACACATAACCCGAAATCCAAATAAATCCGCGACCTAAGCTCTGACCCACTACCACAATGCCAAGGACCCCCTAGACTCCTCCTAATCTAAGGCAACCAAAAGCTCTGATACCAAATTATCACACTCCAATTTTTGGAAAGCCAAAAATACGACATGGTTATTCTCAATAGAAATTCAAACTGAGTTATGATTATACTGCATCTATCGATTATCATCAAGAAGACCTCTTATTATATTGGTGAAGACTGTTTATTAACTTCTGGCGGATATTGTAGTATTGGGATTTTTCTAATATCAGCAGATTTCTAATTTAATTATTATTGGATATTCTGGACTTCTTCTTATTATTGGATTATTATCGACTGGTTATGATTTTCTCATTTCTATTGATTATCTACTGGTTTCCTGATACTGGATCTATTTTGGTATTCTGGATTTTTTATGTTGATATTATCATCGGGTATTCTGCTACGATATTCTTCTCTTACATTTCTACGAAGGAGGCATATGCTTTATGGATTCTGAATTATCTATCAAGCCAGTGTATTATTTTCTCATACTTATTCTCGATAGGGACTTACGGAAGGATGAGTATTAGTGGGTGGATCGGTACGATAAGTTATTTGGGTATCCTGAGGAGGTGTAGTGAGGGACATGGTAAGAGGTAAACATGGGCATATAGTTAGAATCTTTGATTAATTGAGAGCCTGTTGCATGTATAGTTTGTATCTATATGTTTTGCATCAATATCTGTGTTTTGGATTATCTGTTAACTTTTGACAATTGACTATACAAGAATAAGGTATATAGATGAGAGTTTCCTTGTTTCGATTAGTCACTTGACATACTTGGTCTCGTATAGTTGAGAGTTAAACATAATCCATGTTTTGTACGAAATTACGTGCTTAACTTTATTGATGACTGCTTTGTATATTTATCGTTGCTTCAAATTTCGGGATGAAATTTCTTTAAGGAGGGTAGAATGTAACAACCCTAAAATTTCTAAGTATGTAAATAATTAATTTATTTAATATTTCCAGTTAGCAATATTATATGGGTGTGTCTAGGTAAGACACATGTTTAAAAATTTTAAGTTTGGAGAACCTATGAATTAAATTGCTAGTAGGCATACTTAATTTGTTAGTAATACTAGTAATATTTCCCTAGTTTTTTTGTATTAAAATTTCTAATGTTTCATTATTATTATGACATAAGATTTCGAACTTTAATTAAATTGTATGATAGATTATTTGCATGACTGAGTAACAATTTTTGTAGAATGACGAGTTTAGTTTCGGGTAATGTTTCGGGGCCCATAAGTAAGATAATTAGTGAATTTAACATGAGAATTAAGTGCCCGAGGCATGGGTACCCTTTGGGTTAGTCGTTTAAGTATTTTGAAATGCATTTCGGGCCCATATGTGTGTCTTTTGGGAGCCCACAAGCTTAAACTCGGGAATTAACTTAATTATATCATAAAGAGATATATGTATCCACGTTTAGAAGAAAAACAAACCCTATCCCCAATACACTTCTAAACAGAGAGAGAGAGAGAGAGAGAGAGAGAGAGAGAGAAGAAGAAGAAGAAGAAGAAGAAGAAGAAGAAGAAGAAGAAGAAGGAAGAAAGAAGGAGAAGAAGAAGAGAATAAGAGAAGACACCAGGCACTCCAAACTTTTGGTTTGCTTAATCAACATCAACTTTAAAGCCCTAAATCGGTGAGTTAATCATTTGTTCCATTCATTTCGTTTGTTTTCGTTACGATTTCTCGTCGATTAGAATAGGTTGAGTAAAACATTAGAGGACCCATAAACTCATGTTGGAGTATATATATAGGTGTATGTATAGATATGTATGTTCGCTATTAGAGGATTTAAACTTTGAGATTTATTTGATGATTTTCGAATTTATTTAAATGAGCTCGGATCTGTTTGAGAGAAAAATTATAAATAATTCGTAAGTTGATTATTTTAAAATTCTGTCTGCAATGTTCAATGTAAAACGCGATTCTGCACACTTTTCGTCTAATGGTATTTTCTCTGATTCTACACTATTTGGGTAGACAATTCATATTACAGTAGCAGTTTTATGAAGATTAAAATAAGTGTATTTGCTATATCATATTTTTGTGTGATTTCGTGCTCGTTAATATAAACTGATTTGTTTGTACTTAGAAAAAAATGTGTTCTCATGGATAGTTGAGCTCTGTGAAATCGTGACTGTGTGATTTTGTGTGGATTATGAATTTGTGTGAACGTGTAGCTGTTAATATGATTCTAACAAAAAATTGATTTGAGATACACGAATCTCTTATAAAGTTGAGTTTTATGGAAAACGTGGATGTATGAACGCTAGAAAATCCTTAGAGTTCACCACTACTCCTTATAATTTTAGGCGGCAACTTCGTGGATGACCCGTCCTTGTGTGATTAGATGGCGACTACGTGGATGACCTTTCTTCTTCATTATTTTAGGCCTTTTGCCCAGCTTGTTGGTCTATTTCATGTGTATCTAGACATTGTTTTATTGACGTCAAGAACGTAAGGACTAGCCTTTTGGTGTATACTCAAATCCCAGTGATACCCCATGGGAGTTGGGACCGGAGTGGGAGTTAGTATTACGTTAGGAGACACATGGGATATATGTGTAGGCTGGACCATGGATGGGTGGCCGAGGTGGTGAACATAAGGTGTAATAGAATAAAATATTTTGTGGTGTTTTATTCTTGCGTTTAGAAGTTTGAATTATAATTAATTATCTCTTGTTGTGGTAGTATCGTAGAAAGTTGTGGATGCTTAGTAATCGACTTTTCTAATAATTTTTGGTGTTGTAATTGTTGTGTGTGAGCGTGAATGTGATAACCATTGACTGTGTGTCTTAAGTTTTGAATTATGTTTGGAGGATTTTGATGTGAGTATTTTATAAATTTATACTGTTGTTGAACTATGGGTTGGATGGTAGTATGACTGAATCTTGAATTGTTACGGACATTAATTCAGAAAGTAAATATGGGTATGATTAGAATTGTGATAATTATATTTTACAGGATGGTGGGCCCACTTACTTTTATGCAGGGCTGGCTCACCATAGATATCTGATGGGTTAGAATTCAATTGGTATTATTCGGGTTGGAAACCACTGCCACCACATTGAAGGAAACTACACCACATTGAAGGAAACTACCTTTCTGTCCTGAAATGTATGTGGAGCTACTGTTCTAATCCGACAGGGATTCTGTGTAATAGTGTTGTTTATTTTATGTGTGACAATAATTTATGATGTGATGTGGTTATATTTTCTTTGTAAGTATTTTTGGCAGTCTATGGGACACTATTGTTCCCTAAGACTTGTTTTAGTTAACTCATACCAGTATTTTATATACTGACCCGGGTACGTAACGCATTCGGGGCATTTCTATAAGAAACGTAGTCGAATGTATGTGCAGGTTTAGTAATGGGGAAGATTTTCTGTGGAGCTTCTGTCTGTGTGAAGAGATTGCTGCTGTGTTGTTTCTTGGTAGAGTTGTATTTATTTCTTAGTGTACTTTATTTTTATTTCTAGCAATGTGAGCCATATTTATGATATTGTAGTTTGGATTGTATTATTGAGTTTGGGAACGATGTAGTGGCTCTTAACCCAAGGATGTATAGAATTTATTTTATTTCTGCTTAACTCTGTACGGAGATTTTATTTAATGAAAACGGTGTTTCTTTTGTAAATTGAAAATGGAATAATATTTTCAAGGGAACGCTATTTCTTTTATAATGAAAATGAATGTTTGGGAATACAGGTTTAATAATCGTGAGTTTTATTTAAAACAAGATCATGTACTTTTATTTAATGGGTATTAAATTTATTTTCAAATATAATCATTTGTTAACCTGTGTGAGGATGTCACCCTTGTGGTTTTGGCAATTAAATATTAGTCCGGATACATGCTCTGATTAACTATTTGGTTAAAAATCAGGTGGTGATATATAGGGATCAAGGATCTTTTCAATGATTGATCTACGTTTAGGATATCATCAGTTGTTAGTTCGACAGGAGGATGTATCGAAGGCTGTGTTCAAGACAAGATATAGGCATTATGAGTTTCTAGTTATGCCTTTTGGATTAACAAATGCGCCAGCAGTATTCATGGACTTAATAAATACAGTATTCAGACCATATCTGGCTAAATTCATTATAGTATTCATCGACGACATCTTAATCTATTCAAAGACGGAGCAAGATCACAAGGAGCACTTACAGGTTGCTTTACAGACACTTCAAGATAGTAAGTTGTATGCAAAGTTCAGAAAGTGTGAGTTTTGGCTACAGGAAGTCAAATTCTTGGGACACGTTATATCTCAGGACGACATCTCAGTAGACTCATCTAAGATTGATGTAGTCATGAACTGAAACAGACTAACTAATGCGACAGAAGTCAAAAGTTTTTTTGGTCTAGTAGGATATTACAAGAGATTTGTAGAAGGATTCTCCAAATTAGCAGGACTATTGACGAATTGACGAGAAAGAAGATAAAAACTGAATGGATAGATAAGCTTGAGCATGCATTTCAGGAGTTAAAGGAAAGATTGACTTCTGCACCAGTACTCGCGATACTTAAGAGTGGAGAAAGGTGTGTGATCTACAGTGACGCATCGCACCAAGGAGTTGGTTGTGTACTTATGTAGGATGGAAACGTGATTGCATACAGATCAAGACAGTTGAAGGTACATGAGAAGAACTACCCTACACATAATCTGGAATTGGCAGCGAGAGTGTTTGAATTGAAGATTTGGAGACACTATCTCTTTGGAGAAAAGTTTGATCTGTTTTTCGATCATAAGAGTTTGAAGTATTTGTTCTCTCAGAAGGAGTTGAACATGCGACAACAAAGATGGATGGAGTTACTCAAGTATTATGACTTTTCATTACAATACCATCCAGGTAAAGCAAATATCGTAGCAGATGCTTTGAGTCATAAATTTTGACTAGTGATCGCTGCATTATTAATTCAAGAATGAAAAGCATTGGAAGTTTTAGCCAATTTCGAGCTTCAGCCAGTGGAACCAATGGAAGGACAACATTGTATATGTCTTATGGTACAACCCACTTTGATCAGCCGTATCATAGAAGCTCAATAGATGACGGAAGATTTGAAGTTATGGTTCGCAAAGATGTCACAAAAGAACCAGAAGTTTGGAGTATTAGTACAGATGGAGTCCTACGATGTAAAGGTAGACTCTGTGTACCCGATGAAGGAAATTTACAGAAAAAAATATTATATGAAGCACATTAGTCATGGATGACTATACATCCTCGAAGTACAAAGATGCACAAGAGTCTGAAGAGGAATTTCTGGGGGGAAGGAATAAAGAGAGAAGTAGCTGAGTATGTAGCTCACTGTCTTACTTGTTAGTAGGTAAAGGTAGAACATCAGAAACCTCCTGGACTTCTACAGCCGTTACCGATTCCTCAATGGAAATGGGAACACGCAACCATGGATTTTGTGATAGGATTACCGATGTCACAGCAGAACCACGACGCTATTTGAGTAATCATGGATTGACTTACAAAAGGGAACAGATTTTATCGCCTATAGTATGACATATACAGTGGAATGTTTGAACTGGATGTATCTACAACACATTGTATGGTTACACGGAGTACCTGTTTCAATTGTGTCAGATCGAGATTTGCACTTTACTATAGAATTTTGGAAGAGTCTCCAAACAGCAGTGGGAACAACATTGAACTTGAGTTCAACCTTTCATCTGCAGACTGACGGACAAACTAAATGAGTTAATCAGGTGATGGAAGACATGTTATGCGCTTGCGTTATTGATTTTGAGAGTGCTTGGGAGACGCACCAGCCGTTGATTGAATTCGCTTACAACAACGGTTATCATTCGAGCATAGGGATGGCATCGTTTGAAGCTTTATACGGAATACCTTGCCGATCGTCGCTATGTTGGGCCGAAGTCAGAGATACTCGACTTCTTGGGCCAGAGATGGTACGAGAGACAAGCGAGAAGATTTAGATTATATGTGAGAAGATGAAGACAGCTCAGACCTGACACAAGAGTTATGCTGACAATCAACGCAAAGACTTAGAGTTTACTGTTGGAGATCATGTGCTGCTCAAGGTTTTACCTATTCGAGACACCAATAAATTTGGTCAAAAGAGAGGCAAGCTATCGCTGCGATTCATTGGACCATTTGAGATTCTAGAGCAAGTTGGAAAAGTTGCTTATTGACTTGCATTATCGCCGAAGAGGTCAGGAGTGCACAACGTTTTCCACATCAGTATGCTGATGAAGTATGTTCACAACCCAGCGCAAGAGATCAACTTCGAAGATATTGAAGTCAACGACAACATTACATTCAATGAAGGACAGGTTCACATTCTAGACTTTAGGATCAAAAAGCTCAGGAATAAAGAGATCCCGTTAGTGAAGGTTCAATGGAAGCATCGTGATGAGGGAAAAGCTTCGTGGGAGTTAGATTCAGAAATGCATGAGAAGTTTCCATTTTTGTTTTAAACCTTATTTGTTTTTGATTTCGAGGATGAAATCCTTAATGAGTGGTGGATGATGTAATACCCTGTATTTTTCAATATTTACTTAAAGCAGATATATTCTATATACTTCCTTTGTTCACACTTGAAATTCTATCTCCAATCGATCAAAGTCTTTTTGAGTAATCGAACTTTTTTTAGAGTTTAAGTGATCGAACCCTTTTTGAGCGATCAAAACCCTATCGACCTGAATTTATGACATGGTCCCCACTTCAATCGATCAAAACCTTTTCAATCGATCAAACCTGACTGATCTACTCTCGAGCGATCCAACTTAGTTCAATTGATCGAATGTGTAATCATTAGAATTCCAAGTTTCACGTAGAAACAACCACCTGTACCTCCTCCCCTCTATATATATGAACCATTCTCGGGAGTATGTGTGTTTGGTTAATTCAAAATATCTAGAGAGAGAGTGTGGTGCTTTGATTTATATATACTCATACACATATATTATACACTATACACATCCATATATATTATATACACTTAAAAGAGAAGCAGAGAGGAAGAAAAAGAAGAAAAAGAGAAAGAGAAGGAAAGACAGAGTCGAAGAAAGGAGAAGAGAGAAAGAAGAAGGCATTAGAGAGAAGAAGCCCAAAGGTTGACGAGCCAAATGCGTCCTTAGCACATTCAGTGAGTTTTTACTCACTTGGTTTCAATTAAATAATGTTTTTACAAGCGTTTGGTATGTTTAGATGTATTAAACACGTCCCTAAGATGTTTATAAGTTGCTGTCTGAAATCTACTAGAGAAGATGACTCTCGAGTGATTGACCTGAGTTCAATCGATCGAAGGTTCAATCGATCGAAGAGACTTCGATCGCTCGAGCATTATTTTCCCTCAATCGATCGAAATAGTTTCAATTGATCGAGACATACATAACACGGTTTAGTTCTTTTGGTTATTATATATGAGGTTCGAATGTTTGATTCTCAATTCGGACTTTTATTACGCAATTTTGGGTGGATCAGGGATAATGTGACAACACAAATAAGTATTCTTAAGAATAATGGATTAATGTAATGAAGTTAGATACTATGCGGTCCTTGTATGAGTTCGATATCCATTTATTTTAATCAGAGTAGTCAGGCTACATGGAAATTGTCATGTATCGATAGTAGTACTGAGTTTAAGTAGGTTTGATAAGTTTCGAGAATAGTACATGGGAAGATGCCTCGTCATAATATGCGTTCATATACGGTGGATGTTTTATATCTTTAACGAGTAGTGAGCAAGACCATGTAGTCCTAAGGTAACCAGATGATCTATGTTATATCCTTAACGAGTGGTGGATGGTTTATATCCTTAATGGCCGGTGGATGGGGGATCATTTGTATACAACGATAAGTCATGGCATTAGACTTGATATGCTGTTGTTCAAAGCGTTGTATCCCTGATATGCGGTGGATGGTTTATATCCTTAATGAGTAGAGGGGATGGACTAACATGGTGTCCTTGAATTGGGTGGATGATATATATCCTTAACGAGCAATGGACAAAATGATTGTATGTCTATATATGTGAAACGATTGAGCTATTCTTTCTAGAAAGTGTATGTTGATTATCGGTCTGAGGATAACCAGACGATAAGGGTTGAGTTACGACGTTGGAATACAGAGAAGATATTATCTAGTAGAACTATATCTTAGACACTTCAATAACTTGTTATACGTTATATCATTGATATCCTGTGAGTTTCTATTCACTCAGCTCTCCGTAAGCTGATAGCCGTTATTGCCTGGACATTTTCCATCCAGATTACCCTATCCCTTTTAATGCATATAATGGAGCTTATAATGACGGCTACTATCCTGAAGGAGAATACGCAAAGGGTGGCCCCACTGATGCTGGTTATGCTAGAGAAGAAAGCTATGTTGATGACTATCCTTACGCCAACTAAAGATTTGAAGATAGTTATATCTAGTTCATATTTCCGTTATTTCTGTTGAACTTTAGTTTAACGAGTACTTGGGCATATGTTGTCTCTAGACCTGTTGTGATCATGAGGACCATACTCTGATGTTTGTAATAGTGTTTTTGTTATTATATTTAGTTGTTACTGTTCTTTTTTTACTTTGTTGACTAGTACTGTGTGGTGTGGATATTTAGTGACTTTCACTTGTCATTCCCTATGGACCCAAATAGGAAATTTATTTTTCTCTATATTTGCTACTCCGGGGCGTGACAAACTCTAACATGGAACTTAATAACTCAATGATAATTATATCATCTAAAAGAAAGGAACCTTCTTCTAATCCTACAAGGCTTTGGCACATGAGGCTAGGTCATATCAATCTAAACAGGATTGGCAGACTAGTCAAAGAAGGGATCTTAGGCAATTTGGTTCTTAAACCAATGGAAGTCTCTAAATCATGTTTAGAGGGTAAAATGACCAAAATACCCTTTTTAGCAAAGGGGAACAGGACCAATGCATTGTTGGAATTAGTTCACACTGATGAGTGTGGTCCAATAAATATTAGAGCAAGTGGTGGTTGTGAGTATTTCATTACATTTACTGATGACCACTCAAGGTATGGATATGTGTACCTAATGTAACACTATTGGGATTGTGCCCTCAAACTCGGTCTATATGTATGTGACATTTGGTGTTTTACATATGGATATCATTTATACACTTCATTGTGTATGTTTCATGATATGATTGTTTGTAGTCCTTAAGTATCATAGTAGGTGATTCGTGTGTGTATGAGATACATACAAGTGAGATACGAATTACTATTCTTTGATATATCACAGTGGATGATGAGATTGGATATCTCATCAGGTATACCCTGTAGCATTATTAACTACCATTGGATGGAGTGATGAATCTCAATCACTAGAGTATGACTTTTAGTTAATATGCTAGTGCTTATAGTGCATTGACAAACCATGATATTCCTATTGACATATAAATAGTCAATGGTTGATAGGAACTCATAACTTGTATGAGGTACATGTTCTCAATCTTGAGACGACTATGGAAACATACTATGGATGTGATTGCTTTGACTTACCAATCAGTGAGGTCTCGCAACATCAACACTTGGGTATCTTGCATATGTCATATTCATAGGGTTGTGAACATATATTGTCAAGATAGAAACTACCCTCTGATAAAGAGTAAGTATTCCCTTGAGAATGTCATAAAGTTGATTACTGAGAACTGTAGTCTTGCTGATAAGTAGTTATCAACATATTTGGTAGTCATGAGAGGTGAATAGGACTAAAGGAATGGAGGATATAATCATCATTCAGGTTGACAGTAATAGTTATCCGACTATCTAAATATGATTATGAATGCTGACGGTAAAGGGACATTAGTACACCATAAAAATCTAGTTATCTCTTCGGATTTGTTCTTTTGCGTTGGAGTGCAGTTATCATTTTATAGTGGAGTAAAAGTTAACTGATCAGTTAGTTAATTTTCCAATCAAAGTGAATGATCATGGGAGTTAATAACTGGTCTGAGCGAACAATAGAGAACCTAGGAGGTCCCACTCTTAGCTCCGCCAGAATGCTTGGAGAGGCGTATGAGGATGATGAACCAATTGAGTGAAAGAGTTTCAATTGATTGAAGGTTTGATCGATCGAACTTATTTCGATCGATTGAACTTTGTTCAGTTCGATTAATCAAACTTTCTTTAATTGATTGAAGGTTCCATCGATCAAAAGTTCTTCGATCGATTGAAAGCTTAAATTCGGTTTGGGAATCTAAAAATAGGGCAGCTGCGTACAGTATTGTTTAATTGTCATTTACACTATCCCAGTGCTGTAGAAACTGTTTAGGGTTTCCCAAACCTTCTATATACTCTCTATTTGGGTTCCCACCAACCCTAACCACTCTGGGAGCATTCATAGGAGACATAAGGGCAAAGATCATCTAGAGAAGGCTGCTAGAAATTGAATAATTAGGAATTGGGTTCAAGACCATAAGGTGATAATCTTGTCCCATCTTTGTACGCATCTATAGAGTTGATGAGTAGTAGATCCGAGCTACCGATAAAGTTTTTGAAACATTTTTTTTGTTGAGCATGATTTAATGTTTTTCAAAACCTAAATCCATCAATTGGTATTAGAGCCACACTTATTTAGATCTATAGATGCATTTTTGGAACCCTAGTTTGATTTGCATGTCAGTTCTTAGTACTATTTTTGAAACTGCATTGTCACAGATCTGTTTCAGTAGCAGTTTTGTAGTAGAAAACAAATCTATGATTGCATTGAATGCGTGGCAGATTTGATCGATTGAAAGTGTTTCGATCGATCAAAACCATCTGTGTTCGATTGATTAAAAGTATTTTGATCGATCGAAACTATGCTGGGAGTTTCGATTGATCGAACTAGTTTCGATCGATCGAACATTTTTTCAGTTCGATTGATTGATCTTTGTTCAATCGATCAAAACTGTTTCTCTGTCTAGGATTTTTTCACAGTTTAAAAGTTTTGAAAATTTATTTTTTTATAATTTTTTATACATTTTGAAAATTTTCAAATCAATATGTGAAAACTTAAATTCAATCGATTGAACTTGGCTTCAATCGATCGAACGTTCGATCAATGGAAGTTCCTTCGATCGATCGAAGGTGACAGAGAACCAAAGATGCTATTTTCATGTTCTAATTCTTCCATAAAGAGTTTTTGGAATATGCAAATCAATTAGGGGTTCCAATAGAAATGTATTCTATTATATATGCTTGGGTGTTTGTGCAACTAACTTTTTGCAGCGAAGATTAGATCGTTATCTCCCATGGCACCAAGAACATTTTATTTAATGTTTGAGATTGGTGTGTATTTTAAATTTTGGTTTGGTTTTTTAAAGGCATATGTAAAGGGTGCTGCGACTCCATTCCTGCGAATAGGAGAGTCACATCGGTTTCCCTAGTCTATTTATTTTTATTTGTTTTTATTTCTTTTCTAGAAAAATTGTAAGCTTCAAAAGAAGCACATAATTTCTGTAATAGAATAGAAAATGCATGAAGATGGAGGAGCAAGCCGATATCCATGAAGATGGAGCCGAAGGCGATCAAATCAAGAAGGATGGATCTATGAAGATAGAGCCATGGGAGATGGAGGCATTGTTGAATGCTTTTATTTCAATTTTAGTTTTTGGTTTTTTATATGCTTGTTTGTGATTGACACTTTTTAATATTGTTACTACATGTATGCAAAAATGAGTTTTCTAAAATAAAAATCAAAAACTGTTTTAACTCATTAGTAGACATTGGATGTGTATGGGCAATGAGTAAAACCAACTTTTTTTAAAAAAAAAAAAAAAAGAAAAATCCTTAATTATCAAATCTAGTGGGAGAGGGACTTATTTATAACTCCCACGATCTTCCATTAACGGTTCACTGTAAGATGAGTAGTGCATTCTGTGTCACTCTGCCAGGGGTGATCATTCCATATGGAGGGTCCGCTACTCATTGGTTACTAGATGTGAACTTCCTACAGTTAGGATCAATCAGACGTGTTGGAGGGTGACCACCACATGGAGGCACTACTTGAGACAGTTATGATTGGATCCTAGTTAATGGTACACACTAGCTAAGCTATGAATAAGGGGTCCCACATGGGGCATTATTCATAAACTTAGGGATCAATTTGGTTCAGGAGTCATGACCTATTTTGTAAGAGTTGCAAAGCGGACAAGTCATGATTAATCGAAAGATCGAATAATGACTACCTGTAGACACCCCGATTTTGACCAAACGTCGAATTAAGAACAGTGTCACCTCCATATCCGATGATGACAAGGACCGAAAGATTCAAAGTGTTCCAAGCTCTTCAGGAAGTTCTCCAAACGCGGTAAAATTTTCACAGAAAAAGAAATACCGGGTATTTAGGAGAATTCAGGAGTAAAACATCACATTCGGCAAAGATCTCCGAAAATAATTTTTTTGAAGAAAAAGGAGAAAAGAAAAGACCTAAAAGGGGAAGTTCAATGGAAACCGGCACACGACAGTTGTTTGCGGCACTCAGTGAGTGCTGTACGGCACTCACAGAATGCCGGACCGGCTCTCACTGAATGTCGCCGACATTTTCTGACTGCCGTTTTCTTTTAAAGTCTGTATTTTGTGGTACAATACGTATATGTATGCGGATAAAAACAAAAAACTGATAAAGTAAGGCTGACATAAACGCGGCAATCAATAATTTGGCGCGGCTCTCAGTAAGTGCCGTACGACAGTCATGGAGTGCCGCCGCGGCTTTCACGGAGTGCCGTTCCGGCATTCCCAGAGTGCCGTGGAAGACTTCCTGACTGCCGTTAACTCCAGCAGTCTGCTTTTTTTTTTTTTTTTTTTTTTTTTTTTCAGAAAGTACGCATTGTGCCACCAAATGAGATATTTACACTTGTCTTTTACTCCGAATTCACTGAAAATACCTGGGTTATTTTGTCTATAAAAGAAGAGGGATCTTCCTTGGGATGAGGAGGAGAGAGATATACCATAATATACCACTATAACAACATATATTTGGGAGAGATAGAGGGTTTGGAGAGCTTGAAGAAGAGCTTGGAAGATCTTCAAAGTAGAGAAGCTTTGAGGATAGTTTGGAGGTGATCCTCTAACCATAAGTTGTCTCCTTTTCATTCTTTCTTTTAAGCCTCTAATCTTATTTAAGTTTTCATTCTCTTTTATTTCATCTTAGCTTGGTTAGAAAGCATCTATGAATTTCAAGTAAACAAGTTTTACCAAAAGGCTCTTTGATGGGTTTAGAGCATTAGCTCTCTTTGTCTTCTTTATTTCATTTCTTCTTTTTGTCTATACTTTTCTTTTGAGATTCTTGGAGATCTTTAATATCTCTCTTGAAAGCTCTTGAGTTTGATGTTTTGAATCTCATGTAAGCTTATGCTTCACATGAGAGTCAAAGTTTGATCATCACTTCATTTTATAAGCAAATGGATGGATCCAAGTCCATACTTATGACTTGGGTCCTCTAGCTTGATGTTGCATGGAATCCTTTCTATATTCCTTTGAGACTCATGGGTATTAGCCATGTTTTGATCTCCAATGACCCCAAAGGGAAAGGAGAGTTAGGTTTAGGGTAAGCCAATGTCCATGGCTTAGTTGTTAGATGTAGCAAAAAGGATGATAAATCCAATATTAGAGCAGTGAGTTCATAAACCAGTTTTGATCAAAGATTTTTAGTTGATAATCTAACCGTTGGAATTGAGTGAAACCAACGGTAAAGTGTCTATAACTCAAAGTTCTACCACTGTAATTTTTGTTTTAAGGAGATTTCATGTTTAAAGTGGTTTGGTCATGAGTTTTGTGAAGTCACTACAATCTGTCCAGAGTTTCAGAACAGTAACACTCTTTTGAAATAAGTAAATCAGAACCTTAATAAAGTATTTGTGACCCACAATAATTTTTTCTAAGAAGATTAATGTGTTAGGAAGTCACCCTAAAAAGAACAATGCATTTCTGATTTTTTTGCTATTTTTAGAAAATCGTACAAAAACTCTGGACAGAAGGATACAGAATGCTGAGTGATGTCTGGATTTTGTCCAATTCCCGGAGATCCAACCGTTGAAAATTTGATTTCTTTTTTGCATTAAAAACTAGACACACAGAGGCATCTTGTGTCCAAAATTCATCAAGATCAAACCACGGGAACCATGCTTTTATTTCTTTAAAGTTGTGATCTGCTCTCAGCAATTTCCAGAATTCTGCAATAGTTTTGATCAATCTTATGAATAATGGCTTAGATGATATTTTCATGAGTTAAGGTTCAAACCATGTTTCAATAACGATTAGTTAAGCTTGAATTCAAAGTTCAAGTGATCTAAATCATTGAGTATTTCATAATTTATTCTTGTTCATGTATATATTCATCTATATGGCTTGATGCTTGTAATTAGGACTTATTTGCTTTAAGATTTAATTACATTTGATAGATTTAAGCTAGAAGTCTAGGATTGTTATTTAAGATCCAACTTTATATCTTGTATACCATGTGGACTAATCATTTGTTTTGTAGCGCTATCAAGGTATGATTTCTCGAACTCCTCTTTAGTTTATTTTTAATTTCCTGATTTTATCGGTTTTATGACCTCATGTGCGACACATTAAAATTAGGATCTTGCCTTATGTGAATACATGTGATTAGAGACTCTTTCCTAGAATTTTCTTTTGTTTGTATGCATTACGCGTTTAATATCGCGGCTGGATCTCGGGTAAGTTCCCTTGTTCCCTATTGCATATCATATTGCTTGCTACTTGAATTATGTAGTTTTTGAATGATATTTTACCACTTGCAATCTTACACCCTTTAGACATGCTTTTGTAATGTATATTTATACATATGTAATAGTTGAGGGCACATTTAAATTAATAATTCAATTAAAAGGATGTTAAGTAGAGGCCTATCACGAGATAGGATGAGAAGGGGTGTTTTAGTCCGATGGGCTCCTTCCTTCCTCATTCCATAATCCCCGGACCTAGTTAATCTCTGGTTTCTAAAAGATCAGTTTGCTTTAAAAATGGTTTCTTAATTTTTCTTTAAAAAAAATTAAGTGGCGACTCATTTGTTTTCTTTTTGAAATTTGAAATCTAGAAAAGATTTTCAAAGAAAAGCTGTGGGTAAAAAGAAAGAAAATTGCGATATCCACACCACCACACAGAGGCTTAAATCTTTTGTTTCAATATTCCGGCGACTTTATTACAATATAAGACTTTTAAGGATTCTTTTATTTTTGTACTATCTATTTTTGATATCCATTTCATAATGTCTAGATCTGCATTTAGTCCCCTTGCCACCATACTGACATAGAATAAACCAATTGGAAACAACTACACTGAATGAAAACATAATCTGGACATTGTTTTAACTGTGGAGGATCACATATATGTCCTTACTACCCCATGCCCTGCAAACCTGCGGTAAATGCTTTTGTAAATGCCAAATGCGAGTTTGACAAATGGAAGAAATCGAATGCTATGGCTTGTTGCTACATGCTAGCCTCTATGGCTAGTGTGTTGCAACACTGATTCGTGTCCAATAATGCATTCTGAACTTCATGATTTTACTCTTATTGGACATGAATTATCACCTAAACTGGGAGATTTAATGAATAAATTATACTTTTGTTTTTCTTGTTCTTCACTATCTGTTAAGAAAAATATCTTTCTTGTAGGTTTTGGGAACTTGTTTGAAGTTGGAACCAATCCGTTTGGTTCTTTACTCGTAAAATGGAAGGATACCAAGGTTGTAGAGCCAGATCGATCTGGGAGTCAAGGGCAGATCAATCCGCTATTTCGTCTATATCTGAAGACGCATTTTCAGGAAGTCGGATCGATTCGGCATTTAGCCGCAGATTGATCTGCGAGTTTTGAAGCAGATTCTGCTGGCCCAATGTTATATCGGATTAATTCGGCATTTTGCCTGGGATCAATCCCCCTTGCTGTGTTACCCCTCTTTTTAATTACAATTTTGCCATTTGGTGGTTTTCATATAAATAGGAAGAGATTTTTTTTAGGCTTATATAGTCCTAGCCTTTATTTTCCTTAGAATTTTAGTTGTAGTTTTTTCTCTTTCTTCTTCTTCTCCCTCTCGTCCATTTTGCTCTCCATTGTTGTAAACTTGAAGATTCCATTGAAGATTTAATGGTTTGTTATATTTTCTATCTCCTCTCCTTTGATGATATTGCTTAGCTTTCCATTGTTAGTTAGATTTACTTAGGTTGTGGATCATGAACTCTTGGATTTAATGTTGTAGCATTTCTAGAGTTCATTTGTGTAGGATTCAAACCTAGAGGCTTCATCTTATTTGCCTTGCATCTTTGATTGTTAAAACTTAGACTTTGAATCCTACCTTATGTATTTCATATGGAATATTATGTAACCTTGTGTTTTGCACTCCATGTCACACCCCGGAATGAGCCAAACATAGGGAAAATAAAAATTTTCCTTTATGGGTCCATAGACACGTGACTGGTTGATTTTCCATTCTGTCCTTCTAACTCCGCACACCTATTCATAAGGGGGATGCTATAATATATAAACATAACTTAAAATTAACAGAATACCAATACAGCAGCAAGAATAAATCACAAATTAGAATAACTTCAAACTTATTACAAAGGCCATACTAAACTTATCACATAAATTTAAAAACATAAGAACTACTAAGATGACTATCTTCAATCTCCAGCTCAGCTCTATCTTGCTTAGCTCCTCAGCACTGCATCCTGAGCTCCTCTATCTAAATCAAACCTGCAACACTTTGGACATGGTAATGCCCAGGGCGTAACATGCCGTCAGCTTTGAAACAAAACTGAGTGAGAGTCTAATCGCACAATAATCAATATATACAAACAACGCTCGACTTACGTTATTGTTATGTACCTTAAGATACGATTAATCTCTTATCAAAAGACTCATTCTTACCACAGGCATAGCAAAGGTCTCAACAAATCATGTAAACATACCATCTTGGAATACATTCTCCTTATTTTATCCACGTGCGTGCAAATGCATGACCAATGCAACTGACTCACAACTGAAATAACCAAGCGACAACTAACTCAATTCACGAACTCAAACCCACACTTTTACAGCCCATGTGGTTGCACTTTTATAGCCACTGTGATTGTCCTTTATAGCCATTTGATAACATACTCTACAACCGATTAATAACACACCTTACGGTTGATTGAATACTTACCTTACGGCCGATTGAATACTCACCTTATGGCCGATTGATAACATACCTTACGGCCAATTTATAGCTTACTCATACATCATTTAACAAATTTTCAACATCGATACTTGAAACAACCATCAGCAACCGACAAACCAATTCGAACTTTTGCACTCAAAACTTGGGCTTTACCAGTCGTTCAATCAATCTCAAAGTTACCCTTCACGATAAATTTCCCAAACTGACAAAGTCAACTTGATAGAAGAATGACTCCAACGATATACTATTTTACTCGTATACAATTCTTTTTCACTCATTCACTTTATTAACACCCCATGCATTATCTACTCTAATTAACAATCACTGTAAAACGTGCATTTACATCATAACCGTGGAAACATATAGTTCATGGATCATAGAACATAGATTTGATACCAAACAAGATATAGATAAAACCCTTAACATTCTCATGCATGCGATAACACTACCACAACATATTTCTCACAGCAATGCAAGTACTGGAATACGTAGCCTTATAAACCAACACAATACTTATACAAAATATTATGTAAGTAGCTTATAAGTATCTTGAGTTAGTTACACTAGGATTAGAGTGAGGTTAGGAAACTCACCTTGAGTCACCAATCCTCGGGAACAACTAATCGTCAAGTTCTACAGTCAATGAACGGAAGAAACAATAATGAAGTGTGAGTGCAATGATAGGGACATAATGGTAAATTTACCAAATGATGTTATAAACCTTAAGGTAGTGATCTACGTATCATTCTAAGTCCAACGCCATTGACTTGAATCAAATTAGAGTTTGTCATGCTTTACGAGTTAAAAGGCAGGGCTTTCTAGACTAACGCGGGCCCTAAAGACAAACTATATTTTTGACCAAGTTAAAAAGGTCATGAAACTTAAGGTGAATGATCTAGACATTATTCTAAGGCTTTAGAAATTGACCGTGTATTTTTTGGAGTCATAGATTATTTATTATGAATTATTAAAGATAATATGTATCAGAAAATACCCAAAAAGAGATTTAAATACATAATTATATCCATACTGAGAAATCAGTACTTGGAAATATTTTTAAAAAAATAACATACATTAAAAATAGCTCGTTTAGTATTTATAATAATTATTATACTCGCAAAATAGCTCCTTAATAATGATTAAAAATACAAAACTATAAATTATGACTTTATAATTTGTAACATATAATAAAATAGTCTCATGGTCATTACCAAAATTTTCTAGAATTTTTAAATATACATAGGTATTTATTAACTATTAAACACCAGTTAAAACTAAAACTTATTATTTATAATATCCATATAAATAATAAATGTGTATCTATAATCTAATATAATAATATACAAAATATGTAGAATATTCTATAGCTTAAAAGTAATAATAAGACATTTAAACTATTTGTAAATAGTTAAAATCATTTAAAATCTAATAATAATAATAATAATAATCATAATAATAATAATCTCGGACCCAACGGGTCAAACCTGAACCGACCCATTCACAAACAGACTATCCATTTACACTCTCATAGGGATCCAACTCTACGACCCATCTGGTCAACCCGACTCGAACCCAATCCTAAATGGACTACCCACTTAAACACTCAACCTAACCCAGCCCCATAACCTATTTGGGTTGAACTGAACCCGAACCCAAGACCCAGTTACATTAACAAACTAAACCTACCCATTTACCCAATCCCAAATCAAACCGGAAAACTTCTACAGACACAACCCAACCCCCCCCCCCCCCCCCCCCTCTAATGTCCAAACCCAACCCGAACTAGATCCGGCGTCAAAACGACGCCGTTACACTTAAAGGACCCACGGGTACTATTCGACCCATCTCCAGCCCAGACCCATATGCACTTATAGACTCATCCCAACCCATGCCCAGACTCGACCTGACCCAGACTCATGTGTTATAACCCGAAACCCTAAATAGGTTGGGTCTTCTCTGGCGAGCTGACCATCGCTGGTAAGGCGCGATTCACTGGAGAACCTTCCCAGGCTTGTTTCTCTCTCATTTCTCCATAAAAATGGATGAGACCAACGCCATTCGAATCGTCTAGGCCTCCTCTAAAACATACTAGGTGCTGGAAGTTGGTTTTATTCGTTTTAGGGTTGAACCAACATATTATCCTAATTGGCCAAAGGTGTGAATAATGGCCTACATAGCCTATCAAATGAGCTCCTATTCAAAAACTATTCATAGGGGAATCTATCTGGGTTCAATAGGGTCTGATTGATGTAACTTAAAGGCTGTTTGGTTGATGTTGGAAAATCGAACTCAAGATTTGATCTCTAATGGTGGCCGGAGTACACAGAGGGCCTTAGGCTCTGTTTGGTTTGCATGCAAGTGATCCTAAAGATGCCTAGGTTACATGCAAGTGCCCAGAAATGGAAATGGGGTGGGGTTTTACCTTGGGGAGTCTCTGATCCTTCTCTTTATCATTCTTCTTCCTTGATCTTCTTCTCCTCTTAACTCAGCCTCTCTCTTCTCCTCTATACGTGCATGTGTGTTAATGAGGATGTGACAGAGATGGTACAGAGAGGGGGTGTGTATAGGATTTAGATTTTGAAAAACTTTAAATCATGCATAGTGGAAAATATAGTTTATTAAACTAATTAGTAACCCGAATCTACTACTCGTTACCTCTATAGATGCGTACTAGAGAGCGGACAAGAATTATACCTTTAAGTCTTGAACCCAATTCTGAAAACTTTAACTTCCAGCAGCCTCCACTAGATGGTCTTCACTCTTATGACTCCTATGGATGCTCCTGGAGAGACTTGAGTTGGTGGGAACCCTAATAGAGAGGATAGAGAAGGTTTGGGAACCCTAAAATAGTTTCTGTAGGTTCTGGTATAATAAATGGTGAACTTCGACCTCTAAATGCAGCTGCCCTATTTATAGATTCCCAGAATTGACCTTACTTTCAATCAACCGAAGTGAATTTGATCGATCAAACCTTCGATCGATCGAACTTGCCTTGACTTCAATCGATCGAGACTCTTTCGATCGATCGAACTTGTCTTGACAAGATCCTCATGTGCATTTCTAAGCATCTTAGCGGAGCTACGAGTGGGACCTCCTAGGCTCTTTATTATTGGCTCAGACCAGATATTCATTCCCATGATCAAACCTTTTGATCAGAAAACTAACCACTAATCAGTTAACATTTACTCCACTATAAAATGATAACTGAACTCCAATGCAAAAGAACATATCTGAAGCGATGACGGTAGAACATATCCCTCTACCGTCAGCATTCATGATCAATTTCAGGTAGTCGGATAACTGTTACTATCAACCTAAATAATGATTACATCTTCCATTCCTTAAGTCCCATTCACCTTTCATGATTACCAAACATGTTGATAACTACTTATCAATAGGACTGCAGTTCTCAGTAATACTCGGTGACATTCTCAATAGAGTGCTTACTTTTATCAGAGGGTATATTCCATCTTGACAATATATGTTCATAATCCTATAAACATAACATATCCAAGTTACCGAGGTGCTGATCTTTTATAGACCTCATTGATTGGTAAGTCAAAGTAGTCATATCCACAGTCTGTGTTCATAATCATCTCAAGATTAAGAACACGTACCTTATATAAGTTATGAGTTCCTATCGACTGTTGACAGTCTTAAGTGTTAATAGGAAAACTCAGGGCCATCAATGATCACCCCTTCCATTGCTGGTAAAGAACTCATTAATTCACTCATTGAGAAATTCATTTGATTCATATTATAGTTAAGCTTAAATTGAGTGAATGAAGGCGATAGCGAATTGAGGATCATATCAACTTGGGTCTGTGCATCGATGTTGGCACCCAAGGTTTCCAGTTCGTTCAAATAACCAATCATTTTTAAAACATATTCTTTGACTAGAGTCCCTACCGACATCTTCGCACTCATTATCTTCTGCATGGAAACCTATTTGGAAGGCCTGCCATGTTCCCCAAACATTTTTTTTCAGGGATTTGATAATGGCACTGTCAGAATCATTCGACTGGAATTGGTGTTGCAACACACCAGCCATAGAGGCTAGAATGTAGCAACGGGCCATTCCATTTGATTTCTTCCATTTATCGAACTCGCGTCTAGCAGCTGCCAAAGCATTTATAGCGGGTTCTTTAGGGCATAGGGTAGTGAGGACATAAATGTGATATTCCGTAGTTAAAACGATGTCAAGGTTACATTTCCATTCAGTGTAGTTATTTCCAGTTAACTTGTTCTGAGTGAGTATAGTAGCAAGTGGACTAAATGCAGATCCAGACATTATGATTACTGAAAAATCAAATGGACAAAAAAAATATGGATATCAAAATTTGACAATTTGAAATAAAAGAATCCTCAAAAACTCTTATTTTAAAACAAAGTCGCCGAAATATCGAAACGAAAGAATAAAGCCTCTGTGTGGCAGTCAATACTCGATCTTTCGATTAATCATGACTTGTCCGCGATGCAACTCTTGCATAACAAGTTATGACTCCCGAACCTATTTGATCTCTAAGTTTCTAAATAATGCCCCGTGTGGGATTCCTTATACATAGCTTAGCTAGTGTGTTCCATTAACTAGGATCCAATCACAATCGCCTCAAGTAATGCCTCCGTGTGGTGGTCACCCTCTAACACGTCTGATTGATCCTATCTATAGGAAGTTCACATCTAGTAACGAGTGAGTAGTGTATTTTTCGTATGGAATGATCACCCCTGGCGAGGTGACACAGAATGTACTACTCATCTTATAATGAACTGTTAATGGAAGATCGTGGGTATTATTAATAAGACCCTTTCCCACTAGATATAGTAATTAAGGATTTTTCTTTTGGAAAAATGATTTCTACACATTACCCATAAACATCCAATGTTTACTAATGTGTTGAAACGGTTTTTGACTTTTTTTTTTAGAAAACTTATTTTAAGTGCATGCAAGTAGTAACGAAGTATAAAATGCCAATCACAAACCAAGCACATAAAACAAAAAACTAAAATTGAAATAAAGGCATTTATATGTCTCTATTTCCCATGGCTCTATCTCCATAGAACCTCCTCTTGGTTTGGTCGCCTCTGGTTCCATCTTCATGGACAACGGCTTCTTGCTCTATCTTCATGGGTTTCCTAATTCTATTACATTGGACCTATGCTTCTTTCCAACCTTACAATTTATCTAAAAATAGAAAAAAGATAGCAATAAAATAAAAGGCTAGGAAAACAGGTGTGTCTTTCCTATTCACATGATTGGCGTTGCAGTGCCCTTTACATATGCTTTAAAACCAAACCAAAATTTGAAATACACACCAATCTCAAACATAAATTCAAATACAATAATTTAAATCATTGGAACATGGTGCCATGGGAGATAGCGGACTAACTTGCTGCAAAAGGGTTAGATATACACCCATCCATGCATATATTCATCCATTGGAACTACTAATTGACTAGCATACACCACAAATACTTTGTGGAAGTAATTAGAACTAAAACAACATCTCTGGTTCTCTCTCACACTTTGATCGATTGAAGAAACCTAGATCGCTCGAACCTTCGATCGATTGAACTTAGTTTAATCGATTGAACTTGTCTTTTTCACAAAATGATTTAAAAAATTACAGAATAGTTTAAAATTGAAGTATATAAATTTTAAAAATTTTAAAATTGTGAAAAGAACACCTGGACAAAAAACCCTGTTCGATCGATCGAATAACGTTCGAAAGATTAAGCCTGCATTGGTTTGATCGATCGAAACTCTTTCAATCAATCGAACACAGAGAGTTTCAATCGATCAAAACAAGTTCGATTGATCAAAACTGCTATGCATCCAATGCAATCACAGATTTTTTTTCTACTACGAAAACACTGCAGAAACAAATCTATGACGATGCAGTTTCAAACAACACTAAATACAAATATGCAAATCAAACTATTATTCCTAAAACGCATTTATAGAACCAAACAAGTGTGGCTCTGATACCAATTGTACGATTTAGGTTTCAAGAAACTCTAGATTATGTACAGTGAAAAATATAGTTTATAAAACTAATTGGTAGCCCAGATCAATTACTCGTTAACTCTATAGATGCGTACTAGAGAGGGGACAAGAATTATACCTTTGAGTCTTGAACCCAATTCTAAAAACTTTGAGTTCCAGCAGCCTCCAGTAGATGGTCTTCACTCTTATGACTCCTATGGATGATCCCAGAGAGACTAGGGTTGGTGGGAACCCTAATAGAGAGGATAGAGAAGGTTTGGGAACCCTAAAACATTTTTTGTAGCTTTTGGTATAATAAAACGATGAACTGCGATGTCTGAATGCAGTTACCCTGCCCTATTTATAGATTCCCAAAATCGACCTTACTTTCAATCGATCAAAGTGACTTCGATCGATCGAATTTTTGATTGATTGAATAATGTTCGATCGATCGAACTTGCCTTGACTTCAATCGATCGAGACTCCTTCGATTGATTGAACCTATCTTGACAAGATCCTTATGTACATTTCTAAGCATCCTAGCGGAGATAAGAGTGGGACCTCCTAGGCTCTTTACTGTTGGCTTAGACCAGTTGTTAATTCCCATGATCAAACCTTTTGATCAGCAAACTAACCAACTGATCAGTTAACATTTACTCCATTATAAAATGATAACTAAATTCCAACGCAAAAGAACACATCTGAAGTAATAACCAGACTTGTACAGTGCACTAATGTCCCTTTACCGTCAGAATTCATGATCATATTCAGGTATTCGGATAACGGTTACTGTCAACTTGAATAATGATTTCATCTTCCATTCCTTGAGTCCCATTCACCTCTCATGATTACCAAACATGTTGATAACTACTTATCAACAAGACTGTAGTTCTCAGTAATCAACTCGGTGACATTCTCAAGGGAATGCTTACTCTTTATCAGAGGATAGATTCTATCTTGACAATATATGTTCACAAACCTATGAACATGACATACCCAAGATACCCAGGTGTTGATCTTTTATAGACCTCACTGATTGGTAAGTCAAAGCAGCTATATCCACAGTGTGTGTTCATAATCTTCTCAAGATTGAGAACACGTTCCTTATAGAAGTTATGAGTTCCTATCGACTGTTGACAGTCTTATGTGTCAATAGAAAAACTCAGGGCCGTCAATGAACTATAAGCACTGGCACATTAACTAAGAGTTATACTCTAGTGATTGAGATTAATCACTCCATTCAATGGTAGTCAATCATGCTACAGTGTACACCTGATGATATATCCAGTCTCATCATCCACTGTGACAAGTTCTAAGTATAAAAAAAAATAGTAATTTGTATCTTACATGTATGTTTCTCATACATACACGAATTACTTACTGCGATACTTAAGGATTAACAATCATCTCATGAAGGAAACATACATAATAAAATGTAAAGCTAATATCCATATATTAAAATGTCAATGTCTCATACATAAAGTAATGGTTTGAGGGCACAAACCCAATAGTGTCTGGGTATGAACAATGTATGGGGGTGTGGTGTATCAAACCAAAAGTGTGGGGGGTGTGGTCTCTACATAAGTTCTCTGTGTGTGTGTGTGTGTGTGTGTGTGTGTGTGTGTGTGTGTGTGTGTATGTCTCTCTCTCTTCTCTCTTCATTTTCTCTCTATATCAATTAGTATAAATAGATCGAGGGGCTAGAAATGAGAGGATAACTGAGGAAGGAGGGGGTGTGCATTTATAGAGTGGGGTACGGGGCGTTATCCAATGAAACAGGTGAAGGAATATTGGGTTTAAAAATTTATTTAAACGTGTAGCGGAAAACAAAGTTCGAAAACTTTATTGGTAGCCCAGATCTACTACTTATCAACTCTATAGATGCATATACACAAGAGGGAGAAGAGTTTATACCTCCGGTCTTGAACCCAGTTCTAATTCTTTTCTTCTTTAAAGGTGCAGTAGCCTCCACTATGTTGTTTTCACTCCTACGTCTTCTGTGACTGCTTCCCGGAGAGGCTAGAGATGGTGAGATCTCTAATAGGGAGGTTAGAGAAGGTTTGGGAACCCTAAACAGTTTTTACAGCTTAGGGATGTTGAAAACGATGAACTCAAATTTCTGGACATAGCTGCCCTATTTATAGATTCCCAAAACTGACCTTACTTTTAATCGATCAAAATGGATTTGATCGATTGAACATTCGATCCATTGAACAACTTTCGATCGATCAAACTTGCCTTGACTTCAATTGAACAAGACTCCTTCGATCAATCAAACTTGTTTTGACAAGATCCTCATGTGCCTTTCCAAGCATCCTTACGGAGCTAAGAGTGGGACCTCCTAGGCTCTTGATTGTTGGCTCAGACCAGCTATTAATTACCATGACCAAACTCGTTGATCAGCAAACTAATCAACTGATTAGTTAACATTTACTCCACTATAAAACGATAACTGAACTCCAATGCAAAAGAACATATCCGAAGTGATAACTAGACTTGCATGGTGTACTAATGTCCCTCTACCGTCAGCATTCATAATCATATTCAGGTAGTCGAATAACTGTTATTGTCAACCTGAATAATGATTATATCTTCCATTCCTTAAGTCCCATTTACCTCTCATGATTACCAAACTTGTTTATAACTACTTATTAACAAGACTGCAGTTCTCAGTAATCAACTCGGTGACATTCTCAAGGGAGTGCTTACTCTTTATCAGAGGGTAGAATTTATATTGACAATATATGTTCACAACCCTATGAACATGACGTACCCAAGATACCCAGGTGTTGATCTTTTATAGACCTCACTGATTGGTAAGTCAAAGCAGTCATATCCATAGTCTATGTTTGTAATCGTCTCAAGATTGAGAACACGTACCTTATATAAGTTATGAGTTCCTATTGATAGTTGACAGCCTTAAGTGTCAACAGGAAAGTTCAGGTCCGTCAATGCACACTATAAGTACTAGCAAATTAACTAAGAGATATATTGCAGTGATTGAGATTCAACATTCCATCCAATAGTAGTTAGTCATGCTGCAGCGTACACCTGATGAGATATCCAGTCTCATCATCTACTGTGACAAATTCTAAGTATCAATGAATAATAATTTGTATCTCACTTGTATGTATCTCATACACACACGAATTACTTACAATGATACTTAGGGATAAACAATCATCTCATGAAAGACATATATAACAAAATGTAAAGCTGATTTTCATATATTAGAATGTCAATGTCTCATACATAAAGTAATGGTTTAAGGGCACAATCCCAACAAACTCCCACTTGCACTAATAACCATTCAGGGCTACATCTGAGACTTATACTATCTAGATGATGATCAAAGACATTCTGTGGTAAGGCGTTTGTAAACGGATCTGCAAGATTGTTAGCTGTGGCAATCTTGGTGACAGTCACATCTCCACATTGAGCAATATCTCGAATTAGATGATATTTCTGCTCTACGCTCTTTCCCTTTCTGAGGTTTCTTGGCTCCTTGGACTGAGCCACTGCCCCACTATTATCACAGTTTAGCATAATAGGTGACAGTGACACTGGAACCACCTGAAACTCCATAAGAAACTTCTTGAGCCAAATAGCTTCCTTTACGGCTTCACAAGCAACCATATACTCAGATTCTGTAGTTGAGTCTGCAATGCATTTCTACTTAATGCTCCTCCAACTAACAGTGCCACATCCCAAGGTAAAGAGATGTCAGAATGTCAACTTCCTCGAATCTGTATCTGACATAAAGTCCGAGTCAGTTTATCCTACTGGATTTAACTAACTACCGCCGTATATAAGCATGTAATCTTTAGTCCTCCTCAAGTACTTAAGAAAATGCTTAACGGCTGTCTAGTGCTCTGGACCTGGATTTGACTGATACTTGCTGACCATGCCAACGGTAAAGCAGATATCTGGCCTAGTGAACAATATCGCATACATGAGACTTCCCACTACCAAAGCATAGGGAACTCCTGCTATGCGATTCCTCTCCTCCTGTGTCTTAGGACACTGGTCCTTGGAGAATGCTAAACCATGCCTGAAAGGTAATAAACCTTTGTTTGAATTATCCATGGAAAACCTAGTTAGCACCTTATCGATATAACCAGCTTGAGATAATCCCATTATTTTTTGCTTGTGATCTCGAAAGAGCTTTATCTCAAGGATATAACTCACCTCTCCTAGATACTTCATATCGAAAGTATTAGCTTGCCAAACCTTAACCGTTGATAATACCACTACATCATTCTCGATGAGTAGAATGTTGTCAGCATAAAGTACAAGAAAAGCTACTACTTTATCTTCACACTTCTTGTATACACAAGGTTCATCCAGATTATATGTGAAACCAAATGATTTGACTGCATGGTCAAAACGAATGTTCCAACTTCTGGATGCCTGCTTAGGCCCGTAAATGGACTTTTGCAACTTACATACTAAGTTACCTTTCCTACCAGCTATGAACCCTTCTGGTTGCTGTATATAGATGTCTTACTCAAGATTACCATTCAAGAATGCAGTCTTGATGTCCATATACTAGATGTCATAATCTAGGTATGCGGTAATGGATAAGAGTATTCTGATGGACTTGAGCATCGCTATCGGTGAGAAGGTTTCTTCATAGTCAATGCCCTCCCTCTGAGTGTAACCTTTTGCTACAAGCTTTGCCTTTAAGGTCTCAACCTTTCCATTAGATCCTCTTTTCCTCTTATAGACCCACTTACAGCCAATGAGTTTAATATTGGTTGGAAGTTCTACAAGATTCCAGACCTGATTGGAATCCATAGATTCTAATTCAGCCTTCATAACTTTAACCCAATGAGTTGAGTCTACATCAGCCATTGCCTCTGCGTAAGTGGTAGGATCAAATTCAGATTCTATGGAGATAGCTTCAAAATTTTTTCCTAAGAACATGTATCTATCAGGCTGGCTGACCATCCTCCTACTACAATGAGGTACCGGTTCGGGAATGGGTGAAGAAGTGGTATTTTCTTGTCTTACATTGTTATCAACTATTGGAGGAGTAGAGGGTTCTCCATCTATTTCTCTTAGATCTATCCTCTCCTTAGGTTTATGGTTCATGATGTAATTATCCTCCAGGAAAACATCATTTGTACTAATAACCACATAAAAATGCCATCCATAATTACCCTTTGGATACCCTATAAAGTAATATACTGCTGATCTAGAATCTTATTTACTCATCTTTCCTTTCAGCACATGTACTGGACACCCCCAAATCCGGAGATGTTACAAAGAAGGCTTGCGCCCAATCCACATCTCCCGTGGTGTACTAAGAACAGATTTGCTTGGCACTAGATTTAGTATGTATGCAGCAGTTTCTAAGGCATAACCCCAAAGGAATAATGGCAACTCCAAATAACTCATCATCGACCTAGTATGTCTAAAAGAGTATGATTCCTTCTCTACACTACACCGTTCTGCTGAGGTGTACCAGGTGCAATCAATTGTGACTGAATCCCATTATGTACAAGGTGATCAATAAACTCACTAGAGAGGCAGTTGCCACCTCGATCAGATCGAATGGCCTTGATATGTGTGCCCAATTACTTCTCCACTTTAGCCCTAAACTCTTTAAATTTTTCATAGGCTTCAGACTTGTGCTGTATTAGTTACATATATCAATACCTAGAGTGGTCATCATTAAATGTTATAAAATACTCATAACCACACCTTGCTCTAATATTTATTGGTTCACACACATCAGTATGAACTAATTCCAACAATGCTTTGGTCCTATTGCCCTTTACAAAAAAGGACCTTTTGGTCATCTTTCCCTCTAAACAAGACTCACAGACTTCCATTGGTTTGGTAAACTAATCGCCTAAAATCCCTTCTTTGACAAGTTTACCAATCCTATTTAGATTGATATGGCCAAGCCTCATATGTCAAAGCCTTATTGGATTAGTGGAAGGTTCTTTTCTTTTAGATGGTACAGTTACTACCACTGAGTTATTAAGTTCCATGTTAGAGTCTTTTGAAATGCTTGGAGTAATCACATACAAACCATTTGATTTTACACCAGAACATACAAAAGAACCATTTCTTTTGATCACAACTTCAGTTCCAAAATGAAAAGAATAACCTTTATTGGATAAATAAGAAACTGAAATTAAATTATGTCTCATTGAAGGGGCATAAGTAAATCTAATAAAATCAAAACTTTATTGTCTAAAAATTCTAAAACTACCACTCCTATTGTAACTAGAGAAATAGTTGCATTGGAACCTAGAGTAAGCACTATCTCTCAATCACTGCATTTCGTGGTTGATCTGAACCCCTGTAATGAATTACAGATATGGTTAGTCATGCCATAATCAATGCACCAAGTGTTTGAAGTATCCATTATAAAACTTAATTCAATCACATGTGATTCAATCATACCTTGAACTATTGTAGCTAAAAATTCTAGATAGTTCCGTTTCTAGTGGCCCTTATCACCGTATTGGAAACACTTTCCTTTGCCTTGGCCACCCACCTTCCCCTTACCCTTTCCCTTAGATTTTACAATCTTAGGGACTGGTCCAACACTTGGACCACTAGTGCTAGCCTTCTTCTTCCCTTTCTTAACTTTCGGTGTAGATCAGGAGGTAGAAGAGCTTTTTTCAACGTTCAATACGCTGCCCCCTGGTTTGATCACCCCTTCTGCTGCGAGTAAAGAACTCATTAATTTACTCATTAAGAAATTCATTTGATTCATATTACAGTTAAGTTTAAATTAAGTGAATGACAGCGATAGTGAATTGAGGATCATATCAACTTGGGTGTCGATGTTGGCACCTAGGGTCTCCAGTTCGTTCAATTAACCAATGATTTTTAAAACATGTTCTTTGACTGGAGTCCTTTCTGACATCTTGTTGCTCATTATCTTCTACATGGTAACTTGTCCAGCAAGCCTGCCATGCTCCCCAAACATTTCCTTTAAAGATTTGATAATAGCACTAGCAGAATCATTCGATTAGAATTGGTGTTGCAACACCCCTGGCATAGAGGTCAGAATGTAGCAACGGGCAATTCCATTTGATTTCTTCCATTTGTCGAACTCGCGTCTAGCAATAGCCGTATCATTTGGTACGGGTTCTTCAGGGCATAGGGTGGTGAGGACATATATGTGATCCTCTGTAGTTAAAATGATGTTAAGGTTACGTTTCCATTCAGTGTAATTATTCCCAATTGACTTGTTCTGAGTGAGTATAGTAGCAAGTGGACTAAATGCAAATCCAGACATTATAAGTACTAAAAAAATCAAACAGACAAAATAAATATAGATATTAGAATTTGACAATTTGAAATAAAAGAATCCGTAAAAAAAACTCTTATTTTAAAACAAGGTCGTCGGAATATCAAGACGAAAAAGTTAAGCCTCCGTGTGGCGATCAATACTCGATCTTTCGATTAATCATGACTTTGTCCGCTATGCAGCTCCTGCAAAATAAGTTATGACTCCCAAACCTATTTGATATCTTCGTTTCTGAATAATGCCTCGTGTGGGATTCCTTATCCATAGCTTAGTTAGTGTGCACCATTAACTAGCATCTAATCACAACTGCCTCAAGTAGTGCCTCCGTATAGTGGTCACCCTCTAACACGTGTGATTGCTCCTACCTTTAGGAAGTTCACATCTTGTAACCAATGAGTAGTGTACCTTCCGTATGGAATGATCACCCCTGGCGAGGTGACACAGAATGCACTACTCATATTATAGTAACCGTTAATGGAAGATCGTGAGTGTTATTAATAAGACCCTCTCCCACTAGTTTTAATAAAAAAGGATTTTGTTTTTTAGAAAAATGTTTCTACTCATTGCGCATAGACATCCAATGTCTACTAATGAGTTAAAACAAATTTTGAATTTTGTTTTAGAAAACTTGTTTTAAGTGCATACAAGTAGTAACAATGCATAAAACGCCAATCACAAACCAAACATATAAAACAAAAACTAAAATCGAAATAAAGGCATTCATATCCCTCTATCTCTGATGGCCCTATCTCCGTAGAACCTCTTCTTGGTTTGATCGCCTCCGGCTTCATCTTCATGGATAATGGCTTGCTCTTCCATCATCGTGGATTTCCTATTCTGTTACAAAAATTCCCATGCTTCTTTCGAAGCTTACAATTTTTCTAGAAAGGAAATAGCAACACTAAAATAAATAGGCTAGGGAAACCAGTGCGACTTTCCTATTCGTAGGATTTAAGTCGCAGCGCCCTTTACACATGCCTTAAAATCTAACCAAAAATTAATACACAACAAACACCAATCTCAAATAGTTAAATACAAAATTTAAAAGGACTTGGTGCCATGGGAGATATTGGACTAATCTTGCTATAAAAGGGTTAGTCATACGCACATACATGCATATATAACAAGTATATGTAACAATTGGAACCGCTAATTGATTCACACAGTACATAAACTCTTTATGTACTAATTTAGAACTTAAAATAGCATCTCAGTTCTCTGTCATACTTTGATCGATCGACAAAGGTTTGATCGATCTAACCTTCGATCGATTGAACATAGTCCAATCGATTAAACTTTCAGTTTCACAGAATGATTTGAAAAATTACAGAATAATGTAAAATTAAAGTATATAATTTTTAAAACTTTCAAAGCTGAGAAAAGAAGACCTAGACAGAGGATAAGTCTCAATCAATCGAACCTAGTTCAATCAATCGAACAAAATAACATTCGATTGATCGAAAATAGTTCGATTGCTTGAGAACAGAGAGTTTCAATCGATCAAAACTACTTCGATCGATCGGAACAACCATGTATCTAATGCAATCACATATTTGTATTTTAATGCGAAACTGCTATAGAAACAGATCTGTGATGACGTAGTTTCAATACTAGTCCTAAAATTAACATGCAAATCAAAACAAGTGTTCCAAAATGCATCTATTGATCCAAATAAGCGACGCACTAATACCAATTGAAGGAAAAATAGGTTTAAAAATTTATTTAAATGCACAGTGGAAAACAAAGTTCGAAAACGTTATTGGTAGCCCGGATCTACTACTTATTAACTCTATAGATGCATATACACAAGAGGGAGAAGAGTTTATACCTTAGGTCTTGAACCCAATTCTGATTCTCTTCTTCCTTGATGGTGCACTAGCCTCCACTAGGTTATCTTCACTCTTATGTCTCTTATGACTACTTCCCAAAGAGGTTAGAGATGGTGGGATCTCTAATAGGGAGGTTAGAGAAGGTTTCAGAACCCTAAATAGTTTCTGTAGCTTAGGGATGTTGAAAATGATGAGCTCAAATTTCTGGACATAGTTGCCCTATTTATAGATTCCCAGAACCGACCTTACTTTCAATCGATCAAAGTGGATTAGATCGATCGAACATTCGATCGATTAAACAACTTTTGATCGATCAAACTTGCCTTAACTTCAATCGACCGAGACTCCTTCGATCGATCGAACCTGTCTTGACAAGTTTCTCATGTGCCTTTCCAAGCATCCTTGCAGAGCTAAGAGTGAGACCTCCTAGGCTATTTATTGTTGGCTCAGACCAGCTGTTAATTCCCATGACCAAACTCTTTGATTAGCAAACTAATCAACTGATCAGTTAACATTTAGTCCACTACAAAACGATAACTGAACTCCAACGCAAAAGAATATATCTAAAGCGATAACTAGACTTGTATGGTTTACTAATGTCTCTCTACCACCAGCATTCATAATCATATTCAGGTAGTCAGATAACTATTACTCTCAACCTGAATAATGATTATGTCTTCTATTCCTTGAGTCTGATTCCCCTCTCATGATTACCAAATATGTTGATAACTACTTATCAACAAGACTACAGTTCTTAGTAATTAACTCGGTGACATTCTCAAGGGAATGCTTACTCTTTATCAGAGGGTAGATTCTATCTTGACAATATATGTTCACAACCCTATGAACATGACGTACCTAAGATACCCAGGTGTTGATCTTTTATAGATGTCACTGATTGGTATGTCAAAGCAGTCATATCCATAGTCTGTCAAGATTGAGAACACATACGTTATACAAGTTATGAGTTCCTATTGATAGTTGATAGCCTTAAGTGTCAATAGGAAAGCTCAGGTCCGTCAATTCACTATAAGCATTTATTAACTAAGAGATATACTCTAGTGATTGAGATTCATCACTTCATCCAATGGTAGTTAGTCATGCTACATTATACACCTGATGAGACATCCAGTCTCATCATCCACTGTGACAAATTCTAAGTATCAATGAATAATAATTCGTATCTCACTTGTATGTATCTCATACACACACAAATTACTTACAATGATACTTAAGGATAAACAATCATCTCATGAAAGAAATGCATAATAAAATGTAAAGCTGATATCCATATATTAAAATGTCAATGTCTCATACATAAAGTAATGGTTTGAGGGCACAATCACAACAACGGGTACACAATATGTGTACAAGTATGTGTAGGTTTGTGTGCACCCAAGGGTAGATTTTAAGGGCACAATGGTATTGGTGATGTATGGTTTCAAATAGAGGGGTCCACTCAGGTTGCGTACCTAAGGCAAGTGCTAGTGTTTGGGTAGAGGTACAGAGTTGTGGAAGTGAACATAGATATAAGATATGAATGTACGGAGTTGTGTACGTGCCTATACATAAGTCCACCTATGAATTCCAATTAGAATCCTAGAACATTAAAGTTACAACTATCTTATTAGGTTCCAAATTATAAATAAAGTTATCATTGGTAAGACGATAACTAAGAATCCTATCCAAGGATTCCTAATTAAGAAAATCTTAATGGAATTGACCTAATCGTTCACAGGTGATGTCATCATTTCTAATTCCTACGTGGAATTTCTAGAAATTTTAGGTGCTACACTCCATGTGTTTGATAATTATTGTGTGTGGGATTTAAAACTTGGAGTCTTCATCTTTGATGTCAATCATCTTTAATTGTTCAAACTCTTGGGATTTAAATACTACCTTTTGAAGGCTTCATAGGTGATTTGTCCACCAAGTAGATTAGTTAGTGTAGGGTGGACAAATCATTCGGATTAGAAGCTATGGAGGCTTCATCTTATATGTCATGCATCCTTGATAGTCAAACATTAGCTTCAAATCTATTTCTATGGAAATCTCAAAGATCCTTTCATCTAACACATAGATGCACTCCTTGTGTTTGATAATATACCGCAATGAGATGTTAACTTAGAGTGCGCTTGAAGCATTAATCCATTTCATCTTGTTGTGACCCAAGATGGGGGGAATAATCCCAACCTATTGCTTTTCAGATTAGTTTTCCCTTTTATTCTCTAAAAACCCCAAAAGACGCAAAGTCATTTTTTCCCATTTTATCATCCTTTTCTTATTTCTTCCTTTAGCATTATAATTAGTTTCTAAACTTCTTAAACGTTGTTCTTGTATCAATCCTTGTGGACTCTACACCCTACTTCCAAATTCTACATTTTTAATAGGGTTAATAAAAATACTTAATTTTGACATAATCAAAATGGCGCTATTACCGGGGATTGGAAACAACGTAAAGTTGTTTATTTTCTAATTATATGCATTTTTGTATTTGATTTTTTTATTTTGTCTTTGGTTTGAAAGATTACCTACCTATGAAGAGCTAAACCTCCATCTAGAGTGTTATGACACCTTAGTCTTATATGGGGAAGGTCATATTATCTCTTTTGGTTGTTCTTTAATCTTTTGGCATATGTAATTGATTTTCATGATTTTTACATAATTGTGCTTAATGAAAGTGGTGTATTGTTGCATATGAGTTATTCTAAGTCAAGGTGATTTGTCTACCATTTAGCTTAGTTATTGTAGGGTAGATATGTCATTCTAATCAAAGTTGTTGTATAGTGTAGCAGTTCGCCACTTATTTGTTATTGTGATAATTAGGCTTTGTGTTAATATGCTTGGATCATGCTAAGAGAATGTGATGTGTTCTACCATGTAGTTTAGTTAACTTAGTTTAGTTAGGGTGGACAAATCATGTTAATCAAAGTAGAGCCATAGTATAGAAATGCAAAGTTTGATTGTTTTGTCAAACTTTCTAGAACACCTCTTTTAAAGGAAATTTATTTCTTTTTTGCATGTTTGGCTAGTGGTAGATTCAACATTCTAAAATTCAAATTCATCCGCATCATTTCCTAATCATTTCATCTTCATTTCTTTTGTGTTTTGGTATTTTTTTCTTCTTTTATTTGTTTGATGTGCATGGTAGTGATTCATGTGCACGAATGTCATCTTTGTGCTCATCGAGGATTGCTCCTTTTGTTGGTGATATCACTCTATCCCTACTCATTTTTGTCCTTGTTTCGAACCGTTTGTATTAGGGACAATGCAATGTTCTAGTTGGGGGGTGTGAGATATTCACCCATCATGTTGATGTTCCATTTTCTTCTTGTCAATAAAAAAATGATAAAAAAATAAAAAAAAGTTTCCATTGATTTTAGTATAGTTACCCCATTTTAATGCCGATCGATGACACTTGTCTTGAGTTTCCTTTTGATATTAGCATGCGACACTTGTCGAATCCCTTTAGTTCTATAACTATCTTGATTATAGTGAATTTCATGAATTTCAAATCTTGGATTATCAAGCACGTTGCATGACTACTTGTGTTAGGATGATGTTTAATGCGATTGTTACCTGGAAATCATTTGAAACATTTGTGGAGACTTTACCCTTGTGAGCTTTAGATACTTTTTCTCCATTGTTGAGCATTACATACTTCAATTCTCTTTTTTGAAAAACATACAAAAGTCATAGATAATTTCATCTTCTTGCTTTGATTGTTCATTATACAAATCCTTTTGTGGAATGCAAAAATCTTACTTACTTGTCATTGTAGTGGAGAACAAAGAATCACATTATCCGAGGAAGTGATTTTAGGTCCTTTTTTTCACCATTTCTAGCCTCAACCACACATACCCTTCCTTCACTTAACCATACACCTTCCATATCTGCAGTTGATTTACATTTTTGGGATGTCTTTGCATGAGATCATGTTTATAAGCTTGTAAAAGAGATTGAATCGTGTTTTTGTGAGAGTACAAAGAGAGAGAAAAGAAAAGAAAAGAATAGAAGTTCTAAAAAATGAATAAAAAAGAAAGAAAAAGAGCTTCATAGTCAATTATACTACTCTTTGTGAACTTCAAAGAAATGTTTGTGGATGATTCATCTCTTATGGTCATTTGTATCCATGCATTCCAATGAATCCCAAGTTTGTACCCAAACACTTCACTTCCTTTCCCCTTGCCCTTTACCTCATAACCCTTTCACACTTTAAAAAATCCCCTCAAGGTCCTAATTGGTCCTCAAGTTTTGTGATTCAGAGTTTGAGATGATCATGACAAGTAGTTAGAGTTATTGCACATCCTCTAGTGAATGGTTTCTTTTATGAAATTAATTTTTACTCATTTTTCATGCTTACATTTTTCATCATTGGCATGTATGTGGCTTTGGTATCCATTTCCATTACTCTTTTTTCCTACATGTCACAAGTGTATTACCTATTTGGAGTGATTCATTTTTAGAGTGTAATACCAGCGAGAATTGAGTTGAAGAGCATTTTGAACGAAATATAGATTATAAAAGTAATGCCATCTTCTTGATAGTTTGTAGTTATGTACTTCACACAACATACGCATCCAAGATTGATCTTATTGAAGTTTATCTAATAACCTTGATAGTTTGAGGACTCTTTGGATTTGCTTGTCATGTGCTAAAATCTTTTGAAAATTCTTAGGACTATATTGAGTGTCGGTTTTATATAGTGGGCAACTATCATGAGGAAGCAAAATATTTATGGGTATCATTATGAGAATCCTCTGGAGACAACACTCCGCCTCTACGAGTAACAGAGGTTTAATGGCTTGCTTCATATGCTCAATGTAATCATGTTTCCCACGAAAACAGTTTTCTTTCATTTAAAATAAATTATTGTGTAGGGTTATTCTTGAATCTCTTGGTCTTTTGTTTTGTTGCTAAGAGACTAGCAACATGCTAGTAGGGGGGGGGGGGTGTGATTTGTGTCCAATATTGCATTCTTAACTTTATGATTTTACTCTTATTGGACACGAATTATCACCTAAACAGGGAGATTGAATGGATAAATTGTAATTTTGTTTTTCTTGTTGTTGTTCACTTTTTGTTTATTAAAATATCTTCCTTGTAGGTTTTGGGAACTTGTTTGAAGTTGGAACCAATCCGTTTGGTTATTTGTGAAGGGAAAATTAGGTTTCAAAAACTTAATTATGTATGCAGCGGAAAACAAAGTTTAAAAACTTTTTGGTATGCCTGGTGACAAGCGGGGGTTTTTGTAAAATACAACCACGCTAAAATAAAGAAATACACTGATTTAGTTTGCAACTCCCTGTTAAATCTGCGATTCATGTTACAGTGCCAACTTTTATATAATATGACTAATCTATGATAAGTTGTGTTATTTTAGCTATTATTTGTGCAGACCACTGTTTTGCTGTGTGAAGAAATGAATAGCAGGATAAAGGGAACCTTGAGTATAAGCAAGACAATTCAAAGATGAAAAGTGGATTTCGAGCGATCGAAAAACCCTCAATCAATCGAGGTTTCGATCAATCGAAGTAAGTTCAAGCGCTCGAGTATTGCAGAAGTTCAATCGATCGAGTGATGTTCGATCGATCGAGCATGGCTTTTATCAGAACCTACGCGCACACAACAAAGATGTATTTTGTAACCCTAGCTTTAGGTTTTGGTATAAATATAAGTTGTAAACTCATCCCTCAGGACACCCACTTTGTTTTTCATTAGTTTCATAGAGAGAGACATAGAGTTTTGCTTGTTTTGTAGGTTCCAATGCTTGGACATTGGTTTTGTGATTGTTTTTCCATAAGTTTAATCAAGATCTACGTTCCAGGTTCTTCTATATTAGTTTATTTACTTTATGATTGTTTAATCTCATAGTTGAAGCTGTTATGATCGTAGGTTTTTATAGTGTTAGTGATAAAATCCATAGTTTTTGTAGTTTGGATGCTTAAATCACAACCAAACGCAACCTTAATGAACCTTTACGTTAAAAACAGATCTGAGACACTCCAGACCATGTCTGAGTAGTCCTAGAGTTGGGAGATCATGATGAAACAGTGATCTCCAGCCTCTGCCATAAAGCAGTGTAAAATATGTGTTTGATCAATTGAAGTAAGTTAGATCGATCGGACCAAAGATACAGTCCAGCGATCGAAGCCATTTCGATCGATTGAGAGATAACGATGTTCGATCGATCGAATGTGCGTCGATTGATCAAAATCTCTGATTCTTTGAGAATATCCTATGCAGTATTCCTACACTTTCTATTTTTGAGATTCGTTATCAAACTGTCCCCAAATGCTCAGTTTGTCAAAACAGTTTTTGAACTTTAAGCCTTAAGGCATTTTTCTTCAATAACTTTTGCAAACCACTTTGAATGCTAACACCATTCAGAGTACGAGTCTTAACTATTATTTTAAACCGCTTTCTTGTATTTCGAATCAACTATGATGATATAGTCCCGGTCATGAAAGGGCTATGGATTCTTTATTTTAAGAGAAATACGGAATACTGTTGAAGGTGTACTCCATTGAGCTTTAATATAATTGCATGGTAGATGGCTAGGTCACTGTGGATTCGTGCGATCCCAACGCTCCCCTTTTATAAAGTAAAAAACCGTTTTAAATATCACTTTAGTTAATTAGTTAATTCATAGTTTAATTTAATTGCACTATTTTTAGTAGTTGTTAATTGTGGAACTCTGTGTTCTACATATTCTTTAGACATTGAATTTTTATTTTCCTTTTAGAGTTTAATCTAAGTAATTAGTTTACAACCTTCCCTGTGAGATCGACTTGGTCTTAATCAGAATACTACTTGCACGTCTACCTACACTTGGGTATTGTACACAAGAGCACACAAAATATTTCTATGCTAAGTTTTTGGCACCGTTGCTGGGGAAGACGATAAGCTAACGCTTAGATAACCTCATTCTATCTTTATCTATTTCTGTTTTTCATTTTCTTTCTCTTTAGGTTTAAAACTTTTTAGGGTCTGTTCCCTTTTATGTCCGATAATTCCATGGAAGGAATTTACAAAAATCCACTCTACTCATCTGATTCTTCTAGTTCTATTAATCCTGTAGCTACACTTACAGATTCAATGGCTGATAATCAAAGTGAAAATGGTGAAAATGTGGTTGTACCTATTGACGATTCGTTGCATCCGTTGTGCGATCATATGCAACCCGAACACGCACCTATGCCTTCTTGCATTCTCATTCCACCCCATGCGGGTGAAATCTAATTTTGCAATGGAATGATTCAACTCCTTCCAGCCTTCCATGGAATGGAGAGCGAGAAGGAATATCTACATGTCAAAGATTTCGAGGATGTTTGTAAAACATTTTCACAAAATTGTCTTGTAGATGTGACACCCCTAATGCTATTTCCCTTCACCTTGAAGGATAAAGCAAAAGCGTGGCTACTCACCCTCAAGCCAAATTCAATCTTCACCTGGCATGCGATGAATACTGCATTACTAAATTATTACATTTTTTGTCCATAGTGCTAGTGTATTCTACAAATACCACTGCTTGTCACAAACCAAACAGTGGTATTTGTATAATACACTAGCATTCAACAACAATGTAATGCAAGACGTACGAATCCATCGTGCCAACGTCTCACAACTAACAGTACTAGCTCCTATCACTTGCGACCACAACACTGGTAGTACTAGCGTCTGCCTGTAACCACAACAACATGGAACCGACAGTACTAGCTTCCATCACATATAAAACAAACGCAGGCCTAATTCGGCCACAAATTCATAAACAAGCCCAATTCGGCTAATCATATATATTCCAATCTCAATTTGGCCTCAACACAATCACCTAGTCCAATTTAGCCCTAACTCAATAATCCTAGCCCAACTCGGCCCTAACTCAACGACACACGAAACACAACACAAACCAATCTTTCGATTCCACATAACACACTGACAACAAGACCGTTAAGGTCATACGACCATATGCAACCACACGCAGAATAATCGATGAGATCATCCAACTTAAACATGTAACACAACCATGTCTTACACGACCATACCTTACAAGTCCGTCAACACTTATTCATTTAAGTACATTATTTGCTCATTATGCTTCATTATTCCATTAGTGATTAGACCAGATGTCTCCCTATAAACGTTATCAACAATGATTACAATAATATTCTAGCAAACTATAAATTAACATGTTAAGAAAACTGATACTTATATGGGAGTCGAGTTTAATCATTTATTTCTCAAAAGTTCTATATACGAAGTTAAGTCCAAGTTTGGCTAGGCATGGTACTATAAAGCAACCATACAGTACAATTATGAAATTAACAAGCTCGATCATCTATAATATATACAACTCCAGGTTCAATTAACAAAGCTCAATGTGCAAACCATAGCACAACCATATTAACTTCAACATATAAACAAGTAAAGAATTCAAATATTGTCAAGCTCGAGCGCGCTTAGGTCACTCTAGCGCTCCAGACTCGAGCGCTCACACCACTTGAGCGCTCTAGGCTCGAGCACTCGTGCTTGCTCGACCGCTCGGGTTTAGTAGATTTCCAGTAGGCTTTGTTATTTAAAAATATAACTACAATTTTGTATACCAAATCTTGAAATCCTTAATCCAATCATACATACAACTCATAAAGCAGATTATATATATGTATATATACACATTATGTATGAATTAAAGTACTTATCATGGATCACAATTAAGTAAATGGTAAAATTTATGTAAACTTGAGAAATAGAGGAAGATTGTGATGTTCATGAGCTAGATCTTCTTCAATTAACAACATGCAACTTAATTTTATAGCTTATACATGTAAACATGTACATTGTGTAAGAGATGTAGTACTCACTATGCAATCAAGATTAAATGGATGATGATTATGTTGAGAAAGAAGAAGATGATGATCTTGAGCTAGGACCCCAAAAACTCAACATGCAAACTCTAATCTTCCTTTAATCCTCCAACACCAAGCTCTAGAACTTCAAGGATGTTGAAATACATGTGTGGATGTACTTATGGAGAGATTAGATGAATAATCCATGGACATGCAATTGAAAAGTGTATGTGTGTGTATGTGTGTGTGTGTGTGGAAGAAGTTTACAAGAACTCTCCCTCACAAACTCTCTCTGTATACTCTCTTTTTGTAAATGAAAAATGTAGAAAATGGTATTTTTAGAATTTGAGAGCACATGGGTAAAAAGGTCTTTTTACAACTTTTTAAGCTCGAGCTCTCGGGTTTGTGAAAACAAAGAAGTTTTGTTTTGTTACAATGAATTATGATATGTTATGCATGAAGACTTATGTAATACCCAAAATAATCAAAATCTCATTACATATATAGAAAATATTAATAACAAATATTCAGAAATATCATTATTAATAATGGAAATAACGAGTGTTACATCATGTCTCCACGTATAACACCAACTGACTTGTAGTAGGTGAGAAAATAGCATCTACAAATTTTGATGACTACACTGACTAATTTTTCGTTTGATCATTCTCTTCCTCTTTGTCATTCTATCTCACTAGATTTTATTCAGTCTCTGTTTCATTCTCTATCCTCTCTCTCTCTCTCTCTCTCTTGTTTTTAGTAAAACTCTTATTCTTCTCTACTATCTCAGAGACTACCGACCCCCTGCATATTTTTGCCACATATCTTGTCTCCGATCACTGTTCAGTTTGGTAAGATTTTTGTTCCCTTTTTTTTTTCACCTTTTCCTAAATAGATCTATGTTCAAGTGAATGGGGGTTTCAAATATGTTATTAGGTTCTTTGTTTCTTACACCTGAAATTGAAGATTCTTCCAGGTAATATTTCTCCATTTTCAATGTTTTCCTTCATTTCCTTGCATCGCACAGGCAATTGTGTTTATTTAATTCAAATTTAGAGAAGTTTTGCTGAATGATTTGGTTGTGGCCTCTTCATTCGTTTACCCAATTGTTAAAATCACATCATCATGAAACCCAATCCCCTCCTTCAGTTCAGCATCACACAACTCATAAATTTAGGGTTCTTGAACTCACCATTATGAAAAATCCATCAACAGAAACTCTTCAAATTCAGTTTCAGTTAGTACTTAGTAGTCCTACCTAAGAGATGCAAATTGTTCAAATAGTTTTGAGTTTGGTTGTTTAAAGCTAAGTCATTTTCTTCTGTCAACATGGACTTATAAAGTAGGATAATGACAAACTAGTTAAATTATTGCAACTTTAGGAATTACATGATGTGTTCTCTAACAAGAAATGTCAGTGTAACTTTAGGAATTAGTGAGATTTTCATAATTATTTTGGAATTAAGAGTGGTTGGTGTAATTTACACTTCTTTTGAAGCTAGATGAACTTTATTGTCAAAACCATTATTTTTGAAAATTCAAACTTTTCCATTGAAGAAAAATGCTACGGGTTTTAATCTTTCATCTCAAAATTTGTTCCCAACACATGTGGTAGTGGGATCACATTCAGTAATACAACTTATTTTTCACTATAACTTTGTAAGTTCTTTCTAGTGCTCCCCACAACCACACGTGTTGGAACCATTTTTGGGAACCATAACATTACTCATTAGCTAAGAATGTCGAGAAATAAGAATATCCTCATGTGATTATTAAAATGTTTATGCAACACTTTGCAATGTTAATAGTCCAACATTGGATTTCTCGTACTCCAACAGAGTTATGAAGAGTAAACAGATTTCATGTGCATAAGAAAAAAGTTTGTATTCAGAGACATAGTCAACTTGGTGATAAATGGTTATTTGCCCAAAATTCATAGGACAGGGGGAAAGAGATCTTGAATATGAGGTTGTTGGGACCTTAGTGGGAAGTCTCGCATAGGATTTCTCATGTCTGCTTTGACCACCTCTAATATTAATGTCTTTGCCTTCCTTTCTTTTATGCCTTTAATTACATCCCCTCTCTCTCTCTCTCTCTCTCTCTCTCTTTGTCTCTCTCTCTCTCTCTCTCTCTCTCTCTCTCTTGTTGTGGTAAAACTCTTCTTCTTCTCTACTATCTCAGTGGCTACTGATCCCCTACATAGGTATAGACAAATTGAGTAAATTAGTTCCTTTTCATTCTTGGAATGGTTTTACCAATCATTGCTTTATGGATGAGAGCATGGGCTGTCTGGTTAAATTAGGTAATACTCGTTTGAGTTTGAGGACAAAGGGTGTTGAAGAAAGAGATTTTGATCACAAATGTGGGGAAAAACCATTGATGAATTAAAGAAGAGTGTATTCTGATTTGGGTTTTAGGAATAATTTGATGGATTTAATGGTTAGAAATAATAAGGATTCCGAAGTTTGTGTTAAAGATCATGTTAGAGTTGATTCTAAATCAAAATCTAGGAATAGATCTCAGTTTGTTAATGGTGACAATAGTAAAGGCAGTCTCTTTCAGCTGAAACAAAACCAATCCATGGGTGGGTGACAGTTGATAAATATATTGAAGAAGATATAATATGAGGGCTTGATCAGAAGTTTCGAGTGACTGTTCAACTGATCATAGGCATAGATAAATTGTTCTTTGCAAATTGTATAGATTGTTAAGAAATCTCCTATTGTTGGTTTGAAGCATTGAGCAAAGCTCGAATTTGTAAGATTATTTTGCTTGCAATTCACATTGACAGAGATTTTTTTTATGGGTTCTCAATTTATTTGCAATTTAAGTGTTCTTGGGATGGTAATTTATATGACGAATCATTTTAAATGGCACATTAGTTATCTCCCTTTCTTGATGTGTTGTTTCCTCTTTTGTTTTCTTCTTTTTGTATAGTTTGTGAATAACATAATGTTGATATATACATATTCATATGCAAGCCTAATTTTTAATGCGTTGCTCATGCTCTTTTTCATTGTGACTCCATTATCTAAAAATAATGTGTTGAACATGGTTTAGGCCATTTTTAAAATTGATTGGCTATCACTAAAATTTTCAGGGTTGTAAAATGAAAAGAATTAACATCAACATAGGAGTTTATAGTATTAACTTTTCCTGTATCTATTCGTTAGGTAATAGATAAGAAATAACACAGAAGGAAGTGGAAGGATTTTGCAAGGAAATGCATGTAACTTAATTGTCCCCTTTATTGGGGTTAAGTTGTGGCTAGAAGGACACAATAAATGTAAGAACGATTAGACAGGAAATTGTAAATAAACCTAATTTGAAGTAAAAATGTTACCCAAATTATCAACTTTTGGAAACCAATTATGAAAGTATACCATTAGTCTTGAATATAAACTGTTATTCACCCCTATTATCAACCTTTGAGTGCCAAAAAGTTAATTCAGTCCTACTATCCACTTTGGAAGGGGAAAAAGAACATCAAATGACCTGAGATTAAGGGAATATTGTGGGCATTAATTGAACAGAAGCTTCAATTTGTAATTATTGCGCAGGTATGAAGTTGCTATCGTCATAGGATTTTAGCAGACGAAATCCGTGAAGGCTTTTTTTTTAGCAATAAAGCCTTAAACGGGCATGGGAATTCAGAAGCTATTAGGTTAAAATTAAAGAAGAATCACGTTGAACATATCTAGCAACCCTAAATTCACAAATTATAGAGAACAAGCTGACCAAATTACCTGAATTGGAGGAATCAAAAGCAATGCACTGATTTCGTTGTTGTACTCACGCACTGATTTCCTGATTTCGTTCTTGTTCAATGTCTAACACACTTGCTTTATCCATTTGCTTCAGTTGTAATCAAGCTCCAACTTCAAACAGATGGTTCAACAAACTGTAGTCAACCATTAGTTTGAACAACTCATTTCCGTGTAAACTGCTACTACTTCTTCTCTCATGTATTTACTGTTGTAAGTTGTATACGTCTATACGCCATCAAACCATTTACATATAAACACTGCAATCAAATTTCACGCTCAAAATTAAATTATGCTGACAACAATTACAACAACAATGAAGCAAAAAGTACTGTTGTAACTTCCTTCCATACCTTATTTTAATTACTAGATATTGGCGTCCCTACTTTTTCCTTCTACTTATGATTTCCCACTTCATAATGTTATTGTGCTTACACTTAAACTTCAATACAAACTCGCAGACACATCATGGCATCAAAAGGAAAAAACAAACAAAATACTCCAATATTTACTACACATACCAGTCAACCATGGCACAAAAGAATAGACACCGTACACAAAGACAACACATAAAGGGCAAGACCAAAGTTTAATCAGAAGAAACTATAGTACATGACAATAGCTTAACAAATAAAGACATCGATGAAAACAATGACACAATAACCTTGAAGCTACATCAAGATAACCACAACAATCAAAAGCTTGGACTGCCCCAACACATCCTTCAACGTTACCTCCTCCGACAATGTGTAGACTCTGTAGAGCAATATTATTCAAACATGAAACTCAAAATTGCTGCTGTAGTAAAGGGAAAATATCTCTCAATCCAATAACATCAACAACTACTTATATAATTTATACACTGCCAATAACGAAGAAAGTCAATCATTCAGATAATATGTCAGATCATACAATAACAAATTTGCATTCACTTCATTAGGTGTTGCTTACGACAAAGATTTATGTAACAAAACCAAAGGCATTCACACATTTCGATTACAAGGATAGGCATATCATTTTATTAACCATCTACAGCCTAGCAACTCACAACCCACATACTTACAACTTGATTTCTATGATACAGACAATGAATTAGAACATTGTACAACACAATACAATAAATTTATAGCATCTAAAATCAGGAGATTAATGTCTATTACATGCAAAAATCCATACTGTACATTCTTCCAAAATCTACAGTATCTTCTAAACTTAGAAACATACGAAATTTTAATTCGAGCAACCCCTGATTTAGATCAAAGAGTATACAATAGCCCTACAGTTTAACAAATAGCTGCTATATGGATTGAACATGCAAACAACGATAACCATAGAGAGCGTGACATTAGAGATCACAAACACGACAGACAAAGCAAAACAGTATGATATTATTATGGCTGCTATAACCCACTACAATATCTTTTGCTTCTCCTACTCGATGAACCTAGATGGCACGAAAGAATTAAATACACACAACAACATCAAATCATCACATCTATCACATGATCTCCACTTAATTTCCAACAACATCAGCATCTACAGTCCTACGAAATGAAGAAACATGTACTACTACTAGACTATACAACAACTACACGCAATGCAAATTTATAGGTTTTTTTATTAAGCTAACTTTTACCGGGCATAACTTGTAGTGCTTCAAACCAATCGAATGAAACAAGGATCTATCTCATGCAGAGAATATTATTGTTACAAATTACAAATTAGGCCCAACACTACATCATTCGTATCTCATTCAGGACGTTTATTCCAATAATATTTGTTTGATATGTACATCAAAATAGAGACATCAAGATTAGACTACTTCAGACTAAATCAAAATGTTATACGAACTGATTTATACCAAGGAGTAATGGATAGTATAATTCAAGGAGAAACAAATCCTAATACCATTCATCACTGAATAGTTTTACCGAGTTCATTTATTGGTGGTCCATGAGATTTAAGGAATTATTATATTGACGCAACGACTTTAGTATAAAAATATAGAAAACCTAATATTTTCCTAACAATAACATGCAACCCTTCCTGGCCAAATTTATTGAACAACTTATTCCTACGGACAATGCTCAAAATTGACCAGATTTATTTGCTCGTATATTTCACAATAAACTACATGAACTTAAATATGATCTTACTACAAACAAATTATTTGGAATAATAGCTGTGTATACACATGTTATTGAATTTCAAAAAAGAGGTCTACCTCATGCTCATTTCCACCTAATACTAACAAAAGATTCAAATATTATATCATCTGATCAATATAATTCTTATGTTTCTGCTAAAATTCTTAACACTGAAACACGTCCTCATCTAAATGCAATGGTGCTAAAACATACAATCCATAGTCCATGTGGAACACTTAATAACACGAATGTACGTATGCAAAACGGACAATGCAAAAACCACTACCCCAAAACTTTCATCAATACTACTACTATTGGAAATAATTCATACCCAATATATAGACGTCACGAAAATAGAAAACAAGCACTTATAAAAAAATCAAACCATTGACAACTGATGGGTAATACCATATAATCCTTACCTACTTGCCAAATACAACACCCACATCAATGTAGAAATATGCTCAACAATTAAAGCAGTGAAATATTTATACAAACATATTTACAAAGGACATTTTCGAATACCATTTCATATAAGTGAAAATAACAGAGCAGACACAATTGATGAATTACAACAATTCCAAACTGCCCGATGGCTAGCTGTTCTTGAAGCAATTTGGAGAATTTACAGATTCCCTATGAATGAAACATTTCTAGCTGTTATTAAACTACAACTTTATCTAGAAAATTTACAAATGATTACATTCCAAAAAACAACCAATTTACAATATATTGCCAACAATAACAAATACTCAGAAACAATGATTACTCAGTTCTTTCTAATGAATTGAACTAACAAAAATGTTTGAAAGAAAAATTTACTATACCGAGAATTTCCTGAACATTATGTTTGGTGGCTAGAAGATAAAATATGGACTGAGAGGAAAACACAAAGAGTTATTGCACATATTATAACAACAAATCCAAGTGAAGGTGAAAGAGATTTTCTGCGAATCTTATTAAATCACGTTCGAGCTCCGGCATCTTATGAGTAATTAAGAACTATTGACGGAAGAATAGTACCGACATTTAGAGAAGCTGCAATTTTACTCAATCTATGACTGACAACAGCATTGAAGAATGCCTTCAAGAAGCAATCATCAATGAAATTCCCAATTCACTATGCCGACTATTTTCAACCATATTAGACTACTGTACCACTAACAATCCTCAATATTTATTGGACAAATATGAAACATACATATCTGAAGACTACATGAAAGATATAACATTAACCCTAGAGAAAACCAACTACAAAGCTTTACAAGACATTAACCACACTCTTGAATCAAAGGGAAAAACAATTGAACAATGAGGAATTGCAAAAAACCTAATTACCTTAACAATGTCAACAATGAAGACTGCAAAGAAATTCTAGACAAACAAAATATTATTCAATCAATAGCTAATTTAACATCAATCTATCTTCTAAACAATCAACAACGTAACATATACCAAAAAATAATTCATAATGTTTTAACAAACAAACCTGAATGTTTCTTTATAGATAGCCCAGGTGGAACTGGCAAAACATTTCTTTACCGTGCAATATTAGCCACAATACGATTGAACAAAATAATAGCTCTCGCTATAGTATCTTTAGGAGTAGCTGCCTCTAATCTTCCAGGACGAAGAACAACAAATTTGTGATTTAAAATCCCTATTGAAGTAGATCCTACTACTATGACTTGCAATATGAGCAAACAAAGTGATCTCGCAAAACTTTTAAAACTTTGTAGATTAATAATATGGGATGAGGCACCTATGGCAAGCAGAGAGATCATAGAAGCAACTGACACAATGCTACAAGATATCAAAGAATATAATTTACCATTTGGAGGAAAGATTGTAGTATTTCGTGGTGATATCCGACAAGTACTACCAATAGTTCCCAAAGCCTCACGAGAAGAAACAATAAATGCTAGTTTCCAAATTTATATATATAACACGTAAATGCAACAACAATGATGTCTTCTGCTATTTTAACACCTACAAATGAAACTGTTGACGAACTGAACAACTTTCTAGTCAACAAATTCCTAGGTCAACAAATCGAATACACAGCTATAGCTAAAGCTGTTGACCAACATGAATAAGGACAATATGAAGATTTCCTTAACTCTCAAACTCTAACTGGACTTCTTCCCTACACACCCATAGACAAAGCTATTGACCAACATTAACAAGGACAACATAAAGATTTCCTTAACTCTCCAACTCCAATTGGACTTCCTCCCTACACATTGCACTTAAAAAAGGCTCAATTATGCTTCTTCGAAACATAGATCCACCAAAAGGACTCTAGAATGGAACACATCTTATTTGTCATCAATTTACTCGAAATCTAATATATGATGAAATAATAACTGGAGATCATCAAGGTGACATGGTCTTTCTACCAATAATTCCTCTACAACCATCTAAAAAAGAAAAACATCCAATCCAATTTGCAAGAATTCAATTCCTAATAAGATTATGCTTTGTAATGACAATCAACAAAGATCAAGGCCAGACATTAAACAGAGTCAGCATATACCTAAAATAACCGATTTTCTCACGACCAATGCAACATTTTCAAGAGCAACAAATGCAGCATTTATTAATGTATTGATACAACCAACTACTAAATCTGAAAAAGAAACTACACGAACACAAAACATTGTTTACCAAGAAATACTACAACTAGCACATTCTTAATACTACTTTGCTTACCAATATAGCAAAGGTTAACTAAACCTTTCCACATGAAAAAGGCACCCCAACTACTGATGATTAGAAATATCACAGAGAAATCAAAGATTTGGGAAGTACATGTTCAAGTTGTAAGCAAAGAAGATCCCAAAGACAGTCAATCCAAACAAGGGCCTTCAACCAAATTCCAAAAAACTTATACTCTGTGATGCTGAGGTACGCCTTCAACAAACGAAGCTAAAATATTACATTTCTTGAGATACTTTTCATATGAAAAATGTTATTTATTTGTCTATATGCTCCATAGCTTTAATTATACACATGGAATGAACTTATCTTTTTCTTTAATTTTCTCATCTCTTTTTTTCCATGCTTGTTTCAATAACTCGTTAATTATTTGACCTGCTACACTACATTAAAATGACTATTTCTTCAATTCAAAAAAATTTACCTCCCCAAACACCCTTTAAATAGGTGCATCTTGAATCATTTTCATTTGTTTTTACATAAACACCAGCTTACACACACAACTTCAGTGATGTTTCATGAAATAATCTAAAAAGCCTTCTAACAATATTCAAAATTAATTAACACTATTAATTTTCCTAATGTCACTTATCCTTGACTAGGGAACCCAAATACCTGTAGCAATATTTGGCAAGGAAATTGCTATAAGAGCAAGATTACTCACGCCAAATAAATTTTATAGCATCAAGAGTGCATCTGTAAAGAGAACACCAGAACAATTCTGCCATATTTTAGGTGAATTCCAATGGAATAGACAATTTAACAACATTGAAAGAGCTTCCCAAAATCGAAAATGTTGACAAATTTTAAGCCTAGTACACAAGATTTGATGAATTTGCAAGACACCTCAGCACAGAAGTCGAAATCAGCTAAGAACTTATCATTTTAGTCTCTACCTTACCATATATATATATATAAGAGAACCCAAATATTCATATTTACTATTTTTCCAGATGTATTGCCTATTGTGGCTCATGTATTGCCAACAAAACAAATTAGAACCAAGTTCCAAGTTTCTAATGGTCGCGAGCTTGTACTTGTAGACCCCATGTAAGCAAAGTTCAATATTGAATAACATTACTACTTCTACCTACACATTTAATGTAACAACTAACCTTAAGTTATAATGAACAAAAGTCAAAGTCAATTACAATCGGCAACCTCACACTCTGGAGCCAATTCATTGAAAATGAAGGCACTCAGCTAGCCTGTATTCGAAAGTCAAAGCCAATTATAATCGGCATCCACCTCAAGTATAAGGCCACGGTGGTAAGTTTTCATACTACATCATTGTCACGCCCCGGCGTAGCAAAGTAGGAAAAAATTTAAATTTTTGCCTTTAGACCCGTAGATACGTGACTGGTTTGAGGATCGCGTGCTTGTCCATACAAGAAAGAACCAAGATAAAAGCAATAAACAATCTACGATAGTTATAATAATAAGTGATTGAGAGCGAATAGTTCCTGATCATAGTCCTTTATTTGTATCTATTAGCACGTAGTAACATTTTTTATTGTGCTTTTACTTCATTTTTCACTTTTTGACGGGTTTGAGAAAAAAGCAGAGCTCCCAGGGTATTTGAGTTGTGAAAATATATCAAAATAAGCTAAAAAGACCCTATCGCTCGCGCAGCCCACTAACGGGATTTAACAGCATCACGCTCGTGCGACCTATGGCAAAAATCAAAGTTGTGTATTTTGTTGTGCTGAAGACTCCTACGCAAAAAAATTGCTTGAATGCGTCCAGAAAATAAAATACATATGTTTTAGTCAGATTAGGTTTATGAAAGCTTTCCTAATCCCTCTAAATCTATATATATATATTTAATTCCAATTCAATTTTGGGGGTTACACCACAATACATACAATTTTGGAGGTAACGTTGTAAGGTGAAGGCAAGGGAAGAAGAAGATCTAGCTTGAAGCTTTCTAATGGCAACAATCATCTCCATCTTCATGCTCTCATTCACCATGTGCAACTAAACTTCTAGTCTAGGGTTTCTATGAAACCCTAGCCATGTAAAGGGGATCTCTGTGCTTCTCTTATTTAGGATTTTCATGTATTTGGATAGTTGATTGTATGTTGGAGGATTATAAATATATAACCAGTTTTTAATGTTAATAATCAATGATATTTAGGGTTTATTCTTGTCTTAGATTCTCCCTTGTATCTATTGAACTCAATATTCCTTGATTTCTGTGATTGATTGGAGTATTTACATATAATAGTGCTTACATGATCGCGATGCTTTTATCTTTTATGATTCATGCCTAGGGAAGATGGGTTATGCTACACCCTAGTTATAGGTAGACAACCGAAGATGAGTTATGCTTAGATTGAACTAGTAATATCTGCTTGTTGATACTACTGGGCTTGTAGCTATGGTAGATCTTAACTATCCAATCATATATCTTAAAGTAGGAAGTATAGACCCCCAACGCATGGTTAGCGGTGGATTTGTTACTCTAGATCCCATTCACATATAATTAAACAACTTAAATATTGCACTTGTTTACTTAGCTTAATTTCACTATTCCCATATTTCCATAGTTTAGTTTATAATAGTACTTCAATTAAAATTCAACCAAATTCTTGTTTCCTATAACTAATTAGATCTAGGTTTTACAAATTAAAGGATAAAAATGAATAGTCTCTGTGGGTTTGACCATTAATTCCACACTACAAATCTTCTAAAGTAAGCAAACTTTTCATCTTGATTCTGATGAGATCAATTTTTGGCTCCGTTGCCGGGGACTGGATATTTTTTGCCTTTAATTTCTAGAATCTTAGTTTAGTTTTTAGTAAATAATAGGTTCAATTTTGTTTCCCTTATTTTTCCAGTTTACTTTTCAAGTCGCTAAAATTATCCTTTGTTTTGCAACTCTTAAGTCATCAAATTCCAGAGGTTTGGAGTGCAGCAACGCTGCACATCAACGGAGCTTACGTAAATCTTAAAAAAAAAGAATTGCCAAAAAATAAATCAAAAATACCATGTAACTCCGCTTTGTTTTATTTTCGCATCAAAGCACTATAAGTCAGGGCGCTGAAATGCATTACTTGTATTAGCGTAGGTGTGGAGTGCACACGTGCATTAGCTCAGAAACCTGGGGTGCTGGGCTTTAATGCAAATCACTTCATAACAGGATAATTGCATGCATCATAGTAGTGTTCGGTGTCTGGTCTCTTTGTTTGCATTATTCTTTTCCTTAATTGGTTTGAGTCAGTCTTATTTTAAAGTAGTTCTCACAGTATATGTTCAGTACCCGGGCAAAATAACCCAAGTTACATCCGCTTAACCTTGAACTCAAATGTACTTTAAGAGTCCTCAGGTCATTAACTCAAGCTTCTACAGCTCAGTTGATGGTAGATGACGAGTTAACACCTAAACCCTCGTCATCTTTTCAAGCTAAATTACAAAGCACACTTAAACAATTAGAAGACACGAATTGATAATTTATAACCTATTCCAATGGCTGACCTTAGAAACAATGGTAATAACGGGAACATAATTAACCTGAATATACCTCAACCTCATAATCTCAACCCGAATGTACCTCAACCCCCATCTCTAAAAGATTATTTCACTCCTACAACTTATACACCACCGTCATGCATAGAGTTGTCGGAGGTGACTGCATCGTACTTTGAGATCAAGTCATAGACCATTGCACTTCTTCTGTCTTTTTCACAATCGTGTTAAGGAAGATCTATACCACCACTTAGGTGAGTTTCAGGATATATGCGCTACATTGAAAATTTAAAATTTAACTGATGATGAACTTAAATTGCGTCTTTGGACCGTGGAATGCAGAGAGGAGGGTCCTGGCGTTCCTTGATAGTGTTCCGGGATAGATCCAAGGAGCACACTTTAGGAAAACTAGAACTTCCTCACGCGATCCTAGAGACAAAGAGTCGTCACCTAATTTTTATCAGAAATTAGGAAACCCAAGTTTGACTCGCCTAAAATTAAATAAGGTTAATCGCCCTTCATTACTAAAAACTAGGTTCGAGGGTCTTGGTACGAGAGGGGAAGCAGCCCAAGTAGGACTAAAGCACCCCCTCCTCGCCCTACCGAATGGTAGGCCTTGATTCAAATATCCTTGTTCTGAATTTATAATTGGTGTTGTTTCCTCCAACATACTAGATAATATATACATGTCAAAAAGAGAATCTAGTGAAAATCATTTTAAGAGATTAAATCAAATAGAAGTCGGATGCACATGCAATACAGAGAGAGGTATACCTACAGTGGCTAGTCCCACCCGGGACTGATGCAAGTAAAGAAAACATGTCATGATATGCAAGAGGGAACGAAAAGACTTACATTAGGTTGACTAAAGCAGAGTCGTAAAAAGAAAAAAGAAAGAAAACGTACAATGCAATCATTCAACAATCCTAGATAAGATCTCTCTAACACATAAGCATATAAAAGAGACATCCTAAAGGAATTGTGTCGTTGAAAACAAAGTTGTAAACCTAGAAAAATTCTAAGAGAAAGAATAGAGATAGTACACGATACATGGGCACTAAGCCATGTAGATGAGGCAAACCCACAAATCGAAGTCTGGATCTACGACATTCAATTCTCTGCACTAAGACACCAAGAAATACCCAAGCATTGCAAAAACACAAGCAAACAAATGATATGCATGATAAACAAGGAAAAGATGTCATCAATCAAATTTCCAGATTCAACAACCTCTAATCAATCCTATCAAAAGTGGTCTTAAACAAGAGCTAGGTGAAAATTCTCTTACAGAAAGTTAGATACATGTCTTAGGGAACTTATCCAAAAAGTAGAACCTCTTTACCATTTTTGAAGTTTGAGAAATAAGAGTTTTGGGAACAGTGGATCAGGACTGTCCACTGTTCTTGTAAAAATCATAATTAATTCTACAAAAATCATGTGAAGCTCTATTTGGTGTCAAAAGAAAGCTATTTCATTGTAATTTATGACAAAATAATCCCATAGACATGTCATGATCTTATGGTTTTGAAAAGTTGTTTTAAACAGACTCTGTTATTCTAGAAATTTGGTATCATTTGACAAAAGAATGCAAAACATAATAGAAGTTCATGAATCATGTTAATCAAGCTAATCTAAGCTTTTGATCTCTCGTCCATTCATCCTAGATGATTTCTAAACCAAGTTTTATTCATCAATTGTTGTTGAGTGATCAAGGTATGACCATTTTGTATACATAATCATGATTGTAGTTAAACTTATCAAAAATTCCAGAATAGTTGTATTAACTTCAAACACTTAGAAAACGATCTTAACTCGATCATATGCTCATGATTTTAGGTATTGGTTGAGGCTTATTAGAGAGATCAAACTCATACATCAACTTAATTATCATGATTCCCAATCCATTTAGCCTTCAAATTCTATGAAGAACTCTAGATCATGTATCAAATGGACTTACAAATATCTTATTGGAGATGAAATTCAATAGGAATACTAGGTAATAGGAATAATCAAGAGACAGGTATGAACATAGGAATCATCCTTCTCACAGATCATACTTCCAAACCATCATAGAATTCAAAAAAGATACATATATATAATCATGTATGCATGGATCTAAACTAAAATAGAAATGAAATCAAAGTTGAAAATCAAAGTGAAAATCAATCTCTAATTAAGAATTACCAATAATCAAAAGAGACTTGGATCTAGCTATGTGAGTGTGTGAAGAACAAGAGAGGAAGAAGATGAGTGTTCTAATAAAGAAAATAAAACTTAGCTAGATCCAAGTCTTGTAGATCTTTATATAAAAGTAGGAATTAGAGATAAATTGGATGTTTACCTCTTGGAGGATTCTCAATTATGCAATCAAAGTTGATTTGAAGGATCTTTTTCTTCAAGTGTTCTTCAAGCTCTTCAAGCACTCATCCATGGAAGTTGAGGGAAGCAATTGATGTGTAATTCATCTAATCTAATTATCTTGAGATTAGTTTAGGAAAATTTTAATCTTAATTCACTTCATCTCTCTAGAAATTTCTCTTGAATTTTAAAGCATATTCTTATATCTTGTAAGTATATGAACTAGTACTCTAGTATATTCCAAGATCACTCAAGAAGATCTCATATGAGATGTATGGGATCTATATATAAAGTTTTGAAAACTTAACTCTTAAGTTTCAGAAAACAAGATTTTCAGAGAGTAGAAATAAAATGGCCATTTTGGAGCCTAAATGCAGTTTCCAGGCAATTCATTGCAGTGGGAGAATTCTAGAAGGGTCTGGAACTCAAAATGATCGATGGAGGGAGCAACTTGTGGGTGGCGACTTAGGTGGGACCCGCCACCCCCTTTGTGGGACCCATGACCTGCTTTTCTCCATCCTCTAGTTGCCCTGTTTAAAATATTAGGTTCACTGCTTTTCCAGATTTTCGTAAAAATGCTTTTTAGTGTCTGAAATCATTCATTTATGTACCGTTGGAAAGCGGTCGAGTTGAATTTCAGTATTAAAATATTCTAAGAGTTTTTGAAATAGAAATTAAAGCTCAATTGAAGTCCAGAAATTCTCCGGAACTTTCGTCGTCTTTTTGAAATCGAACGACTTCTTTTCCAAAATTACTTTTAAATGTGCGTCGATTATGGACTTTTCTTTAAAATTGAATCTTTGGATACCTAGAATACTGCGTTTAGAACACTTTATGTTCATATATCCCTAAGTAAATATGAATTCTAAGAGATAGTTTTAACAAAATCGGGATATATGCATGAAAAAGGGCTTTTCTGAGCTTGGTCACTTTCCGAAGTTCGACCTTTCGATTGTGTAGAATTTGGTACCTTCCATGGGGTGCTTTTCATTATCAAATCCTCCAAGACATTGTCCACCCTAAATCTTATTAGTGTGGTAAAAATTGGGTGTCTACAATTTGCCCCTCTTTGGCAGAGTTTGTTGTGAACAACATGAGCTAGAAGGCACCCAATAACCATACTGAGAGGTTTTAGGAAAAAAAATCCGCAATAATCAAGAAATTCAAAATCTGTGAAAATCAAGAAATCACAAATACAAGAATGCAATACAATGCTAGGTAGAGGCTGCTAAATCGAAGCTGCTACTGATCATGCTCCGCTGGAGCTGCCTATGTATTCTTTCCAAGAATCAGACCAGGGCGTAGTTCAAGCATGCAAAAAGATAGAAAACAAAACATAAACAATAGTAGTATAGATGAAATGCTTCTATCCTAGGATGCTGATGCAGTATGCAAACGTGAATGTGCGCGTGCTAGAAGAATCGTCCTCAAGGGTTCCCTAGATGCAAAATCTAATGCAAAGAATGCGACGGATCTCTCTCTCTCATACGAAATTTTTTCACACAGTCTCTCCTATTGATTCAGGTTTCTTAATGAAGAGTGACACGAGAATAATTTGTGTGCGCTTGTGTGCTATACCCAAGTGTAGGTACACGTACAAGTAGTAATCTGGTTAAGACCAGGTCGATCCCATAGGGAAGATTGGAAAATAAGTACCTAGATTAGACTCTAAAAAGAAAATAAAAATCAATGATTAAGGAAAGTGTAGAACACGGAGTTCCACGATTATCAACTACTAAAAAGAAAGCAACTAAATTAACTTCAACTAATGATTAACTAATTAACTAAAGCGATATTTTAAAATCGAGTTTTTACTTAATAAAAAGGGAAGTGTTGGGATCACACGAATCCACAGTGACCTAGCCATCTACCATACAGTTGCATTAAAGTTCAATGGAGTACATCTTCTACAGTATCCCGTATTTCTCTAAAAATAAAGAATCTATAGCCCTTTCATGACCGAGACTATATCATCACAGTTAATTTAAAACGTGTGAAAGCGGTTTAAAACAATAGTTAAGACTCACACCTATAATGGTGTTAGCATTGAAGGTGGTTTGCAAAAGATATTGAAGAAAAATGCTTTAATGCCTTAAGTTCAGAGACTGTTTTGACAAACTGAGCATTCGGGGATAGTTTGATAACAAATCTCTAAAGCAGAAAGTCTAGGAATACTGCATAGGATATTCTCAAGAATCAAAGAGTTCGATCAATCGACGCGCTATCGATCGATCGAACCTCATCACCTCTCAATCGATCGAATTGTATTCGATCACTTGACTGTACCCTGTACGATCGATCTAACTTCGATCGATCGACCACATGTCTCAAACTGCCGCATGGCAGAGGCTGGAAATCACTGTTTCATTATGATCTCCCAACCCTAGGACTACTCAGACATGGTCTGGAGTGTCTCAGATTTGTTTTTAACATAAATATTCATTAAGGCTTTGTTTAATTGGTTGTGATTTAAACATGGAAAAACTATGAAACTATGGTTTTATCACTACGTGCAAGCAAAAGTATGATTCTAACAGATTATAACTAATGAAACTACTGAAAGAGTGTAAAATAACACAATATAACATAACTTGGAACATTATATTAAGATCAAACTTACAGAATATCCAAGAAACAAGCAATATCAAACTTGAAACCTACAAAACCAATGTAAAACTCTCTAACTCTCTCTATAAACTGATAAAAAGTAAAGTGGGCATCCTTATAGACTTAAATAAAATGAATAGATGTACTAAATCCTAGAGCCAGGGTTAAAAACTCCGTCTTTGCTGTGTGCGCGTAAGTTCTGATAAAAGCCATGTTTGATCGATTGAACATCACTCGATCGATTGAACTTTTGGAATCTTCAAGCGCTTAAACAACCTTCAATCGATTGAACCCTCGATCGCTTGAGGGGTCTTCGATCGCTCGAACTGCACTTTTCATCTTTGAATTGCCTTTCTTATAATCTAGCTTTCCTTTTATCCTATTATTGATTCCTGCACCCTGCAAAATAGTAATCTGCACAGATAACAGCTCAAAATAGCACAACTTATCAAAGATTAGTCATATTGTATAAAAACTGGCATTGTAATCCAAATTATAGATTTACAAGGGAGTTGTAGACTAAATCAGTGTATTTCTTTATTTTAGCGCGGTTGTATTTTACGAATTTCCCCGCTTGTCACAACACCCAACTAGCGAATTGCTAGTCCCTAGCAATAGAGCGGAAAATAAAACAAGTTATACTACTACTACAATGACTAAAAATAAAACAAAATAAACTTAACTAATCTAAATAGAAAGAGATACTACCTCACTCACTTTCGCAGCAATCGCGGTTACATTTAGCAAATGCAACAAGCCGTTAAACCCCTGGGTTCCCCTAGTGGACGAGTGTTGTCTCATGAGGGTTTGCAGTGAATATACCCATAAAATTCTCAATTTTAAGCTAAAAAAGATATAAAATAACTTGTAAACACTCCCTCCCATTCAGCTGTCAACTTATCTCTACAAAACATATCACCCTCATTTAATCCATGAAAGAAAATCACATGCCCCTCATGTCACCAAGATGAATATAACATATGTATTGCAATCATGTATCCGTATGTGTGTGAAGTTAACAGCTATGCATCAAACTTTATTTAGAGTTGTTTAGACTATCATACCCTCAGAACTTGTAGTTTCAACTCAATTCTCACGTGGATTTACACTCAAAATTGAATGTCTCTCTGAAACTTAGTTAAAAATGATTGCACATGGTATGAAAACTTTAATAGGAGTGATTTTTCTGGATGCTAATGCTTTTATATCAGACTCTATAAAGGACGAACATTTATAGTGTATAGTCTCGCGGATGGCATACTGCTAACTAGAGGAGCGAAATACCGTGGATAACTTAAATTACACGTTCGTGTTCAAACTAATCTATTAAGAATCATTAAGACTTTGACTTTTCAAATTTAATATAGTAGGATAGAGATGAGAGAAGAAAGAATTGCACATCTTTAGCATGTGATGGAGTCTAATAATATATATATATTTATTTATTTATGTATTTATATATATATATCTCCAACCACTTCCATCCGTACATTTTTTTTAACATGTGCTCCCACAACTTGTCTTCTTCCAATCACATACTTTGACAGTTATTTATTTTAAATACGCAATAGAGTCCATTGGGGTCAAGGTAAGGGATTAGGAATTTCATAATAGAATCGGCCATATTAAGTCGGTGTGGGTAAAGGGATATGAATAGTGGTAGGAAATGGGTAACGATGGCTTAAATCATTCTCTTAATTTCTTAGTTTTAGCACTTCAGTGTTCATTGAGTCTAGTTGGTAGATCCTGAACGTTCTCCTCTAATAAGCAGCCGAAAGGAAAGAATTAATTGAGACTAGTGCAACAAATTTAATACGCATATTCAAGACAAAATAATTCGAATTTATGTGAAAATTCCCTCAGAAACAAAGATTGGATCAAAAGCTCACTAAGGGTCATTAGTTTCCACTACTCGTTCTTTAAGCACAACAATCATTTTAACTTTTTTTTTAGGTTTTCTTCATAGCTCTCAACATGTGCATATGGATTTTGGATACAAGAATGGTCAACAAATGCAATCATCCTAGTGAACTAGAAAAAAATGCGTGAACTTATTTCATAAAAGGATAAGATTAATATGAATATATCATTGCTTGATAACAGCAAAACAGGAGTGAAAGTTCAAAGTTATTCTACCAATTAAGTTAAAAAATTCTTTAATAATTTGAAATTTTCAATTTTCTTCAAATTGTACAATTTTTAAATTTAATCCAATTCTAAACGAGATTGCATGATATGTGTAATAAAGTTATCCAGATTGCTAAGTATAAACATGTGCATGTGATTATCTATCTACATCCCACCCCCAACTAAAAATTGCGATGTCCACAGAAGGTGATTTTTAAAAATAAATAGAGAGATATCACCTGATAAAGCAAAGCAATAACCGCAAGCATAGCAATCCATAAAGAAGGCATACAAACTCCAATCAGCCAAGATCAATAGAAAGAAAATATGAAATAATATAACATAAGATCCATACATAATATAAAACCTGATCACTAGGATGATAAAACAATAACAACAGAGTAGTGATCAAAATGTCCAATCATAACCATACAGTCCAAAATATCCACATACCCAAAAGAAAACTGCTAGAGAAGAGAGAGAACAGTAGTAAACAAAATACAACACAACTCACACTCTCGACGGACATAAACTAATCATCACCAACATTGAATAAAATCACGATCGGTGTAGCAAGAGCATTCTCATCTCTACCCTCAGCAATAGTAGTAGACGTCGTCGAGTCACTCGCAGTCGCGGCAGATGATGTAGAGAATGATGGGTCAGCCATGACCGAAGGTGGTGTAGATGATGATGATGATGGGGCATAGGGATCAGTAGGCGGTGAAGGTGGAGTATCAAAAATAGTAGGCGGAGCTGTGGATGTGGATGGGGCAGCAGGATTAGAAGATGGTGGCGGAACGGAAGAAAATGGACCGATGGTGGGTGGTGTAGAAGGGGCAGTAGGTGGATGTGAAGCTGTGTGAATAGACTGATCTACCCCTATCTGTATCAAGATCGCCTCTAGTAAGGTCGTCATATGATCCAACTTGCCCTCGAGCTGTATCCGTGCCTCCCTCTCCTCAATAATCAACGAGTGGAGAGTTTAGAGAGACAGAAGACGACTCTCCCTGGGCCTGAGCTTGAGAGCACTGTCTCAGATCAAACTGCATGACCTCCTCCTCTGAATCTAGCTCCTCAGCCTCTGTCGGCATCCCAGAAGCGACACCCTCAGTATCAGTCCCTCCTCGCCTCTTCTTCTTCTCTTCGACTTTCTCCTTTCCTTTCCCTTTCCTCTTCCTCTTCTATGCATCTGAGCAGCGGGCTGCTGTTTCCCCAAATCTACTCGAAGAAGTCTGGGATGCGTCAGTAGCAAGGGGGAGCAATCCAGCCCGGGCCACAACACTGTGAATGCCCCAAGCACCTTTCAGGTGCTTCCTACTAGAAATGTAGCTTGTGGGCTTAACCACAAACTCGATATATAAACGCGGGAGACAGACCCACTTCCATGTCCCCACAGAGCACAATGCCCTAACGTACCATGTTGCCATCTTCTCATGATATGAAGTCGAGAAAATACAATTACTGAGCACCAAGTGGAGCATGTGCTAATCATCTATGAGATGTCTATCCTCGATAAGGGATGAGCCATTCCAAAACTAGACAGCCCCGCCTATCTCATGCACTATGGTGGAATGAAGGATCTCAGGAGTACCCACCCTATGGGGACAGTCACACTCAGGCTCCTCGGGTACGCCTAACGCAGCCGACAAAGTCGAAGGGCTAAAAATGATTTCTTAGCCACGGAAGTAGGATCGATACGTGAATGGGACCGGGTCCTTAATCATTGTGGCAGCAACCTCTCTCACCCACGAGATATTGACCTGTCTAGGCTGGGTCAACATCTGATACCATTGTGGCATCGCCTGAATCTTTCCCAAGAACCATGGTGCTGAAAGCCACACTATCTCTAGGGGCCGCTCCAACATGACCTTGCAGTGGCTAAAGAACCGCATGTACCAAGACTGATCAAACATATTCTGGAACCCATGATCGAGTGGCGGGTGTAGAATGGTCAAGTCAAAGGGCTTGTCCCTATGATAGCCTATCACAGGATTCATGGTGGGAAACCTGAAATAGGAAATGAAAAGAAAAGACTAAATAAAATAGGGCAAATAGGGTCAAAGAAGAAAAAAATGCTTCTACATCAATTCGATCGATCGAATAATTTTTGATCGATTGAACATAGGCTGAGTTCGATCGCTTGAGCCCAGTTCGATCGATTGAACACAGCATTTGTGCAGAGACACGAAATAACGCAGGAATCAAACAAACAAGAAAGAATCCTAAGCTACGATTACTATAAAATGGTCTTAGAACCAATGGGGTGGTGTGGATATCGCATTTTTCTTTACCCACAGCTTTTCTTTTAAAAATCTTCTTCGATTTCAGATTCAAAAACAAAACGAGTCGCCACTTAATTTTTAGAAGGAAAAATTAAGAAACCATTTTTAAAGCAAACTGATCTTTTTAGAAACCAGAGATGAACTAGGTCCGGGGATTATGGAATGAGAGAGGAAGGAGCCCGACGGACTAAAACACCCTCTCTCATCCTATCTTGCGATAGACCTCTACTCAACATCCTTTTAATCGAATTATTAATTTAAATGTGCCCTCAAATAATACATATGTATAAATATACATTACAAAAGCATGTCTAAAGGGTGTAAGATTGCAAGTGATAAAATATCATTCAGAAGTCATGCAATTCAAGTAGCAAGCAATATGATATGCAAATAGGGAACTAGAGAACTTACCCGGGATCCATGCCGTGAATATTAATAGAAAGATCCTAAGAAAAGAGGGTCTCTAATCCATATATACAAGTACAGCAAGTCCTAATTCTAAGGTGTCGCGCATTAAGTTGAAAAATCAAGAAAATCAAAAAATGAAATAAACTAGGGAGAAGATGAGAAATTGTACCTTAAATGCGCTACAAAACAAAGATTAGCCCACATGCTTCACATAACAATATGATATCAAACAATCGATCCTGATTTCCTAGCTTAGATCTATCAAGCATGAAATCCGACTTTATTCAAATAGCTAATTCTAATTATAAACATTAATGTACATGAATGAATGAATGTACGCAAGAATAAGACATGAATTTATTCACTAATTTGGGTCACTTAGCCTCTGGATTTAAGCTAAATTACCATTATTTAAAGTATGATTTGGGTCCCAAGACATTAGGAGACCATTTGAGTTGAAACAAATAACATTGGACAAAATAGTAGCAGTTTTTTATAAATTACAGAGAGCAGACCAGATCTTGAAAAATGGAAAAACCATACTTCCCATGGTTGGATCTTAATGATTTTTGGATATAGTATGCCCCTGTGAGTCTAGTTTACAACCCAAAAAGAAAATCAAGGTTTGAACAGTTAGATCTCCGGGAATATGGAAAACACTAGACATCACTCAGGATTCTGCAACTCTTTGTCCAGAGATCTTGTACGATTTTCTAAAAATAGCAAAAAGATTAGAAACACTTTGTTCTTTTTAGGGTGACTTCCTAACACATTAAACTACCTAGGAAAAAAAATTATTTTTGGTCTCAAACACTTTATTAAAGCATTGGTTTATTTATTTCAAAAGAGTGTCACTATGCTGAAACTCTGGACAGATTGTAGTAACTTTGCAAAACTCATAACCAAACCACTTTAGACATGAAACCACCTTAAAACAAAAATTACAGTGGTAGGATATTGTACTATTGACATTTTCCCATTGGTTTCACTCGATTTTGACGGTTAAATTTCGAACTAAAAATCTATGATCAAAAACAGTTTGTGAACTCACTGTTTTCATTTATCAAGTTCAACTTTTATTTGTTAACCCCAACTATTAAACCATGAAGTTGGACTTAAACTAAACCATTTTCTCCTACCATTTGATGGTCATTGGAGACTAAAGATCTATATATTTATAGATTTCAAGTGAAGTATGAATGGACTTCAAGAAATCTCAAGATAAAGAATCTAAACCATGGAGATGGGCTTAGACATCAAAACCACTTTTTCCTACCATTTGATGGTCATTGGAGATGAAGACATGACTAATACTCATGAGTCTCAAAGGAATATAGAAAGGACTCCATAAAACATCAAGTTTAAAGGACCCAAGTCATGAGTATGGACTTGGATCCATCTATTTGCTTACAAAATGAAGTGATAATCAAACTTTGACTCTTATGTAAAGTATAAGCTTACATGAGATTCAAAACATTAAACTCAAGAGCTTTCAAGAGAGATATTGAAGATCTCCAAAAATCTCAAAAGGAAAACATAGACAAGAAAAATAGAAGAAGGATCAAAGAATTAGGAACAAGGACTTCCAAGTTTACTTAACAAACTCTAAAACTTAATCAAGAAAGAAACTAAATGACATTAAAGATTAGAAACCAAAAACATAACTAAGATTAGAGGGTCACCTCCAAGACTATCCTCAAATTTCTATATGAAGACCTTCCAAGTTCTTCTTTAAGCTCTCCAAAATATGTGTTGTGGTAGTGATGCTCTCTTGGTAGTATATTTTGTTGGTTGTTGTTGGGATCCTTCTCAAAGAAGATCCTCCATCTTTTATAGACAAAATTTCCAAGTTTTTCTTAGTGAATTTGGAGTAAAATACAGGTGTAAACATCTCATTTGGTGGTACAATAAGTACTTTCTGAAAATGAACAGACTGCTGCACAGGGCGGCAGTCAAAAATCTCTTGCGGCAGTCAGTGGATGCCGCAGCGGCACTCCGTGAAAGCCGCGATAACATTTCATGACTGCCGCACGACTCTCCGCAAGTGCCACGCAAAAATATTGATTGCCGCATTTTTGTCAGCCTTACTTTATCAATTTTTTGTTTTTATCCGCATACACATACGTATTGTTTTGCAAAATGCGGACTTTAAAAGTAGACGGCAGTCAGAAAATGTCGGCGGCACTCATTGAATGCCGTGCGACAGTCTCTGACTGCCGTGCGGTACTCACTGAGTGCCGCGGAAGTCTGCCGTGTGCCGTTGTTTTTGTTAAGCTTCCCTTTTTAGGTCTTCTTTTTCTCAAAGTAATTTATTTTTTAAGATCTTTTCCAAAAATTGTGTTTTATACCTGAATTCTCCTAGATACCTGGTATTTTTCTTCTTTCTGTGAAATTTTATCACGTTTGGTGAACTTTCTGAAGAGCTTGGAACACTTCGAATCTTTCGGTCCTTGTCACCATCGGATACGGAGGTGACACTCTCCTAAATTTGACGTCTGGTCAAAATTGGGGTGTCTACAGCTTGCCCCTCTTTGACAGAGCTTGTGGGGCAATGCGTTCCACGAGTGAATGTCAAAGCCTGTGTGAAGACAAGCCCTTGACCAGACTGTCGAATTTAGGTAAAAACAAAATGCGTTGCAAAAACGGGCACGCACTGAAATTCTAATTGGTCGTGCTCCATGACAACTGCCTACGTATCCCATCAGGAATCAGACCAAAGCGTAGTTCAGGCACGGGGTCGAACACACACAAATGCAAGTAGTCACACGGATGGATACACCTATCCTGTCGTGATGCAAGTGCCATGCAATGGTGTTTTCTGAATTGACCTGGTTGTGTAAATGTCATGCTTATCATGTCTTCCCTACGTGCGACGCGCTTTACGTGACGTGTTGGAAGATCACCTAATTCATGACCAATGTAAATCTGTTACGAGGGTCATGAAAAATGCTCTCGATTTGATTTCGAGGGTTGACGCAAATTTGTTGCGAGAACCGAGAATGTAAATCCGTTATACTCCCTCCGTCCCATAATAAGTGTCCACTTCTATTTTGCACATTATTTAAGAAAGTTGTATTATTTTAGTTTTTTTGGTTCATTAAATGGTCACTTTCCAATTTTGCCCTTAGATGTGATGGGTGTTTGACTTTTTGCTTGTTTTGAGGCCACAAATAAATGCTACATTGTCTTTATTATAAGGGTAGTTTTGGAAAGTAAGTAAAAGCTATATGCCAATTTAGGAAAGTGGACACTTATTGTGGGACATCCAAAAAAGGAAATGTGGACACTTATTATGGGACGGAGGGAGTATTCTCGAAACGAAGAATTAGCGTAAATTTATTGCGAGAACCAAGAATATAAATCTGTTATATTCTCAAAATGAGGGTTAACACAAATCTGTTGCGAGAACCGAGAACATAAATCTGTTATATTCTCAAAACGAGGGTAAACGCAAATCTATTGCGAGAATTGAGGAAATAAATATGTTATATTCTCAAAATGAGGGTAAACGTAAATCTGTTGCGAGAACCGAGAATATAAATCTGTTATATCCTCAAAATGAGGTTTAACGCAAATCTGTTGCGAGAACCGAGAACATCAATCTATTATATTCTCAAAACGAGGGTAAATGCAAATCTGTTACGAGAACTGAGAACATAAATCTGTTATATTCTCAAAACGAGGGTTAACTCAAATCTGTTGCGAGAACCGAGAATATTAATCTGTTATATTCTCAAAACGAGGGTTAACGCAAATCCGTTGCGAAAACCGAGAATGTAAATATGTTACACTCCCGACCAAGAGGATCGACGTAAATTTGTTACAAAGATAGAGAATATAAATTTGTTATATTCTCAAAACGAGGGTTGACGCAAATTTGTTGCGAAAACCGAGAATGTAAATATGTTACACTCCCAACCAGAGGATCGACGTAAATTTGCGGAGGATTTTGAAGAAAGGCAGGCACCGATCGGTAGCTCGGGAGACAAATCTATTCAGTGCGGCCACCCATCCAGCTAAACTCTGTACTTCCTTCGTTGATTTGGGCGACCGCATGTTGATGATAGCTTTGATCTTCTCGGGGTTTGCCTCAAATCCCTGTCTGCTGACTAGGTGGCCCAGGAATTTCCCGGACGAGACACCGAAGGTGTATTTGGGCGGGTTCAACCTCATCTTGAATTTTCTCAAAATGCTGAAGGCCCCGGCCAGATGCTCGAGGTGGTCGGTCTCGTCTCGGCTTTTGACTAGGAGATCATCCACATACACCTCCATAGACTTTCCAATGAGGTCTTTGAATATATAGTTGACCAGGCGCTGGTAGGTAGCCCCGGCATTCTTGAGACCGAATGGCATGACCTTGTAGCAGTACGTCCTCTGGTCGGTGATGAATGCTGTCTTCTCCTCGTCCCCAGGGTACATGCTGATATGGTTGTACCCCGAGTAGGCGTCCATGAATGAGAGGAGTGATTGACCGGCCGTGGAGTCCACAAGGAGATCTATCCTGGGTAGCAGATAGCAATCCTTGGGGCAGGCCTTGTTGAGGTCGGTGAAGTCCAGGCACATTCTCCACTTCCCATTGCTCTTCTTGACAAGAATAACATTAGCCAACCAGTCGGGATAGTGGACCTCTTGGATGGACTTCGCCTTCAGGAGCTTCTCGACCTCCTCACTCACTGCTTTCTGTCTCTTGGGGGCCATGCCCCTTCTCTTCTGCTTGACTGCACGGCTTTTCGGGCTGACATTGAGATGATGGGACATTACCCGGGGGTCAATCCCGGGCATATCCTCATGACTCCAAACAAAGACGTCCTGATTTGTCTTAGGAACTGAGTCAGTTTTTCCTTCAGGCCAGGCTCCAGTAGGGTACCAATGCTGACCATGCAGTTTGGGTACTTGGGATCCAGCGTCACTTTTTCCAGTTCTTCCATCGGACCTACCGTGTCACTCTGGTCCCGGGGGTCCATCTCTTGAACGTTCAATGTTTCCGTGATTGCCCCCCGATGCAACGAGCTGACATAACAACTCCGGGTGATATTCTGATCTCCATGCAAGCATCCGGGTCCCTGAGGAGTTGGGAACTTCACTGTTAAGCTGTAGGTGGAGACGACCGCCCTGGCCTTGTTGAGGGTTGACCTGCCAAGGATGACATTGTAGGCCGACGGGGTTTCTACGATCACAAAAATGGTTAGCACGAAAGCTTGCTGAGGGTAAGTCCCCATGAGAATTGGAAGCTCGATTATCCCGAGCGGTTGTGTGCTAGAGCCGTTGAATCCAACCAGGGGAGTGGCGACCGGCCAGAGCCGATCCCTGGAGATCCCGAGCTGATCAAATGCCGACGTGAACATAATGTCGGACGAGCTGCCTGTGTCCACTAGCACCTCTGGACCATATAGTTGGCTAAAGAAAGCGTCACTACTAGCGGGTCATCATGGGGTCAGTGGATGCCCTGCAAGTCGTCGGATGTGAATGTTAGTACATCGGTTGGGGAGGAGCCGATGGATTGGACCTGCCAGATATCCGCCCGGGATGCCCGAGCATGCCTCTTCCGTGTCGACTGTAAATCTCCTCCGCTTGATGTTCCTCCAGAGATCACGTGGATGTGGCCAAGTGGTGGTGGTTGATCGAGAGCTCGGGTGTCCTACCGGGGTCGTCTATCTGCTGTGATGAACTCCGCCAGGTGTCCCTGCTCGATCAGCTTCCCTATTGCCATCTTTAATTTAAAGCAATCCTCCGTTTCGTGGCCATGATCCTTGTAGTAGCAGTAGAGGTAGAATTTATCCCGGTTCCTCTTACCGGGTAGGGCTCTTAGCTTTGCCGGCTGCGGGAGCAGTCCTTGCGCCTCGGCGGCGGCCATGACTTCTTAAATGGGCCAGGAAAGGGGGGTGAAAGCAATCGGGGGCTGACCCCGGGCGTCCTTCTGACCTTGCCCCGGCTTCTTTCCCGAGCCCTTCTCGAATCCTTCACGCTTGCCCTTGGCCTTTGGGGATTTGTCTCCCGCCTGGTCGGTGCACTTCGCCTTCAGGAATTCTTCAATATCTATGTATTTTCCGACCCTCTCCAAGAGCTCCACCAGGGTTTCCGGTCGGTCATGATGGAACGATGTGGCAACCTTGGTGTGTTGAACTCCCGAACAGAAGGCCATAATTGTGGCCGTTTCGTTGAGATTGCGGATTAGGAGCCTTTGTTGGTTGAAACAGTCTATGTATTCCCTCAAGGACTCCCCTTTGTGCTGCTTGACGGTCAGCAGCTGAGTGTCCGATTACGACCGGTCGAGCATCCCGACAAACTGGCTGATGAACAGCTTGCTGAGGGCTTTGAAGTTGTCCACCGTCTGGGGCTTTAAAGCAAGGAACCACTGTGCCGCTGGCCCTTTGAGGGTACTAGGAAAGGCCAGGCATAGTAGCTCGTCCACCGTGGTGACCAGTGCCATCTGCGCCTTGTAGATGCAGATGTGGTCCACCGGACTCCCTGTGCCGTCGTAGGAGCTGAGGTGAGGGGGTTTGAACTTCCGTGGAATAGGAAACCGTGTCACCCGAGCGGTATAGGGTGACTCAGTCTCTGTGTTAGTGAGGTCGTGGCCATACTTGATGTTCAACCTCTCAATTTGCTGCTGTAATTCCTCGACCTGGGCCTTTACGTCATCCCGCCCGGTTCTCTTCTCTATATCCGAGCGGTAAGTTAGATCGGATGACGAGGCCTCTTCCTCAAAGGGCGTTGACCTCGGGGATAGGGCCCGGCTTTGGGTCTGGGAAAGCGTGTGCCTAAGATCCCCTTGGCTCAGGGCTAGAGGATCCTCGATCAATTCTCGGGCTCTCCGTCCGGACTCCTCCCCTCTGGCCGCACACCGTCGATTGATGATAGTCCTGGCATCCTCTACCCGATGATAATCAAGCCGAGCTCGCATTTGTGAACGCCTGGTAGCCTGGCTGCGCTCACCATCACCGGGGTGTTCCCGGTCCGGTGGAGACATCGGGGCGGAATGGGCTTGCCTTTGTGCCCGAGTGGGCCTTTGGATAGGGGAGCTCTTCTCGGGCTGATTTTCTGATGCAGGACGCTTCTCCAGTCGGGCCAAAAGCGCCTCCATCTACTCCTGTGTTCGGCGCTGGCCCTCCAAGAGTTGCGCTAGTGCTGCCGTCATCTGTTCGGTGGTCATAGAGGAAGCCTGCTGCTCAAGCTGCGGGTTCTCCTGACCGGTCGGAACAGTAGTTTTCTTACCCGTCTTCGGCGGCATGTTGATCAGTCAAGAATCTATTGATGAAAAGACTATGTCGTTCCCACAGACGGTGCCAAACTGATGATGCCTAAAACTGGTAAGAAGGGTTTAGAGAGAAAAAGACAAGAACAATTTGTGTGTGGTTTGGTCCTATTAACGAGGTGACCTACGTCCACGGTTGCATCTATGCGCTCTCACTAGCAGATCACCGGCGGGCCTGGTGAGCCAACAAAGATGGGCGGCACTACCAGTAATACCGGCCGGGTATATGCGTGTTGACGGTGAGTTCTCTGCTGTATGTTTGCAAGCTTAGAGAATTATTTTCGGATCCCTTTAGAGAGGGTAGGTGGGCTCTTTTATAGATGCAAGAGTCCACCCTTACATGGAAAGTTAATAGGATTAGGAAACCCAATCTAATTAGAGTTTATTTACATAACTTGGGAAAAGTTTCCTAAGTGGTTTAGGAAACTGCCACCTTCCACCTTGCAGACTTGTAGTCGGTTTAGGAAATTGCTGGGTAGACCAGGTCCACGGGATGTCGCGGTCTTCATGCCCGGTCTGTTGGTACGAACCGCCCGGTCCTAACAAACACCTCCGGATTGCTCGGCTATTGGCGCCTTTACCTAAGTAACCGACACCTCTTGGTGACGTGGCAGACTGGCTACATGCCTAGATTATTTTGGACATATCACTACCTATGGTGTGTCCAATCCCATCTAAGAGTATAAACCAAAATCTTATATTCTACAAGATCTGATGGTCTGATAAAATCACCTACTATGTAGAATAAGAGACACACATGCACAATATTAAATAAACAATATAATGCAAACATTGCCCACACAGATTCTCATAAAAATGGAATAACTAATATTATTAAAATAATAAATCAACTACATAAAGCATGGCTTTTAGTATATATCCCTAACACCACACACATCAGTATGAACTAATTCTAACAATGCATTGGTCCTATTGCCCTTTACGGGAAAGGGCCTTTTTGTCATCTTACACTCTAAACAAGACTAGTAGACTTCCATTGGTTCAAGAACCAAATTGCCTAAGATCCCTTCTTTTCCTAGTCTGCCAATCCTATTTAGATTGATATGACCAAGCCTCATGTGCCAAAACCTTGTTGGATTAGTGAAAGGTTCCTGTATTTTAGATGGTAGAGTTACCACTGAGTTATTAAGTTCCATATTAGAATCATTATAAATATTCAGAGTGATCACATACAAGCCATTAGTTTTAACACCAAAACATATGATAGAACCAATTCTTTTAATGATTACTTCAGTTCCAAAATAAAAAGAATAAACTTTGTTCGATAAAAATCAAAAACTGAAATTAAATTATGTCTCATTAAAGGAACATAAATTACTTCTAATAAAACTAAAGTCTTATTGTCCTCAAATTCTAAAACTACCACTCCTATAGTAACCGCGGAAACGGTTGCGCTAGATCTCAGTCAGTGTGATCTCCCCATCACTGCATTTCCTGGTTGATCTGAACCCCTACAATGAATTATAGATATGGTTAGTCACACCAAAATCAATACACCAAGTGTTTGAGGTATCCGCTATAAAACTTACTTCAATCACATATGATTCGATCATACCTTGAACTCTTGTAGCTAAGAATTACGGATAGTTCCTATTCCAGTGGCCCTTCTCACCACATTGGAAACACTTTCTTTTGCCTTGGCCATGCACCTTTCCTTTGCCCATACCTTTTTGCTTAGATTTTGCAATCTTAGAGATCAGTCCAACACTTGGACCACCAGTGCCAGCTTTCTTCTTCTCTTTTTTACCTTTTGGTGCAGATCGGGAGGATGAAGAGCTTTTCTCAATGTTCAAAACGTTGCCCCAGGTTTGATCACCCCTTCTGCTACCAATAAAGAACTCATTGAGAAATTCATTTAATTCATGTTATAATTAAGTTTGAATTGAGTGAATGATCGTGACAATGAATTGAGGATCATATCAACTTAGGTTTATGCATCGATGCTGGCACCTAGGGTCTCCAGTTCATTCAAATAACCAATCATTTTTAAAACATGTTCTTTGACTGGAGACCCTTCGACATCTTGGCACTCATTATCTTCTGCATAGTAACCTGTCTAGCAGGTTTACCATTCTCCCCAAACATTTCTTTCAGGGATTTGATAATGGCACTGGCAGAATCATTTGACTGGTATAGATGTTGTAACACATTAGCCATAGAGGCTAATATGTAGCAACGAGCCATCCCATTCGACTTCTTCCACTTATCAAACTCACATCTAGCAACTGCCAAAGCATTTGCAGTGGGTTCTTCGGGGCATGGGGTGGTGAGGACATATATGTGATCCTCTGCAGTTAAAACGATGTCTATGTTACGTTTTCATTCTATATAGTTGTTTCCAGTTAACTAGTTTTGTGTAAGTACGGTGGCAAGAGGACTAAATGCAGATCCAAACATGATGATTTACTGAAAAAATAAAAAACAAAATAAATTTGGATATCAGAATTTGATAGTTTGAAAAATAAGAATCCTTAAAACTCTTTTAAAACAAAGTCTCCACAATATCAAGACGAAAGAACAAAGCCTCCGTGTGGTGGTCAATATTCGACCTCTCAATCATGACTTGTCCGCTATGCAACTCTTGCAAAATAAGTTACGACTCCCGCACCCTTTTGATCTCTAAGTTTCTGAATAATGCCCCATGTGGGATCCTTATTCATAGCTTAGCTAGTGTGTACCATTAACTAGGATCCAATCACAACCACCTCAAGTCGTACCTCCGTGTGGTGGTCACCCTCTAACACGTCTGATTGATCCTATCCATAGGATGTTCACATCTAGTAACCAATGAGTATTGTATCCTCTATATGGAATGATCACCCATGGCTAGGTGGCACAAAATACTCCACTCATCTTACAGTGAACCGTTAATGGAAGATTGTGGGAGTTATTAATAAGACCCTCTCCCACTAGATTTAATAGTTAAGGATTTTGCTTTTGAAAAAAAATATTTCTACACATCACCCATAAACATCTAATGTTTACTAAAGCATTGAAATAGTTTTTGAATTTTTATTTTAGAAATCTTGTTGTGTGCATGCAAGTTGTAACAATGTATAAAATGCCAATCATAAACCAAGCACATAAAAATATAAACTAAAATGAAATAAAAGCATCCAAACGATGCCTCTATCTCCCATGGCTCTATCTCCATAGAACCTCCTTCTTGGTTTGATCGCCTCCATCTCCATCTTCATAGACAATGGCTTCTCGCTCCATCTTCATGGGCTTTCTAATTCTATTACATTGGACATATGCTTCTTTCAAAGCTTACAATTTATCTAGAAATAGAAAATACAGCAATCAATTAAAAGGCTAGGGAAAGCGGTGCGACTTTCCTATTCGCAGTAATGAAGCCGCAGCGCCCTTTACTCATACCTTAAAAAATAAACCAAAATTTAAATACAATTATCACCAATGACAAAAAAAAAACAAAAAAACAAAATAAAAAAACAAAATAAAATTTGTTGACAATCGGTGCCATGGGAGATAGTGGACTAATCTTTGATGCAAAAGGTTAGTTGCACTAACAACTACACATATATAATAGAATATATAACCATTAGACTACTACTTTATTTGCATGCACCATAAACATTTTATGGAGGTAATTAGAACTATAACATAGCATCTCAGGTTTCTCTGTCACACTTCGATCGATTGAAGAAGCTTCAATCGATCGAACTCTCGAGCGATTGAACCAAGTTCAATCGATTGAACTCAAAATTTCAAAAGCTGATTTTAAAATTTTTAGAACATTATAAAACAGTAAGTAGAAAAAAATTTTAAATTTCAAAATTGTGAAAAGATATCTAAATAGAACACCGTGTTCGATCAATAGAAGCTAGTTCGATCGCTTGAAGCCTGCATTGGTTTGATCGATCGAAACTATTTCAATCGATCGAACACAGACAGTTTTAATCGATTGAAACAAGTTCGTTCGATCAAAACTGCAATGCATCTAATGCAATCACATATTTGTTTTTTGCTGCGAAAACATTATAGAAACAAATCTGTGACGATGCAGTTTCAAAAAATAGTTCTAAAATTGACATGCAAATCAAAACTAGTGTTTCAAAACGCATCTATAGATCCAAATAAGCGAGGCTCAGAAACCAATTGAAGGAAAATTAGGTTTTGAAAACTTGTTTAATGCACAACAGAAAAACAGAGTTGAAAAACTTTTATTGGTAGCCCGAATCTACTACTCATCAACTCTATAGATGTGTACAAGAGAGGAACAAGAATTGTACCTCATGGTCTTGAACCCAATTTTGAAATATTCAACTTCCAACAGTCTCCTCTAGATTGTATTCACTCTTATGACTCCTATAGACGCTTATCGGAAAGACTAGGGTTGATGGGAACCCTAAGGGAATGTTTGGTAGACCAGAATGAATCCCGGAATGGAATGACCCCGGAATGGTATGACCATTCTTAAGTTCATTCCATTACCATGTTTGGTATGATCAAAATGGACTGGTCATTCCTTTTTGGAATGGGATTCCTACTAAAGTAGGAATATGCATTCCTTTTCAAAACCTAAGTAATGCACATTCCATTCCTAATGGAATGACTCAATATGATAATGTCAACTTTTTCAACTTTATTTTTATTAATGTTTTTTTACTAAAATAAATTTATTAAATATTTTGAATATTCAATTAAAGTTTAATGTCACTCCATTCCTAGGTATGTAGCCAAACACATGAATGAAATGGTCATTCCTATTCCATTCATGTTTCATTCCATTCCTGAACTCATTTTATTCCCAACTCGTTTCATTTCTGCGTACCAAACATGCCCTAATAGAGAGGATGGAGAAGGCTTAGGGAACCCTTCAAATCGACTTTAAGCCTTCAATCGATCGTCGATTGATCGAACCATCGATTGATTAAAGCACTTTCAATTGATCGAACTTGTCTTGACTTCAATAGAACAAAACTCTTTCGATCAATCAAACTTGTCTTAACAACATCCTCTTGTGCCTTTCCAAGCATCCTAATGGAGCTAAGAGTGGAACCTCCTTGGCTCTTTATTGTTGGCTCACACCAGTTGTTAATTCCCATGACCAAACTCTTTGATCAGTAAACTAACCAGCTGATCAATTAAAGTTTACTCTACTATAAAATGATAACTGAACTCCAACACAAAAGAACATATCTGAAGTAAGAACTAAACTTGTATGGTCAGCACTCATAATCATATTCAGGTAGTCGGATAAACTATTACTGTCAACCTGAATCGTGATTATTTCTGGTATTCCTCAAGTCCCATTCACCTCTCAGGATTACTAAACATGTTGATAACTACTTATCAACAAGACTGCAGTTCTTAGTAATCAACTTGGTGACATTCTCAAGGGAATGCTTACTCTTTATCAGAGGGTAGATTCTATCTTGATAATATATGTTCACAACCCTATGAACATGACATACCCAAAATACTTAGGTGTTGATCTTTAAGACCTCACTGATTGGTAAGTTAAAGCAGCCACATCCACAGTTTGTATCCATAATCGTCTCATGATTAAGAACACTTACCTTATACAAGCTATGAGTTCCTATTGACTGTTGACAGTATTAAGCGTCAATAGGAAAGCTCATAGTCTTTCAATGCACTATAATCACTAGCATATTAACGAAGAGACATACTCTAGTGATGAGATTCATCACTCCATCCAATGGTAGTCAATCATGCTACAGTGTAAACCTGATGAGATATCCAGTCTCATTATCCACTGTGAAAAATTCTAAGTATCAAAGAATAGTAATTCGTATCTCACTTGTATGTATCTCATACACACATAAAATATTTACAATAATACTTAAGGATTAACAGTCATCTCATGAAAGAAACATACATAATGAAATGTAAAGCTGATATCCATATATAAAATGCCAATGTCTTATACATAAAGTAATAGTTCGAGGGCACAATCTCAACAGTAGGATACCCACGCTCCTGAGCAGACACATTCCCTTGGCCATATCAATATGTTCTCTGAAGGAACATCAGGCAGAGGGGACTCACAAACGGCGAGAAAGAGGCATGCTCGGTTATCCCGAGCAGATGTCTTGCAAGTCCAACCAGCCAGCACCCCACTAACCAACATCCTAACTTTCTAATCTGATGATGTTCGGGACCTGCATTGCCCTTATGATGATCCACTGGTGGTAACACTCTCTATAGCCAATTACATAGCGAAGAGGGTGCTCGTGGACATGGGTAGCTCCTTGGACATACTATTTACCTCAGCTTTCGATCAGTTTGGGATATCAAGGGACTGGCTTCGACCAGAGGCTACTCCCTTCGTAGGATTCAACAAATATAGCACACAATCGCTCGATATGATCGAGCTTCCAATTCTAATAAGGACCTATGATATTTTCAAAATCAAGTATTTTGTTACCTTATTAAAAACATAGTACAGTGGAAATAGGGTGTCGAGTCCACAGGGATTGGAATGCAACAAGGCTTGGTGGGCGCTTAATATCCAATTACAATCTAAGGAATAACTAACAAACTAAGAAACAAAATTAAGTCTTTTTGACTTTGGGTTTGATTCAATTTGTACAAGATTGAACTACAATAACTATTTTGGAAATGGAAAGTGAACTTTGAACAAAGCTAAGTTTAATTAAAATTGGAGTTATGTAAATGGAGAAATCGAGGTTGGGGAGCATTCCCCCACCTTGGACCAACCAACACATGGATTTCATAGTTATAGCACATTCTAGAGTAGAGAATCCCATTGTGACAAACTATCAAATATGTGGTAGTCAGCCTACATGCTAGATAGATGTTTTAATGCAATATATGAGTCTAGGTTTAAAGTCTAGAGATTTAACAACTTTCAATTCTTGACATTGTAAGTGGAGTCTTAAGACATCAAACCTTGCACCCATGAACTCTATATATGCTACAAATTGTGAGAGTTCGACATTAAACACACATGGGTCCAATGGTGGGTTTATGATCCCCAACCTACATGATTTAGCTACTCATGCTGTAATAACATTAATATTAAAGAGGGGGAAAGAGAGATTATACCAACTAGAGGAATCCATAATAAATGCCATAGAAATTCTAAAAGATTCTTCAATAAAAGCTTCAAACATTCAATACATTTACACTTTTCTCTCTCTCTCTAACACTATATGGAAGTTAATGTGGGTAGATGGAGGAGTAATTGAAGAGGGAGATGAGGAGTTTAGAGGGAGAGAGAGTTTACAACCTAAAAACCACATAAAAATAATAGCTAACCCTAAACAAAAACCATCTCTAACTATATATACTTTTGATTCAATATGGCAAACTTGTAATTAAAAAAAAAAAGCAGCCTAAAGCAGCCGCGGATCGATCTAAGTGAAAATGGGTGGATTGATCTACTTAGTTAACTTTTTCGCAAAATGTCCTAAAAAATTGGCAGATCGATCCGACTTGCATTTTTTGGTCAGTGAATTTCTTTAGAACGAGCATATCGATCCGCATGATGAGCCTGGATCGATCCGCCTGGGCAGCTTCTGAATTTTACTTCCTTTGAAATATAATCACAAAATTTCAACTCTAATCTTCTACCAAGTCCCAAACATCTACAAGAAAGAGATTTTTATTAGTTAAAAGACAATAAAAAAGAGGATCAACAAAGGTACAATTTATCCATTAAATATCCTGGATTACGTGATATGCCATATCTAATAGGGGTAAATCATGCATACATGACACGACTAAATAGTTGTGCGCTCTTGTGCAACACCCAAGTGCAGGTGATCGTGCAAGTAATATAGTACTGGAAGTCCAGGTCGATCCCACAGGGAAGGAATAGGGAGAATGTCTACTAAGTTAAAACCGAAAGAAAATAAAAGAAAATAAGAATATAGAAGTGGAGTTTCTACGAATCCTAATTAATTAACTTAAAGTAAATAACAAACTAAAGTATAAAGAAACATAACTAATTAAACGAGTAAATTAAAGGTGTTAGAAATACGTGAATCCACATTAATCCTAACCATCTACCATGCATACTCATTAATGTTCTATGGAGTTCATTCCTCTTCAGCATTCCGTATTTTTCTAAAGATATAGAATCAATAGCCCTTTCATGACCGGGACTACATCATCACAGTTGATTTAAAATACTTGGAAGACGGTTTAAAACAATGGTTATTACTTGCACTCTAAATGGTGTTAGCATTCAAAGTGGTTTTCAAAAGTCATTGAAGAAAAGGCCTTAAGGCTTTAAGTTCTAAAAACTGTTGTGACAAACTGAGCTTATAGGGACAATTTGATGACAGATTTCTAAAATAGAAAGTCATGGAATATTTAAAAGAATCATCTCAAGATTTAACATGTTCGATCGATCGAAGCGCTCTCGATCGATCGGACATCATCATCCTTCAATCGATCGAAATGTCTTCGATCGCTTGACTATAGCTCTGGTTCGATCGATCGAAATACCTTCGATCGATCGATCCCAAGGTTTCTAAAGATTGCATGGCAGAGGTTGGGAATCAATGTTTCATCACATATTCCCAACGTCTAAACTACAGAAACATAACAAAACTAGTGCAGAAGTAGTAAAACATAGCAATCATAACAACTAGATTAACAAACAATCCAAAAAAAGAAAAGGAACAGAAAAACCTGGAATAAATCTGAATATAACTTGTAATAAACTTGAAACAAACTTGAATCTTGAATCTACAATGGAAAAGGAGGAAGAAAACATCAAACTAAACTAATCTACTCCTAAACTAACCCTAAAACTACCCTAAACTGCTGTTCTGTGCGTTCTGGAGCATCCTCCCTTCGTCTGGCGTCAAAACGGCTTATATATAGGGTTCCCACAGAGTTTACGCAACTTTTGGGTGAATATAAAGTTCGATCGATCGAGCTTAGTTCGATCGATCGAAGGTTCGATCGATTGAACTCTTCTTCAATCGCTTGAACTCTATGATTTTGACAGCTCTGCGCACTGATGGGAGAATGGTCATAACCTTTCACTCGGACCTCGGATTGACCTCCCGTTTGCGGCCACGCGATCATAACTCAAAGATCTACATTTTATATCTCTGGAAAAATCTTCCAAATCTAAAGTCTTCATTGTCAAAATTGGCGTTTTCTCAGCTGCTTATGTTGTTCTATCCACCAGAATCACTTTTCTTTAGCTCCACTCATTGATTTACATCCTAATACCTATAAAATAATGCAAAAACATATATTTTAGCATTAACACAATAAAAAGACCATTGTTATTAGAATGAGCCTAAATGTAGGGACTTTGGGGATAAAAGTATGCATAACAGACCATAAAATACGCTATGAACATGCACTTCTCACCACGAATCACACCCCCAACTAGCTCGTTGCTAGTCCCTAGCAATGAAGCGAACTACAACAGTGTTTATTTAACTCTAAAAATGAAAACAAAATAAATTAAAATCCTAACTCACTTTCGCAGGAATCGCGATTGCATTTAGCATATGCAACAAGCCTTTAAACCTCTAGGTTACCCCTAGTGGACGAGTGTTGTCTCGTGAGGGTTTGCACTGAATCTATCCACAAAATTCATGTTTAAGGCAATGTTTCTCATTTAAATGTTTTCAAGGAATTTTCCTCTCATTAACAATATAGTTAAGCTCAACAATCTCATGAAACTCTCTAGTATGCCATAGCCATGCAACACACACATTACAGTTAATCTACTATCAAAGTCATTAGAATGTTCCATACCTATTAATCTTCAAGTGTGTGTGTGAATGGACAACCAAAATACAAAACTTTAATTTCAAAGCTTGCATAACCTAAGACACTATCAAGACGTTCATTTTGACTCAACTCTCACCGGGATTACACTCTTAAGATGAAATCACTCTGAATTAGGTGTAATAATTATCACTCATGATATGGAAGCTGTAAAGAGTAATTGTAAATGGAATCTAATGCTTCTCATATCTAAATAGAAAAACGGACATTTTAATGCATAAAGTCTCATGAAAGGATACCTTTCACTAGAAGAGCGAGATACCGCGGAGAACTCTCTCATTACCTTAACTTCAAATCCAATTTACCTAGCATCATTAGGACTTTGAAAAAGACGTATTCGATTAAGAAGAAAGAGATTCGTGATATTCAATTGGGTCAAAGGATGTGATTGGAATATCTACTACATTTTTTTGAAACTTCCCCCACATCTCCAATCTCTCTCTTTTCTTCTTCTCTTCTTTTTTTCTTTTCTTTTTCACACTCTTCTTTTTATTATTATTTTTTCTTTTGTAACAACCATTGACACTTTTTTTTTTCTTTTCATGCTTTTTTTTTTCTTTCTTTTTTTTCATCATTTTTTTCTTTGCCAACTTTCTATTATTCACACAACCAAACTTCTTGTCAATGCAACACATCCCAATCACACCTAAATAAAGAACTGAGGCTTGAACTCCTAATTTGGAGTTAGGTATAGACTGTAGGATTGTGAGGACAAGGAAAATATGATAAGCTCAAGAGGTGAAGTAAAGGAATATCATGGAGGTAGGCCAAGGCTATATTATCCATATATGGTCAAAAGATGGCCTAAATCATCTTCTAAGTTAATAGGATTATTCATTTCAGTAAATTCAAGAGCTCTAAAGTTGGTAAATCCTGAACGTTCTCTTCTAGTGATCAGTCAAAATGAAGAAAATTGAGACTTTCAACGAATGAATACGCTTTTCAAAAAGTAAGAGTAATTTTCTAAAACCCTCAAAAACAATAGAATGGCTCAAAAGCTCACTTGGGTTATTAGTCTCCACTAGAGTCTCTCAAGACACCTAAGCTATGCTTACTAATCCATTTTAGCTAAGTACAAGGTTGTCACAACGTGCTCAAAGTTGTTTGAAGATTAAAAAGCACAAAATATACTATAACTAAGATAGTAAACAAACTACCATTGTGTATCACATACTAATAACATACAAAAAATAACACTAATGCATCATAACTAACTACATTAACTAAGAGAGAAATGCAAGAACCATCTTATTATCTTTAAAAATAAAATTAAAAATTTTAAAATTTTTGACAATTTTAATTTACTGAGTTTGAGTTGCATGTTGCTAAGCAGGTGTATTGACACGAAAGTATAAAAAGAAATAAACGAGGCATGGAATGACTCACTCCCCCCAACTAAAACTAAACATTGTCCTCAATGTTCTAAACTAAGCACATAGACATGTAAGGTAAAGCGAGAGAAGGAAGGATGTTATCTCGAGGCGTGAATATGCAAAAAAAAAAAAAAAAATTTAATATGTTACCTGCAAAATCATTAGTAGCAACAAGGAAAAATACTGAATATAATACAACTACTCGTTTAATCAAGATTTTTATTGTACAGTAATAACCGAAATTTTTGAGGATCTTCCCAGCGAAATAATTTAACAGTGAGAAGACTTTTGGGATCCTCATAAAATTGCAACTCCCCCCAACTAATGTCAAGCTCAAGGTCAGAGGAGATGATGCAAAACCAATGGCTTCCAAAGTTATTGGGCATAGTTATAAGAGGAATACCACACTTTTTAGGAATTACACTCAAGGAAAGATCTTTGGTGTTGGTATTTTCTATAACGGCCTCTATTTTTTTATTATCAAAAATAGGCGGAGGCCATGGTTCAATAAAAGGAGCAGGGTCAAAGTGATGTTCTAATAAAGTTTCATTACCCTCCCCTTGTCCTAGAACAGAATCTATAGAAATATGATCATAGGAATTTAATTTCTGTTTTATGCACATTGATTTGGACTGGACTTGGATAAAGCTATCTATTTGGGCCTCAATGTCATAATCACTCAAGAAGGTCAAGCAGTCTAGAAGATTGCTAGCTTCTTGTTGAATTTTAAGATCATCTAAAGTGGGCCCAATATTTTCCAAATCTTCTCTCAAAGAATTTTGAAAGTTAAAATTTTGTGAAGAACATGTGCTAGTATCCTTACCATCCTCTTCCACAACACATTCTGTTTGTTCACGAATGGGGTACACATAACATTCAAGCTCAGGACGAGAGCTTTGATTGATAGCAAGGATAGGTGATGGGCAACTTGGTGACACCACCTCTTCGGTCGAAAGAGGTGAGGGTTCATGAATATCACAAGAATCTAAATCAGATTTAGATTTTTCAATTATGTCCTCTCTAGGGTCACTTTCAAAGGTAGGGGTGGAGTCAACAGGGGACTCTTCCTTTCCTAATTGCGTGCAATCACCTAAACTCTCGTCATCTTTTAAAACCTCATTCTCATCCTTCTAACTCTCCTCACTATATATGTCATCTATTGAGGTGCTCTGGACAAAGAGATTGTGCAGTTTTATCCAGGCAGTGAAGGAGTTGATGTCTGGGGTTGTATGTTGAGGAGAAGATGGTTCTACAACTTCATGCTCAATGGTTTGGTTTTGGAGTTCTTGTTGGGTTATCACTTTCTCAAATGAGTTGTTAACCTCACTCGGTATTAACCCATCATTGTCCTCTAATTCCATTCCATTGTTAGTGCCTTGAAATTCAAGTTGTAGCGTTGAAGGACTGGTATAGTCTTCTAAAGGTTGGCTATCAAATGCTTGTTGATATCTAGCTCCTAATTTATCAATTGCACTCTCTAGCCTTTTCATTTCACTAAGCAGCAATTCTAACATACCATTATCCTCAACTTGGTTATTCTCCTCATTATAACTATATGAAGTTTCACCCCATTGTTGTTGGTAATAGTCCCCTTCCCATTGTGTTTGTGTGCAAGACTCCCCAGAAGGAAAGTCTTGGTGCATTTGGTAATCGTGGGAACTACTACTATATCCTACACTATCATTTTGGTTATATCCCCATTGCGATTGATAGAACTCTCCAGGTGGAGGTTCTTGATACGTTTGATAACATGGGGGACTAACATGATGGTTTTCCCATTGTGGTGATTGGTAGCACTCAGGTTGATAATGTGCATCATATGTGGGTGCTTGCCAACTCGGGGTATAGTTCTCATTACCTAATGTGTACCCATTCGTGGTATTTGTGTTGTATGGAGGGTAATATAGATAAGACATGTTTACCCAAAATATTTAAACAAAAGAAAATTTTTTATTTTTTTTTCTTTTCTTGTGAGAGAAAAAGTCCAATGATTTTTTTTTTAAGTAAAAGAAGAAAAATGGAAAAACTTAGTAAAATCCTAACCTAGTTGCCTTCCCCGGCAACGGCGCCAAAAACTTGACACGACTAAATAGTTGTGCGCTCTTGTGCAACACCCAAGTGCAGGTGATCGTGCAAGTAATATAGTACTGGAAGTCCAGGTCGATCCCACAGGGAAGGAATAGGGAGAATGTCTACTAAGTTAAAACCTAAAGAAAACAAAAGAAAATAAGAATATAGAAGTGGAGTTTCTATGAATCCTAATTAATTAAATTAAAGTAAATAACAAACTAAAGTATAAAGAAACATAACTAATTAAACGAGTAAATTAAAGGTGTTAGAAACACGTGAATCCACATTAATCCTAACCATCTACCATGCATACTCATTAATGTTCTATGGAGTTCATTCCTCTTCAGCATTCTGTATTTTTCTAAAGATATAGAATCAATAGCCCTTTCATGACCGAGACTACATCATCACAGTTGATTTAAAATACTTGAAAGACAGTTTAAAATAATGGTTATTACTTGCACTCTAAATGGTGTTAGCATTCAAAGTGGTTTTCAAAAGTCATTGAAGAAAAGGCCTTAAGGCTTTAAGTTCTAAAAACTGTTGTGACGAACTGAGCCTATAGGGACAATTTGATGACAGATTTCTAAAACAGAAAGTCATGGAATACTTAAAAGAATCATCTCAAGATTTAACATGTTCGATCGATCGAAGCGCTCTCGATCGATCGGACATCATCATCCTTCAATCGATCGAAATGTCTTCGATCGCTTGACTATAGCTCTGGTTCGATCGATCGAAATACCTTCGATCGATCGATCCCAAGGTTTCTAACGATTGCATGGCAGAGGTTGGGAATCAATGTTTCATCACATATTCCCAACGTCTAAACTACAGAAACATAACAAAACTAGTGCAGAAGTAGTAAAACATAGCAATCATAACAACTAGATTAACAAACAATCAAATAAAGAAAAGGAACAGAAAAACCTGGAATAAATCTGAATATAACTTGTAATAAACTTGAAACAAACTTGAATCTACAATGGAAAAGGAGGAAGAAAACATCAAACTAAACTAATCTACTCCTAAACTAACCCTAAAACTACCCTAAACTGCTGTTCTGTGCGTTATGGAGCGTCCTCCCTTCGTCTGGCGTCAAAACGGCTTATATATAGGGTTCCCACAGAGTTTACGCAACTTTTGGGTGAATATAAAGTTCTATCGATCGAGCTTAGTTCGATCGATCGAAGGTTCGATCGATTGAACTCTTCTTCAATCGCTTGAACTCTATGATTTTGACAGCTCTGCGCACTGATGGGAGAATGGTCATAACCTTTCACTCGGATCTCGGATTGACCTCCCGTTTACGGCCATGCGACCGTAACTCAAAGATCTACATTTTATATCTCTGGGAAAATCTTCCAAATCTGAAGTCTTCATTGTCAAAATTGGCATTTTCTCAGCTGCTTATGTTGTTCTATCCACCAGAATCACTTTTCTTTAGCTCCACTCATTGATTTACATCCTAATACCTATAAAACAATGCAAAAACATATATTTTAGCATTAACACAATAAAAAGACCATTTTTATTAGAATGAACCTAAATGTAGGGACTTTGGGGATAAAAGTATGCATAACAGACCATAAAATACGCTATGAACATGCACTTCTCACCACGAATCAATACACAACTGCAATATCGAACACTAATCAACCTACCCATAGCAGGTTTCCATGTTCAAAACTTTGCTATGGTGGAGGCCCCTTCCCCCTACAATGTCATCATCGGGAGGCCAACACTCAATAAGGCCAGAGCAGTTGTGTCAACATATAGTCTGATCGTTAAGTTCCCTACCCCTCAGGGAACAGGAAGACTGAGAGGAGATCAGGCCACCACCCAAAGCTGTTATATTAGTTCTTTATGCAAAGAGGCAATTTTATAAATACTACTAAACATTCAGAAGATGGATCCAAGGGACGCTAGGGACAGAGTCAGCCCAGTTGAAGAGCTCAATCAAGTAGTGGTAGACCCCCAATTTCCCTATCGGTCTGTTAGCATCGGCACTCTCCTGGAACCAGATCTCAGAGAAAAGCTAGTCTAATTCCTGAGAGAGAGCCAAGACGTCTTCGCCCAGAGCCATGATAACATGCCTGAAATTGATCCCCATGTCATGTCTCACTGACTTAATGTTGATCCGAGTTACCGCCCGGTTAAACAAAAGAGGAAGGGAATGGCCCCCGAAAGGCAAGAAGCAGTACATGAGGAGGTCAGAAAACTTTTTAAGGCACATCAGTCTGTGAAGTTCAATACCCCGACTAGTTAGCCAATGTTGTTCTGGTCAAAGTAACGGAAAGTGGAGGTTGTGTGTGGACTTTACCGATCTAAACATGGCTTGTCCCAAGGATTGCTATCCACTACCCACGATAGACCTCCTTGTAGACGCAACGGCGGGCCACTCACTGCTCTCATTTATTGATGTGTACTCCGGGTACAATCAGATTCACATGTACCCGAGTGATAAAAAAAAGACTTCTTTCTTCACCAACCAAGGAACCTACTGCTACAAGGTGATGCCCTTCGACCTCAAGAATGTCGGGGCAACTTATCAATGCCTGGTAAACCATATGTTCATAGATTTGATCAGGATGACCATGGAGGTTGTTGGCCCAAAAGTAATCCTTAGATGGGGGGGTGAATAGGATTACTAACAAACAATGGCAAATTAAAACTTAAAGAAAGCACAATATATAATTAACGCAATAATTAATGAGAGAAGGGAAAGAGGCACTTGCAAACCAAGTTTTCAAGTGGTTTGGCAATCCGCAATCAGCGGCCTACATCCACCCCTCAAGAACACCTCTTGAGGAATCCACTAATCAATCTTCTTTGGGTGAAGATTAAACCACTCCTTACAAGTTCTACTTAAACTTCTTTTACACCTCTAATGAAGAAACCCTTCACTTGGAGCAAGGGTTACACTAACCCTCTTACAACTTCAAGGGTTTAATAAAATGTTGGATTACAACTAAATAACACTCTCTTTGTAGAGTAGATAGAAACAATAAGTGCTCACAATAAAAGCTCTCATGGTTTTACAAATAAATTCTAGAGCTAAAGATAAAATCTCAAGATTTAGGGCTTGAATCTTTTATTGAAGGAATGGATGTGTCAACAACCAAATTTGAACTAAGTATATATACTCACTTTAAGAAGTTTGAACGTTTAAGGTAGGTAGGAGCATTTAATGCTAAAGCAAAAATAGAGGAAAAAGAGCCATTACTGTTCTGAGTAGAGGTTCAGTTGACTGGGTTCACGATCCTGTCAACTGCCTTTTGAAATATTAAGATTGCACCTTTGACACAATTGACTGTATTACAGGGTCCAGTCGACTGGATGGTTGAAGCAGAAACTGGCTTCAAAAACCATCGACTGTTTTTGTGTTCAGTCAACTGATAAAATTTGCATCCAGTCGACTGATGAAAGTCCAGTCGACTACTTTTCAAGGAAAAACAATTTTATTATTTTGAAATAATTGTTTAATTTTAAGCCCTTGGTTTTGAGATTTAATCTAACCAACTTTACATAAAGACTTATAAGAACAATACAAGAGTTAAATAGTCTTCCATAAAACTTTCATAGAATATCCATCATCATTCTTAAGATCTGTTTGGACAACAGGCTAAATAAAAACATAAGTACCCAACTTAATAGTTTGTTAATCATTAAAATTACTTAGGGTAAGACCCTTGGGGCTAACAATCTCCCCCTTTTTGATGATGACAAACTACTAGTTGTCCAAGATAAATGAATAACAAGAAGTTGTCCAATTGTGATAAATGATTCATTTATTATGAAGAACATGTGAATAGTTAAGGCAATGAGAAATGGGAATCAATTCAATGTCACATGTTTAAACAACAGGATATTTTTCCCCCTTTTGTCATCAACAAAAATCACTTAGAGCAGAGAGAAACTCCCCCTCTTTTAGTGAGTTGATGGATGAAATGGAGTGGGAGGGAAGTGTGGGAATCACTTAATAAAAAATCTCATCATCTTCCACGATTAGTACACACATAGACAAGTATACCAAGATCATGAGAAGCAATAGCAAAAACAATCATCATACAATCATGAGTACATAAACAAGCATGAATGTCAAATATAGCTTCATATAACGGAAAACAATTGATGATAATATCCATAGAACCATTTAAACACAAAAGAGATAGTATAGAAACAAAAGAAAATGAAAGCTTGTAACAAACCCCCAAAAAATATCTATCTAGATGTTCAGTTAAGCTAATCAAAAAGGCCTAAATCCAAAAGAGATCAAGAAGGTGGTCATAACCCAACACGACTTCGAATAACTCGAATGACATCTTGAGTATCATCAATACTGGATTGCATCTCAAATAAGCAGCGATCCACTATCTCCTGAGTGGCAAGAGAGGTGGTACGAAGCGTATCCACAGCAGAGCCAATCTCCAAAATGTCAGAACGGAGTGTATCAAACTGAGAGGCCATAGTGGAGGAGAGTGTGGAGACACAAGAGGAGAGAGTGGACTGTAAGGAAGTGACGGTGGTTGAAAGAGAGTCTGACAAGCGGGGGTATTTATAAAATACAACCGCGCTAAAAGAAGAAAAGTATGGATTTAGTTTACAATTCCTCCATTTATCTGCAATTTGAATGACAATGCTAGATTATGCACCTATTGATTAAACTATGATAAATTGTGTGTTTTAGCTATAATTTGTGCAGACTGCAGTTGCTGTGTGAAGAATTGAAAGATAACGATGAAGGGAAATGCTGAATTCTAAAGAAGACATATAAAAGCTGAAATATAGAGTTTGAGAGATTGAAGACCGTTCGATCGATCGAGGGTTCGAGCGATCAAGAAGGTTCAAGCGATCGAGGTCCTCACAAGTTCAATCGATCGAGAAGGGTTCGATCGATCGAACATGTCTTTTATCAGATTATACGCGCGTGCAGCAGAATGCATGTTTTAACCCTAGGCATTAGGTTATTTCTATTTAAAACTCATTTTGTAAACGTCTGGAAGGACGCCCACTTTTACTTTTCACCAGTTCATAGAGAGCAGAGAGTTTTTTGTCTTGTTTTTGTAGGTTTGATCAAGGATTGTCATTGTTGGTTTGGATTTCCTATAGTTTAATACAGGTTTCATCACTCCAGGTTATCTTGTTTTGTTTTATTTATATTCTGCTGGTAGTTTACTCTACTTTATTCTGTTAAACTCATAGCTTTGTGTGATAAGTAAGTTTACACCATAGTTTTTAGAGTTTTCATGTTTAAATCTCAACCAAACCCACCCTTAATGAATTTTTACGTTAAAAATAATACTGAGACCCTCCAGACTATGTCTGAGTAGTCTCCGGGTTGGGAGAGCACGATGAAGCTGTGATCTCAGGCTTCTGCCATGCAGCAGATTAATCTCTGTGTTCGATCGATCGAGGAAGTTTGATCGATCGGACCAGAGGCGTTGTCGAGCGATCGAAGTCCGTTCGATCGATCGAGAGATGAAGTTGTTCGATCGATCGATGGCGCGTCGATCGATCGAACATTCTGATTCTTGAGGATGTTCTGTGTAGTATTCCTAGACTTTTTTTTTTACTAGATTGTTATCAAATTGTCCCAAAATGCTCAGTTTGTCAAAACAGTCTATGAACTTTAAGCCTTAAGGTATTTTCTTTCAATATATTTTGCAAACCACCTTCAATGCTAATACCGTTGTAGGTGAGAGTCTCAACTATTGTTTTAAACCGCCTTTTATGTATTTCAAACGTAATTGTGATGACATAGTCCCGGTCATGAAAGGACTATGGAGTCTTTATCTTAAGAGAAGTACAGAATACTGTAGAGAATACACTCCTACCGAGGTTGTGGTGGATTCGTGTAATCCCAACATTCTTTTCTTTATTAAGAAAAACACGTTTCAAATTACTGCTCTAGTTAATTAGTTAGTAATTAGTTAATTTAGTTTAATTGCTTCAGTATAGTAGTGTCGAACTGTGGAACTTTGTGTTCTACATCTTATAAAGAATTAGTGAATTTTTATTTTTACTTGTTTGAGAATAATCTAGGTATTTAGTTTAACCCCTTCCCTGTGGGATCGACCTGGACTTAATCCAGTTTACTACTTGCACGATTACCTACACTTGGGTATAGCACACAAGCACACACAACTTTATAGTCGTGTCAAGTTTTTGGCGCCGTTGCCAGGGAGGGCGACAAGCTAACTCTTCGATTATCTCAATCTTTTTTTTTCTTTTCCTGTTTGTCTTTTCCTTTTGTTCTTTAGGTTAAAAACTTCTTAGGATCTTTCCCTTTATGTCCGATAATTCCATCGAGGGAATTTTCGGAAATCCAGTCTACTTATCCAATTCTTCTAGTTTGATTAACCCTATAGTTACACCGATCGACTCTATGGCTGATAATCAAAGTGAAAATGGTGATAATGTGGTCGTACCAATCGATGATTCATTGCGTCCTTTGTGTGACCTCATGACACCCGAACACGCGCCTACGCCATCTTGTATTCTCATTCCACCTCATGCAGGAGAATTCCAATTTCGCAATGGAATGATTCAACTTCTTCCTACCTTTCATGGAATAGAGAGCGAGAAAGCGTATTTACATGTAAAGGACTTTGAAGATGTTTGTAAAACATTTTCGCAAAATTGTCCCTTAGATGTAACACGTCTAATGCTGTTTCCTTTCACCTTGAAGGATAAAGCAAAAGCGTGGTTACTCACTTTAAAACCCAATTCAATCTACACGTGGCATCCAATGAACACTGCTTTCCTAAAGAAATTCTTCCCACCTCGCATGACCACCGAGCTTAAAAGACAAATAAACTCTTACAAACAAAAGAGCAATGAAACCTTCACCCAAACTTGGGAGCATTTCAAGGATTTACTACTCTCATGCCCACATCATGGGTACGAGAAATGGCGAACCATAAGCTATTTGTATGGAGGGTTGAATGGGGAAACTAAAAAGTTGGTCGAGACTATGAGTTCAGGGCCTTTTCTTCGTAAAAACACGGAGGAGGCTGAAGCTCATTTTGAGTGGTTAACCGAACACGCCCATGAATGGTCAAATTCAGATGATGTCCCACGCTCACAGATCTCATGTGTAGAAGAGAAAAGTTTATATCAACTGAAAAGTGAGGACCATCTGATGAATAAATATGAAGAACTAGCAAAGAAAGTAGAAGAATTGGGGATGAAAGGAGAGAGTTCTAGGCAGTTTTTGCCTGAAGAACCATGTGGCACATGTAATATACTGGGACACACTACTCAATACTGTCCCAATGTGCCATACTTTCAAGAACAACCCCCCATGGAAATGAATGTCGTGCAAGGGTATAGGGGGCGGGGAATTCCTACAACTACAACTCACAAAATAATAATAATAGATGGAATCACCCCGGGTTCGACTGGAAAAACAACGCTAGGACTCAAAACCAATTTCAACAACAATAGCCCTATAATAACAATAATCAACATCAAGGGCAATACAATAGGCAGTCCCAGCCATTTACTCAGAATAGAACAACCAACTACAACAACGCCCAACCCTCACATAATCAATAGGCAAATGTCTATGTGCCACCTCACAAGAAGGTGCAAGAGGACGATCCACTCTCTAACACGAATTTAACGCAACAGTTAATCCAAATGATGAGCAAAATGTCTGCGACATTAGAGAGGATGGATGCACGACAAGAGGGTTCGAGTGGCACATTTCCCGCTCAACCACTTCCAAACCCTAAGGTTTACAACAATGGCCTTTCTAATCATGAACAGGCAAAAGCCGTGACTATATTAAGAAGCGGCAAAGTCATAGGGCAAAACATGCCTCATTCTACTCCCGAGGAGTATGAAGGGGAGGAAGTGGTAATTAGGAGTAAACCACCCACTCAAATAGAAGAGTCGTCCACTAATGACAAACTATTAGAACCAAACATGGACGCTTCTACAGAAGTAGAGGAAGTGGAAAGAAGGCCTGGAAAGGAGCCTGTCGTTGACGACTTACCTAAATGCCCTTTCCCTGCGCCGTACCCTCAAAGACTTAAGAAGCCCCAGAATGAGGCAAAGAATCAGGAGTTTTTGGAGTTGTTTAAACAAGTTAAAATCAATCTCCCGCTCCTAGATGCAATTAAACAAGTGTCGACCTATGCTAAGTATCTTAAAGACTTATGCACGGTAAAAAGGAGGCAAAGTGTGAAAAAACATGCTTATGTCGCTTGCCAAGCAAGTGCAATCATTCAAAATGAATTACCTCCGAAGCTAAAAGACCCTGGCACCCCAATTGTCTCATGCAGAATTGGGAATCAAAGGATAGACAACGCACTCCTTGATTTAGGAGCAAGTGTAAATCTGCTGCCATACTCAGTATATAAACAATTAGGGTTGGGTGAACTCAAACCCACCCGAGTTGCATTGCAATTGGCAGACAGGTCAGTCAAATATCCTAGAGGAATGTTGGAGGACGTTCTGGTGCAAATAGACACGTTTGTCTTCCCGGTAGATTTTGTGATTTTAGACACAGAACCTGTGTCTAACCCGTGTTCACAAATCCCGGTAATTTTTGGACGTCCATTCCTCAATACCATTGATGCCACAATCAAAATAAGAAGTGGAATCATGAACATCGTATTCGGGAACATGACTTTAAACGTCAAGATATTCTCAAATCCCCGACCTGAGAATATGAGGATGACGAAGAAGTTAACTGCATCAAAACGGTCATCGAGGGTGAGGCTGATCTTATTGAGTACAAAGATCCCTTGGAGGTAGTTGTGTCACAATTCGACACTACCTATCAGCCTAATGATTCTACCCCATTGGATGCTGCCCTGAATCACGCCTGCCTCATGATGGAAACCAAGGAGGAAGATAGAGATGAATACATGTGGGTCACACCATATGAACCTTTACCTCCAAAAACCATGTTAATTATGCCTTCAAATTTTCAATTTCCTGATTTGGAATTAAAGGAGCTTCCGAAAGAGCTCAAATACCCTTTTTTGGGAACTGAGAAGACTTATCCTGTCATAATTTCATCTGCGTTAAATCCAGAACAAGAGGATAAGTTGATTCAAATGCTCAAACTGCACAAGGGAGCATTGGGATGGACTATTGCCGACCTAAAAGGCATAAGCCCATCTATTTGCACCCATAAGATTTATCTAGAGGAAAACACTAGACCTTCACGGCAAATGCAGAGGCGTTTGAATCCAAATATGCAAGAAGTAGTGAAAAAAGAAGTCTTAAAACTTCTAGACATTGGGATAATATACCCTATCTCTAACAGCCCTTGGGTTAGCCCTACCCAGGTGGTGCCCAAAAAGGCGGGTATAACGGTTATCCCAAATAAAGATGGTGAACTAGTACCAACACGCATTCCCACTGGATGACGGATGTGTATTGATTACCGCAAGTTAAATACTGTGACCCGAAAAGACCACTTTCCATTGCCATTCATGGATCAGATGTTAGAACGAGTGGCGGGTCATAAGTATTATTTTTTCTTGGATGGATACAGTGGTTACAACCAAATTGAAATAGCTCCTGAAGATCAGGAGAAAACAACATTCACGTGTCCATTCGGTACGTTCGCTTACCGCCGCATGCCTTTTGGATTATGCAATGCACTCGCTACCTTTCAGCGGTGCATGCTAAGTATATTCAGTGACATGGTCGAACAGATACTCGAGGTTTTTATGGACGATTTCTCAGTGTTCGGCCATAGTTTCAATAACTGCCTAGAAAACCTTGAGAAGGTGTTAGCGAGATGCGAGGATAAACACCTAGTATTAAACTGGGAAAAATGTCACTTTATGGTGACCAAAGGAATTGTCCTCGGCCACATTATCTCTGACAAAGGTATCCAAGTCGATAAAGCAAAAATTGATATTATTTTGAACTTACCAATTCCCCGAACAGTCCGAGACATCCGTTCTTTTCTGGGACATGCAGGGTTCTATCGACGCTTTATCCAAAACTTTAGTGCGATCTCTAGACCACTATGCCAACTTCTAGTTAAAGATGCACCTTTTGAGTGGTCAGATAACTGTCAAACATCTTTTGACGCACTAAAGGAACACCTTACCTCCGCACCAATAATACAGGCACCCGACTGGGGTTTGCCATTTGAGTTAATGTGCGATGCTAGTGACTACGCCATTAGCGCAGTCCTAGGACAGAGGAAGGACGAGAAGCCTTATGTTATCTACTATGCCAGCCGAACACTCAACGAAGCTCAAATGAACTATACAACTACTGAAAAAGAGCTACTGGCGATAGTCTTCGCTCTGGACAAATTCAGGTCTTATCTGATAGGGTCCCCAATAGTCTGTTTCACAGACCACTCGGCCCTCAAGTACCTGTTGTCTAAGAAAGACGCAAAACAAAGGCTTATCCGTTGGATACTCCTACTCCAGGAATTCGATATCACTATCAAGGATAAAAAGGGAGTAGAGAATGTGGTTGCTGACCACCTATCTAGGTTGACATTTACAGACAATATTGAGCCCATGCCAATTAAAGATGAATTTCCAGACGAGCAAATTATGGCAGTCTTGGGTTTACTCTGGTATGCAGACATAGTAAATTACCTGGCCGCAGGAGAAACTCCTAGACACTGGTCAAATCAAGACAGGAAGCGGTTCCTCTTAGTTGCACGCCATTTCTTTTTCGATGACCCTTATTTATTCAAGTATTGTGCCGATCAGGTCATTAGGCGTTGCGTCCCTAATGAGGATATAATCGTAATTCTAGCCTCATGCCACTCTGAAGCGTGTGGTGGCCATTTTTCTTCCCAAAAGACCGCACAAAAAGTTTTACACAGCGGATTTTATTGGCCCACCATATCCAAGGACGCTTACTCTTTCTGCAAATCGTGCCAACGCTTTCAAAAGCTAGGTACAATTTCAAAAAAAACTTCTATGCCCTTAACCCCTATTATCACAATTGAAATATTCGATTGTTGGGGCATAGACTTTATGGGCCCGTTCCCTAAATCTAACAACTGCGAATACATACTCCTAGCTGTGGAGTACGTATCGAAATGGGTGGAAGCAATACCGACAGACGCAATGACCACAAAACAGTCATGTCTTTTCTTAAGAAAAACATTTTATCGCATTTCGGTACCCCAAAAGCATTATCAAGTGACCAAGGCAAACATTTCTGCAACAAGCCTTTGGAAGCACTACTCAAGAAATATGGGGTGCACCATAAAATCGCTCTAGCGTACCACCCACAAACAAACGGGCAGGCGGAGTTGGCTAACCGTGAAATCAAACATATACTTGAAAAAACGGTTAGCTTCAACAGGAAAGACTGGGCCTATAAATTGACTGATGCTCTGTGGGCGTACCGTACTACCTACAAGACAAATCTGGGAATGTCTCCTTATCGGCTAGTGTATGTTAAGGCATGTCACCTCCCCGTTGAGATTGAGCATAAAGCTTATTGGGCAACACGCGTATTAAATTTCGACATTAAGGAGGGAGGACATCTCCGGAAACTCCAGTTAGCTGAACTAGAAGAAATCCGTCGAGATGCATAAGACAATGCCAAACTCTACAAGGAACAGTTGAAGGCACGCCACGATCGAATTATCATTCGTAAATCTTTCAAGCCGGGGCAGAAAGTTTTCTTATATGATTCACGCCTTCACCTCTTCCCAGGCAAACTCCGATCTCGGTGGACAGGACCTTTTATAGTCAAATCTGTCTTTCCACACGGGGCAGTTGAGCTATTTAACCCTAAGAACGACAGAAGTTTCAAAGTCAATGGCCAAAGATTGAAACCGTTCATAGAAGATTTTCAACCCGAAGTCTAGCACATCCAACTGGATGAGCCCGACTATACTTCAAATTAAAACGCCAAAGTGTGTTCTCCCAATGTTGTTGTACTTTTCTTTTCCTGCATTTCATTTTGTTTTATCTTTTGTCTGTCTTTATGAATGTGACCTCTATCCTTAATCTGCTATTTCGTGATGTCTTTCCCTTACAGGATATCAAAATGCGGGATGATGACGTTCATTCTATAGGGTCCTGGGCCGATTCTGAATATCAGAACCCACCTTGGACTACCGACGAGATAGCATTCTGCTTATCTCCTTATCAAGGACCAGGGGCAAATGATGTGGTGGACCTGACCTATGGATACATCCCTTATGATCCTGCTCTCCTCCAAATTAACCCTTTCGAGCATATGGACCTTTCTGGTGAGGAAGGAGAACCTGAAGGGTATGCTATTGGAGAAGTGGATGACGCACTGCTGGAATAATGGGAAAACGACTCAATGTGGGAGCCATGGGAAGAAGAGGACCTACAAGATGTGGTGCCTGAACGCAACAACGCGGTTTTCACGTATGTTGATGACTTCATAGTCATCCATGTTGTTCCCTACATCTATGAGTATGTCAGCTACTTACTGTTCAGGCTTCAATGCCCTCTTCCAGCTAGTGTACCTGGGGATATCTGACCAATAGTGAGGTAAATTTTGGGACACATTCCTTTCATTTTCATTTCGTTTTGCTTTATTTATCTTTTCCTTTTTGTTTTTCTATTACTCTTGTTAACTTACTTTCTCCATCTCGTTGTTTGTTCCCTTTGTCAGGAATATCACTATGAATCTACCATTCCCCCCGCTATACCTTCCACATCAACTCTTTCAGGGGTTCGGGCCATACATACGGTCTCCAAATACTCCACCGCAAGAGGAAAGTCCGTTGTGCATTCATACTCCGTTATCCTTGTCTCCATGCGGATCACCTCTTACCTGTGATATCAATGCCTTTCCGAGTTCAGACTTGCTTGATGATGTCCTTGTTGCTTTTTGACTATTCTGGGAGAGGGAATCATCGAGTTTAGACTCTTCATTTGAAGTTCGGGTGGCAAAAGAAGCTGTGGAGGAGGATATCTTTCTGTTTGATGAATAGTGTTTCACTTCTAATTATTTTATGTAATTTCCTATCTGCTTTAATAAATTGGAGTGTATTCTTGGACAAAGTGTTTTTAATTTCTGTTTTATTTTAGTTTTCTTTTTCAATAAGGGTTTAAATACCACTTGTGGGGGCACTGATATTGCACATGGATGCTATTTTAAGGATTTATATACATTTGCAATTATTTACTATGAGGGTGAGTTTTTGGCTTACATGTTCTGTCAATACACTATTTTATCATTCTACTGTATGTCCAGAATAACTGGGGTCAGTTGGGAGTACTTAATTCTTCCATCCTGTGGTATATTGGAATTTTTGGTTTCGATCGATCGAACTATTTCGATCGATCGACGGTTTTATGTCCTCGATCGCTTGAACATATCTCAATCGATTGGCTGTTAGATCGATCGAACCTTTCTCGATCGATCGAGACTGGTATTTAAACGAGGCGTCCAGTGTACACTTCATCAGTCTCTTCTTCTCTCCCTCACGCTCAAGCGATCGGAGACCGAGGGACTCGTTTCTTTCTTCGGACCTCCCTACATACACCCGCATCAATTAAAGGATACCTGGTCCCCCTTGATCATCATCTGCTTCATCAACCCCCATCTACTCAGCACGTATCTCGAGGTTAGCCCCGAGACCCTCCCTCGATTTCTTTTCATTTCAATTCCAATTGGGGGTGCCCCCCATTGGTTATTACAACATTTTTTTTCTTTTCGTTTCGTTCTTGATTTTGTTTATGCGGGCTCTTTCTATTCTCGATAGTGGTCACCGCACATCCGCTGTGTTTGATCGATCGAACAAGTCTCGAGCAATCGAACCCAGCCCTTCTTCAATCGATCGAACTAGTCTCGAGCGATCGAAACCCTACCTTCTTCAATCGATCGAACTCAGTTCGATCGGTCAAACTTTAGCAGTTTCAGTTTCTTTTCTTTTATTTCCTGTATTGATTTTCTTCTCTGTTTTCTTCTATTCCAGGGCTGTCACTATGGACCCTGTCACGGGATATCAAAAGGAGAAGCCACTCGATCTAGCTATTCTGGACCCCATTCCTAATCACGGGTTTCGGAGCCCCGAGGAGCGTATATGGTTTAACCGGTATTTCGATACGCGAAAAGTGATGCTAGAGCGACCACTTGAGTCTGTGTGGCTATCCGCTCCATGGTTCCTGGCATGGCTCCGCGACATGCCACTTTGGTTCGCAATGTTGACCCAAACGAAGAGAATCAACATAAATTGGGTTCGTGAAGCTTGTTCATCGATGATCAAGGATCCAGCGGCTCCATACACATACAGATCATTCTTTCGTGGCAGGGAGATCATTTTTAGCCCTACCACAGTTTTTTCTGCTTTGGGCATCCCCGAGGTGCCTGATTGTTATTATCCTCGTCCTACAGATGCCACAGTGACTCCTCCATCCACCGTTATCCGTGAGCTTACAGGAGGTGCCGTTCAGTTTTGGAATGGCCAATCGAACATCGAGGATAAGTTTCTGACCGACAAGTATCACCTCCTCCACCTCGCCCTGGTCAATTGCATCCTGATGACTTTGTACCACGAGAAGTTCGCAGCGTGGTACGCGCAGGCCCTTTACTCTATTGGGATAGGGCAGAGCGTCTGCCTGTCTCGCTTATATATCAACTTCTTCATTCAGCCCACGCGATACATTATCGCTAAGCGCCATCTGAAAGGCGCTTGGCCCATACATCGGATTGTGGAGCGGGCTGAACTCTTGCCATTAGCCACAGATACGATTGTTCAGGCCTCTAGTCGATTTGGTGAGATAGCGGCCTGTCGTTCAGATGCACAAAAAAAGAGAAAAGCGAAAGGGAAGGCAAAGGTTCGAGCAAAGAGGAGGCGAGGTGATGGCACTGACACTGAGGGTGCAGCTTCAGGGACACCGACAGAGGCTGAGGAGCTTGATTCTGATGACAAGGTTGATCCTCGGGTTGAGATTGCACAGTTTGAGTTGAGACAACTATCTCAGGCTCAAACTCAGGCCCAGGGAGAGTCTTCTTCATCCGTGCCTCTCCCGACTGTTCATGAGTTGTTATTAGAGGAGAGAGAGGCTCGGATCAGACTCGAGGGCCGAGTGGACCACATGAAGACTTTGCTGGAGGCCATCTTGATCCAGTTGGGGGTAGATCAGTCCTTACATACACCTCCACCTGCCCCTACTGCACCGCCACCGGCTGATCCTTCTGCACCATCATCATCAGCGGCACCACCTTCTGCGGAGCCCCCACTTTCACCACCTCCAGTCGAGACTGTGAGAGACCCGACGACAGCTCGTCCTGTTGCTGAGAGTGGAGTTGAGGATACCCCCGATGTATTGATAGAGATAGTGTCTGATGTCGCGGATGATGTTTAGGTCATGATTTTGAGAGTGTTTGGAGAGTTTTGTTGTGTATCTTTCCTTTCTTATTTCTATCTCTCTGCTCTTTGTATTTATTTTTGTTTTTTGGATTATGTGGGACTATCGGTGGCTATTTTTGGACTATTGGGTGTTTTGAGTTGTATGACCTCTATTATCACTGCCCTGTCATTTCCATTTCTTTACTTTTACAGTGATCGGTTCTGTTTTTATTCATAGATCATACGCTTATTTTACCCTTGTATATCTTTCGTTTGATCTTGCTTGGTTGGAGATTGTATGTTTCTTTCCAGATTGTTACGCTTGCAGATTATTGAGTTGCTTTATCAGGTGATATCTTTCTATCTATTGTTGAAAATCACGTACTGAGGACATTGCAATTTTCAGTTGGGGGTGGGATATAGATAGATAATCACCTGTGCGTATATTGTACATAGCAATCTGGATCACTCTATCTATTGGCAAACATCATATACAATCTCCATTATTTTAAAAAAAAAAAAACTATCAACCAAGTCTTAGAATTAATTGAGTAGATTAATTTTAAATTTTCTCTTCTATTTAGCTGCTGTCAAGCAATGACACAATCATTTTATTCTCATCTTTTTATGAATTAAGTTCATGTGTTTTTCTAATTTCTCTAAGATAAATGCATATGTTGACCACCTTTGTATCCAAATTATTTGCGCATATTAGTAGTTATGCAGAAAACTTTAAATAAGAGTTAATATGGCTATTATACTTTAAAGAATGAAGTAGTGGAAACTGGTTACCCTTAGTGAGCTTTTGAAACCAATCTTCAATTCTGAGGGAATTATCACATTAAAAATTCGAATTGTTTTAATTGAAAATGCCGATAAAAATTCATTGACTAGTCTCTATTTCTTCATTTTGGCTGCTTATTAGAGGAGAACATTCAAGATTTACCAATTAAACTCAATGAACATTTAAGTGTTAAAATTAAGAAGTTGAGAAAATGAATTAAGCCATCGTATTTATTATTTACCTTCTCTGTTTACCTATATTGACATCTCTAAATATGGGCTGTCCTTAACCCCTCGCCTAACAGATCCTGCCATATCCATTATGAAATTCGAAATTCCAGACTTTATACTTCAACCTAAATATACCCCATTGTACACCCAATGTGATTGAATTGTTGAAGTATAAGGAGAAAATAGTGGTGAGAATGACTGCAATTCCAGGTTAAAAAAAATAAAATAAATAAATAAATAAAGTGAAGGATGATATGTATGAAGAGGATGGTTGGAATAACGTGAAGAAATTACTAAATATAGCCTCCTGTTGAAGATGTGCAAATTCTTATCCTTTCATTTCTACCCTACTAAATAAAAACCCGTCAAGTCCAAGTCTTAATGATTTTCAACAACTTAGTTTAAACATAAAAGTGTAATTTGAGTTATCCACGGTATTTTGCACCTCTAGTAAGTGGTATTGCTTTCATGAGACTATACACTCTAAAATGTTCGTCTTTTATAGAGTCGAGTATGAAAGTATTAGTATCTGAAAAATTGCTCCTATCAAAGCTTTCATATCATGTGCGATTATCATTCACCAAGTTTCTGTGAGATGTTCATTTCTGAGTGAAATAACTACGTGAAAATTGAGTTAAAAGTACAAGTTCTGAGAGTATGATAGTTTAAACAGCTCTAAATAAAGTTCAATGTATAGCTGTTAATTTCACACACACACGGATACATGGATGTGATGCTTATGTTATTTTTATCTTAGTGACATGAGGAACATGTGCATTTCTTTCATGGTTTGAATGAGGATGATATGGTTTGTAGAGCTAAATTAACAGTTGAATAATAGAGATTGTTTAAGAGTATTCTATATCTTTTTGGAGCTTAATCAGAGAATTTTGTGGGTATATTCACTTCAAACCCTCACGAGACAAAACTCGTCCACTAGGGGAAACCTAGGGGTTTAACGGCTTGTTGCATCAGCTAAATGCAACCGCGATTCCTGCGAAAGTGAGTTAGGTAGTTTTCGTTCTTGTTATTTTAGTGTAGTTAATCTGGATCGAGTTACTTTAGTTTTTCTATTACAGTTTTAGTTTAGCCTGTTTTTATTTTTGCTCTATTGCTAAGGACTAGCAACTCGCTAGTTGGGGGTTGTGACAAGCGGGGGTATTTGTAAAATACAACTGCGCTAAAAGAAGAAAAAGTATGGATTTAGTTTACAATTCCTCCATTTATCTGCAATTTGAATGACAATGCTAGATTATGCACCTATTGATTAAACTATGATAAGTTGTGTGTTTTAGCTGTAATTTGTGCAGACTGCAGTTGCTGTGTGAAGAATTGAAAGATAACGATGAAGGGAAATGCTGAATTCTAAAGAAGACATATAAAAGCTGAAATATAGAGTTCGAGCGATTGAAGACCGTTCGATCGATCGAGGGTTCGAGCGATAGAGAAGGTTCAAGCGATCGAGGTCCTCACAAGTTCAATCGATCGAGAAGGGTTCGATCGATCGAACATGCCTTTTATCAGATTATACGCGCGTGCAGCAGAATGCATGTTTTAACCCTAGGCATTAGGTTATTTCTATTTAAAACTCATTTTGTAAACATCTGGAAGGACGCCCACTTTTACTTTTCACCAGTTCATAGAGAGCAGAGAGTTTTTTGTCTTGTTTTTGTAGGTTTGATCAAGGATTGTCATTGTTGGTTTGGATTTCCTATAGTTTAATACAGGTTTCATCACTCCAGGTTATCTTGTTTTGTTTTATTTATATTCTGCTGGTAGTTTACTCTACTTTAGTCTGTTAAACTCATAGCTTTGTGTGATAAGTAAGTTTACACCATAGTTTTTAGAGTTTTCATGTTTAAATCTCAACCAAACCCACCCTTAATGAATTTTTAGGTTAAAAATAATACTGAGACCCTCCAGACTATGTCTGAGTAGTCTCCGGGTTGGGAGAGCACGATGAAGCTGTGATCTCAGGCTTCTGCCATGCAGCAGATTAATCTCTGTGTTCGATTGATCGAGGAAGTTTGATCGATCGGACCAGAGGCGTTGTCGAGCGATCGAAGTCCGTTCGATCGATCGAGAGATGAAGTTGTTCGATCGATCAATGGCGCGTCGATCGATTGAACATTCTGATTCTTGAGGATGCTCTGTGCAGTATTCCTCGACTTTTTGTTTTACTGGATTGTTATCAAATTGTCCCAAAATGCTCAGTTTGTCAAAACAGTCTATGAACTTTAAGCCTTAAGGTATTTTCTTTCAATATATTTTGCAAACCACCCTCAATGCTAATACCATTGTAGGTGAGAGTCTCAACTATTGTTTTAAACCGCCTTTTATGTATTTCAAACTTAATTATGATGACATAGTCCCGGTCATGAAAGGACTATGGAGTCTTTATCTTAAGAGAAGTACGGAATACTGTAGAGAATAAACTCCTTTGAGCTTCAATGAAATTGCATGGTAGATACCGAGGTTGCGGTGGATTCGTGTAATCCCAACATTCTTTTCTTTATTAAGAAAAACACATTTCGAATTACTGCTCTAGTTAATTAGTTAGTAATTAGTTAATTTAGTTTAATTACTTCAGTATAGTAGTGTCGAACTGTGGAACTTTGTGTTCTACATCTTATAAAGAATTAGAGAATTTTTATTTTTACTTGTTTGAGAATAATCTAGGTATTTAGTTTAACACCTTCCCTGTGGGATCGACCTGGACTTAATCCAGTTTACTACTTGCACGATTACCTACACTTGGGTATAGCACACAAGCACACACAACTTTATAGTCGTGTCAGAGTCAATAGAGGCAGTGATGATGGAGAACTGCTCAGAGAGATCAGCAGCAGGAGGAAGAGGAGCAGAAGACGATGGAATATCCGTGGGAGGAGGAGTGGAGGTGGAGAGAGAAATAGAAGATGGGACAGAGGCGGTGATGATGGAGAACTGCTCAAAGAGATCAGCAATAGGAGGAAGAGGAGTAGAAGATGATGGAATATCTATGGGAGGAGGAGTGGAGGTGGAGGGAGCAGTAGAAGATGGGATAGAGGTAGTGATAGGATCAGTTGTGGTGGTGGGAACAAGAGGGGCAATGGGAGGACGGGGGGCTTTAAGAACATAAGCACCATCCTCGAGCTTGTATCCCATGAGAGATAAAGTAGTGGAGGAGTAGATGTCATGAGGAGAAGGATCATGACGATCACAATCATCGAGAGGAACCTTGAAATGGTAGAAAATAGTGGTGAGAGCCATACCATAAGGAAAAGAGCTGGTTTTCAACTTTTTCTGCGATTCAAAAATATGTTTGCAGAAGAGAGTCAGAAAATCAAATCATTTTCCTACTAGAATGCACCATAAAAGAAAGATGTCAAAATAAGAGACATAATCCCTGCCACCGGCACGGGGATAGAGAGAATAAGTGAGAATATAGTGTAGGAGACGTGCCTCAAATGTGAGTTGTGAGGCAGAGGGTTTTGAGGCTTAGGCTAAGTTGGGATTGCCACACACAAGTCTGTAAGCAAGAAGGGGGTTGAATCCATGACCGACATTCCATTTTTTATCATCATAAGCACGAATGGTACCCATAGGAATACCAAAATTTTGAACAAATTTATCGGGGGTCACTAACAGTTTTACTCCTTGAACATAAGAAGAGAAAGAAATTTGGGCAGGAGAGGCAGTGAGAATACTGTAGAATTCATGCACGAGATTTGGGTACATAGGTTTATTAAGTTCAAGAAAGGAGGACCAACCCAAGGCATTAAAAAGAGTGCCTAGACGTAAACCATTTGAATTTGAAAAAGTTGAGGGAAGAATTTTACCAAAAACGATCTTGCGATGCAAGAAGATGTCCAAGTAGTCCTGCTTTCAACATTCGTCAATGAAATATGGAGTGGGACAATGACGCTGAGTAGGTGGGGGCTAAGAAGACGACTCCTCGACTTCCTTGCACTTCTTCAGTGCCATAGAAGTAGAGAGGGGATGAGAAGGAGAGAGAAGGAAATAAAGAAGAGATTGGATGAACGGGGCAATGTTGGTGATGGAGATAAATGGAAATGGTGGTAGAAGAGATGGAGAAAAGATTGGAGTGAGAGAGATGGTGCAAGGGCGCAGTCACCTGGAGAGAAAGGGGGGAATAGGGTTTAAAGAAAAACTGAAAAACAAAGTTTATTTATATTTATACGCCCTTTCATTCGACTAAGGAGAGGTTCCGGTCGACTGACTAAAAAAAAATTAGGGCACGCAAGAGTCGACTGCGTAAGTTGTCAGTCGACAAATTTAGAAGCATGAAGTTTGTAAAAAAAATTATTCGGTCGACTGTAGAAGAAAGAAGTCGACTGTGAAGTTGATAGAGATTTTTAAAGGAAAAGCCCAGTCAACTAATGGGATCCAGTCGACTTAAAAAAAAGAGGTCCGGTCGACTGGGTAAAACATCCAGTCGACTGATCGGGAAATTTTCAGAAAGATTTTAAGAATGTTGTATCGATCCGGTTGAATGGTGATGTTATCAGTCGACTGTTTTATGTCAGAAAAATAGTTTTAAACAGAGAAAGAAGAAAAGGGAAGTCCGAGCATCGAATTTACACGACATCAGCTTAAGTAGCCATCCCTAATTCATGACGAATGATATAAAATTGATCTTCCTGGAGAGGTTTAGTGAAAATATCCGCCCATTGATGGTTTGTATCGATGAAAACGAGTTTAACATCACCCTTTTGAACATGATCTCTAATGAAATGGTGTCTAATCTCAATGTGCTTAGTTCTAGAATGTTGAATGGGATTCTTAGAGAGACTAATCGCACTAGTGTTATCGCATCTAAGTGGGATGTGATAAAAAAGAAGTCCAAAGTCTTCTAATTGTTGTTTCATATAAAGAACTTGTGCACAACAACTATCGGCGGCTATATACTCAGCTTTCGTCGTGGATAAAGCTACGGAGTTTTGTTTCTTACTAAACTAAGAGAATAGGGAGTGTCCTAAAAAGTGACACATACCACTTGTGCTCTTGCGATCCACTTTGCAACCGGAAAAGTCCGCATCCGAATAACTAACTAAGTCAAAGGGAGTGTTCTTAGGATACCATAAACCTAAGTCAATTATGCCTAACAAATATCTAAAAATGCGCTTGATGGCTACAACATGCGATTCTCTAGGTGAAGATTGAAATCTAGCACAAAGGCACACACTAAACATAATGTCCGGTCTATTAGCGGTAAGATACAACAAACTTCCTATCATGCCACAAAAATTTTTAGTATCAATAAGTTTTCCGAATTCATCTTTGTCAAGCTTGAGAGAAGAACTCATGGGAGTTGCAATTGGTTTGCAATTTTCGAAACCAAATCTTTTCAATAAATCTTTAATGTACTTGGATTGGTTTATAAAAATACCATCCTTGTGTTGTTTGATTTGTAAACCAAGAAAGAAATTTAGTTCTCCCATCATACTCATTTTAAATTCATCTTGCATGCATTTTGCAAATTCCTCACACATTTTCTCATTTGTAGCACCAAAGATTATATCATCCACATAGATTTGAACAAGCAATATATCATTGTATGAATGTTTATTAAAGAGTATGGTGTCAATCTTTCCTTGAGTAAATCCAAGATCAAGCAAATATTTCCTAAGATGATCATACCAAGCACGAGGAGCTTGTTTTAAAGAGCCTTTGAAAGTTTGAAAACATGATTGGGAAAATTTGAACTTTCAAATCCGGGAGGTTGCTTGACATAAACTTCTTCCGCTATAAAACCCTTTAAAAAGACACTTTTAACATCCATATGAAAATTTTTGAAATTTTTGTGGCAAGCAAACGCAAGTAACATTCTTATGGCTTCCAACCTTGCTACGAGAGCATAGGTTTCCTCATAGTCTATTCCTTCTTCTTGGTTATACCCATGGGCTACCAATCTAGCATTATTTCTAACCACAACTCCAGATTAATCCTTCTTATTTCTAAACTCATATTTGGTTCCTATGAGTGAATGATCACTGGGTCTAGGAACTAAATTCCAAACTTGGTTTCTCTCAAATTGATTCAATTCTTCTTGCATAGCCATAATCCAACTATCATCTTGCTCGGCTTCCTCTATGTTTTTAGGTTCTATTTGAGAAAGGAATGCTAGGTTGTACAAATGTTTCTAAGAGAGAATCTAGTAGCTATGCCTTGACCCATATCACCTATGATTTGATATATGGGGTGACTAGGAACGGTCTTCCAATCTCTAGGGAGGTCATTTCTAATGCTGTCCCTAGGGTGTTCTAGAGGAGTAGGGAAATCTTCCTTGGGCTTTTCTGAAGGAATGGAAGTTAAAGTAGTAGCTCCATCTAGGCTTTCTACAACAACATCATCATCATCATCTTTCTTTCTAAAGGGATTAGCCTCATCAAAAACTACATGCATGGACTCTTCTATAACTAAGGTCTTCTTATTAAAAACTCTGTATGCCTTGCTTATTTGTGAATAACCTAAGAAGATACCCTCATCCAATTTAGCGTCAAACTTACCTAAGTTATCCTTATTATTATTATTCAAAATGAAGCATTTACAACCGAAAATTCAAAAATAACCGATGTTAGGTTTTCTACCCTTCCAAAGTTCATAGGGAGTCTTACCAAGATTATTTCTATCAATACCATGATTAATAACATAACATGAAGTGCTAGTTGCTTCGGCCCAAAAGTATTGTGGCAAAGAGTGTTCATTCAACAAAGTTCTTGCCATCTCTTGAAGTGATCTATTTTTCCTTTCAACAACACCATTTTGTTGAGGAGTTCTTGGTGCCGAAAAGTTATGTCCAAAACCATTTTCATCACAAAAATTTGAAATATCTTTATTGTCAAATTCTCTTCCTCTATTACTTCTAAAATTGTTGATAGCATAACCTTTTTCATTTTGAACTCGTTTACAAAATTTTACAAAATTTGGGTAAGCCTCATCTTTATGGGCAAGAAAGATGACCCAAGTAAATCTTGAATAATCATCAACAATTACGAATGCATACACTTTAACACTCATACTTGCTACACGATTAGGACCAAATAAATCCATATGAAGCAATTCAAGGGGTCTACTAGTAGAAATCTCCTTTTTCTTTTTGAAAGAAGTTTTTGTTTGTTTTCCAAGTTGACAAGCATCACAAATCTTATCCTTAATAAACTTTGTTTTTGGTAAACCTTTGACTAAATCATTTTTTGATAAACTTAGCATGACCTAATCGTCTATGCCAAAGCCAACTACTTTCACTCAACACGGCAAAGCATTTAACATCTTGAGAGGAAATATCATCAAAATCAATAGTATACACATTTTCATCATGATAAGCAATAAATAACACTTTATCATCTTTAGCGTTCATAATCATGCAATAATTTGAATCAAATACAACTTTAAAGCCTTTATCACATAATTGACTAATGCTTAACAAATTATGTTTAAGACCATCAACAAGTAAAACATTCTCAATAGTTAAAGAGGAATTCTTACCAATTTCACCTATGCCGATGATTTTTCCTTTGGAGTTATCTCCGAAGGTGACGTTTCCACCATCCTTGGGAGAGAGAGGAGAATTTTGATTTATCTCCAGTCATGTGTCTAGAGCACCCACTATCCAAGAACCATCTATCCTTGCTTGAGGATTTTAATCATACCTATAAAACAAGCTTAAGTATTCATCTTTGGTACCCAATATTCTTTAGGTCCACTTTTGTTAGCAAAGGGAGGTGTGGTTCCCTTTTCAATCCAAACTATAGTGGTTTTTTTTTCCTATTTGGGCATTTGTAGTTCACATACCCCTTTCTCATGCAATAGTGACAAGTTACATGAGGATTGAAATTGCTTGAGGTAGATCCTTTTGTAAAAATGCTTTGATGAGATTTGTTTGAAGAACTAGAACTAGTAGAAGCATCACTTGAAAAGAAATTGTTGTACTTCTTTTCTTTATAGGTGGGATTGAAACCCAATCTGGCTTTATCAAAAACACATCTTTGTTTTCCTAAAAGCATATTTAAATTTTGCTCTCCATGAGTGAATTTAGCTAAAGTTTTTGTCAAATCTTCAACTTGATTCTTCAACTCAATGTATTCTTTTTCAAAATCATTTGAAGGAATGCTTCTTGAAGTAAGCATTTCATTTTCTTTTCTCAAAGATTCGTTTTGTGATTTCAATTCACTAAGTTCATTTGAGAGAAGGGAAAAATTCTTTTTGAGAGCCAAGTATTTGGTTCCCAAGCTTTCCAATTCCTCATGCAATTCATCAAATGCATTTTGTAGCTCATCATAGTTATGAGATTCATTACAAGAGTCATAGTTAGAGTCTACCTCATCACTTTCATGTGCCATGAGACAAATGTTTGCTACTTCATCATCACTTGATTCATCTTCGGATGTTTCATTCTCGGAATCATCCCAAGTTGTGGCCTTCATTGCCTTCTTTGCCTTTTGCTTGAAGTTCTTCTTTAGCAATGGGCAATCGGCTTTGATATGTCCGGGCTTTTTGCATTTGAAGCAAATGATTGGATCTTTCTTAGCTTCACTCTCCTTTTGTCCTTTTCTTGCAAAGGATTTGTCTCTTCTCAAAAACCTCTTGAACTTGCGATGATCATGGCCATTTCATCATCTTCATCATTATGATCGTCTTGGTCATTAGAAGCTTTTAGACCCAAGTTCTTCTTTTTATCTTCATTGTCAAAGACAGCCAATTCCATTTCATAAGTGATGAGAGATCCCATGAGTTGTTCAATAGAGAGCCTTGAGAGTTCCTTTGCTTCTCGGACCGCCGTGACCTTTGGTTGCCAATGCTTTGGTAGAGACCTAAGCACCTTCTCAATCATTTCTTCGTTAGGATAGACTCTACCAAGATTTTTCAAACTATTAGTAATAGTAGTAAAGCAAGGAGATATTTCACTAATAGTTTTATTTGGAAGCATTTTGAACATCTCATATGATTGAACAAGTAAACTAATCTTAGACTTCTTAACTTGATTAGTTCCTTCATGAGTGACCTCTAATTTGTCCCAAATTTCTTTAGCCGATTCACAAGAAGAGATTCTATTGTACTCATTAGGGTTTAAGCCACAATATAGAAGATTCATAGACATAGCATTCATTTTAATAAGTTTCTTTTCACCATCATTACATTCATCTTCCGTTTTAGCAACGATTTCGATACCTATGGTCTTAATGGGAACATGAGGTCCTTTAACTACGATTTTCCACAAATCGAAGTCTTGAGTGATAATGTAAATTCTCATCCTATTTTTTCAATAAGCATAGTTAGTTCCATTAAAGCATGGAGGTCTTTGGGATGATTGTCCCTCACTATAAGTGATATTGGTACTTGTGGTTGCCATGTGATCTTAACTCTAAGATATGTGAAATCAATACTAGAGTCCTTGCTCTAATACCAATTGTTGGCCCAAAAGTGATCCTTAGAGGGGGTGAATAGGATTACTAACAAACAATGGCAAATTAAAACTTAAAGCAAGCACAATATATAATTAGCACAATAATTAATGAGAGAAGGGAAAGAGGCACTTACAAACCAAGTTTTTAAGTGGTTCAGCAATTCGCAATCCGTGGCCTACGTCTACACCTCAAGAACACCTCTTGAGGAATCCACTAATCAATCTTCTTTGGGTGAAGATCAAACCACTCCTTACAAGTTCTTCTTGAACTTCTTTTACACTTCCAATGAAGAAACCCTTCACTTGGAGCAAGGGTTTAATAAAATGTTGGATTACAAATGAATAACACTCTCTTTGTAGAGTAGATAGAAACAATAAGTGCTCACAAGGTTTTACAAATGAAATCTAGAGCTAAAAGATAAAATCTCAAGATTTAGGGCTTGAATCTTTGATTGCAATAAGTGTGTATTGAATGAGAGTAATGGATGTGTCAACAACCAAATTTAAATTGAGTATATATACTCTCTCTAAGAAATTTGAACTTTTAAGGTAGGTAGGAGCATTTAATGCTAAAGCAAAAATAGAGGGAAAAGAGCTGTTACTGTTCTACGCAGAGGTCCAGTCGACTGGGTTCACGATCCAGTCGACTGCCTTTTGAAATATTAAGATTGCGCCTTTGACACAGTCGACTGTATTACAGGGTCCATTCGACTGGATGGTTGAAGCAGAAACTGGCTTCAAAAACCATGATTCAGTCGACTATTTTTGTGTTTTGTCGACTGATAAAATTTGCATCCAGTTGACTGATGAAAGTCCAGTCGACTACTTTTCACGGAAAAATAGTTTTGTTATTTTGAAAGAATTGTTCAATTTTAAGCCCTTGGTTTTGAGATTTAATCTAACCAACTTTACATAAAGACTTATAAGAACAATACAAGAGGTAAATAGTCTTCCATAAAACTTCCATAGAATATCCATCATCATTCTTCAGATCTGTTTGGACAACAGGCTAAATAAAAACATAAGTACTCAACTTAATAGTTTGTTATTCATCAAAATTACTTAGGGTAAGACCCTTGGGGCTAACAGAGGTGTATATTGATAACCTCCTAGTCAAGAGCCAAAAAGAGTCAGACCATCTTGAACACTTGGCCGGGGCCTTCAGCATCTTAAGAAAATTCCGGATGAGGTTGAACTCGGCTATGTGCCCATTTAGAGTCTCGTCCGGGAAGTTTTTGGGACACCTGGTCTGCAGACGGGGAATTGAAGCAAACTCGAAAAAGATCCAAGCAATCATCAACATGCGGTCACCCAGATCAACAAAAGAAGTTCAGAGTCTGGCAGGGCGGGTGGCAGTATTGAACAGATTCGTATCCCGAGCAACAGACCAGTGTCTGCCATTCTTTAAGATCCTCCGTAAAGCCTTTGAGTGGTCAGAGGAGTGTGAAGAGGCATTTCAGGCACTCAAGAAGTACCTGACATGGCGTCCTCTGCTATCAATGTCCATACCAACGGAGGAGTTATTTCTTTACTTGGCAGTATCACCTTCGGTGGTAAGCTCAGCACTGATCAAAGAGGAACATGGGATACAATACCTAGTCTATTATACCAGTCGGGCACTCTAGGGCACAAAAAAGTCGGTACTCCCACATAGAGAAGCTTGCATTCGCCCTCATCACCTTAGCTCGACAACTCTGCCTGTACTTTCAAGTTATATCATAGACTACCTCACGGATCAGCCTCTGCGCAGGATTCTTTGCCGGTCTAAAATATCCGATAGACTCATGAAGTGGGCATTAGAGTTGGAAGAATTCGAAGTGGTTTACAAGTCCTGAATAGCCATCAAGGGGCAGGCAGTGGCAGACTTTTTCATGGAATTCACATATCCAAAAGACCCAGTCGAGGAGTTCAATCAGCCAGAGTTTCTGCCCAAGCTTCAGCCCAGAATCCCGACCTGGGTACTTTATGTGGATATGTCCTTTAACAAGCAGGGAAGAGAGGTGGGGGTTATCCTTGTTGGGTTTGTGCCCTCAAACCATTACTTCATGTATGAGACATTAGCATTATAATATATGGATATCAGCTTTACATTTCATTGTGTATGTTTCTTTCATGAGATGATTGTTTTATCCTTAAGTATCATAGTAAGCAATTCGTGTGTGTATGAGATACACACAAGTGAGATACGAATTACTATTTTTTGATACTTAGAATATGTCACAGTGGATGATGAGACTGGATACCTCATCAGGTCTACACTGTAGCATAATTAACTACCATTGGATGGAGTGATTAATCTCAATCACTAGAGTGTAGCTCTTAGTTGATATGCTAGTGCTTATAGTGCATTGACGGACCTGAGCTTTCCTATTGACGCTTAAGGCTGTCAACAGTCAATAGGAACTCAAACTTGTATAAGGTACGTGTTCTCAATCTTGAGATGATTATGAACACAGACTATGGATATGGCTGCTTTGACTTACCAATCAGTGAGGTCTATAGAAGATCAACACCTGGGTATCTTGGGTATGTCATGTCCATAGGGTTGTGAACATATATTGTCAAGATAGAATCTACCCTCTGATTCAGAGTAAGCATTCCCTTGAGAATGTCACCAAGTTAATTACTGAGTACTGCAGTCTTGTTGATAAGAGTTATCAACATGTTTGGTAATCATGAGTGGCAAATGGGACTCAAGGAATACAAGAAGTAATCATGATTCAGGATGACAGTAACAGTTATCCGACTACCTGAATATGATTACGAATGCTGACGGTAGAGGGACATTAGTACACCATACAAGTCTAGTTATCGCTTCGGATATGTTCTTTTGCGTTGGAGTTCAGTTATCGTTTTATAGTGGAATAAACGTTAACTGACCAGTTAGTTAGTTTGCTGATCAAAGAGTTTGGTCATGGTAATTAACAAACTGGTCTGAGCCAACAATAAAGAGCCTAGGAGGTCCCACTCTTAGCTCCGCTAGGATGCTTGGAAAGACACTTGAGGAAGCTGTTAAGATAGGTTCGATCGATCGAAGTATGTTCGATCGATTGAAGTCAGCAGGTTCGATCGATCGAGAATAGTTCGATCGATCGAAGGTTCGATCGATCGAAGTCACTTCGATCGATCGAAGTCTAGGTCGGTTCTGGAAATCTATAAATAGGGCTGCTGCGTTCTGGAAGTAAGTGATCGTCGTTTTTATACGCAGAAGCTGCAGAAACTATCATAGTCTTCCCAAAACCTTCCTATCCTCTTTTATTAGGGTTCCCACCAACCCTAGTCTTTCCGGCAGGCATCCGCAGGAGTCATAAGGGTGAAGATCATCTAGTGGAGGCTGCTGGAAGTTGAAGTTTCAGAATTGGGTTCAAGACACTAAGGTATAATTCTTGCACCCCTTGTACGCATCTATGGAATTGACAAGTAGTAGATCCTGGAATACCAAAAGTTTTATAACTTAACCTATTTCCGCTACGCGTTTAAACTCTAACTTTAAACCACTTTTTCCTTCAATTGGTATCAGAGCCACGCTCGTTTGGATCTATAGATGCGTTTTGGAACCCTAGTTTTGATTTGCATGTTGATTTTAGAACTGTTTTCGAAACTGCATCGCCACAGTTCTGTTTCTACAGTGTTATCGCAGCAGAATACAAAACTGTGATTGCATAGGATGCAAGGTGGGTTCGATCGATCGAACTTGTTTCGATCGATCGAACATTCTGGGTTCGATCGATCGAACTTGTTTCGATCGATCGAACATTCTGTTCTCAATCGATCGAACTAGTTTCAATCGATCGAAGCCTTCTGGTGTTCGATCGATCGAATAGTGTTCGATCGATCGAGACAGATTCTCTGTCCAGGTGTTCTGTTCACAGTTGTAAAGGTTTTTTAAATTATACTTTAATCTTAAATTATTTTTTTTTTTAAATCATTCTGTGAAACAGAATGTTCAAGCGATTGAACAGTGTTCAATCGATCGAAGGTTCGAGCGATCGAACGGTCTTCGATCGATCGAACTGAGACAGAGAAGTAAGATGCTGTTTTAAGTTCTAATTCAGTATGTAAAGTGTTTATATACTGTGTGAATCAATTAAGTGTTCTAATAGTTACATATATTTGTTATGTATGTGTGGATGCGTGTACGACTAACCCTTTTGCAGCATATTAGTCGCTATCTCCCATGGCACCAAGTCGTTTAAATATTTATATTTAATTTGTTTGAGATTGGTGCATGTTGTAATTTATTAATGGTTTGGTTTTAAGGCGTATGTAAAGGGCACTGCGGCTTCAATCCTACGAAAAGGAAAGTCGCACCGGTTTCCCTAGCCTTTTATTCCTTTTTGCTATATATTTTTTTTCTTTTTCTAGATAAATTGTAAGCTTCAAAAGAAGCATAGGTTCAATGTAATAGAATTAGAAATTCCATGAAGATGGAGCAAGGAGCCGTTGTCCATAAAGATGGAGCCGGAGGCGACCAAACCAAGAAGGTGGTTCTATGGAAATAGAGCCATGGGAGATAGAGGCATTGTTTGAATGCCTATATTTCATTTTAGTTTTTTGTTTTATGTGCCTGTTTTGTGATTGGCGTATAATGCATTGTTGCATGCACTTAAAATAAGTTTTCTAAAATAAAATTCAAAAACCGTTTTTCAACACATTAGTAAACATTGGATGTTTATGGGTAGTGTGTGGAAACTTTTTTCAAAAGCAAAATCCTTAATTTACTAAATTTAGTGGGAGAGGGTCTTATCAAATAACACCCACGATCTTCCATTAACGGTTCATTGTAAGATGAGTAGTGTATTCTGTGTCACCTCGCCAGGGGTGATCATTCCATACGGAGGGTACACTACTCATTGGTTACTAGATGTGAACTTCCTATGGATAGGATCAATCAGACGTGTTAGAGGGTGACCACCACAAGGAGGCGCTACTTGAGACGGTTGTGATTGGATCCTAGTTAATGGTACACACTAGCTAAGCTATGGATAAGGGATCCCACACGGGGCATTATTCAGAAACTTAGAGATCAAATAGGTTCGGGAGTCATGGCTATTTTGCAAGAGTTGCATAGCGGATAAGTCATGATAAATCGAAAGATCGAACATTGACCACCACACGGAGGCTTTATTCTTTCGTTTCGATATTCCGGCGACTTTGTTTTTAAAATAAGAGTTTTAAGGATTCTTTTATTTCAAACTGTCAATTCTGATATCCATATTTATTTTGTTTGTTTGATTTTCAGTAATCATAATGTCTGGATCTGCATTTAGTCCACTTGCCACCATACTCACTCAAAACAAGTTAACTGGAAATAACTACATTGAATGGAAACGTAACCTTGACATCGTTTTAACTGCGGAGGATCACATATATGTCCTCACCACCCCAAGCCCTGAAGAACCCGCGGCAAATGCTTCGGCAGCTGCCAGACGCGAGTTCGACAAATGGAAGAAGTCGAATGGAATGGCCCGTTGTTACATTCTGGCCTCAATGGCTGGTGTGTTACAACACCAATTCCAATCGAACGATTCTGCCAGTGACATTATCACATCCCTGAAAACGATGTTTGGGGAGCATGGCAGGCCTGCCAGACAGGTAGCCATGCAGAAGATAATGAGTGCAAAGATGTCGGAAGGTACTCCAGTCAAAGAACATGTTTTAAAAATGATTGGTTATTTAAACGAACTGGAGACCTTGGGAGCCAACATCGATGCACAGACCCAAGTTGATATGATCCTCAACTCGCTGTCGCCATCATTCGCTCAATTCAAACTTAACTATAATATGAATCAAATGGATTTTTCAATGAGCGAATTAATGGGTTCTTTACTGGCAGCAGAAGAGGTGATCAAACCTGGGGGCAGCGTTTTAAACGTTGAGAAAAGCGCTTCTTCTTCCCGATCTACACCGAAAGGTAAGAAAGGAAAGAAGAAGGCTGGCACTGGTGGTTCAAGTGTTGGACCGGTCCCTAAGATTGCAAAATCTAAGGGAAAAGGTAAGGGCAAAGGGAAGGTGGGTGGCCAAGGCAAAGGAAAGTGTTTCCAATGCGGTGAGAAGGGCCACTGGAAGAGGAACTGTCCAGAATTCTTAGCTACAAGAGTTCAAGGTATGATTGAATCACATGTGATTGAAGTAAGTTTTATTACGGATACTTCAAACACTTGGTGCATTAATTCTGGTGCGACTAACCATATCTGTAATTCATTGCAGGGGTTCAGATCAACCAGGAAATGCAGTGATGGGGAGATCGTGCTTACTCTAGGTTCTAGCGCAACCGTATCTGCGGTTGCTATAGGAGTCGTAGTTTTAGAATTTTCAGACAATAAAGTTTTGATTTTATCAGATGTACTTTACGTCCCTTTAATGAGACGTAATTTAATTTCAGTTTCTAATCTAACGAATAATGGTTATTCCTTTCATTTTGGAACTGAAGTTGTCATTAAAAGAAACAGTTCTTTTATATGTTCTGGTGTTAAATCAAATGGTTTGTATGCGATTACTCCCAATTTTTCAAAAGATTCTTGTTTGGAACTTAATAACTCAGTGGTAACTTTACCATCTAAAAGAAAGGAACCTTCCACTAATCCAACAAGGCTTTGGCATATGAGGCTTGGCCATATCAATCTGAATAGGATTGGCAGACTAGTCAAAGAAGGGGTCTTAGGCGATTTGGTTCTCGAACCAATGGAAGTCTGCGAGTCTTGTTTGGAGGGTAAGATGACAAAAAGGCCCTTTCCTGCAAAGGGCAATAGGACCAATGCATTGTTGGAATTAGTTCATACTGATGTGTGTGGACCAATAAATATTAGAGCAAGGGGTGGTTATGAGTATTTCATAACATTTACCGATGACCACTCTAGGTATGGATATGTGTACCTAATGCAGCACAAGTCTGAAGCCTTTGAAAAGTTCAAAGAGTTTAGGGCTGAAGTGGAGAAGCAATCGGGCACACATATCAAGGCCATTCGATCTGATCGACGTGGCGAGTACCTCTTTAATGAGTTTATTGATCACCTCGTACAGAATGGGATTCTGTCACAGTTGACTGCACCTGGTACGCCTCAGCAGAACGGTGTAGCGGAGAGAAGGAATCGGACTCTTTTAGACATGACTAGGTCGATGATGAGTTATTCAGAGTTGCCATTATTCCTTTGGGGTTATGCTTTGGAAACCGCTGCATACATACTAAATCTAGTACCAAGCAAATCTGTTCCCAGGACACCACGAGAGATGTGGATTGGGCGCAAGCCTTCTTTGCAACATCTCCGGATATGGGGGTGTCCGGCACATGTGCTTAAAGGAAAGATGAGCAAGTTGGATTCTAGATCGGAAGTATGCTACTTTGTAGGGTATCCAAAGGGTACTTATGGATGGTATTTTTATGATCCAAGAGAACAGAAAGTGTTTGTTAGTACAAATGCTGTTTTCTTGGAGGATGATTATATCATGAACCATAAACCTAAGGGAAGGATAGATCTTAGAGAGATAGAAGGAGAGCCCTCAGTCCAACCCGCAGTTGATAACGATGAAAATCAAGAAAATACCACTTCTTCAACCATTTCCGCACCGGTACCTCGTCGTAGTGGGAGGATTATCAGCCAGCCTGATAGATACATGTTCTTAGGAGAAGTTTTTGAAGCTGTCTCCATAGAATCTGAATCTGATCCTACCACTTACGAATAGGCAATGGCTGATGTTGATTCAGCTCATTGGATTAAAGCTATGAAGGCTGAATTGGAATCTATGGATTCCAATCAGGTCTGGGATCTTGTAGAACTTCCAGCCAATATTAAACCCATTGGCTGCAAGTGGGTCTATAAGAGGAAAAGAGGATCTGATGGAAAGGTTGAGACCTTTAAGGCAAGGCTTGTGGCGAAAGGCTATACTCAGAGGGAGGGCATTGACTATGAGGAAACCTTCTCGCCGGTAGCCATGCTCAAGTCCATCAGAATACTCTTATCCATTGCTGCATGCCTAGATTATGAAATCTGGCAGATGGACGTCAAGACTGCATTCTTGAATGGCAATCTTGAGGAGGACATCTATATGCAACAACCAGAAGGGTTCATAGCTGGTCGGAAAGGTAACTTGGTATGCAAGTTGCAAAAGTCCATTTATGGGCTTAAGCAGGCATCCAGAAGTTGGAACATCCGATTTGACCAAGCGGTCAAGTCGTTTGGTTTCATACAGAATCTGGATGAGCCTTGTGTATACAAGAAATGTGAAGGAAAAGTAGTGGCTTTTCTTGTGCTTTACGTTGACGACATTCTACTCATTGGGAATGATGTAGCGGCGCTGTCAACGGTCAAGGTTTGGCTAGCTAGTACTTTCGATATGAAGGATCTAGGAGAGGCGAGCTATATTCTTGGGATAAAGCTCTTTCGGGATCGCAAGCGAAAGATAATGGGATTATCTCAAGCTGGTTATATCGAGAAAGTGCTAACTAGGTTTTCAATGGATAATTCGAAGAAAGGTTTGTTACCTTTCAGGCATGGTTTAGCGTTCTCCAAGGACCAGTGTCCAAAGACACAAGAGGAGAGGAATCGCATGGCAGGAATTCCCTATGCCTCGGCAGTGGGAAGTCTCATGTATGCGATGTTATGCACTAGACCAGATATCTGCTTTGCCGTTGGCATGGTTAGCAGGTATCAATCGAATCCTGGTCCAGAGCACTGGACAGCCGTTAAGCACATTCTTAAGTACTTGAGAAGAACTAAAGATTACATGCTTATGTACGGCGGTAGTGAGTTAATTCCAGTAGGATACACTGACTCGGACTTTATGTCAGATAAAGATTCGAGAAAGTCCACATCAGGACATCTCTTTACCTTGGGAGGTGGTGCTGTTAGTTGGAGGAGCATTAAGCAGAAATGCATTGCAGACTCAACTACAGAAGCTGAGTATGTGGTTGCTTGTGAAGCCGCAAAGGAAGCTGTTTGGCTCAAGAAGTTCCTTATGGAACTCGAGGTGGTACCAGCGTAGCTGTCACCTATTACGCTATACTGCGATAATAGTGAGGCAGTGGCTCAGTCCAAGGAGCCAAGGAACCACGGGAAGGGAAAGCACGTAGAGCGGAAATATCACCTAATCCGAGATATAGTTCAACGTGGAGATGTGACTGTCACCAAGATTTCCACCGCTGACAATCTTGCTGATCCGTTTACAAAGGCCTTACCACAGAAGGTCTTTGATCGTCATCTAGATAGTCTAGGTCTTAGATGTAGTTCTGAATGGTTGTGAGTGCAAGTGGGAGTTTGTTGGGTTTGTGCCCTCAAACCATTACTTCATGTATGAGACATTAGCATTATAATATATGGATATCAGCTTTACATTTCATTGTGTATGTTTCTTTCATGAGATGATTGTTTTATCCTTAAGTATCATAGTAAGCAATTCGTGTGTGTATGAGATACACACAAGTGAGATACGAATTACTATTTTTTGATACTTAGAATATGTCACAGTGGATGATGAGACTGGATACCTCATCAGGTCTACACTGTAGCATAATTAACTACCATTGGATGGAGTGATTAATCTCAATCACTAGAGTGTAGCTCTTAGTTGATATGCTAGTGCTTATAGTGCATTGACGGACCTGAGCTTTCCTATTGACGCTTAAGGCTGTCAACAGTCAATAGGAACTCAAACTTGTATAAGGTACGTGTTCTCAATCTTGAGATGATTATGAACACAGACTATGGATATGGCTGCTTTGACTTACCAATCAGTGAGGTCTATAGAAGATCAACACCTGGGTATCTTGGGTATGTCATGTCCATAGGGTTGTGAACATATATTGTCAAGATAGAATCTACCCTCTGATTCAGAGTAAGCATTCCCTTGAGAATGTCACCAAGTTAATTACTGAGTACTGCAGTCTTGTTGATAAGAGTTATCAACATGTTTGGTAATCATGAGTGGCAAATGGGACTCAAGGAATACAAGAAGTAATCATGATTCAGGATGACAGTAACAGTTATCCGACTACCTAAATATGATTACGAATGCTGACGGTAGAGGGACATTAGTACACCATACAAGTCTAGTTATCGCTTCGGATATGTTCTTTTGCGTTGGAGTTCAGTTATCGTTTTATAGTGGAATAAACGTTAACTGACCAGTTAGTTAGTTTGCTGATCAAAGAGTTTGGTCATGGTAATTAACAAACTGGTCTGAGCCAACAATAAAGAGCCTAGGAGGTCCCACTCTTAGCTCCGCTAGGATGCTTGGAAAGACACTTGAGGAAGCTGTTAAGATAGGTTCGATCGATCGAAGTATGTTCGATCGATTGAAGTCAGCAGGTTCGATCGATCGAGAATAGTTCGATCGATCGAAGGTTCGATCGATCGAAGTCACTTCGATCGATCGAAGTCTAGGTCGGTTCTGGAAATCTATAAATAGGGCTGCTGCGTTCTGGAAGTAAGTGATCGTCGTTTTTATACGCAGAAGCTGCAGAAACTATCATAGTCTTCCCAAAACCTTCCTATCCTCTTTTATTAGGGTTCCCACCAACCCTAGTCTTTCCGGCAGGCATCCGCAGGAGTCATAAGGGTGAAGATCATCTAGTGGAGGCTGCTGGAAGTTGAAGTTTCAGAATTGGGTTCAAGACACTAAGGTATAATTCTTGCACCCCTTGTACGCATCTATGGAATTGACAAGTAGTAGATCCTGGAATACCAAAAGTTTTATAACTTAACCTATTTCCGCTGCGCGTTTAAACTCTAACTTTAAACCACTTTTTCCTTCAATCCTGACCACATCCGACAGGATCCAGCTAGAGTACGCCCTAAGGTTTGAGTTCTAGGCTTCCAAAAATGAAGCCGCGTATTAAGCCCTATTGGTCGGACTGCAGTTAGCTACCTCGATGGGTGTGCAGTAGGTCCAAGTGTACAGTAACTCCCAACTAGTGGTCAATCAGGTCCAGTAGGAGTATGAAGCCCAGAAAGATAACATAATGGCCTACCTAGCCCTTGTTAGGGCGATTACTAGTAAGCTCAAAGGGTTTTCCATCACACAGATTCCGCAGGAAGAAAACACACGGTCCGATCGGTTAGCACGCCTCGCGTCATCCTCTGAGTCGGACCTTCTCGAGATAAAGGTAGAATATCTACCTGAACCCAGTGTGTCCAACTTAGAAGGAATAGAGGTAGACCCAGTCGATTTAGGCCCTAACTGGATGGACAGTATTAGGATGTTCCTTACAACTGGAAGCCTACTGCCCTGGAAGGATGAAGCCCTACGAGTTAAATACTGAGCGAACAGGACCACCTCTTCGACGGTGTGCTATACAAGAGGGGATTTTCCATCCCATACCTCTGATACATCCATCTTGCCCAGGTACAGGAAATCTTGTATGAGATTCACAAAGGAGTATGTGGAAGCCATATTGGAGGCCAGACACTCTCCCATAGGGCCCTACTGCAAGGCTACTACTGGTCTATAATGGCCCGAGACTCCAGGGATTATGTCAAATGGTGTAAAAAGTGCCAAAGACATGCAAACATGATCAATCGCCCAGCAGATCCCCAAACCCCAATCCTCTACCCCTAGCCGTTTGCTCAGTGGGGCATCAACATAGTCAGGTCGCTCCCCATAGCACTTGACCGTCATCGTAGTAAACTATTTTACCAAGTGGGAAGAAACCAAGCCCTTGGCAACAATAACAAAAAAAAAGATGGAAACTCTGGAGAAAAACATCCTCAGCAGGTTCTGCGTGGCCCGGGTACTAGTCAGCGAGAATGGAAGACAGTTTGACACACCCGTATTTAGGCAGTTATACTTGGGCTATGGGATATCGAATCCACTCAGGCTATGGGATATCGAATCACTACTTTTACCCCGAGTATCCTCAAGCCAATGGACAAGCCAAAGTAACAAATCAAACAATTCTATAGTCCATTAAAACCAAGTTTGAATAGGCCAAGGGACTGTGGGCATAGGAACTACTAACCCTTCTGTGGGCCTATCGTACCACTCCCCGAGTGGCAACAAGAGAGACACCATTCTCACTCACCTATGGCTTCGAGGTATTGGTCCTCATAGAGCTTGGACTACCAACTTACCAGGTGGTAAACTATAGCGAATAAGGCAATAAGGAAGCCCTTAGAGGAGAACTCAACCTGATAGAAGAAAAAGGGGATTGGGCATACCTAAAAGTAGCAGCATATAAGCAGAGAATTTCACGGTACTTCAATAGTAGGGTAAAGCACCATAGTTTCTAAGTTGGGGACCTCATCCTTATAATAGTCAATTAGTCCACTAAAATCCTAAGCCACGAGAAGCTGGGACAAAATTGGGAATGGCCCTATAGGGTTAACTGGGTTAACCGACTGGGAACCTACTGGTTGCAGACGCTAGAAGGACAAGACCTGTCATAAACCCTAAAATGTGGAGCACCTACGGAAGTACGTCCGGTAAGATGAGGATCAGTATTAGTTAGGGACTTGTGTTTTCCTTAAACAAGTTGTAGCTTTTTTTGAGTAATTTCCCAAATTGAATAAACAACCTTTTTTTAAATAGTGTTCCTTGCCAATGTTCCATGACAACTAAAGACCTTGGGGTCACACTCGAGTCACAACAAAAGACCTCAGAATCACATCCAAGGCACATCAAAAGACCACGGGATCACACCTGAGTCTCTAACTCCCCTTAGGATCGTAACCTATGATGTGGGTAAACCCCCTAGGTGGCCAGCAATAGAGGAGTCAAAGGACCCTAGAACTACCAAAAGCTTATGGGGGATAGAGGAAATAATGTACTAAACAGGAAGCTACATCGAGCATTTACAGGACTTGGAAATAATTAAGTGTAAACCCTTAAACATTCCTGAGCCCTTACAATGCCCCGAGTTCGTCGAACGGGTATCTACAAGAGTAAAATTCTACACTACCCCAAATGGCTCGGGAAATTTGAAGGCCTTATGGGTCCCTGTAAGACCAAGTGTTCCCTACCAGTCACAGTTCTAAACCTTTTGCTAAGCAGGGTTTTGATAAGACTAATAACTGGTCGAACACAGGCAATCACAAACAAATATAGGCAATAAGAGTACAGATACGAACAATAAATGGCATAAAAAGTAACCTCAGAGGGCCTTTGTTATTTAAGTTCAAAAGTACAATTCCTAGGGGGCAATTATAATAGCCTCCCCACATAAAAAATGATGAAACAAAATATACATAGGTCGAGACCTAAGGATAATCAACGATGACAAACTCTTCATCAGCCTGCCTGACCTTTCCATCGGTAGCTACCCCACCATCAGCAAGGGTCCCCTCAGCAACCTCTTCCTCCTTCCAGAAGTTAGATTTAGCCCAGGAGTAACCCGAGAGGTCCCACTCAGGGTGATCGAAAACCACCCTTTGGGTCAGGTCGGCATAACCCTGGAGAAGGCCGACCTCAAACTCTTCTTCAACGTCCTTTGCCGCTGCCATTGCCGCCTCCTGAGCGACAACAACATCAGCCAGAGCCTTCTTTTCAACTTCTACAGCCCTTTAGGCCTCCTGTTCGGTTGCTAGCTCCTCCTGAGCCATCCCCAAGTCCAGGGCCAATGCCCTTATCTTCTCTATCTCTACAGCCAGGGCGAAGTCTGAAGCCCCCTGCCTCTCCTTCTTCGTAGATAGTGCAGCCTCAGTAGCGGCCAACTTTTCAACAATCCCAGGTAGATAGGCCTCAGCCCTAGCTGCCAAATAACCAGTCTGGAAAAAAAAAATAAGAGCTAATTAGTCACCGAGAACAGAGAAAGGGAAATAGAAAGAAATATAAGTTACCTACCATGTGAGAGATGTTGTAGAACCATCCGATCAGAGCCTCAGGTCCCAACCCTGAGCACTTCTCCACCAGACTTGGTAACAGCCCGAGCCAGACTCTTGCCCAGACATTGTCCGCAACTTCTATTGATGGTATCCTAGTCGGGATATTGTCGAAAGGTCGCTCGATGGTCACAACCACCTCGACCCAGGGGGTTGATGTCCTGACCGATTACAAGCGAGGCCCATGCCTTATTCGCCTGAGCGGCTAACCGCCGGCGGCAAGCTCAGCGGCTAGCCTCTTCCTCCTCTGGCCAACACTCACAGCCAAGGCGACCTCCTTTTCTTTCAGCGCAGTTGTGTCCCTGGGAGCCATCACTGTAGAAAAACTAAGAAAAGATGAATAAAAAATTGGTCCAAAATACATACAACAACGACAAAGTAAAAAAAGGGAAATTGGAGAGCCCGAACACTTACCAGCAATGATCAGGGGGAAAACGGGTGCTTCAAAGGGTTGGCTAGGCTCGTAGGTGACTTTTCTAGCTCCCGTCTGGGTCAATAAGTTAGCGACATTGGTTAATTCCTTAGCAAAGGCCCTGATCCTGTCCTAGCACTTGTCGGGAATGCTCAGTGGGTCGGTCGACCCCACTATAAAAAAGAACACGTTAGTTAGTCCGACGAAAGAAACAAAACTAAAAGGCAAATAGATTCAAGACCTGAGCTTACTCCTCAACTGTCTAGCCTAGGATGTCCTTATTTGAATCCCCGGAGCCTCGTCACAAAGCCCAAAGAGGAGAAGTCAACCTCCCCGTGCAACGAGAATGGTCAATGGGTCCAAAAGAACTCTTGAAGGGTTGTAACACCTGTAATTTCCTATCATTATAATATCAGTTTTTCGAATTTCTGTATTGGACTGACTATATTATTATATTATTATTTTAATTATCTGACGGTACGCCCGGTAGTAACCGTACCGACTCGGTCGTAATAAGATTTAACTTAGTCCCGTACCCGGATCCGGACATTAGAAATAATACTCGATTGCACGTAAATCGAGACCGACATATATACCGAGGAACTTATGCATGCAAACTGAGGAAGTGGCACAAAACCCGAGGTGGGCTCCACATGGCCGGCCATATGGAAGCTACATGCAACCCCATTGACACATGTCACCACCCTATGTGACACTTGTCCACATGTGGGACACTTGTCATTGCATGTGCACATGCAAACATGCATGAAGACACCTCCCCCTCCACCATCTCTATATAACCATGCATATACTCATGCATTTCATTTTCTTTGGCCTAAAAATCAGCACATGGAGAGAAGGCTAGGAGGTTAGAGATACATAGAGAGATAAAAGAGAAGTTAGGTGGAAAATCAAGAGTTGATCCTCCATTTCCTTGTGAGCACCTTCATATACACACTTATATACTTACATCCACATCATCATGGGGACTTAGGAGCTGTGATTATAAGTCTTAGAAGTCCAAGAAGATTCCTAGAAGAAAGAAAAGTCAAGATGTTAAGAAGAAGAAGGAGTTCAAAAACAACATCCAAGCTCAATTTCAAGCTTTGGTGAGTAATTGTGAGTAATCTAACACAATTTAGAACACATATAATATGTACTAATGTTTAGTAGAAGTTTGATGTTGTTGTGTTGAAGTTTTCATGACATGCAAGACAAATCCATAAATCTGAGAAACTGAAACTCTCAGCAGAACATAGTTTAGTAAAATGAATGTTTTGTGCCACTCAAAAATCCGAATTAAGTAGGTTTTTTTGTGGTAAAATATAACTCATATAGCTACAAATAACTATTCTATAGCTCAGTCTAGAAATCACTCCTTCATGGGTGAAATGCATGTACAACGCAGTGTTATAAACCTGGTAAAACAGAAACTTCCAGCAGAATGTAGTTTAGTAAAATGGATGTTTTGAGGAGCTCGAAAATCGGAATTATGCTAGGTTTTTTGTGGTAAACTCTAACCCATTTATCTACAAATAACACTTCTATAGCTTAGTCTAGAAATCACTCCTTCATGGGTGAAATGCATGTACAACGCAGTGTTATAAATCTGAGAAACTGAAACATTCAGCAGAACATAGTTTAGTAAAATGAATGTTTTGTGTAGCTCAAAAATGAGAATTAAGCTAGGTTTTTTTGTGAAGAACGCTAACTCATTTATCTACAAATAACCCTTCTATAGATCAGTCTAAAAACCCCTCCTTCATAGGTGAAAGTCACGTACAATGTAGTACTATAAATCTGGGACAGAACAGTCCGAGATATAAGAAATGTCTTATAAAATAAATAGTCTGAGTAGCTCAAAAATGTAATTGAAGCTAGATTTTTTTTATACATGAAGATATTCCTATTATCTATAATGTTTTAGTTTTGAGTTTGATCTATAAAGCAATTTATCATGCCCAAATAAATTATGTTAATTCAGTCAACACAGTGAAAATGTATCTTGGCAGATTGTACAACTTTTTGTATAATGTTTTGTTTATGCATGGTGTTGATTGTTGATGCTAGTTTTCTGGTACATGTGTTACTATGAAAGTCTCGTTCTATGGTAGAGCTATCGCATAGATGAGTATGTTAAGGGTTTCGTTTATGTGTTTATTGGTATTAAATTCACGTTATAAATCCATGAGCTACGTGCTATGTTTTCTATTGTTATGAATATATTCTAATGACCATTGAAAGTTCATACCCAAACTATAAGTATATTGTATGGCACGATTATTACGTTAATAAGTGATCGGGAAAGTTTCCATCGTAAGTATATTGAGAGGAAAATGGATTGTCGGACGTATAGCGAAATATTAACGGTTATAAATGGATGATATTAATGAACTAAACTACGAAACGTGCGAATGCGTAAAATAATGATAAAACCTTCGATAATAGATTTAATGTGAATAAGGGACATTGGGCCTCATTTTTAGTCGTGTGTCTACTAGTCAAAGTTGATTCATGAACTTTTGTGTCGTGTTTGGATAATTCTTGCAAAGTTGGTCTCTCGATTATTCCATGGAGTCGATTGGTGAGTTATGTTTTGTTCCTTGATCTGAGGATCGGCATGACGTGTTCGGTCAAGTGCGGATGACCTGAGGATCGTCATGACGTGTTCGATCAAGTGGTTGATTATTTTTCTGCACCCTTGGACTGAGGACCGGCATGACGTGTTCGGTTATGTACGGGTGACCTGAGGATCGGCATGACGTGTTCGTCCAAGTGATTATTAATTTCCCGTACCCTTGGTCTGAGGATCGGCATGACGTGTTCGGTAACGTGCGGGCGACCTGAGGATCGGCATGACGTGTTCGACCAAGAGATTGTTAATGTCCCGCACACTTATGCCATTTGGGCGACAGTTTGAGTGCCAGTTGGGCGACAGTTAACTATTCATTGTTGAGTGTTGTTCTTTCTTGACCAGTAAATGCGTTTGGAGTTAAGTCTTCTTTTAGTCAATGTCATTGGTCAGGTCAGTTCAGTTCTAGGTTAAGTTTTAAAGGGAATGATTGGGATTAAAAAAGACATGATTTTGAGAATGAGAAAAGACGAACAAGACATAGTATCGAGAATAAGAAATGATGAACGAGATATGGTTTTGAGAAATAAGAAGAGATGAAGAATAACTTACCTTAAGTGGAGGTAACCTTAAGGGGACCCTCACTTAGCTTAACCGCTAACGGCTTTTCACCGCTGGACCTTCCACGTCCAGCCTTTGTAGGTCCAGACAGAGCCGACTGCTATCAAGATACTGACTTTACTACTGAAGACTATGCTGGTGAAGATTACTACGAGGAAGGCTACGGTTTCGCCAGCTGAAGACTTTGGAGCTTTTCTTTTATTATAGTTCTGTTATTATTATGTTAGTGATGTAATAGTTTAGCTGGTCTTGTAATATGTATCTTTTGGATATCTTTTTGGCCTGTAATATACTACTGATGTAAGACTTGGATGTTTTGAATTTCTACTTCCGCTGAACTTAGTCACTTTCCCATATCACATTATTGTTATAAGCATGTTTGGACAATCAGGTGACACTCACAACCAGTCACGTGTCTACGAACCCATAAAGGAAATTTATTTTTCCCTATTTTTGGTACTTCGGGGCGTGACAAGGGTGCACTCATACCCCAGGACTTGGGGCCAGAGGTGTATGGCCCCCATTAAAAATTTCCACCCATTCAGGGCAAGCAACTTGGTAACAACCCTGAGGTAGATTAGCACATCCCGAGCAAGCAGATGGAAGAGAATGCAAAGCCCCGCCATGAAGGAATCCTCATAGAGGGTGACAAAACCCGACCGATGTAGATGAGCCCCGCCGGTAGGAATCGCCAATGAACAATGACCGAGGATTTCAAATCTATACCTAATCCATCCCAGGTCAGTGACAAGCAGACTACTGGGAATCCACTCATAAGAGAAGACTACACCGGGACTACTAGAGACTGAGGCCTCATCACCTGAGCCCCACGGCACGGAGGCTGCCTGGAGCCCTGACTCGGCTCATTATCAGGTACCCGATTGGGAATCTAACCTTCGCTGTGGTGGTCAAACAGAGTCAGCAAAGGAGGGTCCAAACTTGTGTTCTAGGTACCCAACCTAGATTGCTCATCTTTCAATCGGGGGAAGATGACTTGAAATCAGAGTGATAGTAAGCAGTTATATCCTTTCTACTCATTCCACTCCTTTTGAGTAAATTGATGCCTTCAATTCTAATGGCCATTTCTTCTGAAAATGGTATCTATATATTTTGTAAAGTGGCTCCGATTGCCATCAATAACTATTGTGTTCACTCCTTGATAAGTAATTCATTTCCTTGAATTTTTAGAAATTCCCCAGTCAACAATTCTTGAGTATGTACCTTGATCATCTGATTCTTGACAAATTCTTTTGAGAACAAGTTTGATCACTAGTACTGGAAAGTCATTCTTTTGACTTATTATTCTTTGAACTAAACTCTTGAAAGTTCATTGTGTTTGAAATTATTCTAAATAAATTTGATTACTAATACTGCAAAGTCATTCTTTTTGACTTATTATCCCTTGAACAAATTCTTACAAGTTCATTTCATTTGAAATAATTCTAAATGAGTTCTTTGTTCTTGTTTTTGTTAGGAAATCAAAAACGTTGTACTCTCTATACATCTTGACCTCTTATTGTCTCTCTCAGTTGCTACCTTATTCTTTATCAGTAGGGTTTCGTTTGGACTATTTCACTTATGAAATACCTAATTCTTATTTCATTCGTTGAAGGCCTTATGCCATCAGTTACTTTCATTTCCTACAAATCTTGAGATACTACGATTACTTCTATAGTAATCAGTCATCCAATTATTGTTGGATTTACATTTTATTCTTGAATGGATCACATCATTCTACTATTATACTTCTATCTGTGAGGATTCATATGCCTTTTCGGATTCGGCTTCATTTTGGGAATTTGTTCAATCGTTTGAATCATCGTATTCTAGCTACCGGGATTATGATGATAACCATAATGTGAAATATAACAGGTTATGATTGCTTCACATAAGGTATGATAGAAACCTTATAGACACGAACTCATACGTAGGAACAGAAGAATCTTCTCGATCTCTGCAATGGATGAATCATCTCAAACAACTGAGGACCGGTCCAGAAGGCTAAGCAACATAATACCTAAGGAGATCGATCCCACCAGTGTATTTGGAAGACTGATACAAGGCTTATGGAAGACCGCTGACGGCACAAGCACAAGTGACTATGGAAACGAGTTATTTAGGCACCTCCATATCGTCCATTCAGAATCGCTTTTTAGACCACTCAAGCCACAACCTGCTACACTACCAAGGTCAACCCTACTACAAGGAGCACAAGAGATATTGACTTAACCCAAGGCGATGGAAGACGCAAGAATAAAACATACCTTCAACAGATCGAAAGACCTCATAGACTGCTGACATTGACCACGTTTAATCACAACGAACAACTCGCACCGCGAACATTAGTGAAGATGAGTACTGCATTCTACCTTTAAGTCAATGATCAGATCGCATAGGTCCTAAACAACATCGATGTTCCATTAACATGCTGAAGAAATGCATCTCTGACCCTGCGCACGTTATAAATTAAAACCATGTAAGGCTGAGTAACTATATTCATCTTTCTGATTTAACTCCTTTTGAGTAAACCCACTATTTTCTACCATTGGTTGCATTAGATCAATTATCATTATGATGAACCTTGGGATGTCCTTTATTGTTTCACTAATTGAAAGTTATTCGTTGTCCTCTCTGATTTCACTTAACAAGATTTTGGATCATTCTGATCAGTGATAAATTCAATTGTGAAATCATCTGCTTTCTAATGCTAATAAGTCACCCCTCTGGACTTATCACCATGAAAATCGATTCTAATAATTCATTTATAAACCAATCATTGTAAGTCATTTGGACTTATGATCTGTTAAATTAATCTTTGTAAATCGCTTGGACTGTCAACTGTTTGATCAACTTTTACAAGTGCGTATCCCTTGACATTATTGCAAAGGATCTCTTTGTATTTGTTCACCTAAGGAACTCAAGCATATTGCACCCCTTTGTAAATTAGTCTTCATTTCATTCATTTCACAAATTCTTCTTATTGGTAACCTTGACTTTTATCATTAAGGCTTCACCTAAATTATTGGCTCATGAGACAAGGAATTCTTATGTCCTACCTGGGAGGCCTTGCACCTATAGTCATTGCATTACTATGTTTGTCCTATAGTAATCATCTAATGGTTATTCTCAGATACTCATTCTATATATTGTGATCCTACGTACAACTGATTGATCACGTACCTCTTCGTTTTTAACTCAGTACATAATGAGTATTCATTTTGTTATGAATTCAGCTCCTTACAAGTGAATTCAATCCTACTCCAATTACCAGTAACAACTTATATGCTTGGTATTAATTAATGCATGGACAAATTGCTTAATGACTTGTGTCATCATCTACGATGTCGAAACTCCACGATAATTTCATATCGACACGCAAAGGAACTAAATCACAATAACACGCATAAAAGGACGCCACGACCCCTACAAGTTATAGAAGACAATCGTGAGACCAACTAGACTTCTCAACCATCGGATCAAAAAGCTGAGAGGCAAGAATCTTGCCCGATTAACGACATAGAAGAAATAAACTAGTATCCTGAACAACTACTCGAATGCAGTCCACAATCATTGAGGAAAACTCCAGATACATCAAAAATCATCACAAGAGGCAAAAGAAATAATGAAAGGAAAGTAAATCAGACTGCTGTTCAGAAACATCCAAAGCAACGTGATATCTGCGACAGCTGCAGAATATCTGGACATCACTTCAAAGAATGCAAAGCACCGAAACATCTCAAAAGTTGATAGGCACAGTGCTTTAATTGTGGAAAGACTGGACGTGTTCGCAAAGATTGTCCAGAACGAGGAACTCAGAACAAGGTTCCACAACAAAGAAGATCCCGAAAGAGAACTTGCAGATCACCAAATCAATCTCAGCAATGAACAAGACGAAAGACCGAAGGTGCCATATTCAATGTCAGAACTATGAATTTCACTTGGCATTGTTTTAGCAAATAAGTTTGGACGTTTGAAAGAATTTTGAGAAGGTCTGATTAGTTAGCTAGTGGGAACCTCATAACCTTAAAATTTGAGATATTATTAGTACCTTGTACTTTCTAAGACCTAGCAAAATTTAGATTTCGAGGACGAAATCCTTTAATAGGTGGTGGAAGATGTAACACCTGTAATTTCCTGTCATTATAATATCAGTTTTTCGAATTTCTGTATTGGACTGACTATATTATTATATTATTATTTTAATTATCTGACGGTACGCCCGGTAGTAACCGTACCGACTCGGTCGTAATAAGATTTAACTTAGTCACGTACCTGGACCCGGACATTAGAAATAATACTCGATTGCACGTAAATTGAGACAGACACGTATACCGAGGAACTTATGCATGCAAACCAAGGAAGTGGCACAAAACCCGAGGTGGGCTCCACATGGCCGGCCACATGGAAGCTACATGCAACCCCATTGACACATGTCACCACCCTATGTGACACTTGTCCACATGTGGGACACTTGTCATTGTATGTGCACATGCAAACATGCATGAAGACACCTCCCCCTCCACCATCTCTATATAACCATGCATATACTCATGCATTTCATTTTCTTTGGCCTAAAAATCAGCACATGGAGAGAAGGCTAGGAGGTTAGAGATACATAGAGAGATAAAAGAGAAGTTAGGTGGAAAATCAAGAGTTGATCCTCCATTTCCTTGTGAGCACCTTCATATACACACTCATATACTTACATCCACATCACCATGGGGACTTAAGAGCTGTGATTATAAGTCTTAGAAGTCCAAGAAGATTCCTAGAAAAAAGAAAAGCCAAGAAGTTAAGAAGAAGAAGGAGTTCAAAAACAACATCCAAGCTCAATTTTAAGCTTTAGTGAGTAATTGTGAGTAATCTAACACAATTTAGAACACATATAATATGTACTAATGTTTAGTAGAAGTTTGATGTTGTTGTGTTGAAGTTTTCATGACATGCAAGACAAATCCATAAATCTGAGAAACTGAAACTCTCAGCAGAACATAGTTTAGTAAAATGAATGTTTTGTGCCGCTCAAAAATCCGAATTAAGTAGGTTTTTTTGTGGTTAAATATAACTCATATAGATACAAATAACTCTTCTATAGCTCAGTCTAGAAATCACTCCTTCATGGGTGAAATGCATGTACAACGCAGTGTTATAAACCTGGGAAAACAGAAACTTCCAGCAGAATGTAGTTTAGTAAAATGGATGTTTTGAGGAGCTCGAAAATCGGAATTAAGCTAGGTTTTTTGTGGTAAACTCTAACCCATTTATCTACAAATAAAACTTCTATATCTTAGTCTAGAAATCACTCCTTCATGGGTGAAATGCATGTACAACGCAGTGTTATAAATATGAGAAACTGAAACATTCAGCAGAACATAGTTTAGTAAAATGAATGTTTTGTGCAGCTCAAAAATGAGAATTAAGCTAGGTTTTTTTGTGAAGAACGCTAACTCATTTATCAACAAATAACCCTTCTATAGATCAATCTAAAAACCCCTCCTTTATAGGTGAAAGTCACGTACAATACAGTACTATAAATCTGGGACAGAACAGTCCGAGATATGAGAAATTTCTTATAAAATAAATAGTCTGAGCAGCTCAAAAATGTAATTGAAGCTAGATTTTTTTTGTACATGAAGATATTCCTATTATCTATAATGTTTTAGTTTTGAGTTTGATCTATAAAGCAATTTATCATGCCCAAATAAATTATGTTAATTCAGTCAACACAGTGAAAATGTATCTTGGCAGATTGTACAACTTTTTGTATAATGTTTTGTTTATGCATGGTGTTGATTGTTGATGCTAGTTTTCCGGTACATGTGTTACTATGAAAGTCTCGTGCTATGGTAGAGCTATCGCATAGATGAGTATGTTAAGGGTTTCGTCTATGTGTTTATTGGTATTAAATTCACGTTATAAATCCATGAGCTACGTGCTATGTTTTCTATCATTATGAATATATTCTAATGACCGTTGAAAGTTCATACCCAAACTATAAGTATATTGTATGGCACGATTATTACGTTAATAAGTGATCAGGAAAGTTTCCATCGTAAGTATATTGAGATGAAAACGGATTGTCGGACGTATAGCGAAATATTAACGGTTATAAATGGATGATATTAATGAACTAAACTACGAAACGTGCGAATGCGTAAAATAATGATAAAACCTTCGATAATAGATTTAATGTGAATAAGGGACATTGGGCCTCGTTTCTAGTCATGTGTCTACTAGTCAAAGTTGATTCGTGAACTTTGTGTCGTGTTTGGATAATTCTTGCAAAGTTGGTCTCTCGATTATTCCATGGAGTCGATTGGTGAGTTATGTTTTGTTCCTTGATCTGAGGATCGGAATGACGTGTTCGGTCAAGTGTGGATGACCTGAGGATCGTCGTGACGTGTTCGATCAAGTGGTTGATAATTTTTCTACACCCTTGGACTGAGGATCGACATGACATATTCTGTTATGTACGGGTGACCTGAGGATCGACATGACGTGTTCGTCCAAATGATTATTAATTTCCCGTACCCTTGGTCTGAGGATCGGCATGACGTGTTCGGTAACGTGCGGGTGACCTGAGGATCGGCATGACGTGTTCGACCAAGAGATTGTTAATGTCCCGCACACTTATGCCATTTGGGCGACAGTTTGAGTGCCAGTTGGGCGACAGTTAACTATTCATTGTTGAGTGTTGTTCTTTCTTGACCAGTAAATGCGTTTGGAGTTAAGTCTTCTTTCAGTCAATGTCATTGGTCAGGTCAGTTCAGTTCTGGGTTAAGTTTCAAAGGGAATGATTGGATTTAAATAAGACATGGTTTTGAGAATGAGAAAAGACGAACAAGACATAGTATCGAGAATATGAAATGATGAACGAGATATGGTTTCGAGAAATAAGAAGAGATGAAGAATAACTTACCTTAAGTGGAGGTAACCTTAAGGGGACCCTCACTTAGCTTAACCGCTAACGGCTTTTCACCACTGGACCTTCCACGTCCAGCCTTTGCAGGTCCAGACAGAGCCGACTGCTATCAAGATGCTGACTTTACTACTGAAGACTATGCTGGTGAAGATTACTACGAGGAAGGCTACGGTTTCGCCAGCTGAAGACTTTGGAGCTTTTCTTTTATTATAGTTCTGTTATTATTATGTTAGTGATGTAGTAGTTTAGCTGGTCTTGTAATATGTATCTTTTGGATATCTTTTTGGCCTATAATATACTACTGATGTTAGACTTGGATGTTTTGAATTTCTACTTCCGCTGAACTTAGTCACTTTCCCATATCACGTTATTGTTATAAGCATGTTTGGACAATCAGGTGACACTCACAACCAGTCACGTGTCTACGAACCCATAAAGGAAATTTATTTTTCCCTATTTTTGGTACTTTGGGGCGTGACAAGGGTGCACTCATACCCCAGGACTTGGGGCCAGAGGTGTATGGCCCCCATTAAAAATTTCCACCCATTCAGGGCAAGCAACTTGGTAACAACCCTAAGGTTGATTAGCACATCCCGAACAAGCAGATGGAAGAGAATGCAAAGCCTCGCCATGAAGGAATCCTCATAGAGGGTGACAAAACCCGACCAATGTAGATGAGCCCCGCCGGTAGGAATCGCCAATGAACAATGACCGAGGATTTCAAATCTATACCTAATCCATCCCAAGTCAGTGACAAGCAGACTACTGGGAATCCACTCACAAGAGAAGACTACACCGGGACTACTAGAGACTGAGGCCTCATCACCTGAGCCCCACGGCACGGAGGCTGCCTGGAGCCCTGACTCGGCTCATTATCAGGTACCTGATTGGGAATCCAACCTTCTCTGTGGTGGTCAAACAGAGTCAGCAAAGGAGGGTCCAAAATTGTGTTCTAGCTACCCAACCTAGATTGTTCATCTTTCAATCGGGGGAAGATGACTTGGAATCAGAGTGATACATCTCTAAGGTTCCTACGATCGGGGGAGGAGGAAGCAGCTGGCAGCCTAAGTAGGGGTGGAACACCCCAAATCTAAGATACAAGGAGGGAAGGACTAAGAGCCTGTACGATAAGGTAAACAAGGTCTTCAGTGCCAAGTAACACTCAATCATAACTGTTCTAGGACACCCCGACCGGTTCGCCTGCTCTACCAAGGAGACCTAAGGAAGAATCTGAACCTAAGGAAGAAAAAATTGTACTCCCTTATGAGTCCCAACGGTTTCCTATTCTCCAACCTCGTATGGGAATATTAACAAAGGGAGAAGAGAAGAAAAATGCAATGAATTATAAGGCTAGAGGGACAATGACTTACAAGAACAAGTGCAGGAAAGATTGGAAGTCTTGACTGGACGCTTTTTTCTTTTATACCACTCGGTAGACTCAGAAGATGGGTAGAAAAAGTAGCAAAAATACTCAGGTGCTACTTTTATATATTTCATGGATGGTCCAAATGATCTCAGATCTAATAGTCCAGCAGAACTCCCACCTAAAATGCGTGACCGCTGGCTTCTCAAGCAACCCAAGCAGTGCCGCAAAAGGCACGCACATTAAATACATGACGGGATGGTTTGGTTAGCTTGTGACTGTCCGATTACACTCACATCAGACTCGTTGCATCTTGACCAGACCAACCACTCCTTAACACGTGACAGGCACGGACCCCAGGCTCTCGAGGTAACCGATCAGTCCAGCCCCGACTGACCAGGGTGACTGGCCCGATCCCGAGCAAGTTCCCGTGCTGCATCCCGGACAGTTTGTCGAGCTATACAAATTTCCAACCCTCATCTGATGAAGCATCACATTAGCCTTGAAAATGGGGGGGGGGGGGGGGGGGGGCAACTAATATGTACAAAAATATCCAGTAAAAAGCCAAGGCTCCGCTTTTGCCCAACCCGAGCGGAGCGCCGGATTTCACCAAGTCCTGACCAACAGGTTAGGAACACTGTGCGGGCTCGGCCCGTCACAAGTGCAACCCTACCACGTCCCATGATGTGCTTCAGAGTGTTCTAGACAATTTCCTACATAAATTAGAAGACTAATGGAAAGAGTAGATTATTTCCTAATCCAATTAGGAAACTCCCACGATTTGTGCTAATCATTCTCAATCAGATTGTATTACCTTATTAGTTTACTTACCTTGTACGAGTAGGTCTCTTGTATCTATAAAAGAGACCACTCATCTCTTTTAAAGGGTATCGCACACCTTTCCTATGCATATACACTCACCCTGCCAGTCTCTGGTATCTCTATCCCCATTGTTGGTTCACCAATGACCCCCGGTGATTTGATATTATAGTTCAAGTGCTCTGACATGGATGTAGGTCTCTTCATTAATAGGGTCGAACCACATACAAATTCTCTAGTCTCAATCTTCTTCTCTTCTTTAACCCAACATTTGACATCATCAAATATTGCTTATGATTACTTACCAATCTTCACAAATATCTCTGTATTTTTTCCCTTATGATTTCTTAGCTTCAATATTTTTTGCTTCAAGTTTCTAATATTATCTTCATATTTTGGTTGGGCAAAAGGAATGTAAGAATTAAATGAGTTTTGACAAATTTTTAGACTTTTTCTTTCAATGCAAAGATTATTCTCCCAGCATGATTTTTATTGGTTAAGATTTTGACACCTACTCAAGTAAAATGCACATGAAATGTGTGTGCCCGACTGCTAGGTAAGTTCTCTTTCTATAGTTTAGTTTTGTTTTCCTTTGTGATTTCTTTAATTGGAATAGTGGTGGATGTAGGCCTCTAATGGGGCAGAGAGAGCCCTAAAAAGAGATATCTCCCTAATTAAGTCATAAATTAATTACCAAATAGAGAAAAAGTGAGGTGCGGGAGTGTAGGTAAATTTAATTTTTTGAATCACCTATCCTAGCATGGGTCAACATTAATGTGGCATCCAACTACAAGTTGGATGCCATTTGATATTGCTACACAATAGTATTATAGTATAGATATACGACTGTATATGTATATAAATTTAACATAAAATAGTATTCAAAAAGTAAAGAAAAAAATAGCCTCCTAGACTCCTACAATTTTGTAGCAATTTCTCACTCACTGTAACCGCCTCTCTCCCACCATATATCCTATTTTATCATGTTTTTTCACTTCCTTTTTTTATTTGTTTATAGACTTAGTGAGCAAATATGTGTAAATTTAAAAAAAATGAATGATACTCATGCATAGCATGGGCCAACAATAGTATATGTGTGTGTGTGTGTGTGTGTGCTCGCGTGTTTGGTGTTATGTGACTTCTTCTTCCTTATCATCAACAAAAGCTATCGAGCAGCGGTGGCTTTGGCGTGGAGATCGAGAAAGAGAGAGTAAATGGGTTTAGTAAGTTTAGGTTTTAATGTAGGGAAAATTAGAATTCAGTCACCTTTTTGTAGGATAACTTAGAGTTAGTCAACTACTTTTTTATTTTAAAAGGATATTTATTTCAAGTGAAAAAACTAAAAACACATAAAAATTTGACCAAACAGTGTCACGAGCAACTGTCCAAACGTGAGGAGCAACTCACTAAACGGTGTCGTGAAAAATCCGACATCATTTGGTGAGTTGCTCCTGACACCTTTATCCCAACATTGTTTGGTAAGTTGCTCCTGATACCTTTTCATGAGTTGCTCCTTACATTTGGACAATTGCTCTCGACACCGTTTGGTGAGTTTCTCCTGACAAGTTTTAATATATTTTTTATTTTTTCACTTAAAATAGATATTCAGTTATATAAGATATGATAAGATTAGAGCAATGTTATTCGCACTCCATTGATTACTTTTTTTTTGGTAATGGGGGGATGTGGTGTGTGTGTGTGTGTGTGTGTCCGTGTTGCGCGCACCTCGACTAATCTCCTAAGGCCCTGAAGTCACTGGGTGAATTCTCCAGCGGCCACGCTCCCCATGACTCGAACACTAAACCTCTTGTGTAGTACACCCAAGAAGCACACGGGATGTGGTTCCTCCATTGATTACTAAATGCACTTTATGGACTGCATTGAGTGCATGGTACGACAAGTTGTCAAAGTGGTACCATGAAGTGTATTAGTTGATTTTGGAGTGCTAATCGTAATTCCCTAAGATTATTGTTCTTGTCACACTAGAAAAGAAGGGGCATTTGGCCATAGGTCCCTATTATGAACACTTTCCAACCATAGGTCTCGTGTAGTTTTCTTAACCCCAATTTTTGGACCAAAATACCCCTCAATAGTAGTATTTTGCTGTCTTTTAAACGTAAAAGCACAGAAAAATATGTCTACTATCTTAGTATCTTATAAGAATAGAGCACCTCAAATTGACCTGCTTCGAATCTTTGGGATGCCCAAGCTGCCATGCCTATCCTTCCCTCTTTCTCTCTCTGCCTCTCTTTGGGAAGAAGGGAACAAAACAAACCACGAAGATCCCAAAAGCGGCTGTGGCAAACAAGGCACAGCCACAATTATTGACCTTTGATGTTTTTTGTAGCAAATTAGTGCCTTGTTTGGGAATAAGGGAAAAACACCAAAATCAAAGAAGATCAAATTCAGTTGTGCCAAACAAGGCACATCTGCAATTGTTGACAACAAGGCACAGCTGCAATTGTTGACCTTTCTTATTTTTTGGAAGCAAATTAGTGACTTGTTTGGAAAGAAGGTAAAAAAACCAAAACCAAAGAAGACCAACTTTGGTTGTGCCAAACAAGGCACAGGTGCAATTGTTGAATGTTGTGGGTTTTTTTTTCAAGAAAATGCTAAATATTTTCCCAAAACTTGATTGACTCCTCATTTTAATGGTAAAAGTTGATTGAATTTTCATTTTGATATTAAATAAAATTAAAAAAAATACCCTAAAACTAATTATTTACTTGAACTGACAAAAATACCTTGAATCAAATTCATAAATGACCAACTAAATTTTGGTTCAATCAACTTTTGCAACCATAATTACAATTGGCTTCAAAAAAGTCAACAAAAATGGCTAATTACATAATATTTACATATCATCTTTTGGCACAACTTGTTTCTCCTTTTATTTTTTATTTTTTATTTTTTATTTTTTAAATGACTAATTTAATACTTTGATTGCACACATGGTTATATGCTTATATTGTGCTCTTTTAGTTATAATTTGTACATAAAAATTATTTTGGTATAATTTGAGTAATGTTATGCTATGCTTCTCAAATCTTATGTGACAGAGTTATGATTCATGTTTGCATGTAAGTGCCACTGGTTTCATACAATTTTACAAATCTTTGGCCTACTAATTAAAGAGTAATGGTATGCTTCCCAAATTTTTATCCCAAAAGGGCTTCCCAAATGATGTGGTAGTGGAGTTAGGTAAAAAACTTTCAATCAAAATTCAACTGGTGTATTAGACCTGGCTCCACTGCCACATCATTTGGGACACTTTTGGGATAAAAATTGGGGAAGCATAGCATTACTCTTAATTAAATAAGTAAAGATTTGGGCACAAGCACACCACAAAAAATTACACTGATCAAATCTCCAGTATTAGGTGTGGCCTATTTTTAAGAGAAAAACTCGTATATTTCACAGGCACGTGCTGACCCACTAGTATATGTATTGTAGGAAAAACTAGGGATCATAAAGGCAATAAAATAAACACATAATTCATACCTTTACGATTATGTTGCAGAATAAATCTAGATCAACGAACCGAGGCCCGCTCTACAAGCAATCACATGAACACTCGATCACAGATAACTTCTCATCACACAAAATAGATGACTGGAGCCTATATCTTGTATCCACACCACAAGATCTAGGGTTCTTGATGGAAACCCTAGAGAAGGAGAGAGAGAGAGAGAGAGAGAGAGAGAGAGAGAGAGAGAGAGAGAGAGAGAGAGTTGTAGAGGAGAAGCTAATACAGAACACTAACGTATGTTCTATTTTTTTCTATATATTTTCAATAGAAATATCTCATATAAATAAGTCTTGTAGTCCTGCTTAGACTAAGCTTCTCATGAATAGAGATACATTAAATTTGAATTAAATTGAATTCAAATTGTAATTATCTCCTAACCAATTTAACCTATGTGGATGTGATATATATACACACTAATATCTCCCACTCATACACACTAGGCTATCAGCTCCTCATCTCACTTCAATCATCACCGACCTCTCTTCACACAAGAAATGGGGTATGCGACCGAAGAGAAGGTAAAACAAGTTAGGAGCACCATATTAAGCTTCTATAAAACTAACATGGTGCATCACTCCATGAATCTCATCATTTCCCTAGACTAATCTGACCCGGTCATTTTTTCGGTTCGATGACCAGTTCGATTTTCAAAACACTGATACAAACATCAAATCCTACGAAGTCCTAAACCCCTAACACGAGTCAGGAAAACACCCCAGCTATAGCCTTAGTCAAGGGATCAACCACCATGCTAGTCATGGATATATGTTTCAGGACCACCTCTCCATGCGTAACCATATCTCGAATGTAGTGAAAGAGAAAATCAATGCGTTTGGATTCACCATGGTACTTGGGATCCTTGGCATAAGCGAGAGCAGTAGTACTATCACAATACAAAGTAACATGCTCTCTCGATTGATCCTCTGTATAAAAATATCGCAAGAATCTCTACAACCAAACAGCCTCTTGTACTGCTGAAGAACATACTTTATACTCTGACTCTATCGTGGATAGTGCAATGTAGGTCTGTTTCTTACTACACCAGAAAATAGCCCCTCCAGCAAGCAAGAATGCATATCCCAAAGTGGATTTGTATTCATCTAGATCACTGCCCCAATTTGCATCACTATACCCTCATAGGCGCAGGTCTCCACAATGATAGCAAAGCATGTAATCAATGGTGCCTCGAAGGTATCGAAGTATCCTCTTTACAACTTTCCAATGATTAAGTTAGGGGTTGCTCTGAAACCGACTTACTAAGCCTACTGAGAAGTAAATATCAAGTTGAGTACACAATATGGCATACATCAGACTCCCAATTGCACCCGTATAGGGAACCCAAGCCATTTCCTCCTTTTCCTGAGCAGACTTAGGGCATAAATCAAGGCTCAAAGTATGTCCCTTCTCTATTGGAGTGTCAATGAATTTGGAATTCTGCATTCGAAAATGCTAAAGAACTTTTTTAATATAGGTATCTTGGCTTAATCCAAGAAACGTTTTCGAGAAATCCCTTAAGATCTTAATTTCGAGCACAAAATTTGCTTCACCCATGTCCTTCATCTCAAAATTTGAGGACAACCACTCTTTAGTGGCGACAATCATCTCCATGTCATTTCCAGCTAGAAGAATGTCAACATACAAGGCAAGGATAAAGAAACTTTTCTTAAATTGTTTGATATACACGCAATGGTCTTCCTCAATCATCAAAAACCCATTAGAAATAATAGCTCGATGGAATCTCATATGCCATTGCCTAAATGATTGCTTAAGGCCATATATAGAATGCTTGAGCTTGCAGACTTTGTGGTCATGTCCCTTGACCTTAAAGCCAATAGTTTATCCATATAGATCTTCTCATCTAATTCTCTAATGAGAAAAGTTGTTTTAACGTCCATTTAAAAGAGTTCCAAATCAAAGTGTGCGACAATGGCTAGAATGAGACAAACTAATGCAATTCTTACCACTGGGGAGAACGTTTTGTCATAGTCTATACTCTCTCTTTGGGTATAACCCTTTCACCTCAAGACGGACCTTATACTTGTCAATTTATCCATCTACCTTGTACTTAATTTTAAGACCCATTTGTTTCAACGGTCTTGCGCCCAGGCGGAAGTTTAATCAGCTCCTATACTTGATTTTTCCCTATAGAGATAATTTCATCCTCCATAGCAACTAGCCATTCATTACAAGCAGGTGAAAATAATGCCTCATTATACGAACCAGGCTCATCTTCCTCTCATAGAACACACATGAAGGTTTTCCCCTCAATCTCAAAATGACGACGAGGTACACTTACACGTTGGCTTCTACGTAATGTAGGATCTTGTGAATCATCTTCCTCCAGTAGAGAACTCCTAGTAAGTGGCAAGTTACTCCCACTATCCTCAGTGACCATATGAAAAGGTCGTAAATCCCTTCCCTTACTAAGAATAGGGGTAATAACTTCTTGCGATTCAGTTAACTCAAAAAGCTCAAGATCCTTCCTTACATCACCTCTGCTTAGGAAATCATACTGTAGACACCCCAATTTTGACCTAACGTCGAATTTAGGAGAGTGTCACCTCCAAGTCCGATGATGATAAGGACCGAAAGATTTGAAGTATTCCAAGCTCTTCAAAAAGTCTCCAAAACGCGATAAAATTTCACAGAAAGGAAAAAATACTAGGTATTTAGGGGAATTGGGATATAAAACACAATTTTCGGAAAAGATCTTCAAAAATAATTTTCTTTGAAAAGAAGGAATACCTAAAGAGGGAATCTTAGCTAAAGACGGCACACGGCAGACTGCCGCGGCACTCACTAAGTGTCGCACGGCAGTCAGGGAGTGCCGGTCCGGCATTCACCAAGTGCCGCCAACATTTTCTGAATGCCGTTCACTTTTAAAGTCTGTATTTTGCAGTGCAATACGTATGCGTATGCGAATAAGAACAAAAAACTGATAAAGTAAGACTGACAAAAATGCGGCAATCCATTAATTTCCGCGGCATTTGATGAATGCCGCGCGGCAGTCGGGTAGTGCCGCGACGGCAGTCATGAACTGCCGCGGCGGCATTCACGGACTGCCGCGAAAGTTTCTGGACTGCCGCGCTGGGCAGCAGTCTGCCTAATTTCATAAAGTACACATTGTACCACCAAATGAGAAAATTACACCTGTCTTTTACTCCGAATTTACTGAAATTACCTAGGTATTTTGCCTATAAAAGAAGAGGTATCTTCATTGAAAAAGGGGGACAAAAAAAAAAAGAAGGGGAAACACAAAAAAGACTACCATTACACCAACATTTTTTGGAGAGAAAAAAAGAGAGTTTGGAGAGTTTGAAGAAGAGTTTGGAAGATCTTCAAAGGAGAGAAACTTTGAGGATAGTTTGGAGGTGACCCTCTAATCTTAGTTGTGTTTTCTTTCTTTTGAGCTTCTAATTTACAAGTCATTTAGTTTTTCTTGATTAAGTTTTAGAGTTTGTTAAGTAAACTTGGAAGTCCTTACTTCCTAGTTCTTTGATCCTTCTTCTATTTTCCTTGTTTATGTTCTTCTTTTGAGATTCTTGGAGATCTTCAATATCTCCTTTGAAAGCTCTTGAGTTTGATGTTTTGAATCTCATGTAAGCTTATACTTCACATGAGAGTCAAAGTTTGATCATCACTTTTTATAAATAAATAGATGGATCCAAGTCCATGCTTATGACTTGAGTCCTCTAGCTTGATGTTTCATGGAATCCCTTCTATATTCCTTTGAGATCCATGAGTATTAACCATATCTTCATCTCCAATGACCATCAAGTGGTAGGAGAAAATATTTTGGGTCTAGACTCATCCCTATGGTTTTGATTCATCATCTTGAGATTTCATGAAGTCTATTCATACTTCATTTAAAATCTACAAATATAAAAGTCTCTAGCCTCCAATGACCATCAAATGGTAGGAGAAGTGGTTTGGTTTAAACCCAACTTCATGGTTTAATAGTTGGGGTTAACAAATAAAAGTTGAACTTGACAAATGAAAACAGTGAATTCACAATCTGTTTTTGATCAAAGATTTTTAGTTCGAAATCTAACCGTTGAAATCAAGTGAAACCAACGGGAAAGTGTCAATACACAGTAATCTACCACTGTAATTTTTTTTTTAGGTGGTTTTATGTTTAGAAGGGTTTGATCATGGGTTTTGTGAGCCAACCACAATCTGTCAAGAGTTTCAAAATAGTTTCAGAACAGCAAGTCCATTTTGAAATTCATAAATCAGAAGTCTAATGGAGCTTTTGGGGTCTCTAATAATTTTTTCTGGGTACCTTAATGTGTTAGGAAGATCCCCTAAAAAGATCCAAGTGTTTCTCATCTTTTTGCTATTTTTAAAAAATCAAACAATATCTCTGGACAGAGAGTTGTACATCTCTGAGTGACGTCTGGTTCTTGTCCTTTTCCCGGAGATCTAACCGTTGAAACCTTGATTTTCTTTTTGATTTGGAAACTAGACTGACAGAGGCATCTTGTGTCCAAAATTCAGCGACATCAAACAATGGGAGAAGTGCTTTTTATTTTCTTAAAGTTCTGGTCTGCTCTCTGCAATTTTCAGAATTTCATGACACATTTGACCAACTTTGTAAATAATGGCCCAAATGATTCTCTTATGACTTAGGGCTTAAACCATATCTTAATAATGATTAATTAGACTTAAATCTCAAAGCTAAATGATTCAAATCAATGAATAAATTCATAGATAATAGCCTACTCTTGTTCATATTCATGAATTCATGTACATTAATGCTTATAATTAGAATTAGTAATTGGATAAAGTTGGATTTCATTGCTCGCCAGATATAAGCTAGAGAATTAGGATTGATTGTTTGATATCATATTATTATGTGAAGCCCGTGGACTAACCTTTTGTTTTGTAGCGCTATTAAGGTATGATTTCTAGAACTCCTCTTTAGTTTATCTTAATTTCTTGATTTTATTGATTTTTCGACTTAATGCGCGACACCTTAGAATTAGGTTTTGCCTTATGTGTATATGTGATTAGAGACTCTTTTTTAGGATTTTCTTTTGTTCGCATGCATTGCACGTTTACTATCGCTGCTAGATCCCGGGTAAGTTCACTTGTTCTTTATTGCATATCATATCGCTTGCTACCTGAATTATGTGGCTTTTGAATGGTATTTTGTCAATTGCAATTTTACACCCTTTGGACATGCTTTTGTGATGTATATGTATATATGTATTAGTTGAGGGCATGCTTAGATTAATAAATTTGATTAAAAGGATGTTGAGTAGAGGCCTATCGCAAGATAGGATGAGAGAGGGTGTTTTAGTCCGACGGGCTCCTTCCTCTCTCATTCCATAATCCCCGGACCTAGTTAATCTCTAGTTTCTAAAAGATCAGTTTGCTTTTAAAATGGTTTCTTAATTCTCCTTTTAAAAATTAAGTGGCGACTCATTTGTTTTTTTAATTTGATTTTGAAAAGCTGTGGGTAAGAAAAATGCGATATCCACAATCTGGCGACTCTGCTGGGGATCGAACCCAGAATCTCTAGTTTCGCAGACCAGAATTCTGATTTTGGGTTCACTTGAGGATTAGACTTGAAAAATATCCTCTTAATCGAATTAATTAATCTTTGTGTGCCTGTTGCATTTCACTTGCATGTCCAGCCAGTCGATTGCACCGAACTATGACCTTGGAGGCTCGGGGCAACCCGGTCGGTCAAGTCATCATGGGACTGTGTGATCACCCTTGATCTCGTACCATGATTTGGTATATTAAGCATCCTATCGGGTGTGTGTCAAGGGTCCCTTATTTGACCAAAACCCAGCCTTTGCATAGTAGTTTCTATAGAACATTTCAATCTTAGGAAATCAATTCTTGATTAGGGTTATGTGTTAGGAAGTTTTGTATGCCCGGAAGGGATTACTTGAGATGATGACGATACTTGCTTGATGAAAGATGAATAATCTTTTAATCACCTTTTAGCAATTTCTCCTCGTGTTACATGACATTTGGAGGACATGCCGAACCTTGATTATAAGATTATACTTCTTATATCATGTTTAGTTAAGCATCATTGACCTTGTATGCATCCAAATTTATGAAAAGTACGGTAATAATCCGATCATGTGATCCTTCTACCCCGAAAGAATTTTAAGACCATCTTTGAAAGCAAGTGGATTTTTGTAATCTTCATCCCAAAGTTTTCAATTGCTCTTTCAAAAATCTTTGGAGTTCACTTTTGATTAAAGATCCAAACTAATCTTTGGGAATTGTTTTTGAAAAGATGCTCTTTAAATGAATTTTAAAGCAAAATTTCAATCAAATTATCTTCATTGAGAAATGTTTTCACATCCTCATTTTTTTAAATAAAATATTCAAAATTCTTAAGAATTGTTTTTGAAAGATCTCATCGTTCTAAAGAAATGCTTTTCAAATGAATTTCGAAATTTTTCTGAATATCCAACCTTTGAAAGGGTAGTAAAGATCACAATGAAAGGAGAAGTTGGCGCACTTGACATGGGTGAGGATCTTATGTGCTTATGTGTTTACCTGTTAGGATTAGAATTTTCCTTTACTTTGGCATACAGAGTAGGCACACACACACTTGCATTTCATTCGTGTGTGATGTGTGCAGTGCATACATCAAATCATAAGAGCATGTATATTTTGCAATCGATATCATTACATACGTGTAGCGTACAGACTCAATATCTTCTTCCCAATTAAGATCAAAGTCCCTAAAAAAAAATCCCTTACTATTCAATTCTGCATGACGACCTTTTTCCTATCTGTTTTTCTTGAAAGAGTGGAACAACCAGAGCCCCTAGTAAGGACACTTCTAATCTTCTTGGGTTTATCTCTCTTACTTAGAGGAGATCATGGACCATTATGTCGAGATGGACCCACCAATGGCCTACAGAGTTTTGGAGGAGAAAGTAAGCAAACTGCAAGCCGTTGTTAAGCAACAAGATTCTAGGGTAAAGCAATTGGAGGGGGTCATGCTCGAGTTCATTCAATTATTGAAAGATCAAATGGGCCCCGATGAGGAAAAAGATGGATCAGAGAATAATGGATTGCTTAAAGAAGCACCAACAGGCATGTCTGAACCCACCTGTGCACCGAAGCCCATGTCCAAACCCAACCTATCACCAAAGTCCATACCTAAGCTCAACCATTCACCAAAGCCCACATCCAGGCCCAATCCCAACTAACCAAAGAGCTATTCCAAGTCCACATCTCAACCCAAAAACCAACTCTAGCTCAAAGTCGAATTCAAAATCAAACCAAGCCCGCAAACCGAGAATTTTTACCAACCTGGGCATGCCATTATCCATGGCCCTTGGTCACCTTGTCAAGAATGGTCACCTCAGTCCCCTGGACCCAAAGCTACTACCAGATCCCTTACCTCGCAAATGTGACCTGTCTTTGTACTGTGCCTACCACCAGACCCCTGGCCATACAACTAACTATTGCATGAAACTTCGCCATGATATCCAAGATCTCATTGAGCATAAAATCATCACCCCTTTGCTGAACCCACTGAGTGACATCTGGCATGACATACAATCTCTTCAGTCATGGCCATTGCTGAATACTCTCAAGGGATTCGTTGCCTCCATGAGTACGCAACAACCAACTGGCCCCAACCTAATCAACAGAATCGAAAAAGGCATTGACAATACTCGGTATGAGTCAGAAAAGGGCCATTCGGCTGAAAAATGGTCCAAAAGGGCGGATGATGTTCCCACAAAGATACAAAAGGGGAATGGTGAACCCGAGGACAATGCTAGTGAAGTGATAGTGTTCAGAACTGCTGCTGCTAAAGCAAATGTGGATGCTCTTGGAAATCTAGTCAATTGAAAATCATCTGTGACACTCCAATTGAGACCAAGTCTGGTAGTCGAGTTATGTTAGGTTGGAGTCAAATGTTAAGTCCAGTTGAGTCTTCTGGTCAGTCTGTTATCAAGTCTATTTGCAAGTCTTTGTCGAGTTTATCAAGTCGAGTGATGTAATCCTCCTTCCCTACTAGTTGAATAAAATCTCATTTTTCTTGATTCAGTGTGCTGAGTCGTGAATGTATGGATCATTAAGACCAAAAGAAAAAAAGGGGAGAAGAAAAAGTCACTTTTTCAAACATCATGGAAAATACTTTGTTAATAAATCCTTGCATTGAAAAGGATCCCCAAGTGATCAAAGAAAATTTTGTGCCAACACCATGGAGGAGTAAAGAATTGATTAGCTTTACTTTAAGAATTTAAAGATGAACTTGGAACTTGAAGCTCGCTCACCATCCCCTTCTCTCAAATACCAAGCCTAAAAGATGAGCTCAACCAGTCTAAAGCCATAAACTGGGTCCTTGATGGTAGCCGGACATTTTAATGAACTTATTATTCCAAAAAAAGAAAAGAAAAAGAAAAAAGAGCTCGCTAGGATGAAAACCCGGAAGGGCGCCTAGGCAAAAGTTAGAGTACAAAAAAAAAAAAAAAAAAAAAAAAAGAGCTCGCTAGGATGAAAACCCGGAAGGGTGCCTAGGCAAAATTTAGAGCAAAAAGAAGATACGTGTTGATCTCAAAAATCCTAATACTAGCCAGTCAAAATCATGGAAAGAATAAGAGATAGTAAGGTAGAGAAAAGAAAAGGCAGAGAATAGATGAGATTGAGAATTCTTGAGCACTTCAAAGTAGATCATTGGCACATGAACTATCTCAAGGCTTTGTGTTGTTCTTAACAAAGAAAAGAGATTAGAAATGAAAAGAGGGACTTACCAGCTTCAAAAAAAAAAAAAGACTCAAACACTAAGTGAGCCTAAAACAATGCAGAGATATCTTTGAAAAAAAAGAAACAAATAAATATTCGAAGGACTGATATTACTTTGTGAATAGGATGGAGTATGAATAAAACATGATGAGAATTATAAAAGATTAACTGGCTGGTGAAAAGGTTAAAGAATCATCCGTCAAAGAAAAGAAAAGAGGAAAGAAAAAAAGGATAAAGGAAGAAGTAGTTCATCATGCTATACAAGGGCTACCACAAGTGACATGCACTCCCTAGACCTAAATGGCAACATGGCTCGAAAAGCCCACCAATTCTTGAAGCCTAATTCTTTCAAGACCTCCAGAGTTGATGAACTACGCTTTGACCTGATTCCCACTTGGGGATACGTAGGCAACCTGCTCGGTTCAGTCATCACCCCATCATCTCATGCTTTCAGGCCTTGGCCGAACTACTTTGGACCTGATTCCCGCTCGGGAATAAGTAGGCGAACCTCCCAAGGTTCTCGGTCCATAGCCGTCCCTAAACTGTAAGCAGCACCCTTTTGCGCCTTTGGTTCCCTTCCTTTAGACTAGGGGCAAACTTACGTTTGCCTGAAGCCACATATATATCGCCAAACCAGGGGCAAACTTCCTTTGCTGAAAATCCCTTTTATCATAGAAGCACGCCCCTAAGTTTCTTTCAAACTAGGGGCAAACTTTGTTTGCCAAAATCCCTCGTTGCCAGAGGCAAGTTCTCAAGCAATTAAGTTTGTTTTGAAAGGATTGAAATAGAGTGTCTTTCATTCTATAAGCTAAAGCACTAATTTGAAGCACATTCTAGATGAGCAAAGAATTCGCTAATTTGAAAAGAGGAGATTTTCAGAGTTTAGATTTATCAGCAAAGCACTACCATTTGTAAGATGATGAATAAATGAAAAGTGAGATGATACATTATTCACAATGAAAGCACATTGATTCATAATGAATGAAGAGTTTGAGTCAGTCATTTTGAGTAACTAGCTTTGTCAGGTCTGTCCTCCTTTGATGAGTCAATAAATGGTCTCAAATGTGTGGATTTAAGATAATGAATAAAGATCTGAAAAGTCTTCATGAGCATCCCAAGAGCAGTACAAGCAGAGGTTTCGAACACTATCACAACATAAAGTGGCAATATAAGAAGAGTCCAAAACTAGGGGCAAAGGTGACTTCCCTCTTTTGACAGAATTGATGTGTTTCTTCCAAAGGCCCGCGAATGCAGAAAATCATTCTTTATATCAGCTCCGTTCAAATTCTTTGAGTCTTGCTTAGAAAATAAATTGAATTGAGTCTGATTGACTCCTAATAAATGGGATTCGAACTTAATTTGAGTCAAAATGACTTCAGATTTGGTGAAACTAAATTTGTTTGAGTCTGACTGACTCCTGATATGAAAAGTGGGATAAATGGAGTCTGATTAACTCCTGATTTTAAAAAAAAAAAAGTTGAATTGATTTGAGTCTGATTGACTCCCAATTTAAGAAATTGAACTAAACTGAATTGATTTGAGTCCGATTGACTCTTGATTTTTTTGCAACATGAGTCCTTGTAAGGTTGTTGATCTCTGCTATTGCAACATAAGTCCCCAAAAGGGCTGTTGATTGTCGCTTTCGCAACATAAGTCCTTGAAAGGCTGTTGACCATCGTTCTTGCTTGTAAGCCTCTGAGTGGCTATTGACCAATATCTTACCATGTTGTTTAGTGCTTCTCTATGTGTTAGTCCTCAATGGCAGCTTCTCTTCACCTTGCATTAGGCCTCAATGGCAACTTTGTGTTAGGCCTCAATGGCAGCATTATATGTGTTAGTCCTCAATGGCAGCATTATATGTGTTAGGCCTCAATGGCAGCATCATTTGTGTTAGGCCTCAATGGCAACCCTCATTAGTCCTCAATGGCAATTTATGTTAGTTCTCGAAGGCAATCCCCGTCAAGCCTCATTAGACCTCAATGGCAGCATCATTTGTGTAAGTACTCAATGGCAATCTCTTTTAGGCCTCAAAGGCAATCCTTGTCACTCATCAATGGCAATCTTTTTGAACTTGCGTTAGTCCTCGATGGCAGCATCTGTTTGTTCGATCTTTATCGGAGTATAAGGCACGTAGCGCATCTCAGTCAATCAGATGATTTTTGAAAGACATCGGAGTATAAGGCGCGTAGCGCATCTCAGTCTTTCAGACCAGAGTATAAGGCGCGTAGCGCATCTCAGTCGATCAGATGATTTCTGGAAGACACCGGGGTATAAGGCGCATAGCGCATCTCAGTCTTTCAGCGTGGTTCCTGATTTGACACCAGAGTATAAGGCGCGTAGTGCATCTCAGTCGATCAGATGATTTTTGGAAGACACCGGGGTATAAGGCGCGTAGTGCATCTCAGTCTTTCAGCGTGGTTCCTGATTTGACACCAGAGTATAAGGCGCGTAGCGCATCTTAGTCGATCAGATGATTTTTGGAAGACACCGGGGTATAAGGCACGTACCGCATCTCAGTCTTTCAGCGTGGTTCCTGATTTGACACCGAAGTATAAGGCGCGTAGCGCATCTCAGTCGATCAGATGATTTTTGGAAGACACCGGGGTATAAGGCGCATAGCGCATCTCAGTCTTTCAGCGTGGTTCCTGATTTGACACCAGAGTATAAGGCGCGTAGCGCATCTCAGTCGATCAGATAATTTTTGAAAGACATCGGAGTATAAGGCGCGTAGCGCATCTCAGTCTTTCAGTGTGGTTCCTGATTTGACACCGGAGTATAAGGCGCGTAGCGCATCTCAGTCGATCAGATGATTTTTTGGAAGACACCGGAGTATAAGGCGCGTAGCGCATCTCAGTCTTTCAGCGTGGTTCCTGATTTGACACCGGAGTATAAGGCGCGTAGCGCATCTCAGTCGATCAGATGATTTTTGGAAGACACCGGAGTATAAGGCGCATAGCGCATCTCAGTCTTTCGGAAAGCGTGATTTCTAATTTGACACCAAGGTATAAGGCGCGTAGCGCATCTCAGTCTTTCAGCGTGGTTCCTGATTTGACACTGGAGTATAAGGCGCGTAGCGCATCTCAGTCGATCAGATGATTTTTTGGAAGACACCGGAGTATAAGGCGCGTAGCGCATCTCAGTCTTTCAGCGTGGTTCCTGATTTGACACCGGAGTATAAGGCGCGTAGCGCATCTCAGTCGATCAGATGATTTTTGGAAGACACCGGAGTATAAGGCGCGTAGCGCATCTCAGTCTTTCGGAAAGCGTGGTTTCTAATTTGACACCAAGGTATAAGGCGCGTAGCGCATCCTAGACGATTAGATGACTCTTGAAAAATGTCAGAGAATTAAACATAGTAAGCGCATCTATGATGGTCATGACTCTCCCAGAATAGAATGACATCATGAGTAGAATGGCATAGGTTGCTTTTTGGTACTAAGAAAGAACAATATGTCGCATAGGCATTATATGGAGCACGAAATTGCTTGAGCACGTGCATCACAATAAGATAGGTGCATTCATCCGTATGACTATTTGCGTTTGTGTATGTTTGGCTCCTGTCCGAACTACGTCTTAATCTGATTCCTGAATGGATACGTAGGCAGCTCATCATCGAGCATGACCAGCATGAACCATTGCCGCATGCATATTCTCTTTTGCAACGCATTTTGTTTTTACCTAAATTCGACGATCTGGTCAAAGGCTTGTCTTCACACAGGCTTCGACATTCACTTGTGGCACGCGTTGCTCCACAAGCTCTGTCGAAGAGGGGCAAACTGTAGACACCCCAATTTTGACCTAACGTCGAATTTAGGAGAGTGTCACCTCCAAGTCCGATGATGATAAGGACCGAAAGATTTGAAGTATTCCAAGCTCTTCAAAAAGTTTCCAAAACGCGATAAAATTTCACAGAAAGGAAAAAATACTAGGTATTTAGGGGAATTCGGATATAAAACACAATTTTCGGAAAAGATCTTCAAAAATAATTTGCTTTGAAAAGAAGGAATACCTAAAGAGGGAATCTTAGCTAAAGACGGCACACGGCAGACTGCCGCGGCACTCACTAAGTGTCGCACGACAGTCAGGGAGTGCCGGTCCGGCATTCACCAAGTGCCGCCAACATTTTCTGAATGCCGTTCACTTTTAAAGTCTGTATTTTGCAGTGCAATACGTATGCGTATGCGAATAAGAACAAAAAAATGATAAAGTAAGACTGACAAAAACGCGGCAATCCATTAATTTCCGCGGCATTTGATGAATGCCGCGCGGCAGTCACGTAGTGCCGCGACGGCAGTCATGAACTGCCGCGGCGGCATTCACGGACTGCCGCGAAAGTTTCTGGACTGCCGCGCTGGGCAGCAGTCTGCCTAATTTCAGAAAGTACACATTGTACCACCAAATGAGAAAATTACACCTGTCTTTTACTCCGAATTTACTGAAATTACCTACCTAGGTATTTTGCCTATAAAAGAAGAGGTATCTTCATTGAAAAGGGGGACAAAAAAAAAAGAAGGGGAAACACAAAAAAGACTACCATTACACCAACATTTTTTGGAGAGAAAAAAAGAGAGTTTGGAGAGTTTGAAGAAGAGTTTGGAAGATCTTCAAAGGAGAGAAACTTTGAGGATAGTTTGGAGGTGACCCTCTAATCTTAGTTGTGTTTTCTTTCTTTTGAGCTTCTAATTTACAAGTCATTTAGTTTTTCTTGATTAAGTTTTAGAGTTTGTTAAGTAAACTTGGAAGTCCTTACTTCCTAGTTCTTTGATCCTTCTTCTATTTTCCTTGTTTATGTTCTTCTTTTGAGATTCTTGGAGATCTTCAATATCTCCTTTGAAAGCTCTTGAGTTTGATGTTTTGAATCTCATGTAAGCTTATACTTCACATGGGAGTCAAAGTTTGATCATCACTTTTTATAAATAAATAGATGGATCCAAGTCCATGCTTATGACTTAAGTCCTCTAGCTTGATGTTTCATGGAATCCCTTCTATATTCCTTTGAAACCCATGAGTATTAACCATATCTTCATCTCCAATGACCATCAAGTGGTAGGAGAAAATATTTTGGGTCTAGACTCATCCCTATGGTTTTGATTCATCATCTTGAGATTTCATGAAGACTATTCATACTTCATTTAAAATCTACAAATATAAAAGTCTCTAGCCTCCAATGACCATCAAATGGTAGGAGAAGTGGTTTGGTTTAAACCCAACTTCATGGTTTAATAGTTGGGGTTAACAAATAAAAGTTGAACTTGACAAATGAAAACAGTGAATTCACAAACTGTTTTTGATCAAAGATTTTTAGTTCGAAATCTAACCGTTGAAATCAAGTGAAACCAACGGGAAAGTGTCAATAACACAGTAATCTACCACTGTAATTTTTGTTTTTAGGTGGTTTTATGTTTAGAAGGGTTTGATCATGGGTTTTGTCAGCCAACCACAATTTGTCCAGAGTTTCAGAATAGTTTCAGAACAGCAAGTCCATTTTGAAATTCATAAATCAGAAGTCTAATGGAGTTTTTGGGGTCTCTAATACTTTTTTCTGGGTACCTTAATGTGTTAGGAAGATCCCCTAAAAAGATCCAAGTGTTTCTCATCTTTTTGCTATTTTTAAAAAATCAAACAATATCTCTGGACAGAGAGTTGTACATCTCTGAGTGACGTCTGGTTCTTGTCCTTTTTCTGGAGATCTAACCGTTGAAACCTTGATTTTCTTTTTGATTTGGAAACTAGACTGACAGAGGCATCTTGTGTCCAAAATTCACCGACATCAAACCATGGGAGAAGTGCTTTTTATTTTCTTAAAGTTCTGGTCTGCTCTCTGCAATTTTCAGAATTTCATGACACATTTGACCAACTTTGTAAATAATGGCCCAAATGATTCTCTTATGACTTAGGGCTTAAACCATATCTTAATAATGATTAATTAGACTTAAATCTCAAAGCTAAATGATTCAAATCAATGAATAAATTCATAGTTAATAGCCTACTCTTGTTCATATTCATGAATTCATGTACATTAATGCTTATAATTAGAATTAGTAATTGGATAAAGTTGGATTTCATTGCTCGCCAGATATAAGCTAGAGAATTAGGATTGATTGTTTGATATCATATTATTATGTGAAGCACGTGGACTAACCTTTTGTTTTGTAGCGCTATTAAGGTATGATTTCTAGAACTCCTCTTTAGTTTATCTTAATTTCTTGATTTTATTGATTTTTCGACTTAATGCGCGACACCTTAGAATTAGGTTTTACCTTATGTGTATATGTGATTAGAGACTCTTTTTTAGGATTTTCTTTTGTTCGCATGCATTGCACGTTTACTATCGCTGCTGGATCCCGGGTAAGTTCACTTGTTCTTTATTGCATATCATATCGCTTGCTACCTGAATTATGTGGCTTTTGAATGGTATTTTGTCAATTGCAATTTTACATCCTTTGGACATGCTTTTGTGATGTATATGTATATATGTATTAGTTGAGGGCATGCTTAGATTAATAAATTTGATTAAAAGGATGTTGAGTAGAGGCCTATCGCAAGATAGGATGAGAGAGGGTGTTTTAGTCCGACGGGCTCCTTCCTCTCTCATTCCATAATCCCCGGACCTAGTTAATCTCTGGTTTCTAAAAGATCAGTTTGCTTTTAAAATGGTTTCTTAATTCTCCTTTTAAAAATTAAGTGGCGACTCATTTGTTTTTTTAATTTGATTTTGAAAAGCTGTGGGTAAGAAAAATGCGATATCCACACATACTCAATGAAATCCACATTTTGTGACTCAATTTTAGTCAATCCCCCATCAGGTGGTTCACAAAATATAACATAACCCTTTGAGTTTTCAGGATACCTTATAAAGTTACCCTTCCTGCCTCTAGGATCTAGTTTCCTAAGTTGTCGGTAAGGAATGCACACATAACCTGTCGATCCCTAGTGTCTTAAATGATCTAGGTTTGGCCTTCTCTCTATCCATAGTTCATATGGTGGGGAAGAAACTGACTTACTTAGCACGCAGTTAAGGGTGTAGGCAGAATTCAATAATGCATCTCTCCAAAAACTAATGGAAAAATTAGCATGCGCCATTATAGATCTAACCATTTCCAACAGTGTACGATTCCTTCTCTCTGCAACACTATTTTATTGTGGAGTGCCAGGTATCGTTAACTGTCGTTGGACACCTTCATCCTCACAAAGCTCTTGGAATTGCTCAGATAAGTATTCGAGGCCACAATCTATCTTAGGAACTTTTAAAGTTCTTTCCTTTTGATTCTCAACTTCCTTAACAAATCGGGTGAAGCAATCTAATGCTTCTGATTTGTGAGAGATCAAATAGACATACCCAAATCGTGAATAATCATCTATAAATGTGATGAAATAGGTACCCCCGTGGTGTGCCCTTACATTCATGGGTCCACAAATGTCAGAATGTACTAGCTCTAGAGGGTTAATAGTAATACCTGCTTCTGCAAGCAATATTTAATTGCATTTAGCATGCATCAATAGCATTAAATTAATAATGTGATTATATGTATTAAGTGTGTATTAACTCACTAAGGTGATTAGGGATGTCCAGTTGGGAACCCAGTGATAGGCTAATGTGGCAGTCCTAGTTTGGAAAAGTTATGAAAGGTTCCGTGTGAAGGGATAGATATGGGAAATAAAACTTATGTGATTATGTGATTAAATATTTATTAAGGCATATGTGATTAATATTATTATGTTGTTTTCATAACACATTAATTGTTAGGGATACTTTGTGAGAGAAAATTAGACACGTTGCATGATTAGTAGGTTAATTAGCAACTACATATTATTATGTGGGACCACTTATGGGACCTATATGTGACATAGACAAACACCCATTTAAGTTTGGAGTTTTAATAAGTTTAATAACTAGCAGGGGTACAAACGCAAAACTAACAAAACTTGAAGGAGACAAGTATAGAAATAAGAACTTGGAAGTTACAGGCCAAGTGACTCTTGGCTTAGTGACTCCACACACCAACCTCTTCATCCTTAGCATAGTTACATAGAAAGAGATTTCATACAAAAATCCCAATAGAAAATTTGAGGACGCTCACGACACCAAATGACGTGCCGTTTGACATCGAATTTCGAAACAGGCTACATATTCAGACTCCTCGAGGTGAGTCTAACGTGATAGTACTAATCTTATTGAATTATGAGATAGTTTTTTGCAACCCAATTTGGGAGCTTAGCTCATAACTTGGTAATTTGGTATAGGATTGGTACTTGGAACTTACTAGGCTCATAATTCTGCTATTAGGAGTGAAATCCTTTAGGTGAGTGACAATAATTATAAAATTGGGATAATTGGATGCTTGAGATGATCTTTATGATGAAAAGTATGTTTAGTTGTTCTAAATTTTGCATATTTAGAGTAACTTTAGTAATTCTTGAGGTAATTGTAAATTTGCACGATGTGTTGACTATATGAGCATGTTGAGTTATATATTTGGGTCAAAGGGAAACTTGTGCTTGCCATCGAGTATTAAGATCAGGTGCCAAATTGGCCATGAGGTCGCACGCCTAAAAAAAAGAGGTGTAGATCTCGGCTAGTCACACAAACTAATGGAGTAGTCGCGGGCTAACGTGAAAGGGGTGGCTGGTACTTACATTCCCAGAGACCATAATTATGTGTAAAAGATGAGATTGAGCATGTTCATTAGCCATGTTTTTAGTTGTTGGCATTCACCAGCATATAACTGATATAGTGTAGTGGTTATTGAATAACCATTGTAGGTGATAAAGTCAAGGGATCAAATGATTGAAGAAATGGAATAGGTAAGACAACGTGGGGTATTAAGAAATGTCCATAGCTATTATAGTTAATATTGTATTTTTCTTTTTCTCTAAAACTGGTAATATGGTTGAGTTAGTTTTGTACTTGGTTTGGTATATGTTCAAAGTTGTTCTAAACTCATGACAAGTTAGGTTGGTGGTATAGGTTCAAGATAATGGTTGTTAAGCTAATGGTTTATGTAAATTTAGTCACTTGAATTGTGTAATAGATTAGTAGTAAGTTTAATTCGTGTAATATATGGCTTGTATCATGTTGGCTACGTTTGGCTTGATCGCATATTTACCAAGTGTTGAGCGTGTTTTGTTTGGTTTTGGTTAAAGTAGGGGTAGCTACAGAATTGGGTGCTGCAGCACAAACCAGTCAACTGGATGCCTAGTCCAGTCGACTGGATTGTGTTTTCGGAACACCAATGTCTGGAGTTGGGGAATTTAGTCGACCAGACTTAGGGTTCAATCAACCGGACATCTAAAATTTCAATCAATCGGATCAACCCATCGATCAGTCTAGTGGATTCCCAAAATTGTGCTCTCTGCAATTTACATTTCCAGTCAACTAGACCCCCGATCAGTCGATTGGATTACCCTGCTTCAAAGAGAAAATGTTTTACAAGTGTTTTAATGGGAAAACTTTTATAACTCTTATTTTATGATTAATAATGGACGTTTAGGACTATAATTGGAGCCTTGGTGGCGTGCCACATGTTCTAGAATCATATGTGCAATTCTAGGGGGTGACATTTAGTGGTATCAAAGCGATAGGCTTAGAACTTTGGGTACGAGAGATGACGACTAGAGTGAACTTGACAAAGACGAGTAATTAGATGCATTTCATGAATGCATATTGATCATAAAGTTGAAATATGATTATTGCATGTTATATTGGCATAGCATGCATAGTATTTATGAGAATTGAATGGCAGGTAAGAAATGGTAGACCCAAATCGAGAGCGTTCACCTTACTCGAGGATGGACCTTTTAGAAGATGCAGTGAGTAACTTTGTGAGATTGGTGAATGGCCAGGTATTTATGGGAGTGGATAGACCAGAAAACCCTCAACCACGACAGGATCAAGGAATCATTGAACAATTTTATAAGCGAAAACCACTTCAGTTTGAGGGAGGTCCTGACATGTTATTGGCCGATCATTGGTTAATGGATATGGAAGGTATTTTTCGAGCTGTGGATTGTACAGATAGTGAAAAGATTATGTGTGGCAGCGATACCCTCAAAGGGCGAGCTCAGAATTGGTAGACTAATCAGATTGTTCAAGGACTGTCCGAGACATGGAAAAAATTCATTAAAGAATTTAATAAATAGTATTTTATGGCATCAGCAAAGACACAATTGAGTTGAGAATTTGCAAACATACAACAAGGAGATATGTCTGTTAACGAGTATGCAACAATGTATAATGACTTGCTCCATTTTGCACACCGGTCTGTGCCAAAGGAAGTGGACAAAGCTCGAAAGTTCAAGGAGGGATTACAGGATAATATCCGCAGTTGTGTCGATACTTTCCAACACTGAAACGTCGTTGATGTTCAAGATGTGGCCTTAATTGTGGAGAGGGATATTGAGAAGTTTAGGCAAGGGCAATAAGGCAAGCGGGCATATGAGGATAAAGAAAAAGGGCAGGGGTTTTCTAAAAAGGCATTCTCGTGAGTTTCAGACTCTTGAACAAGAAATCAAGGGAAAAGTATCTACTTCGGGGAAACCACTCCATTGTGCTCAACATGCAATCGATGACATGTGGGAGTTTGCCACCTCACACTGGTGTACAACATTTTTAAGAAGCTGGGACATGTTCGATTTTGTCCGCAAGTTAGGACTCAGAGCACAAGAGGTTTTAATCCAGATATGAGGGAGAGATGCTACACTTGTGGTACGCTGGGACATCAGGCCAGAGACTGTCTGATAAAGAAGCAACAAGGTTCAAACTTAATGGCTACAATCGAGGCAAGGTCCTGAACTAACATGGATAAGGGAAAGGGAATTAAGCCAAGGCAAGGGAGGTTCTATCAGTTGGCACTAGGGAATATTTCAACTATCGACTCTGTTGTATCAGGTATATTACCGATTTGTTCACATCTAGCTCATGTTTTAATAGATCGGGGTCAACACATTCTTTTGTTGCACATGAATTTGTTAAACATTTAACTAGCATATCCAAATCCTTAGGATATGAACTTTCATTATCTTTACCTCTAAGTAAGCCTATGACGACTTCATTAGTATACAAAGCATATGATATAAGGGTAAATGGTAGGGAGTTGATAGTTAACTTAATACCGTTGACTGTCAATTACTTTGATGTAATTCTGGGTATGGATTGGTTATTCATGAACCTAGCCTCTATCGACTGTGAATGGAAAAGAGTTATTTTTCGACCACTGGGACAAAGAGAATTTATTTTTCAAAGAATTGGTGTTGTAGCACCACCATTTTTAGTATCAATAATTTGGGCAGGTAAATTATTGAAACATGGTTGTCTAGGATTCTTATGTTCTATAATTGATACACATGTTACGGGCACTAAAGTGGAAAACATATCAGTGGTATGGGAGTTTTTGGATGTATTTCCCAAGGACTTGCCAGATGAGTTGATTGAACAAAAAATTGAATTCACTATTGAAGTAGCTTTGGGATCTCAGCCTGTATCAAAGACATCGTACAAAATGGCACCAGTAGAGCTTAAGGAGTTAAAGATTCAACTGCAAGAATTATTGGACAAGGGGTTTATCCAACCTAGTGTATCTCTGTGGGGTGCACCGGTCTTATTCATAAAGAAGAAAGATAGAACCATGAGGATGTGAATTGACTACCGTGAGCTGAATAATCTAAATATCCAGAACAAGTATCCATTACCCAGGATCGATGACTCATTTGATCAAGTACAAGGAGCTTAGGTAGTTTCCAAGATTGACTTGCGATCGGGTTACCATAAGTTGAAGGTTAAAGCAGAAGATGTAGAGAAGACTGCATTTAGGACCCGTTATGGCCAATATGAGTTCTTAGTCATGCCATTTGGGGTTACTAATGAACCAGCGGCATTCATGGACCTGATGAACCAAGTGTTTAAAGACTACCTAGATGAGTTCGTAATTGTTTTTATAGATGACATTTTGGTATATTCCAAGAGTGTAGAAGATCATGAAAAGCATCTCTATTTGATTCTGTAATGACTCTGAGAAAAGAAGCTGTTTGGAAAGTTGAAGAAGTATGAGTTTTGGTTGACTGAGATTGCATTCTTGGGGCATGTCACATTAAAGGAAGGTTTATCACTAGATCCACTTAAAAGTTGAGGTCGTAGCAAATTGGAATCTGCCGACAAATGTGTTCGAAGTACGCAGCTTTTTGGGGTTAGCCGGTTACTATCAGAGGTTCTTGGAAAATTTCTCAAGAATTGCAATACCTATGACCCGACTAATGAGAAAAGATGTACCATTCATGTGGAATCCTGTGTGTGATGAGAGCTTTATAGAGTTGAAGACTCGACTGATGTCAATGCCAATCTTGACTATTCCATCAGGGACTGAGGGATTTAATATATACAGTGATGCCTCGCATAGAGGATTGGGATGTGTCTTGATGCAAAATGAAAAAGTAATTGCCTATGCTTCACGACAGCTGAGACCACATGAGATCAATTACCCAACACATGACTTGGAATTGGCAGTCGTTATATTTTCTTTAAAGATTTGGCGGCATTATCTATACGGGGAAAAGTGTAAAATTTATACTTACCACAAGAGTTTGAAGTACCTTTTTACTCAGAGAGACCTTAACATGAGACAAAGGCATTGGTTGGAATTGATGAAAGACTACGATGTGACTATTCATTATCATCTGGGGAAGTCTAATATGGTGGCCAATGCATTAAGTCAGAAATCGACAAGTAACTTGATTTATGACTTGACTACTCAGGAGAAGTTAATACGAGAAATAGAGCAATTGAAACTGGAAGTGATCCCAGAGACTAGATGTGCTTTGACGTCAGCTATCATTGCACAGTAATCCTTAGTTTTTATGAGATTCAAAACAAGCAACTTTAAGATCCAGAATTAAAGAAGATTTGTGATGGTTTACCCGAGGGTAAGCAGTCAGAGTTCACCTTTGAGAATGATATATTGAAGTTCAGAAATTGGGTTTGTGTGCCCAATATAGATCGGATCAAAGAAACAGTTTTAGAAGAGGCTCATAATACCAAGTATTCTATTCATCCCAGAAGCACAAAGATGTACCATGACTTACGAGAAATCTATTGGTGGTTAAGAATGAAGCGAGAGGTAGTGGAACATGTAGCCAAGTGTATAGTTTGTCAACATGTAAAGGTAGAACACCAGAGACCAGCGGGACAGTTAATGCCATTACCTATACCAAAATGGAAATGGGAGAACATTACGATGAACTTTATGTCAGGTTTACCAAGATCTAGGAAGTCGAATGACACTATTTGGGTAATTGTTGATCGATTGACCAAGTCAGCACACTTTTTACCGATCAAAACCAATGACCCGATGAAACTAACAGAGTTATATGTCCAAGAGATTGTAAGGTTGCAAGCTTTTTTTCTGACAGAGATTGTATGTTCACATCATAATTTTGGCAAGGATTACAATGAGCTATGGGTACTAAGTTGAGTTTTAGTACGGCATTTCATCCTCAAACCGATGGCTAGTCAAAGTGAGTAATTCAAATATTGGAAGATATGCTACGATAGTGCGTATTAGATTTCAAGGGTGATTGGGAGGACCATTTGCCTCTAGCAGAATTTGCTTACAACAATAGTTTCCAATATAGTATGGGAATGGAGCCTTTTGTGGCATTATACAGGCGAAAATGTTGTTCACCGGTTTGTTGGACTGAGGTGGGAGAAATGAAATTAATAAGACCTGAAATCGTTCAACAAACTACAGAAAAGATCAAAGTGATACTACAACAGCTACAAATGGCTCAAAGTCGTTACAAGAGTTACACGGATTTAAATAGAAGATCGATAGAGTTTAAGGTAGGGGACTATGTATTCTTGAAAGTATCACCTATAAAGGGAGTGGTACAATTTGGGAAGTGCGAAAAACTGAATCCGAGGTACGTCGGACCATTCAAGGTTATTGAGAGAGCTGTACCGGTGGCATATTGATTAGATTTGCTGCAAGAATTAGCTAATGTGCAAACGTGTTTCACGTATCAATGTTACGAAAATGTGTATAGGATTCGAGTTAAGTGATTGAACCAAAACCATTGGAGATCAGGGAAGACTTAATATATATCGAGTATCCAGTCAAGATTCTTGGCCGAAAAGAGCAAGTACTGAGGACGAAGACTATCCCGTTAGTCATAGTCTTGTGTGGAATCATTCGATTGAGAATTCCACGTGAAAATAAGAGAAAGAGATGCAAGAGCTATACCCATACATATTCGAGACTTGAAGTACAGCGAGTTTGGGAACAAACTCCTTTTTAAGGAGGGGAGAGATTTAACACCCACTCATGCGGGCAGTATGTAATTGCATTTAGCATGAATCATTAGCATTAAATTAATAAAGTGATTATATGTGGCAAGTGTGCATTAACTCACTAAGTGATTAGGGGTGTCTAGTTGGGAACCCAGTGATAGGCCAATGTGGCAGTCCCAGTTTGGAAAAGTTATGATAGGTCCCCGTGTGATGGAACAGATATGGAAAATAAAACTTGTGTGATTATGTGATTAAATATTTATTAAGGCATATGTGATTAAGATTATTATGTTGTTTTAATAACACATTAATTGTTAGGGTTACTTTGTGAGAACGAATTGGACACGTTGCATAATTAGTAGGTTAATTAGCAATTTTATAATACTAAATGGGACCACTTATGGGACCCATACGTGATATAGACAAACACCCATTTATGTTTGTGATAGTTCTAATAAGTTTAATAACTAGCAAGGGTATAAACGTAAAACTAATGAAACTTGAGGAAGACAAGTATAGAAACAAGAGCTTGGAAGTTACATGCCAAGTGACACTTGGCTTAGTGACTCAACATATCAACCTTTTCATCCTTAGCATAGTTACAGAGAAAGAGATTTTGTACGAAAATCTCGATAGAAAATTCGATGACACTCACGATGCCAAACGATGTGCTATTTGACATCGAATTTCGAAACATGCTAAATATTCATATTCCTGGAGGTGAGTCTAATGTGATAGTATTAATCTTCTGAATTCTGAGACCGTTTTTCTAGGTCCCAATTTGAGAGCTTAGCTCATAACTTGCTAATTTGGTATAGGATTTGTACCAGGAACTTACTAGGCTCATAATTCTGCTATTAGGAATGAAATCCTTGAGGTGAGGTACAATAATTACAGAATTGGGATAATTGGATGTTTGAGATGGTCTTTGTGATGAAAAGCATGTTTAGTAGTTCTAAATTTTGCATGTTTAGAGTAACTTTAGTAATTCTTGAGATAATTGTGAATTTGCACGATGTAATGACTATATGACCTTGTTGAGTTGTATATTTGGCTCAAAAGGAAACGTGTGCTTGCCATCGAGTATTGAGATCGGGTGCAAAATTGTCCATGAGGTCGCATGCCTAAAAGAAAGAGGTGTGGATCTCGGTTAGTCATGCGGACTACTGGAGTAGTTGTGGGCGAACGTGAAAGGGGTGGTCGATAGTTGCGTTCGTGGAGAACGTAGTTATGTATAAAAGATGAGATTGAGCATGTTCATTATCCATGCTTTTAATTGTTGGCATTCACCAGCATATAGCTAATATAATGTAGTGGTTATTGAATAACCATTGTAGGTGATAAAGGCAAGCCATCAAAGGATTGAAGAAATGGAATCGGTAAGATAACATGGGGTCTTGGGAAATGGCCACAGCTATTGTAGTTACCATTGCTTTTTTCTTTTACTCTAAAACTGGTAATATGGTTGAGTTAGTTTTGTACTTGGTTGGTATATTTTCAAAGTTGTTTTAAACTCATGACAAGTTAGGTTAGTGGCATGGGTTCAAGACAATGGTTGTTAAGCTAATGGTTTTTGTAAATTCAGTCACTTGAATTGTGTAATAGATTGGTAGTAAGTTTAATTCCTGCAATATATGGTTGTATCATTGTGGATACCGGAAGTGGACCACTTCTCTCTCGTTTGAGATTGTTTTGAAATTGATTTGAATCAAGGAAAGAAAAGGAAAGGTCTGTTGAAAACAGATACAGAGTCGCCACTTGGTCTTTAAGGAACCAAGAAACCTAATTTTGACTCACCCAAGCGGATAAGGGCACCGGCCCTTCATAACCAAAGAACTTGGTTCGGGGTTTTGGTACGAGAGAGGAAGGAGCCTTTGTCGCGACTAAAACACCCTCTACTCGCCCCGTCTTTCGACGGGCCTCAATTAGCATCCAAATAATCATCTTATACTAGGTTTGGTTCGGCAATTAATACTATGATAGTATATTACATCACATAAGAATCTTGAAATTGAAAATCAAAAGGTAAGATATCATTCATAAAATCTAAGTCAAATATCATACAATGTAAAGTGAAAATCACACAAATAAACCTAGGAAAAATCGTCTAATCATATATCAATTAATCAAGTTTTCCTAATCTAAAGGGGACATAAATTGTTCTTGAAGCAAATAATTAAAGAAATCAAAATATGCTTAGCAAACTAGAATGATGCATGTTATTTTTTTGAGAAAAGAAGATCTCTCAATCCTCGGGACGGATGAGAAAGGATGATTAGATCGAGGGGAAGCATGAACGTGTGATCAAGTTCATTCCTTATAATCTTCTTGGATTAAGAGTTACAAAAACCCCAAATCTTGCATGAATGTATTGTATGAACCTAAAAATGTGCAAAGGTTGTAGTGTGTTTTGTGTTCATGGATTTCTAAAATGACTTAGAAGTCTAAAATGTGCATGAATGAATGGATTAAATCAACATGGGATATATACAAATGTAGTATGAACTACTTCCTAAGATGTGAGCTAATTTGGAATGCATATGAGCATCAAATCAAAGAATAAAAGTTGAAATGTGCTTGCTGTGAATAGTGGACAGACTGCATATGGCACTTTGCAACATTATAATGGGAGATCAAACGTGCCTAGAAAAATGTGAGAAAAATCTGAGATCATTCTTATTGTGTCTAGAAAATAACCCAAAAAGCCAAACATCAATAGCTATCACAGATTAAAAGAAAAAAATCATAATGTACACATGACTCAGAAACAAAAGCTGCACTGTTGACTGATTTTGTATGATTTTTCATAAATCAAAGAAAAGGTTTATGATGACCCATTATATACCAAAAGTTTCCTAAGACGCCCAAGTTTTATAAAACAAATAGAAAAGGTATATGTACAGTGATGAAAATGTCCAGAATAAGTGCAAGAAGTTGGGTGAACATTCTGTGAGAACAGAGGCGGATTATGAATGTGAACTTCTCACATCCAAAACAAATACTCTCATATTTCTATAATTGATGGGAAAAATTAGGGACAAACTATGATGTATTAGGAAGGTTTTCCAAGTGGTTTCATCATCATAACTTGAGTATTTAATTCAAAACAAATCTCTGAATCTGAACAGCTCACTGTTTTGGGTCATTGTTTTAGAGATATTGAAGAAAACAAAGTTTTATTTCTTGAAATCAAATGAGAGGGATTGAGAGGGGGTTTTGAAATAGATGTTTTGAAAACATATTTCCAACACTCAATAAGGATTATGACCACTTAGAATACTAACACCAAACTCATCATTAAGAATCTCCAAGATTGTTGGAGAGATTTATTCTATTTTTTAACATAACTTCAATACATTCCAAGGATACCTTGGAAGTATTGAGGTTATGATCATCATCTATCAAACATGTTTTTGAGGTCAAGAGCTACTATCCATAAGGATTCACTCACCCCAAACTTCATGTCATCACTTAGATGATGATGAACTAATAAGTAAATAAAAGAAAACAAAAAGAAATGGGGTAAGAAGAGATAAACAATAAATAAACAAGCAAATAGATGATGATCAATAGATGATATTCATGAAGCATGAACTTGTAGGTTGGTGTTTCACTCATATGTATTGACACTAGACATGGAAGAAGCTTCCACTCTCTTGAATGCTCACTAAAATGGTGGTTGGGAGTATTGAATGTTGAAATAAATGGAAGTAATGAAGTAAAAAAACAAAGTTAGAACTCACTTTTGTTTTGAAAATCAAAGAAGAATGCTTCTTTTCTCTCTACTCTAACTTTATCTCTACAACTTTCTCTCCCAAACTTTCTCAAAACTTACATTTGACCCCCCCAAAATGAGGAGTAATGGGGTGTTTATATAGGCCAACTTGGGGTGTTTTTGGGATTTAGAAAGTACTCCCATTGGTCCCAAACATCTGAAATCATGAAACCACGTCGTTTTGGATTTTAATTAATCAAAATGGGACCACAAGAATATTTACAAAAACTTACTGTTCTGGAGGTGAGTGCCGCGGCGGCACTGGGCCACTGCCGCGGCGGCAGTGGGCCAGTGCCGCGGCGGCACTGCTCCTCCCTTCGTCTGGATAATGCTGTTTAGGCCCCCCGAAGTTCTGGTATTCGCGAAAAGGCCCTATTTCGTCCGAAATTCACAGAAAATGCATACGAACTCCAAATTGAGGTTGTGATATACCGTTGGAAAGGTAATGGAGTCTACTTTACGTAAAAAATAGTTCGGGGATAGGTCACTTCGAAAAGTTTTGCGGTATTCGCGATAAAAGCCGATTTGGTCGCCTTTTTTGCCTTTGGAAATTTATAATAAATTCGTTTTAAATCCAGAAATTATGTGCGATATACCGTTGGAAAGCTATTGACCTCTAGTATCTATGAAAAATATTTGAAAATTGTTTCGGTGCCCCGATTCCAAAGTCAAATCTTGGTCAAACCGGTCAAACCTGGGATTCCCGGGAAGTTCTGGGAACCTCTGGGAGCTCCCAGGAGCTGATGTTTTCGCTCGATTTTCTTTTGGAACTTGTTTTAATACGTTTCTCATGATTTAGAATGGTTCTGGTGAATTCAGACAATTTCGGTCAAACTTGGTCAAACTTGGTCAAACTCTGGTCAAACCTGGTCAAACCTTGGTCAAACCGGTCAACGGGGACTTTCGGGGAACTTCCGGGACTTCCGGGGGTCTCTGGGAGCTGACGATTTCTTCCGGTTTTATTTTAAAAACTCATTTTATCACTTTTCTTACGACATAGGCATGTTTTCAGAACTCTGGGACCAAATCTGGGAGTTTTCGGACTTTCAAGGGCATTTTGGTCATTCTGAGCATTCTGAGAGATAGAGATGACTTCCGAGAGTCCTTTTGAGTCTTTTACGATCATTGTGAACCACCAAGCTACGGGTCTCCTAAATCTGATAGCCGACAAAATGGGGTGTCTACAGTTTGCCCCTCTTTGGCAGGAACTTGCGAGGCAACGCATGTCGCAAGCGAGTGCCAAAGTTTTGAAGAGACAGGACTTTTTGGAGGCTATGGATTTAGGATAAAAAGCGTTGCAAAAGATGCAAGGATGATGCTGGTCGTGCTCCGCGTGAGCTGCCTACGTATCCCAAGAGGAATCAGACCAGGACGTAGTTCGGGACACGAAAGGGATAAATTACATATGCACATACACAACAATCAGGCGGATGCTATGCTATATGAGGATGATATGCTGTGTGTGGATGTGATATGATCTCATAGATGAGTCCTATCATGCCTAGTTTTCTGATCCTAGGATGAGCAGGTACCAAGGGGTGTGCCACTCCGAGTGGGCTAGTGTTGTGCTAGTGTTTGTGATTGTGACGTGGTGGGTGACTCAGATAAGGGCATTGAAGTTTAGAAGACTCGGGTTTTAGGGGCAAACTTCTGGAAGTGTGCTTTGCGAGCGAATGTAACTGGATTTGGGGTCTCAGGGGACTATGACCGAAGATGTCTTTTGGCAAATAACTGACGGACACAGGGGCTCCGGAAATTAAGAGACTGACATGGAAGCCATGGGACGAACGTGACATCCTGGGATGTCCTATGATGAACATGGAGGCCCTAATGGTGTGATGAGAGCGATGGACCGACGATGACGAGTCGAAAATGGACTACTGACGGTGTATAAACCCGCTGAGGATTAATCTGAATCTGCTGGGGATGAAGCGATACTTTCTAGGATCTCTTTTCAACTGCTCCTTTTGATCGAATCTTTCGGGCCTGCCGGGGTCTCTGGTATCTGTCTGCTTTTGTCCTCGGAGGATGATGCAGGGTTCACGGGGAATCTCTTTTGGTGGTCAATCCAAGAGAGCCTGTCAGGGCCTCTGGGAGCTGGTATCTGTCTGCTTTTGTCCTCGGAGGATGATGCAGGGTTCACGGGGAATCTCTTTTGGTGCTCAATCCAAGAGAGCCTGTCAGGGCCTCTGGGAGTTGGTATCTGTCTGCTTTTGTCCTCGGAGGATGATGCAGGGTTCACGGGGAATCTCTTTTGGTGCTCAATCCGAGAGAGCCTGTCAGGGCCTCTGGGAGCTGGTATCTGTCTGCTTTTGTCCTCGGAGGATGATGCAGGGTTCACGGGGAATCTCTTTTGGTGCTCAATCCAAGAGAGCCTGTCAGGGCCTCTGGGAGCTGGTATCTGTCTGCTTTTGTCCTCGGAGGATGATGCAGGGTTCACGGGGAATCTCTTTTGGTGCTCAATCCAAGAGAGCCTGTCAGGGCCTCTAGGAGCTGGTATCTGTCTGCTTTTGTCCTCGGAGGATGATGCAGGGTTCACGGGGAATCTCTTTTGGTGCTCAATCCAAGAGAGCCTGTCGGGGCCTCTGGGAGCTGGTATCTGTCTGCTTCTGTCCTCGGAGGATGATGCAGGGTTCACGGGGAATCTCTTTTCTTTCTTCGGTGCAATAACTGAAAACCAGGATCAGTTACCAGATTTATCGGAATTCGCGACGATTGTCCTGAAACGACCGATTCGGGTCTTCGGGAGCCGATTTTTCCCAGTTTTTGCCTGCTGGAGGTAGTTCTGACAACTTTTAGTCTGCTTGGGGTAAAACCTCATAGATCTTGACTGGAACGGGCCATCGGGGCTGATCGGGGCCAAAAACGGGCCGAAAAAAGGCCAAAACGGGCCAAAACGGGGCGAAACGGAGCAACGCGGGGCCCACGGGGAGCAGTGCCGCGGCGGCACTGGGCCACTGCCGCGGCGGCAGTTGGCCAGTGCCGCGGCGGCACTGGGTGGCCGGACTTCATCTTCTTATATCTCGGGTTTTTGAGCTCCCCAAGCTCATTCTTGGCCATTTTGAGGTGTTTTTTGACGCCAAAATTCACCAAAACGCAGCTTGTGCGTGCTTAGGTGAGTAATCTTTCCTCGTAGTTGGATTTTTGATTGGTGTTTTGGTTTGCCCAATTTTTCAAGAAGAAAGTTTAAATGTGACTTCCATTTTTCTTGTAGATCCATGGCTTCGAGCTCAAGGAGGCCGTCTAAGAAGGCCAAGGGACGGATGAAGGCCGAGGTGCACACCCCGGACGTGATTTTGCGAGACCCCCAACACCATCTTTCGGCCGCGGCTCTAGCGAGCTTGGTATGTGAAACTTTCGACATTTTGGGACCACTTTTATGTAATATGCTAGTTTTGTGAGCCGTAGTGTGCACTTAGAGACCGTTAGAAGCTCGACTTGTGCTCAAATGTTAATTTTGTGAATTTTTGCTCTCGGGTTGTGAATAGTGATTTTGTGCATCTTTTGTCGCCTTTGTTGTGTGCAGGTGCCGGAAGTGGCCTTAAAAGGCCATGGTAGCCTCGCCCATGCTTTCTTATGGTATACCCAGCTTTCGCCCACTGTTAAGAGGATGGTTGATGATGCCGGGTTCGGAGGCTTCGTCCGCTTGGTTTCGAAAAGCAGCAACGATCTGGCTCACTTCTATGCACTGGCCGAGAGGTGGTGGGACACTACCAATACTTTCCACCTGCCGTTTGGAGAGATGACTATGACGCCTTTTGATTTCTCCATGATCACGGGCTTGAGGGTCGGCGGGAAGCGCCTGGTTCTGGACTATTTTTATGAGATTGACCCGGAGGCGGTGGAGATGCTGATTGGGGCTGTTCCCCCCAACTTGGAGAGGCATTGGTTCCCCTGCGGCTGGCTTTACCGGGCCTATGGTAGAGGTAATCACAATCTGAACAATTCCCAGCTTTTGAGGGTTTACCTTCTGTATGTCCTCGGGTGCTCCATCTTTGCGACAAGGAACGACCGGGTGAGCTTGAGGCTCCTTTCTTGCCTGGCGATCATTGATGAGATCCCCTCCTACAACTGGGGCGGTGCTGCCCTGGCTCATCTCTACAAGCATATGGGGGAGGTCTCTCGGGGCGATGTTAAATCTACTGGGGGATTCTGGCGAGCTTGGGAGGTATGCACTGCTTCTTCTTTTATTTTCCATCTCTTTGATTTTCATACCTGTTCTGATTTCTCCTTTGTCTGTGCAGCTTTGGAGTTTTGAATACTTGAAGATGCTGGCTCCCTCCCCAGCGGATGAGTCAGGCGAAGATGAGGATGGTATGGCTCCTGTGCCTCTATTCCCACGAGGCTTGAGATGGCGGAGGGACGTTGTTGGGGTGAAGAGTGGGGCCCATCGGATTGTTTTGCTTCGGAACTTCTTAACTGGGTTGACAGCCTCTAGTGTTGATTGGACGCCTTGGGAGGGCGTCGCTTATACCACCACTGAGGAGATACAAGCGGTTAAGTCTCTTACCTCTTGCCGCCTTCTGCTGGAGAGTACTGAGTGCAGGCAGTGGTTCCTTGGTGAGCGGGTGTCTCGGCAGGTGGTTGGTGGTTCCCAGTATCGCGTCCCTCATGATCCTCCTGTGATGGATGCTAGTGACCTTTCTGGAGATGCTCTGCTGGCGGCTTTAGCTGGTACCGATGTTTGGGACCATTTTCTTTCTGAGACCAGTTATGAGGCTTACCGTGGCCGCTTCCTGATGCCTAACTTTCCACTCCTGGAGGTGAGTTCTTTTTGTATTTTTTGTTTATATTCATTGTCCATGTTTTTGATTTATCTTTTCCTAACTTATTCTGTGCCTTTAGCTTCGCGAGATGTACAGGAGACAGGCTCCTCAGGCTCCCGACCCTATTCCTCCTTGGGATTGGACTGTCAATGTTCTAGGCGCTGATGGCACCCCCCAAATGATGGAGGTGCCGCGAGTCACATGTGGGTACCCTACTCAGCCAGCGGGCGTCCTCAATGTTCCTTGGAGTTACGCTGAGGAGGGTCACGCCTTGGCAGCTAGCCTACGGTCCCTGGTCCTTACGCGAGACCACCGGGTATGTTTCTAATTTTGCACTTTCTTAAGGTTATGAGGTTCTAACCCTGGATTCTTTTATTTTTTTTTTTATTTTTTTTTTTATTTTATTTTGACAGATGGATGGTATGCGGCAATTTACCGCCAATCAGATGGCGTCCTTGGTAAGTCTCTGACTCGACTCTGTTTTTGTACTTTTGTTGTTCCCTTACTGATTGCCCTCATTTTTTTTTATTTGTGTGTGCAGTATCGTGGAGGCGGGGCTGGCTCATCGAGGACTGGTCCAAGATGTAGAGGCGGTAGGAGGAGGCCATCGCCGACGTACACTCCGGGTGGTCCGACGGAGGACGAAGAAGAGGAGGACTGAGGCTTCCTAAGCGGGAATTATTATTCTATTTTCTTTTTCTGTTTTCGATTGGGTTGTATTGAGGATATGATTATTAGGACAGTGTAGGACGATGTGTAGCACAATTTGTGACCTTTTGACAGAGTATTATGATGTTTTGCCTCCTAGGCCGGATATCTTCCGGTTTAGAGGCGCAGTTGTGTGCTTGTTGATATATGTGCATTGTGATTGCTGGATGTTACTGCGATGGGCAGTTTTGTGACAGTGAGTGCTTTTGCCTTGCAGGTGGGATAGTCCGTGAAACGGGGAGGTGCTGCCGAAATTTTGAATTTTGCTAGAGCCGTGACAGAAAATATGGCTTTGTATGATCCTGCTCATCTCACAGCTTGGCTGAACATTACGGATGGCGTGGAGCGGATCAACCTCTTCAGCTATGGCTTGACCGAGCTGTTTTCTCTTCGCCAGATGACCCTGAATACAGAATTCTTGCGTGCTGCCCTTGCTCACTGGGATCCAGTGAACCATGTCTTTAACTTTAACGGCCTGGAAATATGCCCCATGCTTGAGGAGTTCTGCGCTATTCTCGGCTATGATTCTGACTCGGACTTGATTCTCCCTTCCGCTGATACCCTCAGCCCTACGCGAGCCTTGGCTGAATACCTGAATTGCTCTGTCACTATTTCCCGCCGGCTGATTCAAGGTGAGATTCTCAACATTGCTTCTATTATTGCCCGGTATGCCAGTCCTGGGAATCCTAGCATGTATGATGCTTCCCGTGGGGCCGCTTTGATATTGTGCATGACTTCGCACTTCCTGTTCTCGAGCACTTCCGTTGACTTGGTGCATGTGTGCCTCGGGCTGAAACTTAGCAGGAATCCCATGGCCATGGTTCTAGCTGAAACTCTGAACGGTTTGGATAATGCCTTCAATCAAGGGACTCCTCTTCTTTCTGGGGCGCCTTTGGTGTTACAGGCTTGGCTTTACGAGCGCCTTCAGCTGTGGACGGGCCGTATACCACTAGTTTACTTTCGTCGGGCCGTGCTTCATTCTCACTATACCTTTGCCGATTGGGTGGGCATGATGAGCACCTTATATGAGGCTGACATTTGCTGGATCGTGAGGCGTTGGGGCCTCTATGCTATCACCACGAGCCTCAGGGGTCACCAGAGAGTGTGGTTGATGGGTCTGAGAGAGACTTCTTTCTATCATCCCCGCCGTTTGGCCCGACAGTATGGACAGGTTCAGGAGGTTCCCCGGGGGTTTACTGAGAGGGTCTTTGCTTCCAGGATCAGAGCTAACACTATTGCTGCTTTTATTGATGGTTGGACTGACCGAGTAAAGATCTACTTCTAAAGACCTTTGAAGAAATAAAAGACACTAAGACAAAACTAGTCCTGACTGATTTTGCTCATTCCTCCAAGTGTCTTTGAACATGTGGTTGCTTTTTGAAAGACTTTTATTCCTTTTGATTATTCCTGCTTATGTAATATTCAAAGTTTGTTTATCGGCGAACCTTGGTTATTTTGGGAATCTCATTTTATGCATTATTAGCTTTCTAAAAACATTTTATAGCTTGAGATTTCAATTAGTTGTTGATTTTGGTACTTGCTGGAGCATGCTGGGGTTGTTAGAGGCAAACGAGGCGGGTAGCCGAAGTTTGCCCCTAGTTTGAGATATATATGGTTGTGAGGCAAACGAGGTAGATGACCGACGTTTGCCCCTAGTTTAGAAGAGGTTCAGGCAAACGAGGCGAGTGGCCGAAGTTTGCCCCTAGTGTGGAGGGTGGTTTTTGGGTTATGGTAAGGACCGCGACTTTATTTCTCTCATGTGCTCATAATTTTTGCCTAGGCACCAAGGAGGTGACCTAGCGAGCTATTTTCTCTCTTTTGTTATTGCTCACTTTGGATTTAACTCTAATTTTTGCCTAGGCGTCCTTTCGGATTTTCGACCTAGCGAGCCATCCTTCTTTTTCTTTTTGACAGTCTGCCTACGTACCCCCGAGCGGGGATCAGGTCTGACGTAGTTCGGGCCAAAGTTTTGAAAGAAGCGGGTTGATTTTTAGGTAGGTGGGGTGACCGAACCGATGTGGTTGCCTACGTACCCCCGAGCGGGGATCAGGTCCGACGTAGTTCGGGCCAAGGTTTTGAAAGAAGCGGGTTGATTTTTAGGTAGGTGGGGTGACCGAACCGATGTGGTTGCCTACGTATCCCCGAGCGGGAATCAGGTCGAGCGTAGTTCAAGCCAAGGTTTTGAAAGAAGCGGGTTGATTTTTAGGTAGGTGGGGTGACCGAACCGATGTGGTTGCCTACGTATCCCCGAGCGGGAATCAGGTCGAGCGTAGTTCAAGGCAAGGCTTGAAAGGAATGGTTATTGGATAGTCAAGCATAGTACTTTTTAAGGCGATCCATGTTGATCGGTTCTTTGAATTCGATACCATCGAGGTCCATGAGGTAAGCTGCTCCTCCAGAAAGGATTGTTTTGACGATGTAAGGGCCTACCCATTTAGGTTTGAACTTTCCACGGGGATCAAAGATCAGAGCTCGCAATTCCTTAAGGACAAGGTCGCCCTTGACAATCTTCCTTGGGCGAACCCTTTTATTGAAAGCACGGGCTATTCTCTTTTGATAGATTCGGACATGGTCCACCGCCGCTAGGCGCTTTTCATCTATGAGGGCCAATTCCTCGTATCTTTCTCTCAACCAATCTGATTCTGAAATTTCACATTCTGCCATCACGCGTAGAGACGGCAGTTCTATCTCGACCGGGAGTACCGCTTCCATCCCATATACCAGCGAGTAAGGAGTTGCTCCCGTGGACGTTCTTATCGATGTTCTGTATCCCCAAAGTGCAAATGGTAGCTTTTCATGCCAGTCTTTGTAGGTATCCGCCGATTTTTGCAGTATGGCCTTGACATTCTTGTTTGCAGCTTCGACTGCCCCATTGGTCTGTGGTCGGTATGGCGATGACTTGTGATAGGTGATTTTGTATTCCTCGAACAGGTCCCTGACTTCTGCCTTGAAATGACTTCCGTTATCCGAAATAATCTCATGAGGAACTCCATAACGGCAGATGAGATTTCTCTTGATGAATTTGGCCACTTCCTTGGCCCCCAACTTGGTGTAAGATGCAGCTTCTACCCATTTTGTGAAGTAGTCTATGGCCACCAGAATATACCGATTTCCATTTGAGGCCTTTGGAACGATTTCTCCAATAATATCGATTCCCCAGGTTGAGAATGGCCAAGGTGAAGTCATGCTGTACAGAAGGGATGGTGGCACGTGCATCATGTTTGCATGAATCTGGCACTTGTGACACTTTCTCACGTATTCGCAACAATCTTTTTCCAATGTTGTCCAGTAGTATCCTTGTCTCACGATTTTCTTGGCCAGCATGTGGCCGTTCATGTGTGGGCCGCATACCCCTTCGTGTATTTCTTCCATCATTCTTCTGGAGCTCTTCCCAAACAAGCAAGTCAGGTTGTGACCGTTGTATCCTTTCTTCAGCAGTTTCCCGCTGCAAATGATGAATTGCGCTGCGAATCTTCGAATTGCCCTTTTGTCTTTCTCGGTGGATTCTTGGGGATACATCCCCTTTTCTATGAAGTTCTAGATGTCCTGGTACCACAGTGTTTCATTCTCTTCTTCTTCGATCGTGGCGATCATGCTGAACGAAGGCTCGTACCTCTGCTCAATTACCAAGGGCATCATCTTGACTCCCACAGGAATTTTGATCATCGATGCTAGAGTGGCCAAGGAATCTGCCAGTTGGTTCTCTTCCCTGGGCAAGTAGAGGAATGTGATATTTTCGAACTGCCTTTTGAGTTGGTCGAGATGATCATGATAGGGCTTCAACCTTTCTTCTTTTATTTTCCATTCTCCTCTGGCTTGTGATATGATGAGGTTTGAATCCCCGAAAACATCCAACTTCCGAACTTTCAGCTCTAAGGCTGCTCCCATTCCCAGAATGCATGCTTCATACTCAGCAGTGTTGTTGGTGGAGTTATAATTGAGCTTGACTGCTAACGGAGTGTGGTCCCCACTTGGCGATACTAGGATCATCCCTACTCCGTATCCCTTCATGTTGGCTGCTCCATCGAAGTACAACTTCCACTGTCCTTCCTTGATTTCCATGATGCTCTCGTCTGGAAATGGAAAGTCCCCACTTTCTTCAGAGTCGATGGCATGTTCTGCGAGATGCTCAGCTACTGTTCTCCCTTTTACTGACTTGCTCGTAACATACTTGATATCGAACTCGGATAATAGAAGTAACCAACGGGATATACGACCGGTCAGGGCGGGTTTTTCGAGAAGGTATTTTAGAGGATCCATGCGGGATATGAGCACAACTGGAAAGGCCAGCATGTAGTGCCTTAGTCGGCGGGTGCACCAAACCAAGGCCCAACAAGTTTTTTCGAGGGTAGAATAGTTGAGCTCATACCCAGTCATCCTCTTGCTGAGGTAATATATGGCTTTTTCGGAGTGGCTTTCTTCTCCTTCTTGGGCTAGCATGCAACCCATGGCATTTTCGGAGACAGACAGGTAAAGGAATAAGGGTTTATGAGGAATGGGTGGCGAAAGGACAGGCGGGTTCTGAAGGTAGGCTTTTATTTTGTCGAAAGCGGCTTGGCATTGGTCATCCCATTGGAACTTCTCCCCTTTTCTCAACAATCGGAACAGAGGATCGCACGTGGTTGTGAGCTTGGAGATGAAACGGCTGATGAATTGGATTCTTCCGAGGAACCCCCTTACTTCTTTTTCATTCCGTGGTGGTGTCATTTCCAGGACTGCCTTGATCTTGGAGGGATCTACCTCTATCCCCCTTTGTGTGATGAGAAAACCCAGGAGTTTACCGGAAGTCACACCGAAAGTGCATTTCTTTGGATTCAACCTCATCTTGTATTTGCGCAACCTTTCGAAGAACTTTTTCAGCGCTACCAGGTGTCCTTCTCTGTCCTTGGATTTCACAATCATGTCATCTACGTATACTTCTACCTCTTTGTGAATCATATCATGTAGCAGAGTGGTGGCAGCTCTTTGGTACGTTGCCCCTGCGTTCTTGAGCCCAAAGGGCATTACTCTATAACAGTAGGTTCCCCAAGGGGTGGTGAACGTCGTCTTTTCCCGATCCTCTGGCGCCATTAGAATCTGATTATACCCTGAGAAGCCATCCATGAAAGACAGTAGCTCATGTCCTGCGGTGTTGTCTACCAAAACGTCAATGTGGGGAAGCGGGAAGTCGTCCTTGGGACTGGCTTTGTTTAGATCACGAAAGTCGACGCACACACGAACTTTCCCATCCTTCTTCGGGACTGGCACGATGTTGGCAACCCATTCCGGGTATTCGGTGACAATGATGAACCCTGCCTTGAACTGCTTCTCCACCTCTTCTTTAACCTTGAGTGCCCATTCCGGTCTCATGCGCCTCAGTTTCTGCTTGACAGGTTTAGAATTAGGGAGGAGAGGAATATGATGTTGGACGATGTCGGGATCGACCCCAGGCATGTCTTCGTAAGACCAAGCAAAAACATCTTTGAACTCTTTTAGCAAGAGGGTTAATTTTTCTTTTTCTTCTTTATTAAGGGTTGAGCCAATTTGCACAATCTGTGGATTATCTATTTCACCTAAGTTAACTGATAAAGTATCTTCGATTATTTCATAAGCAGGTGGTTTTTCAATTAGTTGCTTTAGTTCGATTGGGAGATCCTCGGAGGGATCCGTGCATTCACAAGTGTCAGACACAGAGGAGTAAGCAGAATCGTCTTTCATTTCATTCATGATAGGTGAAGTGATTACATTGGATAGTGGTGGGCTTACAGCAGCCGACTCTAGTATAGACTCGATAACTGGTAGTACAGACTTCGGGGGGATAGGGGATTGGGAGACACAGACAGATGACTCTACAGCCTGGTTGCTCAGACCCTCCTCAGCAGGCTTGATCTGATCATCCTGGCTCTTGGCCCTCTTCTTCTCTTTCTCTTCAGCGGATTCTTCCCACATCTTCTTGATCGCCTCAGTGTCAAGGTATTTTAACCAGTCTTCCTCTGGGGTCTTTTCAACTTCTCCGGGGCAGAACGGGTCTTGGTATGGGGGCCTCTCGCAGTCAGCGAAGATTTCAAGCCCAGGGTGCCTTCTCCCGGTGGTTCGATGGATCCATGGTTCAGGGAACCCGAAGTAAGGGAAATCATCCCCTTCCTTGACGAATTGTCCATTTAAAGTCTTGCGGTATGGCGGGAGACCCTTCACCCTCTTCTTCCATGGCCTTTGTAGCTCGACGTCCTCATCAGTGGGCTTGTACCCCAACCCGAAAGTGCCTTGTTGCCCTTTGATCTGCGGGAATTCCCGAATTCCTTGCTGGCGTCGACCCAACCCCATTCCGGGGAAGTAGTTCATCTTACGGACAATGTTGACGACTGCGGAGTGGACCTCAGGGAATCGGTCTTCGTCTTCGATCATATGAACTTCTTCCATGAAGAATCCTCCGATTTCTCCTTCTTCTAGCTCAGGTATTTGGACTTCAAAAATGGGAGCGTAATTTGGGAAAGCCTCACTACCCCAACTATTACCGAGGATGACCTTTACCTCCCTCTCATGAATGTACTTGATCATTTGATGCACAGTGGATGATACAGCTTTGTTGGCGTGAAGCCAGGGTCTCCCAATTAGCAGATTGAACGAGGCAGGTATGTCCATGACTTGAAAAATCTCGGTGCTCACCAAAGATCCTACCCGAATTTGGAGAGAAACAGTTCCCATCACATTTCTTCTAGTGTTGTCATAGGCTCTCACGGATTGCACAGATGGCGTAATGTCGAGGATACTGACCCCCAAAGCAGTGGCAGTTCTTAAGGCACAAACATTCAAAGCAGAACCTGTATCGACTAGACAAAACGGCACCTGTTGCTCCTTACATCCCACAGTAATGTATAACGCCTTGTTGTGCGCGGATCCCTCTGGCGGCAGGTCCTCGTCGGAGAATGTAATGATGGGGTCGGGGGTAAGTGCAGCCAAGAAAGTTACCATGTCCTCCGGCGCGGCATCGATGGGGACTTCAATCCCAGCCAAGGCATTTAACACGGCTTGCCTGTGCTTATAAGATGTCACCATAATATCCCACATCGAGAGATGCGCTTGGGTTTTCTTTAGCTGCTTGATCAGCTCATTGTCTTCTTCGATGACCTCATCCATCTTGCCCTTCCCCTTGTCTTTAACTGGACCTTTTTCGATGGCTTCGGTGGCAGGCTGTGGAGGCTGGTAATAACGGCCTGACCTGGTCAGATGATCAATCTCGGCAGGAGTAGGCCCTTCTACAGTACCATCCTTCTTGAACCAATCACAATCCGTTCCCACAAAGGGCTTTTCTGGCTCGTTCCAGATGGAAGCATCACTCTCGTTGTTAGGATCATACCATTTGAGGTCTACCACCCCTAGGTCATGCTCTTCCAGGAAGAACAAGTCTTGCTCATCGTTAAGCTGCTGCTGCCATTCGTCATTCTCCCCTCCGATCAGATGAATTCCCTCAGAATCTGGGATATCAATAAGGGGTAAGGGTTGTCTTAGGGGGGTGATATAAGCGGCAGGGTTGAAGGGTATAGGGTTGGACTCGATGAGGTTGACATTTTGGTGGTTTGGTAGGGGATTTTGGGTGATATGGGGCTGCTTCGGGGGCGGCTCGATGATATTCTGATCAATAAGGTCTTGGATATCATGGCGAAGGCGCATGCAGTCATCGGTGTTATGACCGGGGGCTTGGTGGTAGGCGCATCGTTTGGACATATCGCAGTTAGGCGGGGGTGGGGTATTTCGAGACTGGAGTAGTTGGAGATGGCCCTTTTTGAGGAGGCGGTCCAAGGCTGAGGAGAGGGAGATTTCTAGCTTGGCAAAATTGCGAGGGGGCTTTTTCTGGAAAGGGCGGCTGGAGGGGTTTGCCTGGTTGGAGGGTTGGTAAGGTCTTGGAGGGTATGCCATGGGTTGGCTGCTAAGGGCATTGACATCCGGGGGATTCCGGGAGTAGTTGGGTCTTCTTGGCTGACTCGGAGGGTCTTCCTTTTTAATCTTCCCCTCCCTGATAGCATCTTCGATTCGGGTTCCGACTTCAAACAACTCCTCAAAGGTGGAGATGGACTGGTAGAATAATTTCTCATGATAGAGCGGCTGCAGATTCCGGATGAGCATCCTTACCTGTTCTTTCTTGATTGGCCGGTGGGTCATTTGGGCTACCTTGTTCCTCCATCTGCTCAGAAATGCAGCGAAGGATTCATTGTTGCTTTGCCGGGTTGTTTCCAAATCCCTGACGGTGACGTCCAGCTCTTGATTGTAAGAGTAATGATCGACAAAGACTCGAACAATGTCCTCCCAGGCCCGGGTTTTGGAGGCTTCCAAGGTTAGGAACCACGATAGTGCAGATTTTGCCAGAGTTTGTGGGAATAGCATCGCGATGTGCTCGTGGGTGCAACCCATGGACTGGAAGATACTCATACATAGCTTCACGTGGCTTTTCGGGTTTCCCGTTCCATCAAAGCGATCGATGGCAGGCATTTTGAAATTCTCTGGCAGTTTCAGCTTGACAGGCTCGAAGAGGCCTTCCAGATCCAACATGTAATCGTCGATACCCTTGCTTTTTCTGAGTACGCTTTCCAGTTTATCGACCTTGTCCAATTTTTCTTGGAGCTTCTTCTCATACGTAAGCGGTGGGACCCCTTGAAACCAGTTTTCCTCCCCATTATTCTCATGTAGAGGAGGTTCAAACCCTGGTGGCGGAAACTCGGGCGGAGGTCGCGGCTGTTGCTGCTTCAGTTCTTCCATGAATTTTAGGACTTGGGCTAGACTGTCTGATTGTTGGCTTATAGTCGCTCCCAATTCAGTAACCTTGTTTTCCAACTCTTCCCTATTCATGCTGACGTAAGCTGTCGGACTGATTCTGATTAACCGATTATCCGCACTTCTGACCCACGAATAAGACCCTGACTGTTGACCTTGGGAATCTATACTGACCTGACAGATTTTGAAAGGGCTAGATTAGATCTTTGACAATGGTGACTCTAGACAAAGATAGTGATGTGGACTGACTCGAAACAGTGCGTGCAAATTGATGGGGAATGGTGCATGCAAATGGGACAAACATGCGGATGTAAGCCCTAATCTATATGATGCTCCTATTTCTAACAGATAGCAGCTAAACAAATAAGGTCCTAGCTATACAGAGTGTGCTAACCTTACTTTCTAGTATGATCACCAAGGGATGACATGGGTTTCCGAGATACTCCGGAAATTTTGGACAGAGTTTCTGCGGGAAACTGGTCAATATGGTCATATCTGGGATATTTGGACAGAGTTTCTGGGGGAAACTGGTTAATGTGGTCATATCTGGGATATTTGGACAGAGTTTCTGGGAGAAACTGGTTAATGTGGTCATATCTGGGATATTTGGACAGAGTTTCTGGGGAAACTGGTTAATGTGGTCATATCTGGGATATTTGGACAGAGTTTCTGGGGGAAACTGGTTAATGTGGTCATATCTGGGATATTTGGGCAGAGTTTCTGGGAGAAACTGGTTAATGTGGTCATATCTGGGATATTCGGACAGAGTTTCTGGGAGAAACTGGTAAGTACGGTTATAGTGATCATACTCTCTAGCAGGTTTTCATACTCCTATGTCTCAAGACCGACAAACAAGGTTTGCGGTGTATATCTTTGCGAGCATGGAGCAGACATCCTTGTCATGATGCTTAGGCAGGTCAACTCAATGTGACCACATGTGAGTGATTGCCTTGGGAATCATAAGAAAGAGGTTCTGTTCTATGTCACACAAGCGTCTACATCGCTCAGGTAATCCCATCAGGGCATACAGCAGTTATATCATGTTGTCCTATCTGAAAAGATAAATGAACAGTCCTATGAAAGGTTCTACAGGAATCTATATGCAAAGGCTGGGTTTAGTCAAAGAGGGTCCGTTGACGAGAGTTCCAATATACCGTCAGGGAGACAGTACGGAGGTTTTTACTCTTTTTGATATACCTTGGAAGGTACAGTATCAACGGTGACTTGTGCCCTGGCACAGCAAGACCTGAACAATGTCAGCGCCGCGTTTCAGACACAGTCGGAGGGGGGAAAATGCAAGAGTGCAATGCGGTGAACCAAACACAGTAAAAAGATGATTTTAAGGATGCTTCTTATGAGTCAAACCTCTGTATTATTTTGTTTTAAAATAAAAATCCCCAGCAGAGTCGCCAGATTGTGGATACCGGAAGTGGACCACTTCTCTCTCGTTTGAGATTGTTTTGAAATTGATTTGAATCAAGGAAAGAAAAGGAAAGGTCTGTTGAAAACAGATACAGAGTCGCCACTTGGTCTTTAAGGAACCAAGAAACCTAATTTTGACTCACCCAAGCGGATAAGGGCACCGGCCCTTCATAACCAAAGAACTTGGTTCGGGGTTTTGGTACGAGAGAGGAAGGAGCCTTTGTCGCGACTAAAACACCCTCTACTCGCCCCGTCTTTCGACGGGCCTCAATTAGCATCCAAATAATCATCTTATACTAGGTTTGGTTCGGCAATTAATACTATGATAGTATATTACATCACATAAGAATCTTGAAATTGAAAATCAAAAGGTAAGATATCATTCATAAAATCTAAGTCAAATATCATACAATGTAAAGTGAAAATCACACAAATAAACCTAGGAAAAATCGTCTAATCATATATCAATTAATCAAGTTTTTCTAATCTAAAGGGGACATAAATTGTTCTTGAAGCAAATAATTAAAGAAATCAAAATATGCTTAGCAAACTAGAATGATGCATGTTATTTTTTTTGAGAAAAGAAGATCTCTCAATCCCCGGGACGGATGAGAAAGGATGATTAGATCGAGGGGAAGCATGAACGTGTGATCAAGTTCATTCCTTATAATCTTCTTGGATTAAGAGTTACAAAAACCCCAAATCTTGCATGAATGTATTGTATGAACCTAAAAATGTGCAAAGGTTGTAGTGTGTTTTGTGTTCATGGATTTCTAAAATGACTTAGAAGTCTAAAATGTGCATGAATGAATGGATTAAATCAACATGGGATATATACAAATGTAGTATGAACTACTTCCTAAGATGTGAGCTAATTTGGAATGCATATGAGCATCAAATCAAAGAATAAAAGTTGAAATGTGCTTGCTGTGAATAGTGGACAGACTGCATATGGCACTTTGCAACATTATAATGGGAGATCAAACGTGCCTAGAAAAATGTGAGAAAAATATGAGATCATTCTTATTGTGTCTAGAAAATAACCCAAAAAGCCAAACATCAATAGCTATCACAGATTAAAAGAAAAAAATCATAATGTACACATGACTCAGAAACAAAAGCTGCACTGTTGACTGATTTTGTATGATTTTTCATAAATCAAAGAAAAGGTTTATGATGACCCATTATATACCAAAAGTTTCCTAAGACGCCCAAGTTTTATAAAACAAATAGAAAAGGTATATGTACAGTGATGAAAATGTCCAGAATAAGTGCAAGAAGTTGGGTGAACATTCTGTGAGAACAGAGGCGGATTATGAATGTGAACTTCTCACATCCAAAACAAATACTCTCATATTTCTATAATTGATGGGAAAAATTAGGGACAAACTATGATGTATTAGGAAGGTTTTCCAAGTGGTTTCATCATCATAACTTGAGTATTTAATTCAAAACAAATCTCTGAATCTGAACAGCTCACTGTTTTGGGTCATTGTTTTAGAGATATTGAAGAAAACAAAGTTTTATTTCTTGAAATCAAATGAGAGGGATTGAGAGGGGGTTTTGAAATAGATGTTTTGAAAACATATTTCCAACACTCAATAAGGATTATGACCACTTAGAATACTAACACCAAACTCATCATTAAGAATCTCCAAGATTGTTGGAGAGATTTATTCTATTTTTTAACATAACTTCAATACATTCCAAGGATACCTTGGAAGTATTGAGGTTATGATCATCATCTATCAAACATGTTTTTGAGGTCAAGAGCTACTATCCATAAGGATTCACTCACCCCAAACTTCATGTCATCACTTAGATGATGATGAACTAATAAGTAAATAAAAGAAAACAAAAAGAAATGGGGTAAGAAGAGATAAACAATAAATAAACAAGCAAATAGATGATGATCAATAGATGATATTCATGAAGCATGAACTTGTAGGTTGGTGTTTCACTCATATGTATTGACACTAGACATGGAAGAAGCTTCCACTCTCTTGAATGCTCACTAAAATGGTGGTTGGGAGTATTGAATGTTGAAATAAATGGAAGTAATGAAGTAAAAAAACAAAGTTAGAACTCACTTTTGTTTTGAAAATCAAAGAAGAATGCTTCTTTTCTCTCTACTCTAACTTTATCTCTACAACTTTCTCTCCCAAACTTTCTCAAAACTTACATTTGACCCCCCCAAAATGAGGAGTAATGGGGTGTTTATATAGGCCAACTTGGGGTGTTTTTGGGATTTAGAAAGTACTCCCATTGGTCCCAAACATCTGAAATCATGAAACCACGTCGTTTTGGATTTTAATTAATCAAAATGGGACCACAAGAATATTTACAAAAACTTACTGTTCTGGAGGTGAGTGCCGCGGCGGCACTGGGCCACTGCCGCGGCGGTAGTGGGCCAGTGCCGCGGCGGCACTGCTCCTCCCTTCGTCTGGATAATGCTGTTTAGGCCCCCCGAAGTTCCGGTATTCGCGAAAAGGCCCTATTTCGTCCGAAATTCACAGAAAATGCATACGAACTCCAAATTGAGGTTGTGATATACCGTTGGAAAGGTAATGGAGTCTACTTTACGTAAAAAATAGTTCGGAGATAGGTCACTTCGAAAAGTTTTGCGGTATTCGCGATAAAAGCCGATTTGGTCGCCTTTTTCGCCTTTGGAAATTTATAATAAATTCGTTTTAAATCCAGAAATTATGTGCGATATACCGTTGGAAAGCTATTGACCTCTAGTATCCATGAAAAATATTTGAAAATTGTTTCGGTGCCCCGATTCCAAAGTCAAATCTTGGTCAAACCGGTCAAACCTGGGATTCCCGGGAAGTTCTGGGAACCTCTGGGAGCTCCCAGGAGCTGATGTTTTCGCTCGATTTTCTTTTGGAACTTGTTTTAATACGTTTCTCATGATTTAGAATGGTTCTGGTGAATTCAGACAGTTTCGGTCAAACTTGGTCAAACTTGGTCAAACTCTGGTCAAACCTGGTCAAACCTTGGTCAAACCGGTCAACGGGGACTTTCGGGGAACTTCCGGGACTTCCGGGGGTCTCTGGGAGCTGACGATTTCTTCCGGTTTTATTTTAAAAACTCATTTTATCACTTTTCTTACAACGTAGGCATGTTTTCAGAACTTTGGGACCAAATCTGGGAGTTTTCGGACTTTCAAGGGCATTTTGGTCATTCTGAGCATTCTGAGAGATAGAGCTGACTTCTGAGAGTCCTTTTGAGTCTTTTACGATCATTGTGAACCACCAAGCTACGGGTCTCCTAAATCTGATAGCCGACAAAATGGGGTGTCTACAATCATGTTGGTTACGTTTGGCTTGGTCGCATTTTACCAAGTGTTGAGCGTGTTTGGATTGTTTTGGTTAAAGCAGGGGTAGCTGCAGAATTGGGTTCTGCTGCACAAACCAGTCAACCAGATGCCTAGTCCAGTCGACTAGATCGTGTTTTAGGAACACCAATGTCTGGAATTGGGGAATTCAGTCGACCGAACTCAGGGTTCAGTCGACTAGGCCTCTAAAATTTCAGTCAACCGGATTAACCAGTCGACCAGTCCAGTGGATTCCCAAAATTGTGCTCTCTACAATTTGCGTTTCCAGTCAACTGGACCCCCGATCAGTCGACTGGATTAGCCTACTTCAAAGAGAAAATGTTTTATAAGTGTTTTAATGGGAAAACTTTTTATAACTCTGATTTTATGATTATTAATGGATGTTTAGGAGTATAGTGGGAGCCTTGGTAGCGTGCCACGTGTCCTAGAATCGTATGTGCAGTTCCGAGGCGTGACATTAATAGCTCGCACTACTATACCAAACAATTTTCTTATTGCTTTTCCAGCCATGCAAGACTCACATATTGGTAGGTTGACTTTTTCTTCTTCTTTATTTTTTAAACACTAGAATTTTTGGAGTTAAAAAGATGTATGGATAATGGATGTGTTCTTTGAAAATTAGATGAATAATTGAGTCGGTGTCCCGTTTTCACATGCATTTTTATGGATACTCATACTTTTCTGAATTAGATATTGCTTATGATTACTAGCCAATATTCACAAATATCTCTCTATTTTTTCCCTCATGATTTTTAGCTTTCAATATTTTTTTGCTTCAAGTTCCTAATATTATCTTCATATTTTGGTTGGGCAAAAGGAATGTAAGAATTAAATGAGTTTTGACATATTTTTAGACTTTTTCTTTCAATGCAAAGATTATTCTCCCAGCATGATTTTTATTGGTTAAGATTTTGATATATTCTCAAGTGAAATGCACACGCAATGCTTGTGCCTGATTGCTAGGTAAGTGCTCTTTCTATAGTTTAGTTTTGTTTTCCTTTCTAATTTCCTTAATTGGAAAAGTGGTAGATGTAGACTTCTAATGGGGTAGAGAGAGCCCTAAAAAGAAATATCTCCCTAATTAAGTCATAAAATATTGTTAAACAGGGAGAAAGGGAGGTGCAGGAGTGTAGGTAAATTTATTTTTTCGAATCATCTGTCCTAGCACGGGTCAACATTAATGTGGCATCCAACATGTATTTGGATGTCGTTTGACATTGCTACACAATAGTATTATAGCATAGATATACGACTGTATATGTATATAGATTTAAATTAAAATAATATTCAAAAAGTAAAGAAAAAAAATAGCCTCCTAGGCTCCTACAATTTTGTAGCAATTTCTCTCACACTCACTGTAACCGCCTTTCTCCCACCATATATCCTATTTTTTCATATTTTTTAACTTCCTTTTTTTTATTTACAGATTTAGTGAGTAAATATGTATAAATTAAAAAAAAAAATGGATGATACCCGTGCATAGCACGGGCCAACGCTAGTATATAATGCGTGTGTGTGTCCGCGTGTATGGAATTATGTGACTTCTTCTTTATTGTCTTCATCTTCAACGAAAGCTGTCGGGCGGTGGTGGCTTTGGTGATGTTATCGAGAGAAGAGAGAGAGTAAATGGGTTTAGTAAGATTAGGTTTTAATGTAGGGAAAATAAAAAATGCAGTCACCTTTTTGTGGGATAACTAAGAGTCAATCAATTACTTTTTTTTAATTTTAAAAGGATATTTATTTTAAGTGAAAAAACTAAAAACACATCAAAATTTGACAAAACAGTGTCGGGAGCAACTGTCCAAACGTGAGGAGCAACTCATCAAACGGTGTCGGAAAAAATCCGACATCAATTGATGAGTTGCTCTTGGCACCTTTTGGTGAGTTGCTTCTCACGTTTGGACAACTGCTCCCGACACCGTTTGGTGAATTACTCCCAACAAGTTTTAATATATTTTTTTATTTTTTTTTACTTAAAATAGATATTCTTCTAAAATCAAAAAAGTAATTGACTGACTCTTAGTTATCCCACAAAAAGGTGACTGGATTTTAATTTTCCCTTTAATGTATTAAGGATAGTTAGCAAATTTGTTATTTAAATTTTAGATAAAATGTGCACACAAGCATACGAGTCGGGTATAGGTTTGTTATCTAGCGGAATAACCCAACGGATCGCCGAACGGTGATGTTACGAGCCCAACGACTTTACCCACGAACTGCTGCTCCTTGTTAGCCTCCGTGTACTCTCTTGTACTTCGCATAGGTCATGAAGATCACTACTTGAGCGGTCCTCGTATGTATCACACGCTAAATCCCAAGCCCTTTGGTGATGTGCTACAGAGAGAGTGAACCGTGAGGGGAGAGAGAGAGAGAGAGAGAGAGACTGCCGTAGGGATAAAGAGAGGCTGTTGAGATTGTGTGTATGTCCTAGGGTTTGTGTGGTATATGTGTCTATATATATAGGCATACACAAACCCTATGCCATTAGGGCTTCAAAAGCCCATGCCTCTTTGGACCCGGTCCAATATTATGTGGGTGCTCGTATGGCCCGGCCACATTATTCCCTACATCTCCCACTTACCCACATAGGGTTAGGACTAAAACTAATCTCTCGAAACAGAACTTCTCATCTCTTCATACAGGAAAATAGAACGTGCGACCTTACGAAAAGAAAGTACAGCGACAGGAGTGTAATGCCAAATCATCACCATAACTATCAAGACACATCACTCGGAAGCTTCTCGTGTATGCCTTAGACAGTTCAACCACATCGGACACAGCATTCTCAATCCCTCGGTGAAAAGAATTGTTGTACCACATCAATGTAATGTACTTATGACATATCAGTAACAAAATACAATTGTCGCAGGCCTGCTAATGAGTCACAAAACATGGTGTGTTATTGAATGGTCTTCCCTGAGCCTACATGTCAATCCGACTAACTTGACCGTTTGCCTAGACACACCCTATAGAATGGAATTATCTCATCGTCCAAGGATAGCATGCTAAAGTAGTTGTCATTAAGCGTCCTCTTCATGACATAGTCTCAAGTCGTGAAGGCAACCAGTTTGTAGGATAACCAATGTTTTGGATATGGTATGTGGCTCACACAGCAATGAAGAGGAATCCATTCATTGTTCCATTGTCGATCACAAAAGCACATATAGTATGAAATGTATGCTATGGCGTTCTTCTATAAAAATGGGCATGTTAATCTGTGTTTGGAAAAAACAAGTAACGCTACATGAATCTTAGTCTAGATGTTACACAAAACGCCTAACTTGAGTTTCCCAACATAATCGCCCCTCCTGGCGCCCGTCTGGAAACTCACATTCGGCTATAAACAGGCTACATAGAGTAGTGGGATCTCTCTAAGTTCAACAAAATATAAAGGTCTCATCTTAGCTCCATCTTAGGTGACATATAGGAATAATAAGGGTTTATATCTAGCTTAATGTTTTTACACTGTGGAGATATAAGTGTTTAAGCTCGCTTTCTAAGCCCTATGGACACACATGTCCTAGCTAGCTATCTAAGCGCCATGAACACAAATGTCTCATCTTGCTCGCCATCTAAGCGCCATGGACACACATGTCCTAGTTCTCTATCACGGCGCCAAGGTGAATCACCTGTGTGAGCAGGTCGATTCAAGCCCGGTGACATATTAGAAATGTGCATTCATTCCATTCATAAAATAAACATATATGTATAGAAACCAATTAGTTTGTTATTAACTGATAATAAAACTTGAATAATAATGTCAATACCACACCAAAATTTCTAAGCACATCAAATCCCCAGGTGGAGATGTGCAAACTACATCTCAAATGTGACAAAAGGAATGTCTATGTGCTAGAATGGCTTTTGAGATCTTTTGCATATGCTCAGGCTTATGTGCCATCACCATAGATTATCACAACCTCATTACTATGAGGTGAAGAGCCTAGCCATTGCAAAAACTCTTCAACCAAAATAGCTAGTAAGCACACCACAAATTATGCTTCCATTATGGACAACATAATTCGAGGTCCATAGTCCTGCGAACACATCACAAGATACTCTTTACTACTCTCTAGTGATAGGACCAAGGTTGCTACGACAATGACTAATTAAACCAATCGCATAGTAGACATCTGACTGAGTACACAACATAGCATACTTTAGATTCCCTATTGCGGACGCATATGGCAAACTGGACATTTGTTTCCTCTTCTCATCATTCTTAAGGCATTGATCTAAGGTCAGTGTGAGTCCTTTTTAGGATGTTAAAGGCAATTAAGCTTTTTATGTGAAAATGTTCCATAACCTACATCTTGTAAGTCCCTCAAGACTAACAAAGGAGATTCTGAGAACAATATCTCACAATCTAAACTCCAATACATAGTTGGAATCACCCATGTCCTCAATCTCAAACTAAAAGGACAACCACTCTCTAGTTGCGACAATGGAACTCATCTCATTTCCAGCTAGAAGGATGTCATCAATATACTAAGAATTAGAACACTTTTCTTGGACCGTTTAATGTACACATAATGTACCACTGTTTAGCCGATTGCTAGCTTGAGATAATAAATAGATCATTTGAGACGGTATACTTCTGCGCTCATTCCCTTTGGTCACTAAACCAATGGGCTGATCTATATTTATCTCGTCGTCTTGTTCTCGATTGAGAAAAGAATTGTCTAAACATCCAACTAAAAAAAAAGGTTCCAAAACAAATATGCGACAATTGCTAGAACATGTTTACATGGATATACCCTCTCTGGGTACAAACTATTGCCACAAGGCACGCCTAATACTTGTCTATTGAACCATCTGCCTTGCGTTAGATTTTGAAAACATACTTGTCTCCAATAGTCTTACGCACTGGCGGAATGTCTACTAACTCCCAGACCTTATTTGCGTCCATAGAGCTCATCTCATCTGGCATAGGAACTATCCACTCAGCTTCAGCAGACGAAGAAAAGCACTTCAACAAAAGAAGCAGGTTCATCATCATCCACTCGTGCACACATTTGCACACATATGAAAATATCTTCCTCAATTTCAAAAACAGCAATAGGGAACTTTTTTTCCTCATCACCTACAGTGTACTACTTGAGAATCTTGAGTGCCTAGTGGTGCACTCACCATTCTGGTACACTCCCACTAGCGTCTAGCGGTGTACTCCCACTCGGCTAGAGACTAGTACGAATTTTCAGCGATTACTGGATGTGAAATTTCAATCTCCCCACCTTCGCTTAAAGATGGTATGTTGTCTTCAACATCCTCCAACTCATAGAGGTCAAGATATCTCTTAGTATTACCAACTTGGGGAAGTCATTCTCAATATCATGTGACACCATTTATGTTCTTATACCTTATTGTTCATTATACGTAACATCGTCTTTCGAGTTATTAGAATACCTTATAAAGGTATGCTTTCTAGCTCTCGAGCGTAGATTTTCGCACTTATGCAAGGTATAGTGAACATAACCTCATGAGGATCATGGGCGCAAATGCTCCAAAATGAGCTTTTCGCCTTTCCATAGCTCATTAGGGGGGTAGAAGGAACTGATTGAAAAGAGGCACTCTAGTATGTAGGCAGCAATCAAGAGTACATCCCCCCAAAACAACATTGGGAGGTTGAATTGCGCCATCACTGTCCTAGCCATATCCAGGAATGTCCTATTCCATCTTTCTGCAACACCATATTATTGCGGAGTTTCTGGAACAGGAAGTTGTCTGCGTTTTCCTTTTCCCTCACACAGTTCCAAGAACTGATTAGATAAGTACTCGCGATCCTCATATCATGCGAAATTATCTATAAAAGTGAGAAAATGAGAGGCGCCATGACGTGCCTTTACAACCATAGGTCCATAGACATCTGAGTGAACTAGCTCTAATGCTTGAGTAGCTCCATATAGCCTCTCTAAAAGGCTTTGCCAACTAAGTGAGACTCATATATAGGCAGGTCAACCTCAGCGAGTAGGCCCAAAAGGGTTTCTCGAGCTAATCAAGTCATCATATCACATCCTATGCATTCAAGTCCAGCATGCCATGTCTCAGAATAAATGAATAACAGAGGAAACTAGAATTTTATAAAAACAACTCTTAAGTAGTTATCCCTAGACAACCATGTCCTAGAAACACTACCACCAAAAAGTATCCATCCTATTAACACCGAATTAAAAGAAAATGCCATCGATTGCGCTCTTCGAACTTGTTAGCCTTGGGCGCAAACTTGCTAGCCCCACCCTGCCTCTAGGCGGGTTTACCTTTACCATTGCGTTTAGGCCCACTGGCCTTGCGCTTACTTCCAGTTATGGAAGTCGTGGTCAAGAGTATAGCTATACAGTTCGCCTTACCTTTTTAGCGCTCCGTATTCAGCTCAACTTATCGGAAAATGTCAAAAACCAAAATTTTAACATTTTTGTTGTGGATCATGATTTATTTTCTATGGACCCGCGAATCAAGCAAAAAACTAATCATAGCCTGAAACTGCAGTTCATCAGTAAAGGTGTTCCGAGTAATCTGAAATCACGAATCATACCTGTCATCGACCTTAGATCCAGTCATAGTGTATTCCTTTACTTTCCTGAAGTTCATAACTAGATACTTAATCAGTTAATCTAGTAGTGAATGTGCCATCGAAAACAAATTCGAGCTGATCTCACAATTCTTTGGTTATTGGGTAGTGCGTATATTTCCCAACAAGATCATGGTGCATGCTGCTTATCACAAAGCGCGTGCTATGATCCTTTTCGAGCCAAGTATTATAGGCTTTCAAGATTTTAACGATATTGGGCCTGAGGCCCATTATTCGATTGAATGGGTTGGACCATAGAATAAGTCTAAAGCCCATAAGCTATTACTTATTCTGTAGTTGTGTTACTTTGCAGTGTCATATTACAAAAATTAATCCCTTTTAAACTTATTATCTTTGTAAAGATTAACAAAGTGTGGTTTGAAAAATATTTGAGAACATGCGCAAGGGATTGACATTATTATTTGCACATTTCATAAAGTTGGTTTTAAAATTCAATTACAAATGAGTTTTTCCCTCTTTACAATTTAAGACCAAAAAATTTGCTATTGCTCATTAATCAAATCTTAATTTTGTAAATCAAGAAAAACATTTTATAATTGATTTTTCTAAACAAACATCAATTAGATAGTACAATTACCTATCTAAGATCATCCACAATAATATAAAGTGCGCCATACAACAAGAGTGCGCATGGACACCCACGTGGGTCTGAATTGACAACTTAGAGCTCATGCTAAGATAATTCAAGTGTACGATGTATGAACAAATAAAACCATCTATTTACAAGTAGGCTTTTCCAATACAAAAAATAAAACACTCGTCCTCACATTACATTTATAGCCCAAAAAAAAGTAGGGATGCTTTGCTCATAAACATATACAAGAACAACCTTAAGCATACATCATGAGGACACAAGCTCTATAAATTGTCAATTATTGTCCATTCATTTAAGCCAGATTAAAAAATATATTAATTACATACACCAAACACTCATGCGATCTATTTAAAAATGAATGGACTAATTCATCACTCATTTAAAGAGGAGGATTAGAGGTCTCGGGTCATCTAATTACAAACAACAGTAATTAAAACATGACCAACAATGCAGTGAGCCTCTAAGAAATAATAAAATTTGCAATAAAATAATTATTGCACAGTCCGGATAGCTCCCATAAGCTAAGTAAAATCATTGAAAAATCCTGATTATTTTTCACTAATTTTGACACACTTTTCGGTCTTAAAACATATTTTAAAACCAATTCGTTAAGGGCTTTTAAATTAATAAATTAATTAAGTATCTCATGGAAAAATTTAAATAACTGAAAAAATTGATTTTTCATTATAAAGAATTTTTCAAAATTTATCAAGGGCCAAAAAATATTTTGAATCAATTTAACAAAATAAATTGATCAAGTTAAAAAAAATAACTATGAGCAACAAAAATTCCCAAAAAATACCAAAATTTCAAAGAATTTGTTCTCAAAAGATTTTCGGTGGCCTAATATGGTGTTCTAAACACCCCATATTAATTTTTTAAAAAAATTAATAGTCTGTTTTGGTTATTTTAAGCAATTAAATAAATATCTATAAGCATAAATTTTATGCTCTAAAAAATCAAAACAAAAATGAGATAATTCACAAAAAAATTTCTCAAGTCTCCAATCAATGTACAAAAATACTACTCCGTGTATATTAAATTCAAGAATTAACAGCTTCTTTTGTTATATTTTAAGTAATTAATATAATATACTTAGCATAATATATGCTCTAAAATATATTTTAAAGAGCGAGGAAATTCACAAAAAATATTTCCTCAAGCTACCACTAGTGTTCTAAACACATTTTGTTAATTCCTTGAACTAATAATCAATAAAACTATTTTAAGCAATTTAATATGTGTACAAAAACACATTATTATATGCTCTAAAATAGTAATATGATTTAGATAATTTACCAAAAACTATCTATGGGTCCCAAAATTTTATATAGTCTCAAAACAGTGTCTCTTATGTCCCTTATTAATTACAAAAATTAATAATGTATTATGGCTATTTTAAGGAATTAAATAAATGTACATAAACATTAATTATATGCTCTAAAATACCATAAATACATGATAATTTACACAAACAATTATCTTAGAGTCTCAAACAGTGTACTTAACACTCACAGAACAATAAGATTCTAAAATATTATTTTTCTAGATTTTTAAACTAATTAAAACCTTTGTTTTTAATAAACTTTGGGCTTTAAAATAAATAATTAAAAAGAGGGGTGGTTTTGTAGAAAACAATGCTTATCGAAAAAAAAACATCCAAAATTTTTAATAAAACATATTTATGGGAGTGAACAGTAGCATAGATAATTTTTGAGTCACTTTGTATTAATTATTTGGCAGTGTATATAGATCCAAAGTGTTCGTCGGCCAAACTAGCCAAGCAAGGCCTTAATGGTTATGTTGGACCCATTGACCATGTGTACAGAACACACATATAGCACAACCTTGGACAGTAAGCCATTTATTATTCATAACCCTCCTTGTAAACCTTGTTTGACCTTGCATACAAAACGATGAACATTTTCAAAAAGGTAGCCAAACAAGGCCTTCAAGACCCGTGACATCACAAGCAACACAAAAAAAATGTGCACAGGTTCAACAGAATCCCAAGCAAAACATTTTTTTTTCTTTCACAATCTCATATGAGTTGCACGTGTGGAACACATGCCTCACACACGCTCATCTTCTCCAAATATTTCAACGAACTTAGTTTGGTGAAACAGATCTAGGGCTTGATTTATCTCTATTATTTGAGATAATCAGGTCATGAGATTTTGAGGGGAGACTCTAGGGATCATATTTGGACACAATCATATAAAAAATTGGGATAACTATTGGAGTTTTGTAATAGATCCACTTGAAATTTGTTTTAGGATTTATGTTTGGAAAGCTTAGTTAAGTTTTAATGGCAGATTCGCTATAAGTTCAAAAACGGGCGAATCAACAACATATTGGCTCTGATACCAATGTATATAAAATGTGCACACAAGCATACGAGTCAGGTAGAGGTTCGTTACCTAGCGGAATAACCCAACGGATCGCCAAACGGTGTTGTTACGAGCCCAACGACTTCACCCACAAACTGCTGCTCCTTGTTAGCCTCCGTGTACTTTCTTGTACTTCACATAAGTCGTGAAGATCACTACTAGAGCGGTCCTCGTATGTCTCACGCGCTCAATCCCAAACCCTTTGGTGATGTGCTATAGAGAGAGTGAACTGTGAGGAGAGAGAGAGAGAGAGACTGCCGTAGGAATAGAGAGAGGCTGCTGAGATTGTGTGTATGTCATAGGGTTTGTGTGGTATATGTGTCTATATATATAGTCATACACAAACCCTATGCCATTAGGGCTTCAAAAGCCCATGCCTCTTTGGATCCGTCCAATATTATGTGGGTGCCCGTATGGCCCGACCACATTGTTCCCTACATAAATTAATTTTAATTTAAAATTGGATTGAAGACTAAACAAATCCAATCCATATGTCCTTCTTGGGTTTAAAAAAAATAAAACTTTGGGTTGGCCTTTTGGTTGGAAAGTGTATTTTTTAGGAATTTAATTTACTTTTCCGGGAATTTTGATTTACTTTTCCAAAAAGCAAAAGAAAAACAAAAAATAAAGGGATATTTACCTCTCAATCAACATCTTGTATGAAATTTAGAAGTTAGGCTACTAATTATTTAAAATTAAAAAATATCAACAATAAATAAAATTTTTAAAAAGTCATCAACAAAATTTAAAAAAAAATCAACTTTTGAAAGGTTATTTTATGTTTTAGTCTACTTTATACTTTCAGTGTTATGAAATTGCAGCAAAACGTTCTAACGATTTCTCCGAATGTTGTGAATACTTACTTCCAACGTTGTGAAGAGTTGCACTCAAATTTGAAGGTGTTGCTCTCTGCATTATGAAGAGTTGCTCCCAACATTTCGAAGAGTTGCTCCTATTGGTGTAAAGAGTTGTTTCAAAATGTCATGTAAAATTTGATGACTTTTTATTTTTACAAAAAAAAAATTTGATTTGTTTTAAAAAAAATATTTGAAAAAGCAATACACTAACTTTTAAATTTTATACAAGAAGTAAACTGAAAGTTAATTATCCCAAAAATAAATGGGTAAATTACATTGACCTCCTTAAGGTATGTTGTAATTATAGGGACCTCCCTCATATTTTAAAAAAAATACATTAACCTCCTCAGCTATAGATGAAACCTTAATAGTGTTAAAGTTCTATACAAAAGTACCAATTTATTCTTAAAATAAAAAATATTTATTTAATAATAAAAGTCAACAGAATTGCAATGCCAAATTTGTCTTTAAAATATGCCCTCAAAACAAAGAGGAGGGAATAATTTTGATTGCAGTCATTTAATTAATTTTTAAAACATAATTTAAAATTACAGGGAAGTACGTGTAATTATGAAATACCCCAGAAAAGGTCAATACCCCGGAAAAGGTCAGTGCAATTTACCCTCAAGTTCATTTATCATATTAAATTTTTATCATGAATCAAACTAATACTCAATGCTTTTCAAATTTTGCATGCTAAATGCTTTTTAAATATATGTGGCAGTGGAACTAACTTTAAGAATGATGAGAATATCTAGTGGCCTACTATCATATGTATTTGAGAATTATTTGTGATACAAAATTAAAAAGTATAGTAGTAAAGAAATTTACTATGTTCGTCTTGCTCTGCCAACTTGCCTATTTGTTTGAGGATGATAGGTCACTTCATATATTCTCATTAGTGTTTCAAATGGTTTATTGCAAAAGTGAATTTTTATATCACTTATTATTGTTTTTGTAGTTCTAAATCGAGAAAATATACACAATGTGCTTTGGCATTAGTACTAGTCAAAATATATTATCATTTTAAAAAGTAATAATAGTACGATAATCTTTTTTTTTTTAGTGGGGATAACTTTAACCCACTTTAAAACATATTCGATTGCTAAAATATATTCATAGTGAAATGATGGAGGAAAAGATCTCATAAAATCAACGAGAGCATTTTTTCTCACCCCAAAAATAGTTCACCAATGCTCATCCAAACATCTCATTGGTCAATGCTGTGAGATCTATGATTAAATTAATGGTATTTAATCCTGGGTCTCATTGCATTGACCAATGAGATGCTTGAGTAAGCATTGGTGAACCATTTTGGGGTGAGCAAAAAGATTTTCAAAATCAATGCTCCAAGCAATCAAATATTTTAATTGTAATAATAGGGGTCACTGATATTTAATTTATTTTGGTAAGACTGTCTTAACATTTGACAACTGTATTTGAGAATATCCAATGGCCTTCTATCACATGTATTTAAGAATCATTTATGATACAAAATTTGGGAATTATAGTAGTTAAAGAAATGAGTAATGATGCATCCACTCCCTCAACCACACCCTCAACCACATTCAGCACATCCTGACCATTGATTGTCCTTAATTCTGGTGAGTTTCACATTAATTCCACATAGGACCCACTGGAATCAAGGGACAAGATCTGCTGAATGTGATTGAGAGTGTGGCTGAGGGAGTGAATTTATCATTGTTGAAAAGAAATATGCTCTATAGTCGTCTTGCTCTGCCTAGTGGCGATGAACCATGGTGAGTAGAACATGAACTCCATAAGTTCCTTGTACAAGTGTACAACCGAATACAGGTTAAGGTTTCCCCATCATCTCAAAACTAAGGGTGAAATCGATTCAGTTCGGTCTGTTTTGGAGGGGTTTTTTCACCGACCGATCGGTTCAATTTCGGTCGATTTTTTCGATTTTAGTACAATTTTGTCGGTTCGATTTCGATTTTACACTGTGTGCATATGATGAAAACCGACCAAACCGATCGATTCGGTTCAATGGTTCAAAATTTTGTCAGTTCAATTTTTATTTTACACTATATACATAGGATGAAAACCGACCAAACCGATCAATTCGATTCGATGATTCAATTTTTTCGATTTTGGTTTCACCTCACCTCGAAACCCAAAACCCTAAATCTTAAATTGGGCTTCTAGCCTTCTACTCCTAACTCCTAAGCCTCCCGTCTTTTATAGTCTCCCACTCTAAAACCCTAAAAACCCCATTTTCTTTACGCCAATACTTCACTCACAGTCACAGCCCCAAAAACACACACACACACACAGAGAAGTTGAAGTGAAGCAGCCATGTCCGAGCACGAGCTCTCTCGTTCGGAGAAGAAGAAGAAGAAGACCAAATCGACCCAATCAGAGAAAGAAGGGACCACCCATGATGATTACCTGATCAAGTCTCAGTCATTCACACCCACCATAGACACCTCTCAGTGGCCCATCCTCCTCAAGAACTACGATCGCCTCAATGTACGCACCGGACATTACACTCCTCTCCCCTCCGGTTTCTCTCCTCTCAAACGCCCCTTAGCCGAGTACATCAGGTATGGTATCATCAATCTCGATAAACCCGCTAACCCATCTTCCCACGAGGTCGTTGCTTGGATCAAACGTATTCTCCGGGTCGAGAAAACGGGCCACAGTGGCACCCTCGACCCGAAAGTCACCGGAAACCTCATTGTGTGCATAGACCGCGCGACCCGTTTGGTCAAATCCCAGCAGGGTGCTGGAAAAGAGTATGTCTGTGTTGCCCGGTTGCATTCTCCGGTGCCTGAGGTCGCTAAGGTGGCTCGGGCTCTGGAGACACTCACCGGAGCTGTATTTCAGCGGCCCCCGTTGATCTCGGCCGTGAAAAGGCAGCTTAGGATTAGAACTATCTATGAGAGTAAACTATTAGAGTATGATGCACAGAAGCATTTGGTTGTGTTTTGGATTTCTTGCGAGGCAGGTACTTATGTTAGGACTTTGTGTGTTCATTTGGGGTTGATTCTTGGTGTCGGTGGGCATATGCAGGAGCTCCGGCGTGTCCGGTCTGGGATAATGGGAGAGAAAGATAACATGGTTACTATGCACGATGTTATGGACGGGCAATGGATTTATGATAATTATAGGGATGAGAGTTATTTGAGGAGGGTGATTATGCCATTGGAAGTGATTTTGACTAGTTACAAGAGGCTGGTCGTGAAGGATTCGGCTGTGAATGCTATATGTTACGGCGCGAAATTGATGATTCCCGGGTTGCTGAGGTTCGAGAATGATGTTGAGGTTGGGGAAGAAGTTGTTTTGATGACTACTAAGGGAGAGGCTATTGCTTTGGGTATTGCGGAAATGACTACGGCTGTGATGGCCACTTGTGATCACGGTGTTGTTGCAAAGATCAAGAGGGTGGTTATGGATAGAGATACTTATCCTAGGAAATGGGGGTTGGGTCCAAGGGCTTCGATGAAGAAGAAGCTCATTTCGGAGGGGAAGTTGGATAAGCATGGAAAGCCGAATGGAGATACACCGACCGAATGGTTGAGGAATGTGGCTCTCCCGACTGGAGGGGATTCTGTGGTTGCCAGCCTTGCTGCTGCTGGTGAACCAGTTTCTGGGAATGCAGTGATAGTAGAAGGTGAGAAGAAAAAGAAGAAGAAGCATAAGGACAAGGAAGATAGGGAGGAGGGGGAAGGGCATAAGCGTAAATTGGAGGAATCCGGACCGGATGTTGCTAAAAAGGCGAAGGTTGAAGAAGTTGAGGAACAAGTGGAGATGAAAGAGAAGGTTAAGTTGAAGAAGTTGAAGAGTGAAGGAGGCAAAGAGGTGTTCGAAGTGGAACTTGAGAAGAAAGAGAAGAAAAATAAAAATAAGAAAGACAGTGATGAAACTGTATCTTATGATTTGAAAAGTGCTAAGAAGGAGAAGAAAAAGAAGGATAAAGAGAAAGATGAGTCTGGGTCATCTGATGAGGAGAAATCTGAGAAGAAGAAAAAGAAGAAGAAAAGAAAAGATGCAGAAAATGGTGATTCTTCGGTTCTTGCTGTGGCTACAATTGGAAGTGGTGATGAAGGAAACAAAGGTGAGAAGAAAAAGGAGAAGAAGAAAAAGAAGAAAAAGGATGCAAAAAAGGAGTAGATGTAGAGAGAAGGAATTGCAGCTTTGGTCGAGAAAGTAATCCTATGGTTATTTCTCTCTCATTTTCTCTTAAAGTGGAGTGCTCGAAGATTTTGTAATATTAGTATGCAACATTTTCGGCACAAACATTTGTGACCCTTGAGCTGTGTGTTTTAACATGGGTTTTTATTTGCATTAGTAATTTCAATATGGAGTTCAGAATTACAGTCAATTACTGGCCTGGCTCGGTATGATTATTATTATTTTTTTTTAATTTCCATTTTCATCGTCTTGGAATGTGACAATTAGGAGCTTTGCTTCTTTTACTATTTACCTGGTATTATCTACTTTCAGACAGTACAGACCTTTAACATATTTCAGTAGGTATTGATTTTGTAGTCCGGTATCCCATTGTCAAACCAAAAGAGGTTCTGTTGAGTGATTTGGTATTTTTGTTGTAAGGTATCACATTCCTTTTTCTATAGTTCTTGTTCAGTTTTGACAAGTTCAGGCTCGGAAACTGGTTGTGTCTACTTGTTCTCACTCAATTCTGTAATTTTGGGTAATTGTTTCCATTGTATTTGGCTTAAATGAGTAGGTATGCAACCAACACTTGCTCAAGTCGCAACTCGTTTGTTTCCAGTTTGAAAATCTATTTGCAGATTACTGTTGTTGCAGTTTTGAGAAGCATTTTGGAGTAGAACACTACCCTCATCTCAAGCTTTGCAAACAACTCATTAATGGTTGAGATCTTTTTATTGGCAGGGCAATACCCCTACAACGTCTAATCAGGGACGGACATGACAAATTGTGGGCCCTAGGCCAACATTGAAAGATGAGGCCTTTGAACAAGAGAGGTTCAGACTCTTCAGAGGTAGTGTCCTTAAACGAAATATTTGGGTTTGAAATATACATATTTGCGGCTAGAATTTCTATATCAAAAATATTATAGTATTGATTTGTGAGATTATTTTTCAATTTGGAGAGTTCGGAGGTTTATTAAGTGTATCCCAATTGCATGTAGTAAATTTTGAACTTGTTCTCCCTTATTAGCCCTTTTGTGTTCGATTAGCCCTTTGTTTCATTTCACAGTTTTTAAACATGATTCAACGGCCAAAACAGAGGCTCTCTCTTTAATAAAGAGAGAGGGCGCCCTCTTTAGAGAATCTTTGTATATATATATATATAAAAGAGCTTATCGCTGATTACGACCGACGTAAGAGAAGTATTGAGTTAAATATTTAAGGTGAGCTGGATTACAATGGAGCATATTTGTTACATACATTTGTTTTTTCAATATTTGGATGGACTTCATTATAATTGGATCAACATATTATATATGAAAATTTTATTTTGGGCCCTAGTCAATAAGTTTCGGAGCCAAGAGCAAAAAATGCACAAAATTTAGGGGCCCTAGGCTACCGCCTACCCCGCCTATAGCTAGGACCAGCCTTGCGTCTATTTCTCCTTCAATTTAACATTTTTTCTCTCACCTACCCCGCCTATAGCCAGGGCCGGCCATGTGTCTCTCTCCTTCAATTTGACATTTTTCTCTCATTTTGGTATTCTGCAATTATGTTATAACCATGTCCAAATAATGGGTCTCTTCCATTTTCATCTTTTCATTCTTATATATATTTACTCATCGTTTCTTCTACTACGCTTCTAGTTGTATTATGTCCAATCTGTATTATGTATGTATATGTGCTACTCAAGTATTCTCATACTAGTAGTTTCTTTGTTTAGGAGCAGAAGATTGTTCTATGCTTCCGAGATAAAAGGAGGTATCAGTTCCAATCCCTAGGCCATGTTTGTTGTGCTGTGTTAAAGGGGGGAGGATTTACTATTAAGTGCATTTTAATGGAAATGATCCAGTGTTTGGGTCGCCAATATGGCACGGGATTATTAATACGTTTTAACTAATTTGTCATTCATTTGGGTCATTAAATTCCATAGGTACCTTTTGCTTAGTCCAACTAAAATTACTTTTATGATTATTCTGCCATGGATATAAATAAATTCCTTAAATATAGTTAATACGATTATATTTTATACTATATCTAAATACATTTTTGAAGTGAAAATATCCTAATCAACAGATTAGTTGTAGTATTAACCCATGTCAAATAGTTGTCAGGGTTGAATTCATCCAAGGTTTAATTTTTCATATATATATATATATATATATATTTTTTTTCCGAATAGGATTCATTAAATATGGTGATACAGATAAATGCTGACTAACAATGCAATGCAATGCAGCTCATGGTTTAGTGGTGGAAGATATAAGAGAAAAACTTCGGAGTTTTGATGAAGCAAGAGTGCAACTTGTGAACAGAACATGCAATGAAGCTGCTCATGCTTCAGCTAATTTCAGCTTATCCTTTTTGAGGATAAATCCCCCATCCCAACCCCCCCCCCCCCCCCCCCCCCCCCCCCCCCCCCCCCCCCTGTATTGAATATTTTTGACACACCCCGACTTTTAAACAATCAAATATTCAATGCAGAATATGTATATCCGGAATCATATTCAATTGCCAAAATTCCGAGAGAAACGCCCTCACACAGGTTAACAGATAATTTGTTAAAAATAATATTTAATACTCATTAAATAAGGACATATGATCTTTTTTATTAAATAGAAAAACTCATTATTATTAAATTTGAATTCCCAGTCATTTCATTATACAAGAAATAAAGTTTCATTATATCATTTCGATTTATAAAAGAAATGCCATATTCATTAAATAAAAACATCGTTACAAAGTTTAGTGGAGAGAAAATAAAATATGTACATCCATTGGTCAGAGCAACTATAACGTTCCCAATTCTCAAAATACAATCCTTATTACAATTATACATACGTGGCCTATACTATCAGAAATAAAATCAAGTACAACAAAAATAAGTACAACTCTAATAAATAAACAACGCATCGATAATCTCTTCACCTAAACAGAAGCTCTACAGAAAATCTTTAATTACTAAATTTGCATATACATTTGACTATATTTCATATAGCAACATCCCGAATGCATTAGGCCCCCGGGTTAGTATATCCTGGTATGAGTCAACATAAAATAATTACAAAAGAGGTTGGGAATTCGCTGGACTCCCTTCCTTTCCAACACACACACCCAATCCACATACACACAATTAGTTGTTGGCAAAACTGAAGTTTCACATGTGAGTGAGGACAGGCGGTAGTTTCCTTCAGTCACGGTGGCAGTGTGTTCCACCCACAAAGAAATTCCCAATCACTTACCCATCCTTAATATGGTGAGTTAGCCCTGCATAACGGTTAGTGGGCCCACTATCCTGTAAATCGAATGATCATAAACCAAGTAAACAATTTTATATACAAACCATCCACATTCTAACTTAAAAGTCATTTTTCCACGCTTATCAGTCTTATAAAATAATCTACTTTCATTACTTATTAGTCTTAAATTTATCTTTGTGTTCCCTAGGTACCACATTGGCCACCCTCAATGGTACGGCCCACACATATATCACATGTGTCTCCTAACGTAACACTAACTCCCACTCCGGTCCCAACTCCCATGGGGTATCACTGGGATTTGAGTATACACTTAAAGGCTAGTCCTTACTTTCTTGACGTCAATAAGAAAAATGTCTAGATACTCATGAAATAGACCAACAAGCCGGGCATAAGGCTTAAAATAATAAAGAAACGGGGTCATCCACGCAGTCACCGTCTAATCACACAAGGACGGGTCAGCCACGAAGTCTCTGCCTAAAATCTTTTTTATTAAATAGAATGTAATACCCCGTATTTTTAATAAATATTTAATGCAGAGAGATTCTATATACTTCATTTGACCATTCAAGAAATTTCATATTCGATCGATTGAATCTAGTTCGAGCGATCGAGACCCTTCAGTTCAAGCGATCGAACCATTTTCGAGCGATCGAAACCCTACCGACATAAATTTAATACGTGGTCCCCACTTCAATCGATCGAACCCTTTTTCAATCGATCTAACTGACCGATCTGAGTTCAATCGATCGGGCATCCTTCGATCGATCGAGAATAGAAATATCAGAATACCAGTTTTGCGCAAATGCTGCCACCTGCACCCCCACCCTCTCTATATATACACTGCATTCGTGTATGTTATGTGTTTGCTGAACCTTGTGCTTAAGAGAGAGTTGAGAGTGTGTATGCTTGGGTATATATTATACACATACATCCATATCTATATATATATACACACACCACATATATATATACTCAGCAGAGAAGAAGAAGAAGAAGAAGAACAAGAGGGAAGGAGACAGAGAGAGACAGAGACAAGGCAGAGGAGAAAGAGAGGCCGCCATTAAAGCTTCGGAGCTAAAGCTTACCCAAACGCGCCTTAACGACTTTTTGTGAGTTCCAAACTCACTCGGTAACTTAGTTATGATGTTTTACATATTCTGGGCGTATTAATTATAACCCAAACACCCCCTAACACATTCTGCACGTTAACTGGCAGAATCTGGGGAAGACGAAGTTCGACCGATCGAACTGAGTTCAATCGATCGAACATCACTAAGTCTCAATCGATCGAAATGACTTCAATCGATCGAGATCACCTTCACTTCGATCGATCGAGAAGACTTCAATCGATCGAACATTTTTTCTTCGAGCGATCGAGATGACCTCAATCGATCGAACCTGAGCAGAACATGAATGTTTTCCTTTCAGTTTATAATTCATAATGCGTAGTTGTTTAATTGTTATTTCATGTTCCTATTATGCGATATTATGGATAACGGAGGTAATGGGATACGATAACGAGATTGAGATAACATGGTGAGTAACGTAGTCGGGTTCGAAACGCTAGTAATAGTACGACGCGATAACGAGTAAGTTTGAAATGATAATACTGGGTAGTATTGGATAAGTGAGAAATGAGTCAGTAAGAGGAATTGTATGTTTAAGGTTGTGTGAGTCGAGCTGATGATTCGCTCAGGTTGAATCCGATAAGTGTATGTCAAGGATTTGATCAGGATCGTGAGAATTATGGGTGCACAGTACTCGCAAGAGTTCTTAAAAGCGGTGAACAGTAAGAGTTCTTAAAAGCGGTGAACAAGAGTAGATGTGGCACGCCCATGATTTGAATTACCAGAGCTGTGTATGTATCGTACTCGCAAGCGTTCTTAAAAGCGGTGAACAGTAAGAGTTCTTAAAAGCGGTGAACAAGAGTATGGGTATATCCATAGACCAGTCGTTATATGAGAACGATGTATGGGTGCTCGCAAGAGTTCTTAAAAGCGGTATAGCGGTGAACAAGAGCACTGGTATGTTGTGCTGATATAATCAGTTCGAGATAGTCAGTTGGGTATTGTGAAATCAGTCTTAAAATGGGAGTCGATAATAATCGATTAATGATATGTCTGAATAAACGAGTAAGGAATATAATTAGTATCACTGTCATATATTGTTCACAATGGTAATTATGTCATTTCTATGAGACTGTGTTAGTTAGTGCTCACTCAGCTTTCAACAAGCTGACGGCCTTTATTGCCTGGACATTCCCCGTCCAGACTACCCTGTCCTTTACAATGCAGATGACGGAACTCATGGCGATAACGATTACCCTGAAGGGAGTTACGTAGAGAATGGCCCCACTAATGCCAGTTATGCTGACGCCTATCCGTACGCTAGCTGAAGACCTGAAGATAGATAGTAGTTATATTACTACTTTTCCTTTTACTGTTGTACTTTGTAGTTAACGGGTACTTGGGCATATGTTGTCTCCAGACCTGTTGTGATCCTGTGGACCGTACTCTGATGTTTGTAATAAATAGAACCGTGTTTATATTTCAGTTGTTTTACTGTTCCTGTTTGGACTAGTACTGTGTGGTGTGGATTATCGGTGACTTTCACTTATCATTCCCTATGGACCCATAAAGGAAATTTATTTTTCTCTATTTATGCTACTCCGGGGCGTGACAGGATTTTTGGTATCAGAGCACCTGGTTATATTACGGTTAGGTTCTGATATTGTCATTCACTGATGGATTCCACACCATCTGGTTCTAGTATTTAAGATTTTCTTGAGATGAGATATGAGTATAAGATAAGTTCGTCTTTCTGACGATAGATAGTTTTCCTTTGCAGGATAGCATGGATCCAGAGTTTCATCAGTTTGTTATCGATGCTTATGGAGGACACGTGATCCATGGGGATACCGTGGAGCCAGCTGACCCGGAGTTTTATCGTGAGCGTGTGTGCCAGATAGCTAGTAGACATTTGGAGGAGGACATGTGGAGAGCACTTTATGTGACAGAGAGGACTCACCCGACACAGATGCGTATGGATGCTTACCATACTGCGAGGATTGGTAGAGACATTTGCCAGGAGATATTACGGTTAGTTCAGAGTAAGCCTGAGATGGATGAGATTGAGTTGAGAGCTATTGTAGCCGGTCCACCAGAGCCTGTAGTTGCACCAGCGCAAGCAACACCACCACCATCGCCGGTACCCGATGTACCAGTTCCAGAACCTGAGCCGATTCAGGAGGATGAGGACCTGGAGCCTGAGGATGAGCATGCCGATGAGGACATAGACGGAGATGGAGAGGAGGAGCCGATAGATGACGAGGACCCAGTAGAGGATGAGTATGCAGATGATGCAGATGATGATGAGCCTGAGGATGACCCCGAGGAGCCAGAGTTTGAGCTAGAGGATCCAGTACCAGACCCAGAGGCTGTTGAGGCAGACATAGAAGTAGATGAGGATGCGCCCGATGAGGAGATAGTTGTGCCAGAGGCACCAGTTGTGCTTCAGATACCAGCTGGACCCATTATGCATATGGCAGCTATGGCCGATATGGCAGTAGGATGGATAGCTCAGATGGTCGCACAGCCAGCAGATTTTGTTATGGGAGAGGCAGCCATAGCGGGAGCTCTTGATATAGCCGATGGATTTGCCGCAGTAGCAGTCGATGTCGCCAACCAGGCGATAGCAGACGGTATAGAGGATGATGATGCAGAGGTGATAGAGGATTGGGATATAGGAGTTGTAGTCGGAGATCTTGCTGCTCCAGTTGAGGATGATCCACTCGAGGAGATGGAGATGGATTCAGAGGACGAGGCACCACCAGCAGGATCAGACACTGACGACTTTTGAGTCAGGACCTGCAGGGCTTAGTTCTTGATTTTATCAGGACATGTTGTCCACTAGATTTTTGGGAGCTTGAGAGATAGCTATTTGACCATAGCTTTGTATAGATGTTAGCAGTAGTATTAGTAGTTGACCTTAGTGCTGTGTTGCTTATGTCCCGTGTGGTACATGGTATGGTTACTGTGTACTCCATGGTACATCTTTTGATATCTACATATATACGAGCAGTACTTTTGATTTTGATTGTTGGTTGTTTGATGTGTTGTTTTGTAGAACTGTTAGTTCTTGTTGCTTTTCATTCTATCTTGGTTTCGTTTCTACGAGAAGACTTTCAGCTGATCAATATGTCTCTTGTAGGCAATACTCGTTATCATCATGGTAGGACCCTTGAGAAATCACCAAGCACGTAATGGAGCACTTATTCCGGAAGGGATGGATCCGACGGGAATTTTCGAAGCTTTCATGCAGAGGATGGAGCATGTGGGGGATACTTATAATCATTCCACCCACCAGAGACCTTTTGCACCCCCGCCACCAAGACAGACTGGAGATAAGTTGTTAGCAAATTTTCGTGGGTTACGTCCAGAGAAGTTCGATGGACTAACAGAACCATGGAAAGCGGAACAATGGATCAGAGAAATGGAGTTGATATTTGAAGCATTGGAATGCAGCGAACAAGAGAAGCGTCGCCTTGCTACTTTTCAGCTCACTTATGCCGCCGCAGATTGGTGGGAAGCCGAGCGAGCCACTATTGGGATCGATGCTGCTAAAGCTATGCCATGGGAGACATTCAAAGGACGATTTTTGGAGAAGTATTTCCCAGAGGATGAGAGAGATCAACAGGAAAGGAACTTTCTCAATTTGGTACAAGGAGGACGGAATGTCAGGGAATATACAACACAGTTTGAGCGTCTATCCAGATTTGCTCAGCATATGATAGACACGCCACAGAAGAAAGTGAAGAGATTTCACCAAGGATTGAATCCCCATCTCAGACATATGATGGTTGGTCATCTGAATCAATCATTCGAAGAGATTGTCAGATTTGCTGCAGGATTAGAGAAGGATGCTTGTCCAGCACAACAACCACAGATGAATCGATCTCAGTCATCTAGAAGTTTTCAACAGAGGAATTTTCAAAACCAACCGCAAAGGAATACCCAAGGTTGGAGACCACAGGGGAATTTCCAAGGGAATAAGAGAACCTGGGAAGGAACCAGAAAGCCACAACAGGGCTATACTCGACCCCAGCAATATCGCCAGCAAGGATCACAGCCGCAGGCACTACTGACAGCGCCGCCAAGTAATAGTGGAGGATGTTTTAATTGCGGAAAGCCAGGGCACGTTGCCAGATTCTGTACAGCCCCTAGAGTTAATCGCAGAATGGATATTGTCTGTCGGAATTGCAACAAGCCAGGGCACTTGAGCAAGGATTGTCGTGCACCACAAGGAGGATATTATGGAGCATCGATTCAAGGGATACAAGGACCTCCAGATCAGACAAGGATAAATGCTATCATTCCAAGAGAAGCAGGCTTTAACGCTGATGAGCAGCAACATTTGGAAGGTACGCTTGTACTCTTTCATAGTCCAGTTAAAGCTTTATTTGATACTGGAGCCGCACGTTCATTTATTGCTGTTAAGATTGTGCGTCAATTGGGTTTAGAACCCCAGACACTTGAGTCAACACTGAATGTTGTGTCACCGTTGGGAGTGACAGTTAAGTTGAGTAAAGTGTGTAAAGATTGCCCATTGACTTTGGGAGATAGGAATCTTCCAGCAGACTTGGTAGTTCTGTCAATGTCAGGATTTGATGTTATCCTAGGGATGGATTGGTTAACTAAGTATGGTGCCAATTTGGATTGCCCTACTAAGACGATTGTATTTCCGAGACAAGGAAGGCCGACGGTTCGATTTCAGTGTCAGCCGACGAGCGATATGTTTCTTACGAGTAGTTTGGCTACGATTGGGAGTACAAGTACAGAGCTCACGATGGATCAGATTCCTAATGTGCAAGACTTTCAAGATGTATTTCAGGATATTAAAGGACTTCCACCGAAAAGAGAAATAGACTTCTGTGTGGAATTAGTACCTGGTACATTGCCTATTTCTAAGACTCCGTATAGGATGGCACCAACTGAGATGTTAGAACTGAAGAAGCAAGTTCAGGAACTTGAAGACTTAGGTTTCGTTCGCCCGAGTACGTCACCTTGGGGAGCACCAGTTCTGTTTGTAAAGAAGAAGGACGGAACACTTCGACTCTGTATAGACTACAGGGAGTTGAACAAGGTTACGATCAAGAATAGATATCCACTACCTCGGATAGATGACCTATTCGACCAGTTACAAGGATCGAGAATCTTTTCCAAGATCGATTTACGTTCCGGATATCACCAATTGTTAGTTCGACCAGAGGATGTATTGAAGACTGCATTCAGGACAAGATACGGGCATTACGAGTTTCTAGTTATGCCTTTTGGATTGACGAATGCGCCAGCGGTATTTATGGATTTAATGAATAGAGTATTCAGACCATATCTGGATCAATTCATTATAGTGTTCATCGATGATATACTGATCTACTCAAAGACAGAAGAGGATCACAAGGAGCATTTACAGATTGCCTTGCAGACACTTCGAGATAGCAAGTTGTATGCAAAATACAGCAAGTGTGAGTTTTGGCTACGGGAAGTCAAATTCTTGGGACATGTTATAACTCAGGACGGTATTTCTGTGGACTCATCTAAGATTGATGCATTCTTAAGCTGGAATAGACCGACCAATGCAACAGAGGTCAGAAGTTTTCTTGGATTAGCAGGATATTACAGAAGATTCGTAGAAGGATTTTCCAAGGTAGCAGGACCTTTGACAAATTTAACAAGGAAGGAGACGAAGTATGAATGGACGGACAAGCATGAGGGTGCATTTCAGGAGTTAAAAGAGAAATTGACTTCTGCACCAGTACTTGCGATACCTAAAAGTGGAGAAAGATATGTGATCTACAGTGACGCATCGCACTAGGGATTGGGTTGTGTACTTATGCAAGACGGGAATGTTATCGCGTATGGATCAAGACAATTGAAGGTACACGAGAAGAATTATCCGACGCATGACCTGGAATTGGCAGCAATAGTGTTTGCATTAAAGATTTGGAGACACTATCTCTATGGGGAAAAGTTCGATCTGTTTTCCGATCATAAGAGCTTGAAGTATTTGTTCTCTCAAAAGGAGTTGAACATGCGACAACGAAGATGGATGGAGTTACTCAAGGACTATGACTTTTCATTGCAATACCATCCAGGTAAAGCAAATGTCGTAGCAGATGCTTTGAGCCGTAAACCTCGATTAGTGATCGCTGCATTGCTAATTCGGGAATGGAGAGCATTGGAAGTGTTAGCTGAATTCGAACTTCAGCCAGTGAAACCAATGGAAAGACAACATTTTGGATGTCTGATGGTACAACCAACTTTGATCAGCCGTATCATAGAAGCTCAACAGACAGCAGAGGATTTCAAGTTTTGGTTCACCAAGATGGCAGCAAAAGAACCTGAGATCTGGAGTGTTAGTACAGATGGAGCTTTACGATGTAAAGGTAGACTCTGTGTACCTGACAATGAAAATCTCCGGAAGGACATATTGGATGAAGCTCATAAATCACGGATGACGATTCATCCTGGAGGTACAAAGATGTACAAGGACTTGAAGAGAAATTTTTGGTGGGAAGGAATGAAGCGAGAAGTGGCTGAATATGTTTCTCAGTGTCTTACTTGTAAACAAGTAAAGGCAGAACATCAGAAACCACCTGGATTTCTACAGCCGTTACCAATTCCTCAATGGAAATGGGAACACATCACCATGGATTTTGTGGTAGGATTACCAAAATCGCAGCAGAATCATGACGCTATTTGGGTAATTGTGGATCGACTTACAAAGACGGCACATTTTATCGCCTACAGTATAACGTATCCAGTGGAGCGATTGAGCCGAATGTATCTGCAACACGTAGTACGATTACACGGAGTACCTGTTTCTATTGTATCAGATCGAGATTCGCGCTTTACTGCAGAATTTTGGAAGAGTCTCCAGACAGCGATGGGAACAACATTGAACTTGAGTTCAGCTTTTCATCCACAGACCGATGGACAGACGGAGAGAGTTAATCAAGTAATGGAGGACATGTTACGTGCTTGTGTCATTGATTTTGAGAATTCTTGGGAGACACACTTACCTTTGATAGAATTCGCTTACAACAACAGTTATCATTCGAGTATAGGAATGGCGCCGTTTGAAGCTTTGTACGGAAGACCTTGCCGATCACCGTTATGTTGGACTGAAGTCGGAGATACTCAACTTCTTGGGCCAGAGATGATACGAGAAACCAATGAGAAGATTCAGATTGTACGTGAGAAGATGAAGACAGCTCAGACCCGACACAAGAGTTATGCTGACAAGCGACGCAAAGACTTAGAGTTTGCCGTTGGAGATCATGTGCTACTCAAGGTTTCGCCTGTTCGAGGCATCGTCAGATTTGGTCAGAAGAAAGGCAAATTATCGCCACGATTCATCGGACCGTTCGAGATTCTAGAGCGTGTTGGAAAAGTTGCTTATCGTCTTGCGCTGCCACCGAAGATGTCAGGAGTGCACAACGTTTTCCACATCAGTATGCTGAGGAAATGTGTTCATAACCCAGCGCACGAGATCAACTTCGAGGATATTGAAGTCAACGACAATGTTACGTTCAACGAAGGACCAGTTCGCATTTTAGATCTTGGAGTCAAGAAGCTCAGGAATAAGGAGATTCCATTAGTCAAGATTCAGTGGAAGCATCATGATGAAGGAGAAGCTTCGTGGGAGCTAGAGTCAGAGATGCGTGAGAAGTTTCCGTTTTTGTTTTAACTTTGTATGTTCTGATTTCGAGGACGAAATCTTTCGTTGGGTGGTGGATGATGTAATACCCCGTATTTTTAATAAATATTTAATGCAGAGAGATTCTATATACTTCATTTGACCATTCAAGAAATTTCATATTCGATCGATCGAATCTAGTTCGAGCGATCGAGACCCTTCAGTTCAAGCGATCGAACCCTTTTCGAGCGATCGAAACCCTACCGACATAAATTTAATACGTGGTCCCCACTTCAATCGATCGAACCCTTTTTCAATCGATCTAACTGACCGATCTGAGTTCGATCGATCGGGCATCCTTCGATCGATCGAGAATAGAAATATCAAAATACCAGTTTTGCGCAAATGCTGCCACCTGCACCCCCACCCTCTCTATATATACACTGCATTCGTGTATGTTATGTGTTTGCTGAACCTTGTGCTTAAGAGAGAGTTGAGAGTGTGTATGCTTGGGTATATATTATACACATACATCCATATCTATATATATATATACACACACCACATATATATATACTCAGCAGAGAAGAAGAAGAAGAAGAAGAAGAAGAAGAAGAACAAGAGGGAAGGAGACAGAGAGAGACAGAGACAAGGCAGAGGAGAAAGAGAGGCCGCCATTAAAGCTTCGGAGCTAAAGCTTACCCAAACGCGCCTTAACGACTTTTTGTGAGTTCCAAACTCACTCGGTAACTTAGTTATGATGTTTTACATATTCTGGGCGTATTAATTATAACCCAAACACCCCCTAACACATTCTGCACGTTCACTGGCAGAATCTGGGGAAGACGAAGTTCGACCGATCGAACTGAGTTCAATCGATCGAACATCACTAAGTCTCAATCGATCGAAATGACTTCAATCGATCGAGATCACCTTCACTTCGATCGATCGAGAAGACTTCAATCGATCGAACATTTTTTCTTCGAGCGATCGAGATGACCTCAATCGATCGAACCTGAGCAGAACATGAATGTTTTCCTTTCAGTTTATAATTCATAATGCGTAGTTATTTAATTGTTATTTCATGTTCCTATTATGCGATATTATGGATAACGGAGGTAATGGGATACGATAACGAGATTGAGATAACATGGTGAGTAACGTAGTCGGGTTCGAAACGCTAGTAATAGTACGACGCGATAACGAGTAAGTTTGAAATGATAATACTGGGTAGTATTGGATAAGTGAGAAATGAGTCAGTAAGAGGAATTGTATGTTTAAGGTTGTGTGAGTCGAGCTGATGATTCGCTCAGGTTGAATCCGATAAGTGTATGTCAAGGATTTGATCAGGATCGTGAGAATTATGGGTGCACAGTACTCGCAAGAGTTCTTAAAAACGGTGAACAGTAAGAGTTCTTAAAAGCGGTGAACAAGAGTAGATGTGGCACGCCCATGATTTGAATTACCAGAGCTGTGTATGTATCGTACTCGCAAGCGTTCTTAAAAGCGGTGAACAGTTAGAGTTCTTAAAAGCGGTGAACAAGAGTATGGGTATATCCATAGACCAGTCGTTATATGAGAACGATGTATGGGTGCTCGCAAGAGTTCTTAAAAGCGGTATAGCGGTGAACAAGAGCACTGGTATGTTGTGCTGATATAATCAGTTCGAGATAGTCAGTTGGGTATTGTGAAATCAGTCTTAGAATGGGAGTCGATAATAATCGATTAATGATATGTCTGAATAAACGAGTAAGGAATATAATTAGTATCACTGTCATATATTGTTCACAATGGTAATTATGTCATTTCTATGAGACTGTGTTAGTTAGTGCTCACTCAGCTTTCAACAAGCTGACGGCCTTTATTGCCTGGACATTCCCCGTCCAGACTACCCTGTCCTTTACAATGCAGATGACGGAACTCATGGCGATAACGATTACCCTGAAGGGAGTTACGTAGAGAATGGCCCCACTAATGCCAGTTATGCTGACGCCTATCCGTACGCTAGCTGAAGACCTGAAGATAGATAGTAGTTATATTACTACTTTTCCTTTTACTGTTGTACTTTGTAGTTAACGGGTACTTGGGCATATGTTGTCTCCAGACCTGTTGTGATCCTGTGGACCGTACTCTGATGTTTGTAATAAATAGAACCGTGTTTATATTTCAGTTGTTTTACTGTTCCTGTTTGGACTAGTACTGTGTGGTGTGGATTATCGGTGACTTTCACTTGTCATTCCCTATGGACCCATAAAGGAAATTTATTTTTCTCTATTTATGCTACTCCGGGGCGTGACATAGAAAAACTCATTATTATTAAATTTGAATTCCCAAACAGTCATTTCATTATACAAGAAATAAAGTTTCATTATATCATTTCGATTTATAAAAGAAATGCCATATTCATTAAATAAAAACATCATTACAAAGTTTAGTGGAGAGAAAATAAAATATGTACATCCATTGGTCAGAGCAACTATAACGTTTCCAATACTCAAAATACAATCCTTATTACAATTATATATACGTGGCCTATACTGTCAGAAATAAAATCAAGTACAACAAAAATAAGTACAACTCTAATAAATAAACAACGCATCGATAATCTCTTCACCTAAACAGAAGCTCTACAGAAAATCTTTAATTACTAAATTTGCATATACTTTTGACTACATTTCATATAGCAACATCCCGAATGCATTAGGCCCCCGGGTTAGTATATACTGGTATGAGTCAACATAAAATAATTACAAAAGACGTTGGGAATTCGCTGGACTCCCTTCCTTTCCAACACACACACCCAATCCACATGCACACAATTAGTTGTTGGCAGAACTGAAGTTTCACATGTGAGTGAGGACAGGCGACGGTGGCAGTGTGTTCCACCCACAAAGAAATTCCCAATCACTTACCCATCCTTAATATGGTGAGTCAGCCCTGCATAACGGTTAGTGGGCCCACTATCCTGTAAATCGAATGATCACAAATCAAGTAAACAATTTTATATACAAACCATCCACATTCTAACTTAAAAGTCATTTTTCCACGCTTATCAGTCTTATAAAATAATCTACTTTCATTACTTATTAGTCTTAAATTTATCTTTGTGTTCCCTAGGTTCACCACATTGGCCACCCTCAATGGTACGGCCCACACATGTATCACATGTGTCTCCTAACGTAACACTAACTCCCACTCCGGTCCCAACTCCTATGGGGTATCACTGGGATTTGAGTATACACCTAAAGGCTAGTCCTTACTTTCTTGACGTCAATAAGAAAAATGTCTAGATACTCATGAAATAGACCAACAAGCCGGGCATAAGGCTTAAAATAATAAAGAGACGGGTCATCCACGCAGTCGCCGTCTAATCACACAAGGACGGGTCAACCACGAAGTCTCTGCCTAAAATCATAAGGAGCAGTGGTGAACACTAAATGAATTATGTTGCCATTATCCTTTTTTTGTTCGTATTATTCTCATTTTTGTGAAATTCACGTTCATTAGATAGTTCCGTCTCATCGTAATCCAATCACAACTTTTAGATGCGTTCCAATTCTCACAGTATAGGGTTTAATCAATTTACTCATAACAATCGTTCCACAATATTTTTCGATCAAATTACAAGATTACCAATATACTATTCAACATATCTAGTTTACCTTTTATCAAAATTTTCACAATAAACAGCCAATATTTAGGTACAGTTACCTCAACCAAATATTTAGTATTAGCATACATGAAGCACATAATAAGAAATCATATTCTCCACATCGTAAAATAATCAATGAGACATTTGTTTACTGCTACTGTATTTGTCAATTTCTGCCCAAACGATGCAGAATTGGGAAAGACTCCAACCAAGTTCACTGTTTTTAATTTAATAACGATTTTTCTTTAAATCTGGTGTATTATTTCTTCGTTATCAAGAGAATCAAATTCCCCAATTAGTTTATCAATCAAACATTCGGATTTTTATTCGGGAAAAACAACCAACCATAATTTTGTATATCTAATTATATCTATTTTCGTCACAATTATTAATCCAATCCTATACTCAAACGATTTCAAAATAAGCAACAATCATAGCAACGGACACATGTTATCACAATATGACCACTGAAAGAAAATCATGTGGAACCCTTAAAGGTTTGCGCAATGAAAAAAAAAATTTAATGGTTTCCTAAACCCATTATCACTATGTTATATACAAAATACATAAAACATCTATAGGGGGTTAATCAAATAGTTACCCTTGAAGCGTGCTTTACAAAATATTGAGTCTAGTTCATCCCACGAACAGTTCACCAAATCATCCAAGTGTCCGATCTCTAAAAGTATCCACATGACCAAATCACAAACTAGAAGAAGCTCCAATTTTTCCCCAAAATAATTGAAGAAAATGAAAAACTGTTGAAGCCAAAGTGGGCCGTACGGATTTTGTGCTAAGAGATATTGTTGGGATCAAGATAATATGATGTGCTAGCTCTCATATTGTTTCTCATACCTCATATATATATATATATAATGCTATAAGCCAATTTTCTAATCCAATTAGGAAACTATATTTGATTGAAAGACTTCATTAATTCAAATATAAATCAATAGTATTATTATACTACTTCCATATTAATAACTTAGTATCAAGTTTAAAGTATTACAATTAGAACCCTTTCTAATTAATTTAAATTAGAACATCGTCTAATTCTCCCTTGTAGAAATAATTTATAATAATATTTCTTATTTCCGGGCTTCCACTAGTCATGAGTGACACTTAGCAGTATATCATGTCCCACCCCAGATAATCTGAAAATAGTGAACATTTTCATTAACAATGACCGTACAATTTAATCACTCTATCAAGAAATGTCCCAATTAAATATCTTGGGTAAGGGACATATTATCAAACCCAGATTTAATTATATGTTCTCGAACTAATTGATATTTCTCTATCTATGGTGAAACTAGAAAACTCTTTCACCCTGCCCTATCCAGGGAGCTTTACATGAGATATATCATAGAACACATAGGACATTCACTCCCTTACTTGAGAGTGATAGATTCCTTATTGTACATTAACATGTTGTAGACATCCTATTTTGGTTCGTCCATTCGACAGAAGGGACCCGCCTTAAGAATGACCCGATGATCAGAATCAAAATTTGTCAGTTATGAAACAGAACTCTGTGGAGTACCGTGGTCTCCGAGATATGGTAAAGTAACCTTCAGGAACACTTAGGTATATTAGAAACCCGATTTAGAGACAAAAACCCGATTTAGGATAGCTTTTTGACATGAAATGACAAAAAATTGCCTTTTACCGAGCAAAATTCGAACCTCGGGGTGGGATCCTAAGAACTCATTTTACAAAATATTCCTAAAATAGCATATAATAGTGACCCAAGCCCATACATTGGTCAAAAAACCACTTTGGAAAATTTTTACCCTTTTTGCACCGCACAGGTTTACTCCTTCTTGGAGTCAGCCTCACTCTTTTGACCATAACTCAAAATCTACGAACTTTTTTGTGATTGAGATCAAATTTTTTTTAAACTAGACTCCCATACCTTTCCAATGGTACATCACAAGTCCAAAAAGGATAATCGAGGTGAGAAAACGAAGTCTGGGAAGTCTGAAGAGAAAACACAACTTTCGGGCTGAAATCTATGGTGACTGGCGCAATTGGACTGCCGCTCAAGCCCTCTGAATGCCACTATGGCTCTCAGATGTCCCAAATGCATTCTGGACCCTTGACTTGATCCCAATTCGCGTGAAAACGCCCGAAAACGTGAAAATTTGTGTTTTTTTTTTCCATCGTACATCGCTTAGCTATGAACTTTTTTACCCAAAACTCAAACTATATAAGGGGATCCTCCCCTTCCCATCTGACACACCTGAAAATCCTAAGGACTAGAGAGCCCAAGAAAACTCCTCTGAGGATTTCGAAGCACTCTTAGAAAGTCCTTAGGAAAAGTTTAAGTTTTTTAGAGTTAGGCTTGAGTCTTGGAGTCTGCGGTGCCAGAGAAGCTCTGCCGGAGGAGCATTTTATGGGGAGTTCTTGGGGTAAGTTCTTCTTTCTTTCTTTTTTTTTTTTTTTGTTTTTCACCCAAAACTCAACTATAAAAGGGGATCCTCCCCTTCCCATCCGACACACCTGAAAATCCTGAGGACTAGAAAGCCCAAGAAAACCCTTCTGGAGGATTTCGAAGCACTCTTAGAAAGTTCTTAGGAAAAGTTTAAGTTTTTTAGAGTTAGGCTTGAGTCTTGGAGTTCGCGGTGCTGTAGACACTCCATTTTGTCGGCTAACAGATTTAGGAGGCCACAAGCATGTCAAATCTCGATGATTAGAAAGATCGGATTTTCAGAGATTGTCTCTAACTCTCAAGAAGTCAAAGAATTTGCATAAATGACCAAAATGCCCTTAAAAGCCCAAAACTCTCCAGATTGGCCCAGAATCTCAAAAATCATTCGATGTTGTTCAAAACAAAAAAAAAATGTATTTTAAAAGATGAATATTTGAAATCGTAACCTCCCAGAGACCCCCGGAAGTTCCCAGAAAGTCTCCGTTGACCGGTTTAACCAAGTTTGACCAAGGTTTGACCAAAATCATCCAAGTTCGCCCAAAAGTTTCGAGATCATCCTAGATCATGTGAAAAGTCTTAAAATATATTTTTAAAAAAAAATTGGACGAAAACGTCAGTCTTTGAAGGCTCCCAGAACTTTCCGGAATTTCCTGAAAGTGCACTGTTTGACTAATTCGACTGCAAGTTTGACCAAAAATCAAAGTATCCTTTTCGATGTTGAAATATTTTTATCAAATACTAGAGGTCAATAGCTTTCCAACGGTATATCGCACATAATTTCTGGATCTAAAACGAAGTTGTTATGAATTTCTGAAGGTGAAAAATGCGATCAATTCGGATTTTATCGCGAATACCACAAAACTTTCCAAAGTGACTCAACTTCAAACTATTTTTTATGGAAAGTAGACCTCAATACCAAAATGTGAGTTTCAATTAGTTTTTCTAAAAACTAAACTTTTATTTTCAAGCTTTCAATCGATCTTCTTCATCTTCTTTGAGTTTCCTATGAGTTAGAGAGTGATGTACTCACCCACATACACACATATGAGAGGTTGAATGCTTGTGGTTCACCATTGAATATCATCTATTGATTTGTTCATTTGCTTGCTTATATACAATGTTCATCTCTTCTTACCTCATTTCTTTTTTATTTTCTTTATTTACTTACTAGTTCATCATTATCTAGATGATGACATGAAGTTTGAGGTGAGTGAATCCTTACGGATAGTAGCTCTTGACCTCAAAAACATGTTTGATAGATGATGATTATAACTTCAATACCTCCAAGATATCCTTGAAGTTATGTTAAAAAAAAAATGAATCTTTCCAACAATCTTGGAGGTTCTTAATGATGAGTTTGATGTTGACATTTTAAGTGGTTATAATCTCTATTTGATGTTGAAAAAATACTTTCAAAACCACTATTTCAAAACCCCTCTTAAAACCCCTCATTTTGATCTCAAGAAAGAAAACTCTAGTTTTTCCCAAAATCTTCAAAACAGTGAGTCAAAACAGTGAATGATCTGAGTTCAAAGATTTCTCTAGAACTCGATACTCAATGTATGGATGCAAGACCACTTGGAAAGTCTTCCTAACTCATTAGAGAACACCCATGATTTTTGGTTTGACTTGAAAATACTTGAAAATGGTCCATTTGGACCCAAACATTCTCTTCAGATATTCTATTTTTGCTGTCACACCAGCTTGGTCTACTTTTAACTTGTTTTACAGAACACTTTTCCAAACAGTGTGGTCCTAACTTATTTTTCCCTTTAACTTCAATGTCTTAGGGAACTTTCTGTATAATATGAGCCTCTAGATCATTTGTTTTCATTTTCTAAGATTTTCTAACATTTCAGTCGACAGTACGGACTCTGTTTTTGAGTGACCTCTATTGTTTATATGATTTCTCTCAATCTGTGATAATTATTAAATATTGGCTTATTGGGTTGTGTTCTAGACACAATAAGGAAGATCTCCATAAAAAAATCATGCATTGAAAACACTCCTAACCCCTCTTTTCAATTTTCAAAAGACTATGTTACTGTTCTGTCCACTATTCACAGCAAGCACACTTTTACTTTCCCCCTTTGATTTGATACTTACATGCACTCCAAATTAGTTCATGTCTTAGGAAGTAGTTCATAGTACATTTGTACATATCCCATGGTGATTTCATTCATCCATTCATACACATTCTAGACTCCTAAGTCATTTTAGGAATCCATGAACACAAGGCACACTGCAACCTTAGCACATTCTACATACATACATTGCATTCATGCAAAGATTTGGGGCTTTTGTGACTCCTAATCTAAGAAGATTATAAGGAATGATCATGATCACACGTTCATGCTTCCCCTCGATCTAATCCTCCTTTCTCATCCGTCCTAGGGATTGAGAAATCTTCTTCTCTCAAAGAATAACATGCATCATACTAGCTTGCTAAGTATATTTTGATTTCTTTGTTTATTTGTTTCAATAACAATTCATGTCCCCTTTTAGATTAGGAGGTCTTGGTTATTTGATATATGATTAGACGATTTTTCCTAGGTTTGTTTGTGTAATCTTTCACTTTACATTGTGTGATATGTGGTTTAGATCTTATGAATGATATCTTATCTTTAGATCTTCCATTTCAAATTTTGTTATGTGATGTAATATACTATCATAGTATTAATTGTCGAACCATACATAGTATAAGATGATTATTTGGATGCTAATTGAGGCCCGTCGAAAGACGGGGTGAGTTTAGGGTGTTTTAGTCGCGACAAAGGCTCCTTCCTCTCTCGTACCAAAACCCCGAGCCAAGTTCTTTGGTTATGAAGGGACGGTGCCCTTTATCCGTTTGGGTGAGTCAAAATTAGGTTTCTTGGTTCCTTAAAGACCAAGTGGCAACTCTGTATCTGTTTTCAACAGACCATTTTCTTTCTTTTCCTTCTAAATCAATTTCAATCTCAAACAAGCAAGAGGTGGAATCCCGCGTGTCCACAATCTGGCGACTCTGCTGGGGATTTTTATTTTCAAAACAAAATAATACAGAGGTTTGACTCATAAGAAGCATCCTTAAAATCATCTTTTTACTGTGTCTGGTTCACCGCATTGCACTCCTGCATTTCCCCCTCTGACTGTGTCTGAAACGCGGCGCTGACATTGTTCAGGACTTGCTGTGCCAGGGCACAAGTCACCGTTGATACTGTACCTTCCAAGGTATATCAAAAAGAGTAAAAACCTCCGTACTGTCTCCCAGACGGTATATTGGAACTCTCGTCAACGGACCCTCTTTGACTAAACCCAGCCTTTGCATATAGATTCCTGTGAAACCTTTCATAGGGCTGTTGATTCATCTTTTCAGATAGGATAATGTGATATAACTGCTGTATGCCCAGACAGGATTACCTGCGCGGTGTAGATGCTTATGTGACAAAGAACAGAACCTCTTTCTTATGATTCCCAAGGCAATCACTCACATGTGATCACATTGAGTTGACTTGCCTAGGCACCATGATAAGGATGTCTGTTCCATGCTCACAAAGATATACACCGCAAACCTTGTTCGTTGGTCCTGAGACATAGGAGTATGAAAACTTGCTAGACAGTATGATCACCATCATCACCTATTCTCGTCGTATATCCCTATTTCTTCCAGAAACTCTATCCAACTCATCAGGATATCCCTGTTTCTCCTAGAAACTCTGTCCGAATCACCCATATTTCCTAGAAATCCCTATTTCTCCCCAGATTACCCAGAAATCTCAATTTCTTCCAGAAACTCCGATATACTTATGTCCCCCCAGATATTCTTGCGTCCCCCAGAATACCCAGAAACCTCAATTTTTCTTAGAAACTCCGATATACTTGTTTTTCCCAGAAACTCTGTCCGACATACCCAGATATGCATGTTTTCCCAGAAGCTCTGTCTAAATCTCTCAGATTACCCAGAAGTCTCAATTTCTCCCAGCAACTCCGGTATACTTATATCTCCCAGAAACTCTGTCCAACTTACCAAAATTTTCATATTTTCACATAAGCTCTATCCAAATCTCCAAGATTTCCCAAAAATTCCAGCAACTCCATCCAAACTTCCCAAAAATGCCTAGATGTACCAATTTCTGCCAGAAATTCTGATTTCTCAATTTCTCCTAGAAGCTTAGTCCAAATCAACCAGAAATCCCTATTTCTCCTAGAAACTCAAATGACTTCAAGAAATTTCTCCGAATCTTCCAAATCCCTGTTTCTCCCAGAAACTCTGTCCAAAATTCCCGAAGTATCCCGAAAATCCCTGTTATCCCTTGGTGATCACACTGGAAAGTAAGGTTAGCACACTCTGTATGGCTAGAACCTTATTTGTTTAGGTGCTATTTGTTAAAAATAGGAGCATCATATAGATTAGGGCTTACATCCGCATGCTTGTCTCATTTGCATACACCATTCCTATCGGTCTGCACGCACTGTTTCAGTCAGGCTGTATATGAGTCAGTCCACGTCTGTTAACATCACTATAGTTGTCATCTCAATCATCACTGTTAAAAGTCTGACACAGTCTTTTCACACCTATATGTCAGTACAAGTTTTGAGCACCCAGGATCTGCATTTGTGAGTCAGAGGATTAGGGAGTCACCTTGTCAGAATCACTCAGCCGAAAGTCAGCTTTATGGATCTAGAAGGTTTGGAAGCCAGAGTGACAGAAATGATCAACCAACAGTCTGACCGGTTAGCCCAAGTTTTAGCCTAATGGAAGAACTGAAACAGCAACAACCACAATACCCACCTGGGTTTCTACCGCCACCGGGGCCACCACCACCGCCTGGGTTTGCACCACCTCCCGAGAACAATGTAGATGATGATTGGTTCAATGGGGCCCCACCACCTGCACTTGTTAAGAAAATTCAAGAAAAACTGGATAAAGTCGACAAGCATGAGAACATACTGAGAAAGAGTAAGGGGGTCGACGATTACATGTTAGATCTAGAAGGATTGTTTGAGCCCAACAAATTAAAGCTACCTGAGAACTTCAAGATGCCTGAAATTGATCGTTTTGATGGAACTGGGAATCCGAAGAGCCATGTAAAGTTCTGCATGAGTGTTTTCCAATCAATGGGCTGCACCCATGAGCACATTGCAATGTTGTTCCCTCAAACCCTCGCCAAGGCCGCTCTATCCTGGTTTCTGACCTTGGAGGTTTCTAAGACGCGGACTTGGGAAGATATAGTCCAGGTCTTCGTTGATCATTACTCCTATAACCAAGAGCTCGATGTCACCATCCGGGATCTGGAGACTAACCGGCAGAACTTCAATGAGTCCTTCACTACGTTCTTGAGCAGATGGAGGAACAAAGTGGCCCAAATGACCCACCGACCAGTCGAAAAGGAACAAGTCCGGATGTTGATCAAGAATCTACTGCCGCTGTACCATGAAAAACTATTCTACCAGTCCATCTCAACATTTGAAGAACTGTTTGAGATTGGGACTAGATTTGAGGATGCAATCAGGGAAGGGAAAATCAAAATTGAAGAATCACAAAGCCAGTCCAAGACGGCTGAGTACTCCCGAAACCTTTCGGATGTCAACGTCCTTAGTAACCAACCCATGGCCTATTCTCCCCAATCATACCAGCTCATAAACCAAACCAGCTCGCCTAGCCGCCCTTACCAAAATAGAGTACCCCATGAATTTTCCAAGCTAGATATCTCCCCCTCCGTAGCCTTAGGCCGCCTGCTAAAAAAGGGACACCTCCAACTCCTTCAGCCTCGTGCTGATCCCCCACCACCTAACTGTAACCTGTCCAAATGATGTGCCTACCACCAAGGCCCAGGCCATGACACCGACCGGTGCATACGTCTCCGCCATGATATCCAAGACCTCATTGATCGAGGAATCATCGAGCCACCACCCATTCAACCCCATATCACCTAAGCCCATGGCCTATCCTTTCAAATGATCCCTTTCATTGACACCAATGAATGTTGAATCCGTGCAGTGGAGCAATAGTGTTTGGAACTTTTGCTAAAAAAAAAAAAAACAATAATAATAAATAGGTCACAAAGGCACTCCATTTGAGACCAAGTCGAGTCTGTCCTATGTTTTGAGTATATTTCAAGTTTAGTCTTGTGGTCAAGTCTGTCCATCATCGAGTTGTTGTGAGTCTGTATCGAGTAATGTAATCCTTCTCTTCTGATGGAATGAAGTCTCATTTTGCCTAATCTGATGTGTATATTCATTAGTGCATGAATCGCTGAACTGAAAATGTCACTTTTCAAATTACCATGGACATTACTTTGCTAACAAATTTTTGCATTAAACAAAAAAGAGAGAATCCCAAACAGGCCAAAGTCAATTTCACGCTGACCCCAAAGAAGAGCTGAGAATTGAATAGTCTTATTTTAAGAATTTAAAGATGCTTTTGCTCAAATCTCAAAAAGACTTACTTGAGACTGATTTGGGGCTTGCCCAACACTCTTTCCACCATTTCTACCATTTCAAAGCCTTGGACCCAACCCAATTGATAGCCATACGAACCTGTGCGGACTTGGTCCTTGATGGTAGCCAAACATTTCAGTGAGTTTCATTTCCACTTTTAAAAAAAAAAAAAAAAAAAAAAAAGCTCGCTAGGTTGAAAACCCGGAAGGGCACCTAGGCAAAAGTTAGAGCTGAAAAGGTATTGATTTCCAAGATCCGACCCTAACCAGTCAAAATGATTTTACAAATGAGAGAATTGTACGCTTCAAGGTACATCATGAAAACGTGCCTAGATCACATTTCAAAGGCTCAGAACGACCACACATAAATCCCGAGAGCTGACGTGCACATTCTGAAATTTCGAAATTATGATCGGAAGATCTCACATGAATCAACTATGTGAAAAGAAAAATTGACTGGCTAGGCGAAAGTGAAAAGGATCAATCCTCAAGACAAAAGAAAAAGAAAAGAAAAAAGAGAAAGGAAAAGAAAAAGAAAAAGAAAAAAAAAAAGAAAAAAAAAAAAAGAAAAAGAAAAAGAAAAGAAAAGAAAGGGAGATGGAAACTGAATCCTCCTCTTCAAGGCAACCATAAGTAACCCAAGTTTGAACTTCTCTGACGATTGATTTGAAAAACCCTCATACCTCAAACCCCTTCTTTCAAGCCTTGCCTTGAACTACGCTCGACCTGATTCCCACTTGGGGATACGTAGGCAACCGCATCGGTTCGGTCGACACCCTCAATAATCACCCCCTTTTTTTTTTCAAAACTTTGGTCCGAACTACGCTCGACCTGATTCCCACTCGGGAATACGTAGGCAGCCACATCGGTTCGGTCGCTCCACCCACAAAAATAGCCCAATTTCTTTCAAGCTTTGGCCCGAACTAAGTTGGACCCGATTCCCGTTCGGGGGTACGTAGACAGACTTTCAAAAAAAAGAAAAGAAGGATGGCTCGCTAGGTCGAAAATCCAAAATGACGCCTAGGCTAAAATTAGAGCTAAATCCAAGGTGAGCAATAACAAAAGAGAGAAAAGAGCTCGCTAGGTCGCCTCACTGGTGCCTAGGCAAAAGTTGTGAGCATTTGAGAGATTAAAGTCATGGTCCTTGCCTCAAGCCAGAAAATCACCTTCCACACTAGGGGTAAAATTCGGTTACCCGCCTCATTTGCCTAAATTTTACTATCTACCCATTATACAAGGGGCAAACTTCGGTCACCCACCTCGTTTGCCCAAAACCTCCAATAAACCATTGTGCAAACTAGGGGCAAACTTTAGTTACCCACCTCGTTTGCCTATGAATTCTACTTTCTACAACTCAAACTAGGGGCAGACTCCGTTTTCCTAACACGATCCCTTCACACCAAGGGCGAGTTTTCAAGTCACCAAGTTGTTTTAAAAAATTTTGAAATAGAGCAACTTTTATTCTAAAAGCTAAGGCACTAATTCAAAGCACTTCCTGGGAGAAGTAGAGAATTGATTAGATCAATAGGGAGTAATTTTGAAAAACCAGATTTATCAGCAAAGTGCTAACATGTCAAGATGAGGAGTGAACATAAAAGATGAGCGATACATCATTCATGATGAATGCACATTGGATCGTGGCAATTTGAGAATTTCATGTCCAAGTCAATCCTTCTTTATTTGAGACAATACTAATCTGATCACAAGTGTGTCAGAGACCAAGGTTTCATACAAACTAACCCAACTTTCCTTGTCGTTCCTGTTAAGTCCATTTGCCATAATGGTCTCAAATGTGTAGGTTAAAGGTGATTCCCAATTATATGTATAAAAAAAACTTTAGATATAAGCAGAAGTACCAATCATTATTACTACACCAGTCGAGGTCGCAACATGAGAAATGTCCTGTAAGTGGTTGCAAACTACAAACCGATAGTTGTTTCTCAAGGTGGCTGATCGGAGAAAATATCGCCAACACCAAGGAACTATTGCTGATGAGGTGTGTCGATGAGACGTGTTGTTGAGGTGTTTTAGGGCTCAGAGTCCAGATGTGTTGATGAGGAGTATTGATAAGATGTGTTTTAGGGCTCAGAGTCCAGATGTTTTGATAAGATGTGTTGATGATCATTGAAGAGTTGAGGAACATCAGGAGAGTTGAGAAGCATCGTTGGAGCATCGAGGAACATCAGAAGAGTTGAGAAGCATTATTGGAGCATCGAGCAACATCAGGAGAGTTGAGAAGCATTATTGGAGCATCGAGGAACATCAGGAGAGTTGAGAAGCATTATTGGAGCATCCAGGAACATCAGCAGGGAGTATTGTTGAAGAGGAGCATCGGGTTTGTTGAGAAGTATCGGATGTGTTGAGGAGCATCGGATTTGTTGAGAAGCATCGTTGAAGAGTTGAGGAACATCGGATGTGTTGAGGAGCGTCAGATTTATTGAGAAGCATCGTTGAAGAGTTGAGTAACATCGGATGTGTTGAGGAGCATCAGATTTGTTGAGAAGCATCATTGAAGAGTTGAGGAATATCGGATGTGTTGAGGAGCATCAGATTTGTTGAGGAGCATCAGAAGAGTTGAAAAGCATCATTGAAAAGTCGAGGAGTGTCGTTAAGATTTGAAGAACACCATTGAGAATCAAGAAGCATTGAGAAGCACCGTCAAAGATTTGAGGTACAACATAAGCGTCGTTGAGAATTGAGGATCATCATTGAAATTTGAGAAGCACTGTTGAGAATCTGAGAGTCACCGAGTCCAAAACATCATGATTAAGGGGAGCACGAGTCAAGTCTAGAGGGTCACTTCACCCAACACAACAAATTGGGCATGACATGACACATAGCCCATCGGTTGCAGCACACACAAATCACAAAGCCCACTAGGAGTGGCAAACACACCATAAGAATTCCTTTGAGCACCGTAGTGTCACTTTGAGCACCAATGCTCTTCCTTGGGTAAGACCCCCGGGTCAAGATCCTTCATAAAGTCTATTATTCATAGCGAAGCATAAATCACCAAGCCCACTAAGAGTGGCAAATACGCAGAACACATGTACTAGGACCACAAGCACTTTAGAACACAACACAAGCATGACACAAGTCCACTTGGAGTGGTACACCCCACAACACCAATTCATGCTAGGATCAGAACACTAGACATGATAGGACTTAGGACAAAATTCATATCACATCCATGCATTGCATATCACTCTTATAGCATAGCATTCGCCTGATTGTTGGGTATGTGCATGCGTGATTTATTCCTTTGTGCCCCGAACTACGTCCTTGTATAATTCCCCTTGGGATACGTAGGCAGCTCACGCAGAGCGCGACCAGCACTAGCCTCAGCATCATTGCATCTTTTGCAACGCTTTTATCCTAAATCTATAGCCTCCAAAAAGACCTGTCTCTTTAAAGCTTTGGCACTCGCTTGCGACATGCGTTGCTTCACAAGTTCATGCCAAAGAGGGGCAAACTGTAGACACTCCATTTTGTCGGCTAACAGATTTAGGAGGCCACAAGCATGTCAAACCTCGATAATTAGAAAGATCGGATTTTCAGAGATTACCTCTAACTCTCAAGAAGTCAAAGAATTTGCATAAATGACCAAAATGCCCATAAAAGCCCAAAACTCTCCAGATTGGCCCAAAATCTCAAAATCATTCGATGTTGTTCAAAACAAAAAAAAAAGGTATTTTAAAAGATGAATATTTGAAATCGTAAGCTCCCAGAGGCCCCCGGAAGTTCCCAGAAAGTCTCCGTTGACCGGTTTGACCAAGTTTGACCAAGGTTTGACCAAAATCATCCAAGTTCGCCCAAAAGTTCCGAGATCATCCTAGATCATGTGAAAAGTCTTAAAATATATTTTAAAAGAAAATCGGACGGAAACGTCAGTCTTTGAAGGCTCCCAGAACTTTCTGGAATTTTCTGGAAGTGCACTGTTTGACTAACTCGACTGCAAGTTTGACCAAAAATCAAAGTATCCTTTTCGACGTTTAAATATTTTTATCAAATACTAGAGGTCAATAGCTTTCCAACGGTATATCGCACATAATTTTTGGATCTAAAACGAAGTTGTTATGAATTTCTGAAGGTGAAAAATGCGATCAATTCCTCTTTTATCGCGAATACCGCAAAACTTTCCAAAGTGACTCAACTCCAAACTACTTTTTATGGAAAGAAGACCTCAATAACTTTCTAACGGTATATCACAATCTCAATTTGTATTTCGTATGAATGTTCTGTGAATTTCGGACGAAATAGGGCCGTTTCGCGAATTTTGAGAGTTCCGGGGGCCAAAATGCAATTTTTGGTCAACGGGGGAGTTGACTGCCGCGGCGGCACTGGCCCACTGCCGCGGCGGCAGTGGCCAAGTGCCGCAGCGGCACTCTGAGTGATTTTTCATTTTTTTTTGTAATTTTTGGTTAATTTTTGGGTTTTAATTCAAATTTCCAACAAATAAAACGACATAGTTTTGATTATTCCGGGATTTTGGACCAATTAGAGACTTTTTAAAACCCAAAATATCTCCCCAAGTTGGCCTATAAAGGAGACCCATTTACTTCCATTTGGGGAGAGTTTGGAAGCCATTAGAGAGAGATATAGAGAGTTAGGGAGAAAGAGAGAGAGAAGTATAGATTTTCTTCTTCCAAATCCAATCCAAAACATGAGTTTCAATTAGTTTTTCTAAAAACTAAACTTTTATTTTCAAGCTTTCAATCGATCTTCTTCATCTTCTTTGAGTTTTCTATGAGTTAGAGAGTGATGTACTCACCCACATACACACATATGAGAGGTTGAATGCTTGTGGTTCACCATTAAATATCATTTATTGATTTGTTCATTTGCTTGCTTATATACAATGTTCATCTCTTCTTACCTCATTTCTTTTTTATTTTCTTTATTTACTTACTAGTTCATCATCATCTAGATGATGACATGAAGTTTGAGGTGAGTGAATCCTTATGGATCTCTTGACCTCAAAAACATGTTTGATAGATGATGATTATAACTTTAATACCTCCAAGGTATCCTTGAAGTTATGTTAAAAAAAAAAAAGAATCTTTCCAACAATCTTGGAGGTTCTTGATGATGAGTTTGATGTTGACATTTTAAGTGGTTATAATCTCTATTTGATGTTGAAAATATACTTTCAAAACCTCTATTTCAAAACCCCTCTTAAAATCCCTCATTTTGATCTCAAGAAAGAAAACTCTAGTTTTTCCCAAAATCTTCAAAACAGTGAGTCAAAACAGTGAATGATCTGAGTTCAAAGATTTCTCTAGAACTCAATACTCAATGTATGGATGCAAGACCACTTGGAAAGTCTTCCTACTCATTAGAGAACACCCATGATTTTTGGTTTGACTTGAAAATACTTGAAAATGGTCCATTTGGACCCAAACATTCTCTCCAGATATTCTGTTTTTGCTGTCATAGCAGCTTGGTCTACTTTTAACTTGTTTTACAGAACACTTTTCCAAACAGTGTGGTCCTAACTTATTTTTCCCTTTAACTTCAATGTCGTAGGGAACTTTCTGTATAATATGGGCCTCTAGATCATTTGTTTTCATTTTCTAAGATTTTCTAACATTTCAGTCGACAGTACGGACTCTGTTTTTGAGTGACCTCTATTGTTTATATGATTTCTCTTAATTTGTGATAGTAATTAAAGATTGGCTTATTGGGTTGTGTTCTAGACACAATAAGGAAGATCTCTATAAAAAATCATGCATTGAAAACACTCCTAACCCCTCTTTTCAATTTTCAAAAGACTATGTTACTGTTCTATCCACTATTCACAGCAAGCACACTTTTACTTTCCCCCTTTGATTTGATGCTTACATGCACTCCAAATTAGTTCATGTCTTAGGAAGTAGTTCATACTACATTTGTACATATCCCATGGTGATTTCATTCATCCATTCATACACATTCTAGACTCCTAAGTCATTTTAGGAATCCATGAACACAAGGCACACTGCAACCTTAGCACATTCTAGATACATACATTGCATTCATGCAAAGATTTGGGGCTTTTGTGACTCCTAATCTAAAAAGATTATAAGGAATGATTATGATCACATGTTCATGCTTCCCCTCGATCTAATTCTCCTTTCTCATCCGTCCCAGGGATTGAGAAATCTTCTTCTCTCAAAGAATAACATGCATCATACTAGCTTGCTAAGCATATTTTGATTTCTATGTTTATTTATTTCAATAACAATTCATGTCCCCCTTTAGATTAGGAGGTCTTGGTTATTTGATATATGATTAGACGATTTTTCCTAGGTTTGTTTGTGTGATCTTTCACTTTACATTGTATGATATATGGTTTAGATCTTATGAATGATATCTTATCTTTAGATCTTCCATTTTAATTTTTCTTATGTGATGTAATATACTATCATAGTATTAATTGTCGAACCATACATAGTATAAGATGATTATTTGGATGCTAATTGAGGCCCGTCGAAAGATGGGGCGAGTTGAGAGTGTTTTAGTCGCGACAAAGGCTCTTTTCTCTCTCGTACCAAAACTCCGAGCCAAGTTCTTTGGTTATGAAGGGACGGTGCCCTTTATCCGTTTGGGTGAGTCAAAATTAGGTTTCTTGGTTCCTTAAAGACCAAGTGGCGACTCTGTATCTATTTTCAACTGACCATTTTCTTTCTTTTCCTTCCAAATCAATTTCAATCTCAAACAAGCAAGAGGTGGAATCCCGCGTGTCCACAGGTGCCAGGGAAGCTCTGCCGGAGGAGCATTCTAAGGGGAGTTCTTGGGGTAAGTTCATCTTCTTTCGTTTTATTTTTCTGCTCTATTTTCTGTTTTGATCTTTAAATTCATTGGATAGGTTTAATTACATGTTTGTAGTATCCTCATTAAAGTAAAGGTATCCTCGACGAAGCTATCCCTCTATGTTGGGGTAGCCGGAGCTCGTAGGGTTGGTATCCAATCCATGGATATCCAATCCCTAGGGATAATAAAACTTTAATTTGGATCTACGAGTCTAGATTTAGGGTATTCACATAGGAATAATGTTGTAATTGGGATAGTAGCTATCCATGTTTTATTCTTATCCATGTTTTAATCTATGTAATTCATGCATAATAATTTCATTCATGAATTAATTCTTATCCATGCACATGCATACACATGCACACTATCCTCACTTAGAATAGTAGGTTATCCATATTAGGGATAACATTTAATTAGGCATATACATGCACACTACTACACATAGTAGTCATGTTTGGACATACATACATATTATCCATGCCTAGAATAGTAGGATATTCTTAGATTATACTATATATATATTATGTTTTTATTGTCCTAACCATGGTTAATTAGGATAATTGGAAATGCTATGCTATCTCGGGTGATGATGCCGAAATTGGTATGCACTAGTTTCGTGATAGAGTGAGAGAGAGGAAGAGAGAGACAAGAGATTGTTTGTGGTTTGGCCCCGTTAATGAGGTGACCTACGTCCACGGTTGTGCCGGAGCACGTTCACTATCAAATCACCGGTGGGTTCGTGGTGAGCCAACAGATTGGGGGGCACTACCAAAACCGGACGGGTATATGTGTGTGTCTGTATTTTTGCTGCTATTCTTGAAGGATAAGAATGTCATCCCTAATGGGGGTGAGAGGCCTCTTTTATAGATGTAAGAGACCTTATCCTACAAGGTAAGTAAACAGATTAGGAGAGTTAATCTAATTACTATTGATTGGCCTAAATCATGGAAGTTTCCTAAGCGGATTAGGGAACTAATTCCACCTGCCATTAGCGCTCCACTCGAGTTAGGAAACATCTGAGAGCCTTGTAGAGCAAGTCAAAGGCATGTCCAGGTTGTGCCCGTTACGTGGAGTGCCCACGTAGTGCGCCCAGACTGTGGGACCAGCCCGAGCGATTGACGTCGGGCTACTCGGGCACGCAGGCACTCTTGTTGAGGTGGCTGTTTGACTTTGACCTAATATTTTTGGACCTATCAGCTACCCCCCATTTTCAAGACTAATGTGATGCTTCATAGGATGAGGATTGAAAATCTGCATGCTTCGGCGCACCACTCGGGAAATTACTCGGGTGGTTACTCGGAACGAGACCCGCCTCCTTAATTGGCCGGGAGTTAGACCGAAAGGTAGCTTCAACACCTCAGGTTGGTTATTGACTTGTGTCAAGAGATGAGTGGTTTGGTTAGGACCCAATGTGACTACTTGGAAGAGTAACCGAACCGTCAGGTCAGGCATTTAATACGTGCTCCTTTTGAGGCGTCGCTTCACGTGCCCGAGGAGACGGCTGTCAAAGAGTTAAAGCGGGAAGATTCCCTGGCTGTTGGATTTGATCTGATCTAGACCGTTCACGCATCCTGTATAAAGGGTACTTGTTCATTTCTTCTATTCCTGCTGATTGAAGATTGAATTTATCGAGCGGTCTTGAGAGCAAAGAGTCCCCGATTAAATTTCCCGAGCTCTTTTCTGACTTTAATTTTTGTAAGTCCTCACTTTTCTATTGTAATCCTTCCCTTCCCTTTTCTTAGTAAGGCTGGAGAGAACGAATCCGTTAGGGCATACCCGGGAGTGGGATTTCTTCTTCTTTAGATTCTGCTTTTTCCTTAAGTCAAGCAGCACGCTTAGGCGACTTATCCACATGGGTTGTCTCGGGGTAGTTTTATCTGAGTACTACTTGACTGTTAGGACCTTGCACGCTCTGCCCTTTAGGCTTCTAGATTTGCCTCCTCTGTATCTCAGGCTTGGAGTCCCTGACCCCTACTTAGGTCGTCATCCGTACCCTCACCCCTCCGTAGGAATACCAGAGATGAGCCACTCTGATTTTAACTCTGCTTCCCGTTCGAAAGACGAAGAGTCACGGTCTGGGACCCCTGACACCAATTTGGACCCCCCCTTCTGCTTCCCTGTCTGACAATCACAGTGAGGGTAGGATTCCTATCTGGGTCTCAGACGACGAGTTTGACCAGGAGGCCCCGATGGCTTCCATCTCGCAGGGCTCAGGTGATGAGGCGCCTAGGGAGCCTGATCCCAAGGTAGCATTCACCTGCGAGTTCATCCCCTCGACCCTACATGCTCCAGACCTTGGTCGAATTAGGGATAAGTACTCTATTCCTAACGACCACTCCTTGTTCGTTCATCCCGGCGGGGCTCACATTCGCTGTCGGGGTTTTGTCACTTTATATAAGGACGCCTTCATGGCATCCTTCGCATCCCTCTCCACCCGATCGCCCGGGATGCTCTGATCTACCTCGGGATAGCTCCCGGGCAGTTAACCCCGAACGGGTGGAGGTTCTTGATGGGGTCCATTTTTTTGTGGCCCCAAGTGTTCGGGTATGAGCTCACCCTTCAAGAATTCTTCTGGATCCACCGGCCATTCCCAGTACACAGGGGGGTTGGGTTCTTTTCTCTGGGGGCTCGACAGGGGAAGAAAATTATTATCAACTGCCCGAGCAACAAGGGGTGGAAGAACAAGTTCTTCCAAGTGTCCACCCCCCAGTTTTTGTGAGCAAGCCCCAGGGAGTCAACTAAGGACTTCCTGGGCGGGAGAGTTAAGGGGTAAGCCTACCCTTTGTTCTTTCTTGTTTCCCTTTGGGCTTCCTGTTATGATCATAGAACTGACCACTTCAGCTTGTTTTGCAGCGGGGTCATTTGATCTTCCGAGCATTCCAGAAGAGTGCCAAGAGAGGATCAGAGGCTTGTTGGAGCTGCCCATGAATGTTTGGGACGTGCAGACCAAGTCGGGAGACCAGAGAGGTGATAACCGACCAGACCAACCCGCCGAAGCTCCCATCTTCCCCACCATCATCCCAGGTAAGAGTGTGACCAGCAAATTCCATTTTAGTCATCCTTCATCACCTCGCTGTTCTGGTTACTGACTTCACGATTGCTTTCCTTCTGTAGAAATGGCCCCCAGGAGAGATCCAGAGCGATTGAGGGCTCTATAAGCTGCTGCTGCTGAGTGGATGGCTACGGAGAGAAAGAGGCCGGCCACCGCGCCACTGACAGTGAGCGTCCGCTCAGGCGGCTCAGACGCGGCCCAACAGCCGCCCAGGTCCCCGGTGAGACGTCAACCCCCCAGGTGGTGGTAGTGGGGGAGACGTCGGCTCCCCGTTCTGATGTTCCCTCCGGGACATCCCTGGAGGAGTCAAGGGAGACCCGGGATAGGGTCAGGCCGTACCTGCTCCCGAGTCAAGTGGAGAGGTGCGCCAGCATGTCTCCCCAGGTCTTTCAAGGGTGGCTCTACATCATCTCCCACTGGGTAAGTGATTCTGTCGTATCTTCTAATCTTTATACATTTTTCTTGCTCTGTTGGCAATAGTGACCGACTGGTTCTGAACTGACTTTGCAGGTTGGCTGCATGACCGCGGGAGCCGAGTCCTTCCTGCCTACCTTGGCCGGGAGAGCCACTGCTGCTGAAACTGCCCTTGCGAAGGGGCAGGCGACCCTGGAGGCTAAGGAGAGGGCCCTGAACGTGGAGAAGAACAGGGTCAAGTGCTTGGTCTTGAACCTGGGGGTGGCCTAGGAGGAGCTGGTAGTGGCTTTAGCGAAGCTGGAGACCGAGCGGGCTGCCAGCGCGGCGGCGGAGGCCAGGGAGAGAGCTTTGGCGGAGGCGGCGGCCGGGCCCCCGGGGGAAACCTTTGATGACGGGTTTTTCCTCGGGTATGAGGACCTGAAGAGGTGGTTGGAAACCACCCCTTATGAGGAGATGGATTCTGACTTTTGGGACATGGTGTCCAGTGCTACCGAAGGTGCTGCTGCTGATGCCCAGGGAGCCGCTGCTGCGGCTGAGGGTGCCGCCGCCCCGGCGGGCCAGGAAGGAGGTGATGCCCCGGAAGGGTAGATTGGAGGGGAGTCTGAGGAGAGGGTGGTTGTGGTCGATATAGACGACTCCTAGCTTCCCTTCCTTTGCTTCTTGTTGTTGTTGTTTTTTTTTTTTTTGGTGGTTGGGTTGGTTTTGTTAGGGAGGCTACTACAACTACCCCCCAGACTCTGTAAATTTGTTGTTAATGAAAGGCCCACCGAGGCCACCCTGTTTTATCAACAGTTCATCTTTTAGTACTTGTTTGTATTTTGCACTTTATTGCCTGTGCCCGACCGATTTATCAAATCCTATAGAAATTTTGCCCTACACGAAAGTTTCAGGATTGTGATGATAGGAAGCACTTGGTCTTCTAAGGACCTGTTTTGAAGGTCTTAGCCGGTATAGTGTAGGGTTAGTCTGGGATTTAGCCCTGTTACTATCCGTTCGACTTTTCTGGACACTGTAGGTACTCGGGACTGTCTATCGGCGGCATTGCATGCCTAGCCCCGAGTCCTATTAAATGCCCGGTGTGATTACCTATTTTGGTCTGGAGTTTACCAATATCCCCTGGCCCCCCAGCTTTCGCTAAGGTGGGCGTTTTTATGAGGAAGTGACCATAGGGAGCCGACTTGAAACATAGGTGGTTGCATGGTCTTTTGAGGCTTTCCATCATCAGTTACCTAGGGGGAATGACCCCCCTCCCCCCCATCATGGGTTGAGGACCTAGACGAAGCCTGTGCCTCGGGGTGGTGATCCCGAGGTCTTTCGTGCCTGGGATGTGGCCTCGAGGTCTTTAGATGCCTGGGGTGTGACCTCGAAGTCTTTTAGGTGCTTGGGTGTGACCCCGTGGTCTTTTAGATGATCAAACACGGAGAAGAAATGCTTGGCAAAAGAGGAAACTTTTATTATGATGTAAGTAGAACCACTCGAGATGAGCTACAAGATTCCTAGCCAACACTACATCTGAACTTTACTAAAATACTTGCGGAGATGCTGTATGTTCCACGGGTGAGAGAGGTCGTGTCCATCAATGGTCTGTGGCCAATATGCTCCTGGGTGGTTGATTTGGGTAACCTTGTATGGTCCTTCCCAGTTTGGTCCCAACTTATCATGACTTGGGACCTTCGTAGACTGATTGACCGCCTTGAGGACGAGGTTTCCCACATGAAAACTACGGTTCTTGACCTTGCTATTGTAATACCGGGAAACCGGTTGCTTGTAGGCTTCCACCTTCAAGTATGCCCGGTCTCTTTTCTCGTCCACCAGATCCAACTCCCCCTAAGGGCTTCATCATTGCCTTGTTCGTCGAACGCTGACACCCGGTATGTTGGAAATCCAAGTTCTGTGGGTACCACCGTCTCAAAGCCATAGGTGAGAGAGAACGGTGTCTCCCCTGTTGCTGCTCGAGGGGTGGTACGGTGCGCCCACAGGAGGGTCAACGATTCATCCGCTTAGAGGCCTTTAGCATCCTCAAGCCTCGTTTTGATGGACTGCATGATTCTCCGGTTCGTCACTTTTGCTTGGCCGTTTGCCTGAGGGTACTTGGGCGAAGAGTAATGATTTTATATGCCATAGCCCGAGCAGAACTGCCTGAATACCTGGGTGTCAAACTGTCTTCCATTGTCACTGACCAAGGCCTCGAGATTCCGAATCTACTGAGGATGTTCTTTTCGACGAAAGATTCCATCTTTTTCTTAGTAATTGTCGCCAAAATCTTGGCTTCTGCCTAATTGGTTAAATAGTCAACTGCGATCACCGCGAACTTGACCTGACCTTTCCCGACCGGGAGGGGGCCAACAATGTCAATGCTCCACTAAGCAAACGGCCAGGGACTGATAATGGGTTTTGGTCCTCTCCCGGATGGTTGACCATGGGTGAGTACCTCTGACACTTGTCACATCACTGAAGGCATTCTCGGGAATCCCAGGCCATCGTTGTCCAGTAGTAACCTTGCAACAGGGCTTTTCGGGAGAGTGTGCGGCTTTCGACGTGATTTTCGCATATTCCTTCATAGATTTTGTGTAGTATACCATGAACTTGCGTGGGGTGAATGCACCATAGATACGGGACGGTGTACCCTCTCTTGTACAAGATGTCGTCGACAAGGTGGTACCTGGCTGCCCGGTACTTCACCCGACGGGCTTCATCTTTTCCTCTGGCAGAGCACCCGTCATGAGGAACATCGCGATCAGATCTATCCAACTGGCCTCTGGTTCGACCGATTCGACCTCCATGCTTACGGAGCTGACCACATTGGGGTTCGGGTAGATATTCAACCCTTATCCCGGGTAGTTTTGACTCGGAGGATGAGGCAAGGCAGGCTAACCGGTCGGCCCTCATATTTTCTTCCCTTGGGATCTGAGTAACAAAGACCCCCTTCAGTTTCTTCGTGATCATTCCGACAAGAGACAGGAAAGCTATCATGTTGTCCTCCCGGGCTTCATACTCTTGATTCACCTGATTAACCACAAGTTGGGAGTCACTATATCCTTGCACTTGCTGTGCCCCCGTCGAAGTAGCCAACTACAGCCTGACTAGCAGGGCTTCATATTCTGCCTCATTGTTGGAGGCGTGAAAACCAAACCTTAGTGCGTATTCTAGCTGAACCCCGTCCAGTGTGGTCAGGATGATTCCTACCCCGCTGGTTTGTTGATTGGAGGACCCATCGACGTAGAGGACCCAAGTGGGTATGTCAGGCATCAACCCGGGCGGTAGTTCTGGGGGAATAAGATCTTTCACTGGTTCTTCAGGGTACGTTAACTCCATAAGGAAGTCAGCCATGGCCTATCCTTTAATTGCTGTCCGGGGCCTGTAAACCACCTCAAACTCCTCTAATTCTAGTGCCCATTTGACGAGTCTCTTGGACGTTTTATGTCTGCTTAATATCTGGCGGAGTGGCTGATCGGTGAGGACCACGATGACGTGGCCCTGGAAGTACGGGCGGAGTCTCTGGGCGGAAGTGACGAGGGCGAAGGCCAGTTTCTCGACATGAGAGTATCGGATTTTGGCTCCCCTGAAGTGCTCGGCTGGTGTAGCAGACCGGGAATTGAATCCCGTGCTCTTCTCGAACTAGTGTCGAGCTTACCGCCGAAGGTGATAGTGCTAGGTACACGAACAATTCCTCGTTCGGGACAGGAGTCGAGAGTAGAAGGGGCGATGACAGGTACTTTTTGAGTTCCTGGAACGCCTTCTCTCACTCCTCTGACCATTGGAAGGCCTTGCGGAGAATCTTGAAGAACGGTAGACACCGGTCGGTTGCTCGGGAAACGAATCGGTTGAGAGCAGCAACCTGTCCGGCCAGACTTTGCACTTCCTTGGTCGACCGCATGTTGATTATTGCTTGGATTTTTTCAGGGTTTGCCTCGATTCCTCGTCTACTGACCAAGTGTCCCAGGAATTTCCTGGAAGCCACTCCGAAATTGCATTTGGTCAGGTTTAACCTCATCTAATACTTTCGTAAGATGCTGAAGGCCCTAGCCAAGTGCTCGAGATGATTGGACTCCTCCCGGCTTTTTACCAAAAGATCATCAACATAGACCTCCATTATTTTCCCGATTAGATCTTTGAACATGGAATTGACAAGGCATTGATAGGTTGCCCTGGCGTTCTTGAGGCCGAAAGGCATTACTTTGTAGCAATACGTCCCTTGATCTGTAATGAACGAAGTCTTCTCTTCGTTCCCGGGGTACCTACGGATCTGGTTATACACTGAGTATGCGTCCATGAACGAGAGGAGCGAATGGCTGGCCGTTGCGTCCATAAGGAGGTCTATCCTCGGCAACGGGTAGCAATCCTTGGGGCAAGCCTTGTTCAAGTCCGTGAAGTCCACGCACATATGCTACTTCCCATTACTCTTTTTGACTAACACCACATTCGCCAACCTGTCGGGGTATTGAACCTCCCGGACGAATTTGGCCTTCAGGAGTTTGTCAACTTCTTCTGAAACTACAGCTTATCTTTTATGGGCTATGCCCCTTCTCTTCTGCTTGACCGGTCGGGAATTGGGATTGACATTAAGATGATGGGACATTACCCGAGGGTCAATCCCGGGCATGTTCTCGTGGCACCAGGCGAAGACATCTTGGTTGTCCCGCAGGAACTGTATTAGCTTCTGCTTAAGGCTGGGCTCTAGGGTGGTACCTGTACTGACAGACCGGTCGGGGAGTTGTGGATCCAGAGTTACTTGCTCCAATTCCTCCATCAATTTTACTCCGTCGTTTACGTCCCTGGGGTCCATCTCTTGGACATTCAATGCCTCTAAAATGGCTTCTCTGCGCAAGGAACTGACATAATAGCTCCGACCAGCTGCTTAATCCCCACGGAGGCTCCCGGGACCCTGGGGGGGAGGGGGGGGGGGGGGGGTCAGGAACTTCAGCACCAAGCCGTAGGTGGATACGGATCGTCTTGGCCTTGTTGAGCGTTGGCCTTCCCAGAATGGCGTTGTACGCAAATGGGGCTTCTACTATGACAAAGTTTACCATTACCAAAACCTGCTGCGGATAGGTTCCTATTAGGACTGGCAGCTTCATGATTCCAAGCGGCTGATTGCTCGAGCCATTGAACCCGACCGGAGGTGTGGCCACCGGTCGGTCCTTTAATATTCCTAGCTGGTTGAATGCCGAGGCAAAGAGAATGTCAGAGGAACTGCCAGGGTCCACCAACACCCTTTTGACCATGTAGTTAGCCATGAAAAGCGTCACTAGCAGCGGATCATCATGGGGGTAGTGTAGATCCTGCATGTCATTGGAGGAGAAAGTCAGAACATCGGTCGGAGGGAAGCGGGCGAATTGGACATGACAGACATTCGCTTGGGATGCCCGAGCATGCCTCTTCCTGGCCGACTGGGAGTCCCCGCCGCTCGAGGTTACCCCAGATATCAAGTTGGTCTGCCCAATTGGATGGGGTTGCTCGACGGCCCTGTTGTCCGGTCGGGGCCGCTTGTCCCCCGCCACAAACTCGGCGAGGTGACCCTGTTCTATTAGCCTCTCAATTACCCATCTTCAGCTTGAAACAGTCCTCCATGTCGTGGCCGTGGTCTCGGTGATACCGGCAAAACTTGTCCCGGTTTCTTTTCCCGGGAGGGCTCTTTAGCTTTATCGGCTCTTGGAGGAGCCTCCGAGTTTCGACGGCGGCCATCACCTCATGAATAGGTCGGGAAAGGGGGGTGAAGTTGATTGAGGGCTGATCCCGATCGCCTTTGGGTCGATCTTGCTTTGTCTTCTTTCCCGAGCCCTTCTCAGATCCATCGTGTTTCCACTTTGACTCTTGGGACTCTTCATCTACCAAGCTAGCACGCTTGGCCTTTAGGAACTTCTTCGTATCAATATATTTGCCGACCCACTCAGAGAGTTCCACCAGGGTTGCCGGTCGGTCATTATGGAATGACGTGGCAACTTTGGTGTGTTGAACCCCTGAGCAGAAGACCGTGATGGCGACCGTTTCATTCAGGTGGAGAATCTGGAGCCTTTGTTGGTTGAAACAGTCGACATTGTCTTTTAGTGACTCTCCCTTGCGTAGCTTGACGGTTAACAACTGGGTATCTGGCTGCGATTGGTCGAGCATTCCCACGAACTGACTGATGAAAAGTTTGCTGAGAGTTTTGAAGTCGTCGACCGTCCGGGGTTTGAGAGCGTGAACCACTGTGCCGCTGGTCCTTTAAGGGTGCTGGGAAAGGCCATGCACTGCAGTTCGTCGATAGTGGTCACTAGTTCCATCTGTGCCTTGTAAGTCCGGGCGTGATCCACCGGGCTTCCCAAACCATCATAGGAATCGTGGTGGGGTGGTTTGAACTTCCTCGGGATGGAAAATCCCGTAAGCCGGGCAGTGAAAGGCGATTCAGTCTTTGTGTTGGTGTGACTGTTTTGCGACTTGCGGCTCAGCTTTTCAATCTACTTCTGCAAGTCTTCAATCTAGGCCTTGACACCCTTTTCATCAGTCTTCCTTTCCGTATCCGAGCGGTAAGTCGGATCAGATGACGAGGCTTCGTCCTCGAACCGAGTCTCCTTAGGGGACTGGACCCGACTTCGGCTCTGGGTAATTGTATGCCTAAGATCTTCATGGCTCTTGGCCGGGGGATCTTTGGTTGAATCTCGAGCCATATGTCCTGGCCCCTCCTTTCTGGCAGCACATCTACCATTGATGATGTCTCTCTGGCATCTCCCGCCCGGCGCGGATTGGCCTGGGCATGCTGTCGGGTTTGCTTGGGGGCTTGGCTGCGTTCGTAATCCCCGTGCTGTCTCCAACCCGACGGGGATGTAGGTGCAGTGTGGGTATGTTGTCTGACCCGTGGAGGCTTTCGGTTGGGCGCACCTTTCCCGGGCTGCTCCTCGTTTGGAGGGAGTTCATCTTGCCGGGCCAACAGTGCTTCGATCTGCTGCTGGGTTCGCCACTGGCCCTCTAGGAGTTGTGCGAGAGCCTCGGTGACCTGCTCGGTGGTCATCGAGGTTGTCGGCCGGCCGGGGTGTGAGTCCTCCTGACTGGCTTGATCCTCCTGACCGCCTTGAGCAGTAGTCTTCCTAGTTTTCTTTGGTGCCATGGCTATGGCTATCAACTAGAGTTTTGTTTTTGCGGGAAAACTGTCGTATTCCCACATATGGCGCCAAGCTGATGATGTTGAAAATTGGTATGCACTAGTTTTGTGATAGAGTGAGAGAGAGAAAGAGAGAGACAAGAGATTGTTTGTGGTTCGGCCCCGTTAATGAGGTGACCTACGTCCACGGTTGTGCCGAAGCACATTCACTAACAAATCACCAGCGGGTTCGTGGTGAGCCAACAGATTGGGCGACACTACCAGAACCGGACGGGTATATGCGTGTGTCTGTATTTTTGCTGCTATTCTTGAAGGATAAGAATGCCATCCCCTTTAATGGGGGTGAGAGGCCTCTTTTATAGTTGTAAGAGACCTTCTCGTACAAGGTAAGTAAACAGATTAGGAGAGTTAATCTAATTACGATTGATTGGCCTAAATCATGGAAGTTTCCTAAGTGGATTAGGGAACTAATTCCACCTGCCATTAGCGCTCCACTAGAGTTAGGAAACTGCTGGGAGCCTTGCAGAGCAATTCAAAGGCACGTCCAGGCTGTGCACGTTACGTGGAGTGCCCACGTAGTGCGCCCAAACTGTGGGACCAGCCCGAGCGGTTGACGCCAGGCTACCCGGGCACGCATGCACTCTTGTTTAGGTGGCTGTTTGACTTTGACCTGATATTTTTGGACCTATCACCGGGTAAGTTCTTTAGCATCTATCTTATTACTGCTTTCTTAGGATCACATAGAAGCACGATTAGGTGGATAAAATATAGATTTTATTTCCCTACATGATTATTTATGCAAGAATTCATATTTTCTAGGATTTTGAGTGCGATTTTTACTTAAATTTATTTTATTTCTTTTAGCATGCATAGGAGAGCGTAGTAATACATTTAGTCCCCGAATTACTGTTTTAGCATATGCATTGCATGTAAATGTATAGTTTCTTGCACAATTTTCTTTAATTAGCTATTCATAACTTGAATTAAGATTGCATTAGAAATTATTCAAACGGTTCACAGAATGTCTAGTCAAATGCCTTGAAAGCTGAGTAGAGGCCCATCTCACGATGGGACGAGAGGGGATGTTTTAGCATGATCTAGCTCATTCCTCTCTCGTACCCTCCGAACTAAGTTCTTTGGTGATGACAGGACGGTGCTCTCTATCCATTAGACTTGATAAATTTAGTTTTCTTAGTTTCCTTTTCCAAACTAAGTGGTAACTCTATTAGTGAGGATCTCTCCGGATTTAGCCTTGTGGGATAAAACATGGATTACTTACTCGTGTAGCCTCGGATATGGATTATGGGCATCAATTGTTGCCTCGGGTTGGATAAAAAGCCCCATGGAATCCAAAATACGAGTAATCTAAATCGGCTGGATCGGATAAAGGCTAATGAAGGGTGGTGAACCTCACTCATGGCTGTTGGCATGAGATTTGAATGGGATAATAGTAAGACTAGTCCTATTTTATCAAATCAAATAACAGTAATGATTGGGTGACCAAATTTGTGCACTGAAATATCATGGCCATTCATTTCGGTGGTCCCCACGCCAAAGTGTATGGGGCCTACTAAAATAAATGACCACGATTTTTCGGTGCACAAATTCGGTGACTCTAGCATTACTGATAAAATAAACATGGCACGTGTTAGTTTAACCGGATTATTAAATGCCCAATTTAATAATCCTACTACTCAGAATAATTTTAGAATAAAGCAACTGAGATATATATGGTCTTGTTCCTTAACTCTTTAAGTACATACCTTATCAACTTTAATTCTGAGGACCTATCATATAAATGTTAAACAACAATAATAATAAATAATAAACTTGTTGTTTATTAATATGAAATTGTTATTATAAGATAATATTCCTAAAACAATACTCCAATCTAATTGGGTTTTAGGGCATACTACTAACAATCTCCCACTTGTACTAAAGCCAATCAACCATATATCTTATACCCATCTTCTCAAGATGTCGATCCAATTGCTGCTGGGTTAAGGCCTTAGTGAATGGATCTGCTACAATATTTGCTGATGCTATCTTTTGTATCTCCACATCACCTCTACCAATGATTTCTCAAATTATATGGAATTGACGCTGAATGTGTTTGGAATTCTGATGAGACCTTGGTTCATTGGCTTGAGCTATAGCCCCATTGTTATCATAGTACAGAGGCACAGGTGATTCAATGGCTAGAACTAAACCTAGTTCACTGATGAACTTTCTTATCCATACACTCTCCTTTGCTACTTCTGAAGCAGTAATTTATTTTGCTTCGGTCGTGGAATCTACCATCGTATCTTGCTTACAACTCTACCAGCTAATAGCGCCCCCTATTAAGGGTAAACACATACCCGGGTGTGGCTTTTCTATCATCCACATCAGATTGGAAGTCCGAATTAGTGTAACCATCAACTCCCAGTTCTCCTCCTCCATAAATTAGGAACATTTCCTTAGTTCTTCTCAAGTACTTAATGATGTTCTTCACTGTAATCTAGTGATCCATACCTAGATTAGACTATTTGCTTGTAACATGTACAATATGACTGATATCAAGTCTAGTACATAGCATGACATACAGAAGACTTCACATTGCTGAAGCATATAGTACTTTGCTCATGATCTCTCTTTCTTCTGGTGTTTTAGGACTCATATCCTTTGAGAGGTGAATTCCATGTCTGAAGGGTAGCATCCCTCTCTTGGAATCTGCCATGTTGAACTTATTCAACACTTTATCTATGTACAAGGATTAGGATAAACCAAGCAATCTTTTGGATCTCTCTATAAACCTTTATACCCAGTATATAAGATGCTTCTCCTAAATCCTTCATAGAGAAGTTTTGTGAAAGCTATAGTTTAACTGATGATAGCATTCCTACATCATTCCCAATGGGTAGGATGTCATCACCATACAAAATTAGGTACGTCGCTCTCCCATTGAGCTTCACACACATGGTTCATCCATATTCTGATGAAAATCAAATGCTTTGTTCGCTTCATCAAAATGGATGTTCCAGCTTCGAGATGCCTGCTTGAGTCAATAAATGGATCTCTGCAGCTTACAAACTTTTTGGTTTTCACCATGAGATATAAAGCCTTCTTCTGGCTACTCCATGTAAATCTCTTTCTCAATCTGACCATTGAGAAAAGCGGTCTTTAAATCCATCTGCCATATCTCATAGTCATTGTGTGCAGCTATAACAAGCATAATCTGGATGGATTTTAGCATGGCTACTGGTGAAAAGGTTTCCTTATAGTCAACTCCCTGTCTTTGTTTGTAACCTTTTGACACTAGCCTGGATTTGTAGTTCTCTACCTTTCCGTCAGAGCCTATCTTCCTTTTGTAAACCCATTTGCAACCAATAGGTACAATACCATGAGGCGGGTCCACCAAAGTCCAGAATTGGTTGGAGTACATAGAATCCATTTCTGATTTCATGGTAACTTGCCATTTACTCGAATCGATGTCTGACATCACCTCTTGTAATTAGTAGGATCACTCTTGTCATCATTGTTTCCACAATGAAAGAGTTCCTCATCACCTTGATGGATATCCAAGTATCTCTTATTAGGTATAGGACTTCTACTAGACTTGTGTGGAGGTTGTGTAATATAAGGCTCAACACTAATAGGGTCTGAAGACACTTCTTCAGGTTGGTCAATGTTGATTTGTTTTTCAGAGGAGATTTCCTCTAATTCTATCTTTTTCCCATTACCTCTATCTTGAATAAACTCTTTTTCAAGAAATACAGCAAATTTGCTAACAAACACCTTTTGTTCGCCTAGGTGATAGAAATAGTATCCCAAGGACTCTCAGCCATAATAACTATGAACAAACACCTGTTTACTAACTATATTTAAAATCATAAATATCCTTTACGCGATTTATACCATCAAACAACCTTTAAACAAAGTCATGAATAAACATTTGTATATATATTTCCATATTTATTTATATAATTATAACCAAATCAAACCAAACCAAACCAAGCCTTGTGTCCCAATCAATTAGGGTCGGCTGTATGAATCCTTTTTCTCCATTTTTCACGATCAAGAGCTATATGCTCATTTAAATTATATATATTCATATCTTGTTACACTACATATTCTCAAGTCAGTCTAGGTCTGCCTCTCCCTCTAACCACTCCAGGCACTACGATCTTATCACTTTTTCGCATAGGTGCATCTACAGGTCTTCGTTGCACATGGCCGAACCATCTAAGTCTATTCTCTCTCAACTTATCCTCAATATGTGTCACTCCTACAGTCTCGGATGTACTCATTTGTAATTCTATCTTTCCTAGTCTTACCACACATCCATCTTAGCATCCTCATCTCCGCTACACTCACTTTGCTAATGTGTTGTTTCTTAGTTGCCCAACACTCTGTCCCGTAGAGCATAGCTGCCCTAATAGCTGTCTTATAAAATTTTCCTTTAAATTTTGCTGGTATTCTCCGGTCACATAATACTCCAGAAGCACTCCTCCACTTAAGCCAGCCCACTTTAATTCTATGGGTCACATCATCACCAATCTCTCCATCTCTACTGATCATTGAACCTAGATAGCGAAAGTGTTCCCTCTTTCGGATCTCCTGATCTTCGATCTTCACTGCTTCATTGTCTCTACTTCCACTGTTGCTAAAAGTACATTCCATGTATTCTATTTTCGTCCTACTTATCTTTAGCCCCTTAGTCTCCAGTGCTTCTCTCCAAGCTTGTAGTTTAGTGTTGAGTCCCCTTTTAGTCTCATCAACCAAGACAATATCATCTGCGAACAACATACACCATGGGACCTCATCTTGAATGTGTCTAGTCAATTCATCCATAATTAGGGTGAACAAATAAGGGCTCAAGGCCGACCCTTGGTGCAGGCCTACGGTAATTGGGAATTAGCTTGTTTCTCCGGCTGGTGATCTAATTGTAGTAACCGCTTCATCATACATATCCTTCACCACGTCAATATAACCCTTGGTCACTCCTTTCTTCTCTAGCACCCACCAAATTAAATATCTAAAGCTTTCTCTAAATCAATAAAAATCATATGTAGATCTTTTTTCTTCTCTCTATATTTTTCCATTAGTCTTCTAAGTAAATAAATTGCTTCCATAGTTGATCTCCCAGGCATAAATCCAAACTGATTTTCTGACACTGATGTTGCGCCTCTTAAGCGATGCTCTGTCACTCTCTCCCATAGCTTCATAGTATGGCTCATCAACTTAATACCTCTATAGTTGTTGCATTGTTGTACATCTCCTTTACTCTTATATACATGCACTAGGATGCTCTTCCTCCACTCATCAGGCATTTTTCTAGTCATTAAAATCCTATTAAAAACTTTTGTAAGCCAAGATGCCCCCACATCTCCCAAGCATTTCCAAACCTCAATGGGGATCCCATCTGGTCCTAAGGCCTTGTTGGGTTTCATCTTCTTCAGAGCAAATTCCACCTCAAACTTCCTTATTCTCCGATAGAATCTGTATTCTCTAGTTTCATCGTAACTTCCAGTTTCTTCTTCCATTGTGTTATCCATATGTTTTTCATCCAGCAACTTCTCAAAAGAGCTCTTCCACCTTTCCTTAATCTCTTCGTCGTTCACTAATACCCTAGAGTCATCATTTTTTATACACTTAACCTGATTAATGTCTCTTGTTTTCCTTTCTCTCGACTTAGCAAACTTATAAATACATTTTTCTCCCTCTCTAGTGTCTAGTTTGGTGTAGAAGGCGTCATAGACTTCCATTTTAGCAACTCTAACTGTCCTTTTAAATTTCCTTATTTGCACATTTATAGCTTTTGAAGTGTTCCTCGCTTCTATCATTTTGCCACTTCTTAAAGCAATCCTTTTTGGTTTTTACTGCAGCTTGTACCTCTTCATTCCACCACCAAGTATCTTTAGAAGCTAACCCTCTTCCCTTCGACTCTTCAAGGACCTCATTCGATATTCTTGTGATGCACCCTGCCATTCTATCCCACATAGTATTGCTTCCATCTTCCCAATTCCAAGGTGCTTCTGTATACATTCTCTCTTGGAATATTGCTAGTTTCTCGCCTTTAAGGTTCCACCACCTAGTTCGCGGATTTATAGGGTCTTTTCTAGTACGACATTGCCCTTTTATATGGATATCTAAAATAGTAAGTCTATGTTCAGATGTTAAACTCTCTCCTGGGATGACCTTACAATCTTTACATGCTAAGCGGTCTGCCTTTCTCACAAGGAACAAATCGATCTGGCTTCTATTAGATCCACTCTTAAAGGTTATCAAATGTTCTTCCCTCTTTTTGAAAAAGGTGTTTGCTACTACAAGATCATATGCTACTGCGAAATCTAAAATACTCACCCCTGCCTCATTCTGATCTCCAAAACCATACCCCCCATGCACCCTCTCATATCCATTTCTATCTTTGCCTACATGGCCATTAAAATCTCCACCTACAATTATCTTCTCTCCTCCCGGTATTTCTTGCATTAAAGCGTCTAACTTGTCCCAGAATTGTCTTTTAGTGTGATCATCCAATCCTACTTGGGGCACGTATGCACTAATCACATTAATTATATCCACTTCAACTACCAGTTTGATAAGCAATATTCTGTCTCCTTTCCTTGTGACTGTCACAACTTTATCCTTGAGGTTCTTGTCAACCACGATTTCGACACCATTTCTATGCCTATCTTTCCCTGTATAGAATATCTTATACCCGATCTTTTCTACCTCCTTAGCTTTCTCTCCAACCCACTTTGTTTCTTGTAAACATACTACATTAATCTTCCTTCAAATCATAGTGTCTACTAGTTCCATAGCTTTACCTGTTAAGGTTCCTATATTCCAAGTTGCTAACCTAAGCCTATAGTTCTGGACTAGCTTCTTTACCCGTGGTGGCCTAGATGAGAGCGGGAACCCTTGCTTATTTAACACCGCACCCGGGCATCGATGCAGCGCCCCTTGCACATTTTTCGAAACACCCAAAGGCAGGCGCAACACGTCGCTTAAAGGGAACGCCCTAGCATTTACATGATTATTCATATTTAGATTCATATCATAACGATCCGACGGTTTTTAAATGAAACAACATTAACTCACAGATTGGTGTTCCAATAAAGAAGATGAAGATGATGATAATGATCAAGCTCACTCGCTCGCTCTCTCTCTCTCTCTCTCTCTCTCTCTCTCTCTCCTTATTTTCTTAGAGTTGCGTCTTCTCTTTTCTTCTCTCTCTATCTTGGCTGTTGTCTTTCACGTTTCCCTTGTTCTCTCTTTTTTTTTTTCTTTTTTTAAAATAAAACCCTAGGATGTAATATATGTATATATATATGATACACACACTTATATATTTTAACACTCATACAAAAAAATTTAAAATCCCATTTTTTGTCTTATGGGCTCACAAAAAAGATATTATATGGGCGCAAAATATAATCTAAAGTGCTAAAATTAATAGCCCACTGGATAAATATACCATGTGTACTTAATTTTTATGTTAAACACACTACTAAACATAATAACGATCCGTACACACTGTTTGAAAATTTATGTCACTAAGATATATAGATACTCACATTTAAAATCTAGTGTTTGAAAATAATAAAAATGATTGTTAAATACATTTAGAAAATTAGGGTTGTTGCAATTTTATCAATCAATCAATCCCATTTATTTTCGTAGATTCATATTGATTTGCATTGCTTCAATTGCACATACACTCTAAGGCCTCGTTTGGCAGTCGGGATAAGGTCGAATTGAACAAGATAAGGTCGGATTGGACTGGATTAGTAATCCAGTCGGATAAGCTATTATGCTATCCTGTGTTTGGAATATGCAAGATTAAACTATCGGATAAGCTGTTTATATCCCTATCCTGTGTTTAGTACTGTCGGGATTGAAGTTTCGGATATTTTTTTAGAACAAAAATCCCAAATATGGATTAAAAATATTTTACGACTAGAATTTCAATTTGCTATCAAACAAAAAAATTATTATTTTTTCACACACAAAATCAATAAAATAAAATAAAAAGTTCTAACATAACTATGTCATATATGTGTGTGTGTGTGTGTGTGTGTGTGTGTATAAATGTATATACCGAGAAAAAGAGGAAGGCTATCATCAAAACGTAAAAACAACAAAAAGAAGAAGAAGAAGATGAATAATGAAAGATCAACAAAGATCTCAACCTTTCCAATTCTAGATTAATAAACTGACATTACCAAAGATTACCAAATCAAAGGCCTCACCCTCTCCAATTCTAAATTAATAATCAAAGATCAACAAAATACCAAATGAGATTACCCAGATCAAAGACACTAGAAAATCACAATGATACATATCTGATGCAAAATCTGACCCAAAATCTTACGCTAGATTCTTATAATCTTCCAAGATACAACTCCTAACCAAAATCAAACCAAAGAAAAAGAGATCTACATGTAGATCCACGAGTCTTGATCGATGATGGAAGCTTTGAGGGAACCGCAAGAGCGATAGCAATGAAGTGAGTTGTTGCGGCGGCAACGGTGGCGACGGCGACAGAGGATGTGTGTGATGGTGGTGGCAACAATGAGGCTCAGCATCTGCGAGGTTGGTGAGGATAGGGTAAGGGAAGAAGAAGAAGAAGAAGAAGAAGAAGAAGAAGAAGGGTGAGCGCAGATCGTGAGGAGAGAGTGCTTTTCTTCTCCAGATCTCTTTTTCTTTATCCCATCTCATATCCCACTCTCTCTAATCCAACCTAATACCAACCCCCCCCCCCCCCCCCCCCCCCCCCTATGGGATGGACTTATCCCATACTGAATGGGATAAAACCTCTTTGGGATTATTTTTTTCCTATTTGATAACACACCAAATACAGGATAGGATAACTTTTATCCTATCAGACTCCCTTATCTGGTGCGCCAAACATGGCCTAAAAGCATTCGTAGTGGTTCAATTTGGTTCTCACTTTTACAAGCTAATAGCAAGCATCTGAAATACAAAAGTTTTGTTTGCGTATCGGACATGTGCTAAACATCCATTCATAAAGTTTTCTTCCCTATTTAATATTTCAAAATGAAATGAAACTAGTGCAACGGTAACATTTCAATTTTTTCTTTAACGGTTACTCTATTTTTTCAATCATTTCTTTTATAAATAAAGAGAATACAACCCAATCCCTAAATTTGAAACTAATGTAAATCACCCATTTCTTATTTTCATAATTGAAATCAGCAATTGCAATTTTTTCATTCATCTTCATCTTAAAAATTGAGATAGTTCATGACTTGATCATCGCAACTAATTGCTACCAATGAGTATAGTTCTTCTATATCTTCAAGTTCATTGAACAACACGAGCTCATTTGATAAAGAAATTTAAATGAGACATTTTTGTAGCATTATAAAAAAGCAATTGCAAAAGACGGTGAATTTTCTGTCGTTACAAATTGTAACACCCGTACTCGGAAAAAAGGGAGCATATATATTATTTATATGCATTTAATATTATTATTAATGCATATGTTGAGTTAAGGTGAGATTGTGGACCCACCGGGGGAAAAGTGTTTAGGTAGGAACATAGTAGGCGATACCGTGTCAGGTGGAACAAGTACTTAAGTGGGACCCAGTATGGGCCCGGATGATATATTTTGCATTGAGATGCATTTACATGTTTAATTAAATATGTAATTAAATTGTTTTAATATTTTAATATTTCCTGTGTCAGCTAACGGGACTAGTTTAGGTACCCATGTAAGTGCATTTTTGCAAATAATTCATAATTAGTAGGTGCGCTAGCTTCACAAAATATTTGAGACCACGTTTAGGACCTATACGAGACATAGACAAACATTCATTTAGAAAATTGGGTAGTTAATGGAATATTTGGGGGGCTTCATAATAAACAACTAAGAAGTTATGGGGGGGGGGGGGGGGGTAAGTGGAATTATAGGGTAAGAGTCATATGTGCGGTAGCTAGGGGGAGGATAAGTGTCCTTCTCATCTAAACAAAAGGATAAACAAAAAGAACAGAAAATAGAGATACAGAGAGAGAGAGAGAGAGAGTTTGACGAGAATAGAGAGGGAGAAGGAGTTACGTTGAGCTTTTTGACATCGTATCTTCACCGTCCAATGTCTAATTCGTGAACCGAAGCCATATTCGGACTCGTGGAGGTAAGACGGTCATTTTTATGCCTTTCTTTTATGTTTTAATTGTCAAATTTTAGTGACCCATTTTAGTCAGTGACACGTGGTTTACCGAAAATGTGTAGGATTAACTCTGGAGCAGGAATCGAGCTGGGTTTTGGTAGAAATCGACATCTCTAAGTTTAATTTGGGTAGAATTCGGAAGATGTGAGTTTTCTAAACTAAAATTGGGTGTGATTATGTGTTAAATGCTTCAATTGTTGGTTAGAGATGATGGATTCATGTTACTGGTCATGAAAATGCTACGATTGAGCTTAACATGCTAATATTACAGAAATTGCTATATTTATATGCTCATGTGATATGTGGTTGACGAATACCTGAAAAATGATTCATTGTAAGGGAAATAAGGTTGGGAAAGGGAAGAAATCCATAGAAGAATGGATGTCCAAGGAATAGAAGGGAACACGGGACCAAGGAAGGGTCTTTGAGTCCGAGTGAATCAATGACCCGGTACTTCAAAGACTACGGTTATTGTTGATATGATTGGATTATTGCATTATACACATGTCACGCCCCGGAACAGCAAAAATAGAGAAAAATAAATTTTCTTTTTGGGTCCATAGGGAATGATGGGTGAAGTCACTCAATTGTCCATTCTATGCGACAGGAAATAAAGAGTAATAGTAATATAAACATTTTAGTATATTACACAAGTCCTATCTATTACAATATCAGAGTTCGCGACAGTGGAAATATAAAAGGTTTGGAGGTAACATATGCCCAAGTACCAATTATAAATTTCAATAAAAATATAAACTAACAACTATCTAGTCTTCAGCTGGCGTAAACATAATCGTCAGCGTAGTAGTCTTCTCCTACATAACCGTCCTCGGTGGGACCATCTCCTGTATGTTCCTCTTCCAGGTAGTAACCATCATCATAAGCTCCATCACCTACATTATTAGGAACATGGTAGTTTGGACGGGGAATATCCAGGCAATAATAACTGTCAGCTTACTGAGAGTTGATTGAATATAAACTAACAGGGTACTAGTTATATAACATAATAACAAATTATGAAGTAAATAAGATATAGTGTTTCAATAGTATTTTCATCTATTCAACGTATCGTAACCAACCCTTATCGTCTGATTATTCCAAGACCGATAACCAATATACTCTGATTGGAAAGATCAAACTCAATTGTTTAACTCATATAAATATACCATTATTTTGTCCACCGCTCGTTAAGGATATAGACCAACCACCGCATGTTATGGACACCACATCAGTCCATCCCCCACTTGTTAAGGATAAAAACCATCCACCATATGTCAGGGATACAATGCTTTGAACAATAGTATCTCATCCTATTGCCATGACTTAGCGACATATACCAGTGATCCCCATCCACCGCTCATTAAGGATATAAACCATCGCTCATTAAGGACATAACGTGGATAATCTGGCTATCTTAGGACACTTGGTCCCGCCCATTGCTCATTAAGGATATGTCACCATCCGCCACATGTTAGGGCATAGCACGACCAGGTGGCCTGACTACTCTTGAGTAAAAGGAATGAAAATCAAATTATTATGAACAACATAGTATCTAACGTTATAATGTTAGTCCATTATTCTCAATTGTACTTATCTTTGGTATCACAATATTCCCGATTATCCCAATTATCGCATAATGAAAGTCCAAATCAAAAATCGAATGATCGAGCCCTTATATAAAACAAGAGAGTCAATCCAAAAATTGTGACTGCCAATCGATTGGGGCAAGGGTCCAATCGATTAGGATAAAAACTATTAAAATCTATTGAGGAACAAGGCAATCGATTGGGGAGCAATGCCAATCGATTACTAACTTTGGCAATCGATTAGGTTAATATAATGGCAATCGATTGGAAAAACTTTTTAATCGATTGGGTCCAGACTTATGACAATCGATTGGGAAAAGTTCAATCGATTGGGACTTTATCTTCTCCATTAGAATCCTAAAACAACATATATAAACGTCTTAAGGATGTGTTTGTTACATATATACCTCGTATAAACTTGTAAAAGATTCATATAAAGGGACCAAGTGAGTTAGAACTCACATAAGGTGTGTTTGGGTGTGTGTTTGGCTATGGAGGCCAAACTTCCTCTCTCTCTCTCTCTCTCTCTCTCTCTCATCTTCTCTTTCTCTTTCTATCTCTCCTTCTCTTTCTCTTCTTCTGTCTTCTCTTCTTCCTTCTCTTCTCTCCTCTCTTCTTCCTGCCAAAGGCAGTGTGTGTATATTTGTGTATGTGTATATATGTATATTTATATATATGTATATGGGTATGTATATATGAGATATATCTCACTATCTCTATTCAAGCTATTGAAAAAGCCCAAATGGACAAAATAGGTCCATTTACATAGGAAACAAGAGTGCCACGTGCCACACCACGAATCAAAGTTGAAAACTTATTTCTGCAGGTGCAATCGATTGGGCTCAGTGGCAATTGATTGGTATTAGATCTTTTACAGAAATCGATTAGTTAGGAGGCAATTGATGGGGTTAAGGACACATCATGAATTCAGGTCGGCAGCATGGCAATCGAATGGGAAAGATAGCAATCAATTGGTATCTAAAAGGTGGTAATTGATTGGGATGAAAGGGCAATCGATTGGAACACAAAATTTCCTAAAGGGAAGGTAAAGGTCATACAAGTATACAGGAATCAGTATAAAGTCTTATTCATTAATATACACTCTAAAATATAGGGTATTACATCATCCACTACTAATTAAAAGATTTCGTCCTTGAAATCGAAAGTAAGCAGATTTAAAACAAAAATGGAAACTTCTCATGTATCTCCGACTCTAGTTCCCATGAAGCTTCTCCTTCATCATGATGCTTCTATTGAATCTTCACTGGCGGAATCTCCTTGTTCCTGAGCTTCTTGATCCCATGGTTTAGGATCCGCACTAGTCCTTCGTTGAAGGTGGCATTGTCGTAGACTTTAATATCCTCAAAGTGGATTTCATGCGTTGAGTTATGAGCACATTTTCTCAGCATATTGATGTGGAACACATTGTGCACTCCAGACATCTTTGGTGGCAATGCAAGGCGATAGGCAGCCATTCTAACACACTCTAAAATCTTGAATGGTCCGATGCATCGCAGTGATAGCTTGCCTCTCTTCTGCCCGAATCTGACGATGCCTCGATAGGTGAAACTTTGAGCAGCACATGATCTCCTATGGTAAATTTCAAGTCTTTGCGTCGCTTATCAGCATTATCTTGTGTCGGGTCTGTGCTGTCTTCATCTTCTCACGTACGATCTCGATCTTCTCGCTAATCTCTCATCCCATTTCTGGCCGAAGAAGTTGAGTATCTCTGACTTCAGCCTAACACAATGGCGATTAGCAAGGTCTTTCGTACAATGCTTTAAACGGCGCCATCCCTATGCTCATATGATTACTATTGTTGTAGGCGAACTCGGTCAGCGGTAGGTGCGTCTCCCAAGAACTCTCAAAGTTTATAACGCAAGCACGTAACATGTCCTCCATCACTTGATTGACTCATTTAATCTGGTAGTCGGTCTACGGATGAAAAGACGAACTCAAGTTCGAGATTGTTCCCATCGCTGTTTGAAGACTCTTCCGAAATTTTGCAATAAAGCGTGAATCGCGATCTGACACGATAGAGATAGGTACGCCGTGTAGTCACACAACTTACTGTAGATACATCCGGTTTAAACGTTCAACTGGATACATCATGCTGTAGGCGATAAAATGCGCAGTCTTCGTTAGTTGATCCATGATTACCCAAATAGTGTCGTGGTTCTACTGAGACTTCGAAAATCCTACCACGCAATGGTTATGTGCTCCCACTTCCATTGGGGATTCGACAACGGTTGTAGAAGTCTAGGTGGTTTATGATATTCTGCCTTTACTTGTTTACAAGTAAGACACTGAGCTACATACTTAGCTACTTCTCACTTTATTCCTTCTCACCAGAAATTTCTCTTCAAATCTTTGTACATCTTTGTACCTCCAGGCTGAATAGTCATCCGTGATTTGTGTGCTTCATCTTATATTACTTTCTGGAGATTATCTTCGTCAGACATAAAGAGTGTACATTTACATCATAAGGCTCCATCTGTACCAATACTCCAAACATCTGGTTCCTTCGCTGACATATTGGCAAGCCACAACTTTAGGTCCTTAGTTGTCTGTTGAGCCTCTATGATATGTCCGATCAGAGTTGGCTATACCCTAAGACATCCCAGATGTTGTCCTTCGGTTGCTTCTACTAGCTGAAGATCGAATTCAGCTAAAACTTCCAATGCTTGCCACTCTCAAATTACTAGGGCAGCAATCACTAGTCGAGGTTGATGACTCAAAGTGTGGGCTACAAGATTTGCTTTACCCGAATGGTATGGTAATGAAAAGTCATAATCCTTGAGCAACTCCATCTACCTTCGTTGTCACATGTTTAACTCCCTCTGAGAGAACAGATACTTTAAGCTCTTATGATCGAAAAACAGATTAAACTTCTCCCTATAGAGATAGTGTCTCTAGATCTTCAATGCAAACACTATCACTGCTAACTCCAGATCATCCGTAGGGTAGTTCTTCTCATGTAGCTTCAATTATCTAGATCCATATGCAATCACGTTCCCGTCTTGCATAAGCACACAACTAAGCCCTTGGTGTGATTTATCACTGTAGATGATAAATCTTTCTCCACTCCAGGGCATTGCTAATACCAGTGCAGAGGTCAATCTTTCCTTTAACTCGTGGAATGCATCCTTATGCTTATCTGTCCATTCGTACTTCATCTCTTTCCTCATCAAGTTCATCAAAGGCCCTGCAATCTTGGAGAATCCTTCTATGAATCTTCGATAACATGATGCTTATCTAAGGAAACTTCTGACTTCTGTTGCGTTAGTTGGTCTGTTCCATTTTAAAACTACATCGATCTTAGATGAGTTCATAGAGATACTATCTTGGGATATAATATGTCCCAAGAATTTGACCTCCTGTAGCCAAAACTCACATTTGCTGAACTTAGCATATAACTTACTATCTCTGAGTGTCTACAAGGCAATCTGTAAGTGTTCCTGGTGATCCTCCTCTGTTTTGGAGTAGATCAAGATGTCATCAATTAAAACTACAATGAATTGATCCAGATAGGATTTGAATACTCTATTCATTAAATCCATGAATACTGGTAGAGCATTCGTCATTCTAAAAGACATAACCAGAAACTCATAATGCCCATATCTTGTCCTGAATGCAATTTTTAACACATCCTCTGGTCGAGCTAACAGCTGGTAATATCTAGAACATAAATCGATCTTTGAAGAGATCCTCGATCCTTGCAGGTGATCGAATAGATCATCTATCCGAGGAAGTAGATATCTATTCTTGATCGTAACCTTGTTCAACTCTCTGTAGTCTATACAGAGTTGAAGTGTTCCGTCCTTATTCTTCACAAATAGAATAGGCGCTCCCCAAGGTAACGTACTCAGGCGAACAAACCCTAAATCCTCAAGTTCTTAAACTTGCTTCTTTAACTCCAACATCTCATTTGGCGCTATCCGATTCAGAGTCTTAGATATCGACAATGTTCCAGGCACTAATTCCATGCTAAATTCTATTTCTCTTTTCGGTGGAAGTCCTTTAATATCCTGGAATACATCCTTAAAATCTTGTATGGTTGGTTTTGTACTTGTACTCCCGATTACAGCTACCTAACTTGTCACAAACATATCGCTCACTGGCTGACATTGGAATCTAATCATCAGTCGTTCGGGTATCAGAAAAACAATCATCCTAGTAGGGCAATCTAAGTTGGCACGGTACTTGCTAAGCCAATTCATCCCTAGGATAATGTCAAATTCTAACATTGACAGAACTACTAGATCTATTGGAAGGTTCCTATCTCTCAAGGCCAATGGACAATCTTTACACACTTTACCCAACTTAACAACCACTTCTAATGGTTATACAGCATTAAGTGCTGGCTCAAGTGTCTGGGGCTCTAAACCCAACTAACGCACAATCTTAACAGCAATAAACAAACGTGCAACACCAGTATCGAATAAAGCTTTAACTTTATGATGAAAAAGTACAAGCGTACCTTCCAAATATTATTGCTCATCAGCATTAAAGCACGCTTTTGTGGAAATGACGGCATTCATCCGTATTTGATCTGGGGGTCCTTGAATCCCCTAAATGGTTGCCGCATAGTACCCTCTGTGAGGTACATAATAATCCCTGCTTAAGTGCCTTGGCTTGTTGCAATTTCGGTAGATAACCTCCATCTGGTGCTTAACCTGGGAGGCTGTGCAGAACTTGGCAATGTGCCCTGGCTTTTCGCAATTAAAACATCCCCCCATTACTTGATTGCGGCATGGTAAGTAGCGCCTGAGGCTGTGGTCCCTACTGTCGATATTGTTGGGGTCAAGGATAATTCTGCTGAGACTTCCTGGCTCTCTGTCCCAGGTGCACTTGTTCCCTTGAAAGTTACTCTAAGGTCTCCACCCTTAGGTATTCCTCGGTGGCGGGTTATGGAAAATTCCTCTGTTGGAAGCTCCTCGACAGTTGGGCTTGATTCATCTATTGTCGTTGTACTAGATAGGCATCTTTCTCCAGATTCACAAGAAGTTGGACTAATCCTTCAAACAATTGGTTAAGGTGCCCAATCATCATGTGGCGAAGGTGAGGGTTCAGTCTTTAGTGAAACCTTTTCACCTTCTTTTGCGGGGTGTCGATCATGTGTGGAGCGAATCGAGACAATCGCTCAAGCTGTGTTGTATATTCCCTTACAGTCCAACTTCATTGGACCAGGATAAGAAAGTTCTTCTCTTGTTGATCCCTCTCATCTTCTATAATATTTCTCCTAAACTCTTCTCTTAAATGTCTCCCATAGCATCACTCTTGCAGCGTTCATCCCAATTATGGCCCTTTCAGCCTCCCTCCAATCTATGGCAGTGTAAGTCAATTGAAACGTAGCAAGATGACGATTCTCCTATTCGTTGCACTCTAGGGCTTCTAATATCAGCTCTATCTCACGTAGCCACTGCTCAGCTTTCCACGGCTCGGTTAATCCATTAAAATTCTCCGAATGTAATCCACTTCGAGCAATTTGTCTTATGTGTGTCTCAGCGGTGGGGGTACAGCAGGATATTGGACAGGTGGCTAATGTGTGGCATGGTTGTAGGTATCCCCTACATGCTCTATTATCTACATAAATGCCTCAAAGATGCCACTAGGGTCCATGCCCTGCGGAATAGGTGCTCCAAGTCATGGTCGATTCCTTCTAGGTCCAACCATAGTGATCTCATGTGACGTGTACCTACAAAAGACCTATCGATTAGCTGACAATCTTCTTGGGGAAACGAAATCAAGATAGAGCGATAAATAATAAGAACTAGCAGTTCTATTAATCAACCTATATCAATTCAATCATGTCACCACTAAATCAAAAGTACTGCTCGTATATATATATATATATATATCAAAAGATGTACCGCATAGTACACAATAGTCAAATTGAGTACCACATGTTACATGACTAAAGTCAGCTATACAACACTACTACTAGTGATAAACATCTATACAAAGCGATGGTCAAATAGCTATCTCTCAAGCTCCCAAAAATCATATGGACAACATGTCCTGATAAAACTAACAAAATCTAAACCCTGTAAATCTTGACTAAAAAATTGTCACCATCTGATCCTGTTGGTGGTGCCTCATCCTTGGATGTAATGTCCATCTCCAAAGGTAGATCATCCTCTATTGGTGCAGCGAGACCTCCAACTACCACTCTAATATCCCAATCCTCCACTATCATCTCATCAACATCCATATTCCCAATACTGAATGCTGGCTCGATGACGTCCGCGAGTACCTCGGCAAATCCTCCAACTACAGCTATAGCCTCTACTAGCTCGGTCTCTCCTACAATGAATCCCTCCGGCTGTGCAACCATCTGTCCTACCCACTCGGTTTCCATATTGGCAATGGCTGCCATCTATAATATAGGCCCCACTGGTAACTAGGGCACAACTGGTGTCACGACCCAAGTCTCGCTCAGTAAGATATTGTCTTCTTTGGGCCCAAACCCGCAAGGATTTGTTCTTGGGCCACTACTCAAAAGTCCTCTTACTAGGGAAACTTGAAACCACACATATATAGTACATCACTCTTTCACACCCAGGCGATGTGGGACGAACTTCCCATACTGTGTAGCCTGCCAGCACTTACTGCAGCCACAAAGGCACCTACAGCAGCCCGCCCACAACACCAAGGTCGTTACAACTGGTATCTCAGGTATAACTATCTCCTCTGGCTCTTCCTCCCGTACAACCTTATCTCCCTCAGCTAGCACAACATCCTCCCCAGCTATAACCTCCATGTTTGCTTGCTCTGGATCCTCTGGCTCCTCTTCTGGGTTCTCTAGCTCTAACTCTGGCTCCTCGCGAGGAACATACTCTGGCTCTTTTGGTTCATCTTTTGGCTCCTCATCGTCCATAGGCTCCTCCTTTCCATCCCTGTCTATATCCTCATCGGGATACTAATCCTTTGGCTTGGCATTCTCTGCGGGATCCTCGTCGTCTGGTATCGGCTTAGGCTCTGGGTCCTCCAAAACTGGTACGTCGGGTACCGGTAATGCTACTTGTGCTGCAGGTGCTGGCAGAATGGGTCCTCCAAGAATAACATGTAGCTAAATCAAATCCATCTCTAGCTTGCTCTGCACCAAGCGAGCCATCTCACGATATATTGCCTCACCAGTTCTGGTGAAATGATAAGCGTCCATACGCATCTATGTCGGATGGGTCCGTCCTTCAACATAGAGCATCTTCCACATATCCTCCTCTCGATAGTGACTAGCTATCTGATGTATACGATTCTGATAACGGTCTGAGTCAACTGGCTCCACAGTATCTCCGGGGGTCACATGTCCGGTCATCCACGAATCTATGAAAATCTGGATCTATGCTAACCTGCAAAGAAACTATCTATCGTCAGGAAGGCGAGCTTATCTTATCATATCTCATCTCAGGTATCTTAAATGCGAGGACAAGATGGTGTGGGACAATTTATGAACGAAAGTATCAAACCTAAGACTCTGATACCAAAATCTTGTCACGCCCCGAAACAGCAAAAATAGAGAAAAATAAACATCCTTTTTGGGTCCACAAAAAATAACGGGTGAAGTCACTCAATTATCCACACCGCGCAATTTTAAGTGACAGTAAATAAAGAGTAATAGTAATATAAACATCCGAGAATATTACGCAAGTTCTATTTATTACAATATCAGAGTTCACGACAGTGGAAATGTAAAAGGTTTATAGGCAACAAATGCCCAAGTACCAATTATAAAGTTCAATAGAAATAGAAACTAATAACTATCTATTCTTTAGTTGGCGTAAATATAATCATCAGCGTAGTAGTCTTCTTCTACATAACCATCCTCGATGGGACTATTCCCTGCATGTTCCTCCTCCAAGTAGTAACCGTCATCGTAAACTCCATTACCTGCATTATTAGGAATAGGGTAGTCAGGAAGGGGAATGTCCAGGCAATAACGACCGTTAGTTTACTGAGAGCTGAGTGAATATTAACTAACAGGTACCAATTATATAACATAATAACAAGTTATAAAGTAATTAAGATATAGTGTTACAATAGTATCTTCATCTTCATTCAACGTATCGTAACCAACCCTTATCGTCTGATTATTCCAAGACCGATAACCAACATACTTTGACTGGAAAGAACATACTCAATCGTTTAACTTATATAGATATACCATTATTCTGCTCACCGCTCGTTAAGGATATAGACCATCCACCGCATGTCATGGACATCACCTCAGTCCATCCCCTGCTCATTAAGGATGTAAACCATCCATCGCATGTTAGGGATACAACGCTTCGAACAACAATATCTCATCATATTGCCATGAGTTAGCGACATATACCAGTGATCCCCATTTACTGCACGTTAAGGATATAAACCATTCACCTCTCGTTAAGGATATAATGTGGATCATCTGGCTATCTTAGGACTACTTAATCCCGTCCATTGCTCGTTAAGGATATATCACCATCCACCTATGTTAAGGCATACCACGACCAGGCGTCCGCCCATGTACCATTCCCAGAACTTATCAAACCTACTTAAGTTTTGCATTAATACCGACACATGACAGTTCCTAGGTGGCCTGACTATTGTTGAGTAAAAGGAACGAAAATCAAACTATTTATGAACAACATAGTATCTAACGTCATAACATTAATCCATTATTCTCAATCGTACTTATCTTTGGTATCATATTATCCCCAATTATCCCAATTATCGCATAATTAAAGTCTAAATCAAAAATTGAATGATCGAACCCTTATATAATAAACAAGAGAAACAGTCCAAAAGTTATGACTGCCAATCGATTGGGACAAGGGTCCAATCGATTTGGATGAAAACTATAACAATTGATTGAGGAACAAGGCAATCGATTAAGGAACATGGCAATGCCAATCAATTACTAACTTTGACAATCGATTAGGTTACAAATAATGGCAATCGATTGGAAAAACTTTCCAATCGATTGAGTCTAAACTGATGACAATCGATTGGAAAAAGTCCAATCGATTGGGACTTCGTCTTCTCCAGCGGAGTCATAAAACATCATATATAAACGTCTTAAGGACGTGTTTGTTTCATCTAGACCTCATATAAACTTGTAAAACATTCATGTAAAGGGACCAAGTGAGTTAGAACTCACCTAAGGTATTTTTGGGTGTGTGTTTGGCTATGGAGGCCAAGCTTCCTCTCTCTCTCTCTCTCTCTCTCTCTCTCTCCTCTTCTCTTTCTCTTTCTGTCTCTGTCTTCTCTCTGTCTCTCCTTCTCTTTCTCTTCTTCTTTCTTCTCTTCTTCCTGCCAAAGGCAATGTGTGTATGTTTGTGTATGTGTATATATGTATACATATGTATACAGGTGTGTATATATGAGATATATCACACACACTCTCTATCCAAACTGTTGAAAGAGTCCAAATGGACAAAATGGGTCCATATATATATATATATATATATCGAGAACAAGAGTGCCATGTGCCACACTACGAATTAAAGTTGAAAACTTATCTCTACAGGTGCCAATCGATTGGACTCAGTGGCAATCGATTAGTATCAGATCGTTTAAGCTAATCGATTGGTTAGGAAGGCAATCGATTGGGTTAGGGACATGTCATGAATTCAGTTCGGTAGCATAGCAATCGATTGGGAAAGAAAGCAATCGATTTAGATGAAAGGGCAATCGATTGGAACACAAAATTTTCCAAAGGGAAAGTAAATGTCATACAAGTATATAGGAATCAGTGTAAAGTCTTATTCATTAATATGCACTCCAAAATACAGGGTATTACAACACATTTATATCATTGCAAGCATGTTTAGATTTTCACCAAGCATAATACTTATAGAAAAATGTTTTCCTTTTCTATTGTGGCTAATAACAACCACCGTAGGTTCGAAGCGAATTTCGGAGAGAAAGTGACTGGAACACGGGGATGGGCTAGGAGTTATTATCTTGTTTATATGTTTATAGTTGGTTACAGTTGTAATGGAGTTAATTATACCCTTGTGGTAATTATGTTGTAATCTATAAGACTTCATAGCTTTAACTTGTAATTTTTGTAGTTGTAGGTTGGTATCTATGAAGCATGTGTGTAATAGTGGGTTGGGCCATTTCGATGTGTTCGAAAGTGTGTCGTAAGTGTTTTAGACTTCTTGTGGTTATGGACAAGTGGTTGAAGTGTTTATCAGATTTGCTATGACAAGTTTCTATGCTATTGTTAGTTTTAAATAGAAATGAACTCTATCACTTTTTTTACTTCAAGAATGAGTTAGAATCATGTTTAAATGTTTGGAAGTGCTTAAATATGTTTTAGGGACATGTTATTAAAGTTTTGAAAGTGTTTTGAAGGGTTAAAAGTGACTTAAGTGGATGTATGCACATCTTAGGTATGCGGCTACAATTTTTAATAAGAAATGCTATCAAAGGTATTTAAGACTGGTCCATGGTACCCCTAAGACCGATCCATGATACCCTAAGTAAAATTTTAACTGTTGAGTTTAAAACGGGCATAACTTGTTCTATAGAGTTTGGAATTGGGAGTCATTTTCAACATTTAAATACCAAATACTGACTTTTGACATGAAGTTTGATGAAAAATCTTAAATGACTATTTTACCGCTGTGGTTAATTACATACAAAAGTGGTTGTGAAAGGTTTAAAAAGGAGGCTTTTAAACTTGTTTGAGCTTGTGATTTACTTTTCTTACTTTAATATCCAGATAATCAGGTGTTTATCGTCGTTGTTACACGTTCTAATCCTCATGGGGTGGGTTGTGACACAAATTCTAGCATTTCAATCACAACTAGCTTAGAGATGATACATACCAACCATGATCGAGAGGGAAAAGCCATCGACAAATATGGAGGGGTTACTTTGCTGAGAGTTGTACTTATCCAGATGACTACTTTTGTAGGCGATTTCGAATGTGGCGAGATTTATTTCTTCACATTAGTGTCACGTTTTAAACTATACAGATTGTAGTAAAAATACGCTTGGTTGGAGAGTATAACTGTGTAACCGTATTTTCCCCTTCTAGCTATTGGGACACAACTTGAGTACGTTCTCTTCTATGTGGTTGGTGCTGTTCCCCCTCACATGAACTGTAAAAACAGTATAAAATTACAGTTTTATCCAAATTATTTTGACTATATATGTGAGCAGAACATCACCAACCATACTGAAGGAAATCGATTGATGTTTTTTTCCTCGTTAATGTACTTTTATTATTAAGTAATGATATGCTTCCTAAATTTTGTATCCTAAATGGTTCCCAAACACATGGGGCAGCGCACCCAGTTGATTTTAATTAGAAGATGTTGAATAGGTCCGACAATTGTTGAAGGTGGTCTCACTCACTCTTTGGGATAAAAATTTGTGAAGCATAACTCTCTATTATTTCAAGATGAGTAATACTATGGAGCATAACAAATCTTACAAATAGAATTCACAAATACCAAAAAATATCTATCTTTCTCTTGATAAGGTCCACTGACATTGTGTGTTGCACTGAAGAGAGATATACACATTTTAATATTTGTAGATTTTATTTGTGATTCCCTAGATTCCTCTTTGAAGATTTTAGATGAAAATGTAAGAAGTGTTGATGAGCTGGCAAGTGGTCTTTTAGTAAAATTGCAAAAACTTTAAGCCTTAAATTGAGTAAGGGTAATCTGATAATTTGACCCTATTGTCACTGACTCATATGGAAACCACCCACCATGCCAAGTCATGTATGAGGTTCACAGCTAGAACTGCAACCCAATAGGCAAACAGTAGCCATTTATATTGTGCTTTTTCTACGCCCATCTAAGCCACCCACTCTCTCTCTCTCCAACCAAAAATCCAAACCCTCCCAAGGAAATACAAAGAAAGAAACAGTTTCTATCTCTATCCCCTATCTCTCACTCACTAATGGCCCAGCTGGACCAAAATTTATGTATATGTAGTCTACAAAAACCAAAAAAGAAACAAGGGAAGATATAGTAGTAGAGAAGAAAAAGATGTATTGTAATGTCCTCCTTGATCCACATATTTCCCACAAATACCCCTCTCTCTCCTCCACACCCACATTCCCATCTCACACATCCCCTATCTGTTACGGCCTTTTTAGGTTTCTCACATTCAAAGCTTCCAGAGAGAGAGAGAGAGAGAGAGAGAGAGAAAGAGAAGGGGAGTTGTCTGGGTTTTCTCTCTCTCTCTCTCTCTCTCTCATGTCTTAATTCTGCTTTTTTAAAATCTGAATCTCGTTTGTTTTTTTAAGTATTTTGCAAATTTTGGTGTTGAATATGAGTGATTGAACAAGACGATGAAAAGGGCTTTCGTGGGTTCTCATCAGTCTCGTGCCGTTGATGAACAAGCCAGGACTAAAATCAAGTATCAAATTCTATTGGATGAATTCTTGGAACTGCAAAAGGTTGGATTTTTCTTATTCAATTGGTTAAATATTCAAGATCTACGTTGTAACTTGTATATTTTTTAGGGTTTGTTCCCTCTGTTTGAGTCGTAGATTGGGTGTTCAAAGTATATAGGGTGGGTGTTCAAATTTGTTCTCTCTGTTTGTTGTGGGTTATACTCGGTTTATTTGTTAGTTAAGTGGAACAAAATTGAATTGTTTAGTATAGTTTCACATGCTAATGCTTATTTGGTACAGGGTTAGGTTTACGAAAAATAGGGTTTTAATGGGCTTTTTGATTTTGAATAATCCTGATTAACAATCAATGGTGTTTTGTCAATCTTAATTAGGAATTCGTTTCAAAGAAGAGGAAATTGCAGACTGCTAAGCAAATGAGAGAGAACCTTTTGGCAGAAGTCCAGTATGGATTTTTTATTTTATTCAATTGGGTTTTCAAAATGTTCCTCTCAACATGTCAAAATTTTAGCAGAATTTTTTAGAATTGGGGATTTTTTTTGGTTGTGATTTTCAGATTCTTGAGGCGAAGGCATGGGAATCTATTGAAAATCCGATCCGTGGAACTCAAAGTAGGAAAAAGTTCTGTTCAACATCAAAACCCGACGGATTTACAACGAAAAGTGCTTGATAAAGGAAGTGATAGCCTCAAATTCAATGAAGCTGCATTTGAAAACCCATGTGCAGTTTTGGTTTCACATTCAGATTCGGTAATTGGATTTAAATTAGAAAACGTGCAGTTTGAATCGGAGCAAATATTTCCTTTGATCTTAATAATGTGTTTCTGTTCAATGTATTCTTCTATATTGCAGAGAGATGATGAGGAGGAACAAGGAAGAGTACCAGTAGTTAGGCAGCCATTGCGAGTTGAGAAGCATAAGAATTATTTGATCCATGCCAAAAAATTGGGCAAGAAGAAAATCACATGGGAAGATCAGGTGCCTGTTAATATACAAATTTCATAAAAATAACCTGATGATAATACTGTCTTTTTTTTTTTTTTTTTTTTTAAAGATAAGAAAAGGTTTTCAATTGGCATTACATAGTTGTTTACAAAGTGTCCGTTTGTGTTTGGTTTTAGTTTAATTTACTTTTCATTAGGGTCAAGTGTAAATTGTGAGTTAATGAAATCAAAATGTTGGTTTCACTTCAGTAGTGTTTCAAGATGATGATTCTTCTGATTTTCTTTGGCTGACTTGGAAAAGGAAAATATGTTTTGTGGCCAACTTATCAAAATAATAAAAGTGTGCTTGTGTTGTGTGTTTTGTATATTTATTCTTAAGAATATGTGTAGGGTGTACTAGATTGAAATCAATTGTTAGCTGAAGATACTTATTCATATAGTGTAAAACTTTTTGTTAGTCACTGATTTGCATGATTCACAATGTTCCACATCTGTTGTAGTACCACAGCCTCTGTGGCTGAGTAGTATGACCTGTCCCCTCCAAGAGGATAGATGGAATTCCAATCCTTTGGGCTCTATTTGGTTTGCAGAATTAGAGATGGAAAAGAAAGAAAATGGATGGAAAAATTAAGAAGGAAAACTAGTGTTATTGTGTTTTCCTCCATGTTCAATAACATTAAAAATTAAAACTTTTCAAAATATAATTGTATCTCAAGAAACAATGGAGGCATGGAAGAGCACACTAAGGAATAGTTTCCTTTTTGTTTTTCTTCTCTGTTTTGCCTTTTTTTTTCTTCTCTAAATCTGCAAACTAAATGGAGCCTTAGAGCAACTCCAAAGGTAGTAATCAAATTTGGGTATCCAAAATGCTATTTGGTTACTTGAATAGTGTTTTACATACCAAATATATGGGTATCCAACCATAGTATTCAAAATCAATAACCATTTTATTGTTTAATATATTTTGATATATCTCACACTAAAAATATTATTTTTATCACAAATCAACGGTTTGGATCTTCCCACCAAATATGGATCTCCTCACTTTCTCTCTCCAAAGGCTATAAGTTTGAAGATCTTAATCATGAGTTTTCATAATGGATTTCCCGTTGAAGTGCAATTTTTGAGATAAAATGATTCATTTTGACATCTTTTAATTTTAGATACCCGCTTGGATCCCCATTGAGTTGCTCTTAGAAGGCCATTCGGGGTATTGGGTTGATGGGCATTATTACACTATGGGGTGTGGATGTAGGGAAGAGAGAGAGAGCGAGAGAAGAAAAAGAAAAAGATGTCCTGTTGACACTTCGATGAATAATGTGAAATAGAGACCATTCCTTTGACAAGTCTATTTTCTTTGAGTAATGCTTTTTAAATTTTTTTTCTTCAAAAATTTGTTTCTCAAAACACATGTGGTAGTAGAATCATTTTCAATAGAGTAATTCTTTGGTGACAACTTTCATACAACTTTCGTACAACCTCTTAAAAAAATGTGTCTATCTCTATCCTGTGATGTCACTGGACCCCACAATGACACAGGAGAGAGATAGACACATTTTTTAGGAGGTTGTACGAAAGTTGTATGAAAGTTGTCACCAAAGAATTATCCTTTTCAATAATGATGATGTCACTTCAACATCAATTAATCAAAATCAACTGGTCCCACTGTCACATGTGTTGAGAATCATCTTTGGAAAAAAATAATTGAGATAGCTTAACTCATTTTCTTTGGGTATAATTACATTTCAGTTAATTTTTTAGTTTTTTTTTTTATAAAATTTAAAAGTTAATCTTATTTTTTAAAAAATAAAAATATCAATAATTATTAAAAAAAAAAATTTTAAAAGTTATCAACAAAATTAAATAAACATCAACTCTTGAATTGTTACTTTGTGTTTTAGTCTATTTTATATATTCAACGTTTTGGACTTGTGCCCTGTACCTAAACGTTGTAATGTTTGCTCCCAATATTTGAAAGACTTGCTCCCAACGTTGTAAAGAGTTACACCCGACTTTAAAACGAATTGTTCCCTAAGTTTTGAAGAGTTGCTCCCAAATGTTTCGCAGACTTGCTCCCAATGTTTGAAAGAGTTGTTCTACAATGTCAATGTAAAATTTGATGACTTCATGAATTTACAAAAATTTTGATATGTTTTTAGTTTAGAAAAAAATCGACTAACTTTTAAATTCTATACAAAAAATATATATATATATATATATGTATAACTGAAAGTTGAATATCTTGAGAGTGACCTCTTTGGTAGGAATTTTTTTTTTCCTTTCTTCAGTATACTACTTTGTCGTGTTTTTTTTTTTTCTAACGAATGGCATATACGTATAGTTAGTATATATTTTAATGGTAAAATTTAATACAGTTTGGACATGGTGCTGTCTGAATATATAATAGTGTGCTGAAGAAGTCCACACACACTCACTCACTCGTGATAGTTTATAATGCTTAGTTTTATTTCCAGAATTGGGAAAAATGAGGATTAATTGAAACAATGGATTGAAGATGAGAAAAGGAGATCCGTTTGATAAAATTGAAATTTAAGTACTGAAAATTTTAAGCGATTGATTTGTAATACTGAAGATAGTGTTTCAAGTGCTCAAATATTTTTTTGATCGAGTTTTAAGCACTCAAATAGACTGTATTCAGTGATTATTTTCAGAGAAAAAAAAAAAATTCACTTAAAATTTTCAAGGATTTTTGACTGCTTTTTCAATTTTGTGGTACATTATTAAACACACTAAAAATAAATAAAATTTTTAGCATTGGATTATCAAACACACTCAAATTTTTTTTTCCCCCTTCTCAAACATATATGTTCCTGTTAGATCCCACCCAGTTATGAGAATTTAATTCAGGGTGCTTTAAACTATGTGAACTAAGTATACTTCCTCAGACAAAAAAAAAAACCAAATAAAACAAAATAATACAAAAGAAAAAACCCTAGGGTGCGTTTGATAAAACTGAAATTAAGTGGTGAATTTAAGTGCTGAAAATTTCAAGTGATTCGTATTAGCAAAACTAAAAACAGTGTTTCAATAACTAAAATAGACTGCATTCAATAATTATTTTCGACAGAAAATTTTCATTTCAATGTTTTTCAGTGGATTTTTGGCTACCTTTTCGATTACATGATCAAATGTACTGAAAAAAATTAAGGGCTAAAAATTTTCTTTTTCACCACTTAATTGGGTTATCAAACACACCCTTAACACTTCACACATAATTTATTCTAAGATGACAAACAGTTATTGTTGATGCTGTGAGCCTTATCTCTTGACCAGTTGCCAGACATTTACCCAATATATTTACGTATAAATATATATATATATATATATACACTCGGGGCGTAGCACGTGCACTGCACGAGCTCATGTCCCTGTGAGTAAATGTGGATGAAGTTTGTGATATATGCGCGTCACTTTGTGTAAATTGAGGAAAATTGGTGATATATGCGTGCTATTACAATATTTGACAATTTAATTATATTTATGTAATCAATTCTGTCACAATATAAACAAAGTTAAAATAATCAACTAATTACACTGACTTCGGAATGTACTACTTTCAATCTAAAGAAACTAATACCATGGCCAAAATATATCAGATTGATTTTGAAATTTGATACATTGTTACTACAAAATAGCAGATTAAAAAAGCTATTGCTAATTGATATCAAGTTATAATTAAATACTCATTGGTACTAGAAATTGGGCTTAAAAATTGATTGTACCTTGTATGGCAGAAATCTGCAAGTATGAAAATGCGAGCGTGTCAGACAAATGTCCTCTTAGAACTTGAACAAATTGACGAATTAGACGAGTGAAGAGACAGAGGAACACAATCTCTTTTATACGTTCAAATGCTTTAACAAAAGATTAAAGACTTGTGATGTGAGAAACAGTTGGATTAGTAAAAGAAATAATAGATTTGATTTCCATTAAATCTCCTAAAAGTAGAGTTCAATCAGAAGTGGTAATCACGCCTTCTAATTGGGAATTTACTATAATCTACTCCTAAAGCAAGACCAGAAATCGAAATTGAAAGATAAAGAGAAAATACAATAAATAGGGTAAAACTATTAGAGTTGTTGATTTCGGGACCTCTTCTTCCTTCTCCTGTTCTTTGTTTTATACATCACAGTCACCATAACCGCTGAGTAGCGGTTCAGAAACCACCCACTATTTCCATGATTTGGGAATAATGGAGCATTAACAACAACTGCATGAACCACGATCTTCGCGGCTACACGTGTCATACCCCTGATCCATCACAGCAACTATTAACCGTCTTGTCACTGATGCGGCATGTGTACTGGGTTATAGACCTTTGATAGACCACATCAGTCTGTAATTCCCCTTTAGATTTTATATGGGCCCAATTCACATTTATTTTATGGTACAAACAATGCCCGCAACATCCCTTTCAAGTAAAAGTGCATGGAACTACCACTTGAAAGGATGTTACCAAATAAGCTTCTGACCCACAAAATCTTAACAGAATAAAACCCATTAAAGAAAACGTTCCAATCATTAATACCCCTAACAGCCATTTTTGAAAAACTGAGATGGCAGTTTGAGAGCAAAGATGCTCTTTCTTTGGGTTGATGTTGACGTGACCACCATTAAACTGATTTGTACCGTTACATATGATTAGCTCCTAATTTTGGAGAATTTCAATTTCAAACCAATTCTAACTCTAAAACCCTTTCTTCTTCTCTACAACTCTGCTATTAAAACCTATCAATCCTTCAGCATTATTCAAGTTACCACAGACTTCATTGTCCTAATTCCTTTGCTTCCATGGCTGAAGAACCACTTCAATCAGTGCGATCAATGAACACAGAGGAGACTGCTAAGCATCCCCCATCTCGAGCCCGTGAATCATTGGGCCAATTTTATAGCGCTGCCTTTGAAGGAGTCACACTTCAGGTAATGAATATGTTGGCCCAAAATGGAAACCTGAGAGGGGGGGTGAATAAGGTTTTAGCGGAAAATTAACCTTTAAAAACTTCTTCGCAAATTAAATACAATCACAAACAATTATGTAAAGAGAGAAGGGAAGAAAAACTTGCAAACCGAGTTTTCAAGTGGTTTGGCAATGCACACACTGCGACCTACGTCTACCCCTCAAGAACACCTCTTGAGAATTCCTTTAATCCAACCTACTTACGAGTGTAGATAAAACTGTTACAAGAGCCTTCAATCTCTTCCAAAGAAGAACACCTTTTCTTTCCACACAAGGGTTACTAACCCTCACTCTTTACAAATGAATTGTGATACAAATGAACTCTCTCTCTCTCTCTCTCTCTCTCTAGAGTGGATAGTACATTGATAGCTCACACAACAACTCCTTAGTGAGTGGATAATACAAATAAAAGCTTACTACAGTTTACTCTCACAAAGATGTACAAATCAAGAACTAGAGCAAATTGATTAACTCACACAACTAGGGCTCAAATGTGAATGATAAAAGATCAACAAGTTATGTGATTCAAATGATGTTTTCCAATAGATTAATCTCTCTTAAAAGGTGTCACGCCCCGACGTAGCATAAATAAGGAAAGCGTTTAATTTCCTTTATGGACCCGTAGGTCGCGACAGTTTGAAGGATCGATTCCGTCCCAAACGTCGAACAGCAAAACATAATAATCAGAGTAAAGCAATCAAGGCTTACAAAAATTTTCTAACTTATTACATCTTATGAACCAGGGTCAACTAAGGCACAGACCGCCTTGAAAATAAAATAATAACTTAGTGTCTGTTACAGTCATCCTTAAAACAAAACAGTTTAAAACTTAAACAGATAAACTTAAAGCATAAATTTAATGATCAGTTCTCTTATTCCAAAAGCGGCCATTCTCAATTCGCATAGTCATATGATTCCTCCTGATTATAACCTGAAAAGCCTGAACACGAATGTCCAGGACGCATCAACGTCGTCAGCTTCAAGAAGCTGGTGAGTATTAAAAACATGACTTTGAATGTAAAACATACCAACTTACCTTTTTCCAATTCCAAATTAAATCCACAAGTTTATAATTATGATTAAAGAGCTCGTTTAGAAAACAACCACAACATTATTTAAAGAGGGTAAATTTACACAGATGGGACCGTGTATGAGAACAATGCACCACACTCATCTTGCCGACTCTTTTCTCTCGACAGCCACAACAACCCACTATCCTACTCCTGGTATCTTTGAAACACTCAGATAGCCACACTTTAGCAACGGGGCGCCAGGGAGTGTCCAGTTTGCCTCACACTTTGGTCCGGGGTACCAGGGAGTGTCCAATGCCTCACACTTTGAATACCCTAACCGCCATGCAAATATCGGGGCAACCCCTCACGCAGTATCCAGACTCGAGTATCAGGGAGTGTCCGTAGGCCACACTTTAGCACTACCATGGGTGCCAGTGAGTGTCCAAGTTCGGCGTCACACACTTTAACGCTTCCATGGGCGTCAGGGAGTGTCCATATTTGCCACCGTCACATTTCAAAGATACCCTCTCCACAATCTCAACCACAACCACAACCACAACCACGACCACAACCACAAACACAACCACAACCACAACCACAACTCAAACTCATACTCTTTCCACACTACCATTACTCTTTTCCACACAGACTGATACCCCCATGCATGTACCACTGACCCCACATGAATGATATGCACTTGAACCAAAGCAAAATACTAAAATAAAGAACAACACGCATACGGGGTTTGATAAGTCATGCTACAATGTTTTAATCATTCCAACATAACCAATTAGAGTTCTGATTAACTAAATTCCCAAAACAAAACCTTAACAGTACTCAAAATGTTGAACCAATCAGACCTTAAACACAAAACAGACAAAAACAGAAACTGTCAGAACTCGCGCGCGCGGGCCGCTCGCGCGAAAGGTCGCTCGCGCGGGCCGCTCGCGCGATATGCCCAAATTTCCTTTTATTATAAGCTTTTCTGTCTGCCTGAGGAAATCAAGATCGCTCGCGCGGATCGCTCGCGCGAAAGGGTTATCGCGCGACCCTCGCTCGCGCGACCAGCCAAATTTTACTTTATGTATAAAAACTTTTCTGTTTGCCTGAGGAAGCATACCTCGCGCGCGCGGGTCGCTCGCGCAAGGGGTCGCTCGCGCGGGCCGCTCGCGCGATTCTCGCGCGTGCGATCGTGGCGCGAGATGAAGCTGAGGCTTCATCTTCTCCGCAGAAACTGCTCTGTTTCAGAAAACAGGGTCTAAAATTGACCCATTTCAAATCTGTAAGTATGTTTATCATGTTATATATATGGATCTCTTCCTTTTTCAACGAGGATTAAGAATCTATGATTAGTTTAACACCATTCTAACTATAACTCTCCAATTTCAAGAAAAACCAAAACATGTCAAAACTTAATTTCTAATATACTTTCTTATATGAACGAATTAGGCTCTATAACTTCAAACATGGCATGTATGATGTATAATCTTCCATATTCATCTTTAAAAACGAATTTTGATTGAGTTTGGAAAATGGTGATTTTTGAAGCTCAAGCTTCCATGGACGAATTTAGTAATGGAGTTCCAACTATACACACACAATATCAGTAAATAAGTATAGAATTACATTTAGAGTGAGTTAGAAATACTCACTAATTGATAAGAAAGTGTGTGTGTTGAGAAAGATTCAAGAAATACAAGAGGCCCAATCAAGCTTGGCTATGGAGTTGTGTAGTTTCTCTCTCCAGAAAATCTCCAAAATATAACTCTCAAGCTCTCTCTTTTCTCTCTGTGTAAGTGAAGTGCAGAATGAGAATGTGTGTGTGTAGTGAACATATATAGAGAGAGCCAATTGGAGAACTTGGGCTCCAAGAATTTTGAACTATACTCAACAAAATCTTATATAACTAAATACATAATACTCAACATATATAATCAGATATACAATACGTATATACACTCTTAAAAATCTGAAGAGGCAACATAGGTTTGTAGGGGCCAAGTCAGGGGTGTTTGGGAATTCAAGCTTATGGTCTAACACCAACACACCCAAAATGAGCATTGGCAAACAAAACACAAGCAAGTAGCCTTGAAATCACTTATGGTGTTTGGGTAAATCAACTCATGGCATGACAATGTACATGTATACAACTGCATTCCCAAACAAGGCCCTCTCAATCATTGCAAGATTAAATGATCAAAAAGCATTGGTCAAATCTTCTTTACGTCCAATCCAAAATCTGTGCCAGTTTAGCACTGCGCGGACAAATTTGAACATAAACTGGTATTTTCGTAGTGCGGTGTCCACTACAAAAATACAGAAAATTCCTTTTAGCTTAAGAATTGATTTTCTGGTTTCAAAAAAAATACTGATTGAGTCAAAAGGAAAATATTTCCACCGTTTTTGAAATACAGTTTTGAAATCCACACAGGTATTGCTAATTTTATAAGAGTTACCATTTAACCCCAACAAGAATTTTAACATGAAATAACACAAGGGATAATAATTAGAACATGAGAAATGAAATTAAATGAAGCAGTCAATACCCAATGAAATTTAAATATGACAATGCAATTACAAATTAAATATGAAAATGCAGGTTATTACACCCTTCCTCCCTTAAACAGGATTTCGTCCCCGAAATCAAGACTAACTAGTCATGAAAGAACTCCGGGTACTTAATCCTCATGTCAGCTTCAACTTCCCACGAGGCTTCGTTCTCGTCATGGTGATTCCACTGAACCTTCACCAACGGGATGTCCTTATTCCTCAGCTTCTTGATACTTTGATCTAGAATCTTCACAGGTCTCTCCTTGTACGAAATGTTATGACTCGTCTCAATATCGTCATAACTAACCACGTGCGAGGGATCTCGTATGTATTTCCTCAACATACTTACGTGAAACACGTTGTGAACCCCAGACATCTTCGGTGGTAGCGCCAGTCGATAAGCTACTTTCCCAACACGATCCAAAATCTCAAACGGTCCAATAAAACGCGGAGCCAACTTCCCTCTCTTGAGACCAAAGCGTATCACGCCTCGCGTCGGTGAAACCTTAAGAAGTACGTGATCTCCAACACTAAACTCCAAATCTTTCCGGCGTCGATCGGCATAACTCTTATACCGGCTCTGAGCGGTTCTCATCCTTTCCTTGACCAAAGTAATCTTCTCATTGGTTTCTCTTACCAAATCTGGTCCCAACAACTCTGTATCCCCAACTTCTGCCCAACACAATGGAGAACGACATGGTCGTCCGTACAATGCTTCGAACGGAGCCATACCGATACTCGTGTGATAGCTGTTGTTATAGGCAAATTCAACCAACGGCAAGTGTGTCTCCCAAGATTCTTCAAAATCGATCACACAAGCCCTGAGCATATCTTCCATTATCTGATTAACACGCTCAGTTTGTCCATCTGTCTGAGGGTGAAAAGCAGTGCTCATCTTGAGCGAGGTTCCCATAGCTTCTTGCAGACTTTCCCAAAATCCAGAAGTAAAGCGCGCGTCACGGTCTGACACAATCGACACAAGTGCACCGTGAAGTCGTATAACTCGTTATATGTACATCCGGCTCATCTTTTCCACCGGGTATGTCATACTATAAACAATGAAATGAGCAGACTTCGTCAATCGATCCACGATTACCCAAATAGCGTCATGATTCTGTTGCGACCGGGGCAATCCTACTACAAAATCCATCGTAATGTGCTCCCACTTCCAACCAGGAATAGGTAGCGGTTGTAACAATCCTGGCGGTCTCTGATGTTCGACTTTGACTTGTTGACACGTCAAACACTTGGATACAAATTCTGCCACATCCTTCTTCATACCTTCCCACCAGAAATTTCTCTTCAAATCCTTGTACATCTTTGTTCCTCCTGGGTGAACTATATATCTCGACTTATGTGCTTCTTCCAGGATATCCTTCCTTAGCCCTCCATCACCTGGCACACATAATCTATTCCTGCACCGATATCCTCCATCGACTCCCACTTTCCATTCTGTCGGGTCTTTTTCTGACATCTTCATGAACCATGTCTGAAACTTCTCATCTTCTTTCTGAGCTCCAATAATGCGGTCGATAAGAACAGGCTGCAGGATAAGACATCCGAACAATTGTCCTTCTCCTTCTTCAGCACTCTGTACATCGAATTCCGCCAAAGTCTCCAACACTTGCCACTCTCTAACCATCAAGGAGGCAATCATCTCACGAGTCTGTCGACTCAACGCATCAGCGACCACATTAGCTTTACCAGGGTGGTATTCCAATGTGAAGTCGTAATCTTTAATCAGCTCCATCCACCTGCGTTGCCTCATGTTCAACTCTTTCTGTGTGAATATGTATTTCAAACTCTTGTGATCGGAGAACAAATCAAACTTCTCACCGTAGAGATAGTGTCTCCAAATCTTGAGTGCAAATACTACTGCCGCCAACTCCAAATCATGAATGGGATAGTTCAACTCATTCGGCTTCAGCTGTCTAGATCCATAGGCTATAACTCTGCCATCTTGCATAAGCACACACCCTAACCCTTGATATGATGCGTCACTAAAGATAGTGAACTTCTCATCAGGCTTGGGTATTGCTAGAACTGGTGCGGTAGTGAGTCTCTCTTTCAACTCCAGAAAGGCGCGCTCATGCTTCTCTGTCCACTCGAACTTTAGATTCTTCTTCGTCAACCCTGTTAAAGATGCTGCTATCTTTGAGAATCCCTCAACGAATCTCCTGTAATAGCCTGCGAGTCCAAGAAAACTCCGAACTTCTGTAGGGTTGCTCGGCCTAACCCAGTTTGATACAGCATCGGTCTTGGACGAATCCACAGAAATTCCTTGAGATGACACCTTGTGTCCCAAAAATTTCACTTCTTGTAACCAGAACTCACACTTACTGAACTTGGCATACAAGTGGTGGTCCTTGAGCGTCTGCATCGCAATCCGCAGATGTTGCTCGTGTTCTTCTCCTGACTTAGAATAGATCAAAATATCATCTATAAAGACGATGACAAACTAATCCAAATAAGGTTTGAACACTCTGTTCATCAGATCCATAAATACTGCCGGGGCATTCGTCATTCCAAACGGCATCACCAGAAATTCATAATGACCATATCGGGTTCTGAAAGCAGTCTTAGGTATGTCTTCCTTTCGTACCCTCAACTGATGATATCCCGACCTTAGGTCGATCTTGGAAAATGTCGTAGCTCCTTGTAGTTGATCAAACAAATCGTCAATTCGAGGCAAAGGATATTTGTTCTTGATAGTCACACGGTTCAGTTCTCTGTAGTCGATACACAACCTGAGCGTCCCGTCCTTCTTCTTCACAAATAACACTGGTGCTCCCCAAGGCGATGTACTTGGACGTACAAATCCTAGGTTCTCGAGCTCTTGAACTTGTTCCTTCAATTCCAATAGTTCTGTGGGGGCCATTCTGTAGGGAACCTTGGTGATCGGTACGGTACCCGGTATAAGCTCAATACAGAACTCTATACTTCTCTTGGGCGGCAAACCAGAAACGTCTTGAAATACTTCCTCGAAGTCCTTGACTACAGGTATAGATGAAGCTGTCACCTCTGTACTGACGACTTCGATGTTGGCTAAACATCTCGTGAGGAACATATCTCCCGTAGGGTTATATTGAAAATCAAAGGGTTGATTCTCATTGTCGGGGAATGTAATTCTCTTCCTCGCACAATCCAACTTCACTTGATTCTGAGAGAGCCAATCCATTCCTAGGATTATGTCAAACTCCTTCATCGATAGGACGATCAACCTAGCAGGGATTTCACAGTCTCCCAACCGTAAGGGACAATCCTTGCACACGTGTCCTAATCTGACTGCAGCTCCTAGTGGTGAAGTAGCCTTCAAAGCTTTCTCTAAGCGATGAGGTAAGATACCCAATCTCCGAATTGTATTAACAGATATGAACGAAAGAGTAGCACCCGTATCAAATAACACTTTAACATGAGAGTTAAACAGAGTTAATGTACCTTCTACTGCTTGCTGATCAGGTTGAGCTTCTCCATAATCTCCTTCTTCATACGCAGTTCCATCATATCCAGCGGCATCAGGGATAACAGCATTCAAGCGAGTCTGACCCTGTTGACCATAAGTCACCTGCTTAGGAGTAGTACAGAACCTGCTGATGTGACCTGGTTCACCACAGTTGAAGCAGACTATCCCTTGCTGAGTAGCACGCCTTGGTGCCTTGCAATCACGAGCCAAATGACCAGGGTTGCCACAGTTGAAACACTTTCCACTACTACTTCCTTCGCCTACTCGGGGTTGAGTCGGATAGGTAATAGCCTGAGTCTTCTTGCTTTCGTCAAAATTCCTCTTCTGCCCTTGGGTACGATTCATTGGTGGTCTATTCCCAAAGTTACCCCTTTGAGGCGGTCGGAATTCAAATTGTTTCCGGCTCACTCGAGCATCCTCTTCCAGATCAGTAGCCAAACCAACAAGTCCTTCAAATGATTTATCCAGGTGGCCGAGAGTCAGGCGACGAATCTGCGGTGTCAGCCCTTGGTTATACTTACGGATCTTCTTCTCCTCGGTATCAACCAGGTGTGGAGCAAACCGAGACAGTCTTTCAAACTGTGTGGTGTACTCTTGCACTGACTTGGTTCCTTGCGCCAGATCCATGAATTCCTTCTCTCTTCTATGCCTCTCCGTGGCCGGGAAATACTTCTCCAAAAATCTCCCCTTGAACGCAGTCCACGTCATCCCCATTGCAGCTCCATTCCCGAGAGTAGCTATGACCGAATCCCACCAATCTGCGGCAGCATCGGTCAACTGAAACGTAGCCAATCTTCTCTTGTCCATCTCGTTGCACTGGACAGCTTCGTACATGCGGTCCATCTGTCTTAACCACTGTTCCGCCTTCCAGGGTTCCGCGGTACCCGCAAACTGTTCGGGCCTCAGAGCACGGAATCTTTCTAGCAACTTGTCTCCCGTTTGACGGTCTCTTCGGTTGTCATTCGTATTACCGATTCTTTCTAACCGTCTGATAAATACTTCAAACATCCCTGTAGGATCAGCAGCCTCGGGTGCTCCCTCGATCAGGTTCCTGTTCCTCCTGACTCCTCCAGCCATTCTATGCATGATAGTGGTAGTAGAATGAGAGACATGCATGCAACAGTGCTATGAAGTAATTTAAATGACAACAACATTCAAAAGAGTATATTTTATATATATCACTTCTTGTCAAGTAGATACAAAAAGCATGTATGGTCAGATCAATGCCTACCCTATCTGTATGGGTTAGGACGCATGCAAGAGTTAATGTTACAAAAATGGGGTCATTGCCCTACACTCTAATGCATGTAATTACAGTTGCAAAAAGAGACAGAGCTAATAGTTAAAAGTGGTTAATATGTACAAGTCATAACTAGAACGTCAATCATCTCCATAAGCGGCTATCAGGAGATCTAGCGAATCGACAGGGCGAAATCGCTGAACAACGAACGGTCCAACCCCATCATAGCTGTGAGAGGTGGACGATGTAGCAGGTACAGGAGCATCTGCCTCATCTACCATCTCCTCAGGCAGGGCTAGCTCAAGTGCTAGCTCAGCCTCGAGCTCTGCGGCAAGATCATCTAGACCTATGCCGTCCTCTATAATCTCCCCACCTACTGGGACCACATGAACAACCTCTGCATCGTCCTCAGTAATGGGAACCACCGGCGGAGGCATCTCCAACTGAGCCAGATGGGCATGCACGATCTGGATCTCGAAGGGAAGGTAGAAAGCATCGCTATCGACCAACCTCAGAATCTCGACCAAAACCAGACGCTGAGCCTCTGCGAAATAACGAAGCTCTAAACGGATACGGGTCAGGTCAACTAGGCCTACCACGTGAACCTGGTGCCATACCTCAGATACTACCGTCGTTATGGCCAACTGCTCTACGGCCGCCTGATATAAGTCGAGAAAGGCTGAGATCACTGCCCCAGGTATCACGAAGTGTCCTCCAAATCTGTCTGGTACATACAGTGGGGGAGCTGGATCCATACCTGATAAAAAGGTACTACTTAAAGTCAGAACAGAATAATCTTAGGCGTTTGGGCTCTGAGTCTATCCTTCCTGTCGTATCATCGGGTGTGTAACACTTAATGGAATGTGGAATCGGGTCTATACTGGTAAACCCTAACCTGGCTAAACTATCTTGAGATAAATAATAACCTGGCTCTGATACCACTAAATCCTGTCACGCCCCGACGTAGCATAAATAAGGAAAGCGTTTAATTTCCTTTATGGACCCGTAGGTCGCGACAGTTTGAAGGATCGATTCCGTCCCAAACGTCGAGCAGCAAAACATAATAATTAGAGTAAAGCAATCAAGGCTTACAAAAATTTTCTAACTTATTACATCTTATGAACCAGGGTCAACTAAGGCACAGACCGCCTTGAAAATAAAATAATAACTTAGTGTCTGTTACAGTCATCCTTAAAACAAAACAGTTTAAAACTTAAACAGATAAACTTAAAGCATAAATTTAATGATCAGTTCTCTTATTCCAAAAGCGGCCATTCTCAATTCGCATAGTCATATGATTCCTCCTGATTATAACCTGAAAAGCCTGAACACGAATGTCCAGGACGCATCAACGTCGTCAGCTTCAAGAAGCTGGTGAGTATTAAAAACATGACTTTGAATGTAAAACATACCAACTTACCTTTTTCCAATTCCAAATTAAATCCACAAGTTTATAATTATGATTAAAGAGCTCGTTTAGAAAACAACCACAACATTATTTAAAGAGGGTAAATTTACACAGATGGGACCGTGTATGAGAACAATGCACCACACTCATCTTGCCGACTCTTTTCTCTCGACAGCCACAACAACCCACTATCCTACTCCTGGTATCTTTGAAACACTCAGATAGCCACACTTTAGCAACGGGGCGCCAGGGAGTGTCCAGTTTGCCTCACACTTTGGTCTGGGGTACCAGGGAGTGTCCAATGCCTCACACTTTGAATACCCTAACCGCCATGCAAATATCGGGGCAACCCCTCACGCAGTATCCAGACTCGAGTATCAGGGAGTGTCCGTAGGCCACACTTTAGCACTACCATGGGTGCCAGTGAGTGTCCAAGTTCGGCGTCACACACTTTAACGCTTCCATGGGCGTCAGGGAGTGTCCATATTTGCCACCGTCACATTTCAAAGATACCCTCTCCACAATCTCAACCACAACCACAACCACAACCACGACCACAACCACAAACACAACCACAACCACAACCACAACTCAAACTCATACTCTTTCCACACTACCATTACTCTTTTCCACACAGACTGATACCCCCATGCATGTACCACTGACCCCACATGAATGATATGCACTTGAACCAAAGCAAAATACTAAAATAAAGAACAACACGCATACGGGGTTTGATAAGTCATGCTACAATGTTTTAATCATTCCAACATAACCAATTAGAGTTCTGATTAACTAAATTCCCAAAACAAAACCTTAACAGTACTCAAAATGTTGAACCAATCAGACCTTAAACACAAAACAGACAAAAACAGAAACTGTCAGAACTCGCGCGCGCGGGCCGCTCGCGCGAAAGGTCGCTCGCGCGGGCCGCTCGCGCGATATGCCCAAATTTCCTTTTATTATAAGCTTTTCTGTCTGCCTGAGGAAATCAAGATCGCGCGCGCGGATCGCTCGCGCGAAAGGGTTATCGCGCGACCCTCGCTCGCGCGACCAGCCAAATTTTACTTTATGTATAAAAACTTTTCTGTTTGCCTGAGGAAGCATACCTCGCGCGCGCGGGCCGCTCGCGCGATTCTCGCGCGTGCGATCGTGGCGCGAAGATGAAGCTGAGGCTTCATCTTCTCCGCAGAAACTGCTCTGTTTTAGAAAACAGGGTCTAAAATTGACCCATTTCAAATCTGTAAGTATGTTTATCATGTTATATATGGATCTCTTCCTTTTTCAACGAGGATTAAGAATCTATGATTATTTTAACACCATTCTAACTATAACTCTCCAATTTCAAGAAAAACCAAAACATGTCAAAACTTAATTTCTAATATACTTTCTTATATGAACGAATTAGGCTCTATAACTTCAAACATGGCATGTATGATGTATAATCTTCCATATTCATCTTTAAAAACGAATTTTGATTGAGTTTGGAAAATGGTGATTTTTGAAGCTCAAGCTTCCATGGACGAATTTAGTAATGGAGTTCCAACTATACACACACAATATCAGTAAATAAGTATAGAATTACATTTAGAGTGAGTTAGAAATACTCACTAATTGATAAGAAAGTGTGTGTGTTGAGAAAGATTCAAGAAATACAAGAGGCCCAATCAAGCTTGGCTATGGAGTTATGTAGTTTCTCTCTCCAGAAAATCTCCAAAATATAACTCTCAAGCTCTCTCTTTTCTCTCTGTGTAAGTGAAGTGCAGAATGAGAATGTGTGTGTGTAGTGAACATATATAGAGAGAGCCAATTGGAGAACTTGGGCTCCAAGAATTTTGAACTATACTCAACAAAATCTTATATAACTAAATACATAATACTCAACATATATAATCAGATATACAATACGTATATACACTCTTAAAAATCTGAAGAGGCAACATAGGTTTGTAGGGGCCAAGTCAGGGGTGTTTGGGAATTCAAGCTTATGGTCTAACACCAACACACCCAAAATGAGCATTGGCAAACAAAACACAAGCAAGTAGCCTTGAAATCACTTATGGTGTTTGGGTAAATCAACTCATGGCATGACAATGTACATGTATACAACTGCATTCCCAAACAAGGCCCTCTCAATCATTGCAAGATTAAATGATCAAAAAGCATTGGTCAAATCTTCTTTACGTCCAATCCAAAATCTGTGCCAATTTAGCACTGCGCGGACAATTTTGAACATAAACTGGTATTTTCGTAGTGCGGTGTCCACTACAAAAATACAGAAAATTCCTTTTAGCTTAAGAATTGATTTTCTGGTTTCAAAAAAAATACTGATTGAGTCAAAAGGAAAATATTTCCACCGTTTTTGAAATACAGTTTTGAAACCCACACAGGTATTGCTAATTTTATAAGAGTTACCATTTAACCCCAACAAGAATTTTAACATGAAATAACACAAGGGATAATAATTAGAACATGAGAAATGAAATTAAATGAAGCAGTCAATACCCAATGAAATTTAAATATGACAATGCAATTACAAATTAAATATGAAAATGCAGGTTATTACAAAAGGTTTGAGAAAACATGTATTTATAGGCTTTGAAAGATTTTAGCAGTCAATGGCAAAATGGTAAATTTAAAGCCTTTCACAAAACTAGCCGTTTGGCTTTTCTGCATCAATCCAGTCCACTGATGTCGCGGCCCAGTCGACTGAATTACAAACTTAATGAATTACGCCATTACAACATTGGAATGAGGGAAGGGGCCGGTCGACTCAGGGTTGCAAAGCAAAACCCATATTTTCAGAATATAAACCAGTCGACTGAACTTTAATGAGTTAAGTCGACTGGAGAAAGGATCCGGTTGATTGAAAACTTTGAGGCAAATACCTATGTTTTCAAAACCATGAATCCAGTTGACTGTTGGACATCGGTCGACTGAACTTTGAAGCACTCAATTGACTGGGAAAATGATCTAGTCGACTTTTTTTCCATTGAAAAATAGTTTTTTGTTTTGAAAGATTTAGCCAAGTTTTAAACTTTTAAGCCCTTATGAGTGATAATCAAAATGCTTTACAAAATAAATCTAGACTCCAACAAACGATAAAAAGAACTTCAAGTCTTCAAACTTGATCCTTTTTTAGCTCAAACACTCTAGGGCTTCACCATATACTATCTCATAAATCAACCAACGTTAGAACATTTAAATGCACAAATCAAGAGATTAGCACAATGAAAGTGGTTGATAATAATTTTGAATAGAACAATTACAAACATGCTATTATCAATAGATTTGTTATCATCAAAACAAATATAAATAATGCTTTAAAGAAATTCAAGGCTAACAATTTTCCCCTTTTTGATGATGTCAAAACATACAATAGAGATATAGCAAGTAAAGCATAATAAGAGTCATTTTCATGTTATCATTCAAAGTAGCAAACAATGCAAAGTATGAATCCAAGAATGATAACTTTCTAGAAACATTTTCCCTTTTCAAAGATATATCATTTTCAAGAGTCATTTTTATGTTATCATTCAAAGTATCAAGAAATAAAAAGTATGAATCCAAGAATGATAACTTTCTAGAAACATCTTTCCTTTTTAAAGATCTATCATTTTCATGTTCTCTAGCATTTTCCCCCTTTTTGACAACAAAAAGATTGGGGGTTGGAAATAAAAGTTCCCCCTTAAGATAAGAAACATGTCATGGAGGACAACAAGAAACCAAAACAACTAAAGTGAACATAGTAATATGTTCCCCCTCAACATATGCATATATGAATAAATACCAATTTTGAGATCTAAATTATGCATTATCTCCCTACGAAGATGGGATAGCTATGAACATCAAAGCAAATTAACGTGATAAACCAAACATGATTAATATGCTATCAAAATCAAGAGAAGTATCAAAACAAATTAATCTATACTACTCCTACTAGGTTTAAGGTAAGAGATTTAACCATTGTCCAAGCATCTCTTAGATGCTTCATTTACCAAGGAAGCAGATTCTTTCATAACCCAAACCATGTTATTTTTCTTTCGAAAGAACATTTATAATTAACATGCCCTTTTTTCATGCAATAATGACAAGTTACATGGGGAAGGGTCTCATTTGAGATTGATTCCTTAACAAAGAAATTCTTATGAGAATTTTAAGAATTTGAAGTGGAAGTTGTGGACTTTACAAAGAAACTTTTGTACTTCTTTTCCTTGTATGTGGTATTAAATCTCAAACCGGCTTTATCAAAAACACATTTTTGCTTTCCCAAAAGCATATTCAAATTTTGTTCACCTTGTGTGAATTTTGCCAAAGTTTTTGTCAAATCATCCACCTCCTTACTCAGTTCAACCTTTTCTTTTTCAATAAATTCACTTGAAGGTTGATTACTTGAAACAAGTTTTTCTTTTCTCAAAATATCATTTTGAGATTTTAAATCATTTAATTTCTTTTTCAACTCCAAATTTCTTTTTCAAGCTCATTTGAAGATTGTGCTCTTGAAACATATTTTTCATTTTCAATCTTCAAAGATTTGTTTTGGGATTTCAAAATACTTAACTCATTTGAAAGCATTGAAAAGTTCTTTTTAAGAGAAATATATTTGATTCCCAAATTTTCCAACTCTTCATGTAACTCCTCAAAGCTCATTATGGTTAGGAGATTCTACAATAGATGAAGGATTAGAGTTCACCAAATTCTCTTGTGCACCTTCTTGGCCACATGAGTCGTCATCGGATGAGTCATCATCATCCCAAGTGGCCTCTTTTGCCATTTTCTCATTCTCATCATCTTCATTTGCAAATAGGCACACTCTTTCCTCTTCACAAATTTGGTTAGTAGTAATAAAAAAAATTCTAAACATAACTAAATTTCATTTGCACTAGAGCATGAACAAATTCTATTATATGAAATATCATCTAACGAATTTCATAGAATTTTCATAGCTCTAAGATTTAATAGAAAGTTATTTTGATTAATTTTATTCCATTCAATCTTTGGTTTAGGAGAAAAATAATTTTTGACAATGTTCCAAAGATTTATGTCAAGTGATATAAAATGAATTTCTATTCTCCTCTTCCAATGATCATGCTTATGATCTTTCAACAATGGAGGAGTTGCAATGCAATAACCTTCTTAAATTTTTGTTTCCATAGAACTTGACTCATAGTTTTGAAATTCATTAAAATTATTAGAGTCATTGAAAGAGCAAGAAGTAGAGGTTACCCCATTTTCTATTTCTATGAGGCAAAGGTTGACGATCTCATCTTCATTTGAGTCATCACCCGATGATTCACTCTTGGAGCTACTTTGAGTGGCCTTCATTGCCTTCTTCTTGTGTTTTTCATTTTTGGGAGGCTTCTTTTCCAATTTTTCTTTCTTTAAAAACCTTACGAATTTTTAGGTGATCAAAGCCATACCTTCATCCTTGTCACTCTCATGATCTTTGTCCCTTTTCTTTGAGTTTGAGGACTTCAAGGCCATATCTCTTCTTTTGATCTCTTTCACTTCCTTTTTCTTGTCTTCTTTGACAAGCATGGCTAACTCCATTTCATGGGTAATGAGTGATCCTATGAGTTGTTCAATTGATAAATTTGTCAAATCCTTCGCTTCCCGGATAGCCGTGACCTTTCGGTCGCCATTGATTTGGTAAAGCCCTAAGAATCTTCTCAATGATTTCTTCATTAGCATAAACTTTACCAAGATTTTTCAAGCTATTGATGATAGTTGTAAATCGGGTAGCATATCACCAATAGACTCAAAAGGCAACATTTTAAACATTTCATAAGATTGAACAAGCAAATTAATTTTTAACTTTTTGACTTGGCTTGTTCTCTCATGAGTCACTTCGAGTTTATCCCAAATTTCTTTTGTGGATTCGTAAGATGAAATTCTATTGTATTCATTTGGGTCTAAACCACAATATAATAAATTCATTGCCATGGCATTCATTTTAATGAGTTTCTTATCGGCAACATTATACTCATTTTCTGTTTTTGGAATAGAAATACCATTTGTAATTTTTGTAGGAAGATGAGGCCCTTTGACCAATATTTACCACAAATCAAAATCTTGAGAGATCATATATATTCTCATTCTATTTTTTCAATAAGCATAATTTGATCCATTAAATCACAGTGGTTATGTGCCGATTGACCCTCACTATAAGAGATGCGAGAAGTATTGGTTTCCACTTGGATCTTAACTCTAGATTGTAAAATCTTTTGAAATAGAAGAGCCGAGGCTCTGATACCAATTGTTTACCCGAAATGGAAACCTTAGAGGGGGGTGAATAAGGTTTTAGCAAAAAATTAACCTTTTAAAACTTATTTGCAAATTAAACACAATCACAAACAATTATGTAAAGAGAGAAGGGAAGAAAAACTTGCAAACCAAGTTTTCAAGTAGTTCGGCAATCCGCACACCGCGGCCTACGTCCCCCCCTCAAGAACACCTCTTGAGAATTCCTTTAATCTGACCTACTTACGGGTATAGATCAAACCATTAGAAGAGCCTTCAATCTCTTCCAAAGAAGAACACCTCTTCTTTGCACACAAGGGTTACTAATCCTCACTCTTTACAAATGATTTGTGATACAAATGAACTCTCTCTCTAGAGTGGATAGTACAATGATAGCTCACACAACAAATCCCTAGTGAGTGGATAATACAAATAAAAGCTCACTATAATTTACTCTCACAAAGATGTACAAATCAAGAACTAGAGCAAATTAATTAACTCACACAACTAGGCCTCAAATGTGAATGATAAAAGATCAACAAGTTGTGTGATTTAAAGCATGTTTTCCAATAGATTGATCTCTCTTAAAAGGTTTGAGAAAACACATATTTATAGGCTTTGAAAGATTATAACTGTTAATGGAAAAATGGTAAAATAAAAGCCTTTCAGAAAACTAGCCGCTTTGGCTGTTCTGCATCAATCCAGTCGACTGATGCTGTGACCTAGTCGATTGACTTTCAAACTTAATGAATTATGCCATTACAATAATCGACTGAGGGAAGGGACCGGTTGACTGAAGGTTGCAAAGCAGAGCCCATATTTTCAGAACATAAACCAGTCGACTGTTTACACATATGGTCGACTAAACTTTGATGGGTTATGTCGACCGGAGAAAGGGTCCGGTCGACTAAAAACTTTGAGGCAGAAACCTATGTTTTCAAAACCATGAATCCAGTCGACTGTTGGACATCGGTCGACTGAAATTTAAAGCACTCAGTAGACTAGGAAAACGATCTAGTCGGCTATTTTTCATTGAAAAATAGTTTTTCTGTTTTGAAAGATTTAGCCACGTTTTAAACTTGTAAGCCTTTATGAGTGATAATCAAAACGCTTTACAAAATAAATCTAGACTCAAACAAAGGATAAAAAGAACTTCAAGTCTTCAAGATTGATCCTTTTTAAGCTCAAACACTATGGGGCTTCACCATATGCTATCTCATAAAATCAGCCAAAGTTAGAACATTTAATTGCATAAATTAAGAGATTAGCACAATGAAAATGACTTGATAATTGTTTCGAATAAATCAATTACAAACATGCTATTATCAATAGATTTATCATCATCAAAACAAATATAAATAATACTTTAATGAAATGCAAGGCTAACAGAATCATTCCCTTGAATTTGATTCACCTGTTCTTGGTCCTAGTATCACCCGAGAGTTCATCCTTCCCAGAATCTCCAAGCCTTTTCTTCTTAATGGCTTTTTCTTGTTCGAACACCCAAATCCTCCTTTACATAGATAGAATCAGAGCAATAATATCCGCTTTTGGCTAGCAAAACCCTTACCAGAGTGGTTGGCATGGGTTACTCGAGTTACACCCCATTAGCTAGATGAGTACAAAAGACAAAATATTCATGACCTGATTCAACTTTCCACATTGTCTCTTCCCATCAATACCTCTATCCTTTCTGCTACCTTAGCTTTTTGGTTGGTGTCCACTAACTTTTTTCACTTCCCTTATGGGATGATGTCTCCTACACTCATTAACTTGACTGCCCTTCTTAGGGTAAGACCAGATGATGATCCCATTAATGTCCTTTTACATACCAATCCTACCCTATTTCTACTCTTACCTCAAAATTCGAAAAGAATTTAAGTTATCAATCCTTTATCTTAGAACACAAAAGGAATGAGGGCCTTGTTTCTGATGAGGAGTATTTGGCCTTCCTTTACCTTTTGGATCAGTAGGTAACTCACTTGTCCCCCCTTCTTACAAGGTAGTCAAGTGTAGAGGTGTCAACCAAGCTGGGCGGGCCGAGTCAAAGAGGGCCCAATCGAGCTTTTGGGCCAGGCCGGGCTAGGCTCTTTGGGAAAATGGGCCGGGCTGGGCCAATATTATCTTAGAAGGGTGGGGTGTGTCCGCCCCAGATCGGTGGCTGTAGACACTCTATTTTGGTTCGTCCGTTCGACAGCAGGAACCCAGCCTCAAGAACAACCCGATGATTGAATCAGGATTTATCGGTTATGAAGCAGAACTCTGTGAAGTACCGTGGTCTCTGGATACGTTAGAATGACCTTTAGGAAACCTTAGGTACATTAAAAACTCAAATTAGAGACAAAAACCTAAGTTAGGTTAGCTTTTTCACATGCAATGACGAAAAATTGCTTTTTAACGAGCAAAATCCGAACCAGGTTTGGGATCCTGAGAACTCCCTTTGAAAAATAGTCCTAAAATAGGCTAAATTAGCAACACAAGCCTTCATATTGGCCAAAAACAATTTAGGAGAATTTTCACTCTTTTTGCACTTCACAGGTTTGCTCCTTCTTGGAGTCAGCCTCACTCTTTTGATCATAAATCAAAATATACAAATGTTTTTTGAATAAGACCAAAAACATCTTAAACTAGACTCCTGTACCTTTCCAACGGTATATCACAAGCCTATAAAGGATAACCGAGGTGAGAGAATGAGGTTCGGGAAGAATAGAGAGAAAACACAACTTCTGGGCTGAATGCCACCATGGCTTTCATTTGAGTTCCATGTGGCACTTGTGGACTGCTGCATGGCACCTTGAGTGCCACATGGACTTTTTGATGCTACATATGCAATCTGGACTCTTGATTTGACCCCAATCCGCTTGAAAATGCCCAAAATGTGAAAATTTGTGTTTTTGTTGTCCCACATTACTTAACTATAAGATTTTTCACCCAAATTTTCAATTATAAAAGGGATTCCTTCCCTCCCCAAGCAACACACTTGAAAATCTTGAGGACTAGAGAGCCCAAGGAAACCCCTCTGGAGGATTCCAAAGCACTCCTAGAAAGTCCTTAGGAAAAGTATAAGTTTTTTAGAGTCTAGGATTGAGTATTAGAGTCTGCGATGCCAGCGGAGCTTTGCAGGAGGAGAATTCTGAGGGAAGTTCTTGGTAAGTTCCTTTTTTTTTTTTTTTTTGCTTTTATTTTCTATTAGATCTTTAAAGTTCTAGGATAGTTTTCATTCCTTGTTTGTAGTATCCTATTAAAGTGGAGTTATACTAAGCAAAGCTATCCCACTATGTTGGGGTAGCTGGAGCCTAGAGGGGTTGGTATCCAATCCATGGATATCTGATCCCTAGGGATAATGAAACCTTAATCAGGATCGACGAGTCTAGATTTAGGGCATTCACGTAGGAATAATATTGTAATTCATGTTAGTTGGGATAGTAGGCTATACATGTTTTATTCTTATTCATGTTTTATCCATGCATAATTCGTTTAATTCATGAATTAATTCTTATCCATACACATGCATACACTTGGACACTATCCTCACATAGAATAGCAGGTTATCCATACTAGGGATAATACTTAATTAGGCTTGCACATGCACACTACTACACATAGTAGTCATGATTGGCCTTACATGCATATTATCCATGCCTAGAATAGTAGGATATCTTAGATTGTCCTCTACATATTATGCTTTATTGTCCTAACCATGGTTAATTAGCGTAATTGGGAATGCTATGCTATCCCGGGTAAGTTTCCTAGCATCGCTCTTATTTACTACTTTCTTAGGATCACATAGAAGCATGCTTAGGTGGATAAAATGTAGATTTAAATTCCCTACATGATTACTTGTGCTTAGGTATCATGTTTTCTAGGGTTTTTGAGTGTGGATTTTATGTTTAATTTCCTTTTATTTTCTTTCGCTTGCATAGGGGAGCGTAGTAATACGTTTAGTCCCCGAATTACTATTTTAGCACGTGCATTGCATGTAATTGCTTAGTTTCTTGCATGATTTTCTTTTACTAGTTGTTTATAACTTGATATAGGATTGCATTAGAAATAAATGAAACGGTCCACATAATGTCTAGTCAAATACCTTGAAAGCTGAGTAGAGGCCCATCTCACGATGGGGCAAGAGGTGGTGTTTTAGCATGATCTAGCTCCTTCCTCTCTCGTACCTTAACCCTTGAACCGAGTTCTTTGGTGACGACGTGGTGATGCTCTCTATCCATTGGACTTGATAGATTTAGTTTTCTTGGTTTCCTTTATCAAACTAAGTGGCGAATCTATTAGCGAGGATCTCATCGGATTCAGTCTAGTGGGATAAAACATGGATTACTCAATCGTTTAGCCTCGAATATGGATCATCGGCATCGATTATTGCCTCGTGTTGGATAAAAAGCTCCATGGAATCCAAGACATGAGTAATCCAATTCGGTCGGATCAGATAAAGGCTAATGCAGGGTGGTGAACCTCACTCATGGTTGTGGACATGAGGATTACAATGGGATCAATCAAGTGGGCTTAATCCTTCTAGGTCCTAAGCTAGGTTCAGGTACCCACAACTGGCGATTCTACTAGGGACTGATCTAAGAGGGTTAGACTCCAAAACTTTCGAGGTTCTTTGACTTTATATTATGAGGATCGCATGTACATTAGTTTTATGAAACTTGGGAGGACCAAAGCTAAGGGCATGCAACCTGTCAAATGCTCTCCGTAGAGAACTTCCCTGTCCTAGCATGTACCTAACGGTATAAAAAGTAGTCCATATACCACACTAAACCCTATAATGGGGGGGGGGGGGGGGGGGGGAGGGGGGGGGGGGGGGGGGTATATAGGACTCTCGCTGGGGGACCCTTTCTGACTCTATCCACCCTAATGCATATAGAAGCCATAGAGCCAATCCTTTAGGACTTGACCTGATATGACAATGTGCACACACATGCTTTAATTGCCCTTTGGGATTATGTGACATGATAAGGAAGCCTATACGACCTGTGGTACATAGCCCTGTCTAACGCCCAAGGCATTCTATCCATATAAAATGCTCGCCACATGACATGAGGATGTTTTATTTATGTGCTATACTGGGAATATATGCAATGAGTCCATAGGACTACGAATCATAACCTTGTTCACGTTCTATTTGCTAGAAGTATCCCTAAACAAATCTAGGCAATCATAAACCCTATCACACATGAAATTGTAGACATTGAATGGTTAGCGTGACATTGATTATGGTGGCTGACACGATAATTATTCTTCTGTGCGCTTGTGTGCTATACCCAAGTGTAAGTAATCGTGCAAGTAGTAACTGGTTAAGACCAGGTCGATCCCACAGGGAAGGTGTTAAACTAATTATTTAGATTAATCTCAAACAAGAAAATAAAAATCAATATTTTAGAGGAGTGTAGAACACTAAGTTCCACAGTTTATCAACTACTAAAGATAAAACAATTAAACTAAATTAAACTAATTACTAACTAATTAATTAAAGCAATGATTTAAAACATGTTTTTCTTACTAAAAAGGAATGTTGGGATTACACGAATCCACTGCGACCTAGCCATCTACCATGCAGTTGCGTTGAAGCTCAATGGAGCATACTCTCTACAGTATTCCGTATTTCTCTTAGGATAAAGAATCTATAGTCCTTTTATGACTGGGACTATATCATCACAATTAAGTTTGAAATACACAAAAGCGGTTGAAAAAAATAATTTAGACTCTCACCTACAATGGTGTTAGCATTAAGGGTGGTTTGCAAAATATATTGAAGAAAAATGCCTCAAGGCTTAAAGTTCACAGACTGTTTTGACAAACTGAGCGTTTGGGGACAATTTGATAACAAATCAATAAAGCAGAAAGTCTAGAAATACTGCATAGAATGTCCTCAAGAATCAGAAGGTTCGATTGATCGACGCGCTTTTGATCGATCGAATATCTTCATCTCTCGATCGATCGAACTGACTTCGATCGCTCGACTGTATCTCTGTTTCGATCGATCGGACATATTCGATCGATTGAACACAGGAATTAATCTGCTGCATGACAGAGGCTTGAGATCACGGTTTCATCGTGATCTCCCAACCTGGGGACTACTCAGACATAGTCTGAAGTGTCTCAGATTCATTTTTAACGTAAAGTTCCATTGAAGGTGTGTTTGGTTGTGATGTTTGCATAAAATCTATGAAAACTAGTTGTATAACTATAACTAACATGCAAAACTACTGGATAACAAGCTATACTACTATAAACTAAGTGCAGAACGTAAATAAAGTAACCTGGAAACGAAAACTTGTATTGAACTAGGAAGAATCCAAACCAAACAATGTATCACCTTGATTAAAACCTACAAAAAACAAAGTAAAGTTCTCTACTCTCTATAAACTGATGAAAATGAGAGTGGGCGTCGTTAAGGACGTATACAATACGAGTATAAATACTGAAAACCTAATGCTAGGGTTAAAATCCCACTTCTACAGCGTGCGCGTAAAATCTGATAAAAACCATGTTCGATTGATCGAACATCTTTCGATCGATTGAACTTCTGGGGTCTTCGAGCGCTTGAGCTTCTTTCGATCGATCGAACCTTTGATCGATCGAATGGTCTTCAATCGATCGAGGTTCACTTTTCATCCTTTACTTGTCTTTATTAAAATTCAGCACTCCCTTTTATCTTTCTCATCCAATTCTTCACACAGCAACAGTAATCTGCATAAACTACAGCTAAAACAAACAACTTATCATAGTTTAATCAAATTGTGTACAAACTAGCATTGTAATTCAAATTGCAGATAAATGAAGGAATTGTGAAATAATTTAGCACATTTTCTTCTTTTAGCGCGGTTGTATTTTACAAATAGCCCCGCTTGTCACAACCCCCAACTAGCGATTTGCTAGTCCCTAGCAATAGAGTGAAAATAAAAACAAGCTAAACTACAACTATAACAGAAAAACTAAAATAAGCTAGATCCAGATTAACTAAACTAAATTAACAAGAAAGAAACTACCTAACTCACTTTCGCAGGAATCGCGGTTGCATTTAGCAAATGCAACAAGCCGTTAAACCCCTAGGTTTCCCCTAGTGGACGAGTGTTGTCTCGTGAGGGTTTGCAGTGAATGTACCCACAAAATTCTCTGATTTTAAGCTCAAAAAGATATAGAATAACTTTTAAACACTCCCTTCTATTCAACTATTAATTTAGCTCTACATAACATATCATCCTCATTCAAATCATGAAAGAAATACACATGTTCCTTATGTCACCAAGATAAAAATAACATATGCATCACATCCATGTATCCGTGTGTGTGTGTGTGTGAAATTAACAGCTATACATCAAACTTTATTTAGAGTTTGTTTAGACTATCATACTCTCAGAACTTGCAGTTTCAACTCAATCCTCACATAGTTATTACACTAAAAAATGAACATCCCACAGAAACTTGGCTAATAATGATCGCACATGGTATGAAAGCTTTGATAGGAGTTTTTTTTTTTGATACTAATGCTTTCATACTCGACTCTATAGAAGATGAACATTTTAGAGTGTATAGTCTCATGAACGGAATACTACTTACTAGAGGAGCGAAATACCGTGGATAACTCAAATTTACACGTTCATGTTTAAACTAAGTTGTTGAGAATCATTAAGGCTTTGACTTTTCGGTTTTTATTTAGTAGGGTAGAAATTAGAGGGGTAAGAATTTGCACATTTTCAGCATGTGGCTGTGTTCAGTAATTTCTTCACCTTATTCCAACCATCCTCTCCATACATATAAATATATATCATCATATATATATATATATATATTTTAAAGTGGACTTCTTCTCCTTTTTTTTTTTTAACTGGACTTCTTCTCCTTTTTTTTTAATGCCACCCTTCTCACCACTATTCCCTCCTCATACTTCAACAATTTAATCATATTGGGTGTGCAATGGGGTATATTGAGGTCAAAGTATACGATTAGGGATTTAGAATTTCATAATAGATTCGACATTATTTATTAGGTGTGGGGTTAAGAACAATGCATATTCAGAGATGTCGATATAGGTAAATGGAGAAGGCAAGGGGCAAATACGATGACTTAAATCATTTTCTCAATTTCTTAATTTTTACACGTCAATGTTCATTGAGTTTAGTTGGTAAATCCTGAACGTTCTCCTCTACTAAGAAGCCAAAATGAAAGAATTAGAGACTATTCAACGAATTTAATCGGCATATTCAAGAAAAACAATTCGAGTTTTAATGTGATAATTCCCTCAGAATTGAGGATTGGATTCAAAAGCTCACTAAGGGTAACTAGTTTTCACCTCTTCATTCTTTAAAGTACGAAAGTCGTATTAACTCTTATTTTAAGTTTTCTGCATAGCTATTAACATGTGCAAATGATTTGGATACAAGAATGATCAAAATATGCATTCATCCTAGAGAAACTAGAAAAACGCGTGAACTTAATTCATAAAAGGATGAGAATAAAACGGTTGTGTCATTGCTTGATAACAGCCAAATAGGAGTGAATATTCAAAATTATTCTACCAATGTAATTCAAAAACTTACTTAATTGTTTGAAAATTTTGCAAAGTTGTTGAATGTGAAATTTGTGTAATTTAATTTAGTTTCTAATGGAAGTTGTATGACATACGCAATAGATAGAGTGGTCCAAATTGCTACGAACTAATGTGCACAGGTGGTTATCTATCTACATCCCACCCCCAACTGAAAATTGTAATGTCCTCAGCAGGTGATTTTCAAAAATCGATAGAGAGATATCACCTGATATATATCATCATAAGAATGGCAAGTGTAACAACCTGTACAGAAAGCATACAAACTCCAAGCAGCAGAGATCAAAAGAATATGAAATATAGAGCATGGGATCCATGCTTAGAATGGAACTAATCACTGGAAATATAATAAAGTGAAAGAATAGAACAGTGATATATGCGCCATATAAACTAAAATACAAAATATACAAACCATCCAACAATACAAAATATCCCAATAGTATCCCAAAATATCCAACAACCAACCAACACATCTAAATCCAACCACAATGTCCAAAATATCTAAAAACCCCAAAACCAAAAACAACCAACAACAGCGATCCAGCAGAAACTAGACATCATCAGCGACGTCCGATAATATCTCAATAAAAACATCGGGAGCATCCCCACCGCCACCCTCACAACAGTCGGTGCTGCCGGGTCACTCGTGATCGTGGCAGCTGGAATAGATAAGGGTGTGTCAGCCACGACAGGAGGAGGTGGAAGTGGTATCTCCGTAGCAGGCGGTATCACCGATGATGATGAAGCTGTAGGATCGATCTGGGAAGGTGGAGCGAAAGATGATGGACCGGTGGTGGTAGGTGGGGCTACAAGATCGGAGGTGGTAGGTGGTGGAATAGCAGAAGTGGTAGGTGGATCGCTGGGGGTTGGTACAGAAGCTGCATGAACTGCCTGGTCGACTCCGATCTGGATCAAGATCGCCTCCAGCAGTGTCGTCATCTGGTCAATCTTACCCTCAAGTCTAATCCGGGCCTCTCTCTCCTCCAATAGAAACTCATGAATAGTCGGGAGAGGCATAGAAGAAGACTTTCCCTGGGCACAAGTCTGAGATCTCTGTCTCAGCTCAAATCTCTCAACCTCCTCAATAGGATCCATCTCCTCCTCAGACTCATGCTCCTCAGCCTCTGTGGGTGTCCCAGAAGCAGCACCCTCCATATTAGTGCCTCCTCCTCTCCTCCTCTTCTCGCCAACCTTCGCCTTGCCTTTACCTCGCCTCTTTCTCTTTTGTGCATCAGACCGGCGGGAAGCAGTCTCGCTAAAATGACTGCGAGATTGGGCAGTCGCATCACCTGCTAATGGAAGTAGACCTGCCTGCTCAATAACCCGGTGAATGGCCCAAGCACCCTTCAGGTGCTTCGTGGCCTGAATGTATCGAGTAGGATGCCTCATGAAATCAATGTAAAGGCGAGGCAAACAGATCGGCTGCCATGTCCCGATCGCATATAACACATGGGCGTACCATGTTGTAATCTTCTCTCGATAGGATGTCACCAAGAGGTAATTGTTGAGGGCAAGGTGCAACATATGATAATTATCTGTGAGGTAGAAGTCAGGAATAAGGGCCTCGCCATCCCAGCCCGGAAGAGCACCCCCAGTGATCTCTCTGAGAATAATAGTCGGGGAGAACAGCGGTGTGTCGGGGCGATGTGGACAAACACAATCAGGTACCTCGGGTACCCCAAGAGCAGCAGATACAGTGGCCAGAATAAAAATGATCTCCCGGCCACGGAAGAATGAGCGGAGTGTGAACAGAGCAACTGGATCCCTGATCATCGTCGCATATGCCTCCCGGATCCAGGATAAATTAACGTGCTTAGGCTGGGAGAGGAGCATGTACCACTGTGGCATAGCCCTTATCCGGGTAAGATACCAATGAGTAGCCAGCCATGCTGTCTCGAGGGGTCGCTCAAGCATGACCTTACGCGACTGGAAGTATCTAGTGAACCATACCCGGTCTTCTTCATTTCTGAACCCATGATCGGGTATAGGGTCGGGTATGGTTAGGTCAAATGGCTTGAACTTGTGATACTCAGTGATAGGGTTCATTGTTTAGCCCTGAAATAGAAAAAACAAACATGGAAACATTAAAAACAGGAAAACAGAAAACAAAAAGAAACTGTTGCACTTCGATCGATCGAAGGATGTTCGATCGATTGAAAAAATCGTGGGTTCGATCGCTCGAGAAGTGTTCGATCAATCAAGAAAATCATGGTTCGATCGCTATCATGGTTCAATCGCTCGAAACCAGTTTGACGATCGAACACAGCGAAGTGGCAGCGTCGAGGAATGAGAACGGGAAGAGCCCGAAAACAAAAAATACAACAAGACACTAAGACAAAGAGTAAAATAACCAATGGGGGGCAACCCCATACGAATTTGAAATGGAAAGAACAACGAGGGGGTTCTGGGGGCCTAACCTCGAGAGACGCGCTGAGTAGAGGATGACGGTGATGCCAATGATGATCAGGGGTCCAGGTACTTCTCAGTTGATGTGGTTATAAGTGGGGGGTCCAAAAATTGCGTGAGTCTCCTTCTGTCTTCGAGTGATTGAGAGTTAGGGAGATGAAGAGAGACTGATGAAGATTCTAAACGAAGCCTCATTTAAAAACAGGTCTCGATCGCTCGAGATGGTTCGATCGATCGAACCTTCAATCGATTGAGCCCTGCTGAAGCGCTCGAGGTTTTGGTATGTTCGATCGATCGAGATATGTTCGATCGATCGAACCTGAAAATTCTATAGGATCATAGAATTGAGAAATTATACACCCCAACTAACCAACCTTGGTCTGGCCATACAGAATAGTGATAAAACAGTTCATTGACAAGAAACGTAAGCCAAAAACAACATCCTCATAGTAAAAAATTGCAAATTTATATAAATAAATCTTTATAATAGCATCCACTTGCAATATTATTGCCCCCAACATGGTCTTTAAAACCTTATTGAAAAAGAAAAACTAAAATAAAGCTGAAATAAACAAAACTTTGTCTAAGAATACACTCCAATTGATGAAAGAAATATGAAATGACATTAAACAATTGAAGTCAAGCACTATTCTTCAAGCAGGAAGATTTCGTCTTCCACAACCTCCTTCTCTGCCGGAACTTCAAATGTAGAGTCTAAACTTGATGATTCCCTTTCCCAAAATAAGCGGAAAGCAGCGAGGACATCATCGAGCAAGTCCGAACTCTCTAAGGAATTGATTCCACCGACAATAGGGGATCCGGTTGGAGATAAGGATAACGGAGTGTAATTGCGCATCGGACGTTCCTCTTGTGGAGGAGTACCCGGGGACCTTATGTATGATCCAAATCCATGAAAGAGTTGATGTGGAAGGTAAAACGGTGGAAATGGTGGATTCATAGTGATATTCCTGACAAAGGGAAACAAAAAGGAAACGAAGAAAATAAATTAACTAGAGCAAAAGAAAGATCAAACAGGAAGAATTAAACAAAGAAAAACCAAAAGAAAAAGAAAGGACTGTGACCAAGAATTAACCTCACTATTGGCCTGATATCCCGAGGTGCACTAGCAGGTAGATGGCATTGAAGCCGGAACAACAAATAACTCAAATGGACATAAATGTAGGGAACCACTTAGATGACAAGGAAGTCATCAACATATATGAATACAGCATTATGGCATTCTGGCACCACATCCTGTAAGTCCTCTTCTTCCCATGGCTCCCACATTGAGTCATTTTCCCACTGTTCCATCAGAGCGTCATTGACTTCCCACACAGTATATCCTTCTGGTTTTCCCTCCTCTTCAGGGAGTTCCATGTGCTCAAATGGGTTGATCTGGAGGAGAGCAGGATCGTATGGGATGTATCCATGGGTTAAGTCAATGATGTCTTCGGCTCTTGACCCTTGGTATGGAGATAAGCAGAAAGCTATTTCATCAGCAGTCCACGGTGGGTTCTGATATTCTGAATCAGCCCATGACCCTATCGAGTGAACATCGTCATCTCTCATGTTGGATAGCCTGCAGGAGATAGAAATGGAATAGCAGATTACGATCAAGATCACACTAAAAAAGAAATAGATAAACGAAAGAACAAAACAAAATGAGAAACAGTAAAAGAAAAAGTACAACAACATTGTTCAAAACGCACTTGAGCGTTCTAGGTTGAGGTATAGTCGGGCTCATCCAGTTGGATGTGCTCGACCTCTGGTTGGAAATCTTCTAAGAATGGTTTTACCCTTTGGCCATTGACTTTGAAACTTCCGTCGTTCTTAGGATTTAATAACTCAATGGCCCCATGTGGAAAGACAGATTTGACTGTGAAGGGTCCTGTCCGCCGAGATCGGAGTTTTCCTGGGAAGAGATGAAGGCGTGAATCGTATAATAATACTTTCTGCCCCGGCTCGAAAGATTTTCAAAAAATCGTTCTATCATGGCGAGCCTTCAACTTTTCCTTGTGAAGTTTGGCATTGTCATATGCATCTCGTCGGATTTCTTCCAGTTCCACCAACTGGAGTTTCCGGAGATGACCTCCTTCTTTAATATCAAAATTTAATAAGCGTGTCGCCCAATATGCTTTGTGCTCAATTTCAACGGGGAGGTGACATGCCTTACCATACACTAGCCTATATGGGGACATTCCCAGATTTGTCTTGTAGGCAGTACGATATGCCCAAAGTGCATCAGTCAGTTTATAAGCCTAGTCTTTTCTATTGAAACTAATTGTCTTTTCTAAAATGTGCTTGATTTCACGGTTAGCCAACTCTGCCTGCCCGTTTGTTTGTGGGTGGTAGGCTAGAGCGATCTTATGATTCACCCCGTATTTCTTGAGTAGTGATTCCAAAGGCCTATTGCAAAAGTGTTTGCCTTGGTCACTTATTAGGGCTTTTGGGGTTTCGAAATATGATAAGATATTTTCCTTAAGAAAGGACATTACCGTTTTATGGTCATTGCGTCTCGTCGGTATCGCTTCTACCCATTTTGATATTTATTCCACAACAAGGAGTATAACTTCACAATTATTAGATTTAGGAAATGGGCCCATGAAGTTTATGCCCCAACAATCGAATATTTCAATTGTGATGATGGGAGTTAAGGGCATCGAATTCCTTTTCGAAAGTGTACCAAGCTTTTGACATCGTTGGCATGATTTACAAAAAGCGTAGGCATCTTTGAACATGGTGGGCCAATAGAAACCGCTGTGCAATACTTTTTGTGCTGTCTTTTGGGAGGCAAAATGGCCACCATAGGCTTCAGAATGACAAGAGGCCAAAATTACAGTTATGTCTTCATTCGAAACGTAACACCTGATGACCTGATCAGCACAGTACTTAAATAAGTAAGGGTCATCAAAAAAGAAATGGCGTGCGAATGAAAGGAACCTTTTCTTGTCCTGATTTGACCAATGGCTTGGGGTCTCACCTGTAACAAGGTAATTTATTATATCCACGTACCAAGGAAAATTGGAGACAGCCATTAGTTGCTCGTCTGGGAATTCATCTTTTATAGGTACAGGCTCAGTGTTGTCAGTGAATGTCAACCGAGATAAATGGTCGGCGACCACATTCTCTACTCCCTTTTTATCCTTGATAGTGATATCAAATTCCTGGAGTAGGAGTATCCAGCGAATAAGCCTCTGTTTCACGTCTTTCTTAGATAGCAGGTACTTGAGGGCCGAGTGGTCTGTAAAACAGACTATTGGGGACCCTATTAGATAAGACCTGAATTTGTCTAGAGCGAATACTATTGCCAGTAACTCTTTCTCAGTAGTCATATAATTCATTTGAGTTTCGGTAAGTGTTCGGCTGGCATAGTAGATTCCATAAGGCTTGTTGTCCTTCCTCTGTCCTAGAACTGCGCCAATGGCATAGTCACTAGCATCGCACATTAACTCAAACGGAAAACTCCAATCGGGTGCCTGTATTATCGGTGCTGAGGTAAGGTGTTCTTTTAGTGCATCAAAAGTTATTTGACAGTTTTTCGACCATTCGAAAGGTGCGTCTTTGACTAGGAGTTGGCACAGTGGTCGGGAGATTGCACTAACATTTTGGATAAAGCGTCGATAGAATCCAGCATGTCCCAGAAAAGATTGGATGTCTCGGACTGTACGAGGGACAGGCAGATTTGAAATTATATCGATTTTTGCTTTATCGACTTGGATACCCTTATCAGAGATAATGTGGCGGAGGACAATTCCCTTGGTCACCATGAAGTGACACTTTTCCCAGTTTAGTACTAAGTGTTTGTCCTCGCATCTCGCTAACACATTCTCAAGGTTTTCCAGACAGTTATCAAAACTATGGCCAAACACTGAGAAGTCGTCCATAAAGACCTCTAGTGTATGTTCAACCATATCACTAAATATGCTTAACATGCATCGCTGAAAGGTGGCAGGTGCATTGCATAAACCGAAGGGCATACAGCAGTAGGCGAATGTACCGAATGGACAAGTAAAAGTCATCTTCTCCTAATCTTCAGGAGCTATTTCGATTTGGTTATAGCCACTATATCCGTCCAAGAAGCAATAAAATTTATGACCCGCCACTCTTTCTAGCATTTGATCCATGAATGGCAATGGAAAGTGGTTTTTCCGGGTCACAGTATTCAACTTTCGGTAATCAATACACATCCGCCATCTAGTGGGGATGCGTGTTGGTACTATCTCGCCGTCTTAGTTTGGGATAACTGTTATACCAGCCTTTTTGGGCACCACTTGGGTTGGACTAACCCAAGAGCTGTCAGAGATAGGATATATTATCCCAATGTCCAGAAGTTTTAAGACTTCTTTTTTCACTACTTCTTGCATATTGGGATTTAGACGCCTCTGCATTTGTCGCGATGGTTTAGCATCTTCCTCCAGATATATCTTATAGGTGCAAATAGATGGGCTTATACCTTTTAGGTTGGCAATAGTCCATCCCAATGCTCCCTTGTGCAGTTTGAGTATTTGAATCAACTTATCCTCTTGTTCTGAATTCAACGTGGATGAGATTATCATAGGATAAGTCTTTTCAGTCCCTAGAAAAGTGTATTTGAGCTCTTTTGGAAGCTCCTTTAATTCCAAATCAGGAAATTAAAAGTTCGACGGCATGGTAAACTTCGTTTTTAGAGGCAAGGGTTTATATGGTGTGACCCACATGCATTCATCTCTATCTTCCTCTTTAGTTTCCATCATGAGGCAGGCATGATTTAGGGCAGCGTCCAATGGGGTAGAATTTTTAGGTTGATAAGTAGCGTCGAATTGTGACACAACTATCTCTAAAGGATCTTTGTATTCTACAAGATCAGCCTCTTCCTCGATGACTGTTTCGATGAAGTTAACCTCTTCTTCATTCTCGTATTCTTCGGGTCGGGGATTTGAAAAAATCTTGACATTTAAAGTCATGTTCCCGAATACGATGGTCATGATACCACTCCTTATTTTGATTGTGGCATCAATGGTGTTGAGGAATGGATATCCAAGAATCACCGGGATTTGTGAACATGGATTAGACACAGGTTCGGTGTCCAGAATCACAAAGTCGACCGGAAAGACAAATGTATCTATCTGTACCAGAACATCCTCCAGTATTCCTCTAGGATATTTGACTAACCTATCTGCCAATTGCAATGCAACTCTGGTAGGTTTGAGTTCACCCAACCCTAGTTGTTTATATACTGAATATGGCAGCAAGTTTACGCTAGCTCCTAAATCAAGGAGTGCATTGTCTATCCTTTGATTCCCAATTCTACACGAGACAGTTGGGGTGCCAGGGTCTTTAAGCTTTGGAGGCAACTCATTTTGAATGATTGCGCTTGCTTGGCAAGCGACATAGGCATGTTTCTTCACACTTTGCCTCCTCTTGACCATGCATAAGTCCTTTAGATACTTAGCGTAGGCTGGCACTTGTTTGATTGCATCAAGGAGCAGGAGATTAATTTTAACTTGTTTGAACAACTCCAAGAACTCCTGATTCTTTGCCTCGTGTTAGGGCTTCTTGAGCCTTTGAGGGTAAGGCGCGGGGAAAGGGCATTTAGGTAATTCGTCCTTGATGGGCTCCTTTCCAAGCCTTCTCTCAACTTCTACTTCTTTAGAAGCATCCTCGTTTGATTCTAATGATTTATCATTAGTGGACGACTCCTCTTCTTGAGTAGATGGTTTGTTTTTAGTTACCACTTCTTCCTCTTCATACTCCACGGGAGTAGAATGAGGCATGTTTTTTCCTATGACTTTGCTGCTTCTCAAAGTTGTCATGGCTTTTGCTTGTTCATGATTAGGGGGACCATTGTTGTATCCCTTAGGGTTTTGAAGTGGTTGAGCAGGAAACGTTCCACTCGACCCCTCTTGACGTGCATTCATTCTCTCTAATGTCGCGGACATTTTACTCATCATTTGAATTAGCTGTTGTGTTAAATTCGCATTAGAGAGTGGTTCTTCTTCTTGCACCTTTTTGTGAGGTGGCACGTAAACATTTGGCTGTTGATTATTAGGGGGTTGAGCGTTGTTGTAGTTATTTGCTCTATTTTGATGGAATGGCTGGGATTGCCTATTGTATTGCCCTTGATATTGATTATTGTTATTATAGGGCTGTTGTTGTTGATACTAGTTTTGGGTCCCAGCATTGTTTTTCCAATCAAACCTGGGGTGATTCCATCTATTGTTATTATTTGGTGAATTATAATTGTTGTAGGAATTCCCCGCCCCCCTATACCGTTGCATGGCATTCATTTCCATCGGGGGTTGTTCTTGAAAATACGGCACATTCGGACAGTATTGAGTAGTGTGTCCCAGCATGTTGCATGTGCCGCATGGTTCTTCAGGCAAAAACTGCCTAGAACTCTCTCCTTTCATTCCCAATTCTTCCACTTTCTTTGCTAGTTCTTCATACTTATTCATCAGATGATCCTCACTTTTTAGTTGATATAAACTTTTCTCTTCCACACAAGATATCTGTGAGCGTGGGACATCGTCTGAATTTGACCACTCATGGGTGTGCTCAGCTAACCACTCAAAATGAGCTTCAGCTTCTTCCGTGTTTTTACGAAGAAATGGCCCTGAACTCATGGTCTCGACCAATTTCTTAGTTTCACCATTTAATCCTTCATAAAAGTAGCTGATGGTTCTCCATTTCTCGTACCCATGATGTGGGCATGAGAGTAGCAAATCCTTGAAACGTTCCTAAGTTTGGGTGAATGTTTCATTGCTCTTTTGTTTGTAAGAATTTATTTGTCATTTAAGCTCAGTGGTCATGCGAGGTGGGAAGAATTTCTTCAGGAAAGCAGTGTTCATCGTATGCCAGGTATAGATGGAGTTTGGCTTCAAGGTGAGTAACCACGCTTTTGCTTTATCCTTCAGGGTGAAAGGAAATAGCATTAGACGTGTCACGTCTACAGGACAGTTTTGTGAGAAAGTTTTAAAAACATCCTCAAAGTCCTTGACATGTAGATACGCTTTCTCGCTCTCCATTCCATGAAAGGTAGGAAGGAGTTGAATCATTCCATTGCGAAATTGAAGGAATGAGGATACAAGAAGGCGTGGGCGCGTGTTCAGGTGTCATGAGATCACACAAAGGACACAGTTAATCGTCGATTGGTACGACCACATTATCACCATTTTCACTTTGATTATCAGCCATTGAATCGATCGGTGTAACTATGGGGTTAATAGAACTAGATGAATTGGATGAATAGAATGGGTTTCCGTAAATTCCTTCGATGGAATTATCGGACATAAAGGGAAAGACCCTAAGTAGTTTTTAATCTAAAGAACGAAAGAAAAAAAAACAGAAAGAGAAAAGGATAGATTAAGGTAATCGAAGCGTTAGCTTGTCGCCTTCCCCGGCAACGGCACCAAAAACTTGACACGATAATTATTCTTCTGTGCGCTTGTGTGCTATACCCAAGTGTAAGTAATCGTGCAAGTAGTAACTGGTTAAGACCAGGTCGATCCCACAGGGAAGGTGTTAAACTAATTACTCAGATTAATCTCAAACAAGAAAATAAAAATCAATATTTTAGAGGAGTGTAGAACACTAAGTTCCATAGTTTATCAACTACTAAAACTAATTACTAACTAATTAATTAAAGCAATGATTTAAAACTTGTTTTTCTTACTAAAAGGGAATGTTGGGATTACACGAATCCACCGCGACCTAGCCATCTACCATGCAGTTGCGTTGAAGCTCAATGGAGCACACTCTCTACAGTATTCCGTATTTCTCCTAGGATAAAGAATCTATAGTCCTTTCATGACCGGGACTATATCATCACAATTAAGTTTGAAATATACAAAAGCGGTTTAAAATAATAATTTAGACTCTCACCTACAATGGTGTTAGCATTGAGGGTGGTTTGCAAAATATATTGAAGAAAAATGCCTCAAGGCTTAAAGTTCACAGACTGTTTTGACAAACTGAGCGTTTGGGGACAATTTGATAACAAATCAGTAAAGCAGAAAGTCTAGGAATACTGCAGAGAATGTCCTCAAGAATCAGAAGGTTCGATCGATCGACGTGCTTTCGGTCGATCGAATATCTTCATCTCTCGATCGATCGAACTGACTTCGATCGCTCGACTGTATCTCTGTTTCGATCGATCGAACATATTCAATCGATCGAACACAGGAATTATTCTGCTGCATGACAGAGGCTTGAGATCACGGTTTCATCGTGATCTCCCAACCTAGGGACTACTCAGACATAGTCTGAAAAGTCTCAGATTCGTTTTTAACGTAAAGTTCCATTAAAGGTGTGTTTGGTTGTGTTGTCTGCATAAAATCTAGGAAAACTAGTTGTATAACTATAACTAACATGCAAAACTACTGGATAACAAGCTATACTACTATAAACTAAGTGCAGAACATAAATAAAGTAACCTGGAAATGAAAACTTGTATTGAACTAGGAAGAATCCAAACCAAACAATGTATCACCTTGATTAAAACCTACAAAAAACAAAGTAAAGCTCTCTACTCTCTATAAACTGATAAAAACGAAAGTGGGTGTCGTTAACGACGTATACAATATGAGTATAAATACTGAAAACCTAATGCTAGGGTTAAAATCCCTCTTCTGCTGCATGCGCGTAAAATCTGATAAAAGCCATGTTCGATCGATCGAACATCTTTCGATCGATTGAACTTCTGGGGTCTTCGAGCGCTTGAGCTTCTTTCGATCGATCGAACCTTCGATCGATCGAATGGTCTTCAATCAATCGAGGTTCACTTTTCATCCTTTACTTGTCTTCATTAAAATTCAGCACTCCTTCTTATCTTTCTCATCCAATTCTTCACACAGCAACAGTAATCTGCATAAACTACAGCTAAAACAAACAACTTATCATAGTTTAATCAAATTGTGTACAAACTAGCATTGTAATTCAAATTGCAGATAAATGAAGGAACTGTGAAATAATTTAGCAAATTTTCTTCTTTTAGCGCGGTTGTATTTTACGAATACCCCCGCTTGTCGGTGGCCTACAGGATGAGAAGGAATACTCGATGATGCGACTAGGACTTATATGGCTACATATTGATAAAGTAGTTACCGGGTCTGTTCTCTTTGCATGAGCATACAGGAGCATGCATAGCATTGAGAGAACCTAAAATAAAATAAAAGTAATGGTTTCTTAAATCGGGCACGTGTGGGTATGCAGACTGTCTAGAGATAGCTTCAAGGAAAACTGTGAGCACATCTTCTTGGTGGTTCAAGAAGATTAGTCCAGACTACTAGTATTGGGATACCTATGGCTAAATAACAAGAGAGGGTGGAACAATTAGAGAATACCTTGGCCCATCAGGGGCAATAGTTGCAGCTTCTTATAGACCATTTGGGGCAATACCCGTAGGGTCTGCCTGCTATTGAACCACTCATACCACCTCCACCTTCTCTGCCTATTGCACCTAAGAACCCCGTTGATCCAAATCCTGTCAGGGAGGAGGATTGGTTTGATGATGGTGTACGCGAAGATCCCGGAAAGATTATAAAAGACAAGTTGGACTGTCTAGAAAGCGTAGTAAGGAAGTCTCGTGTTGTTGATGACTACTTGTTAGACCTCGAGGGTTTCTTTGAGCCTGCAAAGGTCAAATACCCAGAGAAGTTTAAGATGCCTGATCTAGAAAAGTTTGATGGGTCCGGGAACCCTAAAAGCCACTTGAAGATGTATGTCACTTCCTTGAGACCGATGGGTTGGGGAATGAACACTTAGCCCAATTATTTTCTTATTATCTGTCTGGGGGGACCCTATCAGGTTCCTAGCCCTTGAGTCCTCTAAGTCCCGTGTATGGGAGGATATTGTTAATGAGTTTGTAAAACAGTATGCCTACAATACCAAGCTTGATGTTACCATTCGAGACCTTGAAACCACTAGGCAAGACAATTAGGAGTCTTTTGCCACATTTTTGACCCGTTAGAGGAAGAAGGCTACTGAAATGGCAAATAGGCTGACTGCCAAGCAGCAAGTGCACATGATCATAAAGAACCCACAACCTACCTACAATGAGCATATGTGTTTCATGCCTATCACCACCTTTGAACAACTATGTGATATGGGGACTAAGATAAAGGATGCCTTAAGAGATGGGAAGATCAAGAAAGAAGAGAGTAATCCGAGAAAGAGAAACACCGGAGGCAACTACTAAAATAACCATACTGCACCTGATGTCAATGTCTTACATGACAACCCTGACCAAAGTGCCAACCGATCCTACCCAAGAAGCAATCGCCACTCTAAAATTCACCACCCTTAACCTGCTACTATCTTCCATGTTAATTCGCCTCACGTAGAAAGGCCACCTCAAACCCTAAGACCCGAGACCTTTACCTGACCCTCTCCCACCAATCACGACACCTCCAAAAACTGTGCCTTCCACCAAGTACATGGTCATGATACTAACCGTTGCATTTGAGTCTGCCATAAATTCTAGGACCTCCTCGATAATGGGGTGATCACACCCCCACCTCTACTAAATATTACCCGTAACCCATTGCCAAACCACCATGCCATTCTCCCACCATAAAATATAAACCTTCTTAGCCTTACCCCATTCTCCTATAACCCGATCGTATATATCACCTCCACAACTGAACCCAAACCTATGGTTGTCCTTCTAGAAAAAATTGCCATCTGCTTTTTGAGTAATGACGAGGAATTTTGGGTGGATGAAGACCCTGAAATGGAGGACTTGTTCTACTTATAGGAGTTGAACCTTGGCTTGGGGGAGGTAAATTGTGGGATGGAAAGCCTTCTGATGATTCTATGTGGGATGGTATTGAGATCAACAAAGGAGTTCTGGAATGAATATGGGGAGAAGAAGATGTTAACACTTGACTAGGGGAGGCAGGCACTTCAAGCCACCACAGCTAGAAGGGAATCCCCCTAGGAGAGAAGTAGATAACAGAAAGGGAAAAGCGGTCGGTGTACCACAAGAAGAGGATGAAGTATTCAAGCAACTCGAGAAGACATAGGCTAATGTATGCATTTGGAGTTTGCTTATGAATTCCACAAACCACAGGTAGACAATCCTTAAAGCCTTGAATCGTAGTGATGTGCCTATCAATACTACACCCGAGCAATTGGTGGCCTTGATTAAGCCCATGACAGAGACCCCGGTCATATCTTTCACTGATGAGGACCTTCTTCCTGCTGGTCCTTGTCATAACAGGCTACTCCATATTACTATTTAGACTTTGGGAATGAGGGTTTCGATTGTTTTGGTTGATAATTCTGCACTCAATGTCTGCCCGTTGCAAACCCTATAAGCCTTAGGTGTCCCGATAAACAAGCTAGGAGTCTCAGACCAGTCTGTCTGTGCTTATGATAACACTCAAAGGAAAGGGGTTGGGGTATTGAATCTATAAGTTACTGTTGGGCCCGTGATTGGGATTGTAGAGTTTCAGGTGATTGACATAGGGGTCTCCTTCAACCTGCTATTGGAAAGACCGTGGTTACATGATATGTGGGTCGTACCCTCAACCCTTCACCAAAAGATCAAGATGGTAGTGGAGAATTAGATAGTAGTTCTATTGGGGGATCCTGGTATTCATACTACTCAAGATGGAGTCGCCTTGGAGATATAGTTGCCTGAGCTAGACCGTACTCTTGGTGGATTCGAGCTCGATAAAATTAATGCTTTGGGAATGAAAGAGCCATTAGGAGAGATTGCACCGTATCTTGATGATTATGCAAATCCCATAATAGCTCCTATTATGAATAAGATGAAGTTCTTCCCGGGCATGGGCTTAGGTTGTAGGCAGCAATGTATAGACAATTTTCCAAATTTTATGGGGCAAAGAACAAGAATGGTCTGGGGTACACACCAACAAAGGGAAAGATAGCAAGTCCAAGGGCACTAGACCTCTCAAGAAGACTCTCAATGGCTCTTTTGTCAAGGAAGGGGTGGACATCTACTACTATGGTATCTCGGAGCCTTGGTATGACCATGATATAAAGAAAAAGATCCCTGGTTTTGAGATCTTCTTTGACTGTGACCCGTTGGGAGAGGAGTAGTGGTACAAGGTTATAGAAGAGGGATAAGCTAAAGAGACCGTTTAAGCAGATTGGGCTGAGAACATTGACCAAGGATCCATGAACCTGCTATTGGGGGATAGACTTAGGGATGAGGAAGACTTGAACCAAAAGGTGATGGAACTACAAGGGGAGAAGACGAACGTCTCCAAATTCATCATGAAAGCCGAGGGAGAACTCAAGAATTGGAAGTATGAGGAAACACTACCTCCAAAAGGGGACTTTTCTAAAGTTTTTGAGTCTGTAAGCGGATCCACACCTGTTAGTGGACTGGAAGTTGTTTTTCATTATGTCTTTGAGTCGATTACTAGGGGTAAGAATTCTGATGAGTCTGATGTCAAGTCTGCTATCGAGTCTATCAAGAACTTCCAAGCTATTAATAAATTAAACTCTGATTTTGCTTACTTCGACGTGTCTAATTCTAAATGCATAGTTCCTAATGAAAATGATGGAATTCCCATAATTTAAAAAGATCAATTGAAAAAGATGAAAATGAACAAGCTCAAAAAGTAGTGGAAGATACTTTGTCAATAAACCTAGGAACTGAGGAGGATCCCCAAGAGGTCCAAATCAGTTCAACACTTAATCAATGCAAAAGCCAAGAATTGACTGCTTTACTTAAAGAGTTAAAAGACATTTTTGCTTGGTTCTATGAGGACATGCCTGGAATAGACCCTCAAATTGTCCAACACAAAATTCCACTCTTTTTTTTTCTGAATCTAAACTTGTAAAGCAAAAATTGAGGCAAATGAGACTCGAGCTGGCACTCAAATAAAGAAGAAGTGCAGTTGCAAGGCGGTTTCCTTATCATAACTATGTATCCAGAGTGGGTGGCTAATAGAGTACATGTGCTTAAGAAAGATGGTAGAGTGCGTGTGTGCATAGACTTTTGAGATCTAAACAAAGCTAGCCCTAAAGATGACTTTCCACTCCCACATATGGATGTTCTAGTTGATAATTCCATCAAGCACACACTGCTGTCATTTATGGATGGGTTTTCAGGATATAATCAGATACTCATGGAAGCAGAAGATAGAGAAAAGACGACCTTTGTCACACACTGGGGGTACATTCTGCTATAAAGTAATGCCATTTGGGTTGAAGAATGTTAGGGCCACGTACCAAAGGGCTGCTACTACTCTGTTACATGATATGATTCACAAGGAAGTAGAAGTGTATGTAGATGATATGATATAAAAAGTGAAGGAGAGAGAAGATCACTTAGGAGCCCTGAAGAAATTCTTTAAGAGGTTGAGGGAGTTTAGGATGAGGTTGAATCCTAAGTGTGTGTTCAGGGTGACCGCATGCAAACTATTAGGATTCTTAATCACTAGAGAGGCATAGAAGTAGACCCTATTAAGACCAAGGCAATTTTGGAGATAAAGCCACCTAGGTCAGAGAAGGAGGCAAGGAGTTTCCTAAGAAAAATCCAATTCATAAGCCATTTCATTTCAAAATTGATCACCACTTATGAGCCATTGTTCAAACTATTAAAAAAAGGAGGAAAAATTTGAATAGAGTGAGCCCTGTCAAAAATCCTTTGAGAAGATCCAAAACTTCCTATAGAACTTGCTCATCTTGTCATCGCTTGTTGAAGGCAAACCCTTGTTTCTATATCTGTTCGTAACCGAGGATGCCATGGGATGAATGCTAGCTCAAGAGAACGATGAGGGCCATGTGGAGAAATCCATATACTACCTAAGTAAGAGGATGGTCGGATATAAACTTAAGTACACACAATTAGAGAAAACCTGTTGGGCCTTAGTTTGGGCTTCCCATCGACTTAGGCACTACATGTTATCTTCCCCTGTGTTGCTCATAGCCTGGATGGACCCACTAAAGTACCTATTTGAAAAGCCTGCACTATTAGGAAAGATGACCCATTAGACTCTGATGCTCACAGAATTTGATTTAAAGTACGTTGTGAGAAAATTCGTCAAAGGGAGAGTGATAGCAGAATTCTTAGCTAACCAAGCGATAGATAGGGATGACGCTAAAGAATTCCCGTTCCCTGATGAGGATCTCATGACTATTAGTCAAAAGACTTGGAAAGTGTACTTCTACGCAGATGCCAACCAGAAGGGATATGGAGTTGGGATAGTGCTAGTATCTCTAGATGGTGCTCATACACCATTCACCATCAAGCTAAACTTTGCTATCACTAATAATGTCAGTGAATATGAGGCCTGTGCAATTGGATTAGAAATGGCTATAGGACTAGGGGTAAAGAGGGTTGAAGTGTTTGAGGATTCTAATTTGATAATTTTACATGCTAAAGGGGATTGGAAAGTGAAGGAGGAAAAGTTGAAACCCTATCATGAGTACTTGGAGAGTTTGCAAGCAAAGTTCGAAGAAATTACATTCTTCTACCTACCTCAAGATGAGAACCAATTCGCGGATACTTTAGCCACCCTAGCCTCGATGATCGAAATGCTATCAGATCCATGCGAATCGTATGCACACCGCGCCATCAGAACTCTATAGCCTCACTATACCTTAGCCATTCTCAGTATGGGGGATAGATATAATTGGAGAAGTGGTACCGAAGTCGTCGAATGAGAATAGATACATTGTAGTAGCTATCGATTACTTTACGAAGTTGGTAGAAGGGGCATCCTATATGAAGTTAAAAGCTAAAGACGTGGCTAGATTTATCAAGCATAATATCATCTGTCGATATGGGGTCCCTCATGAGATCATATCCGATAATGGGTTGCATTTCAAAGTCGAGGTTCTAGCACTGTTGGAAGAGTATAAAATCACCAACCAACCATAAGTCCTCACCCTATAGGCCACAGACCAATGGGGCGGTAGATGCTGCGAATAAGAACGCGAAGGCAATTTTACAAAAGAGGATGGATACATATAAGGACTGGCACGAGAAGTTACCATTTGCTCTATGAGGATATAGGACATCTATAAGGACATCTACTGGAGCAACACCATACTCGTTGGTGTATGGGATGGAGTCTATTTTACCTATAGAATTAGAGATACAATATTTGAGGGTAATGGTTGAATGTGATGAAAGGGAATCCCAATGGTTAAGGGAAAGATATGAAGAGCTGGCACTGATAGATGAGAAGATATTAGAAGCACTAAACCATGTCCAGGAATATCAACAGAGGATAGGTAGGGCTTATAACAAGAAGGTTCACCCAAGGAAGGTTGCTGATGATGACCTAGTCTTGAAAGAATTAAGAGCACCGATTTTTGATCCAAGAGGAAAATTTAAGCCCAATTGGGTCAGACCCTACCTATTTAAGACCATTCTCAAAGGTAGAGTAGCCTACCTAATAGACCTAGACTACCTTGAATTTAAAGAACCCATTAATCTCGATCGCCTCAAGAAGTATTATGCTTAGCCTACCCATGCACATCGTACCTGAACTACGTAAAAGGACCTGATTCCTGCTAGGGGATATGTAGGCAGTCTGGAGATAGGTTCGGTCCAAGTCCTTAAGCCATTCCCATTTATTTGTTACACTAGGGGCACGTTTGGTAGGCAGTAATGGAATAAGGCAGTAATGGAATGGACTCAGGAATGGAATGAAACAGGAATGGAATAACAATAGTCATTACATTCCTCTGTTTGGCTAAGTTTCTAGGAATTAAATGCCAATTACATTCCACTTTGGGTTTTAAACAATCAATTAGTGGAATAAAATCATATTTAAACAAAATATTTTATATTTGTACAAAATATTTATGGTACAAACATTCAGTATTATTAATGCAATATTTTGAAATTTTGAATTTTTTAAATAATTTTTAGCCTAAGTAGTTAATATTTAGTTTTTTTATGAAATAATATTACATTTTTAACAATTTTAGTCCACCTTATTTTTATTCATCTATTTGCAAAATCTCTTTAAAAATTTAATATGTTTGCTAGTTATAATTAATTTTTTTAGTCCAATGTTAAGTTTAATAAGTATTTTATGATTTTTTTTAGTATGAATAATATATAATCAAAATATTAAATATTTTATAAAAAATTAATATTTAAAAAAGTATTTAATATATTTTTTTAATATTTTCAATAGTATTTAATATATACATATTTTTATAAAATATATTTTAAGAAAAAGTTTTATATTTTACAATTATAGTCAATCATGTGGGAATGGAATGAGCATTCCTTGGGTTTTGGCAAGGAATGCCCATTCCTGCTTAAGTAGGAATGACCATTCCAAAAGGAATGCTCATTCCACTGCATTTGGTCTCACCAAACACAGGAATGGAATGAACCCAGGAATGACCATTCCATTCCAAGGTGCATTCCTGCCTACCAAACGTGCCCTAGGGGTAAGCCTTTCCTAATCTTGATTTTCTTTGACTGTCCCTATACTAGGGGAAACCCCCACCTTGAAGCCTAATCCTTCTTTTAAAAGGGCTAGCCCCATTCTTGAACCAAACATCAATGTAGATTTCAGGGAAAAGATTCAGGCATGTACTCAAAAGATTAAAATAAGACATTCTTGAATCGATAAGTTAAGTATGATATGAATGGCATAACAAAGAGCATGTGAAAAGACTATAGGCGGATTAAATAAGGAAAATTCTCAAGACTAAAGTTTTATTGATTAAAGTTTTATTCCACTACCATAAAAATTGAAAATAATTAAAGAAAGGAAACTATGTTATTCTAAAGACTAGTCTTGAAAAGCAGAGTCAGAGGTTTCTTCATTCCCTTGATTGCTTTCTATTTTTTCTCTTCTCATTCTGCATGGATTTGATGACATCTTTGGATGGGGTAAGAAGGAAGGATTGCTTGTTGTGTTCTATGAATTGGCATGATTCCCAACGTTTCATAAAATGAGGGATATCCAAAGCTTTATGAGCGATCTTCTTAGGAATCCCAAGAGGATGGATAGGGACTTCTTGAAGATGATTGAATTGGTGAAGAATTTGGCTTGGGAGATTAAAGGACCACATATGGAGATTCAGAATGCTAACGCCCAAAATTGAGCGTGTAATGAAGGTAAAGGTCTTAATCTTCCACCACCCGATATTCCATTAAATGTCCTTATAAGTAATGTCGTGGAACCAGATAGTCCAATCTTGCAGAGATTCATGGAGGCAAACAATTTCTCGAGTATGATAGAGGGTAGAGATGGTTCATAAATGCTTGGCATGAGCTTAGTTCTTTCAAGACGTCATACCTATAGCAAGACCATGGACCCATGGAAGTTTTCTATGGAATGCGCAGAAGCCTTATCTAACCCGGTTATAGTTTAAGCCAAGCAGATCATCATTGAATTCTTCCCCTTGCTTACCTCAAGAGCTACGTTAATAAGTTTCGCATCCGTCGTGGTAGTACCATCATTGAAGAGAAAGTGGGCAATCATACAAAAAGCAAGTATACCTCGCTTATGTTCACCGACAATGGTGGGGTCATCCAAGTAAAAGTGCTTGATAAGAGGGAACAATAAAATGCAACCCTCTATGATAAGTTCATCACATTCAGGAAGGGTCAGCCTACGTAGGGAGGACAAAAGGGGAGAATACCTGGAATGATAAGAAGGAAGCACGAATTCAGACTCATAGTCATAGCCTAGCATAATGGAGAATTCTTCAAGGGTTGGGTATAACTCCTCATGATTGAATTGAAAAACATGATACTTGGGATCCCAACAAGAAATCACAGTCTCCATGAAGTTTCTTTAAGGCCTCGTTTGAGAGAATAGGCTATCCAAACCATAAGCACGATCAAGACCACAAAATGCATCCATCCATTTGAAGAGGGTATGAATCATGATGGTTTCCATTGAGGAGAGGTTATAGGGATGAATATGAATGAAGAGAGAAGAGTTTCTAGGGCTTATATAGAGTGTCGAGTTGAATTTGGGAAGATTTGGGAGTTCAAAGTCGGAAAGAATTCAAAAAATTGCCAAAAATCGTCAAAATTTGCAAAACTATCTGAGAGCCAAGGTGGCACTCATGTGACTACTGCATGGCAATCTTGAGTGCTATATGGGCCCTTTGAGTGCCGCGTGGCACCCTTAAGTGCCATGATGGCTCCCCCTCATCCCTCCATTATGTAGGTGCGTCTTTCAGAGTTTCCGTTGGTTTTAGGCCTCTGATTTGAGTCCGAACGTGCATTTTTGTTTGCTTAAAGTCCTATTATGTGTGTAAAAAGTACTCGTGTGCATTTTAAATCACTCATTCCTTGTCATGAAAAAGTCATATGAGTCATAGAAGGCCCCCAAGGGAGCATGTTACTTATACAAAAAAAGAAGGAAGAGTTCAAATGAAAGAGCAAGAAAAGAAATCTAGGAGTATAGTCTATAAGTCAGGTACATTCATCCATGGTAGTACAAGGAAAAGTAAAGATAGAGCATATCAGGGCATCTCTTGCCTGTATTTTCCCTTCTCGGTCGCACTCGGGGCATTTCTTCCTCTTCCTCCTTGTCTTCTTTAATGATGGCGCGAATGGAAGAAATAGAATGGCTAACCGGCTCTAGCATTGGTCTAGTAGGAGGCAGGTGTGATGATGATTCCCCCAATTGCATCTCCAATTATACTATACGCCTCTACTTGGCATATATTTCATTGCACTGAAAGGAAAAGAAACCGTTAATCAAATTAAGAAAAAGGGAAAAGTGAGAACGAGAAAGCATGTATGCATTCATTGATTTCAGGAGCTTAAAAGAATAAATTACATTAGTTTGTGGATATGCTCGACTCACCATATTTGTCTTTTTGGCATCAAACTGGGTGAAGCAGGACTATAAAGAACGCTTAGATGATTTAAGCTGTAATGAAGAGGGAAGGAAGAAAGGTTAGAGAATAGTCATGAAACTAGGGGCAAGGCTCGGAAGTTTTACCTTATATTCTAGCCGACGGATCCAAGACCTCAAGCTAGTCACCAGATTCTGGTGTTCCTCCACGTAAGGTGTTGGGACGAAAGCCACATTAGAAGGGATGTGTTGGAAGTCCTGGGGGATCACCTCTTGGACACGATAGGGAACCTCATGGTCATCATCATCATCTAGGGTAGGAACCGTCCAATCAATAATAGGAAGGTCAGAAGTAGAGAAACTCGAGGGTGCTCTATCATAGGAAGATTCAGTCCCTTGAACTCCAGTGCTAGAAGTCCCAGTTCCTCTGATAGAATGCCCTCCCTAAAACCAAAGAGAGTTTAGCAAGCAAAGTAAGAAAGATAAGATAAGAAAAGTTTAAGATGGTATGATTCTCAGAACAGCCTGAAATTAAAATAAAACAACTCGCATGCATGGAGTGGGAAAGCAAGAGAGAGAGGGGGAAGGAATAAAAACAACCAGACATTGATCCTCATTTCCTCAGAAAACTTCCATGTTGTTAATGTCAGAAATCCTCTTCCCGGATCATCGAAGGAAGTTCCCCATTTTCGATACGTGCCTTTGAGCTGGTCTAATTTGGAGAAGAGTCTCTCGAGAGACTCCTCCCCCGTCGTACTTCAGCGCAACCGGTCCTAGGAAAATTGGACATGAGATAAGAGACATAAGGGCCTGTGAATAGGATGCGTTGCTTTGATAATTGGATCACCAACGCATAAGGTGCCTTAGTAGAATGTGGGATTTTAGCCCAAGGATCCCACGTCACCGCTTCCCCAGTGAGATAAGTCAAGAAATCCCAGAATTTCTTAAGATTATAAGCTCCAACCTTCATGCTCACCTTCTCCTTCACCCATTTGAGGCCCCTTGGGAATAAGCTAACACTCAAGTCCATAGGTTCAGGAGCAAGCATTCCAAAATACTCAAAGCTCCATAACTGGAAAGCAAGAAGAGAGAGAAAGCCATTGGAATGCTATTTAAAAAAAAAAGAAGAGTGAAAGAAGAAATGAGTTGAGTGATACCTCCCAAGCCCTCCAAAAACCCCCAACCGAGTGTGAGCACATCCGAGAAAATTTTCCCATTTGCTTATAGAGAATAGCTAAGCTAGCACCGCCCCAATCATATATATGGATTCGGTCGACATTATCCAGGCTTCCTAGGATAGATAGGGGGATCCGATCTACTTTGGTGCTGAAGAGGGAATAACCTAAAACATACATGATAAAAGCTCGGGTAACTTGGTTGGTGGTGAATTGATTATATCTTTCAAAGGTCTCGAGAAACCACACATAAGGAACTACATTGCTTACCACTCAAGGTGGGTATATTCTCAAGAGATTGATCACCTGTTGTCTAGAAGTCTCTAATGTAGGGTCCGTAATGATGGGATCTCCTCCACCCAAAGCCTGATAATCATAGAAAAGTCATTTGGGGTCATGGTTATTTCCACGAAAGGAAGATAGAAGGTGTTAGTAGAGTCCCACCACCTTTTCGCTAGGCTAGATAGATTCACTAAGTCATTGGAACTACTCACCAAAAGCTTCACGAACTCGCCAAAGCTGGCGGCTTGCACCTTGGTTTTCACAGCTTCTGAAAGTTTCTCGTACCATTCGCAGCCATGAGTCAGGCACCCGTGTCATTTCAAGGTTACCTTCTTCACCTAGAATGACAAGAAGGAAGAAATCGATGAGTCAAGCATTTCTACATACCTTGTGTGCATAATTCAAAAACCTTTGTTTTAAGAATGGTAGCTTTTGATTCTTACCTATAGAATGGATCAACTACAAGAAAAACATATTAGAGCATGCATACATCATTATCCAGTTTTAATATAATAGTACATGGCATTTGGAAAGAAGAAAATAAAATTTTTAAAGAAAAGATTTGTAAGTAACTCTCTTTCCCTAGCTTTGAAGGATAAATGATGATGTGGATCTCTTATGAGTTGCTCGGGAGGGAAATTATTGGAGGAAGGTTTGTAAGAGCATCTCCCCTCTCAGAGATTGAGAGGAAGAGGACCCCCACTCTCAATATTGAATGATGAACCCAAAGAGGAAGAGAAGGACATTGATGAGATTGAGTGATGAAATGGTGATTCGGTGGTGTTTGGAGTTGAGTGAGGAATGATTAATTTTCAAATGTTTAAGAGGGATTTTGAAAAAAAAAAGGGAGGATGAGAGAACTTGGATTTAGCGGTTAGGAATAGAGAAAAATGGAGAAAAAGGAGCAACTTTGGAGAGAAAATAAACAAAATTTGAAATAGGAAGCAAATGAGGAATAAAAGGCCAAATAGAGGCTAAAAGCCATGGTGGCTTTCTTGCAGTGCTGCACAATACTCTCCTAATGCCACCATGGCACTCAGTCTAATTTTTCTAAATTTGCTCATTTGTACCCCTGTAATGCCCCATTTGGTCCCTGGATCCAATTTTGACTTCGATTTGAGTCTTTTGATGCATTTTTGGTCAATTTTTCATGATGTTGAGTGCTTGAAAACATTTATAAGATATCATTTGCATGCATATGAATCCCCTGTAGGGCATTTAGTCTCAATTAGCATTACATGGCATTAATTGCTAGAAGCATTTATTCGTTCAAGTAAGTTTTGAGTCGTGTGTGGTACTCCTAGTTAGCCCTGATGGCTCCATAAGTATCCTTTCCCAGTCGAGTGATGTTACATTTGTTCCCCAGAAGGATATTGAATTCCAGTTGCATGGAATTTCTTCACGTATTATTATGCTACTCAAATTAAGTGGAGTCTTGAATCATATATAGTGCTCCTAGTTTGCCTTAACGGCTCCACGAGTACCTTTTCCCCAGCAGAGTTACATCGCATTACATCATATCCCATGGTTTTCCTTAGGTGGCTCTATGAATTTGAGTTCCCTAGTAGAGTTGTGCTTCTCGCTTGGCTCGAAGCTATGCTCGAAGATGTTGATAGTCGTAATTGGTAGTCGCAATTGTGAACACCCGTGATGTTCGTCGTAACTAGCTCGTCACCGTGTGTCTTAGGTCTAGTTTGCCTTAAGTGGCTAGAGACCTCCTTGTCTCCACCTAGCTTAAGGAACTACGCACAGAGATGTTGTAAAGCCCTCAAGGTGAGGCAAACCATTATGGCAAAGCCCTGAAGATGAGGCAAGCACTCGTGATGTTCACCATAATTGGCTCGTCACCGTGTGTCTTAGGTCCAGTTCACCTTAAGTGGCTCTGGAGACCTCCTTGTCTCCATCAAGCTTGAAGTGCTATGCTCAGAGATGTCATGAAGCCCCCAAGATGAGGCCAACCCATTATGAAGCCCTCAAGATGAGGCAAATCTGTCATGAAGCCCTCAATATGAGGCAATTCTATTGTTGAGGCCTTTAAGATGAGGCAAATCTATCGTAAAGCCCTCAAGATGAGGCATATCTGTCGTAAAGCCCTCAAGATGAGGCAATTCCATTGTTGAACCCTCAAGATGAGCCAAATCCTTATCAAGAAGTCCTCTAGATTGAGGCAACTAGTTGAATTGTTAGCGATAAGACATCCTTGTTAAATTGTCCACAATATGACATCCTTGTTGAATCGTCTGCGATAGGACATCCTTGTTGAATCGTCTGCGATAAGACATCCTCGTTGAATCCTCTGCGATAGGATATCATTGTTGAATCATCCGTGATAGGACATCCTTGTTGAATCATCCGCTATAGGACACCCCCATTGAATCATCCATGATCGGATACCCTATTGTGATCATCCGTGGTTCCAGGTAGAATAATCCCCAAGTATCTTGCATGTTAGCATTAGTTTGAGTCTCATATCATTCATTGTATTTTACTTGAATTATTGCTTGCATGTGGTGTGCTCATTAAACTATGGCTATTTTGATTTCCTATAAGGGAATACGTAGGCAGCTCTTTTGAGTGTGACCACTTGATTTTTGAGATTTCTGTGTGCTTGCTTGCATGTCTTTAATTTTCTCGATTTTCTTATTGAAGTCTTCCAGACTCACTAAAAGGCTTTCAGGCATGCTTTGACATTCCCTTATGACACGCGTTGCTTGTAAAGCTCTGTTAAAGAGGGGCAAACTGTAGACACCCTATTTTGGTTCATCCGTTCGACAGAAGGAACCTCGCCTCAAGAATAACCTGATGACTGGAATCAGGATTTGTTGGTTATGAAGTAGAACTCCATGAAGCATTGTGGTCTCTGGGATATATTAGAATGTCATTTAGGAAAACTTTGGTACATTAGAAACTCAAATCAGAGACAAAAACCCAGGTTAGGTTAGCTTTTTCACAGAAAATGACAAAAAATTGCCATTTTCTGAGCAAAATTTGGACCTCGTGGTGGGATCTTGAGAACTCCCTTTACAAAATAGTCCTAAAATAAGCTAAATTAGTGATCCAAGCCTTCACATTGGCAAAAAACCTCTTAGGAGAATTTTTACCCACACAGGTCTGCTCCTTCTTGGAGTCAGCGTCACTCTTTTGATCATAACTCAAAATTTACAAATGGTTTTTTGAATGAAACCAAAAACATCTTAAACTAGACTCCCATACCTTTCCAATGATATATCACAAGCCTAAAAAGGATAATCAAGGTGAGAGAACAAAGTCCCAGAAAATAGAGAGAAAACATAACTTTCTGGCTGAAAGCCACCATGGCTTTCAACTGAACGCCGCGCGGCATTCTTGGACTGTCGCGTGGCACCCCTGAGTGCCACATGGACTTTTAGATGTTCCAAATGCAATTTGGACCTTGATTTGACCCCAATTTACGTGAAAATGCCCAAAAAGTGAAAATTTATGTTTTTGTTGTCCCACATCGCTTAACTATAAGATTTTTAATCCAAATCTTCGACTATAAAAGGGGTTCCTTCCCTCCCCATCCAACATACCTAAAAATTATGAGGACTAGAAAGCTCAAGGAAACCCCCCTAGAGGATTCCAAACCACTCCTAGAAAGTCCTTAGGAAAAGTATAAGTTTTTTAAAGTGTAGGATCGAGTCTTGGAGTCTACGATGCCAGCAGAGCTCTGTCAGAGGAGCTTTCTAAGGGGAGTTCTTTTTCTTGCTTTTTTTTTTCTATTAGATCTTTAAAGTTGTAGGATAGTTTTATTTATTTGTTTGTAGTATCCTATTAAAGTGGAGTTATCCTAAGTGAAGTTATCACTCTATGTTGGGGTAGCTGGAGCCTAGGAGGGTTGGTATCCAATCCATGGATATCCGACCCTTAGGGATAAAGAAACCTTAATCAGGATCTACGAGTCTAGATTTAGGGCATTCATGTAGGAATAATATTGTAATTCATATTAGTTGGGATAGTAGGCTATCCATGTTTTATTCTTATTCATGTTTTATCCATGCATAATTGGTTTAATTCATGAATTAATTCTTATCCATGCACATGCATACACTTGGACACTATCCTCACATAGAATAGTAGGTTATCCATACTAGGGATAATACTTAATTAGGCTTGCACATGTACACTACTACACATAGTAGTCATGATTCGACATACATGCACATTATCCATATTCTTAGATTGTCCTCTACATATTATGCTTTATTATTCTAACCATGTTAATTAGGGTAATTGGAAATGTTATGCTATCCCAGGTAAGTTTCCTAGCATTGCTCTTATTTACTGCTTTCTTAGGATCACATAGAAGCATGCTTAGGTGGATAAAATACAGATTTTAAATTCCCTACATGATTACTTGTTCTTAGATACCATGTTTTTCTTGGATTTTTGAGTGTTAATTTCCTTTTATTTCCTTTCGCATGCATAGGGGAGTGTAGTAATATGTTAGTCCTAGAATTACTGGTTTAGCACGTGCTTTGCATGTAATTGCTTAGTTTCTTGCATGATTTTATTTTATTAATTGTTTATAACTTGACATAGGATTGCATTAGAAATAAACAAAACGGTCTACATAATGTCTAGTCAAAAACCTTGAAAGCTGAGTAGAGGCCGATCTCACGGTGGGGCAAGAGGGGGTGTTTTAGCACAATCTAGCTCCTTCCTCTCTCGTACCTTACCCCCGAACCGAGTTCTTTGGTGACAACTGGGCGGTGCTCTATATCCATTGGACTTGATAGATTCATTTTTCTTGGTTTCCTTTATCAAACCAAGTGGAAACTCTATTAGTGAGGATCTCTCCGGATTTAGCCTTATGGGATTAAAACATGGATTACTCACTCGTGTAGCCACAAATATGGATCATGGGCATCGATTGTTGCCTCGGGTTGGATAAAAAGCCCCATGGAATCCAAGATACGAGTAATCCAAATCGGTCGGATCGGATAAAGGCTAATGAAGGATGTTGAACCTCACTCGTGGTTGTGGACATGAGGATTGCAATGGGATCAATCCAGTGGGCTTAATCCTTCTAGGCCCTAAGCTTGGTTCGGGTACCCACAGTGGCCCATGCCTTCTAGGGCTGGGATTGGCTTTGGGCCTGACCAGACGGGCTTTTTGGGCCAGTCGGGCTGGGCTAAGGCCAGGCTGGGGTTAGTGGAGTGGTAGGAGGGAGAGGGAGCGAAATAGAATGTTTGAATTTTAAAATTTGAATTAATGTTTTTGGGGGAAAAAATTGATTGAAAAAGTTTAGGTGTATATCATATTATCATATCTAAACTTTACTTGTTATTAAACTTTACTCTTTATTGTTATCCAAAAAAAAACTTTACCTTTTATTATTAATTTATTTATGTAAAATTTACTCTTCATTATTATTTAATAAACTTTACTATTACTATTATTATTATTATTATTATTATTATTATTATTATTATTATTATTATTATTATTATTATTATTATTATTATTATGTAATATTGGAAGTGCTAGAAGATTACTAATAAAAATTTGTAAACATTAAAGATTACTAATATTTGTCATTTAAATTCAATTATATTAAAAGCTAAAGATTTCATTAATTCATAAAATAAAAATTAAAGATTACTAATAAAAACTAAACATTAAGGATTATTAATAAGAATTGATTTTTTTTAAGCCGTTCAAAGTTTATACTCATGCGGGCCAGGAGTTTTACATTTGTTTGAGAATGGTTGATCTTTAGTTCTTCATTCTTCAATTTTCTTCAGTAACATCAAATTCTTCGAAGTCTTTAACAAAATAATCTTTTTGGTCTTGAGTTTTTGATATTTTGCAGTCTGCCAATCCTTCAAGCACATCAAGTAGTCAAGCATATCAGGAGATAATCTGCTCCTCCTTTCCTCTAGCACTCTTCCACCTATACTAAAAGCACACTCCATTGCAACTGTAGAAGCTGGAGGAGTTAGTAAATCACGAGCCATGATGGAAAGAATAGGAAAAACTCTTACATGCTCTTTCCATCATGTCAAAAGATCCAAATTTATCATTTCCTCGGGAGTTAATCGACTTTCCTACTCGGTTTCTCTATACTAATTTAATTCACCAAGGATGTTAGAACTACATACAAATGATTGAGAAGGACCCGAGCTTAACTCAATAGTAGGAGTAGAAGAAGAAGTAGTACTTTCTTTATTTGTATATTTTTCATAGTAAATACGATAAAGTTTCCATTCAAAATTACTTATTTCTAGACCAGACTCACCTTTTTGTCCTTCCTACAATTCAGATATTTGTTTAACCACTTCACAAACACCATCGAAATTGAGTCTAGGATCCAAGATTGCATATAAGTAAACATACAGGTGGAAGGTCAGACCAATATTTTTTGAACTTTCTTTTCCATATCTTTGCGAATCTCAAAAACAAATAAATTTTATTTTGTGTATAATAATTAAATGCTTGAGACATATTAAGTAATTCCATAAGAACTAAACAAGAAGTGGTATAGTAAACACCAGAAAGATTATAGAAATCCATGAAATTCAAATGCCATATCCCAATCATGAGAAGTCAACCCGAGTGATGGATAATTAACATTAATAAATTGAGTAATAAACCCACTATACTTTTTACAAGATTCTATCATAAGATAAGTAGAACTCCAATGAATTTTAATATCCGTTTGCAAATTTATGTGGATAAAGATGATTTTGTTTACAAAGATGAAGAAATGGGTAGGCGTTGCAGCACAATAGACCACTGTCTCTCTAACATTAGATATATGATTATTATTTTTTTGATAATCTATCTTGGATTATCAAATTAATGATATGACATACACAACCATCATGAAATAATTTTCCATTCATGATTGGTTGTAGACGACCTATAAACATATTAATAGCACTTGTATTAGCACTAGCATTGTCAAAAGTAATGCTCATAGTTTTTTCCATAATATCATTCTCATGAAAAATGTTAATTATATAATTATAGATATTTTCACTAGTATGAGGATAGTCGAATGCATGAAAAGCAATGATGTTTTTATTTGTTTTCCAATTTTCATCAACAAAATGCGTCGTTAGACATATATCATGTTCTATTACAACCAGTCCATAAATCAGAAGTGCATGCAATTTGCATATCAAAAGAAGAAAAGTCATCAAATAATTTTTTTTTTTTTGGTTTGTTGAAAAAAAAAATGTATATCATTTCTAAGGGCATTTCTAGTAATAGGTTGGTAGGCGGATTGTAAAAAAGTTTGAATAAAATGTGTAAATCACCCTTCTTCAACTAAAGTAAAAGGCATATCGGATGCACAAACAAATCTTGGCAAGCCTTCCCTCATTGTTTTTTATTATAAAGAAAAGTTCCATAACTTGTGCCAGTGGAAGCAAAAATTTGGGATTGTATTGGGCCGCCCGCTTCAGCGGTATCGGCTTCCCATGCAAGATTATGTTTGCTAATGGCGTGCCTTTAAAGTATGTTATTTCCACCACCTTTACAAGATAAATCTTATGTTACAAATTGCTTTAGAATTTTCCTCACTTTTTGTAAAAAATAACCAAACTTTGGATTTTAATTTTCTTTTAGTGGTGGTGGGATTTTAAGAAGTTGGATTAGACCCTGTAATTTCAACTTCATCCTCATCCTCTTCTAATTCCAAATCATTAATCTCATTTCTTTCCCCATAATCTAAATTTTCAAAGTTATAAGTTGGCCCTTCTCTATCTTTTGAAGATCTTGAATGAGATGCCATTTTTTTTTAAAAGTAGGGGAAAGAAATATAAAAGATTTAAAATAGCAACAATTAAATAAGCAAGAAGTGAAACAATAAATATTTTTACCTCAACTTGTAGAAGGAGAAGAAGAAGAAGTGAAGAACTATGAATAATAAATATACTTGAGAGTTGTAGAAGTGGAAGTGCTAGAAGATTTTTTAATCACCAACTTGAACTTGAATAAGTTCAATCACCAACTTGTAGTCTTGTGAGTAGAAGTAGATAAGTAAGTAGAGAGAAAGTTGATAAATATTAGATATTGGTATGAGAAAATAACTTGTGGGAGGCTTGGTATTTATAGAAAATGGTTTGGGAAGTCATTTCTTCACTTTTACATTTACCCCCCCAAAACTAGCCGTTTTATAGCCGCTAGAGGGGCAAAAAGTGGAAAGAAAAAAAAAGCCAAACTAGCCGCTGGGCACTGGGCGGGCCAATCGGGCCAGGCCGGGCTTCGAGTGTGGTGCCGGGCCAGGCCGTGGATACCAAAGTGGGTGTCCTCCCCGAACCAGTGCTAGCAGGTCGGGCCGAGCTTTTGGCTCAAAATAAGCGGGCTCAGGCCAGGCCAGGGTAACTCGACCTAATTGATACCTCTAGTCAAGTCCGATCTCCCCTTGGCCCAAGCTTTAAATTTTGGCCAAGAATTGGGTTTAGGCCCTTTCATTCTGGCTCAAATCTACAAAGGATGTTTCAGACTGATCAATAGCATTCTAAGCACTTAGGGAGACCCTCTATGGATCCTGAAATTATGGCTCCATCTCTACTTCCCATAGGTTACCCCCCATTGTAACACCATCTCTGATCCCTCAATATATGACCAAAACTTGGCTACTTTTTCATCCTGCCCCTTTGGGTTTTCCAACTGTCTCAGTTTTTTCTTATCTCTTCGGTCTCCTAATCCTACTAGATTTCTTCCTTTTCATCCTACTCCATATGGACCATCCTGGTTTAGGCTTTCATTCATTGACCCTATCAACTGCCTAGAAATCTAGGTGTACTATTTTACACCCTAGGATTTGCACCATAGGGTAACCCAAGAGAGTTCTGGTAATAACCAATGTGGCGTGGAATCCTACTTCCCTTAATATTGTGCACTCTAATTCAGCTTAACCCCAATCAGTCCCTTATCGCAATTTCATTTCAGTCAATCCAGACTTACTTACTCATCTAAATTTTAAGATTTATGACCCAGTCTGGTAGGTTGAGGAGCTCACTAAGCTCTTACTTGGGCTTTTTGAGTTTCATCCCTTTTCCCATCATCCTACATTGACCCCTCTTTTCAACATTTTCTGGACTGAACATTTTGATCATTGTTTTGGTGACTATACTGCACTGATCTGTACAGTATCGCTATTGCCCCCATCACCAATTGCTGACTCCTCGCTTGTTTAGACCGCGGGGAAAAGAAAAAGGCCCTGGTATGGATCCTGACCTCAAGGTGTAGCAACTTGTATTTTTGCGTCCCTAATAATAAATAAAATGTCATTTTATTTTACTACTGTGTATTATTTTTAGTTGTGATATTATTTTCATAAATAAATTGTACTGGTATTATTAGTTGTTAATACAATGCCTTTAAATTTGTAAACATTAGTAAATTTTAATTATATTATTATTGCTTAAGACTGCTCCCTAAGTTACCCTATATTTTGGGATTAAGCCATTAATAAAATATCACATCACGTCGCCTACATTTTGGTCCCTAGTAATTATGTTGGGATATTTTCCTAGACTACCCAGACCAATTGGACTAACTTAACTGGCCAAACTGAACTAACTTCAACGAATTGAGCTGCATTACTAGATTCGCAATCATTCAAAATCTTATCCACAACTGTTATATTCTTAGCAATCATCTCACTTACAACTTGCAAACTGATTGCTTGCCTTCTTATATGTGTTCACACTTGTGAAACACAAGCACACACATGGACTATTACATTCTCAAAAAACAACTCACAGTACACATACCATTTCAAGACTCTCAAAACTCTCTTCCCATTTCCATATCTATCTCTCACTTTCAATCAGTCCACACACACACAATCAACATCGTTCTGGAAATCCAAAGAGGAGAAGGAAATACAGAAGTATAAGCATCATCGTAGCTCCAAGAAGCCATAGCCATGCTTTTCAAGCTTAGAGTTTAATTTCATAATTCTCGATTTTCTTCGGTCATTTACGCTGCCAATTCTAACGACCGGTGAGTCTCTTGAACTCACTCATAATGTAGTATTTGTCATTACACACAAGCCAGGGGTATCAAATATAGGTATATTCATATATATATATATATAGTTATCGAGCTTCAAAAATGGCGGTCTTACAAACCTTAATGAAAATGAGTTCTGTAAATTGTAAACAGTAGATTGAAGTCCCCTTAAGTTCTGTTTCTGGTTTTAGATGTTAATTCGTAACAGTTGCGATGAACTATTAAATGAAATTTCAGCGACTCTCAGATTTTCATCTATAAGTTGAGCTACGTTAAAAATTAGCAAATGAGACTTATATATTCGTAATCTATGTGGAAAAATGACAAAGAGGATGGTATATTATAACCCATGTATAGATTAAGTTTATGAAAATCGTACATAGCTCTATAAATGTACAATCCTGAGGTTTAAGATGACCATGACGGGTCACGAAACATGACCACGACCAATCATGCCTCTTTAAGACAAAATAACTAGCTATTCTTGCTGTAATTTTATCTACTGCTTAATGTAGTTGTACCTTCTGCTCTAAGCTGTTATACCTTATTGTTTTATTTAAGAAATCAATTTTTATAAATCAAATAAAGGTAAATTGGATTAATTCATAATAATCACCTATATAAATCATTCTGATACCAGTAAAGAGAAGATGTAAAAAGACATGTTTAAATAGCTATGATACCTTTAGAAGAGAATGTGAAAAGTATGTTTTAAGCTGCTGTACCTTCCATTTAAATAGTTGTACCTTACTGCCTACTATTTTGAATAAAGGAAATAAAAAACAAGATTGTTGTAATAAAATTTGATAAGTTGATTTTAACCACATGTATAACCACTCAAATACCTTTATAAGTAGAATGCAAAAAGAAGAATAAAGTTGTACGATCGCTCTGATATCTTTATAAAAGTGAAAGGAAAAAGAATAAGTCATACACTTGCATATTGAAGATGGCATGTTGGAAAGGGGTCATTTGGGTCGACATATAAGTCTTGTGAGGACTAAGTAAAGAGAGGATGTCTTGAGTTGTGTCGCCTTAATTATTCCAAGCCAACTCGGATACATCAGATTAATTAGGAAGGATTGAGCCCAGGCCGACTCAGATACAGCAATCTAGTTAGAGTCTTGTGTCACCTTAATTATTCCAGGCCGACTCAGATATGGTAGATTAATTAGGAAGGATGGAGCCTACGCTGACTCAGAAATGGCAAGCCAGTCAGGTTGTGTCCAGGCCAACTCAAATACGACAGCCCGATCTAAAACAACGGCCTTGTGCCGGATGGTTCTGGTGAATCGAATGAGTCGAGAGATTGTGGTCAAGATAAAAGAGTCAGTAAGATGAGATGGTTACATTGTTCATGTTGGTAATATATTATTAGAGAAGCAAAATGTAGCAGAAAGACAAGTTTTAAAAATTTGCATATAAAAAAACTACTACTCATGTGAATCTAGTTCCATGTAGAGAAGGAAAACACCTCTTGCGCTAATCTCCTTATGAATGCTTTGATGTAAGCCTTGCTTGTTGAACTTCCAACAGCCTCCACTAGGTGATCTTCACTCCTATGACTCTAGTGGATGCTTTCAGAAAATTAGGACTTGTGGGAATCCTACTTGAGAGAGAAAGGGTTAAAAGAAAACCCTAAAATAATTTCTGGAGATCTGGAGTTGAAATAATGATGTTCTAATGCATTCTGGACGCGGCTCTCCTATTTATAGGTTTTCTGACCGACCTAGGGTTCAATTGATTCCAAGAATGGCAATAGATTGCCTTACGAATCGATTGCCCAAAGTGACAATCGATTGCCATACCAATTGATTGATAATAAACCCAATCGATTGCCTATGCAGTTGATTGCTTATCAAGCCAATCGATTGGCTTCTCATTTTTCATATCCTCTTACATCCTTTGGAGCTAAGAGTGGAACCTCCTAGGTTCTTTATTGTTGGCTCAAATTAGTTATTAATTCCCATGATCAAACTCTTTGATCAGCAAATTAACTAAATAATCAGTTAACATTTACTCCACTATAAAACGATAACTACACTCCAACGCAAAAGAACATATTCGAAGCGGTATCTAGACTTGTATGGTTATACTAATGTCCCTCTACCGTCAGCATTCATAATCATATTCAGGTAGTCGAATAACCTATTATTGTCAACCTGAATGATGATTACATCTTCTATTTCTTGAGTTTCATTAACCTCTCATGGTTACCAAACATGTTGATAACTACTTACCAATAAGACTATAGTTCTCAGTAATCAACTTGGTAACATTCTCAAGGGAATGCTTACTCTTTATCAAAGGGTAGATTCTATCTTGACAATATACGTTCACCACCCTATGACTGTGACATACCCAAGATACCCAGGTGTTGATCTTTAAGACCTCACTGATTGGTAAGTCAAAGCAGTCACATCCACAGTCTGTGTCCATAATCATCTCAAGATTAAGAACACGTACCTTGTACAAGTTATGAGTTCCTATCGACAGATAACAGTTTTAGGTGTCAATAGGAAAGCTCATGGTCCGCCAATGCACTATAAGTACTAGCATATTAACTAAGAGTCTCACACTCTAGTGATCGAGATTCATCGCTCCATCCAATAGTAGATAATCATGTTACCTTGTATACTTGATGAGATGTCTAGTCTCATCATCCATTGTGACAAGTTCTAAGTATCAAAGGATAGTAATTCATATCTCATATGTATGTATCTCATACATACATGAATTTCTTACTATGATACTTAAGGATCACAAACAATCATTTCATGAAACATACATAATGAAATGTAAACTGATATCTACATATAAAATGTCAATGTCTCATGCATACAATTATGGTTTGAGGGCACAATCCCAACAAACTCCCACTTGCACTCATAGCCATTCAGAACTACATTTAAGACCTAGACTATCTAGATGATGATCAAAAACCTTCTATAGCAAGGCCTTCGTAAATGGATCCACAAGATTGTCAGCAATGGCAATCTTGGTGACAGTCACATCTCCACGTTGGACTATCTCTCGAATGAGATGATACTTCCTTTCTACGTGCTTTTCCTTTTCGTGTCTTGGACTGAGCCATTACCCCATTATTATCATAATAATGCATAATAGGTGAGAATGATGCTAGAACCAACTCGAGCTCCATAAGGAACTTCTTAAGCCAAATAGCCTCCTTTGTAGCTTCACAAGCAGCTACATACTCAGCTTCTGTAGTCGAGTCTGTAATGCATTTATGCCTAATGTTCCTCCAACTAATAGTACCACCTCTTAGGGTAAAGAGATGTTCGAATATCTACTTCCTCGAATCTTTATCTGACATAAAGTCCGAGTCAGTGTATCCTATTGGAATCAACTCATCATCGCCATACATAAGCATGTAATCTTTAGTCCTTCTCAAGTACTTAAGAATGTTCTTGGCGACTGTCCAGTGCTTTGGACCGAGATTTGACTGATATCTGCTAACCAGGCCAACGATAAAGTAAATATCTGGTCTAGTGCATAACATCGCGTACATGAGATTTCCCTATGCCGAGGCATAGGGAATTTCTGCCACGCGATTCCTCTCCTCCTGTGTCTTGGGACACTGTTCCTTGGAGAACACAAGACCGTGCTTGAAAGGTAACAAACCTTTCTTCAAATTATCAATGGAAAACCTAGTTAGCACTTTATTGATATAACTGGCTTAAGATAATCCCATTATCTTTCGCTTACGATCTCAAAAGAGTTTTATCCCAAGGATATAGCTCGCCTCTCCTAGATCTTATATATCAAAAGTACTAACTAGCCAAGCTTTAACTGTTGACAATGGTGATACGTCATTCCCAATGAGTAGAATATCATCAACATAAAGCACAAGAAAAGTCACCACCTTACCTTCACATTTATTGTATATACAAGGCTCATCCAGATTCTGTATGAAACCAAATGACTTGACCGCTTGGTTAAATCGATGTTCCAATTCCTAGATGCCTACTTAAGTCCATAAATGGACTTTTGCAGCTTGCATACCAAGTTACCTTGTCATGCCCCGAAGTAGCCAAAATAGGAAAAATTTTAAACATTTCCTCTTTTGGTCTTATAGATATGTGGCACGTTGAGATCGCATGATTGTCCAGGACATGAAAGTCGTTAGCTTGAATACAAGATGAGTGAGTAAACATACTAGACTTGAATAGGCTTAGAAAATACTTATTAATCCATTAATAAAGTAAAACATTTGTCCAATCCTTACAAACTTGACTTGGTTTTGATCACCAAACGTTCAATGACAATACTCAGACTTGGAAACACAACTGACCTCAATGGACTGATTGCTTTGGACCATTAGTCCAATCTGTAGTCGATCCAATCTTTGGACCACATGCCCAATCTTTCATAGACTCGACTCTTTGTATGCATCCAGCAAAAGTTCCATTGGCTTAAATATCATCGCCTTACGGCCTTTTGGTATAATCAACATAGCATGGATCATCACAATTCTAGCATGCAACAAGCTATTCTTTAAACCACTATTATGGATATCGCAAGCTAGCCACGTTTTAACTTTTTTAAATTCAAATACAAGTCGCCACTTAATTTTGTAGAGGAAAATTAAGAGACCATTTTAAAAGCAAAATGATCTTTTGCAAACTAGAGATTTCTAGGTCCGGCGATTATGGAATGAATGGGGAAGGAGCCCAGCGGACTAAAACACCCCCTCTCATCCTATCTCGTGATATGCATCTACTCAAGATCCTTTTAATCAAATTAATAATCTAAGCATGCCCTCAACTAATACATAGATATAAATATACATTACAAAAGCATGTTGGAAAGGGTGTAAGATTGCTAATGATAAAACGGCATACAAAACCACATAGTTCAAATAGCAAGCAGAATGATATGCAAATAGAGAACAAGAAAACATACCCGGGATCCAACTGCGATATAGGAAACGTGCAATGCATACAAATAAATAGAACACCTAGAAAAAGGGTCTCTAACACATATATACATATAAGGCAAACCCTAACCTAATGTGTCGGACATGGAGTCGAAAATCAAAAAATAAAATAAACTAGAGAAAGTCGGGAAGTCGTACCTCTATAGCGCTACAAAATAAAGGGTTAGTCCACATGCTTTGATACAATATAATATTAAATCCTAAGTGTTATATCCAATTTTAGCCTATATTTAACAAAAATGAGAAAGGTTGACAAAATCGTGAATTCCTTCCAATTTGTTGAAACCACAACATTCCTATAGATATACAAGTCTCAACGAGGAGCCAATGTAACGTCCACATAGAAATGATATGACCTCAATGTGATTAAAAGGAATCCATGACTAAGTTTAACCAATCATAAATTATTTCAATGATTTACACGTTAAAGTGCTAATACAAGTATCACAACCTAAACATGATGATCATGAATGTATGAGCATGAACCAGATGCAAAATATTCATTGATTTGGATCTTTTAACCTCTGGATTTAAGCTTAGTTAACCTTGTTTAAAATATAGTTTAAACCTTGGGTCATGGAAAAAACATTTGGATCATCATTCACAAGGTTTATCAAATCTATCACAGAATTACAAAAATTACAGAGAGCAGACCAAACTTTCAAAAATAGGAAAAGCATAGTTCCAATGATTTGTTCTTAATTATTTTTGGAAACAAGGTGCCTCTGTGAGTCTAGTTTCTAACCCAAAAAGAAAATCAAAGATCACTGACACGTGAAAAATCTTGTGCGCTCTTGTGCAATACCCAAGTGTAGGTAGACGTGTAAGTAGTAACTGGTAAGACCAGGTCGATCCCACAGGGAAGGTGTTGACCTATTGAATTAGACTATCCTCAAAGAAAACAAAATAAAATGAATAAGATTGAACGATGGTGCAGAACACAAAGTTCCACAACTAAGATTACTAATGAAGAAAATTAAGATTAAATTAACGATCTAACTAGCTAATTAAAACAATACTCTAAATTAGGATGTTTAACTTTAAGAAGAAAGTGTTGGGATTACACGAATCCACAATAATCTAGCTATCTACCATGCATTTGCCTTGAAGCACAACGGAGTACATTACCCACAGTTTTCTGTATTCCTCTAAAGATGGAGAATCTATTGCCCTTTCATGACCGGGACCATATCATCACAATTAAATTAAAATACGTCAAAGTGGTTTAATCCAATAGTTAAGACTCGCATCCTCAATGGTGTTAGCATTGAAGATGGTTTGCAAAATGTATTGAAAGAAAATGCCTTAGGGCCTTAGTTTTAAAAACTGTTTTGACAGACTGAGCATTTTTTGGGACAGAATGATAACAAATCTTAAAACAAAAAGGTCCTGGAATACTGCAGGGAACATCCTCAAGAATCAGGGAGTTCGATCGATCGACGCGCTTTCGATCGATCGAAGACCTTCATCCCTCAATCGATCGAACTGACTTCGATCGCTTGACTGTCACTGGTTCGATCGATCGAACTAACTTCGATCGATCGAACACAACGATTATCCTGCTGCATGGCAGAAGCTGGAGATCACTGTTTCATCGTGTTCTCCCAACCTGGGACTACTCAGACATCGTCTGGAGTGTCACAGATTGATATTTAACGTACAAAAACATTAAAGCCTCGTTTGGTTGAGAGTTTTTCATGAAAACTATAAAATCTATGGATTTGAAAATATCTAGCATGTAACACTACGAGATGAACGATTAAACTACGACTACAAAGTGCAGAATGTAAATGAGCAATATATAAATCACTTGGAACGAAGAGTACTAGTATTAACTTAAAGAAATCTGGTTCACAATGCAAAAACTCAATGAAAACCTACAAAACACAAGCAAACTCTCTATCTCTCCCTCTAAAACTGTAAAAATGTAAAGTGGGCGTCCCCCTGGACGTATACAATACACCTATATATAAGAAAACCAAAAAACCTAGGGTTAAAAACCCGCATCTGCTGCGCACACGAATGTTACTGGAAATACCCCGTTCGATCGATCGAACTGCTCTCGATCGATCGAACCCTTGAGCCTCAAGCGCTTCAACTTTCTTTAAGCGATCGAACGCTCGATCGATCGAGCTGGGTTAGATCGATCGAACTTCAGATTTCATCTTTGACTTCTTTTGTTTTCATTCCAGCATTCCATTTATCCTGATGTTCATCTGTTTAGTCCACACAGTAGTGATTTGCACAAACAACAGCTAAAACAATACAACTTATCATAGATTAATCATATTGTATGAAAATTAGCCTTGCAATGCAAATTCCAGATAAAACGGGAAGTTGTGATAAAAACTAATACAATTCTTCCTTTTAACGCGGTTGTATTTTACAAATACCTCCGCTTTGCACAACCCCCAACTAGCTTATTGCTAGTCCCTAGCGATAAAGCGAAAATAAAATAAATTAAAAACTCCTAAACCAATACTACCACAGCTAAGAAAACAAAAGGAAAACTAAAAAAAAAAAAAAAAATCCTAACTAAGATAGAAAGAAAGATCCTAACTCACTTTCGCAGGAATCGCGGTTGCATTTAGCAAATGCAACAAACCGTTAAACCCCTAGGTTCCCCCTAGTGGACGAGTGTTGTCTCGTGAGGGTTTGCAGTGAATATACCCACAAAATTCTCCAATTTTAAGCTCAAAAAATATTTAGAATAACTTGTAGAATTCCGCCTTCCATTCAATTGTTAATTAAGCTCCACAATAATATACTATCCTCTATCGACCCATGAAAGAGACCCACATGCTCCCCTATATCACCAAGTAAATTATAACAAATGTATTACTATCATGCACCTGTGTGTGTGTGAAATTAACAACCATGCGTCCAACCCTATTCAGAGTTATCTAGACTATTGTACTTTGGAAAACTCGCAGTTTTAGCTCAATTCTCACATTGGTCACACTCAAAAAGAACGTCTCTCAGAAACTTGCTTTACAATGATCGCACATCGTATGAAAGCTTTGATAAGGATGATATTCCAAGTGCTAATGCTTTCATACTTGACTCTATGAAAAACGGACATTTAAGAGTGTATAGTCTCATGAATGGAACACTATTTACTAGAGGAGCGAAATACCGTGGATAACTCAACTCACACTTCCATGTTCAAATCAATTGTTGAGAATCTTCAAGACTTTGAATTGCGGCTTTTATTTAGTAGGTGGGAGTGTTGTAGAGAAGAGTATGCTTTTTAGTATGTGATGGAATTTCAACTTCTCTTTTTATTCTTTATTCTTTTCTCCACCCAATCTCCCATTCATTTCATAAACTCTTTTTCGCTTCTCCTTCATTCATCATTCATTTTTTTTTTTCACCTGCCACAACTACTTCCTTCTATTTCACATACTTTGATGACTCATTCTCAACAAATATATCAAACGGCTCAATGAGGTCAAGGTATAGATCAAGGGTATGGATTCTTGTGATTACATTGGAAATATTTAATTGGTGTGGGATCAGGGATGAAATAATTCAATGAATGTAAGTGAAAGTTATATCAGGTAATAGAATGGGTAAACGATGGCTTGAATCATTTTCTCAACTTTCAATTTTTAGCACTTAAGTGTTCATTGAGTGTAATTGGTAAATCCTGAACGTTCTCCTCTAACAAACAGTCAAAACTTTTAACGAAAACTGAGACTTAACAACGAATTCACCAAGTATATGCAAGAAAGACCATTCGACAATATATGAGAATCCCCTCAGAAATGACGATTGGCTCAATAGCTCACAAAGGGTTATTAGCTTCCACTACTTGTTCTTTTCGCACAATATTCATATTAACTCAATTTTCAGGTTTTCTACATAGCTGCCAATTAGTGTGCAAAAGTGTTGGGTACATAATAGCTTTACAAATGCAATTCATTTCAGTAATACAGAAAGCGCGTGGATTTAATCCATGAAAAGATGAGAATACTACAAATGTGTCATTGTCTAATCAACAAGCAGGAGAGATTATTCAGAGTTATTCTAACAATACGATTCAAAAATTTTCAACATTTCAAATTTTAAAGCGGTTTAACAGACTGTGTTCTCATTAAATTTAAAACATATCCAAGTGTAAAACCTGATCATTACGGGTGTATACCTATCTATTATCTCCTACCCCCAACTGAAAACAACAAAGTCCCCAGAAGTTGATTTTCAATAAATAAAATAGATGGGTATCACCTGTATGGAGCAAATTGATGATCGCAAGCATAGCAACCTAGCATAGAGAAACAGAACACAATCTCCAAAACAAACAGGATCAATAGATAAAAGTAACACGATAAAAATCATGATCCAAGCAATCTAAACCAGTGTAATATGAACAGAATAAAATACAAGCAGTAGAAATACTGTCCATAAAAAACCAACCTACCAAATAAATCCAACCAAAACATCCAAACAACATATCCAAAAGTCAGTACAATAGCTAACCAAAATACATAAACAACACCTCCCCAAAATAAAACTACTCGACACCAGACGGCGCATCATCAGCTACATCAGAAGGGATGTCGATGGGAGCAGGTGGCAGCTGGGTAATAGTGGAGGTAGCAGTAGATGGATTGGCAGCAGCTGAGGAAAAAGGATCGGTAGCAGCAGAATCCGGGGCAGCAGAAGATGGTGGATCAGTAGTAGGTGGTGCAGACGGGGCCATCGATGGGTGCTGAGTAGAGTGAATAGTCGAATCGACCCCAATCTGAATCAATATGGACTCTAACAAGGTCTGCAGATGGTCCATCCGGCCCTCAAGTCTAATCCTGGCCTCTCTCTCCTCCAATAGTAGCTCGTGAACCGTCGGGAGAGGCACAGAGGAAGAAGACTCTCCCTGGGCCTGAGTCTGCCACCGCTGTCGCAGCTCAAACTGTCGAACCGCAGCAACCGGATCATCCTCATCATCATCGGAATCAAGCTCCTCCACCTCGGTGGGTGTCCCTGAAGCTCCTGCCTCCGTATCCGTCCCACCACGCTTCTTCTTCCTCCCCCGCACCTTCGCTTTCCCTTTCCCCTTTCGCTTCCTCTTCTGAGCGTCGGAACGGCGAGCCGCCGCCTCGCTGAAACGGCGGGGAGAAGGGCGAACATCATCTCCAGCAAGCACGGGGAAACCGGCATCAGCCATAACCCTCTGAATAGCCCAAGCACCCTTCAGGTGCTTCTTGGACGAGATAAAACGGGTGGGGTGGACCATAAAGTCAATATAGAGGCGTGGGATGCAAACTGGCTGTCCCATCCCCACTGCATATAAGACTCGCGCATACCAAGCCGCGATCTTCTCTCGATAGGAAGTCACTAGGAGGCAGTTGCTGAGGACCAGGTGGATCATGTGGTAGCCATCAGTGAGAAAGTGGTCCTCAATCAAAGCTTCGCCATCCCAAGACGAAACGGCGCCTCCAGTGAGCTCACGGATAATAGTGGATGGTGGGGTCACTGGTGCATCAGGCCGGTGGGGGCAAACATAATCAGGTACCGCTGGTACCCCCAACGCAGCTGAAACGGTAGCTGGATTGATAATGAATGGGCGACTCCGGAAGAAGGCATGGTAGGTGAATGGTGCAACCGGGTCGCGGATCATAGTCGCACATGCACCTCGATTCCAGGACAGATTGACACTCTTGGCCAATGAAAGGAGATGGAACCAGTGAGGCATAGAACGGATCCGTGTCAGGAACCATGGGCTCTCCGTCCAGACGTACTCAATAGGGCGCTCGACCATCACCATCCTCGTCTGAAAATGCCGCTCATACCATAGCCTGTCCTCGTCATTCCGGAACCCATGTGCGGGTACCGGATCTGGTATAATAAGGCTGAGGGGCTTGGACTTATGATAGCCCGTCACTGGATTCATGTGGCAGCCCTGAAAAATATACATGACACGACACAATTAGAACAGAAGAAAAGAAGAAAGAAGCTGCCACTGCTGGAGTTCGATCGATCTAAGTGAGTTCGATCGATTGAACTAGAGTAGGCTTCGATCGCTTGAACATTGTTCGATCGCTCGAACAGTTCCCCTTCGATCGCTCGAAACCAGTTCAAGCGATCGAACACAACGATGTGCAGCGATCGCAGAAACGCAAAGGAAACGAAAAGTACACAAACAATGAACAAACAAAAGGAAATCCTAGGACCAAGGGGACACCCCCTTGGGATTCTCTAACACAATTATTAAGGAAATGTAAGACAAAAACCAATGGAACCTACCTTGGTGTAGATTACAGTGGAGGTGGAGGGGATGAGGATATGATTAGAGGGGTGATCTGGGCATCTTATGGAGTGCAAGGACACAAAAATTGCCGAGTCGCCCACCCCTCTGTGCTCGAGCGCTTGAGAGTTAGAGTGAGGGAACTGAAGAGGTGTTCTGAAGACGCCTCGTTTAAATGCTGCGTTCGATCGATCGAACTATGGTCGAGCGATCGAAAACAAATCCCGCAATCGATTGAAAAGAAAATGCAAGCGCTTGAACATCCAGGTTTCGATCGATCGAAATGGGTTCGATCGATCGAACACAAAAATTTCTGAATTCAATGGGAAACATGAACCACATCGCACCCAACTATCAAAAACAATTCTGGACATGCAGAGAGACTGAAAAGCAGTTGAATTACAGGCATGTAGAACAAAAATTTATTCTCAGAATAGAAAATTACAATTTATATAGAAATAACACGTTATGATTGCATCCAAATTGCAACATTATTTTCTCCAACTGTGTTTAAGACCTTATTTAACTAAAGAAGACCAAAAAAAAATAAAACTAAAACCAATAAAATTCTGTCAAGGATTACACTTCAGTCGATAAACAAAAGATGAAATGAATGGAAACAACTGAAATGCAGCACTAATCTTCGAGTAAAAAGATTTCCTCTTCCACAATCTCTTCATAACCCGCCGAATTTTCAGAAGTGAAGTCCAAACTTGATGATTCCCTTTCCCAGAACAATCGAAAAGCAGCAAGGATATCATCACACAAGTCTGGCGTCTCCAAAGAATTGAAAGTCCATGCAAGAGGTGATCCGGATGGAGACATGGATAAAGGGGTATAATTTCGCAACAGACTGTCCTCTCGCGGCGGAGTGTGTGGGGGCCTTATGTAGGGCCCAAGACCATGAATCAGTTGATGTGGGAGGAATACCGGAATACCATTTAGGAACATAGTGACAATCCTGGACAAAAGACAACAAACCGAAATTAAAATAACAGAACACAAGAAACACGGATTAACACGAAAAGAAAAACAATGAACAGAAACAAAAATACAAAGAAATGTGACAAGTTCCAACCTCACTATTGGCATAGGTTCCCAAAATGCACTGGCTGGTAAGGGGCATTGGAGCCTGAATAGCAGGAAGCTCAGGTGCACATAGCGGTATGGGACCAACTCAGGAACAAGAAAATCATCCACGAAAACAAAGACGACATTGTGGCGGTCTGGGACGACATCCTGGAGGTCATGATATTCCCATGGCTCCCACATATCATCATTTTCCCATTGGGCCATGAGTGCATCATCCACCATTCGTCCCATGTACAGGTCTTCTTCCTCCTCCACCTCATCGTCATCCTGAAATCCCATATTTTCGTATGGATTGATGTCCAGGAGGGCTGGTGGATATAGAATGTACCCTTGAGCAGCATCAATGAGAGAATGGGCTTCAGGATCTTGATGAAGCAAGGGGCATGGTGTGAGTTCACCCTCAGTCCAGGTGTCACAATGACATTCTGAATCAGCCCAAGAACCGACAGAATGAACATCATCCCCTCGCATCTATGCACCTGCAACAGAGTGGTTTAAAGTATAATGGATTAGAACTAGATCACAAACACGAAATAAAGAACGAAAACCAAAAAGAAACAAAAGAGAGAAACTAAAATACAAGGAAAGAAAAGAATTACAACAACAATTTGGAACTCCACTTTGGATTTTTAAGTATAAGAATAGCTACAGCTGGATGTGCTCAACTTCAGTGTGGAAGTTCTCCAAGAACGGTTTCAATCTTTGGCCATTGACCTTGAAACAATCATCGTTCTTTGGATTGACAATCTCAACCGCCCCATGTGGAAAAACAGTTTTGACGATGAACGGGCCTGTCCAACGGGAACGGAGCTTTCCTGGGAAAAGGTGGAGGCGAGAGTCATATAGCAAAACTTTCTGCCCCGGCTCAAATAATTTACGACAAATCGTACGATCATGGCGAGCCTTCAACTTTTCCTTATGCAACTTTGCAGAGTCATACGCATCTCGTCGTATTTCCTCTAGCTCTGCAAGTTGGAGCTTGCGTAGCTGGCCTCCCTCTTGAATATCAAAGTTCAATGAGCGTGTTGCCCAGTAAGCTTTATGTTCAATTTCAACAGGAAGGTGGCAAGCTTTCCCGTAAACCAGTCTATACGGGGACATACCAAGATTCGTCTTATAAGCAGGACGGTAGGCCCATAACGCGTCAGTCAATTTGTATGCCCAGTCCTTTCGATTGGAGCTAACCGTCTTTTCGAGAATGTGCTTGATTTCTCGGTTAGCCAATTCTGCTTGCCCATTAAACTGTGGATGATAGGCAAGAGCGATTTTATGATGGACTCCGTATTTCTTGAGAAGTGACTCCAAGGGCCTATTGCAGAAATGCTTGCCTTGGTCACTTAATAAAGCTTTCGGAGTACCAAAACGAGACAAAATATGCTCTCTTAGAAAGGACATGACCGTTCTATGGTCATTGCGTCTCGTTGGTATCGCTTCTACCCATTTCGATACATACTCTACAGCAAGGAGTATGTATTCACAGTTATTAGACTTGGGAAATGGACCCATAAAATCTATGCCCCAACAATCAAATATCTCAATTATGATGATAGGGGTTAAAGGCATAGAATTCCTTTTAGAAATCGTTCCAAGCTTTTGACAGCGTTGGCATGTCTTGCAAAAGGAATAAGCATCTTTGAAGACTGTGGGCCAGTAAAAACCGCTTTGTAGGACTTTTTGTGCTGTCTTCTGTGACGCGAAGTGGCCACCGCATGCCTCAGAATGACATGACGCTAATATTACAGTTATATCCTCATTGGGGACGCAGCGCCTAATGACCTGATCAGCACAGTACTTAAAAAGGTATGGGTCATCAAAGAAGAAATGACGCGCGAACGAGAGGAACCATTTTCTGTCTTGGTTCGACCAATGAGTCGGTGTTTCACCCGTGACAAGGTAGTTTACAATATCAGCATACCAAGGCAGACTACTTACTGCCAGTAGCTGTTCGTCTGGGAACTCATCCTTAATGGATTGGGATTCAGTATTGTCGATAAAAGTCAACCGGGACAAATGATCCGTAACCACATTCTCTACTCCTTTCTTATCTTTGATTGTTAAATCAAACTCTTGGAGTAAGAGTATCCAGTGAATAAGCCGTTGTTTAGCGTCTTTCTTTGACAGCAGATACTTGAGGGCCGAATGATCTGTAAAACAGACGATTGGTGACCCTATCAAATAAGACCTAAACTTGTCCAGGGCGAATACTACAGCCAGCAGCTCCTTTTCAGTGGTAGTGTAATTCATTTGAGCGTCATTCAAAGTTCGGCTGGCGTAGTATATCACATATGGCTTATTGTCCTTTCTCTGGCCTAGGACTGCGCCAATGGCGTAATCACTAGCATCGCACATTAATTCAAAAGGCAAACTCCAATCGGGTGCCTGTATTATAGGTGCGGAGGTGAGAAGCTTTTTTAGTTCCTCAAAGGACTTTTGGCAACTCTCTGACCACTCAAATGGTGCATCCTTAACAAGAAGTTGACAAAGGGGTCGAGAGATTGCACTGAAATTCTGGATAAACCGACGATAAAAACCTGCATGTCCCAAGAATGAACGGATGTCTCTCACTGTATGGGGGACAGGTAGATTTGATATTATGTCGATTTTAGCCTTATCCACTTGGATTCCTTCATCGGATATTATGTGACCGAGGACTATTCCCTTGGTCACCATAAAGTGACACTTCTCCCAATTCAAAACTAGGTTTTTGTCCTCACACCTCATTAAAACATGCTCGAGATTGCTGAGGCAATCTTCAAAGCTATGGCCAAACATTAAAAAATCATCCATGAAGACTTCAAGGATGTTTTCGACCATGTCACTGAATATGCTTAGCATGCACCGCTGAAATGTAGCCGGTGCATTACATAAGCCAAACGGCATTCGTCGGTAGGAAAAAGTACCGAATGGACAAGTGAAGGTGGTTTTCTCCTGATCTTCAGGAGCAATTTCAATTTGATTATGTCCACTGTATCCATCTAAGAAGCAGTAATACTTGTGACCCGCCACACGTTCTAGCATTTGATCCATGAATGGCAAAGGAAAATGGTCCTTTCGAGTCACAGTATTTAACTTCTTGTAGTCAATACACATCCTCCATCCAGTGGGGACACGTGTTGGAACTAATTCACCATCTTTGTTTGGAATGACCGTTATGCCTGCTTTCTTTGGAACTACTTGGGTAGGACTAACCCAAGGACTGTCAGATATCGGGTAAATCATCCCAACATCAAGTAGTTTAAGCACTTCCTTTTTAACTACTTCTTGCATGTTGGGATTCAGACGCCTTTGCATTTGCCTTGAGGGTTTAGCGTCTTCCTCCAGATATATCTTATGCGTGCATATGGATGGGCTTATGCCTTTGAGGTCAGCAATCGTCCATCCCATAGAATCCTTATGCTTGGTCAGCATTTCCACTAGCTTTCTTTCCTGTTCATGAGTTAAAGCAGATGAAATGATCACAGGATAGGTTTTTCCAGTCCTTAGGAATGCATATTTTAGCTCTTTGGGAAGCTCCTTCAATTCTAACTCCGGAAACTGGAAACTAGAGGGCATTACCAACTTGGTTTTAGGAGGCAGTTGTTCATATGGCATTACCCACATGCAATCGGCTCTATCCTCCTCTACCGTATCCATCATAAGACACGTTTGGTTCAGGTCAGCATCCAATGGGGTGGACTCTGCAGGCTGATAGATATCGCCAAATTGAGTCATCACGACTTCCAAAGGATCTTTATAGTCGACCAAGTCAACTTCATCTTCAATGACCGTGTCTATATAATGAATTTCTTCCTCATCATCGTATTCTTCAGGTCGGGGATTAGAAAAAATCTTGATATTCAACGTCATGTTCCCAAATACGATAGTCATGATACCAGTTCTAATCTTGATTGTGGCATCAATAGTGTTGAGGAATGGACGTCCAAAGATAACCGGGATATGTGCACCAGGATTAGACACGGGTTCTGTGTCCAATATCATAAAATCAACCGGAAAGACAAAAGAGTCTATTTGGACAAGGACGTCCTCCAACACCCCTCTAGGGTACTTCACAGATCTGTCTGCCAATTACAAAGCAACTCGAGTGGGTTTGAGTTCACCTAACCCTAGCTGTTTATAGACTGAATAAGGCAGCAGGTTCACGCTTGCTCCTAGATCGAGGAGTGCGTTATCTATCCTTTGATTCCCAATTCTGCATGAGACAGTAGGTGTACCGGGATCTTTGAGTTTTGGAGGCAACTCATTTTGAATGATCGCACTGGCTTGGCACGCGACATAAGCATGTTTCTTCACGCTTTGCCTCCTCTTGACCATGCATAGATCTTTGAGATACGTAGCATAGGCCGACACTTGCTTGATAGCATCTAGGAGTGGAAGGTTAATTTTAACTTGCTTAAACAATTCCAGAAACTCCTGATTCTTTATCTCATTCTTGGGTTTCTTCAACCGTTGAGGATAAGGTGTAGGAAAGGGGCATTTTGGTGGTTCCTCCTTAACAGACTCCTTTCCAGGCCTTCGCTCAACTTCTTCCTCTACTCTAGGAGCTTCAATGTTTGCCTTCATTGCCTCGTCATTAGTAGACGGCTCCTCCTCTTGAGTAGATGGTAGCTCAACTTCTTCATCCACCACTTCCTCCTCTTTGTACACTTCGGGAGTGGACAGAGGCATGCTTTTCTCTATGATTTTTCCACTTCTCAATGTAGTCACAGCTTTAGCATGTTCTTGATTGCTAGGACCATTGTTATGCCCCTTGGGGTTCAGAAGTGGTTGGGCAGGGAATGTTCCTCCTGAGCCCTCTTGCCGTGCATCTATTCTCTCTAATGTGGCAGACATTCTACTCATCATCTATATGAGTTGCTGCGTTAGATTGGCATTAGCAAGTGGCTCTTCTTCTTGTACCTTCTTGTGCGGTGGCACATAGGTATTGGTTTGTGGTGCATTGCAGGGTTGAGCTTGGTTATAATTATTGGTTCTGTTTTGATTGTATTGCTGGGACGGCCTATTGTTTTGCCCTTGATATTGATTATTGTTGTAAGGCTGCTGTTGATATTGATTTTGGGCCCCAGCATTATTTCTCCAATCAAAACCGGGGTGATTCCATCTATTGCTACTTTGAAAGTTATTGTTGGAATTCCCCGCCCCTCGAAAACCTTGCATGGCATTCATCTCTATAGGGGCTTTCTCTTGAAAATATGGCACATTAGGACAATATTGAGTTGTATGTCCCAACATGTTGCATGTGCCACATGGTTCTTCAGGCATGACTTGCCTAGAGCTCTCTCCTTTCATGCTTAACGCCTCTACCTTCTTTGCTAGCTCTGCATACTTAGTCATAAGGTGATCTTCACTGGTTAGCTGGTATAGGCTTTTCTCTTCTACACAGGATATCTGTGAGCGTGAGACATTGTCAGAATTTGACCATTCATGAGCGTATTCAGCTAACCATTCGAAATGAGCTTCGGCCTCTTCGGTGTTTTTACGCAGAAATGGTCCAGAGCTCATCGTTTCCACCAACTTCTTTGTTTCACCATTCAATCCTTGATAAAAGAAGCTGATAGTTCGCCATTTCTCAAACCCATGGTGTGGGCATGAGAGAAGCAAATCTTTGAAACGCTCCCACGCTTGTGTGAAGGTTTCATTGCTCTTTTGTTTATAGGAATTGATTTGACGCTGAAGGTCTGTGGTCATGCGAGTAGGATAGAATTTCTTTAGAAACGCGGTGCTCATCGCATGCCAGGTGAAAATTGAATTAGGTTTTAGGGAGTGGAGCCACGCCTTCGCTTTATCTTTCAAAGTGAAGGGAAATAGCATTAGATGCGTCACCTCCCTAGGACAATTTTGCGAGAATGTTTTGCAAACATCCTCGAAGTCAGTGACATGTAAATACGCCTTCTCACTTTCCATCCCATGAAAAGTGGGAAGCAGTTGAATCATCCCATTGCGAAACTGAAATTCGCCATTATGCGGTGGGATTTAAATGCAAGAGGGCGTAGGTGCATGTTCTGGTTGCATGAGATCGCAAAGAGGACGGAGTGCCTCATCAATTGGTACCACAACATTGTCACCATTTTCACTCTGATGATCATCCATTGATGCAGTTGGAGTGACTATCGGGTTGATGGAACTATCAGAGTCAGAGCGGTAGAAAGGATTTCCAAAAATTCCTTCAATAGAATTATTGGACATGAACTGGGAGAGTCCCTAGGGTGAGTGTTTACCAAAAGAACTGAAAAGAAGAGAAAATAAAAATAGAAAGAGATGAAGAGTGACTGAAGTAATCTAAGGAATTGATCGTCGCCTTCCCCTGCAACGGCGCCAAAAACTTGACACGTGAAAAATCTTGTGCGCTCTTGTACAATACCCAAGTGTAGGTAGACGTGCAAGTAGTAACTGGTAAGACCAGGTCGATCCCACAGGGAAGGTGTTGACCTATTGAATTAGACTATCATCAAAGAAAACAAAATAAAATGAATAAGATTGAACGATGGTGCAGAACACAAAGTTCCACAACTAAGATTACTAATGAAGAAAATTAAGATTAAATTAACGATCTAACTAGCTAATTAAAACAATACTCTAAATTAGGATGTTTAACTTTAAGAAGAAAGTGTTGGGATTACACGAATCCACAATAATCTAGCTATCTACCATGCATTTGCCTTGAAGCACAACGGAGTACATTACCCACAGTTTTCTGTATTCCTCTAAAGATGGAGAATCTATGGCCCTTTCATGACCGGGACCATATCATCACAATTAAATTAAAATACGTAAAAGCGGTTTAATCCAATAGTTAAGACTCGCATCCTCAATGGTGTTAGCATTGAAGATGGTTTGCAAAATGTATTGAAAGAAAATGCCTTAGGGCCTTAGTTTTAAAAACTGCTTTGACAGACTGAGCATTTTTTGGGACAGAATGATAACAAATCTTAAAACAAAAAGGTCCTGGAATACTGCAGGGAACATCCTCAAGAATCAGGGAGTTCGATCGATCGACGCGCTTTCGATCGATCGAAGACCTTCATCCTTCAATCGATCGAACTGACTTCGATCGCTTGACTGTCACTGGTTCGATCGATCGAACTAACTTCGATCGATCGAACACAGCGATTATCCTGCTGCATGGCAGAAGCTGGAGATCACTGTTTCATCGTGTTCTCCCAACCTAGGACTACTCAGACATCGTCTGGAGTGTCACAGATTGATATTTAATGTACAAAAACATTAAAGCCTCGTTTGGTTGAGAGTTTTTCATGAAAACTATAAAATCTATGGATTTGAAAATATCTAGCATGTAACACTACGAGATGAACGATTAAACTACGACTACAAAGTGCAGAATGTAAATGAGCAATATATAAATCACCTGGAACGAAGAGTACTAGTATTAACTTAAAGAAATCCGGTTCACAATGCAAAAACTCAATGAAAACCTACAAAACACAAGCAAACTCTCTATCTCTCCCTCTAAAACTGTAAAAACGTAAAGTGGGCGTCCCCCTGGACGTATACAATACACCTATATATAAGAAAACCAAAAAACCTAGGGTTAAAAACCCGCATCTGCTGCGCACACGAATGTTACTGGAAATACCCCGTTCGATCGATCGAACTGCTCTCGATCGATCGAACCCTTGAGCCTCAAGCGCTTCAACTTTCTTTAAGCGATCGAACGCTCGATCGATCGAGCTGGGTTAGATCGATCGAACTTCAGATTTCATCTTTGACTTCTTTTGTTTTCATTCCAGCATTCCATTTATCCTGATGTTCATCTGTTTAGTCCACACAGCAGTGATCTGCACAAACAACAGCTAAAACAATACAACTTATCATAGATTAATCATATTGTATGAAAATTAGCCTTGCAATGCAAATTGCAGATAAAACGGGAAGTTGTGATAAAAACTAATACAATTCTTCCTTTTAACGCGGTTGTATTTTACAAATACCTCCGCTTTGCAATCACACAGTCCAATCTCTGGGAATTGGACCAAGACTAGACATCACTCAGTATTAATCAACTCTTTGTCCAGAGCTTTTATGTGATTTTTTAAAAATAGTAAACGAATCTGAATTACTTCAATCTTTTTAGGGGATCTTATTAACACATTTAACTTCATAGAAAAAATTGTTTGAATCTCAAAATGCCTGTTTAAGGCTCTGATCTGATCAATTTAAAACGAGTTCACAGTTCTGAAATTCTGGACAGAGAGCGACTAGTTCACAAATCCTAAGATCAAATCAACCTAACCACATAATTAAGAAAAGGTAGAAATTGCAATGGTAGATCTACATGTTAGGGAGAGCCTCCAATTGGTTTTACCTTAATCAAATGGATCATGAATTTATAAAAATTCATTGATCAAAATCTGGCAGAGGATTTACTGAACCAAAATAAAAAATTGTGCAAAATTACATACATATAACAAGTTGGCTTAAGGATTTACCCCTAGATCTTCTCAGAATTTGTAGAGATGTTGAATCCCTCAAGCTTTTCCTCTTCTTCTTCCTCAAGCTTCAAGCTCCTTCAATGGTGATTTGGTGAATTGTATGAATTGGGTAGAGTTTTTGGTGGGGTTATATAAATGGTAGGGTTTCTCTCTCTCTCTATCTTTCTCTAGAGCTCTCCCAATATATCTCTATATAATTCAAGTATACAACCTCTTACCCTAATGAGAGAAATGAGCTTTTGTAGACATTGATTTCCTTGGTGGCTAAGATAAGTGTAGATAGGTCAATTTAGGGTGGGTTAGGAATAAAAAATATTCTATGGCATCTCTAACTCTCCATGACACTTCTATGTAAATCCAAGGAACTTGAAAGACATTTAAGTTGGGTAGAATAAAGGAACATTTTAGAGCATCTTCAAAGCACATGGGAGATTAGTGCCCAAGAAAGGGCTCTTTGGGTATTTTGATTGGGTTAAGAGTATGCTAAGGAATCTCTAATTCTCCAAATCTAATGGGACACTTTATTTTATTAATTTTCTTTTCTTTTATGTATATATATATACATATTTTCATTTTAAATCCAAATTAAGCATATGAGTCTCCAAATAAAATATCTTTCTTCTTTTTCTTTTTGAATCTAGAAATATGGGAAACATAAGTTATTTTTAGAAAATGTAATTTTATTATTATTAAAAAAAACATCTAATCCATTTTTTTAGAAAGTAACCCGTGATCTAGTGAGCTCGGGACTGGTGGTCAGTGATTGGCCAAATCTAGAGGAGAAGTTGAAGTGATGAACTTGAATAAAATTGTTCAGACATTATTCACCATTGATTTCTAGAGGTAAATCCCCCTAAGTTCGACAATCGATCAAAATTGGGGTGTCTACAACTGTTCAACTCAAGCGCTCAGGCCTGACCTATTCGTCAGGCTCGAGCTCTCGGGTTTAAGCAGTTTGGCAGTTTCATAACAGAATTCCATTTTGTTTTGCTTTGCATGTTACATGCAAGCTACTAGATTCTCAATTAACTTCAGAAAACATAATTTAAGAGTGAGTAAGAGTACTCATAAGATCTAGGTGATCAAATAGTACTATAATTGAAGGTGATAAATGTGTGTGTGTGTATGTGTGTGTGTGTGTGTGTGATGATCTTGCTCCAATGTAGCTTCAATGAATGATCAAGGCTATGATTATCTTCATTTGTTCTTGATCCTTGAATTTCCAGCTCCCAGACTTCAAATGTGTGTGTATGAGAGAAAGTGTGTGTATGTGTGTATGTGTGTATGTGTGTGTCTGCATATGTGTGTATGTATGTGTGCATGTGTGTGTGTGTATGTGTTTGATCAAGCCATGCAAGTGCTAAACAAATGTGTATGAGAATTTGTATATGAATTGCAAAAGAGCTCTCAATATTCCCTCTCCAAGCTCTCAGCCTGTATAGTAGAATTCTAAACATAATAAATGCTGGAATGGTCTAGTTTTTATAGACTTTTGAAGCCCAGGGGTAAAATAGTCTTTTTACTAATTTTAAAGCTCGAGTGCTCGCACTAGGCTTGAGCGCTCCTGTCTCGAGCGCTAAGCCTTGAACACTCTAGTGAGCTGAGCGCTCAGGGCTCCTGCTCTTCAAATCCTTCAAAGGGTTCAGGGACTCAAAGGTTCAAGTATTATACGATTCATACAAACTATAACCCAAGTCTAACACGTATGATCATAATCTTACATATATGGCTCCAGAAATATGGAAATACATTCATAATCATGTGAATACAGATAAATGGATTGGTTTTACATACTTTTTTCTACGAGCTATGAACCCTTCTAGTTGCTGCATGTAGATGTCCTCCTCTAGATTGCCATTCCAGAATGCAGTCTTGACGTCCATATGCTAAATCTCAAAATGAAGGCATGAAACAATGGATTAGAGTATTCTGATGGACTTGAGCATGGCTACAAGCGAGAAGGTCTCCTCATAGTCAACGCCCTCCCTTTGAGTATAACCTTTCGCCACAAGTATTGCCTTAAAGGTCTCAATTTCCATCAGAACCTCTTTTCCTCTTGTAGGCCTACTTACAGCCAATAGGTTTAATATTGTTAGGTGTTTCTACAAGATTCCAAACCTGATTAGAGTCCATAGACTCAATCTCAACCTTTATAGCTTTAACCCAATGAGCTGAATCAACATCATCCATTGCCTCTTTGTACGTGGCAGGATCAGATTCAGATTTTATGGAGACAGTTTCAAAAACTTCTCATAAGAATATGTATCTGTCAGGCTGACTGACCATCCTCCCACTACGACGTGGTATCGGTGCAGAATGGATAAAGATGTGGTATTTTTGTCATACCCTAACCCACCTCAGCAGATTAGGATATGTGTAACAATGCTACAAGCGCCCAATATACACTAATTAGCAAAGAAAACATGTAATTCCCAAGAAAGACATGAATTAAATGACATAAATTAGCCATGCTGTGACAAAATAGCCTCATGGGCAAAATGGTCATTTATAAAATATGATTAAATTTTATAAAAATTTTATATCAAAAGATAGATCTTTGAGTCCTGGTTCTAACGCAAAAAAGGACGCGCGAATCCGAGTTTTCTAGAAAGAGTTATGCACGTTTCCGTAAAAGTCGACGTACAGTGAAATTTGTACCTGGAACGATCCGCCCTTTAGACCCAGCTCGATCCGACTTGCTGTTCTCCAGCAGAATGTCCCCCAAACCCAGATCAATCTGGGTTCTGCAGAATGCATTTTTGTTGCTAAAAACTCTATGGGTGCGTTTGATAAAACTGAAAATTAAGTGCTGAATTTTAAGTACTGAAAATTTTAAGTGCTTGAAGTTTTATTCCTTAAACTGGTGTTTCAACTATTGAAGTAGACTGCATTCAGTGATTATTTTCAGTAGAAATTTTTCACTTAAAGTTTTAAGTGATTTTGGAGCTACTTTTTCAATTAAGTGGTATGTTATCAAACGCACTGAAAAAGAATAAGTGCTGAATCTTTTCATTTTCAGCACTTAATGGGGTTATCAAACACACCCTATTTTTACAAGTCCAAATCATACCAAACCTCAACCAAACTTCATGAGACTTAGGAAAACATGTCAAAACCATTTCCAAACATGCCTAAGCATATCCAAGACATATCTAAATGTTCCTAACATTAGCCAACCATGAATTAAACCTTGTCATAACTACAATTGAACTAAAACAACCTAATGAACCTCAAATGTTGCTAAGTTTACTTAAATATAGAAAACTCATTGAAAGGAAGTCCATAACCCTTACAACCAACTTGATTACAACCAGCACTTATTCAACTTGTTTGCAGCACCAATCTGAACTTGTCAGAAAGGTCCAACATAACAACTTCCAAATAAACCAACTAATAGCTCAAGGAAAAACATAGAGTTATCCATGTGGAATACCAAACTACTAACTACAATATTACAACACAAGTTTTGAATGTTCTCAAAACATCAAGTTACATGCTTAACCAAGTTTATGAACATAACAAGCAAGTCTCAAGCCTTGCTTCAAGCCCCACGCTCACATCACCTCCTTCCCACACTTATTCCGAACTTGCGGTGGTTGTTATTTACCACAATAGAAAAGGAAAATGGTTTTCTTAAGCCCTATGCTTTGTGAATAATCTAACGTACTTGATATGTCGTGCACATGTATAATGCATCAATTTAAGCACATAATCATACGTAATCGAAGAATTCATGGGTTAGTGGTTCACTTAAACCGAAAGACCATTCCCTTGGCCGCGCGGTCACTTTTATTCCTTGGACTTCTATTCTTTATAACAGATTCTTCCTCTTCTCCTCCCTTATTTCACCATAATGAACTATTACTCCTAATCATTCATTAACCACTCAACACATAAGCACATAATCACATAGCATGATAATTTCTCACATAATTAACATGAAGCTCTCAACTTTAACATCAATTCGATTACCAAATCAAGATTTATCACATTCTAATTAGTAATTGAAGCATATATCATGAACCACATCCATGCTTTTAGTTATAAAACTCACCTCTAACGAATTCTACCCGAATAAGCTAAGAAACACAGAAATCCTTAACGATTCTTGTTCAATTCCTACTCCAAAGCAGTTCTTACATATTTTCGACAATCGTGTGTCACCGATTAGAAAGAGCCATAAAAAATACGACGATTATAAAGTAAAAAAAAATAGGTATAGAAACGACCGTCTCACCTTTACGAGTCCGAATACAGTTTCGGTTCGTGAATTGGACTACGAACGGCGACGAAACGACAAAAAGACGGCGTCGGGAACTCGAAATCTCATCAGCTCTCTTTTTTCTCTCTAATTTTTTGAGAATTTCTATAAATTTAGGAGTGAATACACCCTCACATGACACATACACTCATTCATGCAATGAGTTGTCACAAATTTTCACTTTATTTCATTCGCACCCCCAAAATTTCTTAAGTTCTTATTATGAAATCCCCAAACATTCCATTAACTACCCAATCTTCTAACTGGTGTTTGTCTAAGTCCCGTATGGGTCTCACATATGGTCCAAAATATTTGGTGAAGTTGCTATAGCCCTACTAATTATGAATGCTTTTTCATTTATGCCCTTATATAAGTACCCAAACTGGTACCAAATGCTAACACATGTTAAAGTATAATATGGAAACATTCAAACACGTACCCATTTAATCATATAAATGCATCTATCACGTAAATGCAAATTATTTTGTAATATGGGCCCTTCACTGGGTCCTACTTCTACCTGTCCCTCCTTATTGGGGATTTTCCCGACTGTGTCCTTCACTAAACACTTCTCGCGGGTGAGTCCAAAACCTCCCCTTAAACTATTATATACATTAATTATATTAATTAATGTATATTAACATAATAATTAATCTCTTGTTCTGGGTATGGGTGTTATAACTTTTTTTGTCTTATATCGTTTTCAACTGCGGGTGGGACCAAGGGCTCTCCTTCTATCTCTTTTAGATCTATCCTTCCCTTAGGTTTATGGTGCATGACATAATCATCCTATGGGAAAACAACATTTATACTAACAAACACTTTCTATTCTCTCAGATCATAAAAATACCAATCATAAGTACCCTTTAGATACCCTATGAAGTAACATACTTCTGATCGTGATTCCATTTTTCCCATTTTTCCTTTTAGCACATGTGCTCGACACCCCCATATCCGGAGGTGTTGCAAAGTAGGCATGCGACCAATCCACATCTCCCGTGGTGTCTTAGGAACAAATTTTCTTGGAACAAGATTTAGTATGTATATAGCGGTTTCCAAATCATAACCCAAAGGAACAATGGCAACTCAGAATAATTCATCATAGACCTAGTGAGGCGTACTAGGTGTAGTCAACTGTGACAAAATCTCATTCTGTACGAGGTGATCAATAAACTCATTAGAGAGGTACTCGTTACCTCGACCGGAACGAATGACTTTAATATATGTATCTAATTGCTTCTTCACTTCAGTTCTAAACTTTTTGAACTTTTCAAAGGCTTCAGACTTGTGGTACATTAGGTGCTAACATGACTAGAAATTTGTGCACTCTTGTACAACACCCAAGTGTAGGTGATCGTGCAAGTATACTGGATAAGTCCAGGTCAAACCCAAGGAAAGGAATAGGGAGAATGTCTACTAAGTTACTACCTAAAGAAAGAAAAGGGTGAATATAGGAGTGGAGGTGTACTAGTAAATCCTAATGTATAAAATTAAACTAAATAATTAATAAAACATAAAGAAACATAACTAATTAAATAGATAAAATTGATAAATTAAAGGTGTTGGCAACACATGAGTTCACATCGATCCTAGCCATCTACGATGTGTATCCATTAACGTTCTTTGAAGTTCATTCCTTTTCAGCATTTATATTTTTCTAAGGATTAAGAAATCAATAGCCGTTACATTAATCATGTTATGATGGACATGACAAATATGTAAGTACATCATCTACATGTGTTATGAAATACAAAAAAGATAGTTTAAAACAATGGTTAGACTTGCACCCTCAATGGTGTTAGTATTCAAGGTGGTTTGCAAAAGTCATTGAAGAAAATAACCTTAAGGCTTAAAGTTCTAAAACTTTTTTGGCAAACTAAACTTACCTAATCAATATGATAACAAATTTCAAAAACAGAAAGTCTAGAGTGCTTCAAAGAATCATCTAAGGAATTTTCAGTTTTGATCGATTGATACATTTTTAAACGATCGAACTGTGTCATCCTTCAATCGATTAAACTGGTTTCGATCGATTGACTTGGGCTCTGGTTCGATCGATTGAAATATCTTCGATCGATTGAACATAAGTTTTTTGCAGTATGCATGGTTGAGTCCGTTTGCTGAACCAGTATCAATAGAGGCTGTAAATTAACATTTCATCACATATTCCCAACTTCTAAAGTACTATAGAAACATAATGAAACTAATGCAGAAATAATAAACTAGAGCAATCATAACATCTAGATTAATGAACAATGAAATAATAAGGATTAAAAAAGAAAAACCTGGAATTATTCTAAAATTAACTTGAAATCAACTTGAATCTTGAGTACAACAATGGAAAAGAGGAAGAAGAACGTTAAACTAACCTAATCTACTCCCAAGCTAACCCTAAAACTACCCTAAAATTGTTGTTTCCGTATTCTGGAGCGACATTTTTCGTCTGCTATCATAATAAGTTATTTATAGGATTTTTGCAGACTGTACGCAAATTTTTGGAAAAGTCAAGTTCGATCGATCGAACATGTTCAATCAATCGAAGTGGTTTCAATCGATTGAAAGTGATTTCAATTGATTGAACTTCTTTCTTTTGACAACTCTGTGCACCAGTGGAAGAATGGCCATATTTCTTCACTCGGATCTCGGATTCATCTCCGATTTGTGGACACTGATCATAACTTATAGATCTACATTTTATATTTCTTGAGAAATCTTCCAATTCTGAGATCTTCAATGTCAAAAATGGCATTTTCTCAGTTACTTCTGTTGTTCTCTTCACCAGAATCACTTAATTTTAGCTTCACTTCATTCGCTTACATTCTAATACCTGTAAAACAATGCATAAACATCATTTTTAGCATTAACACAATAAAAGAACATTTTTATTGGAATATGCCTAAATCTAGGGTCTTGGGGATAAAAGTATGCATAAAAAACCATATAATATGCTATGAATATGCACTTTTCACCTGTAATCACACCCCCCAACTAGCTCGGTGCTAAGGACTAGCAACAAAGCAAACTAAAGCAAGGTTTATTTAAACTCTAAAAATTGGAAACAAAAGAAAGTAAAAATTCTAACTCACTTTCACAGGAATCACGATTGCATTTAGCGTATGCATCAAGCCTTTAAACCCCTAGGTTCCCCCTAGTGGACGAATATTGTTTCGTGAGGGTTTGCAGTGAATTTACCAACAAAATTTATGTTTATGGTAATGGTTCTCATTTAAATGTTTTGAAGAAATTTTTCCTCTCTCATTTAGCAATGTGGTTACGCTCAACAATATCATGAAACTCTCTAGTATGCCATAGCATGCAACACACAAATTACAGTTAATCTACTATCAAAGTCATTAGAATATTCCATACTTTTTAATTTTTAAGTGTGTGTGTATGAATAGACAACCAAAATACAAAACTTTAATTTCAAATCTTGCATATCCTAAGAAATAAAAGACGTTGATTTTGACTCAACTCTCACTGGGATTACACTCTTAAAACGAAATCACTCTGAATTAGGTGTAATAATTATCATTCATGATATGAAAGCTATAAAGAGTAAATATAAATGGAATCTGATGCTTCTCATATCTAAATTGAAAAACGGGCATTTTAGTGCATAAAGTCGTATGAAAGGATACTTTTCACTAAGAGAGCGAGATACCATGGAGAACTTTCTTATTACGTTAACTTCAAATCCAATTTACTTAAAATCATCAGGACTTTGAAAAAGAGGTGTTCAATTAAGAAGAAAGAGGTTCGTGATTTTCAATTGGGTCAAAGGATGTGACTGGAATATCTAGTACAATGTACACTTTTCAAACTTCCCCACATTTCCAATCTCTCTCTCTATCTCTCTCTCTCTCTTTCTCTCTCTCTCTATCTCTCTCTCTCTCTTTCACATTCTTTTTATTATTATCATTTTTTTGTAACAACCATTGGCATATTTTTTTTCTTATTTTTTTTTAAATCTATGCCAAATTTCCCTTATTCACACTAACACTTTCTTATCAATGCAACACACCCCAATCACACTAAAATAAACAACTGAGGCTTGAACTCCTAATTTCACGTTAGTTATGGACTTTAGGATTGTGAAGACAAGGCAATTATGGTAAGGCCCAAAGGGTGAAATAACGGAATAGCATAGAGGTAGGCCAAGGTTATATTATGCGTGTATCTTAAAAGATGGCCTAAATTAAGTTCATAGGATTATTCATTTCAGTAAATTCAAGAGCTTTAGATTTTGGTAAATCTTGAACGTTCTCTTTTGGTGATCAATCAAAATGAAGAAAATTGAGACTTTCAACGAATTAAACATTTTTTCAAAAAGTAAGAGTAATTTTATAAAACCCTCAAGAAAAAAGAATGGATCAAAAGCTCACTTGGGTTTCTATTAGTCTCCACTACAGTCTCTCAAGACATCTAAGTTATGCTTACTGCTCCATTTAAGCTAAGTATAAGGTTGTCACAACATGCTCAAAGTTGTTTGAAGATTAAAAAGATAAAACATATTATAACTAAGATCGTAAACAATCTATCATTGTGTGTATGACATACTAATAACATACAAAAAATAACACTAATGCATCATAACTAACCACATTAACTAACAGAGAAATACAAAAACCATTTTATTATCTTTAAAAATTAAAATTTTTAAAATTTTTGCAATTTTAATTTACTGAGTTACATATTGCTATGCAAGTATATGACACTAAATCATAAAAAGAAATAAACGAGGCATGCAATGGCTTACTCCCCCCAACTAAAACTAGGCATTGTCCTCAATGTTCTAAACTGAGCACATAGATATATAAAGTAGAGCAAGAGAAGGAAGGATGTTACCTCGTGGCATTAATATCCAATTTTTTTTTAAAAGGTTAGCTACAAAATCATTAGTAGCAACAAGGAAAAATAGAGAATATAATTCAACTACATAGTAAATAAATTCGGTTAATCAAGATATTTATCATAAAGTAATAACCAAAATTTTTTAGAATCCTCGCAGTGAAATAATTTATCAGTGAGAAGAATGTGGGGATCCTCATTAAAATATAACTCCCCCCAACTAATGTTAGGCTCAAGGTCAGAGGAGATGATACAAAACCTATGGCCTCCAAATTTATTGGGGATAGTTATAAGAGTTATACCACACTTTTTAGGAATTATACTCAAGAAGTGATCTTTGGTGTTGGTATTTAATATAACGGCCTCTATTTTAATACTAAAAACTAGCGAAGGCCTTGTTTCAATAAAAAGGGCAGGGTCTAAGTGACATTCTAATTTAGCTTCATTACTGTAACACCTTGAATTTCCCCTGAAAATTCTACGTAGGATTTAGAAGTGATGACATCACTATAGTATGGTTACAGAAGGTCCATTAGGATGACCTAAATTGGGAATCCTTGGATGGGATCCGTAGTCAACGTCTCAATGATGACGAAAACATAGTTTATAACCTAGAACCTATTAGAATATTCGTGACCTTGACAGTCTAGATTCTTATTAGAACTAATAGACGAACTCATAACTAGCTAGGCATGTATATAGCCCCGTACTTATATTTTTAAAGTTGTATACACATTACCAATAGTGCACATTAACTGAGACTCAGGCACGCAACCTAATGTAATTACCCGAGAGTAGGACCCACAACACCACTCTCACGTAGACCCCACCCATATCTACCCTTGAACACATACTTACACATTTATCGTACACCCATTGCACACAACCAAACCCCCATTCATCCCTCTATAAATACAACACTCCAACCTCCTCATTAACCTCTCCCCCACCTCACACAAATCTATTTATACAGATTATAGAGAGAGAACTAAGAGCAATCATAGGAAATAAATCATAGCAATCTCCCACTATGATTATGTAGGAACAACAATCATAGCACCTGTAAATAAATCATACAATCTCCAACCACACAGAATAGATATAGCAATACAAAAATATGATCCATGGATATCACACCACCAATCATATGAAATATAAAATAATAATAGTACAGACAGTGATCACAAAGTCCAACTATCCAACAAAAGGTACTAAGAGAGAGGAGAGAGAAAATAAAAAGAAAATTAATACAATAGAACTCTCGTACTCTCAACTAGTATGAATAACTAATCATAGGCCACATCAGATAAGATCTCGATCGGCATGATCGGAGCATCAACACCTCCACCCTCAGCAATAATTAGAGCCATCGCCAGGTCACTCGCAGTCGTGTCTGAAGGAATAGTCTCAGAAGGAATTGGCACAACTGGTGGTGGTGTATGTGGTATCTTGGAGAGAATCAGCAGGGTCGTGGATATGGATGGAACAGAAGGAATAGAAGATGTCGGTGGAGCAGTGGAGGATGATGGGGAAGATATAGGTGGTAGAGCAGATGATGAAGGGTCAGATGTAGGTGGGGTAGCTGGGGGATGGGTAGATGTATGGAATGACTGGGGAACCCCCAACTGATCCAAGAAGTAAGTAAGCAGTGTAGTGAAAAAATCAACCTTACCCTTGAGTCACATCTGTGCCTCCCTCTCCTCAATAAACAATGTGTGGATAGTCTGGAGAGACATGAAAGAAGACTCTCCCTGGGCTGGAGCTTGAGACCGCTGTCTCAGCTCAAATCTCTCAACCTCCTCAACAGGATCTCTCTCATCATCGGGCTCGGGATCCTCAGCCTCTGAAGGCATCCCTCAAGCTGCACCCTTAGTGTCCGTACCTCTCCCTCGCTTCTTCTCCACCCCAACTTTTTCCTTGCCTTTACCTTTCCTTTTCCTCTTTTGGGTGTCTGAGCGGCAGGAAGCCGTCTCACCAAAACTGCTAGAGGAAGTCTAAACGTCATCAGTGGGTAGCTGGGGGAGTCCTGCTTGAGCAACAACCCGATGGATAGCCCAATCACCTTTCAAGTGCTTCTTGGTGGTGATGTAGTGGGTGGGGTGGATCATGAAATCAATATAAAGGAGAGGCAAATAGACTGGCTACCTCGTCCCCACTGCATAAAGAACCCGCGCATACCATGCTACTATTTTCTCTTGATAGGATGTGACTAGAATGCAATTACTGAGTGCGAGGTGGAGCATATGATAATCATCTGTAAGGAAGTGGTCCTCAATTAATGATATGCCATTCCACTGTGGAATAGCGCCGCCTGTGATATCCCAGATAATAGTGGTCAGTGAGGTCTCTGGTGCATCTGGTCAATGGGGACATACATAATTAGGTACCTCGGGTACCCCGAGAGCAGCGGTGACTGTGGCTGGACTGAATACAATCTCCCGACCACAAAAAAATGATCTACAAGTGAATAGGGCAGTCGGGTCACGAATCATAGTTGCACAAGCCTCCCAGATCCAAGATAGATTTACTCTCTTGGACTGGGAGAGCAAATCGAACTAGTGCGACATTGCTCGAATCCGGTCTAAGTACCAAGGAGCTGATAGCCATGATGTCTCCAAAGGTCGCTCTATCATAACCTTCCAAGACTGGAAGTACCGAGTGAACCACTGGCGATCGGGAGTGTTTTTGAAACTGTGATGTGGGACTAGATTGGGTACGGCGAGGTCAAATGGCTTCTCTTCATGGTATCCCATAACATGATTCATCATGAGGTCCTTGAAATAGAGAAATAGAAGAAAATATTAATTAAAAGAGGAAACAGAAAAGAAAAGAAGAAACTATCACTGCTTCAGTTCGATCCTTCGAACTTTTCTCGATCGATTAAACAAGGGCCACGCTTGAGCCCTAGAGCCTATCTTGATCGATCGAGAACAGAGAGATACGCAGAGACAAGAAAGAAGAATAGAAATGACAAGCAAACCAAAAATCTATGACTAAGAAGAGTAGTAAATGGTCTTAGGACCAATGGGGGGCTCCCCCACATGTTTTCGAATGAAAATGAACCAGGAGGGTCTCAGGAACTTACCTTGATTACACGCACAGGAGAGGTGATGAGGATGATGACTTGGACGATGTTGGGGGGGGGGTGACCAGAGTGCCTCAATTGATATGTGTAAGGAATGGGGTAAAAATCACCTGAGCTCTCTCTCTCTCTATCTTGAATCACTTGAGAGTAAAAGAGAGGAAAAGACTAAAGAAGTGTACGCTGGACACCTCGTTTAAATAGAAGTCTCGATCGATCGAGGGAGATCGATCGATCAAAAGATCAATCGATTAAGACCTGTTCAAGTGCTTGAGGATTCTAAAACGTCGATCGATCGAGAGACTTTCAATCAATCGAATTCGAAAATTCTAAGAACTCTTTGAATAGAAAACCTATGCACCCCCAACTAATATAAAAAATAGTTCTGGACATACAAGAATAGTCTAAAAGCAGTGCAAACACAGGACATGTAAGCCAGAAATCATCATCATAGTAATACAAACTACAAATTTTATAAATATAAATTTGAATAGCATCCTTTTGCAAAATTATTTTCCCTAAACTTAGTACTTAAGACCTTATTATAAAGAAAAACTAGAATTAAAATCGAATGTAGCAAAGTTTTGTCTAGGAATACACTTCAATCGCTAAAAGATGGACAACTGAATAAAAATAGCTGAAGTGAAACACTATGCTTCGAACATGAAAACTTCCTCTACCCCAATTGCTTCATATTCCACCAAATCTTCAAAAATGGAGTCCAAACCCAACAATTCACGATTCCAGAAAGATCTGAAAGCATCGAGAATATCATCGAATGCGTCTAAAAACTCTAAAGAATTGAAAGCGCAAGCAAGAGGTGATCTAGGTGAGCTTGACGACTTCAAAGATAAAGGAGTGTAACTCTGTAACTATTCTTTCTCTTGCGGCGGAGTACTAGGAGATCCTATGGAGGTCCATGAAATAGTAACTGCGGAAGGAACACTGGTAGACCATTGTGGTTCATAGTGATAATCCTGGACAAGGAAAAATAGAAGGAGACAAAAGGAAAAATAAGACAAGGAAAATAAGAAATAGAAATAAATGAAACAAAATCAAGAGAAAGAATTAAAACATAGGAGAATATGACATCATCTTAACCTCAATATTGGCATGGATGCCCACTGTGCAATAGCTGGTAAGGGACATTGAAGCCTGAACAGCAAGTAGCTTAGGTGCACGTAGAGGTATGGGACTAGCTCGAGAATGAGAAAGTCATTGACAAACATGAAAATAGCATTGTGACGTTTAGGCACAACATCTTGTAAGTCATTCTCATCCCAAGGTTCCCACATCGAGTCATTCTCCCACTACTCTAGGAGTTCATCGTCAACCTCATACATAAAGTAACCCTCTGATTCTCCTTCTTCTTTAGGGAGCTCTATATTTTCAAAAGGATTAATGTCGAGGAGAGCTAGTGGTACGGGATGTATCCATGAGAGATGTCAATGAAAACATTTGCATCTGGCCCGTCATATGGTGAGAGGCAGAATGCGACCTCTTCAGTTGTCCATGTAGGGTTTTGATATTCAGAATCAGCCTAAGATCCTATCGAATGGACATCATCATCTCTTATTTTGGAATCTGCAATAACGTTACATTCAAGAAGAAGAAATACAGCAAAAATAGTAGAAAATAAATAAAATGCAAGAAATGAAAAGTTTACAACAAGAAGTTGAGACTCTTTTAGGTATTTTAGGTGGAAGAATAGTTGGGCTCATCCCGTTGGATGTGCTCAACTTTGGTTTGGAAGTTTTCCAAGAATGGCTTAACCTTTGGCCATTGACCTTGAAACTTTCATCATTCTTAGGATTTATGAGCTCGACGGCCCCATGTGGAAAGACGGATTTAACGATAAATGGACATATCCACCTGGATCGAAGCTTTCCTGGAAAAAGGTGAAGGCGAGAGTCATATAGCAAGACTTTCTGCCCTGGCTCAAATGTTTTTTGAAAAATTGTTCGATCATGGTGAGTATTCAACCTTTCTTTGTGCAACTTCGCAAAGTCATACGCATCTCTGTAGATTTCATCTATCTGTACAAGTTGGAGTTTTCTTAGCTAAACTCCTTCTTTAATATCGAAGTTTAATGAGCGTGTCACCTAATATGCTTTATGCTCAATCTTGATAGGGAGGTGACATGCCTTTCCATACACTAGCTTGTATAGGGACATTCCCAGGTTTGTTTTGTACGCAGTTCAGTAAGCCCATAGGGCATTGGTCAGTTTGTATGCCTAGTCTTTCCTGTTGGAGCTAACCGTCTTTTCAAGAATATGCTTTATTTCTCAGTTAGCTAACTCTGCCTGCCTGTTAGTTTGTGGGTGGTAGGCTAGAGCGATCTTGTGATTGACCCTGAATTTCTTGAGGAGTGACTCCAAAGGCCTATTGCAGAAGTGCTTGCCTTGGTCACTTATTAATGCCCTCGGGGTTCTGAAACGCGATAGAATATGTTCTTTTAGAAAGGCCATTACTGTTATGTGGTCATTGCGTCTGGTCGGTATTGCTTCTGCCCATTTTGAGACATACTCCACAACTAGGAGTATGTATTCGCAGTTGTTAAATTTTGGAAATAGGCCCATAAAATCTATTCCCCAATAATCAAATATTTCAATTACTATAATAGGAGTTAAGGGCATAGCGTTCCTTTTTGAAATTTTATCGAGCTTTTCATAGCGTTGGCACGATTTACAAAAGTAATAGGCATCTTTAAATATGGTGGGCTAGTAAAAACCGTTGTGTAAGACTTTTTGCGTGGTCTTTTGTGAAGCAAAGTGGCCACCGCAGGCTTCTGAATGGCATGATGCTAAGATTACAGTTATATCCTCATTCGGAATGCAACGTCTGATGACCTGATTAGCGTAATATTTTGAAAAGGTACAAGTAATCAAAGAAAAACTGACGTGCGAACGAGAGGAATCGTTTCTTATCTTGATTTGACCAATGTCTGGGGGTTTCTTCCGTGACTAGATAATTTACTATATCTGCATACCAGGGAAAACTAGAAATAGTCATCAATTGCTCATTTGGGAATTCATCCTTAATCGATAGCAATTCAGTATTGTCAACAAATGTTAACCGAGATAAATGGTCCACGACCACATTCTCTACTCAATGCTTATCCTTTTGGAGTAGGAGCATCTAACGGATAAGTCTTTATTTTGCGTCTTTCTTGGATAGCAAATATTTGAGGGTCGAGTGGTCTGTAAAATAGATAAATGGGAACCCTATCAGATAAGACCTGAATTTATCTAAGGCGAATACTATAGCCAGTAGCTCCTTTTCAGTAGTTGTATAATTCATTTGAGCTTCATTCAGTGTTTGACTGGCATAATAGATAACGTATGGCTTATAATCCTTCTCTGACCTAGAACTGCACCAATAGTGTAGTCGCTAGCATCGCATATCAGTTCAAAAGGCAAACTCCTGTCGGGTGCTTGTATTATTAGTGCAAAGTTAAGGTGGTTTTTTAGTGCATCGAAAGATGTTTGGCAGCTTTTCGACCATTCAAATGGTGTGTCTTTGACAAGCAGTTGACAAAGTGGTCAGGATATTGCACTAAAATTTTAGATATATCGATGATAGAATCCCGTATATCCCAAGAAAGAAGGGATGTCTTTAACTGTACGGGGGACAGGTAGATTCGAGATTATGTCGATTTTTGCTTTATCCACTTGGATACCTTTATCGGAGATTATATGGCCGAGGACTATTCCCTTGGTCACCATAAAGTGACATTTTTCCTAGTTTAGTACTAGGTGTTTGTCCTCGCATCGTGCTAGCACACATTTAAGATTTTCTAAGCAATTTTCAAAACTATGGCCGAACACAGAGAAATCATCCATGAACACTTCCAAAATTTGTTCGACCATGTCACTGAAAATAGTGAGCATGCACCGCTAAAAAGTAGCAAGTGCATTGCATAAACTGAAAGGCATACGTCGGTAAGCGACAGTACCGAACGGACACGTGAAAGTTGTTTTCTCCTAATCTTCCAGAGCGATTTTGATCTAGTTATACCCACTGTATCTATCCAAAAAGGAATAGTACTTATGACCCGCCACTCGTTCTAGCATTTGATCCATGAATGGTAATTGAAATTGGTCCTTCCAGGTCACAGTGTTTAACTTTCTATAATCGATACACATCCTCCATCCGGTGGGGACGCGCGTCAGTACCAACTCTCCATTTTTATTGGGAATAACTATTATACCCATTTTTTTAGGGACTACTTGGGTTGAACTGACCCATGGACTGTCAGAGATTGGATATATTATCCCAACGTCAAGTAATTTTAAAACTTCTTTTTTGACTACTTCTTGCATGTTGGGATTTAGACTCCTTTGCATTTGTTGTGATGGTTTAACGTCTTCTTCCAGATAGATTTCGTGGGTACAAATGAACAGACTTATGCCTTTGAGATCAGCGATCGTCCATCCCAATGCTCCCTTATGTTGTTTCAGCATTCGAACCAGTTTACCCTCTTGTTCAGAGTTTAAGGTGGATGAAATTATAACGGGTTATATTTTCTTAGTTCCTAAGAAAGCATATTTGAGCTCCTTAGGAAGCTCCTTCAATTCCAAATTAGGGAACTGGAAACTTGAGGGTATAACTAATTTTATTTTTGGAGGCAACGGTTCATATGGTGTAACCCACATGCATTCAGCTCTATCCTCCTCTTTTGTTTCCATCATGAGGCACATTTGATTTAGGTCAACATCCAATGGAGTAGAGTCGTTAGGTCGATAGACTGCGTCAAATTGTGACACAACTACCTCCACAGGATCCTTGTAATCGACCACATCAACCTCATCTTTGATGACTATTTCAATGTAGTTTACTTCCTCTTTGTCCTCGTATTCTTTAGGATGGGGATTCGAAAAGATTTTTACATTTAAAGTCATATTCCTGAATATGATGGTTATTATACCACTTCTTAGTTTTATCGTGGCATCGATTGTGTTGAGGAATGGAAGTCCAAAAATCACCGAGATTTGTGCACATGGATTGGACACAGGTTCAGTGTCTAAGATTACAAAATCAACCGAGAAGACAAACGAATCTATTTGAATGAGGACGTCCTCCAGTATTCCTCTAGGATATTTCACTGACCTATCTGCCAATTATAGTGCAAATCGAGTAGGTTTAAGTTCACTTAACCCTAGTTGTTTATAGATAGAGTATGGCAGTAGGTTTACGCTTGCTTCTAGATTGAGGAGTGCGTTGTCTATTCTTTGATTCCCAATTTGACATGAGACAGTGGGAGTACTGGGGTCTTTGTGTTTAGGAGGCAGTTCATTTTAGATGATTGCTATTGCTTGGCAAGCAACATATGCATGTTTCTTCACATTCTGCCGACTCTTGACCGTTCATAAATCTTTAAGATATTTAGCATAGGCCGGTACTTACTTGATTGCATCAAGGAGTGGAAGGTTTATTTTAACTTGTTTAAACAGATCCAAGAACTCCTAATTCTTAATCTCATTTTGGGCTTCTTTAGCCTTTGAGGGTAAGCCGCGGGGAAAGGGCATTTAGGTCATTCGTCCTTAACAGGCTCCTCTCTAGGCCTTTTCTCAGCTTCTTCTACTTCTATGGGAGCTTCATCATTTGCTTCTAATGGTTCGTTATTAATAGATGGCTCCTCTTCCTAGGTAGATGGCTCATTTATATTTACCACTTCATGCTCTTCATACTCTTCAGGTGTAGAAAGAGGCATGTTGTGCCCTATAATCTTGCCGCTTCTCATAGTAGTCACGACGTTGGCATGGTCTTGATTATTGGAACCATTGTTCTAGCCCTTAGGGTTTTGAAGTGGATGGGCAGGAAATGTTCCACCCAATCCCTCTTGTCGTGCATCCATTCTCACTAATGTTACAGACATTTTACTCATCATTTGAATCAATTGCTATGTTAGATTTGCGTTAGAGAGCGGATCTTCCTCTTGCACTTTTTTATGTGGTGGCACATACACATTTGGCTGTTGGTTATTAGAGGGTTCAACCCGTTTGTAGTTATTAGATCTATTTTGATTGAATTGCTAGGGTTGTCTATTGTTTTTCCCTTGATATTGATTGTTATTGTAGGGTTGTTGCTGATATTGGTTTTGGGTCCCAGTGTCGTTCTTCCAATCAAAATCGAGGTGATTCCATCAATTGTTATTTTGAAAGTTATTGTTATTATAGGAATTCCCCAGCCCTCTATATCCTTGCATGGCGTTCATTTCCATGGGGGCCTGTTCTTAAAAATACGACACGTTAGGACAGTATTGAGTTGTGTGTCCCAACATATTACATGTGCCGCATGGTTCTTCAGGCAAAACCTGTCTAGAACTCTCGCCTTTCATTCCTAACTCCTCTACCTTTCTTGCTAGTTCTTTGTATTTTGTCATTAGGTGATCTTCACTTTTTAACTGATAAATACTTTTCTCCTCTATAATTGGTAGCTATGCACGTGAAACCTCTTCAGAGTTAGACCATTCATGAGCGTGTTCGGCTAACCACTCGAAGTGGGCTTCAGCCTTTTTGGTGTTTTTGCTAAGAAATTGACCTACGCTCATGGTTTCAAACAGTTTTTTTGTTTCACCATTTAGTCCTTCATAAAAGTAGCTAATGGTTCACAATTTCTCATTCCCGTGATGTGGGCATGAGAGAAGCAAATCTTTGAAATGCTCCCAAGTTTAAGTAAAGGTTTCATTGCTCTTTTTTTGTAGGAGTTTATTTGTCGTTTAAGTTCGGTGGTCATACGAGGTGGGAAGAATTTCTTCAAAAATGCAGTGTTCATCACATGCCAAGTGATGATTGAATTTGGCTTGAGGGTAAGCAACCATAGAGTGAAGGGAAATAACATTAAGTGTGTCACATCTACGAGACAGTTCTGAGAGAATGTTTTACAAACATCCTCGAAGTATTTAACATGTAGATATGCCTTCTTACTCTCCATTCTGTGACATGTTGGAAGGAGTTGAATTATTCTGTTTCAAAATTGGAACTCGCTCGCATGGGGTGAAATGAGAATACAAGAAGGAGTCGGTGCATGTTCAGGTTGCATGAGATCGTGCAATGGACACAGCAAATCATCAATAGGCACAACCCTATTCTCATCATTTTTGCTTTGATCGTCAGCCATAGATTCTGTAGGTATGGCGACGGGGTTGATAGAACTAGAGGAATCAAATGAGTAGAGTGGATTTTCGAAAATTCCTTCGATGGAATTATCGGACATGAAAGTAAAAAGTCTAAAAAAGATTTTAAACCTAAAGAAAACTAAAAAGAAAAACAAAAACAGATGAAGACAAAGCGAGGTAATCTAAATACTAGCTGGTCGCCTTCCCCGACAACGGCGCTAAAAATTTGACATAGAATTATTTTGTGTGCACTTGTATGCTATACCCAAGTTTAGGTAGACGTGCAAGTAGTACTGGATAAAACCAGGTCGATCCCATAGAGAAGGTGATAAACTAGCTACTTAGATCAAACTCAAAAGAAAATAAAAATTCAATGTTTAAAGAAGGGTGTAGAACACGAAGTTCCACAGTTGTAGAACACGATGTTCCACAGTTAACAACTACTTAAATAAAGCAACTAAATTAAGCTAATGATTAACTATTAACTAAAATGATATTTTTAACGGTTTTTCTTTATGAAAGGGGAACATTGGATCACACGAATCCACAGTGACCTTGCTATCTACCATGCTGTTACATTTGAGCTGTATGGAGTATGTCTCTCTACAGTATTCTATATTTTCTAAAGATAAATATTCAGCAGTCCTTTCATGACCGGGACTACATCATCATAATTGATTTCAAAACACATGAAGGCGGTTTAAAACAATAGTTAGGACTCGCACTTTGAATGGTGTTGGCATTCAAAGTGGTTTGTAAAAGTTATTGAAGAAAAATGCCTTAAGGCTTAAAGGTAAGAAATTGTTTTAACAAACTGAGCATATGGGGACAGTTTGATAACAAATCTCAAAAATAGAAAGTCTAGGAATACTGCAAAGGATCAACCCAAGAATCTGAAGGTTCGATCGATCGACGCGCTTTCGATCGATAGAACATCATCATCTCTTAATCGATCGAAATGTCTTTGATCGATTGACTATATCTCTGGTTCGATCGATCGAACTACCTTTGATCTATCGAACACAGGTTTTATACTGCTGCATGGCAGAGGCTGGAGAACACTGTTTCATCATGATCTCCCAACTCTGGGACTACTCAGACATGGTCTGGAGTGTCACAGATATGTTTTTAATGTAAAAGTTCATTAAGGTTCTGTTTGTTTGTAATTTTAACATGCAAAATCATGAAAACTATGGATTAAAGCTAAATTAACAAGCAACACTGCAAGTATTAATGCTTATACTATGAAAAACTACTAACAGAATGCAAACAATCAATAAAACGAAACTTGAATGAGAGGAACACTTGTATTAAAACTGAAATCACCAAGCAATCAATCTAGAATCCAAGATTAACCTACAAAACAAACAAACTCTATGTCTCTCTCTCTCTCTCTATGTAAATTGTGAAAAACAAAGTTTGGGCGTCCTTATGGACGTGTTCATAACTAATATATATAATAAAACCTAAAGTTAGGGTTACAGAATATGTTTCTGCTACATGCGCATAAAATCTGATTAAAGGTATGTTCGATCGATCGAACCATATTCGATCGCTTGAACCTTGAATTAATCGAGCGCTTGAACTGGCTTCGATCGATCGAAACCTCGATCGCTTGAGGGTTCTTCGATCGCTCAAACTTTAGTTCTCTTCTTTGAATTGTCTTGCTTATAATCAAGCTTTCCTTTTATCTTGGTATTCATTCCTGCACATAACACTGCAGTACATCTACACAAACAATAGCTAAAACAACATAACTCATCATAGATTCGTCACATTGTATAAAAGCTGGCGTTATAACGTAAATTGTAGATAAATAGAGAGTTGTAAACTAAATCAATGTATTTCCTTCTTTTAGCGCGGTTGTATTTTACAAATACCCCTGCTTGTCAAAGTTCAAATAAAAAAATAGAAAAGCCATGTTATATGATGAAAAACATCCGAAATAAATGTAAGATGTCAGACTACAATCTGTGAGAGAAAAGACAGATTGTTAACACGAACTTCTAAAATCCAAAAAACATGTTTCTACTTTTCTAAATTTGATGAAACACAATTAGGGTGAACTATGATGTATTAGGGAGATTTTCCAAGTGGTTTTATCACCATAACTCAAGTATTTAATTCAAAACAAATCTTTGAATTTGAACAGCTCACTGTTTTGGATCATTCCTAAAGAAAATAGATTTGGGTTTTGGAATCGAGACTGAGTTCTTGATTGGAGGTTTTGAAATAGATGTTCAAATCATGAACATTAACACTTGAGATGACCATTTAACCGCTTAGAACTTCATCCAACCTTGAATCATCAAAGAACAAAAGAAATCAAGAAAAAGGGGATAAGAAGAGATGACTATATGTAATCAAAGAAAGTGTAAAATAGAAATGGTAATTAAGATAACAAAAATGTAATCAAAGAAAGAGTAAAATAGAAATGGGAATTGAGAATATATGACAATAATGTAAATAGTAAAGAAAATAGTAATGGGATTAAGAAGAAGAATGATGATGTTGATAACAATAACTTTCAAGAACAAGAATGGAACTCTAGACATGGAGCTCACTCACTATCTCTCTAATACTGATAACAATATAGATTCCTCTCATATATGTGTGTATTTAGACATGGAGCTCACTCACTATCTCTCTAATACTCAAGAAGATGGTGGAGGAAATGTTTGGATGATTGATTTTTTGATAGCAAACCCAAGTAAAACTCACTTTGATTGAAAAAAAATGAAAGAAGAAGACTATTTCTTCTCTTTCTCTCTCTATATTTCTCTAGAGTTTCTTCCCAAGCTCTCTCTAAGCTTCCAAGTCTTCTCCTAAATGGAAGTAAATGGGTCTTTTTTATAGGCAAATGAGGGGTGGTAAATGGGATTTCAAAAAGTTCAAAATGGCCTCCCATTGGTCTAAAATAAGCTGGGAACCAAAACTATGTTGTTTTAGTTTTTAATATTTATAAAAAACTCCCCAAAACAAAATTACAAAAATGGACTTTTGGGGGGAGAGTGTCACGGCGGCAGTGGGCTAGTGCCGTGGCGGCACTGTTCCTCAGACAATCCAAAAATTTTATTTAGGCCGCCAGAGGTTCTGGTATTTACGAAAAGGCCCTATTTTGTCCGAAATTCACAGAAAATGCATACGAGCTCCAAACTGAGTTTGTGATATACCATTGGAAAGGTAATGGAGTCTACTTTACATAAAAAAAATTGTTTGGAGATAGGTCACTTTGAAACGTTTTGCGGTATTCGTGATAAAAGCTGATTTGATCGCATTTTTCATATGTAGAAATTCATAATAAATTGGTTTTAAATCTAGAAATTATTTGTGATTGATCGCGTCAGAATCAAGATATAAAAGTATGCTTACTTATGCTTTACTTTCAAAAGATTTGCAGTGTGGAAGTAAAGGTCGAACCCACAGAGATTGATTACTTCAACAACTTAGTTTTAAAATCTAAATTTAACTAATTAAGAAAACGGTTTTGATTTGGTTTGAATTAAACTACTAACAAATAAAAATAAATCTAAACTATGAAAGCAATTAAAGTTGTTTTAAATAATGTTTAAGGGAACCTAGGATTGAAAATCCACCACTAGCTTCATAATAGGAATATTTATGAATTACTTTAGCTTATTACGTTGGATGATAATGGGGAATTGTAGCTACAAGCCCAATTCCTCCGACAAGAAGATAATCATGGTTCAAGCACCAACATAATCCATCTTCGGTTAGCACGAATTATCCCACACTAAACTAGGGTTGTGATCTAATCCGTCTAACCTAGGCATGGACTATTCGGATACTTGATAGCACAAATCAATAAAGCACCATCACATGTAAACAATCTAAACAAGCACAGCAAGTATAGATCGTTGAGCACATCACAGTCAAAATAGATCTAAGACAAGAATAAATTCTGAAAGTAATGATTTAATCACTAGAAGTACGATTTATTTATAAAAATTCTCTAAACATGTGACTGTCATCCATACATAATAAACCTAAAATAAAAACATAAATAAAACCCTATTACTCGTCTAGGGCTTCATTGAAACCCTAGATCTATGATCTAGTCGTCCATGGAAGTGATGGATGGCAAGTAGTTGATGGAGGAGGCCATGGAAACCCTTGGTCTTCTTCTTCTTCTTCTCCTTGCTTCCCTCCCTTCAATGGCTGGAAGTATGGTTGAAGAATGTGTGTATAATAATTGCCAACCTCAAAATTGAAGTAATTTAGGATATATATAGAGTTTACACAAGCTTTGGAAGCCTTCCTAACCCGAAACGGACTGAAACTGATGTAATTTACAGTCTAGACGTTGTTCAACAGTTTCATTTGCACAGGAGTCTTCAGTATACTGAAATACGCAACTTTGATTTTTGTACGGAGTCCGCTCGCGCGACATTTAGTACTTCGCGCGCGCGGATCGCGCGAGCGATTTTGGGATTTCGCGCGAGCGATTCTCGGTTTCTCTCGCGCGCGGCTCGCGCGCGTGACTTGGCTTTTTCAGCTTCTTTCTTTGTGCTTTTTCATCCTGTTTAGCCTGGTTTAGGTGATTTCTTCCAAATCCTGTCAAAAACTAGAAAACGAAGTAAAAATATACAAAAACAGGATAAAAAGGACCTAACAGATGCTCGTTAAGGTGTATAAATAGGATTTGTTCTCTCCCGATCACACCCCCAAACCTACATTTTGCTAGTCCTCGAGCAAAACTAAAATAAAAACTACTAATAAAAATCTATTCCATTTTCGCATGGATTGCGATTGCATTTAGCATATGCAACAAGCCTTTTAAACCTCTAGGCATCCCTAGTCGGACGAGTGAAGTCTCGTGAGGGTTCTCATCAATAAGTTACCCACAACCATTTTTATTAACTTGTAAATTTAAAAAGTTTTATTAAAACGAAAAACTTATAAACAATACTCCTGATTATAAACAACGATTCGAAATAGAATAACGAACAAGAAGAAACAGAATCAAACGTTCACCTATATCATGAGAAACAATCAAGTGCATGCAATGTACGAATCAATAGAGTTCCTCATAAGATTGCACGTGTGTGATGAGGTAGTCAAATGAACACGCGTATGTCATGAACATGGAATATAACTCGGATAACCATCCAACTATGCTTCGACTACAAATCTCACAATGAATTACACTCTCAAATGAAACACTCAGAAACAGGTGTAATTTATCTAGTATATGCGAGCAAAGGAAATATGTTTTCACAACGATAAACGCTCACATACGACTCGGAAAAGACGCATGACACGAAAGAACAGTAGTCTCATGGATAGGATGCTAATAATCAAGAAAAATTAATTATTACCATGTTTTAATCCCCTCCCATCATTTACATATCTAAACCATATTTTCTAGGATCAACTAGGACTTTTCAAAGGTTGTATTGTGGCTCAGGTAATGAAAAAGGATATACTAGGTAGGTAATCTCAGAATGGCATTGTAAGGCATGTTCGATTTCTTTCATTCTTCTTCTCTACCAACTTTCTCTTCTTTCATTCTCTTCTCTCATTCATTTTTTTTTATCAACCTTCTTCTTTTTTATTTTGTTTTCTTTTCCTTTTTCTTTTCTTGCTTCTCAAATGATTATTCATTGAATACCCAGCAACTACCCCAAACACATCTTATCTTTCTTCTTCTCAATCAACACATCGCCTTAATACTACTAAAAGTTGATCACTCTTCCAGTGGTATACTCCAAGTTGATCAAGTTGGAGCTTTTAAAGAGGATAATGGTGAACAAAGAAACAGAGGTACTTTAATGGCTCAACGGGGCGAACTAAGGAAATTTTATCATTTATCGGCCGGCAGTAAACAAAGAAGGCCTAAAATCATGTCATAAAGTCGTATGGTTCTTCAATGTTTACAATGGAAGACTATTTAGCAAGGTAACAAATATTTTAACTTGATTATCAACCAAAACAAGAATAATGAGACTAAACAACAAATTAATGCGCTAATTTAATGAAATTCGACAAAAACAATGTATTTATAACCCTCTAAAAAGAAAAGCTAGGCTCAAAAGCTTACTGGGTCTAGTCTCTACCATGTGTTATCTAGAAATCCGAATCATATTATAGTTCACATCAAACATGTATTCAAACGACTACGTGCAGTGCATAACTTTGTGTGCAAATTTATGATATAAAACTACGATTCGAACAATATATAACTTAAAACGTTACATCATGACTTCAGCAAATGTTTAATCACATCTTTCCTTGTTTATCATTCTATAACAATCAAAGTTATTTAACAAGAAGTATCGACTTAAAATTGTAAAAACGTCGGTAACATCGTTTATTTAAGCACAAATCAAAAAATTTGAAAATTGGTGTGCATAAAATAATGTGCATGTGTGCATACCCCCAAACCTAAACCTTTCATTGTCCCTAATGAAACAATAAAATAAAAGAACGGAAAGTACGTAATGAAGGAATGATAGTACCTCGATCTCGGCAATGACAAACAGGTGAAGGTATAAGAATATAGCGATAAAGTTCAAATGTACCTGTTAATACTAGAGAAAAGAAACTAAACAAAGAAAAGATGAAAAACAACTAAAAGAAATATAAATAAATTAACCTAATCTATACGATATAACAAAACAAAGAAAACAACATAAACATAAACTAGAAAAGAAAATAAAGCATACGATAAAAGAAAATAAAACATAACCAGAATTATGACAACAATCAGAAACCTGATGGAAAAGGACCTACGAAACAAAAACAGAAATGGAAAAACTACCTGAGCAGGTATGGGGGAAGGATACAGAAAAGAAAAGCAAATATCAAGAAAAGGGGAAATCGCACAAGCTGTCCGCGCGAGCGGCCGTCGTGCGCGCGATTTCCAAATTTTTTTTTTCTTTTTTTTTTTTTCTTTTTTTTTAATCACAAAATTGCGCCAGCGAGGTTCCTCGCGCCCGCGAAAACAGGCGCGAGTAAATGCTGAGAGCTCATATAAGGAAAAAGAAAGAAAAAAAACTAAGGCACATTCTCGCGCGAGTGGGCCGCGCGAGCGAGAAGGGTTTTTCCCATTTTTTGGCTAAAATTATGTATATAATATTAAAATAAATTAATTCCAACCCCCAAACCTATCCAGAATGTCCAAAACAGACTCAAACAGACTCAAAAACGACCAAAAATAAGAAAAACGAACGAAATAAAGCTTGGGTTGCCTCCCAAGAAGCGCTAACTTTTACGTCTTCAGCTAGACCGTTCTAGCTCAAGACTCACGAAGGTTGAAAATCAGACTTTGTACCCCTAAGAATATCAGGTAGAGCTCGGTGGTAAGCAGAAATCACGTCGCTTTGAATTAATTCGATTGACGGCTTGTCAGTATGTTCAAATCGATTTCTTACCTTCCGAGTAGATTCAGCATTAGGGTCCGAGGTATTAGGGTTCATCCACTCATCATCCGCTATATCTTTGTCGTTACTCACATTTATTGCTTTGTTAGGCTCAATATTCCGTCTTACCTCACCTTCCGCCTCACATAGGTAATCGTCGTCTTTAGGAGGTTGATCCATAGCATTAAAAACGTTTAATTTTAAGTTCATGTTCCCAAACGACACTTTCATTACCCCCGTCCGGCAGTTAACTCGTGAGTTAGCGGTTGCTAAGAATTGACGGCCTAGAATGATAGGAGTATGTTTCCTAGCATCTAGCACGGGTTCAGTGTCAAGGACCATGAAGTCGACAGGATAATAGCATTTATCAACCTTAACCAAGACGTCCTCGACGATTCCTCTAGGTATTTTAATAGAACGATCCGCTAATTGTATTGTAGCGGCCGTAGGTTTCAGTTCACCTAGACCTAATTGTTTATAGACGTGATAAGGTATGAGATTAACACTAGCTCCTAAGTCAAGGAGAGCCCGATGAATGATAGTGTCACCTATGACACATGAAATCGTAGGCGTACCAGGATCCTTATACTTCGGAGGAGCGTGTTGGAATATAGAGCTTACTTTTTCTGTGAGAAAGACCTTTTTAGGAGTATGACTACGTATTTTGCGCTTTTGAGTACAAAGGTCTTTTAAACATTTAGCATAAGTGGGAATTTGTTTAATAGAATCGAGGAAAGGAATATTGATTTTAACTTGTTTAAACACCTCGAGTATATCTTCCATTTTTGACCCTTTCTTGGGCAAATGTGACGGTCCCTCAATGTTTGGTGGATATGGCATTCTCGGAATATAGTTCGTTGGGACCTGTTCTTTATCTTTTTTATTTTTATCCACGTCCTCACCCATCTTATTCGAGTTAGTATTCATATCTTTCACATTCTCATTCGGAAGTTCAACAGCTTCCTCTTCCCGAATAGTCGTCCTAGTCGATACAGCGTTTACTTGTTCACTCGACCCCTTAATCTCATACTGTCCCTTAGGGTTTTGAATAGTTTGGCTTGGCAACTTACCCTCGTTTCTACAACTCATTGTATTCGCTATTTGTCCCATTTGAGACTCAAGCTTCGCAATGGATTGTGTATGAGAGTGCACTATTTGTGCTTGTGCGTGGACTTGAGTTTCAATATTTATAAGAGATGCCAACACTGTTTCCTCAAAAGCGTTAGTCCGTGGAGGATTAGGGTTAGGAGGTGGGTGTTGGTATTTATTTTGTTGATATTGGGGTCGATAAGTATTAGGAAAATTATTCAACCTAGGAGTATAATTATTTTGTGGGAATTGTTGCATAGCATTTACGTGTTGCTCCACAAATTCCGGATATTGAGATGCAGAAGGATATGCAAAGATATTATGGGACGGTTCAGAACATAATGCACATACTTCTGAAGAGGGTGGATTAGACGTTTTGTTCATTTGCATCAGTCGGTCAAGTTTTCTATTTAATTCTTGTATTTGCATTGACTGACTTGACTCAACTGTCACCTCTCGCTTAGGTTGAAGGTATCCCTCAGAAAGGACAGACACCACTTGGTGCATCGAATTCTCGCTCAAAGTTTCAAAAAATTTCCAGGCCTCGTCGGCGCTTTTGGGTAGGAAAGTTCCCACACAAACGGCATCGACGGAATTCCTAACAGAGGGAATAAGCCCCTCGCAGAAGACTTGAACCAATTGCCACTTGGGAACCTGATGGTGTGGGCATGAGCGTAACAATTCTTTAAATTGTTCCCAAGTGTCATAAAGAGTCTCCCCATCTTGCATCACAAAATTAGTTATATTTGTACGCATAATAGGGAAAAACTTTTGTAAAAAGGCGGTGTGTAAGGCTTCCCATGTTTTTATTGTGTTTGGCTCAAGTGATTGAAGCCAATACTTCGCTTTGTCTCTTAAGGAGAATGGGAAGAGCCGCAATTTTAATGCATCATTATTTAGGTTTTGTATTTTCAAAGTAGAGCATATACCCTGAAAATCCCCTAAGTGTTGGTAAGGGTCTTCATTTAGACGGCCATGGAATGATGGAAGTAGCGAGATGGTAGACGACTTTATCTCAAAGTGAGATGCTGTCGCCTCCGGTAATTCGATACCAGCTTGTGGCGTGTACATCGTAGGAATAAAATAGTTTATAAGTGGAGGAGGTGGCGGTATATTAAGATTATTCATATTAGCTCCGTTGTTATTTTGGTTGTTTTCGTTATTATTTCCAATGTCTGCCATTTTAATTGGTTCTATGTTATTAAAGCGTGGTTTCTTTAGTCTTGTAAGAGTACTATGTATTTCGGACTCAAATAAAGACGTTGGTTTCGGTGTCAAATCGTCGTCTATTAAAAACCTTGTTCTAGAAGTTAAGTTTGAAGACTTGTTAAGTCTTAATGTACGTTCAAGTTCAGAGTCAAAAGGTTTTAATTCCGATTTATTTGAACGTGTACCTAACATAAACTAAAAGAAGGTAAACTAAAAACAAAAACTGACTCAACTAAAAAAACAAATAGCAATCACGCAACTAAGATAACAAGCACTCAACTACTGTGATGCATGAATATTATCCTGTAATGTAATGACCGCGTCAAGCCCAGCGCCCGGGTTTTTTAGCTAATGCAGTGCAATTAACCCTAAACTAATGCAAATAGAGCGTCACAGCGCCCTGACTTACAGTGGTTTAAAGCGAGTTTCACAAGAAGCAATTTATTTTATTTTATTTATATTTTTATTTGCGTAAGCTCCTTTGATGTAATTAGCTGCTCAACTCGGAAACGTTGACTACAAAATAAAAGAACAAGTTAGTAACTAAAAACAAAACGGAAAATAAGAAAAAAAATAAAAACTAACCTAATATTTACGAATTAACTAAACTAAGATTATAAAACCAAAGGTAGTAATGCAATCCCCGGCAACGGCGCCAAACATTGATCGCGTCAGAATCAAGATATAAAAGTATGCTTACTTATGCTTTACTTTCAAAAGATTTGCAGTGTGGAAGTAAAGGTCGAACCCACAGAGATTGATTACTTCAACGACTTAGTTTTAAAATCTAAATTTAACTAATTAAGAAAACGGTTTTGATTTGGTTTGAATTAAACTACTAACAAATAAAAATAAATCTAAACTATGAAAGCAATTAAAGTTGTTTTAAATAATGTTTAAGGGAACCTAGGATTGCAAATCCACCACTAGCTTCATAATAGGAATATTTATGAATTACTTTAGCTTATTACGCTGGATGATAATGGGGAATTGTAGCTACAAGCCCAATTCCTCCGACAAGAAGATAATCATGGTTCAAGCACCAACATAATCCATCTTCGGTTAGCACGAATTATCCCACACTAAACTAGGATTGTGATCTAATCCGTCTAACCTAGGCATGGACTATTCGGATACTTGATAGCACAAATCAATAAAGCACCATCACATGTAAACAATCTAAACAAGCACAGCAAGCATAGATCGTTGAGCACAACACAGTTAAAATAGATCTAAGACAAGAATAAATTCTGAAAGTAATGATTTAATCACTAGAAGTACGATTTATTTATAAAAATCCTCTAAACATGTGACTGTCATCCATACATAATAAACCTAAAATAAAAACATAAATAAAACCCTATTACTCGTCTAGGGCTTCATTGAAACCCTAGATCTATGATCTAGCCGTCCATGGAAGTGATGGATGGCAAGTAGTTGATGGAGGAGGCCATGGAAACCCTTGGTCTTCTTCTTCTTCTCCTTGCTTCCCTCCCTTCAATGGCTGGAAGTATGGTTGTAGAATGTGTGTATAATAATTGCCAACCTCAAAATTGAAGTAATTTAGGATATATATAGAGTTTACACAAGCTTTGGAAGCCTTCTTAACTCGAAACGGACTGAAACTGATGTAATTTACAGTCTAGACGTCGTTCAGCAGTTTCGTTTGCACAGGAGTCTTCAGTATACTGAAATACGCAACTTTGATTTCTATACGGATCGCGCGAGCAGACCGCTCGAGCGCGACATTTAGGACTTCGCGCGAGCGATTTTGGGATTTCGCGCGAGCGGATCGCGCGAGCGATTCTCGATTTCTCGCACGCACGACTCGCGTGCGTGACTTGGCTTTTTCAGCTTCTTTCTTTGTGCTTTTTCATCCTGTTTAGCCTGGTTTAGGTGATTTCTTCCAAATCCTATCAAAAACTAGAAAACGAAGTAAAAATATACAAAAACAGGATAAAAAGGAACTAACAGATGCTCGTTAAGGCGTATAAATAGGATTTGTTCTCTCCCGATCAGTGATATACCGCTAGAAATCTATTGACCTCTAGTATATATGAAAAATGTTTTAAGAATGATACGGTGCTCCGATCTCTAAGTCAACTTTTAGGTCAAACTAGTCAAACTTGGGACCTCTAGAAAGTTCTGGGAATCTCTAGGAGCTCCCATGAGCTAACGTTTTCATTTAAATTTCTTTTAAAACCTATTTTAGTACTTTTCACATGATCTAGGATGATCTAAGCACTTTCAAACAAATTCGGATGATTTTGACTTTGGTCAAACCGTTCAACAGAGACTTTCGGGACTTTTGGGGTCTTTGGGAGCTGACGATTTCACCTAATTTTTTTATTAAAACTCATTATGTTACTTTTCTTATGATGTAGTGTGTTTCCAGAACTTGCGGATCAAATCTAGAAATTTTGGGCTTTTAAGGGCATTTTTGGTCAGTTTCACCAATTCTTGAGCTTTTCGAGAGATGGAGGTGATTTCTAATAGTTGTTCTGCATATCTTTTCAATCATCGAGGACTACTATACTAGTGGACTCTTAAATCTATTAGCTAATAAAATGGGATGTCTACAAATGTGTTGATGAGTGACGTATTTGGTTTTAGATAAGTGTTATGAGTTCATTGTTTAGATCATGGATTCAGCATCTAGACGCGAAGGTAGTCGCATTGGTCATGCATTGACATGCAGGAGCATGTTAACTAAAAGAGAATGTATTCTATGATGAGATGTTGTAATATGCTTAATTATTTACATGTTTTGTTGAGACCTTTACTATATCCGTGAAAGAATGTGTCTTTTGATAAGAGATTAATGGTATCTTAAGATATAGAACAATAACATGATTTGAGCGATATTTGTATTTATTAATTATTGTGCGGTTAGATTCCATTCAGCATTGTTCCAAAGCTAACAGCATGTTACATAGCATTGTTCCTATGTCTAGAGTGATACAAGTTTGTTCTGAGGAGCTAAGAAGTATAGAGCCAAGCTAGAGATTAAAGATAGTTATCTCAGTAGTTTTTTATGTTTAAGTTCATGTAGTAAGTTTAGTATGACCTCTTACATTATGATTGATGTTATTGTAACTTGCTCTATTTTTGCTGTTGTGTTTATGTTCAGTTATGTTAAGTTATGATATGCCTTAGCATTTCCCTTATGATTACTTGTGTGGAGTTAGAAGGACAGAATAATTATCCATCCCATCACATACTAAATGGTCCAAAAGTAGGAAATTTAATTTTTCCTGGGTTGTGACGAGGGGTGTTACAATTATCCTCCTCATGTACTAAAACAAAATCTATTGAAGTGTTATCATGCATATTGGATTTCTGTTCTATGTACATAGTTTTGGATGGGACATGGATTAAGCTATCTATTTCGGCCTCTATGTTGTTATCACTTAAGAAGATCAACCAGTCTAAAAAATTAATAGCTTCATGTGGAAGGTGAAGATTATCTAATGTGGGCCCAATATTTTCCAAGTCTTCTCTCAAAGAATTTTGAAATTGAAAAATTTTGTGAAGTGCATGTGCTAGAATCTTGACCATCTTCTTCCATAACATAACATTTTTGTTCAATTTGTAGGCACACATGATTTTTAAGCTCAAGATGAGAGCTTTGATTGAAAGTGAGGATAGGTGATGGGCAACTTGGTGACACTACCTCTTCATCTAAAAGAGGTGAGAGTTCATGAATATCATAAGAATCTAAACCAGATTTAGATTTTTCAGTTACGTCCTCCCTAGGGTCACTATTAAAGGTAGGGGTAGAGTTAACAAGGGTGTCACGCCCGTCCCGAAAATGCATTTGTTTTAAAATGCAAAATTGTTCCATTGAGAATTATTAACATGGTGTAATAATTGTGAAAGTGGTTTACTGGGGTAAACGGAAGGTGTCAAGTGAGGACACGATAATCCAATAATCCATGAGGAGCTTGACATGATTAAATGACATTTATGTGGATTAAATGTTATTTGAATTATCTGGTATATGTGAATAATGAAATATACCTATTTTGTATAAATTCTGATAGATTGATCTTGTTTTGGATAACCAAGATAATGCATTGCATAAAAGGTAGGTTAGCTAGAAATTTCACAGAAATGGTTTTTAGAACATAATTACGGCAACAAACGGGACTTAGATGAAAACTTTTATAATTTATAGTTTTCTCTTGTGAATCGATGAATTAGACGTGTAAGACATTCTCAAGGAATAATTAGAAGTTTTGAAAACTCGCGGGGAGGTAAACATAATTTTCTAAAATGGTGCTTAAATATAGTAAGTCCAAGACATTTTTCCATAAATATCCAAAATCAAAACTTGGGATCTATGGGAGATTAAGAGGATTTTGGGGGTTTTTTTTACGAAAACCTTTAACATTTAGTTTTTTTGGAAAATGTATAAAAACTCGTAGGTTTCGCTTGTAATCAGAGATCCAGCATAGAATCGAACTCCTAGTACTTCTCCTGAAATCTTAAGAGCATAGCTTAAGGTATGAATTTCTAGCCCATGTTATAAAGGAAAATTTACATGTTTTGATTATCAAAGTTGAAATTGCGAACGGGGAAAAATTCATGTGTTAGTATTAGTCCCGTTAATTATGCATGCGAGTAATTGTGAAAATCATATCTAAATGTTATGTGAGCACGTTAGGTGATTATGTAGGTTAAAGGGGGGATATATACAATTTCATCCAGAGTAAGCTTCTCGATGTTTGAGAATTTAGTAGCAATGGCTACTATGCATGGTTGAAGGCTTGGACTTGCCAAGGCACTTGGGATATAATGGTTGTAGGCTTGGACTAGCCATTGGCATCGCGGTTTGGACTTGCCGCTACCGGATGAATGCGTATTTTCTCCCTAGAGACTATTTGATGTGATTCATGATATTGAAGCATGAATTGCCATATATGTATATGTTAGAAATTGTGTACTCAACATATAGCTAAGCAGTGGAGTTGTACTCCATTACAGGTGATGAAAAGAAAGGAAAGGAGAAGCATGATGAGTAAGGCTGTGGGAATGCAGGGAAATCATCTTGTGTATATGTTTTTGTTCCATTTCCACGTTGTAATAAATGAGTTTTGGATAACTAGAAGTATGTACTCAATCTAGAACTTTGGAAGAAATTTGCAAGGTTGTAATATGTAATAAAACTTCTTTTGGTTATGGTTGAACGACTTCGAACGTGTGGATTCATGTTTTGGAATCTTAACTCGTCAAATTTGTGTTTTGAATGGCGGTTATTAGTACTTTCATGTTTTGAACCAAACAAGTCATAACTTATTTCAAATATGTTTCTTTCTAATGTTTGGTAAGCTTAATGTATGTACTTATAGTTTTGAGATTGTTATGAAGGATTGGAACCATGTATGGTTATGGTGAAGTGTAATGTTGAATGGATCCTTAGCAAAATTCTACTGCTAGAAGGAATTATGCTAAAGGGTCATTCAGACCGGTCGAACGGGGCATTTCGATCGGTCGAAATGACCCCTGCATGTACTCTTTTTATACCCCCTTCAGAAATTATTTAATTGTTTTAATTAGTTCTTCAGATACCTTTCGGACCCCTTATAACATAATTTCATCACGTTCAAAATATAATTACATTTTCAAATTTATACGGCATTTTGACCTATCAAAATGACCCTTGCATGTACTCTTTTTATACCCCTTTTGGAAATTATTTAAATATTTTAATTTGTTCTTAGGATACCTTTTGGACCCCTTTTAACATAATTTCATCCCGTTCGAAATATAATTACGTTTTCAAAGTTATACGAATTTTATAACTTTGGGAGTATCTTTTCCAAAGGAGTTGAATAATCATTGTCGTTTTAAGTTTCTTTTCCACTGCTATACTCTTTTAAATGAATTGGATAAGCCTTGGTGTCATGCCATGTGTCCTATTTCCATGCGTAGTGGGATGGGTCGTGACATTTATTGGTATCAAAGCTATAGGTAACAAAACATTGGGAACGTTTGACGACGAGTGGAGTGTTGAGTGATTTGGTATATATTCTAAAATGCATCCGCACAGAGTAGAGATGTTTGATGAATATGGTATGTTGTTATACATACATGATTATAATTATTATCATTCATGCATAGTATTTATGTATTTACGAATTGGTTGAATCATATAGATATAGAGTTGTATGATGAGATGAGATTCATGCGTTATCATAGACCATGTGTGATGACACGAGGGAGAGATGATATCTTGGTGGTGATGAGCAGTTGCATTTTTCAACGAAAACCAAATTATTTTTGATCGAATCGGTAATTATTTAAAGTGATCGTAATGAGTGCTCTTGAGGGCTTTAACTGGGAATGAAGTTCGAGTAGTGAAGGGTGGAAGGGATTTTATTAGGGTTCACATGGAGGGCGACAAGCGATTGTTCATAGTCAAGCATTGGGATTGATTAATAAGAGTTCTATTTCAGACATGAGCTAAACATAGTGACGTGAGAGAATAGGGATGTACAATTGAGTCTTAGGACAGAAGGATAGTCCAGCAGTACGTATTGCTTGTGTATGGGACAGGTAAAGAAACTCTCACCTTATCTTACGATCTTAACCTAAGGTGTGGTCATACGGGGTTATCTTATGGTGTTAACTTACGGTATATATGGTGTATATCGAGTAGTTGAAAAATCTTTCAACTTATTGTATGGTATTGAGGTGATGGGATGGTTGATCTCTTAACCTATCTTACGGTATGTATTGGACGGTTGAGAAATCTGTCAACCTATCTTGTGGTATGTATTAGGGGTTGAGGAATATCTCAATGGGTGGTAAGTATAGTGGTTGTTGAGGAATCTCTCAACTGAACCTGGGTTCAAATGGTCGTGCTATCATAGTATATTTGGATTTAGTATGAGACCGGTAGTGAACGCTGCTGGATGGGTTGTATAAGTGGAAAAGTTGGTGTTTGAGGATTAACCTCGGATGAGTGACTAGCAATAGGATTGATAGTGGATGCTTGGATAGTTCAAACTACAGTTGGTGGAAGCTTAGTCGAGGATAAACTTCTGGAATAGTTACTTAGACTTTATGATTATTTGTGTATGAATGTAATGATAAGGACGACTTATAAGGTCGCAGGAGAAACTGTAGAACTTCTTGAGAGAGAATAAATAAATGGAAATGAATAGTAGTCAGATTTTCCTTGGTGTTTAAGGTGGTGTGTCAAAGGAAGTATAATAAAGGACATAAGAATCCTATAAAGAAGGTTGTTATTATAGAAAGTTGTGGTATGGATAGCCCTGAACCTTGCGTGATTCGATGAGTTTTTGATGTTTTTGAGCACTTTTTGGAGATTCTAAAATGGTTGGGAAGTAGTCCCAAATGTCTTGTGAGGTTGGGGACTTTTAAGGATGTTAAATGGGAGAAATTATGATCGAGAGGGTACTTGGACGGGTCGAAAGGAGCAGTTCGACCAGTCGAACACTCCTCTGCCCAAAACAGTGATTTTGAAAGCATTTTTTGTCGACTTTTACAGAAACAGGCATAGCTCTTTATAGAAAATTTGAATTCATGCGCCGTTTTTTGCGTTGGAACCGGGACTCAAAAAGCTATCTTTTGGTATAAAATTTTACCATATTTTTTGAAACGTACAAAAGTATACATCCAATAAGTACGAGACTCGGTGGCCACATTGAAGAGCACCCGGTCAGGGGGGGGCACAGTCATCCCGACCAGTCCAATAACTCGGCCTACGGATCGGGAATGCTGCCTAGGCCCGGCTCCTCGAGGACAGTTTAGGCCAACCTGGAGGCACAATCCAGACTTATCCAGATAGTTTCCTATACATGTTAGAAGACTAATGAAAAATGAAGATTGTTTCCTAATCCAATTAGGAAACTCGCATACTTTGTGGAAATCACAACTACTCAGATTGTATTACCTTATCAACATAGTTTCCATATATAAGGGACTCTTGCAACGATAAAAGAGGCCTCTCGCTCCCTGCATAGGGGAGATCAATTGGACGACCAATCACTCGTTTGCATAATACTCACTATAGCTTTGTGTAGACTGCCCGACCTCTGGTAGCTCCAGTTTATTGTTGGTTCCCCAAAGGTCCACGACTATTTCATAACATAGCGAAAGTGCACAGACACACCACGTGGACGTAGGTCTCTTCATTAACAGGACCGAACCACGTATAATTTTTTTTGTCTTCTTCTTCTTAACTCTTACCTAAAATTTGGCATCATCATTTTGGTGTCGTTTATGGAAAATGACAGTTTTCCATCAACAAATCTCTTGACTAATCATCATGCCACCGAAAAGAGCAAGAAGACTTCTCAGCTAATAGGTCAGACAGATCCACCGGTCGTGCAATAGGTAGCTCCTATGACTCTAGAGCAAATCACTATGGCTCTTGTACAACTTCTGGGGGGTCTGCGTCAAACCCAGTAGCATATTGAAGCCCTGTTGGCCCAACACAACAAGCCTCTGCAGATTGAGTTACAGCTCGAGAACGATGAGCGTGGTTGGGTCCCTGTACAGACCTGACAACGTGCTTGAATTGCACCAGAATCTGCCCAGGCTGTGCGATAGCCCGAGAACGATGTGTGTAGCCGGGATCCCATACGAAATTGGCAACATGCCTGTGTAGGGAAAATTGGTTTCAAAAACTTATTTTATACGTAGCGAAAAAACAAAGTTCAAAACTTTTGTTGATAGCCCGGATCTACTACTTATTAACTCTACAGATGTGTATACACAAGAACGAGAAGACTTATACCTTTAGGTCTTGAACCCAATTCCGATTTTTGTCCTTATCCTTTAGTGTGTAGTAGTAACCTCTAAGAGATCTTCACCCTTATGTCTCCTTGAATGCTCCCGGATAGACTAGGGTTGGTGGGAACCCTAACAGAGAGGATAAGGAGGCTTTGGGAAACCCAAAAATAGTTTCTACAGCAGTGGAGTAATAAAAATGACGTTCAACCTTTTTCTTCATGTGGATGCCCTATTTATAGATTCCCAAACTGACCTCAGGTTTCGATCCATCGAAGCACATTCGATCGATCAAAACAGAACCAGTTCTTTCTCAAGCGCTAGAACATCTTCATGTTATACTATATCCCTAGACAAAAGACGTCAGTAGACATGTATCCAGTAAAGCTAATTCAAACATTGTCCAAAACACCATCATCTAGCATATTCTTTCTCAAGCGCTAGAGAATGTATACTTCATGATAGTTCAGGGAACTGAACATCCATTTGGACTAATATCTGTGAACAACCTCAACGGTATAATAGATATCCCATACCTAACATCACATAAAAGGTTTATTAATAGCAAAGGCATATGATATACCTTTTATGTGACATATTCCATCTTGCACCCTAAGATACAAGTCTTGAAAGAGCAATAGGTTATGTTCAAAGGTGAAAAACCTTTATTGAAATGATCTACGTTGAATCTAGCTAGCAACTTTCTGATATAGAAGTTTGAGATGATCTTGTCATCTTAACTTTCGTCATCTTAACTTTTCGATCTTTAATGAGTATAATCCAAAGATTATAGCTCGCCTCACCGAGATCACATATATCAAGTATACTATAAAAGCTTAACCTTAACCATTGATAACACTACTTTAACATCTCACAATGATGAAGTTGCCATCAATATGAGGAACCATAATGACCACCACACTTCCTTTGCGCAAGAATCCTTACATCCACTTTAAGCCACATCCATACTTTAGACGAATCTAAAATATCTTGACCAACAAATCAAGGTAGATTTCCTTATCTGGATGATTGCTTAAGTCCGTAGACTTATGCAAATCACATACAAGAGCTTCCTTATCACAAAACTTCAATGCACAAGAAGATTTCAGCAACGCTGAGAATTCTCCCACTATAATGAAGTACCAATGTAGGAATGGTTGAAGAGTTAGTAGATTTTAGTTCTAGATGATTTATAGATTGCTTTGAGATATAAATAACTTTACTCTTTTATATTTCCTTTCCTTTGCAAAAATTGGTTTCCAACCAACTTTTGTTTTCTCTGGAAACACTGCAAAGGCATTATACTTCTAATCTAGATTCAAAAGGGCTCATCCCTCCTATACACCAAAGTGCTAGACAATGTTATCCAAAGTTACCATGAGAAAGGAGTCACATCCTTCTCACAACTTTGGTGTTGTCTATCGGAAAGATTTGCTTTTGAATAAGATCTAGTACATATTCAAATAACTCATCTTATGACCCAGTAATATCTAAAAGAAGATAGTTCCTTCTCACCATCCCGTGGAGGCGCACTAGGTATAGACGATCGAGAAAGAATCTCATTCTCATCTCTTATAGATAATAAACGCATTAGACAAATGATTGGGAGAGAACAAGTCCAAATTACACGCCTTAATTTGCATTTGTTAGAATTTTTTATTCTATTTTTGTGTATTTTTACTTCGTTTTCTATTTTTTTTGTCAGGATTTGGAAAAAAGTAAGGATTCTAGGCTAAATGAGGTGGAAAAGAAGTTGAAAAAGGCATCTCGCACGCGCAGCCCGCTCGCGCAACCTGTGTAAAAATTAAAGTTGTGTATTTCAGTGTACTGAAGATCCCCACGTGAATGAAACTGCCTAATTACGTCCAGACTGTAAATTATAGCAGTTTCAATGCGAATATGTTTAGGAAAGCTTTGAAACTTGCTCCAAATCTATATAAACTCTTTTATTATTTAATTTGTAGGTTACACACCATATACACACCATAATATACAACAATATACACAGCCATTGAAGAGGAGAAAGCAAGGTGAAGAAGAAGAAGACCAAGGATTTCCATGGCCTCCTCCATCAACCTCTTGCCGTTCATCAATTCTATGGCCACTTAAACCAAGATCTAGGGTTTTAATAAAACCCTAGCCAAGTAATAGGGTGGATTTTATGCTTTTCTTTTAGTTTTATTATGTATGGATGATGATTACATGTTCAGAGGATTTTTTATAATAAAATCGTACTTCTATTGATTAAATCATTACTTTCAAAGTTTATTCTTGTCTTAGATCTATTTTGAATGTGATGTGCTCAATGATCTATATTTGCTGTGCTTGTATGGATTATTTACATGTATTAGTGCTTATTTGAATTGTGACATCAAGTAGTTGAATAGTTCATGCCTAGGAAAGACGGATTGTGCCGCAACAAATACTCACCATTTTGAACAAATCAAAAGGTAACGATGTTCTTTTACCAATTACTCTTCATTCCAAACCTTCTGAATATTTTCAAAAGTTGAGGATGAAGGTGCAATAGGTAAATCAATATCAGTATCTATAGTAGCCAAAACTACTTTGAAACTCTAATGTTTATTGGCCCGCATACGTGAGTATGCCCTAATTTTAATAAGTCTTTGGTCGTGTGATCTTTCATAAGAAAAGAAACCTGATCATATTGCCCTCTAAATAGGATTGACAAATAAGCAGTGGTCTTAGCAACCAAAAGAGTTTAGGATCCAATCATTCAATCCCAATTTATCCTACTTAGATTTAATATGATCTAACCTGTAAACCAAATATTTATAGAATTAATTGAACGTCCTATCCTTTTGGATGGCAAAATACCTATGAGTTCTTTAAATGCTACTGTTAGATAATATATGAGAAACAGGAGTAAATAGGTGAGCTACTTGCTTGACAAGTTATTAGATCACATTAAAAGAACACTTTCTTTTAATCAACAATTTCAGTACCAAAATCAAAAGAATAAATATTATTTATTAATTCAAAACTGAAATCCATCTAATAACTCCAAATTTTTATTACAATATAAAACTACTAATCTAATAGTAACTCTTGCATCAGATCCCAAAAGGCAATCAAGATCTTCTAATCACTGTACATTCTTATTTTCCAATCCCTTGTAACAATTACAGTCATAATTAGAAAATTTAGAAACAATGCCCCAAGTAGTTGAAGTATTAGTTTTTCAACTTACTTCAAAAACTAGTGAAAGGATCATACCTTGCCTTTTGGCAGTCAAGTATTCCAAATAGTTCCTTTTCTAATGCCCTCTCACGCCACAATGGAAACACTTTCCTTTTGGCACAGCACCAACCTTTCCCTTTCCAAGTCTTGCCTTCTTCCCAATTGTTAGGTTAGGCTCACTTATCCTTGAGTCCTTCTTCTCCTTCTCTAAACTTATTCCCTTAGGCTTAGTTCCAGAAGATGAAGTCATTCCAATGTTCTGAACATTTGACTCCTCTTTGACTATATCCATCATTGCCTTAAGAGAACTCATCAACTCACTTGTTGAAAAAATTGTTTTACTCATTTTAAAAACCCTTTGAAATTGAGTGAATGATGAAGGCAACGATTGCAAGATTATGTCAACTTAAGTCTCACCATCAATGTCGGAACCGAGAACTTCCAGTACTTTGAAATAAGTAATCATTTTAAAAATATGCTCTCTTATTGAAGCTCCTTCCAACATTCTAGTGTCCATGACTAACTCCAAGGCTCTAAGCCTTGCAGTCCGACTCAGTTCGCCAAACATCTCCTTGATGTTCAATATTATAGCACAGGTAGTGCGAAAAGGTTGATGTTGTTGTTTCAACACATCAGACAAAGAGTCTAAGATGCTAGAACGAGCTATAACATCAGATCTTATCCATTGCCAATATTAATCTGCAAAATCTGTTGGGGTGTCATGGCATGGAATAGGTGGGTAGGGAATGGTAAGAACATATTTACATCCATTAGCAGTTAATAATTCATCCAGTTCCAGTTTCCATTCAACGTAATTATTTCCATTTAGCTTATTCTGGATCATGGTTATAGCAAGTAGGCTAGACATAATGAATTTAAAATACAAAAATATAATAGTATTATAATATGGACACCATAAATATGACAATTTATATGATAAATTGGAATTCCCTTAACCAACTCATTAATTGTCTTCAGGATGTCAAGTCTATGAAATAAAGTCTCCGTGTGGCGATCATAACCTCATAGCCTGATTGGGAAACCCATTATGAATGTCATGTGACTCTTACAAAGCAACTCATTACTCTTGAACTTTTGGTCTCTAAGTTTCTAGATAATACTTCGTGTGGAATCCCTTACCCATAGCTTAGAAAGTGTTCACTATTAACTAGAATCTAATGACAACCGCCTCAAGTAGTGCCTCAGTGTAGTGGTCACCCTCTAACACGTCTCATTGATTCTATCCAAAGGAATTTCATATCTAGTAACCAATGAACAATGTATCCTCCTTATGGAATGATCACCCATGGCTGGGTGACACAGAATATACTATCCACCTTACAATGAACCATTTATGGAAGACCGTGGGAGTTATGAATAAGTCCCTCTCCCACTAGATTTTTATAAGAAGTTCATATCTAGTAAACAATAAGAAATACCCTCCGTACGAAATGATCACTGATAAATGAGTGACACAGAGTATCTCTCATACTTATAATGAACTAATAGGAATTTTTAATTTTGAAAAAGAAACTATTTCTTCACATTGCCCATAAACATCCAGTGTTTACTAATGTGTTGAAATGGTTTTGATTTTTTATTGTAGAAAACTTGTTTTTACGTGCAGGCAAGTAGTAACAATGTATAAAATTCCAATCACAACTAAGCACATAAAATAAAAACTAAAATTGAAATAAAAGCATTCGACAATGCCTCTATCTCCCATGGCTTTATCTTCATAGAACCTCTTTCTTGGTTTGATCGCCTCCAGTTCCTTCTTCATGGACAACAGCTTGGTCTTCCATCTTCATGGACTATCTAATTCTATTACATTGGTCCTATGCTTCTTTTGAAGCTTACAATTTGTCTAGAAATAAAAAACAACGATAAATATAAAAAGGCTAGGGAAACTGGTATGACTTTCCTTTTCGTAGGATTGAAGTCGTAGCACCCTTTATACATGCCTTAAAACCAAACCAAAATAAAATCAACCACAAATTTAAATAAAACATTTAAATCATCAGTGGCATGGGAGACAGCGGTCTAACTCTACTGCAAAAAGGTTAGACATACACACATACACGCACATATACATAACAATATATATTTCTTGGAACTCCTAATTGATTCACAAAACTCATAAACACTTTATGAAGTGAATAGGACTTAAAACAACATCATAAATTCTCTATCACACTTTGATCGATCAAAGAAGGTTCAATTGATCGAAAATAGAGAGTTTTAATCGATCGAAACAACTTTGATCGATCAAAACTGCCATGCATCTAATGCAGTCACAGATTTGTTTTCAACTGCGAAACAGTTGCAGAAACAGATCTGTGACAATGCAGTTTCAAAAAAAGTCTTAAAACAACATGCAAATCAAAACTAGGGTTCCAAAACGTATCTATAGATCCAAATAAGCTGGGCTCTGATACTAATTAAAGGGAAAATAGGTTTCAAAAACTTATTTTATACACAGCGGAAAAACAAAGTTCAAAACTTTTATTGGTAGCCCGGATCTACTACTTATTAACTCTTTAGATGCATATAAATAAGAAGGAGATGATTTATACCTTTAGGTCTTGAACCCAATTCTAATTTTTGTCCTTCTCCTTTAGTGTGCAACAGCAACCTCTAAGAGATCTTCACCCTTATGTCTCCTTGAATGCTCCCGGATAGACTAGGGTTGGTCAGAACCCTAATAGAGAGGACAAGAAGGCTTTGGGAAACCCTAAAATAGTTTCTATAGCAGTCGAGTAATAAAAATGACGTTCAACCTTTTTCTTCATGTAGCTGCCCTATTTATAGATTCCCAAATCGACCTCAGGTTTCAATCGATCAAAGAACGTTCGATCGATCGAACAGAACCAGAGTTCAATCGATCGAAAACTTTCGATCGATCGAACCTTCAATTGTTTGAACCTTGTTCAATCGATCGAACATGATTGAAACTCTTTCAATCCATAGGTTCATCATCGTCATTTGCCTTTCCAAGCATTCTGGCGGAGGTAAGAGTGGGACCTCCTAGGTTCTTAATTACTGGCTCCGATTAATTATTATTCCATCTAGTTAATACTCCTTAACTAAGGAATCAATAATTAATCAATTATCATTAACGCCACTATAAAATAATAATTGCACTCCAGTGCATAAGAACATAATCACACATATATAAGCGATTGCTAGACTTGTATAATATGATATGGGTGTCCCTCTACCAGACAGTATTCGTATCTATCATTGGGATGTATGTTTTAAGATACTATCAAACCCAATAGATAGTACATCTTATATTCCCCGAGTATCATTCACTACACTTGGAATTCTAAACATGTCAAAAAATACTTTGTTGACAAGGCTGGCCAGCTCTCAGTAATCACTCCTAGTGACATTCTCGAGGGAATACTTGCTCTTCATTTTATAGAAGAGGGTAGAATTCCATCTTCACAATATATGTTCCCAACCTTATATACCTGATTACCTAAGATACCCAGGTGTTGGTCTTGCAAGACCTCATTGATTGGTAAGTCAAAGCAACCGAGCACACAACTTGCGTCCATAATTATCTCAGGATTAAGGACATGTATCCCTATACAAGTTTTGAGTTCCTATTAACTGTGATAGTGTTTAGGTGTCAATAGGTTTAACTCAGGTCCGTTAATGCACCATGTGCATTAACATATTAACCGAGAGTCAAAGACTCTTATGAATGAGATTCATCATTCTACCCCATAGATGTTAATCGCACTACAGTGTATATCTGATAAGTTATTCAGACTTATCATCCACTGTAACTTATTTGAAATAACAAGGATTTGTGATTCATATCTCATATGTGTAATCACATACATAATTGATCCACATACAATGATGTTTAAGGTTATTAGTCTAATATTAATCTCATGAACTAACACACATAAATGCATTACGATATTCCATTGTCCAACTAACTGGTTTAAGGGCATATTTCCAACAGCCCGTGCCAACCCAAACTACGTAGGGGATGCTAGAAACATCATCAATAATAGGCGCGTAGCCAGAGCGGAAGGGCAAGAGTGCTTGACCCAGGAATTGGCCAAGGATCACCCGGCCAGGAGGCAAAGCGACCTTAGGCATACGATCAACCAGAGTCAAAGCTGAGCCTTATCCCTGAGGACATTGTACTTTGAGGAGGACGCTGCTTCCTTCGACCCGACCTACCATATTGATACTAGGCGAGACACCGATCGAAATGACGCGAAAACCCACATCAATGACTTGTAGAAACAGATCGAGAAGCTAGGCCAAAAACCAAGTCGCGATTATACCAACACAGAGACTGACTTACTGTTCACCGACCGTTCACAAGATTTTTCATTCCACGCAAATTCAAACAGCCTCATCTAAACTCTTATGATGGTACAGGAAGTCCTATCGGCCACATCTGGATCTATAAAGCTTTGATGCAACCAATGCCGATGAACTGCATAGCTTGGCCGGGCCCAGCTACGTAGTTGCTCCATTCTCTGAGGCCCCGATTGGTTGATGATTTCAAGGAACTCAGTAAGCTCATCAGCCAATTCGTGGGTATGCTTGGTCGACCGTAGTCAGGCACCCAACTAATTACTGTCAAGCAGTGAAAGGGAGAATCCTTGAAGGATTGCGTCGATAGGTTCAATCAGCAAAAGCTTCAGATTCATGAACTAAATGAGATGGTCACAATCACAGCCTTCTGCTCGAGGGTTCAGAACACCAAGGTTGCCACATCATTCCACCGACAAGGACTGGCAACCTTGGTTGAACTCTTAAAGAGGGTTAAGAAGTACATTGACACTGAAGAGTTCATGAAGTCCAAATGTTCAAACTTAACGGAAGATGAGTCCCCAAGAGCTAAATAGAAACATAAGGGCTCTGAGAAGGGCTTAGGAAAGAAATAGAAACAGGATCAGCATAGGGGTAATCGGAATCAGACCCCAATCACATTCACATCACTTTCTCAGCCCATATAGCAAGTCATGGTAACTGCCAAGGCTCAAATGATGCTCAAGAAACCAAACAAGTTGAAGTGCCCGCCTGAGAAAAGGAATCGGGAAAAGTATTGCCACTACCATAAAGACCACGGCCATGACACCGAGGATCGCTTTAAACTAAAAATTATCATAGAGAAACTCATTGAGCAGGGTTATCTAGCCGAGTTTGTCACCAAAGACATACAACAGCGGTAAGATACCCAGGCCCCTGAGCAGCAACAACCCCTCGGGGATATCAACGTGGTCTTTAGAGGAACATCGGGCAGAGGAGACTCGCAGTCGGCAAGGAAGAGGCATGCTCGGGTATCCAGAGTGGGTGTTATGCAAGTCTAACCAATCAATTGCCCTTCGACCGATTGTGGACATCGTAGGCTAACCACACATTAAACTTTTTTCAAAATCAAAATAAGAGTTGCCACTTAATTTTTAAAAGGAAAATTAAGAAACCATTTTAACCACATATCTCATGATGGGCCTCTACACAATATCCTTTTTAATCAAATTGTTATTCTAAGCATGCCTTCAATTAATACATATATATATATGCACATTTCAAAAGCATGTCAAAAGGGGTGCAAGATTGCTAACGATAAAAGACATACAAAAAACAAGTAGGTTCATCTACAAGGCGAATAATATGCAATAGGGAACAAGAAAACTTACCTGGGATCCAGCTGTGATATAGAAACGTGTAATGCATACAAAAAAAAAAGACTAGAAAATGAGTCTGTAATCCACATATTACACATAAGGCAAAATCCTAATCTAAGGTGTCGCACATGGAGTCAAGAAATCATACCTTAATAGCACTACAAAACAAAGGCTAGTCCACATACTTAAACATAAATAATACAAAATTTTCAACTCAATCTAACAAAGAAGGGGGAGATTGACAAATTCATGAATTCTTCCTAATTGTTGAAATCATAACACCCATATAGATATACAAGTCTCAATGAGGAGCCAATGTAATGTCCAGATAGAAATGATATAATCTCAACATAGTTGGAAAGAATCCATGACTAAGTTCAATCAATTATAACTTATCATAATACAAAACAATGCCCTAAATTACAAGAATCAATACACATGTGATGATAATGAATGCATGAACATGAACAAGAATAAGCTATGAATCATTCGTTGATTTGGATCATTTAACCTTATGACTTGAGTTCAATTAATCATATTCAAAATGTATTTCAAGCCTTAAGGCATTCGAAAACTATTTGGATCAAAGCTAGCAAGATTTACCAAATCTGAATCAGGTTTTCAGAATTTACAGAGAAGAAACCTAAGATTAAAAAATTAGAAAAAAAACATGGTCCCCATGGCTTGATCTCGATGATTTTTGAACACAAGGTGCCACTGCATGTCTAGTTTCTAACCCAAAAAGAAAACCAATGATCAAAATGGTCCAATTTCGAGAAATTAGACAATAGCTAGACACTACTCTGAATTTATCAACTCTCTGTCTAGAGATCTTGTATAATTTTCTAAAAATAGTAAATAAACCTGAATTACTTTAATCTTTTAGAGGGTCTTACTAACACATTTATCTTCATGGAAAAATTTATTTGAAGCTCAAATTGCTTGTTTAAGGCTCTGATCTAACCAATTTAAAACTAACCCATTGTTCTAAAATTCTGGACAGAGAACAGTTGGATTGTAAAACCCATGACCAAGCCATGTTGACTATAAAATATATCAAAACAAAAATTATAGTGAATTAAGGACAGATTCCAATTGGTCTTATCCAATTTCAACGGATCATGATTTAATTAAAAATCCTTGATCATAGTTTGTCATTGGAGTCAGTGCACCATTGTTGAATCGTTATCTCTTTGTTGAACCCAAATCATCGAGCAATGAAAATTGGCTTTTCCTAAGCCTAATTCCTCTCTCAAGTTGATGATCCTTGAGGAAGTAAGACTTAATTTCATTACCTCTCCTCCCAAATTATTGGTCCTTGGAGACTAAATATACCTAATCCACATGAATCTCAATGGAATATGGAAATAATCCCATGAAACTTCAAATTGCAGGACCCAAATCATGAACAAGGACTTGGATCCACCAATTATGTATAAATATAACTAAGATCAACATCAATTCCCATGTAAATCATAAATTTACAGAAAATTAAAGGTTCCAAACTAGAGAGGTCAAGTGAGATATTGAAGATCTCATGAACCTCAAAAGAAGAACATAAACAAAGAGAATTAAAATCTAAATCAATCAATGATCCAAAATGAATTTTCTTTTAAGAAGCTTATTTCAAAACTCAACTCATGATCAACTAGATACAAATCAATAAATAGATGAGAATTTAATCACAATTCAAGTGGTGTATGATGAAATGAGGTCGGAAGAGACTTTTTGAAAATTATTTAAAAGATTCTAGAATTCTATGAATTGTGATTGAATTTAGACTAAAACTAACTAAAATTATAGGATTACCTCCAAAAATTCTTAGATTTTTTTTTTTTTTGGTGGAGACCTTCAAGTATCTTCAAGCTCTTCTTCAAGCTCTTTATTCAATCTCTTGAATTCTCTTCAAAATTCTCTCTTAATTGTATATATCATCCAACCTTTTTTTTTCAACCCCAAAATTGTCTCCAAAAAGTTTTTTTTATTGTCTCCCTTGTAATGGAGATATATATCTTCTTATATAGACCAATCTTGAGAGGTTAATTCAAAAAATTCGAGGTAGAAATGTGCAAAGGCATATTTGTTTGTTTAATACGTATTTAAAAAAAATAGTCTGTTACAACGGGCAGCACTCGTTGTGTTGTCCGCAGCACTCAGTGAGTGCCAGTCTGGCACTCACGGACTACCGGCACTGCCGCTAGCTTCGCCGTGTGCCGCCTCATCTTCTGTATTTATATATATAGATCATTATATACATCTATATTTTTTGTTTTGTTTTGTTTTCTTTTCAAATTTTATTTTCTTTTCTTTTTCATTTTCTTTTCAAAGAGTTTTCCTGAAATACTTTAAACCAAAATTTTCCAAACAGTTTTTATTTTATTTCTCTTATACGTATTTTACACCTGAATTTCCCTGAATGCCCGGTCTTTCCTTTCTCTGAAAATTTTTATCGAGACTGAAGAACTTTCTGAAGAGCTTGAATCACCTTGAAGACTTAAGAATTTCCATCGGACGCTATCATCATCGGTTTTAGAGGTAATCATCCCCTGAATTCAACGGTCGGTTAAAATTGGGGTGTCTACATCGATACCCCCATGATGATCCACTGGTGGTAACGCTTTCTATAGCTAACTTTATGGTCAAGAGGGTACTCGTGGACACGGGAAGCTCCTCTGACATACTCTTTGCTTCAGCATTTGATGAGTTTGGAATATCAAGGGACCGACTCTGACCAGTGGCCACTCCATTAGTGGGATTCAATAGATCCAGTACACAACCGCTCGGGATGATCGAGCTACCAGTTCTAATGGGGACCTACCCATAGTAGGACCTACCCATAGTAGGCCTCCATGCTTGTAAGCTTCGTTGTGATTGTGGGTACTATAGACACCTCAATTTTGACCAAACGTTGGGTTAAGGGGAGTATTATCTCTAAGGTTCGATGATGACAATGGCCAACTAATCTAGGGTTTCCCAAGGTGATTCAAGCTCTTCCAAAAAGCACTTTCAATTCAAAATAAAAAAGAAAACGAGAGAAAAAGAAAAATAGAGTAAAACGACACATGACAGGAGCTGCGACAGTCTCGGATTGCCGCTGTGGCAATCTTTGGAGTGCCGAATGGCATTCTATGAATGCCTAGAATTCTAGCAAATGCCGCAAAAAATGGATTTCTACATAAAAATGGCAGTCTGTGGAGTTGTCCGCAGCACCCCTTGAATGTCGTTCCAGTATTCACTGAATGCCGTTATGGCAATCAGTGACTGCTGCGTCGGCAATCACTAACTGCTGCTTCCATCCCCAGTGAATGTCGCATTTTCCAGAAGACAGCTGTAATACAATACATTTTGTTCTCTCAAAAGGACAGTCTGAATTAGGGTTTTCTGCTGTGAAAATATTGAAATACCCTTTTAAAATTGCTATAAATAGAGGATTAATATCCCTTTACAAGGGGTAGGGGATTTGTTTTCTTTGGATCAAAAGACTATCTCAATTCTTTTTTGAAGCTTTCTAAAATCTCTCTTAGCAAAATTAGGGGTCAGTTTTAGAGGAGTTTAAAGAAGAAGTTGTGTGAATTAAAGGTTAAAGAGCTTGATTAATCTTTGGGAGTTCCTCAAAACTACCAAGTTGAGGTTATTTTGGAGGTAAACTCTAAACTAATTAGTCCAAATCATGGTCTAATCATGATATATATGTAGACCCCTTTGATTTCCCTTTTCTTTATCTTTTTCTGAGTTTATCTTGTGGGGTTCATAAGACTTTCATTGCCTTATTTGAATCTTTTAGTTTGAATTCCCTTGATCACTTTGCAATATTATGGTTCATAAGGAGATTATGGTCGATATTAGTACATTTGGTCAATGAGATTAAGTTTTCTCCATGATTTGAGCTCATTACTTTGAGATTTCATGAAGTCTTTTCATACCTCATTTCAAATCCACAAGTATAAATGTTTTTAGTCTCCCATGACCATCAAATGGTAGGAGAAGTAATGTGTCTTAAGCCAAACTCCATGGTTTATGGTTGGAATTAACAAATTTGAATTTGACAAATGGTGCAGTGAATTCAATGACCACCTTTGGAACTATTGGAGCTGAATGAAACCAACAGGAAAGTGTCTATAACTCAAAGTTTTACCACTAAAATTTTTGTTTTAGTGAGGTTTCATTTTAAAGTGGTTCGGTCATGAGTTTTTGGTTAACAACAATAATCTGTCCAGAGTTTCAGAACAACAACTCTCTTTTGAAATGAGTAAATCAGAACCCTAATCAAGTATTTATGACCCAAAATACTTTCTTTTATGAATTTTAATGTGTTAATAAGTTCTCCTAAAAAGATTAGATCCTTTTAGAGTTTTTTACTATTTTTAAAAAATCATACAAATTCTCTGGACAGAGAGTTGGAAATTCCTGAGTGATGTCTGGTGTTTGCTTGATTCCCAGAGATCTAACCGTTGGAACTTTGATTTTCTTTTTGGATTAAGAACTAAACTCATAGAGGCAAATTGTGTCTAAAAATCATCATGATCAAACCACGGGAACCATGCCTTTATTTCTTTGAAATTCTGATCTGCTCTCGGTAATTTTTAGAATTCTGTCACAATTTTGAGCAATCTTATAAATAATGGTTTAGATCATATTTTCATGAGTTAAGGTTCAAACCATGTTTCAAAAATGATTAATAATGCTTGAATTCAAAGTTTAGATGATCTAAATTAATGAATACATCATAATTTACTCTTGTTCATGTACATATTCATCCATGTGGCTTGATGCTTGTAATTAAGATTCGTTTGATTTGGGTTTAATTACATTAAATAGATTTAAGCTAGAAGCCTAGGATTATCATCTAATTTTGTATCATGTATATCATGTGGACTAACCTTTGTTTTGTAGCACCGATGAGGTATGATCTCTTGTCTTTTCTTTAGTTTAATGATCCTTTAATTTTATTGATTTTCGGCTACTTGTATGACACCTTAGAATTAAGTTTTGCCTTATGCGTATATATGACTAGAGACTCCTTTGCTAAGGTTTTGTTTATTTGCATGCATTGCACGTTTAACATTTACAGCCGGATCTAGGGTAAGTTCACTAGTTCCATATTTTGCATATCATCTTGCTTGCTACTTGAAATTAAGTGATTTTGAATAATATTTTGTTATTAGCAATTTTATACCCTTTAGACATGCTTTTGCAATGTATACATATATATGTATTAGTTGAGGGTATGATTAGATTAATAATTTGATAAAAAGGATGTTGAGTAGAGGCCTATCGCAAGATAGGATGAGAGGGGGTGTTTTAGTCCGCCGGGCTCCTTCCCCTCTCATTCCATAATCCCCAGACCTAGTTAATCTCTGGTTTCAAAATGATCAGTTCGTCTTTAAAATGGTTTCTTAATTTTCATTTTTCAAAAATTAAGTGGCGACTCGTGTTTCTTATTTTTGAAATTGAAAATGTTTTAAAATAAGAAAAGCTGTGGGTAAGAGAAAATTGTGATATCCACAATGTGGCGACTCTGTTGGGGATCGAACCCAGAATCTCTAGTTTCGCAGACCAGAATTTTTATTTTGGGTTCACTAGAGGATTAGACTTGAAGGTATCCTTTTAATCAAATTAATTAATTTTTGTATGCCCGTTGCATTGCACTTGCATGTCTCGCCAGTCGATTGCACAGAACTATAACCTTGGAGACTCGGGGTAACCCGGTCGGTCAAGTAATCATGGGACTGTGTGATCACCCTTGATCTCGTACCATGATTTGGTATATTAAGCATCCTATCGGATGTGTGCCAAGGGTCCCTTATTTGACCAAAGCCCAGCCTTTGCATAGTAGTTTCTATAGAACCTTTCAATTTTAGAAAATTAATTCTTGATTAGGATTATGTGGTAGGGAGTTTTGTATGCCTGAAAGGGATTACTTGAGATGATGACGATGCTTACTTGATATAAGATGTGTAACCTCCTAATAACCTTTTGAGCAATTCGTCTTTATGTCCCATGACATTTGAGAAAATACGGGATTTTGATTATAAGATTACACCTCTTATATATCATGTTTAGTTAAGCATCATTGGCCTTGTATGCATCCAAATTCATGAAGAGTACGAAAATAATCCGATCATGTGATCCTCCTACCCAAAGAATTTTAAATCCATCTTTGAAATCAAATGGACTTTTGCAATCTTTATTTCAAAGTTTTCAATCGCTCTTTCAAAAAAATCTTTGGAGTTCACTTTTTTAAAGCTCCAAACTAATCTTTGTTAAAATATATTTCCACATAATCATCTTCAAAAGAAAATTCCAAAGATCTTGAGGATTGTTTTTGAGAAATCTCATCGTCTAAAGAAATGCTTTTCAAACGAATTTTAAAGTAAAATTTCAAATCCAATCATCTTGGTTGAGGAATGTTTAACATCCTTGTTCTCAAAAGAATTCACAAGAATTGTTTTCAAAAGATTTTATCATCCAAGATATACTTCCTGAAGGAATAATCCAACCTTCAAAAGGGTAACGAGGATCACAATGAGAGGAGAAATTGGCGCACTTGACATGGGTGAAGATTTTATATGCTTATGTGTCTATTTGCTAGGATTAGAATTTTCCTTTATTTTGCATATAGAATAGGCACACATGCACACATGCATTGCATCCGTGTGACATATGAACCATTTTATCTCACCAAAAGTCTTTGAAAAATATATAATAAGAGATTTTGATAAAAATAAAGATAAAGAAAATATAAAGATTTTTGAAAAACGTTTCCTTTTATAGGGTAAAAATAGCATCCAGTTCGGGCACGATTTTGTTTAGAGGACCCATTACAAGGTTCATAAGAAGAGGAAAAGATAGTAAAAAGGCAGATGAAAGGAATGATGGGGAGGTGGCAGAGTTAAGGACACTGGTAGAATAATAAGCGGAACAAATGAGGCAACAAGCTGAGAATATGAACCGAATGATGGTCACAATAGAAGCAATGGCACGCCCGCCACTGGTCGTGAATCCACCAAATAATGACCCGCCAGTAAGGGAGGAAGGTTGGTATGAAGAACCAGAAATGCCAAGGGCCGAGGCCCCCAAATTAGAAAGAGAAAGGGTAGAAAGGGAAAAGAAGAGGATAATGACCGAAAAGATAGAGAAGCCGGAAAGGGTAATGCGCAAGGCTCAGGAGGTCGATACTTACTTGATGGAGCTGGAAGGTCTGTACTATGGAGTCTGTGAAACACTGACTGTCAGTTTCAAAATGTTGATTTTTGATAAGTTTGATGGGACAGGGAATCATCGCAGCCATGTGAGAATGTGTATCAGAGCTTTGCAACCCAGTGGGCTGAGCACTGGCATGATGGTTGTCTTATTTTAGTAGATTTTAACTGGAACAGCTTTATCTTGGTACCTCACTCTCGAATCAAGCAAAACCCGGGTTTGGGAAGACGTGATCAAAGCATTCGTGGCACAGTATGAGTACAACCAAGACTTGGATGTCACAGTCCGAGATTTAGAAACCACTAGGCAGGGGAACAAGGAGTCATTTGCTAAGTATTTGAGTAGGTGGAGGGAAAAAGCAGCTAAGATGGTGCAGAGGCCGTCCGAGAAAGATTAGATGTGAATGTTGATGAAGAACCTTCAACCCGTCTACCAAGAGAAAATGAGATTCTAGTCGATCAACACCTTTCCCGAGGTTTTTGATGTGGGAACGAGGATAGAGGATGCAATCCAAGAAGGGGTAATCAAGAAGGAGGAACATTCGAATCGATATAGGAGGCTAAATTATGGGTTGAATGGGGGACATTTGGGGGGTCACCCCAGCCCCACCGATGTCAACGCATTAAGTGGACCAGAGAGAAAGTTCGACATAACACCAAGGAAAGGAGTGGACAAACAGTCGAAGAAATTTTCAGAATTGGGGGTATCACTATCAACCACTCTTTATAGGCTGATAGCGAAAGGGCATCTTCGCCCTTTGGAGCCTCGACCTCTACTAAGTCCGCTTCTACCAACCTTTCGAGAAGATCTTTATTGCAAGTTTCACCAGCAAAAAGGTCACTCTATGGATCGGTGCACAAGGCTAAGGCATGAAATCCAGGATCTCATTGATAACAAGGTAATATCTGAGCCGTCTGTCAAAGCTCCTAATGTTACTAGGAATCCACTGCCGAATCATCACGCTGTGCCGCCGCCGCAAGGCTTTTATTTCTTGGGGATAAAAGAGACAATCTTCGATCTATCTAGGCTGATCACTAAAGTCAGGATACCAAGGAAGCCTTATTAGATGACAGAAGGTCCGATAATCTATACTCTGAAAAATCAACTGGACTGGTGGGATCAAGAGACTAACAACACTGGTGTAGATCAGGTGGGAGATGATCTGTGGTATGAGAGCGACGGGGAAGGACCAAAAAGCTTGAAAGTTGTTTTTGAAATTGATAATCTGTGGGTAAAAGAAGAAGTCAGTCATCTAACCCGGTCAGGGAGACATTTCAAACTGCATGAGCTAGAGGAGGATCACCCGGGGAGAGAATTAGATAAAGGGAAAGGGAAGCTGAATGAGAAAGATGAAGAAGATAGGGTTTGGAGGCAAATGAAGAAAATTCAAGCTAACATCACCATCTGGGGTTTATTGATCGCTTCTAAATGTCACAAGCAAGCAGTCCTGGATGCCTTGAACCACTCAGATGTTTCTATCAACACGACACCGGAAGAACATTTAGGAATGATCAGTAGGATTCCAACCCTGGCTATTATATTCTCACCAGATGACTTACCTCCGGGAGGGCATGTTCACAATAAACCACTATCTATAATTGTTGAATGCTTGAGAAATATTGTGCCTGCCTACCTAGTTGACAACGGTTCTGCTTTGAACGTGTGTTCGTTCCAAATAGCCAAGCGCATGGGTTTGGATGAATCAACGTTCATACCATCTGAGCAGAAGGTGAGAACGTATGACAACACGCACAGTTATGGGAATAATCCTCCTTCATCTCGTTGTTGGGCCAATAGAAAAAGAAGGTGAATTTCAGGTCATTGACATTCCCGCTTATTTCAATTTGCTGCTAGAAAGGTCATGCTTAGACAGTTTGGGTGCCATACCGTCTACAGCTCATTAGAAAGTCAAATGTGTATGGAAAAGCAAGGTCTATGATATTCTCGGGGTCCGTCCGTCTAAAACTTCATCAAGGGCATCGGTTCAAGGGAACATTTTTCAAGAAGAGGAGATAGGTCTGGGAGGGTTCGAGTTCATTAACATATTGGAGGGAGAAAAGCCGAGAGAGTTCCTACCGCTATACTTTGATCAGTACGCGAGTTCGTTGGTCGTCGGGATTATGACAAGGATGGGTTTCTTCCCAGGTATGGGATTAGGTAAGTATCATCAAGGCTTGCTAGAATTTCCAAGGATCCTCACGCAGACCCACACTCATGGTTTGGGTTATCTACCATCAAAGAAGGAGCTGATAGAGAAGAAGAAGGCAGCTGACGCACCATTTGACCCTTACTTGAAGACACTCAATGGATACTTTGTGAAGAAAGGAGAGGATTTCCCCTTTTGTGGCTTCCCGGAACCATGGATGGATTAGAAGGACAATTGTTTAAAGCATGGGTTTGAGATCTTCTTCTCCCACGAATTCTCTTGAGTATCAAGATCCATATCTGCAGGTGCCCGTGAAGTCAGCTACTGCCAAAGATTGGATTGGTGCGCTGGATGGCTCAGTCATAAAGAACTTGTTGGGCAAAGAAAGCACAAAAATTGAGGGAACGGGCCAAGAAGGGGTCGTGGAAGACAAGGCCAAAAAGGAGCATATTGAGGGTTGGGTACAAGAGGAAGAACCGGAAAAAGAAGAGATGGAGGAGATTACCAAGATAGGGGATCCAGAGGAATGCTTCATTACCGATTTGGGAGGAGAAAGCAAGAAAGAGTGGGTCTTTGAGTCTAGTGATAGGTATCCCCCACACCCAGAGTCTGTAATGGCCCAAATGAGGCGTCTTTTCAATTTCCATGTCTGTTGTAATCACTCCAAAGAAAATCAATGAAAGTATGACTAATTCTGCCTACTCGAATGTGCTTAATGAATGTGATGATCATGAAATACCAAATGAATTGCAAAAATTAATTGAAAAAGTAAAGGAATCTGAATATAAAATCATTGAGAACACTCTAACGATTAATCTAGGAAATGAAGATAATCCTCAAAATGTTTTTATTGGTTCTATACTTAGCAAAGAAGAAAGCAAGGAATTAATCAATCTACTAAATGAATTCAAAGATGTTTTTGCATGGACTTACAACGATATACCAGGTATCGATCCAGAAATAGTCCAACATCATATTCCCCTTTTTTTCAATTCAAAACCTGTAAAATAAAATTTGAGGCGAATGAGGCCTGAATGGGCATTCAAAGTCGAAGAGGAAGTTGAAAAGCAGTTGAGAGCTGGATTCTTAATGGTCACCGAGTATCCAGAATGGATCACCAATATAGTGCATGTCCCGAAAAAGGATGGTCGTGTTAGGGTCTGTGTCGACTTCCGGGATCTGAACCAAGCCAGCCCTAAGGACGATTTTCCTTTACCTCACATTGATGTATTAGTGGACAATACAGTGGGACATGAACTCCTATCTTTTATGGATGAGTTCTCTAGGTATAACCAGATTCTAATGGCGCCCGAGAATAGGGAGAAAACCACTTTCATCACACCATGGGGCACATACTGCTGTAGGGTGATGCCGTTTGGGCTCAAAAATGCGGGCGCAACTTACCAACGGGCCACTACAACATTGTTGCATGATATGATCCATAAGGAGGTTAAGGTATACGTGGACGACATGATTGTAAAGTCCAAAGAGAGGAAAAGGCACTTAAAAGCACTAAGGAAGTTCTTTGGGAGGTTAAGGGAATTTAGAATGAGGTTGAATCCTCAAAAATGCACCTTCGGTGTTACTACTGAAAAGTTGTTGGGGTTTCTCATCACTCAGAGGGGGATAGAAGTGGACCCGTTCGGGGACAAGTAGGTGGGCTCTCCAAAAGCCTTCGGTCCACCAAAACCCAAAAGAAAAACCCTGTGCTAAACTAGGGGCAAACTAGCGCTTGCCCAGAACCACTTCAAAGCCCCAAAACCAGGGGCAAAGTTTGTTTGCTATTCGAAGAACCCAGATATTTACCCTGAACCCATCTCTGGATCTCCTGACTATCAAAATGAGTACTATAAAGAAGCAAACGTGAATTCATGGCATAGAATGAGTAAAGCTTTAAGCAAGATGCAAAGCAAGGTAAAGAGCCAAGAAAAGACATTAAAAGGGAGAATTTCCATAAAGGATTAATCGGAGGAGTGAACACTTTGATTAAACATGATAGAACTTTTCCTAAAGATGAAGGACTTTTCAAACAGAGAAATAAGAAAATCACATTCAAAAGCGTAAAAGGATAGGCATGACTTGTCTGAAATTTTTTATAAAGTAGAGCTTTGTCCTGTTGTTTTACTTTCTTCAATACATATCTATGAAGTCTGTCTCTGGATCAGAGTCTGAATTTTAAGAAGGTACTCAGCGATAGGCACGATCGAAGCTGGAATTCTCCAGAAGGGAGTTGACACCCTGTCATACCAAGCTTCAGTGAAGGCTTTTGCAGTAGAAAGGCGCATGATTAAGCTCCTCGTGAAATCAACAATAATAACCTCAGTAGTATCCTGGAGAAGCCTGTACTGGAGAATCACCTAGCCAGGAATACAGAAAGTGGTAGCATGCAAGCCAGACAACCAAATACCAGGCTGTCTCAGAAACCGTACAGCAATAGAAAGGTGAGACCATTGCGATTAGACCCAATAGATATCACTAGCAGAAAGGCCTCGGAGCTAACCAAGCCAAGCATCGGCAGAATGGAATAGGCAATGAACCTCCATACGGTCATAAGAGAGCGGCCCACAATGGTGTGAGGGATATATGAAGAGATCAAACATTCCATAAGCCAAACCTATAAGACGAAAGAAGCTCCTGTGGATAACATGGCCTCGACAGTTTGGGCACGGTCGAGACCAATCAAAGTTTTACCAAGGATCAGCATAACAACGCTCTTCATCTCCCGTAAACCACAATCAATGGGTATGAGAATGTCAGAAAATGATTGAAAGAGGAAGTAAGAAAGCATAGCAATCGACAGTGCGCTATGCCGAACGATCTGATACCCACCATCGTAAGGGTCCCCCATGGGAGCATAGACGGAGGAAAGGCGCTCAAAATCAATCTGCCTATTCTAAATGAAAGAACCCGCCACATTTTGAGATATGTGGAGGAGAGCGGCCACGTCTCAGACATACCTGGCTTAAACCAGAGGAACTGTTAACTCGGCAAAAGGATTAGTGTGCAGAATAGCACTAAACTCCTCGAACAAGGGACAGGTCTCCTGAGAGCCGAAGCGAAAGACATGGAGAGAGGTATCCCAACACCGAATAGAAGCTCGAAGGAAACTTTCAATTAGAATCATCCGTCGGAAAGAGAAGAGGTCATTTAGTCTGAAACACTCGAAGTTGAGCTTGTCGATGACAAAAAGAGTATCCATCCATGGGAAGAGGATTTGGGAGCTAATGGGGGCCATTTGAGAAGAAAGTGAAGACAAAGAGAGAGTGTTTTGCAGAGTATTGATGAAAGGAGGCTTTAAATAAGAGTGGATTTGCCCAGAACACAAGACGGCACTCTGTACAGTGGAACGGCACTCGAGTAAGTGCCATTGTGGCAGTCACTGACTGCCGCTGCGGCATTCACTGAGTGCCGCAGAAGCCCAGCCGAGTGCCGCTTGGAGTTTTTTTTTGGCTAGGGTTTGTTTATAATATTCTCAGCCCACCTGCAAATAGAAAACTGAATAAATAATAATAAAAACGTGCACATCATGCAGCACGTACAACAAGACCAAGCCATGGCCACAATTCATCCATTCATTCATTCACATGAACAAGCAATAAAAGTATAACAATGATCACAGCATCACAGAAAAACAAAAAAGAGAGAGTTCAATGAAATAACAGGACAAAGCCATGGTCATAACCATAAAAAGAAAAAGTAATAAAAGATAAAATGTAGGGGCAAGCCATGGCCACAATCGTCAAAAGAAAGTGAGCAGGAAATAAAGTGATGCAGATGCCTATCCTAGCTCGGCTATCCAGAAGCCATCATCAGAAATAAAAATAATAAGTATATATGCATGTATTCATCCAAGTATGTGAATCCTCCCCAAAACACTCATAAATAAAAAAAAGGGAAAGGTAGGGTCAGCCCTGGCCCTGGCCTCGAGTCTGGTGGGTCACGCATCTGAGGGGCTCTTCCTCTGACTCTGTGCCGCTCCCGCCGCATCTGCCACTACCTCGGCCGCCACTGCTGCCTCCACCTCGTCCAGCACCGCTACCCTCAGGGGCATCACTAAGGCTAATGATGAACTTTTGAAGCCGCTGCTAAAGCTCTCCTACCTGCCGGGCCAAAGCCCCAACTTGCTCCTCCTAAACGGAGAAAAAAATCGAATTACCAAGTGGTATTTAAAAGCTAAAATGCCAAAAGAAGCATAAGTAAAAAGAAGCATTTATTTTCACCAAAGCTCTCGTGTGAGCCTCAGTAGCCGCCCGCGCCCCGTCAGCCTGAGTCAAAGTAAGAAGGGTTAGAATGTCAGAATGAGAATGCAAAATTTAAAACAGAAGGCAAGTTTTAAAGATTACCCTCCACTCTCGCCCATAGATCCACTCTCTCACGCTGTGAGCCTAGAGTAAGCCCTTCTCCGCATAGCCCTGCAAAACATGATCGTACTGGAGTGGAATGGTGGGAGCACCCGCCTGAAATCGAGGGACCGTGGTTGTACCCTACTGGCCATAAGAGACTGTCCTAAGGCTCTAATCCCAAGGAGGAAGAGCTGGAGCCTGAGCCACAGTAGGAATGGGCTGCAAAGAAGAAAAATGAATTCAGTAAGAAGGTGTGCATGTATGGTTAAGAATTAAAAGAAAGGATAAAAGAAATTCACCCAAGTCACATCCATCAGAGGGAAGATCAACATTAGCTTGGCGGCCCAGAAAGCTGCATACCCATCTGGAGGCTCCATGAAACCCTGAGTAGAGGATCTAGCCAAGGCAATCGTGAGTGCGGAACCCTGGAATGTTCCCGTAGCCCTCATCGACTCAGGTGGGGGATGCGACACGAAGAATGACTCGATCGCCAATGACTGCCTGGTCATCCTCTCCCCTAGATACCACTTTCGGCCCTCTGGACCCTCCAACAAAATCCTCTGTGGGTCATACCCAGCTGACTCCCGTACCCCTGGAAAGTGTCAAGAAGCACGTCAAGCCAAAGCTGCCATCGGACGTGCGGCTCTCGTAGATTCATCAGGAAATTCCTGAACGAGACGAAATCATGAGCCCTGGTCTTCCGCCCCACTCGCTCCTTCATCCACTTCAGCCCCTGAGGCATGATGAGGGTGTCCGCTTGTCTCGTCTCAGGCGATATCACGTATAGATACTCATGGGACCAAATTAGCAAGAAAAGAGAAAAATCATAAGTTTCAGGGTTCATAATTAAGAGACTAAAAGGAAAGAGCAAGGTTTAAATAAGAAACAGCAAAAAGGAGAAGCCACCTGTAGAAGTCGGCCGGTCTCGAGAAATATCTCCTATATGCCTGTACAGGACAGCTAATCCCACACTGGCCCAGTCATACTGGTAAATCTCTCGCATCTGCTCTAGGGACCCCACCAGTGCCACAAAGATTCGATCACCCTTGGTGCTCATCAGAGAGCACCCCAACATATACATGATAATGCCCCCGGCCATCTGCTCCTCTAAAAAGCCCTGATGGCCTCTGAATGTGTCCATGAACCACTTGGCTGTGACCAAGGGCTCCTCAGGAATGACTCCTAAAAGCGGCTTGACCCGGTCCCACTCCATCACCGTATCGAGGTAGCGGAGGCACTCCCCCCCGAGGGGGATCCCAGTGATCATGGAGAAGTCCAGCGGGGTCATTATCATCTCCCCGAACGAAAAATGTAATGTGTTGGTGGTATCCCACCACCACTCGGAGAGAGCATGAATCTGTCTTAGATCATTGGAGCTCTTCGTAAAAGCTTGACGAAGTCCCCAAAACCTGCATCATTGATGAACTCCTTCACTGTCTCGCTCAACTCCTCATACCAAGCTTGGCCATAAGCTAGGCTGTCGTGCCCCTTTAGCACATCGGGCTGAAGTTGCAAAAAAATTGCAAGATTCAAATGTCAGCGAGTGAAAGAGGGAAAGGAAATACAGAAATAAAGAGTAATGAAAATAAAAGGAGTGATAATAAAAGATGAATGAATAAATGAAAGCGTGAAGATGAAAACATTCAAAGCACTTAAATGGATTTCACAAAGTTTGAATTCGCTTTCTTGATAAAACATAAATATTCAAATCAATTTTGAGCGAGTGAAAGGGCGATTGTAACACTCAAAAAATTCACAAACATAATGGTCATTATTCATGAAGAATGTTGGAAGTCTTGATTAACATGCATCGCATTCAAAAGTCGTGGAGAAAAGTTGAAGGAAAAATAATGAAATTGATACAGGTAAAACATTCAAAAAATTCACAGGCATGGCATTCATTTTCATATGAAGTTTTGACTCTACATTCATAAAGTTCATAGGGAATAAGATAAAGAATACAAAAAAATTGAAAAAAAAGCATTTGAAATGCTCAAGAGCGCTACAAGCACAGCATTTGCATTCATAAATAAGGCATGTGAAGTTTTGATTGTACATCGCATTCATAAGGTGCATGAGGAAAAGCAAACTAGAGGAGGCGTGTATACCTGCTACTGGAATGCCCGTGTAGACAGATGCTTGTCCGGATCCCGGAGCAAGAATGTAGGGTCAGGATGGGGGTGGTCGTGTACTTGGCCTTCTTGTTACTCCACGAGCCGCTAGCCAAAACTTGTTTAGAAGAGAGGGTGAACTGAGAGTTAAACTTCAGAATAAATCAAGAAAACAACCAAAATAAAGAGAAGTTTGAGATTATGATCGAGAGGAACAGACCTGTAAACCCTCTAGATCAATGCAAGAAAAATGGGAAAAATCTCCAGAGGATTTCGGATTAGAGAGATTATGAAGAGTGAAATGAAAATGGGTTGAAAACCCACGTTCAAGCAATCTGCTGCTTAAACGCGGCACTCGGTTTTTGTGCCCGGCAGTTGGTAGAGTACCGTAGCGGCATTCCATGAGTGCTGTCCGACAATTACGGACTGCCGCGTTTTTCAAGCGTTTGAGGCGGTTAGAAGATATTTTGTTTCCCCCCAAAATTCTAAAATTGGGTCTCAAAAATTGAATCTGAACCCCCAGAATTTGCCCTCATTATGCTTTATACCCCCAAAGATGATTTTTAGGACCAAATTGGCTCCCAATTTTGTGAAATTGAAATAAATTTGAGTATGTTGGACTCCAAATTTTGAAAATTAAAATAAATTTGAGTCAGTTGACTACAAATTTTGAAAATTGAAAGAAGTTGAGTTTGTTGGACTCTAGATTTTAAAAATTGAAAGAAATTTGAGTCTATTAGACTCGAGATTTTGAAAATTGAAAGAAAGTTGAGTTTATTGGACTCCAAATTTTGAAAATTGGAAGAAATTTGAGTCTGTTGGATTCTAGATTTTGAAAATTGAAAGAAATTTTAGTCTGTTGGACTCCAGATTTTGAAAATTGAAATAAATTTGAGTCTGTTGGACTCCAAATTTTGAAAATTAAAAGAAAGTTGAGTCTGTTGGACTCCACATTATGAAAAATGAAAGAAAGTTGAGTCGGTTGGACTCCAAATTGTGAAAATGAAAGAAATTTGAGTCTGTTGGACTCCAGATTTTGAAAATTGAAAGAAATTTGAGTCTGTTTTGACTCCCGAATAATCTGAATATGATTAACTCCAAAGTTTTGAGAATATAATAGATTTATATTCATTGTCCTCGCAACAAATTTGCGTCGGTCCCGCTTTTGGGAATATAACAGATTTATATTCTCGGTCCTCGCAACAAATTTGCGTCGGCCTTGCTTTTGGGAATATAATAGATTTATATTCTCGGTCCTTGTAATAGATTTGCGTCGGTCCTGCTTTTGGGAATATAACAAATTTATATTCTCAGTCCTTGCAACAGATTTGCGTTGATCCCACTTTTTGGAATATAAAAGATTTATATTCTCGGTCCTCGCAACAGATTTGCATCGGTCCCATTTTTGGGAATATAATAGATTTATATTCTCGGTCCTCACAACAAATTTGCATCGATCCCGCTTTAGGAATATAACAGATTTATATTCTCAGTCCTCGCAATAGATTTGCGTTGATCCCGCTTTTTGGAATATAATAGATTTATATTCCCGGTCCTTAGAATAGATTTGTGTTGGCCAAAACTTCGCCACATCATGCATTATACCTCATGTAATAAGACACATGGCATAAGGCAAACATGTCCATAAAGACGACCGACTGCGGACCTTCAGAGCAACCTCGCATTGACACCGGGGTTTAAGTCACGAAGCGCCGCCCCATCAATTGCATTCGTCCTTTGGCCGGAATGGCCGCGTATCTTGAAAAGAATTGATATAATCATTGAGTAGCATAGGGCATGGATTACATCTAAAAATATCAAGATTGCACATTTTAGAATCACATCATTTATAGAGCATGGAATTGCATTGACAACCACCATTGTGTGAGCGTGTGCATTACGATAGGATAGGTGCATTCATCCATATGACTACTTGTGTTTGTGTGTGCCTGACCCTTGCCCAAACTACGTCTCAGTCTGATTCCCGTGTGGATACATAGATAGCTCACCGTTGAGCACGATCTATTGGAACCATGCTGCGGGCCTATTTTCTTTTGTACACTTTTTTGTTTTTACCGAATCTGACAGTTTCTGACAGGCTTGTCTTCACAGAGGCTTCGACATTCACTTGTGAGAAGCATTGCCCCACAAGCTCTGTTGAAGAGGAGCAAACTATAGACACCCCAATTTTGACCAAACGTCGGGTTAAGGGGAGTATTACCTCTAAGGTCCGATGATGACAATGGCCAACTAATCTAGGGTTTCCCAAGGTGATTTAAGCTCTTCCAAAAAGCCCTTTCAATTCAAAACAAAAAAGAAAAATAGAGTAAAATGACACATGACAGGAGCTGCAGCAGTCTCGGCCGCAGCGGCACTCTCTGGAGTGCTGGACAGCATTCTATGAATGCCAAGAATTCCAGTAAATGCCGCAAACAAAATGGATTTCTACATAAAAATGGCAGTCTGTGGAGTTGTCCGCGGCACTCCTTGAATGCCGTTATGGCAATCAGTGACTGCCGCGTCGGCAATCACTAACTGCCGCTTCCATCTCCAATGAATGCTGCATTTTCCAGAAGACAGCTATAATAAAGCACGTCTTGTACTCTCAAAAGGGCAGTTTGAATTAGGGTTTTCTGCTATGAAAATACTGAAATACCCTTTTAAAATTTCATATAAATAGAGGATGAATATCCCTTTGCAAGGGGTGGGGGATTTGTTTTCTTTGAATCAAAAGACTATCTCAATTCTTTTTTGAAGCTTTCAAAAATCTCTCTACGCACAATTAGGGGTGAGTTTTAGAGGAGTTTAAATAAGAAGAAGTGTGAATTAAAGGTTGAAGAGCTTGATTAATCTTTGGGAGTTCCTCAAAACTACCAAGTAGAGGATATTTTGGAGGTAGACTTTAAACTAATTAGAACTAATCATGGTCTAATCATGATATATATAGACCCCTTTGATTTCCCTTTTCTTTTTCTTTTTCTTTTTTTTAGTTTATCTCGTGGGGTTCATAAGACTTTTAATGCCTTATTTGAATCTTTTAGTTTGAATTCCCCTGTTCTCTTTGCAATCTTATGGTTCATAAGGAGATTAAGGTCGATATTAGTACATTTGGTCAATGAGATTAAGCCTTCTCCATGATTTGAGTTCATTACTTTGAGATTTCATGAAGTCTTTTCATACCTCATTTGAAATCCACAAGTTTAAATGTTTTTTAGTCTCCCATGACAATCAAATGGTAGGAGAAGTAATGTGTCTTAAGCCAAACTCTATGGCTTATGGTTGGAATTAACAAATTTGAATTTGAAAAATGGTGCAGTGAAATTAACAAATTTGAATTCAATGACCACCTTTGATAAAGGATTTTTAGTTGAACATCGAACCGTTGGAACTGAATGAAACAAATGGGAAAGTGTCTATAACTCAAAGTTTTACAACTGAAATTTTTTTAGTGAGGTTTCAAGTTTAAAGCGGGTCAATCATGAGTTTTTGGGTAACAACAACAATCTATCCATAGTTTTAAAACAGCAGCTCCCTTTTGAAATGAGTAAATCAGAACCCTAATCAAGTATTTATGACCCCAAATAATTTATTCTATGAAGTTTAATGCGTTAATAAGATCTCCTAAAAAGATTAGAGACTTTTAGGTTTTTTTACTATTTTTAAAAAATCATACAAATTCTCTGGACAGAGAGTTGGAATTTCCTGAGCAATGTCTGGTGTTTGCTTGATTCTCGGAGATCTAACTGTTGGAACTTTGATTTTCTTTTTGGATTAAAACCTAGAGTCACAGAGGCAATTTGTGTCTAAAAATCATCAAGATCAAACAATAGGAACCATGCCTTTTATTTCTTTGAAATTCTTATCTGCTCTCAGCAATTTTCATAATTCTATCACAATTTTGATCAATCTTATAAATAATGGTTTAGATGATATTTTCATGAGTTAAGGTTCAAACCATGTTTCAAAAATGATTAATAATGCTTGAATTCAAAGTTTAGATGATCTAAATCAATGAATACATCATAATTTACTCTTGTTCATGTACATATTCATCCATGTGGCTTGATGCTTGTAATCAAGATTCGTTTGCTTTGGGTTTAATTACATTTGATAGATTTAAGCTAGAAGCCTAGGATTATCATCTAATTTTTATCACGTATATCATGTGGACTAACCTTTGTTTTGTAGCGCCGATGAGGTATGATCTCTTGTCTTTCTTTAGTTTAATGATCCTTTAATTTTATTGATTTTCGACTATTTGTACGACACCTTTGAATTAAGTTTTGCCTTATGTGTATATATGACTAGAGACTCCTTTGCTAAGGTTTTGTTTATTTGCATGCATTGAACGTTTAACATTTTTGGCCGAATCCCGGGTAAGTTCTCTAGTTCCTTATTTTTGCATATCACCTTGCTTGCTACTTGAAATTAAGTGATTTTGAATGATATTTTGTTATTAGCAATTTTACACCCTTTAGACATACTTTTTCAATGTATACTTGTATATGTATTAGTTGAGGGTATGCTTAGATTAATAATTCGATAAAAAGGATGTTGAGTAGAGGCCTATCGCAAGGTAGGATGAGAGGGGGTGTTTTAGTCCACTGGGCTCCTTCCCCTCTCATTCCATAATCTCCAGACCTAGTTAATCTCTGGTTTCAAAATGATCAGTTCGTCTTTAAAATGGTTTCTTAATTTTCCTTTTTCAAAAATTTAGTGGTGACTCGTGTTTTATATTTTTGAAATTGCAAATGTTTTAAAATAAGAAAAGCTATTAGTAAGAGAAAATTGCGATATCCACAAGTACCCAAACCAAGCTTAGGGCCATAAAGGATTAAGCCCACTTGATTGATCCCATTACAATCCTCATGTCCACAACCACGAGTGAGGTTTACCACCCTTCATTAGCCTTTATCCGATCTGACCGATTTGGATTACTCGTATCTTGGATTCCATATGACTTTTTATCTAACCCGAGGCAACAATCGATACCCATGATCCATATCTGAGGTTACACGAGTGAGTAATCCATGTTTTATCCCACAAGGCTAAATCCGGAGAGATCCTCACTATTTGAGTCGCCACTTGGTTTGATAAAGAAAACCAAGAAAACAAAATCTATCAAGTCCAATGGATAAAGAACACCGCTCTGTTGTCACCAAAGAACTTGATTCGGGGGTTAAGGTACGAGAGATGAAGGAACTAGAATGTGCTAAAACACCCCCTCTCGCCCCATCATAAGATAGGCCTCTACTCAACTTTCAAGGTGTTTGACTAGACATTATGTGGACCGTTTCATTTATTTCTAATGCAATCCTATGTCAAGTTATAAACAACTAATAAAAGAAATCATGCAAAAAACTAAGCAATTACATGCAATGCACGTGCTAAGACAGTAATTCAGGGACTAAACGTATTACTACGCTCCCCTAAGCATGCGAAAGGAAATAAAAGGAAATTAAACGTTAAAATCACACTAAAAAAATTTTAGAAAAACATGATATCTAAGCATAAGTAATCATGTAGGAAATTTAAAATCTGTATTTTATCCACCTAAGCATGCTTCTATGTGATCCTAAGAAAGTAAATAAGAGCAATGCTAGGAAACTTACCCGGGATAGCATAGCATTAACCATGGTTAGGACAATAAAGCATAATATGTAGAGGACAATCTAAGAGTATCCTACTATTCTAGGCATGAATAATATGTATGTATGTTCAATCATGACTACTATGTGTAGTAGTGTGCCTGTTCAAGCCTAATTAAATATTATCCCTAGTATGGGTAACCTCCTATTCTATGTAAGGATAGTGTGCTTGTGCTTGCATGTGCATGGATAAGAAATAATTCATGAATTAAACTATTATGCATGGATAAAATATGAATAAGAATAAAATATGGATAGCCTACTATCCCAACTAATATGAATTACAGTATTATTCCTACATGATTGCCCTAAATCTAGACTCGTAGATCCTGATTAAGGTTTCATTATCCCCAGGGATTGGATATCCATGGATTAGATACTGTAATACCTTGTATTTTCCATTGTACTTTTATACTTTTTAGATGAATAAGATTCAGTATACTTGTATTTATATTTCCTGTATTTTTAGTTTCAATCGATCGAGCGATCAAGAGTTTCATTTCTCAATCGATCGAACGTCCTTTGAGCGATCGAAACTCTGCCGACCTGAATTATGACGTGGAACCCTTTTCTCAAGCGATTGAACCATTCTCAATCGATCAAACCTGACTAGCCTATTCTTAATCGATCAAACTAACTTCGATCGATCGAACGTGGTATTATCAATTTACGTGTTCTACTACCTGCACCATCTCCCTTCCCTATATATATGTATCACGATCACACATAGACGAGTTTGGGAAACTGAGGGAGTTAGAAAGTGAGACAGATATAGAGTTATATATATACATACTCATACTTATATATATACACACACCGGATATATATATATACACAACTCACAAACACTCCCTCACACACACTCTCGATTTTAGAAGAAGGAGAAGCAGAAAGAGACAGAGAAATAGAAAGAGAGGGAGAAAAGAGAGAGAGAGAGAAGACACCCCAAGACCACCTGCGGCCACCCCGAGCTCGCCAGCGTCGCCGAATTTCATGGTGAGTGCCTATACTCACTTAGTAGCATAGATATGTATGTGTATATATATTTTGGCAAGAAAGAATGGACCCCAAACGTGTGTAAGTGATCCAGTTCATTCTGAGAAGAAAACTAGCTTTCAATCGATCAAACAAATTTTGAGCAATTGAACACAGGCTGATCTCGAGTGACCAAAAGTAGTTTAATCGATCGAACCTCAAATTGTTCAATCGATCGATCATTGCTCAATTGATTGAACATGACAGAATGTTAAATGTTTAGTTTGATTAAATCCGATGAACTGTTAAGTTATATACTATTATGTGTTCATTAGTAGAAGCTATATCAAAATAATACATGTGGAATAATGGGCATAATGTATTGAACAGTGAAACCAATTATATAATGATGGTATAATGTTGTAAATCAAAATGAGAAGCCGACGTGCATACTAGTGGGTCTATCGACTATAGAGGTTGATATTATTTATGTTGGTGCATATTAATGCAGTCGCTAAGATCGTATGATGTCGGTTATGAGATCCCAAGGCACTAGGATAGATTAGGACTATGTGTCGGGTATTACGTATGATAGAGTTGGACTGCATGTCAAATTTGGGAGGTTTTGTGATGTGGGTCTTTGTGTCGAGTCTAATATATCAGGGCTGGTGGCTGTAATGTTTTGGGGCTAGAGTGTCGTAGTAGTATATCAAGACCTAAGTGATGTAGTAGTGCTGAGTGTTGTGATATAGCTATGTGCGGGGATATTGCTAAGTGCTGTAGTATTGCTGAGTGCTGTGATATAGCTGTGTGCCGTGAAATCGGTAAGTGATGTTATATTGCTGAGTGCTATGATATAGTGGTGTGCGGTGATATTGCTAAGTACTATAGTATTGCTAAGTACTGTAGTATTTCTGATACTGAGTGCCGTGAGATCGTGGAGTTGAGTGATGTGGTATATTTGAGCCAAGTGTTATGGGATTATGGAGCTGAGTGATGTGGTATAGTTGTGTACGGTGACATTCCTGAGTGTTGTAGTATTACTGAGTGCTATGGTATTACTGAGTGCTATGGTGGAGCCGAGTGCTTACGAAGCTGAGTGCTGTGGTATAGCGGAGCTGAGTGCTACAGTATGCCTGGGCTACGTGCTGTATGCGCAGGTTAGCCAGAACGTTAGGAATGTGTGTCAGGATTTGATAGCTCGTGTGATATAGTACTACGTATCTGACTTATGTGTTAGAGTATGGGACTTTGTGTCAGGTGTGACAGACCATAGGTATGAGACTATGTGTCTGATTAATATGGACCCAAGAGTCTATGTTATGTTTGAAATAGGATTGGGAAAACGTCTGTTGTTCTATATTAAATTGGTGCATACATGCATGCGAAAGATGAGATGATCCTTTTATTGATGTTGTTGTTTTATATACTGCAAATCTATAGATACTCTGTTAGTGTTTGTATTTCACTCGGCTTTTGTAGCTGACGGCGTTTATGCCATTAGATATTTGATGTCCAACTGGCTAGGGTTATGAGTATGCAGGAGATGCATACATGGATAGGGGCTATGAGGATGGAGTCTATAATGACAGAGGTTATGGTTATACTGACTACTATGCAAGCTGAAGACTGTAAGTTGTGCCGTAGTTAGTTTATGTTTACGTTTTATAAGACTGTTGAAATAGTTAAGTTTGTAATTGGCGTATGTTGCCGTAGTACTTTAATTACGTTTATACAGATACTCAAGGTTTGTAATAGTTTAGTATTACACTCCGTTCTTATATATTTCGACCTTAAAACTTTTCAATGTGTGGTTTAAATCATTACTCTGATGGTTTGACTTTGGTTGTGGACAATGTGGTGACTTTCAACTGTCATAGCCTATGGGTCGAAAAAGGAATTGATTTTGTTTATTTTTGCTACTGTAGGGCCTGACAGGATTTTTGGTATCAAAGCCTAGGTTTAGTAGTCGCGTTCACTAATTGTCCAACATTTCTCGAGTATGACCTTAAGATTTTCTTGAGATAGGGGTTGACTCTAAGCTTGTGTTCTAAGGATTATCCCTATGGAGTTCTCGATGCTATTAATGTGATAATAGTTATAAATATTATGTTTATTTGTGATTTACTTCTATAACTATTTTGGGTTGACGACTAACCGAGAGATGTCTGTATAGGTACCCAACCTTATTGCATCAATGACAGGAATGCCTACTCAGAATCGTCCCACTCAAATTGAAGATGCCCCCCAAGCACCCTAAGCTGTTGATCCGACTAGATTGTTCGAGGCCTTTGTGCAGAGAATGGAACGGATCAACAATCCCAACGGGAATAACAATAATAACCACGGACCACCCCTGAGGCCAGTTGAGGATAGAATCATGGAGCATTTTCATCATTTTCGTCCAAAGAAGTTTGACGGGAATACTGATTCGTGCCAAGCGGAACAGTGGCTCCGAGAGATGGAAGCAACCTTTGATACCCTTGGATGTAATGAGATCGAGAAGCGTCGACTGGTGACATTCTAGTTGACTTACACGACAGCCAATTGGTGGGAATCGGAGAAGGAGACCGTTGGAGAGGACGCGACTGGAAGAATGCCCTGGATTACATTCAAAGGGCTACTTTTGGAAAACTACTTCCCTCAGACGGAGAGAAATAAGAAGGAGAGAGAATTCATTTAACTAAGGCACGAGACCAGATCGTAAGAGAATATACAGTGCAGTTTGAATGGCTGTCTCGTTTTGCCCTTTATATGATCGATACCCTAGAGAAGAAGAATAGGCAGTATCACCTAGGCCTCTCACTGCCACTACAATGGATAACTCTAAATCATCAGGGTCAAACCTTCAAAGCTATGGTAGGGATGGCAGTCGGTCACGAGGATATTAACAGTCGGGAGCAAGGATGCTTCGAAAATTGACCACCACCCAGGAATAACCAAGGACCGAGACCTCAGATGTAGTTCTAAGGCAACAAGCACACTTGGATGAGAGAAAGAAAGTAATAACCTGCATTTCCTCAAAACTGCTATGATGTAAACCGAGCACCGCCCCCACAAGGACTCCCTACTGCTACTAGATGCGATACCGGTGGATGCTTCAACTGTGGGAAGCCAGGCCATGTGGCTAAGGATTATCGAGTTCCCAAGAACTATAACCGGTCGGGCATTCGCTGTTATAATTGTGGCAATCACAGCCATATCAGTAAGAATTGTAGAGCCCCCCGTAGGGCATACAACTGACCAGGTGCTCGGGCCAAGTTGGACAGGCTCGTATGAATGCTATCCTCATAGAGAACGCGAGATTTGATAAGGTTGAATAGCAGAATATGGAAGGCACTCTTACGTTATTCAGCACTCGAGTTAAAGTTCTAGTTGATACTAGTGCTTCAAATTAGTTTATTGTTATTGGAATTGTTAAACTGCTGGGTTTAGTACCCCAGGCGCTTGATGTAGCCCTGAATGCAGTATCACCTTTGGGAGAACCGTAAGATTAGGAAAAGTGTGTAAGGACTTTGCCTTAACCCTTGAGGATAGAATTCTTCCCACAGTTCTAATCGTTTTGTCAATGAAGGAATTTGACATCATCTTAGGATTTGATTAGCTCATAAAGTATCATGCTAAGTTGGATTGTGCCAATAAGATGATTACCTTTTCAGTACCAAGAATTCGGTCTTTTGATTTTCAGTACAACCCCTCTAGTGATGCTTTTCTCACTAGCCATCTAGCAGCTATCGAGAGCTCGAGTTCGAAGCTCACTATGGCATAGATTCCTGTAGTCTAAGACTTTGAGGATGTGTTCTAAAATATTTTAGGATTGCCAACTAAGCGTGAGATTGACTTCTATATTGAGTTGGTACCTAGTACTTTACCGTAATCGAAGGCTCCTTATCGGATGGCACCAATAGATATGTAAGAACTAAAGAAGCAAGTACAGGAATTAGAAGATCTCAAGTTTGTTCAACCCAGCACGTCGCCTTGGGGAGCACCGGTGCTATTTTTCAAGAAGAAGGACAGAACTCAGCGACTTTGTATCGACTATAGGGAGCACAATAAGGTCACGATTAAGAATAAGTACCCATTCCCTAGGATCGATGGTCTGTTTGATCAGTTGCAAGGAGCGACGACTTTCTCGAGATAAATCTACGATCTGAATATTACCAACTGTTGGTTCGACCCAAGGAAATTTCAAAGACTGCTTTCAGGATGAGGTATAGGGCACTATGAATTCTTGGTTATGTCCTTCGGATTAACCAACGCCCTAGCAGTATTTATGGATCTAATGAATAGGTTATTTAGACCCTACTTATTATCTATTCATAGACGATATTCTGATCTACCCAAAGACTGAGGAGGAACATAAGGAGGATGTAAGGATCGCACTACAGACCCTCTGAGATAACCAATTACATGCAAAGTTCAGCAAGTGCGAGTTGTGGCTGAAAGAGATCAAGTTCCTAGAGCATGTTGTCTCAAAAGATGGAATAGCAATAGACTAGTCAAAGCCAGACGCAAATCTGAATTAGAATATACCAATGTAACAACCCTAAAATTTCTATATAAATAATTATTTTAGTTATTATTTTCAGTTAGCAATATTATATGAGTGTGCCTATGTAAGACATGTGTTTGAAAATTTTAAGTGTTTGGTGGACATATAAATTAAATCATGAGTAAGCGCGTTTAGTTTGAGAGGTACATTTTAATAATTTATATTTGTTAAAAAAAAGTGAAGGGTTGATATATATTTTTGTTATATAGTGTTTACAAGCCCGCGAATGTGTCAAATAGTGTATCTAATATTAAAATTAAGTACCCGGGGCATAAGTACCCTTTGGGCTAGCCATGTTAGTGGTTTGAGTTACATTCTGGGTTCGTATGGGTCTCTTTTGTGAGCCTATAAAAAGAAAAAATGGGATTATTAATGTTTGTGTGAGTGTTACAATTATATGTTGAGTGTATGTACCATAGTTATATACATAACATTATATTATATTAGGGTCAGTTGGTTTTTCAACACAAAGTAATAGAATCCCATTGTCACCTGCAATATATATATATATATATATATAGAGAGAGAGAGAGAGAGAGAGAGAGAGAGAAGAAAAAGAAGAAGAAAAGGGAGGAGAAAGGAGAAGGGTCCCAGGTTCGTGGTCACGTGTGGAATCGCGGGGTATTCGTGGTTGTCAATTTTTGATCAACTAGGTGAGTTAAAATTTATATTTGGGTATATATATACACACGTATGTATATATATATATGTGTGTGTGTGCAAGAGAATCCAATTATTTCTTATTAATTTTGTGGTTGGTGTTAAATTGTGTGTTGATCCCCATTCATTATTATTGATGATATAAATATTTAATTTTCTTCGTGTGATTTTATGAATGTGATCTCGTGTACTTGGATAGATCATGTGGATAGTTAATTTGATGAATACACAAAGGGGAATAATTTTGATACTGAATAAAAAATAGAAAATTTGTTTTATTTTTATTTTAACAGTGGCAGAAACTTTGGAAAAACATTATAAAACCATGGCTTAGAATCATGGAATTTTGTCCGCGATGGCCTGCAGGAAACGCAATTCTGCACACTTTTTGTCTAATGGTATTTTTCATGATTCTGCACCGTTTGGGCAGAAATTGACAATTACAGTAGCAGCGAACAAATGTCTAATTGAATATTTTATTATTTGGAGAATATGATTCCTTATTATGTGCTTTATGTATGCTAATATTGAATGTTTGGTTGAGATATTAATACCTGAAATAATTGGTTGTATATTATAGAAATTTTTATAAAAAGTAAATTAGATACGTTAAATAGTATATTGGGGATCTAGTAATTTGATTGGAAATTATTGAGGGAAGATTGTTATGGGTTAATTGATAAAACCCTTTATTGTAAGAAATTGGAATGCATCTAAAAGTTAGAGATGTGATTGGATGATGAGACGGAATTATGTGATAAACATGAAATTCACAATTATTGGGATTATACGAACGATAAGTGATAATTGCAACATAATTCCTTAGTGTTCACCGCTCCCCGTTGTGTGATATGTTTTTTTTGGTAGCTCGACTTGCTGAGTGTACCCTTTTGTGAGTGGCTTCGTGATCAAGTTGGCCTAAGCCTTATGCTCGGCATATATTGTATAGACGTCTAGGCATATTGACCGGCCTTCCGTTTTGTATACCTGGTTTGGTTGATACTCCAACCAAACTGGCACCGGAGTGGATGTTGGTAGTATGTCCGGGCACACATGGGATATATGTGTGGGCTTTACCATGGAGGGTGGCCAAGTGGTGAAGCTAGGGAATGCAAAGATAAATTTAAGGCTAATAAGTAATGAATATGGATTATTTCATAAGACTGATAAGCGTGGAATAATGAATGCGACGTTTGAGTTAGAATGTGGACGGTTTGTATACGGAATTGTTTGATTGGTTTGTGATCAATCAATTTGCAGGATGGTGGGCCCACTAATATTTTATAGGTTTGGCTCACCATAAGTAGATGGGTAAGTATGAAATTTGTAGTAGCTTTGGATTTCGGGTAAGAAACTACTTGCCACCACATAAATGGAAACTACTCTATTGTCCAAATATGTGTGTGGAACTACCTGTCTTGGCCCAATAGTGTTGTAAAGTGGGTTGTAGTCTACGAGTTCAGGTTGGAGCCCTCAGATTTTGTTATTTTTGTTTAACTCATACCAGTCATGTGACTAACCCGAGTGTGTTATGCATTCGGGTGCGTTTCTGTTTGAAACGTAGTTGGATGACATGTGCAGGATATAGTTTTTGATGATGTGATCATTGTGCTTGGCTGTGGAGTCTTTGGGCATTAGAACGTTGTAGTTGCTCTGACCACTGGATGTATAGACTTGATTTTTTTATTTTTTATTTATTTTCTTCTCGCTGAACTTTGTAAGAAATTTCATTTAATGAACTTTGTATTCCTTTTGTAAATTAAAATGGTATTATATTTGTAATGGAATTTTATTTCTTTTATAATGAAATGGAGGATTGGGAATATAAGTTTAATAATACAGAGTTTTTATATTAACACAGGATCACATGTCCTTATTTAAGGAGTATTAAATACTGTTTTCATAAATTATCTGTTAGCCTGTGTGAGGGTGTCACTCTCAGGGTTTTGGAAATTAAATATTAGTCTGGATACATGCTCTGGATTTAATATTTGGTTGTCCAAAAATTGGGGTGTGATAACCAACCACCGGAACAGAAGTCAGAAGTTTTCTTGGTTTAGCTAGATACTATCTGAGATTTGTCAAAGGATTCTCCAAGATCACAGCTCCTCTTACCAGGCTAACGAAGAAGGATTTAAAGTTTGAGTGGGGTAATAAACATGAACGCGCATTCTAGGAATTGAAGCAAAGATTGACCACAGCGCTAGTGCTTGCGATACCCAAGAGCAGTGAGCAGTTCACCATCTATAGTGACTCATCACACCAAGGACTGGGATGTGTTTTTATGCAAGATGGGAAGGTAATCGCATATGAATTATGGCAGTTGAAGCCGCATGAGATGAATTACCCTATGCATGACCTCGAACTAGCTGCGATCATTTTTGCTTTCAAGATTTGGAGGCATTATCTCTACGGTGAGAAGTTTGATCTATTTTCAGATCACAAGAGTCTGAGATACTTATTTTCTCAAAGGGAGTTGAACATGAGGCAATAACGTTGGATGAAATTGTTAAAGGACTACGATTTCACGTTGTAGTATCCCCCTAGAAAGGCAAACATAGTAGCTGATGCGTTGAGTCGAAGCCCCAGAGGATAGCAGTAGTTTCTCTTATGGTAAATAGTGGCAAGCATTAGATCTTTGGCTGAATTCGGTATCCAAGCCTCAGACCCAAGTGAAGGATGACATTTTGGATGTCTCATGGTTTAACCGACCCTCGTCAATCGTATTTTGGAGGCACAGAAGAAGAATGAAGGACTTTAGGAGTGGTTTGAAAGTAATGCGATAAAGGAACCAGAGAATTGGAGTGTTGATGCGGATGGAGCACTCAGATGTAGAGGCAGACTTTGTGTGCTGGATGGAGGTGATCTTAGAAAGGATATATTAGACGAAGCGCACAAGTCGCGAATGACTATCCACCCAGGAGGTACAAAGATGTACAAGGATTTGAAGAGGAACTTCTGGTGGGAAAGGATGAAGCGAGAAGTTGCTGAGCACATGTCTTAATGTCTTATGTGTAAGCAAGTGAAGGCAGAACATCAGAAACCAACAGGACTTCTACAACTGTTACCAATTCCTAGATAGAAGTGGGAACATATAACTGTGGTTTTCCTGGTAGGTTTGCCGAGATCTCAGTAAATCCACGACACTATTTGGGTAGTTGTGGACCGACTTACCAAATCGGCACATTTCATAGCTTATAGTATGTTATATCCAGTCGAACATTTGAGCCGTATGTATATACAGTAGGTTGTACGACTGCATGGTGTACCAGTCTCTATCATTTCTGACCATGATTCGAGATTCACTACAGAGTTCTAGAAAAGTATACAGTCAGCTTTGGGAACGACGTTAAGCTTGAGTACAGCCTTTCACCTGCAGACTGATGGACAGACTGAACGAGTTAACCAAGTAATGGAAGACATGCTTCGAGCATGTGTTATTGATTTTAAGAGCTTATGGGAGACTCATCTACCGCTGATAGAATTCGCGTACAATAACAGCTACCATTCGAGTATAGGAATGGCACCCTTCGAGGCATTGTATGGAAGACCGTGCATATCACCATTGTGTTGGGCAGAGGTTGGAGACAATCACCTGCTTAGACCAGAGTTAGTTTGGGAAACTAATGAGAAGATCCAAGTTATGAAAGAAAGGATGCGAATGGCGCAAAGTAGACACAAGAGTTACGCTGATAAACGTCACAAAAGTTTGGAATTCAGTGTTGGAGATCATGTGCTACTTAAAGTATCTCTGGTGTGAGAAATTGTCAAATTTGGACAGAAGAGAAGAAAGCTAGCACCGCGTTTCATTGGACGGTTTGAGATCCTCGAACGTGTAGGAAAAGTTGCCTATAGAATTACGTTGTTGCCTAAGATGTCGGGAGTACGCAACATGTTTCATGTCAGCATGTTGAGAAAATGTGCTCACAATCTGAGTCATGAGATCAAATTTGAAGACATCGATGTTAATGATAATGTGTCATTTCATGAAGGACCAATCCGAATTCTGGATCGGGGAATTAAGAAGCTGAGGAACAAGGAAATTACATTGGTGAAGATCCAGTGGAAGTTTTACAATGAAGGAAAATCTTCATGGGAGTTGGAATCAGAGATGCGTGAGAAGTATCCAGAGTTGTTCAATGACGCTTAGTTCAGATTTCGAGGACGAAATCTTCATTTGGTGGGGGATGATGTAATGCCCTATATTTTCCATTCTTCTTTTATACTTTTTATATTAATAAGATTCAGTATACTTGTATTTACATTTCCTGTATTTTCAATTTGAATCTATCGAACGAGCTTCGAGCGATCGAGAGTTTCATTGCTTAATCGATTGAACATCCTTTGAACGATTAAAACGCTGTCGACCTGAATTATTATATGGAACCCTTTTCTAAAGCGATTGAACCCTTCTCAATCAATCGAACTAACTTCGATCGGTCGAACGTGGTATTATCAGTATACGTGTTCTACCACCTGCACCCTCTCCCTTCCCTATATATATGTATCACTATCACACACACACACACACACGAGTTTGGGAAACTAAGGGAGTTGGAGAGAGAGATATATAGCGTTATATACATACACTCATAATTATATATATACACACACACCAGATATATATATACACACACAACTCACAAACATTCCCTCACACACACTCTGGGTTTTGGGAGAAGGGAAGAAGAAGGAGAAGTAGAAAGAGATAGAGAAAGAGAAAGAGAAGGAGGAAGTAAAGAGAGAGAGAGAAGACACCCCGAGATCACTCGCGGGCACCCCGAGCTCGTCAGTGCCGTTGAATTTCATGGTAAGTGTCTATACTTACTTAGTAGCATAGATATGTATGTATATATATGTTTCGATAGGAAAGAATGGACACCAAATATGCGAAAGTGGTCCAGTTCATTCTGAAAAAAAAAAACTAGCATTCAATCAATTGAAGTGATTTTGAGCGATTGAACATAGGTTGATCTCGAGTAATCGAAAGTAGTTCAATCGATCGAACCTCAAATTGTTCAATCGATCGAACATTGCTCAATCAATCAAACATGACAGAATGTTAAATGTTTGGTTTCTTTATATTTAATGAACTATTAAGCTGTATATTATCATGCGTTGATTGGTAAAAGTTGTATCGGAATAATATACATGTGGAATAACAGGCTTACTGCATTGAACGGTGAAACCAATTGTATACTGATGGTATAATGTTGTAAATCAAAATGATAAGCCGGCATGAATAGTAGTGGGTCTATTGACTGCAGAGGTCGATATTATTTATGTTGGTGCGTATGAATGCGGCCGCTAAGATCGTATGATGTCGGGTGTAAGATTCCAAGGCACTGGGATAGGATTTAGACTACGTGTCGGGTGTTACGTATGATAGAGTTGGACTGCGTATCGGATTTGGGAGGTTTTGTGATGTGGGGCTTCGTATCGAGTCTAACATATTAGGGCTAATGGCCATAATGTTCTGGGACTAGAGTGCCATAGTAATATATCAGGAGTTGAGTGTTGTAGTATTGATGAGTACTGTGATATAGTTGTGTGCGATGATATTGCTAAGTGTTGTAGAATTGCTGAGTGCTGCGATATAACTATGTGCAGTGATATTGCTAAGTGTTGTAGTATTTCTTAGTGCTGTGATATAGCTGTATGCGGTGACATTGCTAAGTAATGTATTATTGCTAAGTGTTGTAGTATTGTTGAGTACTATGATAATGTGGAGCTGAGTGCTGTGAGATCGTGGAGCTGAGTGTTGTGGTATGATGGAGCTGAGTGTTGTGGGACTACGGAGTTGAGTGCTGTGGTATAGTTGTGTGAGGTAACATTAATTGTTGAGTGTTGTAGTATTACTGAGTGTTATGGTATTGTTGAGTGTTGTGGTGGAGCTGAGTGCTTAAGAAGCTAAGTGCTATGGTATAGCGAAGCTGAGTGCTGCAGTATGTCAGGGCTGCGTGCTGTATTATATCAGGGCTGGATGGCCAGAACATTAGTACTGTGTGTCAAGATTTGATAGCTCGTGTGACATAGGACTATGTGTTTGACTTATGTGTTAGAGCGTGGCGACTTTGTGTAATGTGTGACAGACCGTAGGTATGGGATTACGTGTCTGATTAATATGGACCCAAGAGTCTATGTTATGTTTGGAATAGGATTAGGACAACGTCTGTTGTTCTATATTGAGTTGGTGCATACATGTATGCGAACGATGAGATGATCCTTTTATTGATGTTGCTATTTTATATACTGCAAATCTATAGATACTCTGTTAGTGTTTGCATTTCACTCGGTTTTTGTAGCTGACGGCGTTTATGCCACTGGATATTCGACGTCCAACTGACTAGGGTTATGAGTATTCAGGAGATGCATACATGGATAGGGGCTATGAGGATGGAGCCTACATTGACGGAGGTTATGGTTATGCTGACTACTATGCAAGCTGAAGAATGGAAGTTGTGCCGTAGTTAGTTTATGTTTACGTTTTATAAGATTGTTGAAATAGTTAAGTTTGTAATCGGCGTATGTTGGCGTAATACTTTAATTATGTTTCTGCAAATACTCAAGGTTTGTAATAGTTTAATATTACACTCTATTCTTATATATATCGACCTTAGAACTTTCCAATGCGTGGTTTAAATCATTACTATGATGGTTTGACTTTGGTTATGGACAATGTGGTGACTTTCAACTGTCATGGCCTACGGGTCCAAAAAGGAATTTATTTTCTCTATTTTTGCTACTACAGTAGCAAAGGAATCTTGGAAGAACCGGCACTTCGCTTAGGATAACTCCCCTTTAATAGGAAACTACAAACAATGAAATAAAACTATCCTAGAACTTTAAAGATCTAAAAAAAATAAAAGTAGAAAAATAAAAAAGAAGAAGAACTTACCCCAAGAACTCCCCTCAGAATGCTCCTCCGGCAGAGCTCTGCTGGCACCGCAGACTCCAAGACTCGATCCTAAATCTAATAAAACTTATACTTTTTCTAAGGACTTTCTAGGAGTGCTTTGGAATCCTCCAGAGATGTTGGGCTCTCTAGTTCTTAGGATTTTCAGGTGTCTTGGATTGGGAGGGGAGGACCCCTTTTATAGTTTGAGTTTTAGGTGAAAAATCTTAAAGCTAACCGATGTGGGACAAAAAAAACCACAAATTTTGACATTTTTGGGCATTTTCACATGGATTGGGGTCAAATCACATAATGAATCTGGGACATCTAAGAGCCATAGTGACACTTGACTGAGTGCCACATAGCAGTCTTGAGTGCCACGCAGCAATCACATGAGTGCCACTATGGCACTCAGCCCAAAACATTGTGTTTTCTCTCTATTCTTCAGGGACTATGTTCTCTCACCTCGGTTATCCTTTTTGGGCTTGTGATATACCGTTGGAAGGTATGGGAGTCTAGTTTAAGATGTTTTTAGTTTCATTCAAAAACGTTTGTAGATTTTGAGTTATGACCAAAATAATGAGGCTGACTTCAAGAAGGAGCAAACCTGTGAGGTGCAAAAAGGGGTGAAAATTTTCCTAAGTGATGTTTGGCCAATGTGATGGCTTAGGTCACTAATTTAGCCTATTTTAGGACTATTTCATAAAGGGAGTTCTCGGGATCCCACTCCGAGGTCCAAATTTTGCTCGATAAAAGGCAATTTTTCGTCATTTCATGTCAAAAAGCTAGCCTCACTTGGGTTTTTGTCTCTAAATTGAGTTCTAACGTACCTAATTCTTCTTTGTCTCTAAATTGAGTTTCTAACGTACCTAATTCTTCTTAGAGGTTATTCTAATGTTTCTTGGAGACCATGCTAATTCAAGGAGTTCTGGTTCACAACCGACAAATCTGGATTCCAGTCATTGGGTTGTTCTTGAGGCTGAGTCCCTTCTGTCGAACGAAAGAACCAAAATAGGGTGTCTACAGTTTGCCCCTCTTTGAAAGAGCTTTGCAAGCAACGTATGTCATAAGGGAATGTCAAAGCATGCCTCGCCTTTTAGTGAGTTCGGAAGACTTCAGGAAGAAAATCGAGAAAATCAAAGACATGCAAGCACACAAAGAAAATCTCAAAAATCAAGTGGTCGCGCCTGAAAGAGCTGCCTACGTATTCCTTTGTAGGAAATCAGACCAACCATAGTTCAATTGAGCACACCACATGAAAGCAATAATTCAAGTAAAACATAGTGAATGATATGAGACTCAAACTAATGCTAACATGCAAGATACTTGGGGATTGTTCCATCTAGAACCACGGATGATCAAAATAGGGTGTCCTATCGTAGACGATTCAACGGGGGTGTCCAATCGTGGACGATTCAACAAGGATGTCCTATCGCAGATGATTCAACAAGGATGTCCTATCGCGGATGATTCAACAAGGTTGCCCTATCATAGACGATTTAACAAGGATATTCTATCACGAATGATTCAACGAGGATATCATATCACGGACGATTCAACGGGTTACCTCAATCTAGAGAACTTCTCAACAAGGATTTGCCTCATCTTGAGGGTTTCAATAGCGGAATTGCCTCATCTTGGGGGCTTTATGATAGATTTGCCTCATCTTAAGGGCTTCAACAATGGAATTGCCTCATCTTGAGGGCTTTACTACATCTCCGGGCATAGCTCTTCGAGCTAGGTGGAGACAAGGAGGTCTTCAGAGCCACTTAAGGCAAACTGGACCTAAGACACGCAGTGACGAGATAATTATGGCAAACATCACGAGCGCTTACCTCATCTTGAGGGCTTTACAACATCTTTGTGCGTATCTCTTTAAGCTCGATCGAGACAAGGAGGTCTCCAGAGTCACTTAAGGCGAACTGGACCTAAGACACGCGGTGACGAGCCAGTTACAGCGAACATCACGAGTGCTTACAACTGCAACTGCCAATTATGACTATCAACATCGTCGAGCCAAGAGAGAAGGACAACTCTACTGGGGAACTCAAATTCATGGATCCATCTAAGGCAAACCATGGGATACGATGCAATGCGATGTATCTCTGCTGGGGAAAAGCTACTTGTGGAGTCGTTAAGGCAAACCGGGAGCACTACACATGATTTAAGACTCCACTCAATTTGACTGGCATGATAGAGCGGGAGGCAATACCATGCAACTAGGATTCAATATCCTTCTGGGTAACAAATATGACATCACTCGACTAGGAAAGGATGCTTCTGGAGCCGTCAGGGCTAATTAGGAGTATTACACACGACTCGAAACGTACTTGAACGGACGACTGCAACAACGCGGGACTTCTAGCAATTAATGCCATGAAATGCTAAATGAGACTACATGCTCTATTATGGATTTATATAAATGTAAATGATATCTTATAAATATTTTCAAGCACTCAACATCATGAAACATTGACCAAAAATGCATTAAAAGACTCAATCGAAGCCAAAATTGGGTTCGGGGACCAAACGGGGCATTATAGGGGCACAAATGCACAAATCTAATAAAATTGGGCTGAGTGCCATGGTGGCACTAGGAGAGTGCCGCACAGCACTCCAAGAAAGCCACCATGGCTTTCAGCCTCTATTTAGGCCTTTTATTCCTCATTTGCTTCCTATTTTGAATTTTGCTCATTTTTTCTCCAAAGTTGCTCCATTTTCTCCATTTTCTCTCTATTCCTAACCTATAAATCCAAGTTCTTCCATCCTTACATTTTTTTCAAAATCCCACTTAAACATTTGAAAAATAATCATTCCTCACTCAACTCCAAACACCACCAAATCACCATTTTATCACTCAAACTCATCATTGTCCTATTCCTCCTCTTCGGGTTCATCGTTCAATATTGAGAGTAGGGGTCCTCTTCCTCTCAATCTCCTAGAGGGTACATGCTCTTACAAACCTTCCTCCAACAATTTCCCTCCCGAGCAATTCATAAGAGATCAACATCAACATTTATCCTTCAAAGTTAGGCAAGGAGAGGTAATTACAAAACTTTTCTTTAAAAATCTTATTTTCTTCTTTCTAAATGCCATGTACTACCAAATTAAAAACCGCTAATGAATGCATGCATGCTCTAATATGTTTTTTCTTGTGGTTGATTCCATTCCATAGGTAAGAATCAAAAGCTACCATTCTTAAAATAAGGGTTTTCGAATTATGCACATAAGGTGTTTGTAGAAATGCTCAACTCATCAATTTCTTCTTTCTTGTCATTCTAGGTGAAGAAGGTAACCTTAAAAGGGCATGGGTGCCTGACTCATGGCTACGAATGGTATGGGAAACTTCTGAAGTCGTGAAAACCAAGGTGTAAGCCACTGGCTTCGTTGATTTCATGAAGCTTTTGGTGAGTAGTTCCAATGACTTAGTTCATCTATCTAGCCTAAGGGAAAGGTGGTGGGACTCTATTAACACCTTCCATCTTTCTTTCGGAGAAATGACCATGACCCTGAATGACTTTTCTATGATTACCGGGCTTCAGGTAGGAGGAGATCCCATCATTATGGACCCTACATTAGAGACTTCAAGACAACGGGTGATCAATCTCTTATGAATATACCCACCTAGAGTGGTGAGCGGCGCAGTTCCTTATATGTGGTTTCTCAAGACCTTCCAAAGATACAATCAATTCGCCACCGACCAAGTTAGCCAAGCTTTTATAATGTATGTTCTAGGTTGTTCCCTCTTCAGTACTAAAGTAGATCGGATCCACCTAAGACATGCGGTGACTAGCCAGTTATGGAAAACATCACGAGCGCTTGCCTTATCTTGAGGGCTTTACAACATCTTCGTGCATAGCTCTTCCAGCTAGGTGGAAACAAGGAGGTCTCCAGAGCCACTTAAGGTGAACTGGACCTAAGACACGCGGTGACAAGCAAGTTACGGTGAACATCATGAGCATTTACAACTGCGACTATCAATTATGACTATCATCTTTGAGCCAAGCGAGAAGGACAACTCTGCTGGGTAACTAAAATTCATGGAGCCATCTAAGGCAAACCATGGGATATGATGCAATGCGATGTAACTCTACTGGGGAAAAGGTACTCGTGGAGTTGTTAAGGCAAACCAGGAGCACTACACATAATTCAAGACTCCACTTAATTTAACTGGCATGATAGTGCGGGAGGCAATGTCGAGCAACCAGGATTCAATATCATTGTGGGGAACATATGCGACATCACTTGACAGGGAAAGGATAATTCTGGAACCGTCAGGGCTAACTAGGAGTACTATACATGACCCGAAACTTACTTGAACGGACGAATGCAACAACGTGAGATTTCTAGCAATTAATGTCATGCAATGCTAAATGAGACTAAATGCTCTACTGTGGATTAATATGCATGCAAATGATATGTTGTAAATGTTTTCAAGCACTCAACATCATGAAAAATTAACCAAAAATGCATTAAAAGACTCAAATTGAAGTCAAAATTGGATTCGGGAACCAAACGAGGCATTATATGGGCACAAATGCATAAATATAGGAAAATTAGGCCGAGTGCCATAGTGGTACTAGGGGAGTGCCGCACGGCACTCCAAGAAAGCCCCATGGCTTTCAGCCTCTATTTAGGCCTTTTTTTCCTCATTTGCTTCCTATTTCAAATTTTGCTCATTTTCTCTCCAGAGTTGCTCTATTTTCTCCATTTTCTCTCTATTCTTAACCTCTAAATCCAAGTTCTCTCATCCTCACATTTTTTTTCAAAATCCCACTTAAACATTTGAAAATTAATCATTCCTCACTCAACTCCAAACACCACCAAATCACCATTTTATCACTCAAACTCATCAATGTCCTCTTCCTCCTCTTCGGGTTCATCATTCAATATTGAGAGTGGGGGTCCTCTTCCTCTCAATCTATGGAAGGAGAGACACTCTTACAAACCTTCCTCCAAGCATTTCCCTCCTGCGTAACGCATAAGAGATCCACATCAACATTATCCTTCAATACCTGGAAAGGAGAGGTACTTACAAAACTTTTCTTTAAAAATCTTATTTTCTTCTTTACAAATGCCATGTACTACCAAATTAAAACCCAATAATGAATGCATGCATGCATGCTCTAATATGTTTTTCTTGTAGTTGATTCCATTCCATAGGTAAGAATCAAAAGCTACCGTTCTTAAAGTACTATCTCCATCCCATTTTGAGAGTCTACCTTTAGGACCCAACTTATTAAGGGGACATGAAGAATTACACCCACTTTCCATAATTTCCCCTAATCATTACAACAACTTTTTTAGTTTTTGTCTTGATGTAGATTTGAATGAAGGTCAGTTTGGGAAAGTAAGTAAAAATTATATACCAAATTAGGAAAACGGACACTAATCTTGGAGCATCCCAAAATGGAATACAGGACTCACAAAATGGGATGGAGGGAGTAAGGGTTTTCGAATTATTCACATAAGGTGTTTGTAGAAATGCTCGACTCATTAATTTCCTCTTTCTTGTCATTCTAGGTGAAGAAGGTAACCTTGAAAGGACATGGGTGCATGATGATCAAACGTAAAAAGTACATATTCATAGCATGTTATATGGTCTTTTATGCATACTTTTATCACCAAGTCCCTAGAGTTACACGCATTTCAATAACATTGCGCTTTCATGATGTTAATGCTAAAACATGTGTATTTGTATTATTTTATAAGATATTGGGTGCATTTAGATGAAGTGAATTTTGAAGCTTGGCAATAAATGCCTCACTTTTTGTCACACAACTCTTATATATTTCATTTACATCATTTACACGAGGTATGTGAGTGTTTTGTAGGTCAAAGAAAGCATTCGTTGCCTAAAAGGTGATTTCGATGGAAGAGAATGATAGCAGCAGTTGAGAAAAGGGAATTTTTGACATTGAAGACTTTAGAATTGTGAATTTTGTCCAGAGATAAAAGTTGTAGTTTGTCAAGTTACGATCGCGTGGCCACAAACCGTGCATCAATCCGAGGTCCGAGCAAAGAGATATCATAATTCTTCCCAAGGTGCGCAGAGTTGTCAACTGTAGAAGACCAGGACCGATCCTTAAACATATGCAGGACTGGTCCTGGCCATGACTGGTCTTGGTAGTGTAGTGGGATCGATTCCACTCAGCAAATTCTCCCCAGCAACTTCTTTTTAGGTCTAGGACTCCTATATTGATATATATATATATATATATATAACTTGTAAATGTATTATACTCAACTTTTATCACATTTTACATATGGTAGGTGTTAGAGAGGCTATTAGAGCTCTCCTAAACCCTAGTTTAGGATCTCTAAAGCCATGTTTGGATGCTATTTCAAGATTTCAAGTCAATAAAGTAGGTTTTCTTCATTCCAGGTTCCATTGCTCTCTATTATTTATACTTTCAGTATATTAATTCTTCTTTAATCATGATTTTCATTATGTTTATGTTATCTATGATTTTTAGATTTATTTTTCTAATGTTAGGCTAAATCTAGTGTTAGGTTTATGCGATGAAGAACTAGAAAAGCCAATTTTCATGCATGTTTTCAAAGGGCAACCTTCATAATTCAACTTTTCCATGGAATGCAGTTTAGAATTGTTGTTGGAATGGTTTCTAGCTATATTAAACATTGGTCTTACATTCTAATCTAATTTTTGATTCATTTCATGAACTTAGACACTCAAATCAATTTCTCACTTCAAATAATTAGTATTTGGACTTGTTAAAGTGTTTTGAATGGAAAGAGGAATTGTTTCAAATCCGCCCATAATTAATTCACAGGTTCATTTGGCGTTGTTTTATGCCGATTAACAAATATTTGGTATTGACTCAACTCAAGCAAGACACAAACATCAAGAGGCAACTGTTGAATTATAGTCTGTGGCCATATCCTTCCTTATGCATGATAATTGGTGAATCTAGTGGGAATTTGTGTAATCCTAACCTGTTAATTCATATTTTACTTAGTTCAAGTTAATTCAGTGCTTTAATTAGTCTTATTAAATTCTCTAGTTTAGTTTACTCAATCAATCTAGTTTAAATTTCAAATATCAATTAGTTTAATAATCCTTCAAATCAATCATCTTTTCTTTTCTTTAAGAAGTAATTTAGATAAAAAAAAAAACATCTTAATAATTTATTCGTTCTTCGTGGGATCGACCTGGACTTCCAGTAATATCGATGGCAATCTTGAGTTTGAAGCAATATTCGGTGTCATGACCATGATCTTTGTGATACAGGCAAAATTTATCCTGGTTTCTTTTCTCTAATGGGCTCTTCAGCTTTGCCAGTTGTTTGAGCAACCTCAAAGCCTTGGCGGTGGCCATGACTTTATAGATAGGCTGAGAAAGAGGTGTCAAGGCAATTAGGGCCTGATCCCGTGTAACACCCTGTATTTTCTTTTTCATTAATAAATAAATATTGCATTTCATTTCCATGAGCATTTGATTTTATTTCTGTTTATAATAATATTTTGGGGGTCAAACTGTAATTTCCAAACTACTTTCTATGGTTTCAAAAAGCAATATCTATATTTTTGTACAAACCGGGAATTTATTCCTACGCTAATATAATTTTCTGTATTTTCATTTCAATCGAAAAATGCCAATTTTATGTTTTAACCTGCGTTTATACCGCGTCTTGTGGGTGAGGGAGCTTGTGAGCTCAACCTCACCGGATGATCTCTCGTATACTTGGAGGCCACCCAACTCCTAACAATATATATGTGTACGTATCTCACAGTGTCTCATTTTTTTTCTTACACAGTCTCTCAATATCTATCTCTCAATTCTCTAAAGATCTCCCAAGTTAATCACACTCACACACATATATGATATACTCATACACACATTCATAGTTATATATATATTGATATATCAAGTACGGGGAAATTCTCAACAACGGAATTGTCGATGGATTTACGGCGGATATTCTCGGTCTCAAATTCTTTGTACTAACGCCCTCTGTGAGTATTATAAATTCACTCGCCATGTTTATATATGTTTATTTCAGTTCATATATGTGTGTATATATGTGTATATATATAGATACACCATGGGAGCTTAAAAATGGAATTTTGTAAAACTGAATCAAAATCGATTCTGTAAATTGTGAATGGAAGATATTGGCCCTAATCAATTGTGGTTCGAATCCTACGCAGTAATTCATTCATATCGCGGCGTACCGTTGATTTAAAGTTTTGACACCCTCACTTTAATCGCGAATATTTAGAGATATAATCCGTATTAGTTAAAATTGATCGTGTATTCTTAATCTACGCGGAAAACTGAAGAGAACCATATATTACATGTCCCGGTTGAGACAGATTCTGAAAATGGGTAAAATGCAGTTTTGAAATTGAAAACAGAGGAAAAACGAGGAAGATGATGAAACTGCAAGAACTCGCGCGCGCGACCCGCTCGCGCGAGGTTCGCTCGCGCGGACCATCCCCCCCCCCCCCTTCGCGTGCGCGACCTGGCAGTTTGAGCAGTTTTTGTATTTTCTTATTAGGGACTGTTTGGAAAAGATTTTGAAAGTTTTTAAAGAACTGTTTGGCAAATGTATTGTTTTAAAGGTCTATGTTTTAAGAATTGTACGAACAAGAACAACTAAGACCGAAATTTATGCTCGTACGATTATCCGGCTTTGTGATTAATTAATGGTGTTATTTATGAAACATTGACATACATATTAGGGTTGAGGTTGTGTCAACATTCATGTGTGTGAGAAAGCGTGAAAAGAGTAAAGGGTGGCGGTTTGGTGTGCGACCTCAATATCGATCGGATAGTATTCCTGGTATTGGAGGCGACAGTGTTGTGTACGACTTAGATATCGATCGGATAGTATTCCTGGTATCTAAGGCGCGCGTTTCGGATATTGATCGGATAGTATTCCTGATATCCGGAGCGATGGTCGGTTGTGATCGGCTTAGATATCGATTGGATAGTATTCCTGGTATCTGAGGCAATAGCGTGGTGTGCAGCCTCAATATCGATCGGATATTATTCCTGGTATTGGAGGCGATAGTGTTGTGTTCGACTTAGATATCGATCGGATATTATTCCTGGTATCTGAGGTGATGGTTTGGTTTAGTCGGTCTTGTTGAGAGAAAAGAGTCAGAAAGATGAGATGTTACATTGTTCATACACGGTCACATAGTTATTGCTTACTTTATTCCCCCATGGCTTATGTTGGAATTGGAACCTGGAATCTATTGCTTTTAAAGTTAAATTGCACCGTTGTTTATATGCTTATATATATACATTGCGAGCACTTGTTTATTTTGCTCACCAGCTTTCATAAGCTGACGGCGTTGATGCGTCCTGGACTGTATGTCTAGATTTTCAGGGTTAGCCAGGGTATTTTGACTATGCTACTTAGAGTCAGGAGACTTTCCAGGAGGCTACTTTATATTTCCTATGTCTTTTAATTTGGGTTTGTAATAAACTAGCTTTAGACATTTGAATAAGGCGTGTTGTGCCTAAGTCTATGACTGCTGTAATAGTTAGTAAGTTTTAATTGTGGAGGTTATATTTTGTTAGTATCCTTTGCTCTAGAAATGTTGTTAAGTTATTTATTGCAGGGACAATTGGTCATACTCACTTGTCACGACCTACGAGTCCATAAAGGAAATTAAATGCTTTCCTGTATTATGCTACGTCGTGGCGTGACATCCCGACCACCTCGTTGTTGATCCACTTTGGCTTCTTTCCTGAGCTCCTCTCAGAGCCTTCGCGCTTCCGTTTGGATTTCAGGATTTGTTTCCTATAAAGCTGGCACATTTAGCTTTTAGGAATTCTTCCGTGTCAATGTATTTCCCAACCCTCGCCGAGAGTTCAACTAGGGTGGATAGCCAGTTATAATGGAACGACGTGGCAACCTTGGTGTGCTGAACCCCCGAGCAGAAGGCTGTGATTGTGACCGTTTCGTTCAAGTTGTGAATTTGATGCTTTTGTTGATTGAAATGATTAAAATGATCTTTCAAGGATTCCCCCTTGTGTTGTTTGACAGCCAGCAATTGAGTGTCCGGTTATGAACGATCGAGCACCCCCACGAACTAGTTGACGAAGATCTTACTGAGCACCATGAAATCATTGACCGTTCGGGGTTTAAGGGTTTGGAACCATTATACGGCAGGCCCTTTGAGGGTGTTGGGAAAGGCCAGGCAGAGCAGTTTGTCGGTGCTAGTCACAAGATCCATCTGAGCCTTGTAAGTCTGAACATGATCGACCGGGCTCCCTGAACCATTGTAAGAATCAAGATGTGGTTGTTTGAATTTTTGCGAGATGGAAATCCTGTGATCCAGACGGTGAAAGACGACTCAGTTTCGATGTTGATGTGGTCATGACCCAGCTTGCGGCTTAACTTCTCAATTTATTTCTGCAGGTTCTCGATTTGGGCCTTGATGACCTCCCAATCGATCCTCTGTTCTAAATCTTGGCGATAGGTTGGGTCGTACGAAGACGCTGTGGATACCGGCATTTGGGCCCACTTTTAATTTTAAAACAATTTTCAAATTTCAAATACAAAGAGTCGCTACTTAATTTTTTTAAGGAAAATTAAGAAACCATTTTAAAAGTAAACCGATCTTTTGAGAAACCAAAGATAAATTGGGTCCGGGGATTATGGAATGAAAGGGAAAGGAGCCCAGCGGACTAAAACACCCCCTCTCATCCTATCTCGTAATAGGCCTCTACTCAACATCCTTTTAATCGAATCAATTATCTAAGTGTGCCCTCAACTAATACATATATACATATACATTACAAAAGCATGTTGAAAATGGTGTAAGAATGCTAACGATAAAATATCATCCAAAACCACATAATTCAAGTAGTAAGCAAAGTGATATGCAAATAGGGAACAAGAAAACTTACCCAACATCCTTGCCGCGAACATTAAACGTGTAATGCACACAAAATAGAATCCTAAGAAAAAAGGTCTCTAATCACATATATACACATAAGGCAAGACCTAATTCTAAGGTGTCGCGCATGAAGTTGAAAATCAATAGAATCAAGAAATAAATAAACTAAAGAGGGTTTAAGATATTGTACCTCAAAAGTGCTACAAAACAAAGGGTTAGTCCACATACCTTGATCAAAGATATCAAATAATCAACCCTAAGCTTCTAGCTTAAATATATCAAGCATGGAAATAATTAACCTATTTATGGATTCCTTCTAATTAGCTGAAAACATATCACCTCTATAGATATGCAAGTCTCAACTAGGAGCCAATGCAATGTCCATATAGAGGTAGTATAATCCCAACATGATCATAAGGAACTCACAACTAGGTTTAATTAGGGACAAAACAACCTAGAGCTAGCTCCTAACTACAAGTATAAATATACATGGTTGAATGCCTGGATATGTATAAGGACAAACTATGAGTTATTCACTAACTTGGATCACAGCCTCTGGATTTAGACTTAATTATCATTATTCAAATCATGATTTGAGTCCCAAAGAACTTTGGAAACCATTTAAGTTAAGATCAATGAGATTAGACAAAAACAGTGACTGTTTCTCATGAATTACAGAGAGCAGACCAGATATTAAAAGGTAGAAAAACCATGCTTCCAACGGTTGTAACTCAATGATTTTTGGATATGATATGCCTCTGTGAGTATAGTTTCTAACCCAAGAAGAAAATCAAAGATTGAACGGTTAGATCTCTAGGAATAAGGAAAACACTAGACATCACTCAGGAATCTGTAACTCTCTATCCAGAGATCTTGTACGATTTTCTAAAAATAGTAAACAAATGAGAAACACTTAGATCTTTTTAGGGTACCTTCCTAACACATTAAGCTACTTAGAAAATTTTATTAGAGGCCAAGGAAGCTTGGTTAAGGTTCTGATTTATTAATTTTAAAACGGACTTACTGTTCTGGAATTTTGGACAGAGAGTTGCTTGTTTTGAAATCATAAGGCCAAACCATCTTGAACATGGAATTTCATCAAAACAAAAATCACAGAGGTGCTTAAATGAGTTATGAACATTATCCAATTGGTTTCATCCAATTCCAATGGACCATGATTTTATAAAAAAATCTTTGATCATAGTTGGTTTATGGATTCACTGCACCTTTGTTGGATTAATGTTCATAGTTTGAATCAAATTTGAACAATACCTAGTTCCTCTCCCAAATGCATGGTCCTTGAGGGATATAGGTTCATTTTGTTATTTCTTCTACCAAGTTAATGGTCCTTGGAGACTTAAGCAAGACCAAACCCATATGAACCTTCAAAGGACATAGAGAGGGTCCTATGAGATTCTCAAGTTGAAGGCTCCAAGTCATGAGTTAGGACCTTGAATCCATTCAAACTTGTGTGGGTATAATTATGATCAACTTAATCCCCACATAAATTGGAAGATTATGGGAGACTAAGAGATCATTCTTAAGCAAACCTCTTGAGATATAGGAGATCTCATAGATTTCCAAAAGAAGCAGTATCAAGAATGAAACAAAATCAAAAGTTATGTGAGAGGATCCAAAATAACAAAATCTCCTTATGAATTAGTTTTAGTTTAAATCCAAGGCTTGTTTAGATCCAAACTAGTGAACTACCATGAGATTCAATCACAAATTCTATGCGGTGTGTGATGAAATGAGGTAGGAAGAGAGGTTTTGAAAATGTGTAAAGATCCTAGATCTATGAATTTGTGATTGAATAATGTATAATAAGTGTAGGAATAGGGATTTAACCTCTAGATCTTCTCAGGACTTGATTGATTTGGAGAGATCCAAGCCCTAAAAGCAATACTCTTCTTCTTCTTTCTTGAAGCTTCAAGGTTCTTCATTGGAGATTTGAGGAATTTGGGTGAATTGGGTAAGATTTCTATGGGGTTTCTCTCTCTATATGTCTCTAAGAACAATCTCAAGTCCAAAATTCAGCTTCTCCTCCAAGATTCAAGTATCATTCCCTATATTCAAGTCTCTCCTTCAAGATTTAAGTCTCCAACCTCACAAAAATGGGAGAAAATAGGGTTTTATAGACTTTCATTATCTTAGGGGCTAAGATAAGGGTAGATAGGTCAATTAGGGATGGTGGGAGCATGGTTTGCATGACCTAGGAGTAGTAAACACGTACACAAAAAACAGCATCATTTGGTGCATTAATTTGATCAAAGATTGAAAAAGATTTTGACTTAAAAATGCAAATTAGCCCAGGCCGGCACTCAATGAATGATGAAACAGCACTCAGTGAGTGTCGCACGGCACTCAGTGAGTGTCGCAGCGGCATTCACTGACTGCCGTTTGGGCACTTTAAGTGCCACTGCACACCAGTTTAGCACTATTCACAGCAATTTAGCACCTTAATTTCATTTCATGTTATATGTATTTACTTAAGACATTAAATGTAATTAAGAAAACACCCCCCCCCCCCATTTGGAAAAAAAGTCAACTCTCCATCCGAAAGCAAACTATCCAATTCCTGCATAATTCTTCTTAAAGACCTTTCGATTTCTCCATGCTCCCTTTCATTTAAAATTCTTAAAAATCATTTCTAGCATAAGGGAGACTGATCGGGAGAGAACAAATCCTAATTATATGCCTTAATTCACATTTGTTAGTACTTTATTACCCTATTTTTGTATATTTTTACTTCGTTTTCTATTTTCTGTTAGGATTTAAAAAAAAAAGTAAGGATTCCAAGCTAAATGGGGTGAAAAAGCAGAAGAAAAGATGCTGAAAAAGCCACATCTCGCGCGCGGCCCGCTCGCGCAAGAATCCAACTCTTTGCTCGCACAGCCCGCTCGCGCGGCCTCCCATTTTACGCACTCGCGCGGCCCGCTCGCGCGATCCGTACGAAAAATATAAAACATGTATTTCGAAGAGCTGAAGACTGCTACGCGAACGAAACTGCCTAATTACGTCTAGAAAGCTAAATACAACAGTTTTAGTGCGAATTGGGTTAAGAAAGCTTCCAAAACTTGCTCTAAATCTATAAATACTCAATTATAATTTAATTCTTGGGTTGGCAATTATTATACACACAATATACAACCATACTTCCAGCCATTGAAGAGAGGAAAGCAAGGAGAAGAAGAAGAAGACCAAGGATTCCCATGGCCTCCTCCATCAACCTCTTACCGTTCATCAATTCTATGGCCAACTAAACTCAAGATCTAGGGTTTCAATGAAACCCTATCCAAGTAATAGGGTGTATTTTATGTTTTTATTTTAGTTTTATTATGTATGGATGACAATTACATGTTCCGAGGATTTTTATAAATAAATCGTGTTTTTATTGATTAAATCGTTACTTTCAAAGTTTTTCAAAGTTTACTCTTGTCTTAGATCTATTTTGATGGTAGTGTGCTCAATGATCTATGCTTGCTATGCTTGTATAGATTATTTACATGTAATGGTACTTAATTGAATTGTGCTATCAATTATTCGAATAGTCCATGCCTAGATTAGACGAATTATACCACAACCCTAGTTTAGTGTGGGATAATTCATGCTAACTGAAGATGGATTATGTTGATGCTTGAACCATAGTTATTTTCTTGACAGATGAATTGGGCTTGTAGCTACAATTCCCCATTATCATCCAACTTAATAAGTTAAAGTAATTCGTAAATACCCTTATTATGAAGCTAGTAGTCGATTCGCAATCCTAGGTTCCTTAAACTTATTATAAAAACAAATATTTAATTGCTTTCATAATTTAGATTTACTTTTATTGTTATTAGTTTAATTCAAATTAAATCCAAAAGCCGTTTTTCTTAATTAACTAAATTTAGGTTTTAAAAATTAAAATGCGTAGTATTCAATCTCTGTGGGTTCGACCTTTACTTCCACACTGCAAATCTTTTGAAAGTAAAGCATAAGTAAGCATACTTTTATATCTTGATTTTGACGAGATCAGAGACTGTAGACACCCCATTTTTTCGGCTAACAGATTTAGGAGACCCATAGCTTGGTGGTTCACAATGATCGTAAAAGACTCAAAAGGACTCCCGAAGTTTTGAAAACATGCTATGTCGTAAGAAAAATGATAAAATGAGTTTTTAAGTAAAACTGGATGAAATCATCAGCTCCCAGAGACCCCTGGAAGTCCCGGAAGTTCCCCGAAAGTCCCCGTTGACCGGTTTGACCAAGTTTGACCAAGTTTGACCAAAATCGTCCGGATTCACCGGAATCATTAGAAAAGTATTAAAATGAGTTTTAAAAGAGAATCGAGCGAAAACGTCGGCTCCTGGAAGCTCCCGGAGGTTCCCAGAACTTCCCGGGAATCCCAGGTTTGACCAGTTTGACCAAGATTTGACTTTGGAATCGGGGCACCGAAACAATTTTCAAATATTTTTCATGGATACTAGAGGTCAATAGCTTTCCAACGGTATATTGCACATAATTCCTGGATTTAAAACGAATTTATTTTGAATTTCCGAAGGCGAAAAAGGCGATCAAATCAGCATTTATCGCGAATACCGCAAAACTTTTCAAAGTGACCTATCCCCGAACTATTTTTTATGTAAATTAGACTCCATTACCTTTCCAACGGTATATCACAACCTCAATTTGGAGTTCGTATGCATTTTCTGTGAATTTCGGACAAAATAGGGCCTTTTCGCGAATACCGGAACCTCTGGGGGCCTAAACGTAATTTTCTGGGCTTCTGAGGAGCAGTGCTGCCGCGGCACTGGCCCACTGCCGCCACGGCACTCAACCCTCGCAGAGTCCATTTTTGTAATTTTTTTGGGGGTCCATTTTGATTAATTAAAAACCAAAACGACATAGTTTTATGTTTTCAGATGTTTGGGACCAATGGGAACACTTCTAAAATCCCAAAACCACCCCAAATTGGCCTATATAAACCCCCCATTGCTCTTCATTTTAGGGGGGCCAAGTGCAAAAGCTTGAAAAGTTGTAGAGAAGAAGAGGGAGAGAGATAGGTTTAGAAGAGAGAAAAGGAGCTTCCTCCTACTATTTTGCTATAGAAAGTGAGTTTTAATCTTATTTTCTTCCATTACCTCTCTTATACTTCACATTCCAAACACCCCCAATCACCATTCTTGAGCATTCTTGAGTTAGGAAGCTACTTCCATGTCCAAATGTCAAAATCTATGAGTGAAACACCAAGCTACAAGTCCAAAATCACATTGATTATCATCCATTGATTGCTATTTACTTGCTTTGATTATATATATGTTCATCTCTCCTTATCTCATTTCTTTTTCTTTTCTTTATTTACTTACTAGTTCATCATCATCTAAGTGATGACATGAAGTTTGGGGTGAGTGAATCCTTATGGATAGTAAGTAGCTCTTGACCTCAAAAACATGTTTGATAGATGATGATCATAACCTCAATACTTCCAAGGTATTCTTGAAATGTATTGAAGTTATGTTCAAAAATAAAAATAAATCTCTCCAACAATCTTGGAGGTTCTTGATGATGAGTTTGATGTAGGTATTCTAAGTGGCTATGATCCTTATTGAGTGTTGAAAATGTGTTTTCAAAACATCTATTTCAAAACCCCTCTCAATCCCTCTCATTTGGTTTCAAGAAACAAAACTTTGTTTTCTCCAAAATCTTCAAAACAATGAGTCAAAACAGTGAGTGAGTTGAGTTCAAAGATTTTTCTAGAACTCAATACTCAACATATAGATACAAGGCCACTTAGAAAGTCTTCCTAACTCATTGGAGAACACCCATGATTTTTGGTTTGATTTGGAAGTACTTGGAAATGGTCCATTTGGGTCCCAACATTCCTTCCAAACATTCTGTTTTTACTGTCACAGCAGCTAGGTCAACTTACGACCTCTTTTCCAGAAAACTTTTCCAAAAGGGGTGGTCCTAACTTATTTTTCCCTTAAAATTCAATGTCTTAGAAAACTTTTTGTAAAAAATAGGCCTCTAGATCATTCGTTTTCATTTTCTAAGATTTTTCAACATTTCAGTCGACAGTACGAACTCTGTTTCTGAGTGACCTCTGTTGTTTATATGATTTCTCTCAATATGTGATAGCTATTTAAGATTGGCCTTTTGGGTTGTGTTCTAGACACAATAAGGAACATCTCCATAAAAAAATCATGCATTGAAAACATTCCTAACCCCTCTTTTCAAATTCCAAAAGATCATGCTACTGTTCTGTCCACTATTCACAGCAAGTATACTTTAACTTTCCTTCTTTGATTTGATGCTTATATGCATTCCAAATTAGTTCATATCTTAGGAAGTAGTTCATACTACATTTGTGCACATCCCATGTTAATTTCATTTATTCATTCATACACATTTTAGACTTCTAAGTCATTCTAGAAATCCATGTACACAAAACACACTACAACCTTTGCACATTTTAGACACATACATTGCATTCATGCAAGATTTGGGGTTTTTGTAACTCTTAATCCAAGGAGATTATAAGGAATGAACTTGATCACACATTCATGCTTCCCCTTTGATCTAATCATCCTTTCTCATCCGTCCCGGGGATTGAGAGATCTTCTTTTCTCAAAGAATAACATGCATCATACTAGCTTGTTAAGCATATTTTGATTTCTTTGTTTATTTGTTTCAAGAACAATTCATGTCCCCTTTAGATTAGGAAAACTTGATTAATTGATATATGATTAGACGATTTTTCCTAGGTTTATTTGTGTGATCTTTCACTTCGCATTGTGTGATATTTGGCTTAGATCTTATGAATGATATCTTATCTTTAGATCTTCCATTTCAAGTTTCTTATGTGATGTAATATACTATCGTAGTATTATTTGTCGAACCATACATAGTATAAGATGATTATTTGGATGCTAATTGAGGCCCGTCGAAAGACGGGGCGAGTTGAGGGTGTTTTAGTCGCGACAAAGGCTCCTTCCTCTCTCGTACCAAAACCCCGAACCAAGTTCTTTGGTTATGAAGGGCCGGTGCCCTTATCCGCTTGGGTGAGTCAAAATTAGGTTTCTTGGTTCCTTAAAGACCAAGTGGCGACTCTGTATCTGTTTTCAACAGACCATTTTCTTTTCTTTGATCCAAGTCAAATTCCTTTTCAACACAATCTTAAACAAGAGAAGTGGTCCACTTCCGGTGTCCACAATCTGGCGACTCTGCTGGGGATTTTTATTTTAAAACAAAATAATACAGAGGTTTGACTCATAAGAAGCATCCTTAAAATCATCTTTTTACTGTGTTTGGTTCACCGCATTGCACTCTTGCATTCCCCCCCTCCGACTGTGTCTGAAACGCGGCGCTGACATTGTTCAGGTCTTGCTGTGCCAGGGCACAAGTCACCGTTGATACTGTACCTTCCAAGGTATATCAAAAAGAGTAAAAACCTCCGTACTGTCTCCCTGACGGTATATTGGAACTCTCGTCAACGGACCCTCTTTGACTAAACCCAGCCTTTGCATATAGATTCCTGTAGAACCTTTCATAGGACTGTTCATTTATCTTTTCAGATAGGACAATGTGATATAACTGTTGTATGCCCTGACGGGATTACCTGCGCGGTGTAGACGCTTATGTGGTATGAGGCAGAACTTCCTTCTTATGATCCCCAAGGCAATCACTTACATGTGACCACATTGAGTGACCTGCCTAGGCACCATGGTAAGGAAGTCTGCTCCATGTTCACAAAGATATACACCGCAAGCCTTGTTTGTTGGTCCTAGGACATAGGAGTATGAAAACAAGCTAGACAGTATGATCACCATCATAACCTGTTTCTCCCAGAAACTTTGTCCAGATATCCCAGATATAACCATATTGTCCAGTTTCTCCTAGAAACTCTGTCCAGATATCCCAGATATAACCATATTAATCAGTTTTCCCAAAAAAAAAAAACTCTGTCTAAATCTCCCTGATTTCCCAGATATACCAGTTTCTCCCAAAAATTCTGTCCTATCTCCTAGAAACTCTATCCAAATTTCCTAAAAATATCCAAAGTACCTGTTTTCCCAGAAGCTCTGCCCAAATCTCCCAGATTCTCAAAAAATCCAACATCTCTGCCCAAATCACCCAGAAATGCCCAGATATACTTGTTTCCCCTGGAAACTCTATCCATATTTCTCAGAAATACCCAAAATACCAGTTTCTCCTAGAAGCTCAGTCCAAATCAACCAGAAATCCTTTTTTTCTCCTAGAAACTCAAATGACTTCTAGAAATTTCTCCGAATCTTCCAAACCCATGTTTCTCCCAGAAACTCTATCCGAAATTCCCAAAGTATCCCTGAAATCCCTGTTATCCCTTGGTGATCATACTGGAAATTAAGGTTAGCACACTCTGCATGGCTAGGACCTTATTTGTTTAACTTCTATCTGTTAGAAGTAGGGGCATCATATAGATTAGGGCTTGCATCTGCATGCTTGTCTCATGTGCATGCACCATTCTCATCAGTCTGCGTACACTATCTTAGTCAGTCTGTACATAAGTCAGTCCATCTTCCTTAACCTCACTGTCATTGTCTCTCTAGTCATCACTATCAGAATCTGATATACTCCTCTCGAATCTATAGGTCATTGTAGATTCCCAAAATCAGCCACTGAGATCCCCATCCTGGGTCAGAAGTTCGAGCAGTCATTTGGTTAGAATCAGTCCGCCAAGAAAATTCAACATGAATCAGGAAACTTTGGAAGCCAAGGTCACTGAATTAATAAATCAACAGTCAGATCGGCTGACTCAAGTCCTGAAATTTATGGAAGAGTTCCGACAACAGCAACCACAGTACCCACCTAGGTTCCCACCACCACAAGGGTTCATGCCACCACCACCGCCTAGATTTGGACCGCCTCCCGAGAACAATGGGGAAGAAGAACGGTTTCAAGAGGTCCCGCCGCCTGTATATGAGAAAAAGCTCCAAGAGAAAATGGACAAGGTCGACAAGCTTGAGAACATACTAAGGAAGAGTAAGGGAGTCGACGATTACATGTTAGATCTGGAAGGATTGTTTGAGCCCAACAAGGTGAGGCTACCCAAGAACTTCAAGATGCCTGAAATCGACCGTTTTGATGGAACTGGAAATCCGAAGAGCCACGTGAAGTTTTGTATGAGCATTTTCCAGTCCATGGGCTGCACCCATGAGCACATAGCTATGCTGTTCCCTCAAACCCTCCAAAAAGCTGCACTATCCTGGTTCCTAACCCTTGAAACTTCCAAGACCCGAGTTTGGGAAGATGTTGCTAGAACTTTCATTGATCATTACTCCTACAACCAAGAGCTTGATGTCACCATCCGAGATCTGGAAACTACCAGGCAGAATTTCAATGAGTCCTTCGCTGCATTCTTGAGCAGATGGAGGAATAAAGTAGCCCAAATGATCCACAGGCCTGCTGAGAAAGAGCAAGTACGTATGCTGGTCAAGAACCTGCAACCGGTATACCATGAAAAACTATTCTACCAATCCATCTCAACATTTGAAGAGTTGTTTGAGGTTGGGACTAGAATCGAGGATGCTATCTGTGAAGGCAAGATCAATGGAGCTGGGTCACTGAAAAAGGAGAAGAGACCCCATACCTTTGATGAAGATCAAAAGAGCCTAGATGTCATTGCCTTAAGCCCATCATCAAGCCAAAATGACTTCAGTAAGAGGCACAAGAAAGGAAACCAAAGAGTCTTCACACCACTTGACATGAGCTTATCCTCCGCTCTCAATCAGCTTGTTCAAAAGGGCCACCTTGTACCTTTGGAGCCCAGTAAGCCTCCTAATCATCCACCTCCTGGGTACAATGAATCCAAGTATTGTGATTACCACCAAGACCAAGGCCATGAGACCGACAACTGTAAGAGGCTCCGTCACTCAATTCAGGATCTCTTAGATGATGCGTCGCACCCCAATCCAATTCACTACCTCGGTCTGGACCAACCCATGACCTATCCATTTCAATGATCCCCTTCGCTAAGGACCATGAATGTTGAACCTGTGCCAGTGAAGCGATGGTGTTTGGGACTTTTTGAGGATGCTCTTTAAAAAAAAAAAAAAAAAAGAATAAGCGAGTCACTGTGACATTCCATTTGAGACCGGGTCAAGTCCAGTCGAGTCTGTTGTGTGTTTTGTTTAGTCTTGTGGTCGAGTCCGTTTGTCATCAAGTTGTTATGAGTCTATAACCTTCTCTATTGATGGAATGAAATCTCATTTTGCTTAATCTGATGTGCCTAGTCATAAATGCATGAATCACTAAACTGAAGTGTCACTTTTCAAATTACCATGGATATTACTATGCTAAAAAAAAATAGTTTTCTTTTTTAACTCAAACAGAAAATCCTGAAAGGTCAAAGTCAATTTTGCGCTGACACTGAAGAAGAACTGAGAATTGAATAGTCTTACTTTAAGAATTTAAAGATGCTTTTGATCATATCTCAAAAAGACATGCTTGGAACTGACTTGGGGCTTGCCCAACACCCTTTTTCCACCATTTCGAAGCCTTAAGCCCAATCCAATTGGGAACCACGCAATCTGTCTGATTAAAAGCAATGCAAACTTAGCCCTTGATAGTAGCCAAACATTTCAGTGAGTTTCATCTCCACTTTCAAAAAAAAAAAAAAAACAAAAAAAAAACAAAAACAAAAAAAAAAGAAAGAAAAAGAAAAGAAAAGAAAAGAAAAGAGAAAGCTCGCTAGGTTGAAAACCCGAAAGGGCACCTAGGCAAAAGTTAGAGCTGAAAAAGGTGTTGATTTCCAAAATCTAACCCTAGCCAGTCAAAATGTTGGAGAAAAATTTTGATAGAATCATACGCTTCAAAATACATCTTAAGAACGTGCCAAGATCACATTTCAAAAGGCACGGAATGACCACAAATAAATTCCGAGAGCTGACATGCACATTCTGAAATTCTGAGATAGCGATTGAAAGATTTCACAAGAATCGACTACATTAAAACGCAAAATTGACTGGCTAGGCGAAAGTGAAAAGGATCAATCCTCAAAACAAAACAAAAAGAAAAAGAAAAAAGAAAAGAAAGGGAGATTGAAACTAAATCCTTTTATTCAAAGCTACCATAAGTGGCTCAAGTTTGAACTTCTTTGACGTTTGGTTTGAAAAACCCTCATACCTCAAACCCCTTATTTCAAGCCTTGCCTTGAACTACGCTCGACCTGATTCCCGCTCGGGGATACGTAGGCAACCACAATGGTTCGGTCACCCCACCTACCTAAAAATCAACCCGCTTCTTTCCGACCATGGCCCGAACTACGTTGGACCTGATCCCCACTTGGGGGTACGTAGGCAGACTTTCAAAAAAAAAAAGAAAAAAGAAGGATGGCTCGCTAGGTCGAAAATCTGAAAGGACGCCTAGGCAAAAATTAGAGCTAAATCCAAAGTGAGCAATAACAAAAGAGAGAAAATAGCTCGCTAGGCCGCCTCCTTGGTGCCTGGGCAAAAATTATGAGCATTTGAGAGATTAAAGTCACGGTCCATGCCTCAAGCCAGAAAATCACCTTCCACACTAGGGGCAAACTTCGGCTACCCGCCTCGTTTGCCTGATTTTTATTATCTACCCTTCACACAAGGGGCAAACTTCGGTCACCTACCTCGTTTGCCCAAAACCTCCAATGAACCTTCCTCCAAACTAGGGGCAAACTTCGGTCATTTACCTCGTTTGCCTACCGATCCCACTTCATGCCCTTCAAACCAGGGGCAAACTTTGTTTGCCACCCAATCCCTATACACCAATGGTAAGCCTTCAAGTCACAAGCATTGTCTTGAATAGATGGAAATGAAGCATCTTTTATTCCATAAGCTAAGGCACTAATTCAAAGCACATCTTGGGAGAAGCAAAGAAATTGATTAAATCAGTAGGGAGAAATTTTCAAAATAAGATTCACCATCAAAGTGATGCCACGTTAAGGTGAGAAGTAAACACAAAAGAGAAATGGTACATCATTTATGACAAGAGCACATCAAGTTTTGGCAAGTCGAGCTTGTTTCATTTTGGTGTCAAATGTGTCACCCTCGCGTGTCGGTATCTGACAGTTTTGAGTCTGTCATAGTCTTTTTCAGGAAAAGAGTCGGTCGTAGTCTCAAATGTGTAAGTCAACAGTGACGAATAATGAATTTTTCGAATCAAGTTATAAAGAGCATGCCAATACAAGCAGGAGTACCAAACACCATTACTGCACCGGTCAAGGCGTCAGCATGAGAAGCGTCCAAACTTGGGGAAAATTTCATCCCTTTCCAAACCGTCGAAAGTTGACCATCATCTTTCTTCGTTCATGCAACATAAGTCCATGAGTGGCTGTTGATGATCTTCATTTCTCCTAGCAACATAAGTCCATGAGTGGCTGTTGATTCATCATCTTTCCTCGTTCATGCAACATAAGTCCATGAGTGGCTATTGATGATCTTCTTTCATCTGTGCAACATAAGTCCATGAGTGGCTGTTGATTCATCATCTTTCCTCGTTCATGCAACATAAGTCCATGAGTGGCTGTTGATGATCTTCTTTCATCTGTGCAACATAAGTCCATGAGTGGCTGTTGATCCATCATCTTTCTTCGTTCATGCAACATAAGTCCATGAGTGGCTGTTGATGATCTTCATTTCTCCTAGCAACATAAGTCCATGATTGGCTGTTGATCTTTCATCTTTCTTCATGCAACATAAGTCCATGAGTGGCTGTTGATGATCTTCCTTCGTCCATGCAACATAAGTCCACGTGTGGCTATTGATCTCCCTTCCTCCAAGCAACATAAGTCCATGTGTGGCTGTTGATCTTCCTTCCTCCTAGCAACATAAGTCCACAAATGGCTATTGATGATCTTCCTTTCTCCTAGCAACATAAGTCCATGAGTGGCTGTTGGTCATCCTCCTTCATTCATGCAACATAAGTCCATGAATGGCTGTTGATGATCTTCCTTTCTCCTAGCAACATAAGTCCATGAGTGGCTGTTGATCTTTCATCTTTCTTCATGCACCATAAGTCCACGAATGGCTGTTGATGATCTTTCTTTCTCCTAGCAACATAAGTCCATGAGTGGCTGTTGGTCATCCTCCTTCATTCATGCAACATAAGTCCACGAATGGCTGTTGATGATCTTCTTTTCTCCTAGAAACATAAGTCCATGAGTGGCTGTTGATCTTTCATCTTTCTTCATGCAAACATAAGTCCATGAGTGGCTGTTGATGATCTTCCTTTCTCCTAGCATCATAAGTCCACGAGTGACAGTTGATGATCTTCTTTCATCCTAGCAACATAAGTCCATAAGTTGCTATTGATTATCACCCTCCATCAGTGTCAAACCACCGCAAATCATCTCTGTCACAAATAGAATGATACCTTTACTCCCATTTAACGGACGTATTTCCTTCTTCCTAGTAGAGTATGTTATCCTTCAGCTCCCGGAGGCCCCAACCGGCCCTCTTGGATTGAGCGCCGAAAGATTTGATCAACCGTGAGAGATTCAGAGATGGATCTTGGTTCCCGATCAAGAAGAGAGATTCTCAGAGAGTCACCTACCATCCCCTGCAGAAGATAACAGAAGTCCGGACCGATTCTCCGGCTTGTCATCATAAGGATCTGCCAGCGATTGAAAACATCATCCACAGTCAAATCACCCTGATTCCCAGGGCAAGCACTATTTATTCACAATTCAAGGATCCGTGTCCACTGATCATCATGAGCTTTCTCATCTGTCCATTTTTATCACAAAATCCCTCGGTCACCTTTGGCTGTCGTCTGCTAAACAAAGCACATCTGATCTGCCTCACTCGTTTGCAAAGCGCACTTCCCAAGTTTCAAAAGTTTTGCCCCCAGACCCTGAGCCTCCTAAGCCTTAGTGTCCTTATCCGAGTCATCCACCACATCACAGTCACAAATACTAACACAACACCAGCCCACTCGGAGTGGCGCAACCCACAGCACCTGCTCATACTAGGGTCATAACACTAGGCATGATAGGACTCATGACACAATTCATATCACATCCATGCATTGCATATCATCCTCATAGCATAGCATCCGCATGTCTTGTTGTGCATGTGTGATTTGTTCCTTTGTGCCCTGAACTACATCCTGGTCTGATTCCCCTTGGGATACGTAGGCAGCTCATGCAGAGCACGACCAGCACTGACCTCAGCATCTTTTTTTCATCATTGCATCTTTTGCAACGTTTTTATCCTAAATCTATAGCCTCCAAAAAGTCCTGACTCTTCAAAGCTTTGGCACTCGCTTGCGACATGCGTTGCCTCGCAAGTTCATGCCAAAGAGGGGCCAAACTGTAGACACCCCATTTTGTCGGCTAACAGATTTAGGAGACCCATAGCTTGGTGGTTCACAATGATCGTAAAAGACTCAAAAGGACTCCTGGAAGTCAGCTCTATCTCTCAGAATGCTCAGATTGACCAAAATGCCCCTGAAAGCCCGAAGACTCCCAGATTTGGTCCCGAAGTTTTGAAAACATGCTATGTCGTAAGAAAAATGATAAAATGAGTTTTTAAGTAAAACTGGATGAAATCATCAGCTCCCAGAGACCGCCGGAAGTCCCGGAAGTTCCCCGAAAGTCCCCGTTGACCGGTTTGACCAGGTTTGACCAAGTTTGACCAAGTTTGACCAAAATCATCCGGATTCACCAGAATCATTAGAAAAGTATTAAAATGAGTTTTAAAAGAGAATCGAGCGAAAACGTCGGCTCCTGGAAGCTCCCGGAGGTTCCTAGAACTTCCCGGGAATCCCAGGTTTGACCAGTTTGACCAAGATTTGACTTTGGAATCGGGGCACCGAAACAATTTTCAAATATTTTTCATGGATACTAGAGGTCAATAGCTTTCCAACGGTATATCGCACATAATTCCTGGATTTAAAACGAATTTATTTTGAATTTCCGAAGGCGAAAAAGGCGATCAAATCAGCATTTATCGCGAATACCGCAAAACTTTTCAAAGTGACCTATCCCCGAACTATTTTTTATGTAAATTAGACTCCATTACCTTTCCAACGGTATATCACAACCTCAATTTGGAGTTCGTATGCATTTTCTGTGAATTTCGGACAAAATAGGGCCTTTTCGCGAATACCGGAACCTCTGGGGGCCTAAACGTAATTTTCTGGGCTTCTGAGGAGCAGTGCCGCCGCGGCACTGGTCCACTGCCGCCGCGGCACTCAACCCTCGCAGAGTCCATTTTTGTAATTTTTTTGGGGGTCCATTTTGATTAATTAAAAACCAAAACGACATAGTTTTATGTTTTCAGATGTTTGGGACCAATGGGAACACTTCTAAAATCCCAAAACCACCCCAAATTGGCCTATATAAACCCCCCATTGCTCTTCATTTTAGGGGGGCCAAGTGCAAAAGCTTGAAAAGTTGTAGAGAAGAAGAGGGAGAGAAATAGGTTTAGAAGAGAGAAAAGGAGCTTCCTCCTACTATTTTGCTATAGAAAGTGAGTTTTAATCTTATTTTCTTCCATTACCTCTCTTATACTTCACATTCCAAACACCCCCAATCACCATTCTTGAGCATTCTTGAGTTAGGAAGCTACTTCCATGTCCAAATGTCAAAATCTATGAGTGAAACACCAAGCTACAAGTCCAAAATCACATTGATTATCATCCATTGATTGCTATTTACTTGCTTTGATTATATATATGTTCATCTCTCCTTATCTCATTTCTTTTTCTTTTCTTTATTTACTTACTAGTTCATCATCATCTAAGTGATGACATGAAGTTTGGGGTGAGTGAATCCTTATGGATAGTAGCTCTTGACCTCAAAAACATGTTTGATAGATGATGATCATAACCTCAATACTTCCAAGGTATTCTTGAAATGTATTGAAGTTATGTTCAAAAATAAAAATAAATCTCTCCAACAATCTTGGAGGTTCTTGATGATGAGTTTGATGTAGGTATTCTAAGTGGCTATGATCCTTATTGAGTGTTGAAAATGTGTTTTCAAAACATCTATTTCAAAACCCCTCTCAATCCCTCTCATTTGGTTTCAAGAAACAAAACTTTGTTTTATCCAAAATCTTCAAAACAATGAGTCAAAACAGTGAGTGAGTTGAGTTCAAAGATTTTTCTAGAACTCAATACTCAACATATGGATACAAGGCCACTTAGAAAGTCTTCCTAACTCATTGGAGAACACCCATGATTTTTGGTTTGATTTGGAAGTACTTGGAAATGGTCCATTTGGGTCCCAACATTCCTTCCAAACATTCTGTTTTTACTGTCACAGCAGCCAGGTCAACTTAGGACCTCTTTTCCAGAAACCTTTTCCAAAAGGGGTGGTCCTAACTTATTTTTCCCTTAAAATTCAATGTCTTAGGAAACTATCTGTATAAAATGGGCCTCTAGATCATTCATTTTCATTTTCTAAGATTTTTCAACATTTCAGTCGACAATACGAACTCTGTTTCTGAGTGACCTCTGTTGTTTATATGATTTCTCTCAATATGTGATAGAGATTTAATATTGGCCTTTTGGGTTGTGTTCTAGACACAATAAGGAACATCTCCATAAAAAATCATGCATTGAAAACATTCCTAACCCCTCTTTTCAAATTCCAAAAGATCATGCTACTGTTCTGTCCACTATTCACAGCAAGTATACTTTAACTTTCCTTCTTTGATTTGATGCTTATATGCATTCCAAATTAGTTCATATCTTAGGAAGTAGTTCATACTACATTTGTGCACATCCCATGTTAATTTCATTCATTCATTCATACACATTTTAGACTTCTAAGTCATTCTAGAAATCCATGTACACAAAACACACTACAACCTTTGCATATTTTAGACACATACATTGCATTCATGCAAGATTTGGGGTTTTTGTAACTCTTAATCCAAGGAGATTATAAGGAATGAACTTGATCACACATTCATGCTTCCCCTTTGATCTAATCATCCTTTCTCATCCGTCCCGGGGATTGAGAGATCTTCTTTTCTCAAAGAATAACATGCATCATATTAGCTTGTTAAGCATATTTTGATTTCTTTGTTTATTTGTTTCAAGAACAATTCATGTCCCCTTTAGATTAGGAAAACTTGATTAATTGATATATGATTAGACGATTTTTCCTAGGTTTATTTGTGTGATCTTTCACTTCGCATTGTGTGATATTTGGCTTAGATCTTATGAATTATATCTTATCTTTAGATCTTCCATTTCAAGTTTCTTATGTGATGTAATATACTATCGTAGTATTATTTGTCGAACCATACATAGTATAAGATGATTATTTGGATGCTAATTGAGGCCCGTCGAAAGACGGGGCGAGTTGAGGGTGTTTTAGTCGCGACAAAGGCTCCTTCCTCTCTCGTACCAAAACCCCGAACCAAGTTCTTTGGTTATGAAGGGCCGGTGCCCTTATCCGCTTGGGTGAGTCAAAATTAGGTTTCTTGGTTCCTTAAAGACCAAGTGGCGACTCTGTATCTGTTTTCAACGGACCATTTTCTTTTCTTTGATCCAAGTCAAATTCCTTTTCAAAACAATCTCAAACAAGAGAAGTGGTCCACTTCCGGTGTCCACAGAGACCCAATGAATAATTACCGGGACTTTTCATCTTGAAATTCAAAAATCTTATGATTGACTCCCTTTTTACCCGTTGACTTTTCACTGGGTCAACTGTTAACTTTTTTGGAGGTTCATGCTGAATTTCTCTTCTTTTGAAAAAATGGTTTTAAGATGCTCCGAGGACAATGTCGTGTTTCTATACGTGTTCAAAACTCATGGTCTACGAGGTGATGGGTAGATGAGAATTTTGGTCTTTTTTGGCTAAAAAAAGGTGATTTTGAACCGAGATTTTTCTAGGAAGAAAGTCAGATTGCTTGTAAGAGTCTTGATTTCAATGAGACACATTCATCATTGATCTCCAGAGGTAAATCCCCCTAAGTTTAATAGTTCAGTCAAAATTGGGGTGTCTACAGACGCCTCCTCTTCAAAGTGCGCCGTCCTCAGGGACAGGGCTTGGCTACGAATCTGGTTAATCATGTGCCTAAGATCATTCCGGGTTTTGGCTAGACTGTCCTGGGCTGATTCCCAGGTTTGTCGCTCTTGCCCATCAACTCTGGCAGTGCGTCTCTTGTTGATGATATCTCGGGCATCACCCCTGCGATTTAGTATGTCCCGGGCACGTTGCCGGGTTCTTATGGGATCCCTGCTGCGTTCATCATTCCTAGGTTATCCAATCGCCTGGGAGGCCAGTACAGTACGGGCACTTTGTCGAGTCAGCTCGGATACTTGAGCGTGCTCGTCATTCCCATCCTGTACCTCGATTTGCTAAGCCTTATCCTGCTGGGCCAACAGGGCTTCAATCTACCTCTAAGTTTGACGCTGGCTCTCCAGAAGCTAAGCCAGTGCCGTAGTGACCTGCTCTAGAGTCATGGAGGCGGCCAGTTGCCCGGTCTGTGAGCCCGCCTGACCTGTTGGAGCAGCAGTCTTCTTACCTTTTTTGGAGATATATTGATCAGTCATAGATTTGTTTTGGAGAAAGCTTGTTGCTTCCCACAGATGGCGCTAAACTGATGATGCCAAAAGTTGGTAGTAAAGTAAGAATAAGAAGATGAAGACAAAAAGGTTTGTAAGTGGTTCAGCCCTGTTAATTAGGAGACCTACGTCCACGTGTACGTCAGAGCGCGTTCACTAACAAATCACCGGTGGCCTTTGGTGAACCGACAAGGAGGGCGGTACTACTAGAAAATCGGCTAGGTATATGCGTATGAATGATATATACTGCTTATTCTGTGAAATAAGAATGTCATCCCCTTCAAGGGGGTGAGCGGTCCCTTTTATAGACGCAAGAGACCACTCGTATAAGGTAAGTGAAACTGATTAGGAAGCCTAATCTAATTACAACTAATTTACACATAGGAGTTTCCTAAGTGGATTAGGAAACAACTTGCACTTTTCATTAGTTCTCTAACTGAGATAGGCAACTATCTGGAATCTTGTAGAGTAAGTCATGGCACATAACCAAGTAAAAATTAACTTACCCCTCTTGGATGCTGTAAATCATGTGCCTGCTTATGCTAAGTATTTAAAAGATTTATGCACTATTAAACATAAGCAAAGTGTAAAGAAGAAAACTTATTTAATGGATTAGATAAGTTCGATTATTAAGAATGATTTACCACCTAAATATCAAGATCTAGGCACACCAACAATTTCATGCATTATAGGAAACCAAAAGATAGATCATACATTACTTGATTTAGGAGCTAGTGTCAATTTACTTCCATATTTGTTCTATAAACAGTTAGGACTAGGGAATCTCAAACCAACTTGTGTCATACTACAATTAGCTGATAGGTCTATTAAGATACCTAGAGATATCTTGGAAGATGTACTTGTTCGAGTGGATAAATTTATTTTTCCTGTAGACTGTGTGGTGTTAGACACAGAACCTGTCCCTAACCCAATTGCTCAAATTCCTGTTATTTTTGGTAGACCCTTTTTGGCAACAATAGAATCTACTATTAGTATTAGGAGTGGTGTAATGACTTTGGTTTTCGGAGAATGACTTTGAATGTCAAGATTTTCTCGAACCCTCAACACCAAGAGGAAGAGGATGCGTAGAGGAAGTATAGTGCAATGAGTCCATTCTCGGAGATTATCTTGATTCGACTAGACTTGATGAACCTATAGAGCAAGTAAATGATCACATGATAATGGAACTATTGGAGAAGAGGCAGAAAGAAGAGATATTACCAAAACACGAGGATGAAGAATCTATCATCCTTGACTTTTTAGAAAACTTTAAGCTTGATGAACAAGAAAATTGTGACGATAGAAATGTGATTTTGAGCAAGGAACATTCTATTGAAGATGTAGACCAATATAGTCCCAAGTTAGAAGATCTTCACCTTCACCAAGTGGCAAGTGTCTTTTTGGATTCCTTAAGTTATATGGACGATGATGACTTGGGTGCCCAAATAGACAGATTTTGCCAAGTCAAGCCCATGTTCGATCCTATACAAGTCAAACCAAGTCCAAATACAAATCACACCCTTGTGCTTCAATAGAAACTATTCCATTAAAAAGGGAGGTCTATGTTGCTTATATGTTCAATTATTATTCCAACCCTTTCTTGTTGAAAAACCAAGGCCCCTTTCTTTAGTTTTTCCTTTTAAGCCGTTTGAACAAATATTTCCTATTTTTGTTAATGCTCCCTATGGATATCGCAATTTTCTTTCTTTTTTTTCACCCACGGCTTTTCTTTTAAAATCTTTTCTAAATTTCAAATTCAAAACAAATAAGTCGCCACTTAATTTTTCAAAGGAAAACTAAGAAACCATTTCAAAAGAAAATCGATCTTTTGCGAAACCAAAGATTAACTAGGTCCGGGGATTATGGAATGAGAAGGGAAGGAGCCCATCGGACTAAAACACCCATTCTCATCCTATCTTGTGATAGGCCTCTACTTAACATCCTTTTAATTGAATTACTAATCTAAGCATGCCCTCAACTAATACATATGTATAGATATATATTACAAAAGTATGTCTAAAGGGTGTAAGATTGCAAGTGATAAGATACCATTCAAAAACCACATATTTCAAGTAGCAAGCAATATGATATGCAATAGGGAACGAGAGAACTTACCCGGGGTCCGGCCGCGAATATTAAACGTGAGATGCATACAAATAAAAGAAAATCCTAGAAAAGAGTCTCTAATCACATGTATTCACATAAGGCAAGATCCTAATTCTAAGGTGTCGCGCATTAAGTTGAAAAATCGATAAAATCAAGAAATTAAAATAAACTAAAGAGGAGTTCAAGAATCGTACCTTAATAGCGCTACAAAACAAAGGGTTAGTTCACATGGTATACAAGATATAAAGTTGGATCTTAAATAACAATCCTAGACTTCTAGCTTAAATCTATCAAATGTAGTTAAATCTAAAGTAAATAAGTCCTAATTACAAGTGTCAAGCCATATGGATGAATATGTACATGAACAAGAATAAATTATGAAATACTCAATGATTTAGATCACTTAAACTTTAAATTCAAGCTCAACTAATCATTATTGAAACATGGTTTGAACCTTAACTCATGAAAATATCACATAAGTTGATATGATCCTCAACTCGTTGTCGCCATCATTCGCTCAATTCAAACTTAACTATAATATGAATCAAATGGATTTTTCAATGAGCGAATTAATGAGTTCATTACTGGCAGCAGAAGGGGTGATCAAACCTGGGGGCAGCGTTTTAAACGTTGAGAAAAGCGCTTCTTCTTCCCGATCTACATCGAAAGGTAAGAAAGGAAAGAAGAAGGCTGGCACTGGTGGTTCAAGTGTTGGACCAGTCCCTAAGATTGCAAAATCTAATGGAAAAGGTAAGGGCAAAGGGAAGGTGGGTGGCCAAGGCAAAGGAAAGTGTTTCCAATGCGGTGAGAAGGGCCACTGGAAGAGGAACTGTCCAGAATTCTTAGCTACAAGAGTTCAAGGTATGATTGAATCACATGTGATTGAAGTAAGTTTTATTACGGATACTTCAAACACTTGGTGCATTGATTCTGGTGTGACTAACCATATCTGTAATTCATTGCAGGGGTTCAGATCAACCAGGAAATGCAGTGATGGGGAGATTGTACTTACTCTAAGTTCTAGCGCAACCGTATCTGCGGTTGCTATAGGAGTCGTAGTTTTAGAATTTTCAGACAATAAAGTTTTGATTTTATCATATGTACTTTACGTCCCTTTAATGAGACGTAATTTAATTTCAGTTTCTAATTTAACGAATAATGGTTATTCCTTTCATTTTGGAACTGAAGTTGTCATTAAAAGAAGCAGTTCTTTTATATGTTCTGGTGTTAAATCAAATGGTTTGTATGTGATTACTCCCAATATTTCAAAAGATTCTTGTTTGGAACTTAATAACTCAGTGGTAACTTTACCATCTAAAAGAAAGGAACCTTCCACTAATCCAACAAGGCTTTGGCATATGAGGCTTGGCTATATCAATCTGAATAGGATTGGCAGACTAGTCAAAGAAGGGGTCTTAGGCGATTTGGTTCTCGAACCAATGGAAGTCTGCAAGTCTTGTTTGGAGGGTAAGATGACCAAAAGGCCCTTTCCTACAAAGGGCAACAGGACCAATGCATTGTTGGAATTAGTTCATACGGATGTGTGTGGACCAATAAATATTAGAGCAAGGGGTGGTTATGAGTATTTTATAACATTTACCGATGACCACTCTAGGTATGGATATGTGTACCTAATGCAGCACAAGTCTGAAGCCTTTGAAAAGTTCAAAGAGTTTAGGGCTGAAGTGGAGAAGCAATCGGGCACACATATCAAGGCCATTCGATCTGATCGAGGTGGCGAGTACCTCTCTAATGAGTTTATTGATCACCTCGTACAGAATGGGATTCTGTCACAGTTGACTGCACCTGGTACGCCTCAGCAGAACGGTGTAGCGGAGAGAAGGAATCGGACTCTTTTAGACATGACTAGGTCGATGATGAGTTATTCAGAGTTGCCATTATTCCTTTGGGGTTATGCTTTGGAAACCGCTGCATACATACTAAATCTAGTACCAAGCAAATCTGTTCCCAGGACACCACGAGAGATGTGGATTGGGCGCTAGCCTTCTTTGCAACATCTCCGGATATGGGGGTGTCCGGCACATGTGCTCAAAGGAAAGATGAGCAAGTTAGATTCTAGATCGGAAGTATGTTACTTTGTAGGGTATCCAAAGGGTACTTATGGATGGTATTTTTATGATCCAAGAGAACAGAAAGTGTTTGTTAGTACAAATGATGTTTTCTTGGAGGATGATTATATCATGAACCATAAACCTAAGGGAAGGATAGATCTTAGAGAGATAGAAGGAGAGCCCTCAGTCCAACCCGCAGTTGATAACGATGAAAATCAAGAAAATACCACTTCTTCACCCATTTCCGCACCGGTACCTCGTCGTAGTGGGAGGATTATCAGCCAGCCTGATAGATACATGTTCTTAGGAGAAGTTTTTGAAGCTGTCTCCATAGAATCTGAATCTGATCCTACCACTTACGAAGAGGCAATGGCTGATGTTGATTCAGCTCATTGGATTAAAGCTATGAAGGCTGAATTGGAATCTATGGATTCCAATCAGGTCTGGGATCTTGTAGAACTTCCAGCCAATATTAAACCCATTGGCTGCAAGTGGGTCTATAAGAGGAAAAGAGGATCTGATGGAAAGGTTGAGACCTTTAAGGCAAGGCTTGTGGCAAAAGGCTATACTCAGAGGGAGGGCATTGACAATGAGGAAACCTTCTCGCCGGTAGCCATGCTCAAGTCCATCAGAATACTCTTATCCATTGCTGCATGCCTAGATTTTGAAATCTGGCAGATGGACGTCAAGACTGCATTCTTGAATGGCAATCTTGAGGAGGACATCTATATGCAACAACCAAAAGGGTTCATAGCTGGTCGGAAAGGTAACTTGGTATGCAAGTTGCAAAAGTCCATTTATGGGCTTAAGCAGGCATCCAGAAGTTGGAACATCCGATTTGACCAAGCGGTCAAGTCGTTTGGTTTCATACAGAATCTGGATGAGCCTTGTGTATACAAGAAATGTGAAGGGAAAGTAGTGGCTTTTCTTGTGCTTTACGTTGACGACATTCCACCGCTGACAATCTTGCTGATCCGTTTACAAAGGCCTTACCACAGAAGGTCTTTGATCGTCATCTAGATAGTCTAGGTCTTAGATGTAGTTCTGAATGGTTGTGAGTGCAAGTGGGAGTTTGTTGGGTTTGTGCCCTCAAACCATTACTTTATGTATGAGACATTAGCATTATAATATATTGATATCAGCTTTACATTTCATTGTGTATGTTTCTTTCATGAGATGATTGTTTTATCCTTAAGTATCATAGTAAGCAATTCGTGTGTGTATGAGATACACACAAGTGAGATACGAATTACTATTCTTTGATACTTAGAATATATCACAGTGGATGATGAGACTGGATACCTCATCAGGTCTACACTGTAGCATAATTAACTACCATTGGATGGAGTGATTAATCTCAATCACTAGAGTGTAGCTCTTAGTTGATATGCTAGTGCTTATAGTGCATTGACGGACCTGAGCTTTCCTATTGACGCTTAAGGCTGTCAACAGTCAATAGGAACTCATAACTTGTATAAGGTACGTGTTCTCAATCTTGAGATGATTATGAACACAGACTATGGATATGGCTGCTTTGACTTACCAATCAGTGAGGTCTATAGAAGATCAACACCTGGGTATCTTGGGTATGTCATGTCCATAGGGTTGTGAACATATATTGTCAAGATAGAATCTACCCTCTGATTCAGAGTAAGCATTCCCTTGAGAATGTCACCAAGTTGATTACTGAGTACTGCAGTCTTGTTAATAAGAGTTATCAACATGTTTGGTAATCATGAGTAGTGAATGAGACTCAAGGAATACAAGAAGTAATCATGATTCAGGTTGACAGTAACAGTTATCCGACTACCTGAATATGATTACGAATGCTGACGGTAGAGGGACATTAGTACACCATACAAGTCTAGTTATCGCTTCGGATATGTTCTTTTGCATTGGAGTTCAGTTATCGTTTTATAGTGGAATAAACGTTAACTGACCAGTTAGTTAGTTTGCTGATCAAAGAGTTTGGTCATGGTAATTAACAAACTGGTCTGAGCCAACAATAAAGAGCCTAGGAGGTCCCACTCTTAGCTCCGCTAGGATGCTTGGAAAGACACTTGAGGAAGCTGTTAAGACAAGTTCGATCGATTGAAGTATGTTCGATCGATTGAAGTCAGCAGGTTCGATCGATCGAGAATGGTTCGATCGATCGAAGGTTCGATCGATCGAAGTCACTTCGATCGATCGAAGTCTAGGTCGGTTCTGGAAATCTATAAATAGGGCAGCTGCGTTCTGGAAGTAAGGGATCGTCGTTTTTATACGCAGAAGCTGCAGAAACTATCATAGTCTTCCCAAAACCTTCCTATCCTCTCTACTAGGGTTCCCACGAACCCTAGTCTTTCCGGCAGGCATCCGCAGGAGTCATAAGGGTGAAGATCATCTAGTGGAGGCTGCTGGAAGTTAAAGTTTCAGAATTGGGTTCAAGACACTAAGGTATAATTCTTGCACCCCTTATACGCATCTATGGAATTGACGAGTAGTAGATCCTGGAGTACCAAAAGTTTTATAACTTAACCTATTTCTGCTGCGCGTTTAAACTCTAACTTTAAACCACTTTTTCCTTCATTATGAACCTAAGGAATGAATATAAAGAAAATAAAGAAAGAAAACCAAAGAAACTCAATGCATGCTACATTTAAATTTGAACAAGGGATAATTATGCTAGAGTTTACCTCCAAAGTATCCTCAACTTGGTAATTTTGGAGGACTTCCAAAGACTAATCAAGCTCTTATACACTAATTCACACAACTCTTTCTTTAAACTATTCTAAACTCACTCCTAATTATGAAGATTAAGGCAAGAATAGCACTTATACAACTTATGAATTCAAAGAAAATTCTCCTCCTTGCAAGTGAATATTCATCCTCTATTTATAGGCAATTGTAAAGGGGTATTTTAGTCATTTCAGGACTGAAAACCCTAATTCAGTCGTCCTTTTTATAGTACAAAATGTGATGTATACAAGCTGTCATTTGCAAAAATGCGGCATTCACCGGAGATGGAAGCGGCACTCAGTAAATGCCGCATCGGCATTCAGTGAGTGCCTGCGCGGCATTCACTGACTGCCGGAACGGCATTCACTGAATGCCGCAGACAACTCCAGGGACTGCCATTTTTTAGTAAAATTTCATTTTTTGCGGCACTTGTTGAAATTTGCGGCATTCACAAAATGCCGTCCGGTAGTCCAGAGACTGCCGCATTGGCAGCCCGTGACTACCGCGGAAAGGCTTGAGTGTCGTTCTGCTTATTATCTTCCTACTCCTTTTTTCTTTTTGTTTTGGGTTGGTGAGTCTTTCGAAGAGCTTGAATCATCTTTGGAAGTCCTAGATAAGTTCAGATATGATCATCGTCGGATATGGAGGTAACACTCTCCTTAATTCGGCGTTTGGTCAAAATCGGAGTGTCTACACTCCCCTAGAATTTGGTAGCAAAAAGGTTGATTTCCACTAGAGAAATTGACAAGTCCGATAAATAATGGTTATTCTTTTCATTTTGGAATAGAAGTTGTCATTAAAAGAAATAGTTCTTTTATATGTCCTGGTGTTAAAACTAATGGCTTGTATGTGATTACTCTTAATATTTCTAAAGAATCTTGTATGGAACTTAATAACTCAGTGGTAACTGTACCATCTAAAAGAAAGGAACCTTCCACTAATCCACAAAGCTTTGGCATATGAGGCTTGGCCATATCAATCTAAATAGGATTGACAGACTAGTCAAAAAAGGGGTCTTAGGCAATTTAGTTCTTAAACCAATGGAAGTCTGCGAGTCTTGTTTAGAGGGTAAGATGACCAAAAGGCCATTTCCAGCAAAGGGTAATAGGAACAACGCATTGTTAGAATTAGTTCATACTGATGTGTGTGGACCAATAAATATTAGAGCAAGGGGTGGTTATGACTATTTCATCACATTTACTAATGACCACTCTAGGTATGGATATGTGTACCTAATACAGCATAAGTCTAAAGTCTTTGAAAAAGTTCAAAGACTTTAGGGCTGAAGTGGAGAAGCAATTGGGCACACGTTTCAAGGCCATTTGATCTGATCAAGGTGGCGAGTACCTCTCTAATGAGTTTATTGATCACCTCATACAGAATGAGATTCTATCATAGTTGACTGCACCTGGTACGCCTCAGCAGAATGGTGTAGCGGAGAAAGGAATCAGACTCTTTTAGACATGATTAGGTCGATGATGAGTTATTCCGAGTTACCATTATTCTTAGTTACCATTATTCTTTTGGGGTTATGCTTTGGAAACTGCTGTATACATACTAAATCTAGTACCAAGCAAATCTGTTCCCAGGACAGCACGAGAGATGTGAATTAGGCGCAAGCCTTCTTTGCGACATCTCCTGATATGGGGGTGCCCGACACATGTGCTGAAAGGAAAGATGAGCAAGTTAGATTCTAGATCGGAAGTATGTTACTTTGTAGGGTATCCAAAGGGTACTTATGGATGGTATTTTTATGATCCAAGAGAATAGAAAGTGTTTGTTAGTACAAATGCTGTTTTCTTGGAGGATGATTATATCATGAACCATAAACCTAAGGGAAGGATAGATCTAAAAGATAGAAGGAGAGCCCTCAGTACAACCCGCAGTTGATTACGATGTAAATCAAGAAAATACCACTTTTTCACCCATTTTCACACCGATACCTCATCATAGTGGGAGAATTATTAACCAACCTAATTGATACATGTTTTTATGAGAAGTTTTTGAAGCTGTCTCCATAGAATTTGAATCTGATCCTACCACATATGAAGAGGCAATGACTGATGTTGATTCAATTCATTGGGTTAAAGCTATGAAGGCTGAATTGGAATCTATAGATTCCAATCAGGTTTGGGATCTTGTAGAACTTTTAGCCAATATTAAACTCATTGGTTGTAAGTGGGTCTATAAGAGGAAAAGAGGATCTGATGGAAAGGTTGAGACCTTTAAGGCTAGACTTATAGCGAAAGGTTATACTCAGAGGGACGACATTGACTATAAGGAAACCTTCTCGCTGGTAGCTATGCTCAAGTCCATTAGAATACTCCATGCCTAGATTATAAGATCTGGTAGATGGACGTCAAGACTGCATTCTTGAATGGCAATCTTGAGGAGGACATCTATATACAGTAACCAGAAGGGTTCATAGCTGGTCGAAAAGGTAACTTGGTATGCAAGTTAGAGAAGTCCATTTATGGGCTTAAGTAGGCATCCAAGAGTTGGAACATCTGATTTGACTAAGAGGTCAAATTGTTTGGTTTCATACAGAATCTGGATGAACCTTGTGTATACAAGAAGTGTGAAGGAAAAGTGGTGTCTTTTCTTGTGCTTTCCGTTGACAACATTCTACTCATTGGAAATGATGTAGCGGCATTGTCAATAGTTAAGGTTTGGCTAGCTAGTACTTTCGATATGAAGGATCTAGGAGAGGCGAGCTATATTCTTGGAATAAAGCTCTTTCGGGATTATAAGTGAAAGATAATGGGATTATCTCAAGCTGCTTATATCGATAAGGTGCTAACTAGGTTTTCAATAGATAATTCGAAGAAAAGTTTGTTACCTTTCAGGCATGGTTTGGCGTTCTCCAAGGACCAGTGTCCAAAGACACAGGAGGAGAAAAATCGCATGGTAGGAATTCCCTATACTTCGGCAGTGGGAAGTCTCATGTATGCGATGTTATGCACTAGACCAGATATATGCTTTACCGTTGACATGGTTAGTAGATCTCAATCGAATCTAGGTCCAGAGCACTGTACAACCATTAAGCACATTCTTAAGTACATGAGAAGGACTAAAGATTAAATGCTTATGTACGGTGGTAGTGAGTTAATTCCAGTGGGATACACTGACTCGGACTTTATGTCTATATAAAGATTCAAGGAAGTTGACGTCCGGTCATCTCTTTACCTTGGGAGGTGGTGCTGTTAGTTGGAGGAGCATTAAGCAGAAATGCATTACAGACTTAACTACAGAAGATGAGTATGTGGTTGCTTATGAAATCGCAAAGGAAGCTGTTTGGCTCAAGAAGATCCTTATGGAGCTCGAGGTGGTACCAGCATCGCTGTCACTATTATAATTTATTATGATAATAGTGGGGTAGTGGCTCAGTCCAAGGAGCCAAGGAACCACGGGAAGGGAAAACACGTAGAGCGGAAATATCATCTTATCCGAGATATTGTTCAACGTGGAGATGTGGTTGTCACCAAGATTGCCACCGCTGACAATCTTGCTGATCCGTTTACAAAGGCTTTGCCACAGAAGGTCTTTGATCATCATCTATATAGTCTAGGTCTCAGATGTAGTCATGTATGGTTGTGAGTGCAAGTGGGAGTTTGTTGGGTTTGTGCCTTCAAACCATTACTTTATGTATGAGACATTGACATTTTAAGATATGGATAGCAGCTTTACATTTCATTGTGTATGTTTCTTTCATTGTTTTATGAGATGACTATGGATATGGCTGCTTTGACTTACCAATCAGTGAGATCTATAAAAGATCAACACCTGGGTATTTTGGGTATGTCATGTTCATAGAGTTGTAAACATATATTTTCAAGATAGAATCTACCCTCTAATCTAAAGTAAGCATTCCATTAAGAATGTCACCAAGTTGATTATTGAGAACTGCAGTCTTGTTGATAAGTAGTAATTAACATGTTTGGCAATCATGACAGGTGAATGAGACTCAAGGAATTCAAGAAGTAGTCATGATTCAGGTTGACAGTAACTGTTTATCTGACTACCTGAATATGATTGCGAATGCTGAAGGTGGAGGGACATTATTACAACATACAAGTCTAGGTATCACTTCGGATATGTTCTTTTGCGTTGGAGTTCAGTTATCGTTTTATAATGGAGTAAACGTTTCGATAACTGACCAGTTGGTTAGTTTGCTGATCAAAGAGTTTGGTCATGGGAATTAACAACTGGTCTGAGCCAACAATAAAGAGCCTAGGAGGTCCCACTCTTAGCTCCACTAGGATGTTTGGAAAGGCAAAAGAGGTTCTTGTCAAGACGGATTCGATCGATCGAAGGAGTTTCGATCGATTGAAGTTTAGGCAAGTTCGAGCGATTGAGAGTAGTTCGAGCGATCGAGAGTTCGATTAATCAAATCCACTTCGATCGGTCGAAGGTTAAAGTCGGTTTTGGAAATCTATAAATAGGGCAGTTGCGTACAAGGTAGGTTTAATAATCATCATTTTTCCTATACGAAAGATGCAGAGACTGTTTAGGGTTTTCCCAAATCTTCTCCTTCCTCTCTATTAGGGTTCCCACCAACCCTAGTTCTTCCGACAAGCATTCGCAGTAGTCATAAGAGTGAAGACAGCCTAGCGGAAGCTGTTGCACCATCCAAGAGAAAGAAATTCAGAATTTGGTTCAAGACCTAAGGTATAATTTCTTGTCCCCTCTTGTTAGTATGCATCTATAGAATTAACGGGTAATAGATCCTGAGCTACCAATAGGTTTTTAAAACTCAACTGTTCCGCAGCGCGTTTAAAATCATTTTAAACCTATTTTTCCCTACATAAACTATACATGAAATTAGTGGTAACAGGAATCATGTTAAATAAAGACAAAGATAAAGATCATGGTACAACACCTCATCATGCTATTCACTAAATCCATGCATGCACCCCATGCAACCACCCCATGCATCTATCTTTATGTCAGGATGCTGAATCCCTGACTAAACAATCATCTTACTAACCATTCTCATATTTATATCCATTTTTGTATCCATTCGTTGATACAACAATACCAATCTGTATCCATACGTCGATACAATAATACAATTCTGTATCCATACGTCGATACAATAATACAAATATGATATCACATAACTGAGCCAGCTGGCCATGCAGGTCGCTTACCCGGTGGTGTCCGCCACACGATCCAATCTATATCCAGGCATCGATACAATAATACCAATCCGTATCTATACGTTGATATGATAATCCCAATTTTATATCACAAAACTGAGCCAGCAGGCCACACCAGTCGCTTACCCAGTGGTATCCAATGCCATATGATCCCTTGACAGGTTACCGATCGTCTACATGATACATCATATCTCTAAACAATGGAAGCGTCACATCGGACGTCTTCTACGATGTGTATATTCTCACTGGTTATCTACACGGTGAGTATACATTAGGGCACTAGCCGGATGTAATCATCAACGGTACACTGGATGTCTTCAATAGTGTATACGCGTTACTGGACATCTTCAACAACAAGAGGTACACTAGGAACTCTAGCCGTCCCATGTCTACTCGATTCATCAACCGTTGATCCCATGGATCTAAAGTACACATATCACATTATTCCACAATAAGGCACATATCCCATTTCTCATCATATTCTTTTTTTTTTTCATAACACTATCCCATGCATGCTGACCACATGTTGTGCAATGCTCATGCTCTAGATAACCAGACTACCACATGCTCTATGTTCAACATAACTACGCATTACTGATTATTAACATGCAGTTGTGTTTCGTATTACTATTCAGTTTAACAATATCAACATATGGAATCATGGTACAACATTTAACCAACTAAACGGTTCATATTAGAATCAACAGGAAATAAACATGTGCTGTAAGTTTCGATCGATTGAAGTCCATTCGATCGATTGAGGAAAGATCGATCGAAGAAACAGTAAGGTCAATCGATTGAAGTCCTTTCAATCGATTGAGGAACAGACAGTTCGATCGATCGAACAAGGTTCAATCACTTGAGAATCATCTTCTACCCAAAAATTGGGCAAAAATGAACAGGTTTCTCAGGGTCACAATGTACACATTCTAAACATACAAAAACCATCCTAGAATCATCCCTTGAGTGAGTTAATGAACTCACCTCACTCCAGTAGTCCGGCGATGGCATTCCGAGCTTGACAGTGGCGACAGCTATGGTAAGCTCCTTCGCTCTCTCCTTCTTCTCTTCTCTGGTCTCTCCGTATCTTCTGCTTCCTCTTCTTCTTCTCCACTTCTCTCTGCTCAGGGGTATATATATATATATGTATATATATCACACATACGGTTATATATATACGGAATACACGCTGTGGATATTGCAGGCTAGCCACGCTTTTTAAAACTTTTTCAAATTTCAAATTCAAATACGAGTCGCCACTTAATTTTTAAAGAAAAATTAAGAAACCATTTGAAAAGTAAACTGATCTTTTTGGAAACCAGAGATTTCTAGGTCTGGGGATTATGGAATTAGAGGGGAAGGAGCTCGTCGGACTAAAACACCCCCTCTCATCCTATCTCATGATAGGCCTCTACTCAACATCCTTTTTAATCAAATTATTAATCTAAACATGCCCTCAACTAATACATATATATATATATATATATTACACAAACATGTCGAAAGGGGTGCAAGATTGCTAATGATAAAAGGCATACAAAACCATATAGGTCAAATAGCAAGCAAAATGATATGCAAATAGAGAACAAAGAAACTTACCCGAGATCCAGCTGTGATTAGAAACATGCAATGGATGCAAATAATAGAAAATCCTAGAAAAAGGGGTCTCTAACACATATATATATACACACATAAGGCAAATCCTAATTCTAAGGTGTCACACGTGGAGTCTAAAATTAACAAAATCGAGAAATAAATAAACTAGAAAGGAATCGAGGAATCATACCTCAATTAGCAGTACAAAACAAAGGGTTAGTCCACATGCTTTGATCAAGATATAATACTAGAATCCTAACATCATACCCAACCTCTAGCTTGAATCTAACAAATATGGATGAAGTTGACCTAAAATCATGAATTCCTTTCAATTTGTTGGAATTACAACACTTCTATAGATATACAAGTCTCAACTAGGAGCCAACGTATGTCCATATAGAGGTGATATAATCCCAACATGATCACAAAGGAACCCATGAGTAGGTTCAACCAATTATGTCATTAACACAATGCAAACAAATGTCCTAATTACAAGAACCAATACACATGGATGAATGCATGAACATGAACAAGAACAATGCATGAACTATTCATTGATTTAGATCTTTTAACCTTTGGATTTAAGTTCAAACCATCATAATCAAAACATATTTCAAGCCTTAGGTCATGGAAAAGTCATTTGGACCATCATTTACAAAGTTTGTCAAATTTGTCACATTTTTTTTGGAAATTACAGAGAGCAGATCAGAAATTTAAAAATAGAAAAATCATACTTCCATGGTTTGATCTTGGTGATTTTTGGACACAAGGTGCCTTTATGAGTCTAGTTTCTAACCTAAACAGAAAATCAAAGATCAAATGATTCAATCTCTGGGAATTGGGCAAAAACTAGACATCACTCAAAAATTTGCAACTCTCTGTCCAGATATATTGTATGATTTTCTAAAAATAGTAAAAAAAATCCGAATGACTATGATCTTTTTAGAGGATCTTATTGACACATTAAACTTCATGGAAAAAATTATTTGAAGTAAAAAATGTTTGATTAAGACTCTGATCCATTCATTTTAAGAAGGTATTACTGTTACGAAATTTTGGACAGAGAACAGTTGAGTTGCAAAACCCATGACCAAACCATGTTAACTATGAAATCTCATTAAAACAAAAATTACAGTGGTAGATCTTTTTGTTATATTTCCAATTGGTCTTATTCAATTCCAACGGATCATGATTTACTTAAAAATCTTTGATCAAAATTGGTTTATGAATTCACTGACTATTGTTGAGTTCATCATTTTTGGTTAAATCTATCAACCAAACCATAGAGGTTGACTCATCCTAAAACTAATTCTCCTTCTAATTGATGGTCATTGGAGATTAAATATGACTAATCCATGTGAGCCTTAATGGAACATGGAAAGGATTCCATATGACTTCAAATTAGATAACCTAAGTTATGAATTAAGGCTTGGATTGACTAATTTTGCATGTATAACTATAATCAACCTTAATCCCCATATAAATCATAAGTTTATAGAGAATTAAAGGATCAAGCTCGAGGGAATCTAATGAAATATTGAAGATCTCATGAATCCCAAGAGAGGAATATAAACTAAAGGAGATAAAATCAAAACTCAATTGATGTTCTAAGTTAGACTTCACTTAGAACTTGTTTAACCTTAAACCCAAAGCTATTTAGATCCAAATCAAATGAAAAGAACAAAAATGGAGGTTCAATCACAATTCTAGTGGTGTGTGATGGAATGAGGTGGGAAGAGACTTTTTGAAAATGTGTAAAAGATCCTAAGTAGTCCTATGAATTGTGATTGAACTTAAACTAAGAACTAATTAAGATTAGAGGTTACCTCCAATTATCCTCAACTTCTTTGTGTTTTGAAGGTCTTTCAAAGGTTCTTCAAGCTCTTCTTCTAACTCTTGCAATGATTTACTCTTTAATTCTCTCTAAGATTCTCTCCTAAATATCTCAAGAAAGTTGTCCAAGAAAAAGATCCCCCTTTTTAATGGGGGATATTCATCCCTTTATATAGACCAAATTTTGAGAGGTATTTCGGTAAATTCAAGGGGAAAACCATAATCCCAAAAGCAAATTTGATGGTACAACTGTACTATTTAAAACAGGCTGTTAAAAAAGGGTGGCACTCGGTGGAGTTGTTCGCGACACTCAGTAAGCGCCGGAATGGCACTCGCCAATTGTCGAAATGGCATTCATTGAGTGCCACAACGACATTCAGAGAGTGCCGCAGACAACTCGCGGACTGCCGTCTTTTTGTGCATCTCATTTTGCCTTGTTTTTTTATTTCTTTTTCTTTTTTATCCTATTTCTTTCTTTTTTGGCTTTAAAAACTGCTTCGATTGTCGTGGTATTTGACGAGTTATTCGCGGTAATCAGTGATTACCGGTGTGGCTATCACTGAATGTCGTCCTGGCAGTCAGTGAGTGCCACATCGGCACTGCGTGACTGCCGTAGGCCTCGTCGCGTGCCATTTTCTTTCCTTTTCTCATGTTCTCCCTTTTTTTTCTTTTTCTTTCCTTTTTTAATTAATTTTTCTTTTGAAAAATAGAAGAGCCTTTCGAAGAGTTTGAATCACCTTGGAAACCTAGAAATTCGTCGGACAATGTCATCATCGCTTTTGGAGGTAACAATCCCCTAAATTCGACAGTTGGTCAAAATTGGGGTGTGTACACACACAAACTCTCTCTCTCTCTCTCTGTAACTCTCCTTCTGCCTAAACACCATACACACACACACGCAGAGCACACATATATATAGGGAGACAAGAGGGGCATGTGGCAGATACGGGAATAAAGATAATAGCACTTTCGATCGATTGAAGTGAGTTCGATCTATCGAGAACAGGTCGGTCAAGGTTCGATCGATTGAAAAATGTTTGATCGCTTGAGAATAGGTCCACGTCATAGAATCAGGTCGGCAGAGTTCGATCGCTCGAAGTAAGTTCAATCGATTGAGAAAGCACAAGTTTGATCGCTTTAGAATGTTTCGATCGATTGAGAAATAAATGAGACCAATCGATTGAGAAGAGTTCAATCGATTGAGAAAGGGTCTACACCAATGGCTCACACAAGTATATAGGGTCTTATTTATATAACCATGTATCTGAAAATACAGTTACTGGGAATATTACACAGTAATAAAATAATCTTGCATTTTATTTAATATTAGGGAATTAGAAATTACAGGTTTCTACATTTTTGATTTTCAATCGCTTAAAAATTTTCGTAATTAAAATTTAGCACTTAATTTTTAATTTTATCAATTGGATTCATATTCAACAAGTTAACAAAGGGTATTTCAGTTACCAAAAGTCTCTTAAAAAATCATGTGCAAGTCACATGACAAAATTATGTTAATTTTTGTAATAACAATGTTAGGCACACAATACATTCCATAACAGGGCTTCAAATGCACATATCCTGTGCTGTATAAGTAGTGCATAGAAAAGTGTGAAAAATTCAAACAACATAGGGTACAATACATTTGAAGCCCTGTTGTGGAATGTGTTGTGTGCCAAACATTTATGTTTTTGTAAAGTAGGCTTACAAAATTGGTGTTAGTGTTAAAAGTACTATACTCTGAGGGGTAAATCTGTAGAGTAAAATAGTTTTGGATAGTACATATAAAAAGAGTCGTACTTCAGGGGGTGTTCATGTAAGTTACCCCAAATAAAACCCACCAACCTCTAGAAAATAATGTTATCATTTTCAAATTCAAATCTCAAATCTAGAAAATAATGATATGCTTTTCAAATTCAAATCCCAAATCCACATTCCAAATAATTTACATCTGATTGATAAAAACCAAAATCAGGCCAGAGATACAAAATTCAGTGGACATTAATTATGATGTGGATTTGAATTTGGAAGCATTAATCTACGGGAAAAAACAAATCTAAGGGAAAAAACATTTGGAAAAAAAGGCACAAATTTGGAAAGAAAAAAAACCAAAAAGAAAAAAGAAAAAAAAAAAGGCAAGTATGGAAAAGAAAAAAAAATCTAAACAAAGAAAATAAATAAAAAACCAAATATTTTTTCGAAGAGTTATCCCAAACTCCCTTCTCACTTATACTACGTGTCCTTGCCCTCCTATGGATTTATCTCAAATTCTATTAAATAAAAAAAAAAGCCTCTTTAAAACTATTTAATCCTGTCCCACAGCACTACAAAAAAAAGCCTCTTTAAGACTATTGAGATTGGAGGAATTTTTTACCCGATGCATCAAAATGGGGCAAATAAGTCCCTCACCCATCACTGTTTCAACTTAATTCCCAAACCCATCACTTTTCTATAAGTCGCGACTTCAACTAGCGATTTCAGGCCAAACCAAATCCAGGCTGAAATCGCGAGTTCAAATATCGACTTTAGAAGAACTCGCTACTTGGAATAGCAAATTCATTTAAAGTAGAAACCGCTACTTCAAGTAGCGATTTCTTTTAAAGTGAATAAACCCGCCGCGTCTTCTTCTTCTTCCCTCACAGTCTCTGCTCTCTCTCTCTATCTCTGTGATCTCTCTCTCTCTCTCTCAGCCCTCTGCGATCTCTCTCTCTCAGTGATCTCTCTCTCTCTCTCTCTCAGGTGTGATCTCTCTTTCTCTCAGGTGCCTCTCTCTCTCTCTCTCTCTCTCTGTAGACACACACACGATACACATACACACACTCACATCTCTCTCTCTCTCTGTAGATACACACTCACATCTCTCTCTCTCTGTAGATACACACACACAGATACACATACACATACACACACTCACATCTCTCTCTCTCTCTGTAGATACACACACTCACATCTCTCTCTCTGTAGACACACACAAACAGATACACATACACACACTCATATCTCTCTCTCTCTCTCTCTCTCTCTCTCTCTCTCTGTAGACACACACACACATACGATTTGTAAGATAACATGCAATAAGTACTTTGTGAAATGCAGCGGACGCAGTAAGTATAGCATCACCCTAAAATTCTTTAGGAACATTCATCTGAAACATAATAAATCGTACAATCGAGGTGCAATCTATTTGAATCAGCAAACTGAGATGGTAGAGGGGAAAGAAATAGAAAAGAAATCAATAGAAATTGAAAGAAGGGGCTGCGACTAGTGTGGGTGGGGTTTGGCTGAGGTTGGAGAGGGGTTAGAGGGGTTCGGTTAGGTCATGTGTGAGGGCTAAGATGGTTGTGGTGAACTGTGGTGGGGTTGGCGAAGGAGTTGGTGAGGTTCGGTTAAGGTTAGGAATGGCAATGGAGCGGAATGGAATAGGAGTCTTCATTCTCCTACTCCACTCCGCTTGTATATATGGTCACTCCTACTCTTACTCCACTCCCCTCCTACTCATGAAGCATACCAACTCCTAGATAGGAATTTCTATCATTCGTCTCTCCCACACACATTTTCACTATCTAAAGCTAATAATTACTAGATAGGCGTCCTTTGACTGCTACATATTGTAGTATATATGATCCCTGAGAAGTGAGCACATCACTATATTTCTTCATTATAGTCTCTCTCATTGATTACTTACACTTGAATTTGTAAATGTGAAGGTATTAAAATGGCTAGTGTTGTGACTTTAATGCTGTATTGGGCGGGGAGAACATGTGCATCGGAGCTGATGGTCTATACTATGATAGTAACTGTCGAAGTTTCATTCGCCTGAGAACAGATGCTCAATACACTGAACTTGTTAGAAACGTCTGGAAGAAAATGGGGGTTCATCAGAATAGTGTTCGTTTGAAGTTCACTTGTAGGTTTCCGGTTCTTGGATATCAGATTTCTAAGTTTATACCGTTTGAAGTAATTGATGACGAAAGTCTGCAAGTAATACTAGAAACAGCATCTACCAATGCGGCTATAAACTCTATGGATCTATATGTCGAGACAGAGAATCTTCCCGATGCCCATCAAACATTAGATGACTGGATTGGGCCGTACACCTCTCTGTTGACACAAGAAGGCGAAAGCTCAAACCCGTTTGTACAGGGGTTATTGCCGTCCACGTCTAGACAACATGTGGATTGCTCAAATGCATTGCAAAATAGTCAGAATGATTACAGGAGTCCGATGCAAGACATTGTTTCAGAACGGCCAATTCATGTGCAGTTCGATTCAGATGATTGCGGATATGGTGATGATTGGGCACACAGAGGGATGTACACCAACTTGACACCGGAAAACTCAGATGAAGAAGATGTGCATACAGACGAGTATACAGGGGGGATGAGGAAGACGATGTTATCGAAGATATTGAGCCGACTGCCCAAATAAATCCTGAAAATGCTTTGTATGAGCCTCGTTCATCAACTTTTACATCGTTTGACTTGGGCATCCATACTGGAGAGGCATGTTATGCTTCAAACATTGAGGGTAGGCAATGGAATCCAGATCGAGATGAGTTGGTGAAGGGTATGATGTTCAAAACCAAAGATGATCTTCAGAGATTTGTGGAGTTGTACTCGATAAGAACACATCAACGCTACGTGGTGGCTCAAACCAGTCCGGATCGTTGGTCGTTGGAATGTGAATTTGCAGCGTCACAAGGTTGCAAGTGGCAACTACGGGCAAGGTTGAAACGACACGGGATGTTTGAAGTCATAAAGGTTGAGCAAAGCCACACTTGTTTGTCCCCTACGATGAACCTTGGTCATAGAAATCTAAATGCCCGGCTAGTGGCTAGGGACATAATGCCAATGATTAAGGAGGACACATCTATTAACATCGCTGCGCTATTACAAAAGGTGAAAGATAAGTATTTGTACACCGTCTCATACAAGAAGGCGTGAAATGCGAAACAGAAAGCCATTGGAATGATATTTGGGGATTGGTGTACATCATACACAGAATTGCCCAAGTTCATGGCTGCAATTCAACAGTATAATCCTGGAACGGTTGTTAAATGGTTCTATGTGAACGGTGGTAGTGCGACTGTAAAGAACTTCGAAAGAGTATTTTGGGCGTTTAAGGCGTCCATTGATGGGTTCAAACACTGTCGCCCCATCATAAGTATCGACGCCACATTCTTGTATAGGGAATATAAGGGCAAATTACTAATCGCTATGGGAACAGATGCAAACGATCAAATTTTTCCTTTAGCATTTGCCATCGTTGACGAGGAGAAAGCTGCAACATGGACGTGGTTTCTGAAATTGCTAAGGGACTACGTTGTGCCTGGCAGAGAAGGCATTTATTTAATATCCGATCGACATAAAGGCATCCTTTCTACGGTGAGTGAGCATGATGTAGGGTTTCATGAGCCCGATGGGTATCATCGCTATTGCCTCCGGCATGTGCAGAGTAATTTCGCCACAAAGTTTAAAAATGCATACCTAAAGAAACTTGTGTGGAATGCTGGGAGTTCCCACCAAGTCCGTAAATTTAATGGGTTCATGGAAGAGATTAAGAAGGTTGATCTAAAGTCGTGGGAGTATCTTGATGCAATTCCCGCCGAAAAATGGACCATTGCCCACGACGGGGTACGACAGCACGGTATGCGAACAACCAACATCTCAGAGGTGTTTAATGGTGTACTCAAGAAATCTAGAAATCTTCCTATCACCGCTTGTGTTGAAATGATCTTTTTTCGTGTTGTTAAGTACTCTAGCGAGCGACGTGAACTTGCTGAGACAGCCATCAGGGAAGGTTTTACCTTCACCCCAGGAGCAATGTCTAGATTGTTGAAATCAGAAGGCAAGATTGGTAGGTACAACCTCGAGATTTTTCATTCTGGGCACGGGTACGTGCAGGTCAACAAAGGGGGAGCATCAGGTTCTAGTCAAATTATGAACATATCTGATAGGACTTGCAGTTGTGGAAAATGGGATATATATAAAATGCCATGTACTCACGCATTGGCAGTTCTAGCTAAGTTTAGAACTTCATATCAAAATTACATTCATCAATGTTACACAATTGACTCGTACAACCAGTGTTGGGCACCCCAGTTTTTCCCAATCCATTACAAAGATTACTGGAACCCACCTTCTGGTCCTACAGTTGTGCACAATCCTGCTATGCTTCGAGGTAAGTGCCGACCACGATCAACCCGCATAACAAATGAGATGGATTTGAGAGAGGGGGGTAGGGCTACTTATCAATGTGGATTATGCCATCAACAAGGCCATGACAGGAGACGATGCCCCCAACAACGCAGTCAAGCTGGGCCATCTAATGCAGTATAGTTTTCATTATTGTGTTTGAGCGATGTGCTTTGTAATATGTACTTACTTGTTGTGACTATGTAATGTGCAATTGGAAATGAAAACTTTATTTAGTACAAACTCCTTGTATATCCACTACAAACTGCGTAGTTAACTAGTACAAACTTTGTAAACAAACTCCTTAGTAAACAAATAGCTTAGATAACTAATACAAACATCCTAGTAAACAACAATTGTGCGGTCAACGCTTCAGCCTCCGTAGAATTTCCTCAGTGTTGTTCCTCGCTTCATTTCCATGTGAGTTGGCAACATTTGACGGGCCCACACCACTTTCTTTTGTCGAGGCAGTGACATGTAGCGGTTTAAAGATATAACAACATCTATGATAGCGGTAGTGTGCAGAGTACCTCAATGATGTTGCAGTACTGTCATAGCTTTTCTACACGTATAATTCATGAAAACAATTTTCATAAGATACATATCATCATAACCATTGAAATGGAAGCAATGAGAGGTTTTGGTTCTAACCTTAGCACACCATTCATACCAAGTCTGATCAGGAACTTCTAGCAACCTTTGTTCAGTAAAACAAACACCTCTCATCGTTAACAACTCCTGAAGGAGTTCATGTTCCTTCTGCCAGCTCCAAACCTGAGTCGCAATGGCATCATCTGGAAGATCACAACCAGGGATTGTCTCAGCAAAGACGGTATGCAAAGCTTCGAAAGCAACATATTTAAATGAACCATCTTCATGTTTCCATTCCGGAGTAGCAAAATCCATGAGTGCTTCTAGTAGAACACCCTTCTCTTCAATACTCAGTATCCTTTTTTCAAAAAAATATGGGTGGTATGTAGGTGTATACTTATTTGCCATACTAAAAAGCAATGCAGTGAAGAAGAAGAAGGATAAGAAGGAATGCTTGGGATATCACATTGAATATTAAAACCACAGTATATATAGACCATGGAATGCCTAGGACAAGTCACTGGGTCTGACGCCCAGCAGTTGACGCGACAAGTCACTGCTTCTGACAACTTTCCAGTTGATGCGACAAGTCACTGGGTCTGACGCCCAGCAGTTGATGCGACAAGTCACTGGGTATGACGCGCAGCAGTTGATGCGATAAGTCACTGGGTCTGACACCCAGCAGTTGACGCGACAAGTCACTGGGTCTTACGCGCAACAGTTGATGCGACAAGTCACTGGGTCTGACGCCCAGCAGTTGACGCGACAAGTCACTGCTTTAAGTTTTTTTACACCACATAATTTAACATATTTAACTCTTGTTTAGTAGCATGTTGTAGCTTCATTACATTTACTAGTGATTTTGTTGACTAACCATCATGTTTGAACAGCTTGCTTACCATGGATGTACATCCTGGACCTGAGGATCGCTCAGTACTGACATTACAGGACGCACATCGGTCATCCGCCATTTGGGATGGTGAGATCTTGAGACAGCTTTACTGCCGGCGCTCTGAGGCTGTTTTACGACGAGGTCCGGATCCAGATCAGCGCATATTAGATTACATCAGATAGGTCGGGTTCTACGGCACATACAGACTCAAATTTATACAGTATGATTGGGGTCTGATCACTGCCCTAGTTGAGAGGTGGTGTGTAGAGACACACACGTTTCACCTACCTGTCGGCGAGACCACGATCACGCTGCAGGACGTCAGCATTATATTGGGCCTACCGGTCGATGGCCGTGCACTTACCGGTATTGATGTGTCACGCTCCAAGGAGCAGTGGCAGGAGCTATGTCAGGAGTTGCTCTATTTCACGCCACCCCTAGCCACTATCTCAGGATCTTCACTGCGACTGACTACGATACGGGACCATTTCACTCCCCAGATCGCTCAGCATGTCGACGACGCCACTATTCAGCAGATGGCTCGATGTTATTATATGAAGTTGATAGGAGGGTCGTTGTTCCCAGACAAGTCTGGGAACAAGGTCAGCCTCATATATCTACCACATCTACGCCACTTTGATGCTGGCTATAGCTGGGGCAGTGCAGCATTGGCATATCTATACCGTGAGTTGTGTGCTGCAGTTCATCGTACCGCTGTTGAGATATCCGGCCCGCTTATACTTTTACAGGTTATTTGTTATGTAAATTCTGTGAATTACGCATCTTTTACGATTGTTCAGTCTATCATACATAACTTAACTCAATTATTATCGATCGCAGCTTTGGGCATGGGAGAGATTGACCCATATCCGACCAGTCCCCTTACTAGCAGCTGTACTAGAGGATGGTTCATTGGGTTGTAGGTATACTTACATTGTTTTATACATTCTTTGTATTCATTACTCATACATTCATTTAAGTGCTAACAATTTTGTCATTACTTTAGGTGGTTGACCCGATTCTCAGTTCGGGATGTGCCTACTCATGTCCAGCGTCACTTTCGGGACCAGTTGGATCAGATGAGGCCCGAGCAGGTAAATAATGTGCAGAGTTAAACCGCTATTTGCATTATTGTTCGAGTTGCTAATTTTTTATATATTTTTCATAGATGATTTGGCAGCCGTACAGTGCTGAGCTTGTCGCTTCGTTACCTCCGTACTGTCGAGCTGGGCAGGGCACATGGATGGCCAGATGTCCGTTGATCATGTACGCCATGGTTGAGTGGCATCATCCCGACAGAGTGATGAGACAGTTCGGGATGAGGCAGGTAGTCCCAGAGCCATGTAACACTATGAGGACATTACATCGCATTGATCGACGTGGTCATGCGAATACTGACTGGAGTCACTTCCATAGGGAGTATGTAGAGCTCTGGGACCATCGGCTACAGCATGTTATGGTAGGTATTCCAGATGCAGCTCAGATGCTTGCCTCAGACCCATATATGAGATGGTATAGTCGCATTACACGTAGACTGATTGGACCAGTTAGAGATCCACCGACTGTTGGCTTCCAGCCAGTCGGTACGATTCGCGGCGTTCTGGTGAGATGTTTTACTTATCGTACATCATATAAAATTTTCATCCTGCACTTGGCATAAAATGTGGAATACTTAATTAAACTTTCCATTTGTTTTTCAGGAGGATGGTGTGACTCGTGTGTATGAGGTTGCACGATCGGTGTTGGCTAGTTTAGCAGCAGGCGGCCCTCATTCCGTCCCTCTAGAGGTGATGGCGGCATTGGAGGAGATTCGTACTATTATTGAGCATTCATTACAGGCTGTTCATGAGGACCGACGTTTAGACGGGGGTGTTCCATCTTCCACAGTATTCGTGCCCCGCGTCTCAGAGCCTCAGCCTCAGCCTCAGCCTCAGCCTCAGACGCATCCTCATCCTCATCCTCAGACGCATCATCATACTCAGCATCAGTCTCAGACTCAGGAGCAGACATACCCATCTACACACTCTGAGTCTGAGCTACATACACCAGATGATCAGGGTCCTACTGTGCATGCATATGATGATACGGACGACGTTTATAGGCCTTACACTCCAGGGGGCTCTCAGTTCCATATATCTCCGATCCGTGACTTCTCCATCCCACAGTACACATGTACAGATGCACCGTCGTCATCGTCGATCCCGCTACCACATACAGATTCACAGTTCGAGGCGATGGTGATGATGGTGGAGAGTTTGACGCAGGTGGGGGCGGAGGAGATGCATGTGGAGGCGAGAGAGACGACTGGACATGATACCCCTATGGCAGAGACACAGGATGAGGTTTTGACACAGGCCGAGTCTCAGCGACGACCTCCGATACGTTCAGTTTACGCTAGGGGTAGAGGTCGTCATGGCCGCAGAGGGCGAGGGGTATCGCAGGTCATCCAGCCACAGGCAGCAGAGGAGGTTCCACTCGTGGAGGATCCACCACAGGCAGAGGGTAGGCCTAAGAGAACGAAGAGGGTTCCGTGGTGTGGGACACATTATAAACAACGATAGTCCATAGGATCCACAAAATAATTACACTTTTGTTTGTTTTTTGATGTATTATAAACAAACAGTTACACATTTGTATATATATAATTTTTTTTTAATTCTATGCATCTATATCTCTCACCCACTATCTCTCGCTATCTCTCTCCCCCTCACTCTCTCTCTATCTCTCCCACTCTCTCTCTCTCACTCTATCTCTATCACCCACTCTCTCTCTCTCTCACTCTATCTCTATCACCCACTCTCTCTATCTCTCACCCCCTCACTCTCTTTCTATCTCTATCTCCCACTCTCTGTATCACCCACTCTCTCTATCTCTCTCCCCCTCACTCTCTCGCACTCTCTATCTCTCCCACTCTCTCCCACTCTCTATCTCTCTCCCACTCTCTTGCACCTATCTCTCTATCTCTCTCCCACTCCCACTCTCTATCTCTCTCCCCCTCACTCTCTCGCACTCTCTATCTCTCTCCCACTCTCTCACACATATCTCTCTATCTCTCTCCCACTCTCTCTCACTTTTTACAAATACACATTGTAATTGGATTAATTATGTTGGATTAATAATGCTTGGTGGTTCAATTCTGCAACATATGTTGGATATCTAGCAGGGAGCTGTTGCAATGGACAGACTGCTGGGAATTTAGCTGCTGATGAAGTCGCTACTCCAAGTAGCGAGTTCTTCTAAAGTCGCTATTTGAACTCGCGAGTTCAGCCTGGATTTGGTTTAGCCTGAAATCGCTAGTTGAAATCGCGACTTCTAGAAAAATGATGAGTTTGAGAATTAAGTTGAAACAGTGATAGGTGAAGTACTTATTTTCCCCATTTTGATGCCTCGGGTAAAAAATTCGAGATTGGAGTATAAGTTATCCAATCTCAATCTTTTGTCCAGCCCTCCAAACATGGCCAATTGTGTCGGGTCATTATACAGCCGCGTTCCGAGAATCGAACTGAATCTGGGTTTTATCGTACGAATCTCTCTCTCTCTCTCTCTCTCTCACACACACACACACAGAGACAAAGCAGAGTTACATACAGCCGAAGCTGCCGGTGTCTGATATCTCCTCTTGGCTATGGCGGCGTCTACTAGTGTCCTAAACGCACAATTTTCGAATTGCCATCAATTAGTTAACCGCAAGAGCCCTTGCTCCTCCTCATTTTCGTTGTGTAAGATCTCTCTCTCTCTCTCTCTCCCTCTCTCCCTCCCTCCCTCCCTCCCGTTTGTTTGTAATGTTTCTTTAGCTTTCTTTAGTCAGATAGAACGTAGAAATGTATATATATATATATATATATCTCCATATACACAAAAACACGCTTTTCTACACTGCTAGATAGATAGCATCTGTATCTGGTTGTTGGGAAAGTGGAAACTATGTTAGGTTTGAAATTGGGGCTTGGAGATTAGTGCCCCAACATGAGATTCTCCTGAATGGTAACTCTCATCCCAGTAATTATGTAGATAGTACTGGAGTATAATGAGAGTGAAATGGGATATATGTCAGGAGTGAAAGAACTGGGTGAGCAATGGTGAACAAAAAAAGTGAGTAAAAATGCTCTCTAAAATAATATGTCCAAAATTGACAACTAACACCCAAAACCAAAACTTGACCTCTAGGATGGAACAAGCCTACATTCCATGTCCAACAATTATAAATAGGGTAAAAAACATTTTTCACCCTAATGTATATACCGTTTTGGACTTTGCACCCTAATGTTTCAATTTTCTCAAACTGACCCTTAATGTATTATAACAAGTTGCAATGTGACTCATCTGTTAGAATTTTTGTTAAAAACTAACGGAAACTCGCCCATGTGCTAGTCATGTGACTTATTTAAGGGTATTTAAGTCCTTCACCATAAATTAAGAGTATTTTGCACCCTTGATGTTTGGTTCGTTTGGCGATTTGCACCCTTAATGTTTAGGTCGTTTGAACAAATTTTATTTTTATTTTTTTGAAAAAAAGGTATTCCGGCATAATTTTTGGGTGCCTCTACCGCTACCCATTAATAATAATAAGAGACCTAATCCAGATAAAATGAAACAAATCCAAAGTTAGCTAGCCTATATATCCTAATTGGAAGTTTAAATAAACTTTAATTCTAAAATTAAAGGAAATAAAATGAAAGGAATAAATTACAAAGAAAATACGATAAAAGATTTCCAAGCGAGTTAGATATAGTGTTTAGGGTGAATAAATGCACAAGGAAAAGAGACATGATTTACATGTTGTTTATCGCTTTAAACTCAAAAATCTCACTTTGATCCACAATTTTTTTTTAAAACTAAATAAATGACTTTGATCTATAAATCTCACTATGATCCTAAACTTCTAAAGATTTTTTGTTTTGCAAGTGAAACTAGTGTTAAAAATAAAAGAAGAAATAACACATGATCCTTTTTTAAAAAAAATAATGAAGAGATTTAATTGTTTGTCTTTGGGTAATTCTGAAACTCACGGAATAATAATGCAATTTTTTAAGCCCAAAGGTACAGTTTTCCAAAAAAAAAAAAAGAATAATAGGTCAAGGGCGCTGCTCGCAAGCCACCCCCAGGCTCAAATCATGGCTCCGCCACCGGTTGTAACACTTTTTTGAATCAGCACTAATTCCCATTGCGATTAAAAAATTATATATATATATATATATTGGGCAAAAGAAAATTTTCAAAAAGGGGACGCAGATACATATAACCTGAAATACACAAGGTAAAAATAAATAATGTACTGTCAAAAGGTCGTGAATTTAGCAAAAAAGGTGGTGGATTTAGTCCCACCCTTTTAGAATTAGAGTTTATTTAAACTTCCAATTAAAATAGGTTGGATAACTTTAGATTTGTTTCATTTTATTTGGATTAGTCCTCTTACTATTTTTAATGGGTAGCGGTAGAGGCACCCAAAAATTATGTCGGAACACCCTTTTTTTCTTCATAAAAATAAAAATATAACTTGTCCAAACGACCTAAACATTGAGGGTGCAAATCGCCAAATGAACCAAACATCAAGGGTGCAAAATGTTTTTAAGTTATAGTGAAATGACTAAAATACCCTTAAATAAGTCACATGACTAGCACATGGGCGAGTCTCTGTTAGTTTTTAACAGAAATTTTGACAGAAGGGCCACATTGCAACTCGCTATATACATTAAGGGTCAGTTTGAGAAAGTTGAAACATTAGGGTGCGTAGTCCAAACGATATATATACATTAGGGGTGCAAAATGCTCTTTACCCTAGTAAATATTACACAAACACTACTGGCTTGCAACATTATTAAATTCTATGAATAAAAATAGCTGGATTCTAAAATAATAGTAAGAATAAAGGTAAGACTATTGAAGATCTCAATTGGTCCGCCTTCAAATCAAGCCCCCTGAATACTTGATAGAAAACTCAAACTCTAGTTTTGATGAGCTGAAGTATGAGAGTCTCTAGCATCTGGGAGTGAATTCTTTGCATCAATGAACCTTGGCTCCGAGGTCCTTCTTTCTCAGTACTTGGAGATGTCAACAATAGTAGTGATAAAATGGTTACTTCGTAAAACATTTTGAACTTTGTAGGAATTGCAAAATCTAATGTTGGAACTACCTTTAGAGTTGTACACTTAAATTCTTTTGAGCTATAAAGATCTAAACCATGGTCATTGAACTCTTCAATTTGCTCCAGCTCTACCTTTGGTTGTTCCACCATCTTTTGGATATTTTCAACAATAATATTAGTGATGGCTTTCGACACTTTAAGCTCTTCAAAGGCTGAAGGATTCCCCATCGCTTCAATTTTGTCTCCTTCAAGAAGAAAATCTGCAACTGACATTGAACTCTTAAACTGACAAACTCCGTTTGTATTTTCAAAGTTCTTACTCCCAACCACATTGGACAGGGTTGTAGTTTCTCACCCATTCTTTTCATGTTCACAATCCTCTTCAACGAGTATTTTGACAAGTTCTTCCTTCTCAACAAGTTCTTGTTTTGCCTTTTCGTCATGAAGTTTTGGAATTTCAGCATGCTCCTTTGGTACTTTTTCCTGTTTATTCCTCTTCTCCACATGCGGACTTTGATTTTCTGGATCATCTTCTTTATTGGCAGCTGTTGTTTTATCAGTGGGCTGAGATTTATGAGACTCCAAATTGATTATTTGAGTATTAAATCCCCTACTAGGCATTGCACCACCACTGGATTCAGAATATCGGTTCTCCAAATCACCCAGTTGGATGTTAGTCCTTCTAATTCATGGTTCAAAGTATCAACCAATACCGATACGTATCGACCGATTCAACTCAGTATCGTGAGGGAGTGTCGATGTGTGTGTGTGCGTCGATGTCGGTGTGGGGTATGTGTGTGAGTCAATGTCGGTGTGTATATGTGTGTGTGTCGGTGCTTAGAATTAGAGAGGGCTGTGAACTATGGGTTATGAATTAGTAATGTGTACATATGCATGTGTGTGTGTGTATATATATAAAAACACATTCCTTAATTTTTTTTAATTTTTTTTAAATGAGGAATTAAAAATTTTTGTGGGCCTTTGTTAAGAGTAAATTAATGCTATGCTTCCCAACTTTTGCATCACAAATGCTTCCCAAATACATGTGGTAGTGGGTCCACTTGATTTTGATTGGAGGATGTTGTAGTGGTCCCACCATTATTGAGGGTGGTCCCACTGCCACATGTATTTAGGAAGCATTTGTGAGGCAAAATTTAGGGAGCATAGCATTACTCCATTGGTAGTATTGAACAATTTTTATCCAATTCTGTGTGGAGAGTTATCATTAGCAATGTGTGAATTGAATAATATGGGATTTTATGATTGGTACATTGTTTCTTAAGATAACAATTTTGCTATTCTTATTATTTTCGAATTTTTCATTATTTGTTCATATTTTTTTGAACCTTAAATCTAGCGTATCGTTACGTATTGCCCGATACCAGGCCACAGTGTCGCTACCGAGTCGTTTCATCGGCCGCCGATACCGCGACCAATACTGCTACCTTGAACCATGCTCTAATTGGTCCTTTATCCAAAAAAAGGATCTCATCTCGTTAGTAGTCAGTTAACCTCCCTCGAAAAATCTATCAAAACGCGTAGACATGTTTCATAACTTGCTTTGATACCGAACGGATGGACAACTTTTAAGCTAAGAAGCACCAAATAGATATGACGACCTAGACAAAGACACAACACAACGATTCGGTAGAGAAAAACATGACACGAGATGGACTATGTTACTATGTATTTTTGTTAAATATGTTGCCAACTAACCATGTACCATAAAATAACAATATTTTCAAAATGACTAAGGGTCCGTTTGATAAAATTGAAAACCAAGTACTAAAAATTAAGCACTGAATTTTTAGTGCTAAAATTTTTAAGCATTTGAATTTACAAAATTAAAAATAATGTTTCAAGTAATGAAATAGACTGCATTTAGTGATTTTCTTCAATAGAAATTTGTCGCTTAAATTTTTCAGCAGTGGCTGCGTTTTCAGCTAAGAAGTTTCATTATCAAACGGACTGAAAAGAAATAAGTGCTGGAACTTTTCATTTTCAGCACTTAATTGGGTTATCAAACACACCCTAAGATATAAAGTGAGTTACCTCCAAACAACAATACAAGGTGAAAATATCATAAATGATAAAAACACTTCCAACTCGACCATTTAAGCATTATTTACAAAGCAACTATAATCCATAAAGCAACAAGATGCATATAAAGTCCTATTTACCATAAAAACGTCTTTATTATTATTTAAAAAAAAAAACCCCCTCGTTTACTTCTTATTTTAGCATATTAAGACTTTTGTCCCCAAAATTTAGGACTTCTCTAAAAAAATATCGGTGCCGTGTCGAATTCTAGGGATTTTTTTTTAAAACTTTTTTGAGACACATTTTTGGCATGTTGGATGCGTGTCTCATGCGTGTTGGGCACCGTGAACTATGTTACATGGACTCTTCTAAATAGGTGAAGTACCCGTGTTGACATGACTCTTTGCGGACATGGGTATGACACTTGGGTAGGATCCTTCTAGTGTAGTTTAGTGTAATTTTTAGCCAAGAAAGGCAAAGTACCCGTGTCGGATATGGCATCCATACCCGTGTCCTCTGGACACTTTGAAGAGTCCATGTAACATAGACCGTGAACAACATTCGTGAACAGTAATATTGGAGGTTGGTTTGTGTTCTTTCTTATTTAGGGTTCTATGGATTAAAAAAGCAAAATTAGGGCTCATGAAACAGAAATCTTAATGGTTGATAATAGTGCAGAAAACTCGAGAAAAGGAGAAGAATAGTAGAAAAAGAAAAAGAAGATAGAACTATGTGTCACACTTAAAGTCCATAGGCATCACACCTATTGGTTTGAATTGCATTACACTATCCCTAAAATAGCTTCATAGGCTCTCAAAATTTCGATATATTAATCCTCTTTTTTCATTGATTAAAAGCATTTCATAGCTCTACATATAGACTTTAGGAATTCCAATTGAATGTAGGAAACTTGAGAAGTTTGACTTATTAGACCTATTTAAATCTTTCCAAAATCAACAACTAAGACCCAAAATCAAAACTTGACCCAAAGGACAACCCATGGGTCAAACCTATAGCCCATCTCCAGCAATAAAAAAACTGCAAAAATACCCCCGACCTAATAAAAACTTGATAATAAAACCTAAGAATCAAAATACCTACAATCTAAACTAAAAATGAGAATTAAAATAGGGCTAAAAATTTTGAAACTCAACTATTGACAATCTCAAGTGGGGTCCCGCCTTGAAATCAACCCCATTGAATATACCTTGATATCTTTGTGTCAAATTATTCCGCTTCTTGTTAAGATAAGGGGACAATAGTATGTTATGACCTTCATAACGTAACTTTTGTGTAGGAGTGGCAATTGTGTCCTGTTGTGTCATAATCGTGTTCTGTCCTAATCGTGTCAAAAACCTAAATCCAAATTTGATTTGTGAACACACCGGTTATCACTTACCCCGTATAATAAGTAGATTGACAAAACTACATTACATTTGTTTAGGAACTTTTTGAACTGTTTAGGAATCTATATATGGGCCCATAGGCCAAAAAGAATTAGGTTGAGGGAAAAATGGATGATTTTATTGAATATGTATATCACCTATTTATATACAAGCTGTCTAAACAAGATAAGGAAAGACAATCAAAGAAAGTAAAAGGAAATAAAAAAAAAGATTACAATCATAAAGTAAATCCGTAAAAGCCCTCGATCCACAAGATATGGGCTTTGACTAAATATTCCAACACTCAGTTGGAACTGAAGCGAAAATATCAAGAAAGCTTGACTAAAGATGACTTCAGGAGAGAAGGACCAACAAACTTTGTAAACATATAAGCTGTCTTGTGTTTTTGGTTGTGTATGCTTTGTTCATAACCATAGTCCAACCCGTGGAAAATTAGATCTTCGTGCTATTAAGTGTGTGTTTGTCGGTTACTCCCCCACTCAAAAAGGTTACACGTGCTACCATCCTTTGTCTAGGAAATGGTTCGTCACTATGAATGTCACATTTCATGAGTCACAGTCATACTTTCTTGACTCTACGGTACCTCTTCAGGGGAGTCAAGGTGTGAAGAGATACAAGTTTTGCGTACGATGATTGAGGTGGAGACGGAGAGAGTTGAGGGAAAGGAACCTGAATCTGAAGTAGAGAGAGTTGAACCATAAGAAAGAGAGTGAGGTGAGAGGGAGCCTGAAGAAGAAGAGGTTGTAAATGTGTGGAATCACAATATATTGAATAAATAAAAAGAAGATTACAAGAGCCTATATATAGGCTTCCAACACCTAGACTAAATCACTAACTAAGCGATGTGGGACAATACATATACAGTAATACACACTATTAACACTCCCCCTCAAGCTGGAGCATAGATGTCATATGCACCAAGCTTGTTACAAATATATTTCACTCGAATCCCTCCTAATGCTTTAGTAAATAAATCGGCTAACTGATCGACAGACTTCACATGCACTGTATGAATGACATTTTCCGAAAGCTTCTCTCGAACAAAGTGACAATCGACTTCAATGTGCTTTGTCCTTTCATGAAAAACGGGATTAGAAGCAATATGAACTGCAGCTTGATTATCACAAAATAAACTCATTGAGGTAGTTTGAGTAAACCCAAGTTCCTCTAATAAATGCTTCATCCATACTAGCTCACAAGTAGTGTGGGCCATTGCTCTGTACTCCGATTCTGCGCTAGACCGAGCTACCACGGTTTGTTTGTTGCTTTTCCATGAAACAAGGTTGCCCCCAACGATAACACAATAGCCAGTAGTGGATCTCCTATCACCAGGAGAACCTGCCCAATCTGCATCAGTGTGACCTTCAACTCGTATGTGACCATGGTCTTTGTATAACAAACCACGTCCTGGAGCACCCTTGAGATATCTCAAAATGTGCATCACTGCATCCCAATGGGTTGTTCGAGGACAATCCATAAACTGGCTAATCACACTCACAGCGAATGCAATATCAGGTCTAGTTACTGTTAGATAATTAAGCTTCCCTACTAGACGTCTGTACTGTCCTGGGTCATCAATGAGCTCTCCCTGATCTGGTAACAACTTAATATTAGGATCCATAGGAGAATCCAAGGGCTTGGATCCTAACATGCCTATTTCAGAGAGGAGATCAAGAACATACTTTCTTTGAGAGAGACAAATCCCTTCACTAGATCTAGCCACTTCAATGCCCAGAAAGTATCTAAGTTGTCCCAAGTCTTTAGTTTGGAACTGTTTTTGCAAGAAGTGCTTCAACTCCTGAATTCCCTTGGAATCATCTCCAGTTACAACAATATCATCAACATAAACAAGAAGTAGGATTTTACCTGCCGAAGAGTGCTTATAAAAGACATAATGATCAACACCACACCGCTGGAGACCAAATTGTGCAACGACTTCACTAAATCTTCCAAACAAAGCACAAGGGGACTGTTTCAGACCATATAGGGACTTCTTCAACCGACAAACCATACTAGACTCCCCCTGAGCAACAAACCCAGGTGGTTGGATAAACCTCGTCCAAAAGAGTGCCATTGAGAAAGGCATTTTTGACATCTAACTGATGTAACGGCCAGTGATAAGTAGCAGCAAGAGAGATAAAGAGACGAACGGAAGCAATCTTGGCAACCGGAGAGAACGTCTCGGAACAATCAAGACCATAAACCTGAGTATAGCCCTTGGCAACAAGACGTGCTTTCAATCGATCAAGGGTACCATCAGGATGCATTTTAACAGTAAAAATCCAACGACACCCAACCACAGATTTCCCAGAAGGAAGAGGTACCAATTCCCAAGTACCAGTTTCTGTCAAGGCAAGCATCTCATCCTCCATAGCTTGTTTCCATTCTGAATGGGAAAGTGCCTCTACTGTAGACTTAGGAATAGAGAAAGTAGACAAAGACGCAACAAATGAAGAAAAAGTAGGAGACAAATGATCATAAGAGACAAAATTTGACATAGGATGAGAAGTATAAGTACGCTTACCCTTCCGGAGAGCAATCGGAAGGTCTGAGTCTGACGGAGGCAGATCTGAAGACACAGAGGCCACAGGCGCAGTAGCTGAATCCAAAATAGTCTCAACATTCTGATGACGGCGGGTGTATGTCTGGAGGTCAGGACGGTCCAGTCCAGCTTTGGGAGGTAGGGAGAGGGGAAGGGGAAGGGGAACCATAAAGTCAGGATCAGTAATAGAGTGAGACTCAGAGTAATATGGAGTAGATTCAAAGAAGGTAACATCAGCAGAAACAAAGAAGCGACGCAAGGAAGGACTATAACAACGATAACCCTTCTTTGTTCTGGAGTACCCCAAGAAAACACACTTGATAGCACGGGGATCCAATTTATCGGTACCTGAAGTAAGTTGATGCACAAACATACACACCCGAACACATGTGGAGCAACAGGGAAAGGTGGGGTAGTAGGAAACAAAGTGGCATGGGGTGTGCCCTTATCAAGGATGGAAGACGGCATTCAATTAATTAAATGAAGGGCAACGATTTGGGCATCCATTTGTTCCAAAGGAGGGCAACGATTTGGGTATCCATTTGTTTCCATGTCTTGATGGCCTTGTCATCGGTGGTGGGAGAAGACTCGGTAAGGTGATCATCAAACCCCAAGCTAGTGAGAGCAATATTGACAGCCCGGGACCATTGGAGAAAATTGGATCCATTCAACTTCTTAGTGGTGAGTTGAGGAAGAGCTTTGGACTCCATGGAGATTGAGAGAAACAAAATGAAAGCTTAAAGAAGCCAACAAACGTAACACAGAAGCAGATCGGAGCCCAAAAACCTTTAAAAAAAAAAGGAGCCAAAAGGCTGCCGGAGGGTCACTGGAGGGTCGCTGTGCTCCGGCGAAGGTCGCTGGAGGGTGGGCTGAAGGGTTGGTGCTGCGGCTGCTTGGGTGGGCTGCGGCTGCTTGCTTTGTGGCTGCGGCTGCTTCTTTGAATGTTAGGGTTAGGGTTTTGACTGTAGGGGCTGCGGTTGAGTGAGAAAGAAACTCTCGAATTTCTTACGGAAATCCGGCAATGATAATGAACTCTCGAATCCTAACTAAGGATCGGCAAGATGAGCAAACCCAAGAACGATTGCTCTATACCATGTAAATGTGTGGAATCATAAAATATTGAATAAATAAAAAGAAGATTACAAGAGCCTATATATAGGCTTCCAACACCTAGACTAAATCACTAGCTAAGCGATGTGGGACAACACATATACAGTAATACACACTATTAACAGAGGTAATTGAAGGGCCGAGGGAGAACAAGTAGAGGGTTTTTTCCAGGGGGACATGGAGTAAAAGCAAGACCAGAGAGACTCCGGAAGTTAGTATTGCTCCTGTTCCTTCACTCCCATTGCCATTCTCTCCAAGTGATGAAGATTCAGGTAATTCCTCTGATACACGCTCTCGACTTAGACGATTTAGATGTTCCTATTGCTGTTTGAAAGGGTGTTCGATCCAGTACTCAACATCCTATATCTAACTTTGTGTTGTATCCTTGTCTTTCTCCTTCTTATAAAGCCTTCCTTTAAAAAATTTCCTCTGTTAGTGTTCTTAACTATGTACAGGAAGCTCTTGCTGATCCCAAGTGGAAACATGCCATGATTGAGGGGATGAAAGCTCTTCGAAAGACTGGTACTCGGGAGTTGACCATGTTACCTAAAGGAAAGAGGATTGTGGGGTGCAAGTGGGTGTACAATGTTAAGCACCGGGCTGATGGTTCTATTGAGAGGTATAAAGCTCGGTTGGTGGCAAAAGGGTTCATTCAGATCTACGGGGTGGACTATGAGGAGACCTTTGCTCCAATCGTGAAGATAAATTCAATTAGAATCCTCCTTTCCCTGGTAGCTAACCAAGGTGATCACTTTACCAGTTTGATGTGAAGAATGTTTTCTTGCATGGTGACTTAGAAAAAGACGTTTACATGGACATCCCTCTATTCGAGGACTCCAAGACAGATGGGAAGGTGTGTAGGCTTAAAAAATCACTGTATGGCCTCAAATAGTCCCTTAGGGCCTAGTTTGAGAGATTCACATAGGCTATGCGTTGGTTTGGGTTCAGATAGAGTCGTGTAGATCACAAATTGTTTATAAAACACTCATCGCAAGGTAAGACTACTGCCCTTATTGTCTATGTTGATGATATTGTGCTTACATGAGATAACTTGGAGGAAATGGAAAGGTTGAAGAAGCAGTTGGCCACTGAGTTTGAGATTAAGGACTGGGGGGCTTTGAAGTTCTTTCTTGGGATTGAACTTGCTCGGTTCAAATATGTGATTTTTATTTCTTAAAGGAATTATGTCCTTGACTTGTTGAAGGAAACATGGATGCTTAGCTTGTGATACACCTATGGAGCAAAGTCAGAAACTTGGTGATGACAGTAGTGGGGAATTAGTGGTCAGGGGGAGTTATCAGAGAGTCGTTGGTAAGCTTATTTATTTGTCTCATACTCGGACTTTTGCGAATGCATTCTTCATGAGAGTCACATCAAGAGGATGTTTTTCGGATCCTTCGGTATTTAAAGTCTGCTCCTGGAAAAGGCTTGCACTTTGCGAGACATAACTCCTAAGGGTGGAAGCGTACATTGATGCAGATTTGGCCGGTTCTATAACTGATAGGAGATCCACTTTAGGGTACTGCACGTTTGTAGGAGGTAATCTCGTTACTTGAAGAAGTAAGAAGCAAAATGTAGTGGGTAGGTCTAGTGCAAAAGCTGAGTTTTGGGGCTATGGCCTAAGGTATTTGTGGACTTCTGTGGATAAAGTCATTACTGAAGGACTTGAAGGTTGAACCTTAGATGCACGAAGCGGGGGCGAGGGCGGGGGCGGGGGCGGGAGCGGGGAAGCGTTAAACTTTAAGAGGTTCAAAGGTTGGGAGCGTTTAAGAAGCGTCCAAGTAGTTGATATAGATATATTTTATATCTAATTATTGCAGAGGAATTTAGATTGACATAATATATGTTGATTGTAAATTTTGTTTTTGAAAGTCTTAAGCCATATGTTCCGACATAAAAATATTTTTTCGGTAAAATATTTGAGCAAAATAAGAACTTGAATCTATTTATAGTCTATTTTCAGATTTGGCTGTGATGGGAGCGGGGTGGGAGCGAGGTTCTAATATGAGGGGAGCGAGGTTCCGACAAGCTTCTTAGTAAAAAGCGCGGAATCGAGAGTCTGAGGAGGGAGCGTGACTAATTTAGAAGGTTCCTGCTTCTAAGGGTTGAACAGACAGATTCTATGAAACTATATTGTGACAACAAAGAAGCCATCAGTATAGCTTATAATCCAGTTCAACATGATAGAACAAAGCATGCGGAGATTGATTGACACTTCATCAAAGAAAATATTAGTAGTACTATTTGTGTTCCCTTTGTGAAGACTTGCGAACAAGTTGTAGATGTCCTTACCAAAGCCATTGGGAGTCGACCGTTTCACACTATCCTAGACAAGCTGGGCATTAGAGATATTTTTTGTATCAGCTTGAGAGGGAGTGTTAGAATTATTTATTTAGTTGCTATATTTATTACTTAGTTATAAGTCGAAGGATTCAGATGTAATTTTTTTTTTCTTCTTCTCATGGATTAATATAAAAGGGTTCTAACTAATTGTTGGACCCTAAGATTTACCAAATATTATTTTCACAGTGATGGAAATAGATTACGAAAATCAGATTTACTCAGCAGAAAATAAGTTTCAAAAACTTTGTATGCCAAGAGCTGCTACTCTTGTGAATCTAGTAATATGTAGAGCAGAAGAATACCTTTTGTGCGATTGAACTTTGATTGATTCTTATTACTTGAGATCCCAGCAGCCTCTTCTAGATGATCTTCACTCCTATGTCTCCATTGGATGCCTCTTAGAAGCACGAAGCGAGGGCGGGGGCGGGGGCGGGGGCAAGAGCGGGGAAGCGGAGATACTTAGAAGAGTCTAAAGTTTGGGGCGGCTAGGAAGCGTCTCTGTTAATTAATATATAAAAATATTTATTTTAATATATAGTAAGAAAAAACTCTTAAGAGTTGTACTATATTGTAAAATTATATATTTTTTAAGGTTGAGTTAAAATTATAAGTGAATGTAGGGACTAAATAATAAATAAAAACTTCTTTTATAAAACCTTAGTGGGTTGGTGACTTGGTGGTCAAAAAGTCACTTTATCTTTTATTATATTGTATGTAAAGAAAAGCATTTATTGTTCTTTACTTTTGTAGACAATTGATTTAATAATAAAATATAATAAAGTATACATCTATACTGACATGGTCACATGGTAATGTTATTATACTATTTTAAAAAAAAAACGTCCTCCAAAGTCAGAAAACACACAAAATAAAGAAAAAAAAGTTAAAAAAGAAAACATAAGAGGAGAGACGATGAGAGAGACGAAGTGGAGAAAGAAACCAGAAGCTAGGGGTGTACTCGGTCGGTTTCGGTCGGGGTTGTGCGCAAATGTGGGACAGAACCGAGGGGCTCGAGGTGGCAGTAGCTAGCACCGAAACTGACCAACAGTCTGTCGGTGATTAGTCGGTTTCGGTCGGGGTGGGCTGTTATGTGGCGTAACAGAGAGAGAGAGAGATGAATCTACAAAACAAGAGCAGAGATGAATCTACAAAACAAGCAAGAGAGAGAGAGAGAGAGAGAGAGAGAGAGAGAGAATCTTTAGATTTACAGATTCATTCAATATTTAAGAACCAAAACTCAATCAACATACAAAATTCTTCCAAGAACTAAAAGCATTTTCAAATTTTTAGATTAAAAAAATCCCAAATATGAAAACTTATAGATTGAAAAAAATCCCAGATTTGAAAATTTACAGATCCAAAAAAAATTTCACATATCTGAGAGAGAGAAAGATAGATATGTATTTATATATATATAGAGAGAGAGAGAGCCTACCTTGTAATCATCGGTATCCTTATTCCTTGGGCTTCGACCGCAAAGAGCAGAGAAGGCGGAGGTGGTGACGGTTGCAAGTGGTGGCCGGAATAATTTTGACATTTCATCTCTCGATCTAAATGTTTTGGCCAAAAATGGCCTGATTTCTTGATGGTGGGTCAGGGTTTCTTCGAGAGGAATCCCAAGGGTGGTGTCTAAGTGTGGAGAGTGGTGTTGGAAAGTATGGAGGCGGTGGAGAGTGGTGTTGGAGAAGGAGGAGTTCGCAACCGCTGTGGTGGTAGAGGAAGGGTTTGGTTAGGTCTGAGAAAGTGAGAAGAGAATAGGGGAAAATGAAGTATATACTGTTGGAAAACTAGATTCAGTGCGCAGCGGAAAAAGGAATAGATACAGTTCAAAACTTTTACTTCTCGTTTAGTTGTATACAATGCAATACATATATATACACTAATATAAATATATATAATCATACTAAAATAGATCGATTGGATCCTTGCTAGAACTCTTCTCTTGAATAGACGAAAAACTTCTTTCTTCCTTGTGTTGTTGATGAAGATCTTCTTCTCCAAACTCCAGAAATCTTCACTCCTATGGCTTCCAGATGTTTCCAAACATTAGGGTTTGGTGGGAAACCCCTAAGAAACAATATGGGAAGGTCTCTAGGGCTTAGAGATTGATCTAAGACGTCTAGGGCTTAGAATTTGCGTCACTTTTCATTCTGCCCGTAGGTCCTTTATTTATAGGATTTCTAAACCGACATACCACAAACCGATTGGTCCCACAAACCGGTTTCTGGATCCTGTCCCCAGTAACCGTTTTGTAGGACAAACCGGTTTCTGGAACCTGTTACCAGTAACCGATTTGTCCCACAAACCGATTTCTGGTGCCCTGTACCCAGTCACCGGTTTTGTCTTTCTAGTACCCCTTTCCCGTATTATTCCTTTCAACATTCAAACACCCAGTGAGCTAGGAGAGGGACCTCTGGGATCTTAATTACTGGCTTCGATTAATCATTAACTCCTTCCAGTTAAACTCTTAACTAAGGAATCAATTATTAATCAATTATTATTAATTCCACTATATAATAATGATTGCACTCCAGTGTATAAGAAGCAAACCACACATATGTTAGTAGTATCTAGACTTGTACCGACACTAATGCCCCTCTACCAACCAGTATTCGTATTTATCATTGGGATGTATGAATAACATTACTGTCTACCCAATAGATAAATACATCTTATATTCCTCGAGTGTCAGTCACCACTCATAAATTACCAAACATGTTCACAACAATTTGTTGACATGACTGGGCAGCTCTCAGTAATCAACCAATGACATTCTCTAGGGAATACTTGCTCTGTTGTAAAGAATTACTTTTTACAAGAGGGTAGATTCCATCTTGACAATATATGTTCCCAATACCATAAACTTGACCACCCAAGATACCAGGTGTTGATCTTGAAGACCTCACTGATTGGTAACTCAAAGTGACCAAGCATATAGCTTGCGTCCATTACTATCTCAGGATTAAGGACATGTATCTTATACAAGTTTGAGTTCCTATTAACTGTGATAGATTTTCTTGTCAATAGGTTTAACTCACAGTCCGTCAATGCAACTCATGCACTAGCATATTAACTTAGAGTCAAACACTCTTGTAAATGAGATTCATCACTCTATCATATAGAAGTCAATCATGCTACATTATATACCTGATAAGTAATCCAATCTAATCATCCACTGTGACTTATCTAAAACAAGGAATAGTAATTCATATCTCCCAAGTGTAATCTCATACACATGAATTACATACAATGATGTTTAAGGATAATAGCCTATCCATTCATTTCATGAAATGACATACATTAATGTATTACTCCCTCCGTCCCATTTTATGTGTCCATCATGGGGAATCCAACTATTTAAGGGGACAAAAAGAATCTACACCTACTTTCCACAATTTCCCATAATCATTACACTTTCTTTTTTTGTTTTGTTTTGGTGTTGATTGTAAGGGAGGGTAGATTGGGAAACTAAGCAAAATTTACGTACTAATTTAGTAAAGTGGATAACAATTTTGGGACATCCCAAAATGGAAAGATGGACACATAAAATGGGACGGAGGTAGTATGATTTTCCATAGTCAAACTAACTGGTTTGAGGGCATACTCCCAACATATACTGTATAATCTTGAAGTATCTTGAAGTTTCGGTCGGGTTCAGGCACACAATTTGGTATCCTGGGTGCCGAACCAAAGTCTCGGCGATTTCAAAGGTCGACATGATGTGGTTGAATATGGTTGAGCACAAGAAATGATGGAAGATCAAGAGCTGCCCAGAATAATCGGAGCACAAACAGGGCAACCGGAGAACAATCGGTAGCCCAAAAAGAGAGAGAAGAGAGCACTAAGGCTCTAATGCATCACACGAATGCAAGGGATGCCCACAGAGGGGCAAGCGGCAACAGGAGAAGCTGCCGCAAGAGGGCCGAGGGTCGGCTAGTGGCTGTGGTGGCTGCGAGGTTGGCGGAGGGCATGGTGGAGGTGGCCGAGGGTGCTAGAGGGTGTTGGTGGTGTCGCCGAAGGTGGGTGTGGGCTGGGGGTATCGGCGCAGGGAGTGGAGGTGGTGGTGGGTGGCCGAAGTTGATGGAGGAGGAGGGGTTAGGGATTGTTTGCTTCGATACCAAAAAGAATTAGGTTGAGGGAAAAATGGATGATTTTATTCAATCTGTATATCACCTATTTATATACAAGCTATGTAAACAAGATAAGGAGAGACAATCAAAGAAAATAAAAGGAAATAACGGAAAGATTGCCATCATGAATTAAATCCCTAAAAGCCCGCGATCCACAGGATACGGGCTTTGACTAAATATTCTAATAGACATATGTGCCGTATAGATACACTCGTACGCGTGAATCAATCACATCTCAAAACAATAGGAAATGTTCCTAAAATAATGTAGCCAAGAGGGCCGAGGGTCGGCTAGGGGTTGTGGTGGCTGGTGGAGGGCCTGGTAGAGGTCGCCGCGGGTGGTGGAGGGTGTTGGTGGTGTCGGCGAAGGTGGGTGTTGGGCTGGGGTAGTGGCGTAAGGAGTGGAGGTGGTGGTGGGTGGCCGAAGTTGATGGAGGAGGAGGGGTTAGGGTTTGTTCTGATACCAAAAAGAATTAGGTTTGATGGAAAATGGATGATTTTATTCAATCTGTATATCACCTATTTATATACAAGCTATGTAAACAAGATAAGGAAAGACAATCAAAGAAAATAAAAGGATTTAAAAGGAAAGATTTCAATCATGAATTAAATCCCTAAAAGCCCGCGATCCACAAGATACTGACTTTGACTAAATATTCCAATAGGCCATATATGTACCATATAGATACACTTGTACGCATGAATTAATCACACCTCAAAACGATAGGAAATGTTCCTAAGCTAATGTAACCAAGTCTTTTCTGGAAGATTGAGTCCTTCTAGTAAGAACTCAAATGTAGATAACCTTGAAGGGGTTCAATTCTTTCCTCAGTTAAGTTAATTTAACAATTTTTTTTTACCTTGATAGCCTTTTCTCTCCTTATTTAAGTTAAATGAAGAAAAAGCAAAAAGCAATAATACACAAAAGAAGAAGAAGAACAACACACCAATGTTACCAGCACTTTGGTACGTGTGTCGGGTGTGGATATGAACCGGGAGTCGGGCTCAATAGATCCCTAGATTTTAGGATAAAGGAGACACGGCCATAAAGGATTCAAAATTTAGGTACGGGTGCGAGGACATGTCAAACAAGAAATAGAACAAGACATATTCTTAAAATTAGCAATATTCTTATGTGTATAATACCTAAAGCATAGCATTACTCTTATTTGTTATTATTTCACACATGATTTTGATGGAGTTTAAATCATTTTTGGAAAAGTAGCTCTTCTTAGAGGTCTATAAATGTCAACACTAGGAATTTGAATGTTCTAACAACTTAAATATAATAACAAGACCTTGAGTCTAGAGTCTAGAAACAATATGTCGCTTTAGATTATATTTTTGATAGCAAGTCATGTCCGACGTGGTACGAAAACAAGTCCGACACATATCCCGTGTCGGTATCCTTGTCATACCCACGTCGACATTGAAGTCCTGGTAACATAGCAACACACATATACCCACAAACACTTCAAACAAATAACATAAAAGAAGTGATATGCTTTTTAACTTAAAGTTGTTGGAGATAATATTTGATACGGTTTTATCTTGTATTTAATTTTATCTCTCAAGTTTAGGAAATATTTGATTTTGATTTATTTTGATTCTGTTATCTTATATTTTCTTTCCTTTCTAGTTATTTCCCTTTTCCTTGATTTCTAGATTGTATATAAACAGATGATTGTAACATTGAATAATAAGAAAAGCATTTTACCCATTCTTGTATTCTTCTTCGTATTAGAGCCAACAGTTCAGCCCCTTGGCGAACCTCACCAACCCTCTACCACCCCACGCCGCAACACCCCCCCCCCCCCTCCCCAGCCTAGCCCCCGGCGACCCTTCTCTCACCCTCGACTGCTCTTTGCAGCCTTTTCCTGCAGCCCTTGTTGCTGTCGTTAGCCCGTTGAGGGCCCCTTGTTGCATCGTTGTGATGCACTAGAGCCTTAATGCTCCTTTTCCATATCTCTTGGGCTACCAATTTTCTTCGGTAGCTTGTGTTTGTGCCTGCCGATTTTTCCGGACAGCCAGCCTTATTTTTTTCCTCTGACCTTTTTCGATTACTCAAAATGTTTGACCTAACCAATCCCACCGTCATAGATCCACAAGTCTCGGCCACTTCACCTGCAGCCACACTTCGTCCGGATGTTTCTCTTTCTCAACACACACCCGCTCACTGTGTTACGAGTGTGTTGTTGAATGGGAGGAACTTGCTTCTTGGTCTAGTTCCTTTCGCCTATATCTCGGTGGAAAGGGAAAATCTGGGTGGCTTTTGGGTACTGAACCAAAACCAGCTATCGGTGATCCCAAGCTAGCACAGTGGGATATCGATAATTGTACTATCCTTGGGTGGCTTTATAATTCTATGGAGGAACCTATTTATCATGTGTTCATGTACCATGACACAGTTCAGAGTTTATGGTCTTCTTTGACTAGCTATATGCTCATGAGCGTAATGATGCTTGTATTTTCGAGCTTTATTGGGAGATTCACCAGGCTACTCAGGCATCTCTGGGCTTTTCTGTAGTTGATTATTTTGCCTCTCTTTAGTCTCGTTCTGAAGAACTGGCTCAATACGAACCACTAAGCGAGTTCTCATCTGAAGGAGCCATTGCAGCCAAATATCTCAACCGCCAGCATACTTATCAGTTTCTCATGGGTTTAAAACCTGAGTTTGAGTCTGTTCGAACTCAACTTTTTAACTCCTCTCCTGCCACCTCTCTTTGAGGCATTTGCTACCCTTGATGGTGATGAGCGTCGCCGTCATCTCCTTCAGCTTCCGGCTCCACTATTACCAGAGTCATCTCCTGTGCCAGATCAGATGGCTTTTGCTGCTTCCTCAGGCTTCGGATCTCGTCTTCCGGTTAGGCGTCCTCCGTGTACTCATTGTGGGGTACCTGGTCACAATAAGGACCGTTGCTTCAAACTTCATCCCGAGCTAAAGGAGTCCCATAATGGAAAGAGGGAAAGGTACCAACCCGTACTGGAGTTGTGGCAAAAACAACTCCTACTTCTTATATCCTTCAGCTTCAGAGTTTCAGACCAGATGGATCAGTTTCAGACACAATTGGGAACCCTCTTGCAGCAGCAGCATAATCGCTCTAACTCTTCTACACCCACAGCTACTCTTGATACAAGTACGAGTACTGCTCTTCATGTTTAGTTTGGCAATCCAACTTGGGTTCTTGATTCTGTTGGAAGATATGGAAGATTGAGATATGGGAAGATGATATTGAGATATGGGAAGATGATATTGAGATATGGGAAGATATGATTTGAAGAGATTTGGGGAGATTTGATAATATTAGGAAAGATGGTGGGATTTATCATTATTTAGTATTATTGCTTAAGTCATTGATTAGGTCATTATGATGTAAGTCCTATGGGCATTTTAGTCTTTTTCTTTTTAGTGTCTAGCCTATATATAGGGGTCTCTTGTAACCTCTTGGATAATCTCAATATACAATACATTTTCTGTATTATGTTTTTCAACATGGTATCCGAGCCACCCTAAGTAGGGTTTCCAAGATCACCACCACCGCTGCCGGCGGGTGGCAACCCGCTGCCAGCCGGGACTTCTTTTGTGTTGCCATTTTTTTTATCATCAACCTAAACACCACCACCATCACTACCTCCAGCAGCCCTGGTCCAAAGAGACTCACTTTGGCCTAGCCGAAGGTCTTCAAGCCCCAGCCCAAATCAGCCGTAACCCTTGGGCATATCAGCACCAAGCTGCAGCCCCACAGGGGCCTCGTAGCCCACCCAGCACTAGCCCTGGTCCAGCCGACATCACCAGAGCCTGCGACAATCATCATGCTTCTTCCATAGCTTGTGCAAACCAGGAGTCTGCATCCAAATATTTTTCTATTTATTTTTATCTGCGCAAACCAACCAGGCCACACCTTCACAGCCCCAAGTCTCTAATGGTTTGGTGCAGATTTTTTTTTAGGGTTGCCTCATTTTAATTTTTTGAATAAAGGGATAGGATTAATTGCCCTTAAATCCTCTATTCATGTACTTTTATGGATGGAGGACACCTAATATTTTTATTTAATACCAGATCCCCAAGATTCTAGTTAACACACCTAATCATGGTTAAGTAATTTTTTATGTCCTAAATGCCCTTTCACATCTTTATTATATGCTCTAAATGCCCTCTTTACATATATGGTCAGGATTGATTTGATATATTGACTAGCATTAGTATCACACCATTGACTCATTTATGAAGAGGAATAAATGGTAGACAAAATTTATTTTGACATTTATCTATATACAAATTTACATATTTGATAGCAATGATGGATCCTCTCTCTCTCTCTCTCTCTCTCTCTCTCTCTCTCTCTCTCTCTCTCTCTCTCTCCCTCATCACCTAGATTTGCGATGGGGATGATGGTGGCTCAAGAAGATGAAGATGGGGATGAGATGAATGAGAGCGATGGGAACGGGAAAGAGATTAAGAGCATTGGATATTCATATAGCCGTGTTACTCCACCTTTGTGGGTCGTACCAACCTTTTAAGTGCATTCGGTTTGAAATTTCTTTTAATTGTTATAGGCTTTCAAACATTTTTGTGATGTTTCTTTTATTTATTTACCATCTGTGTAGTGATTGATTTATTTAGTGTTCGATTTCTTAGATTTTGTGTAGTCTGGATGTGGTTTTAGAAGTCTTTGGCATAGTGCTTTATATAGGAGATGATGGTGGTTAAGATTAGTGGGGCATGCGATGGTGATGATGGTGGTTAACAATGGTTGTGGGTGCTAGGATGCAATGGTATTGCCTCTCTCTCTCTCTCTCTCCCATTTTCCAAAACATGTTGTGAGATTCACAAATTATTTTATGACTCTCTCTTTTATTTTCATTTTCCAAAACATGTTGTGAAATTCACAAATCATGTTATGACTCTATCTCTTTCATTTTCGTTTTCTAAAACATGTTGTGAAATTCACAAATCATGTTGTGACTCTCTTTTTGTCATTTTCGTTTTTCAGAACATCTTGTGAAATTCACAAATCATGTTATGATTATCTCTTTCATTTTTGTTTTCTAAAACATGTTGTGAAATTCACAAATCATGTTGTGACTCTCTTTTTGTCATTTTCGTTTTTCAGAACATCTTGTGAAATTCACAAATCATGTTGTGACTCTCTCTCTCTCTCTCTCTCTCTCTCTCTCTCTCTCTCTCATTTTCATTTTTCAAAGCATGTTGTGAAATTCCATTATCATTTTTTTCAGAACATGTTATGAAATTCACAAATCATGTTGGGACTCTATCTTCCATTACCATTTTTCTAGAACTTGTTGTGAAATTCACAAATCATGTTGAGATTCTCTCTTCAATTCCCATTTTTTCAAAACATGTTATGTCTTTCTCTTCAAATCACGTTTCATAAATCATGTTGGACATGATTGTGGTTGAAAATGACTTTCATTATTAATGATGATGACTTTCAAATTTTGATTCCCTTAATTTTTTATTCTTTTAATTTTTAAGGAGAATTAAATTTTGGTAGAAAACATTAATGGAGGGGTTATCATTTTAAAGATTACCAAACTTAATAAGGGAGGGGTATTTTAGTCCCTAAAAAATATCAGGGACTTAATCATAAACATGTTTTAACTCAATAACCTAAAGTTATGTAAGTGCACGATCTAGGGATTTATCACTAATTCACCCAAAGGGATATAGGACCAAGTCTCTGTTTGCCTGTTGTGGTAATTTTAATTTTTTGTTTCAAATCTGCCCCAGAGTTACTCTTTTTTTTAAAAGAATAGCCCCAAAGTTTTAAATTTTTTTTTCTTCAGATCTGTTTCCCATAAGTTTCTGAAATCCCAAATTAGCCCCAAATTTTTCCTGTTTTTGCAAAACAATCTCAAAAAATTTTTGTATTTGCAAAACAGCCCTAATTTTTCAGAAATTATAGATTTGCCCCATAAGTTTTTTTTTTGAAAAGTACAGATTTAGCCCAAATTTTTTTTTAAGAAAATCCAGAAAATTTTCAACTTTTTTTTAAAGCCATGTTTGGCTTTGGGCTTTAAGGGGTTGTGTTTCCATAAGCTTCCAAACTTCGGTGTTCATGTTCACTCCCACCTTCAGTTTGAGGGGGAGAATATAAGGGATATAGGACCAAGTGACGGGACCCCAAGGAGGGGGCCCGCTATATCCCATGGTAAACGAGATCAACAGAAGAGAGACCCGCCACACTACACGGATATATATTTGAGAACACTGCCACCCTTCACTTTGAGGGGGAGTGTAGAAGACAAGACAACTATCTCTCTGTTTCACATGATGCATTTCCGTGGACACTTTCACCTTTGGATGTTTGTAGGACGAACGAGAGCCTACCTAAAAGGAGCCGCACATGGACCACCCAAGGAGGGGTTGCATGTGGACGAGAGCCTACCTAAAAGGAGCCGCTACAACAGTCTACAAGGATTTTTTTTTTTTTTTTTTTCAAAGAGGGTAGTTAGGTATAAGATTGTCTTCCATATCCGTGTACAAGTTGGACACTTCAGCAAGTATCTGTGTACCAACTTGAGGGGGAGTGTTGGAAGATATGGAAGATTGAGATATGGGAAGATGATATTGAGATATGGGAAGATATGATTTGAAGAGATTTGGGGAGATTTGATAATATTAGGAAAGATGGTGGGATTTATCATTATTTAGTATTATTGCTTAAGTCATTGATTAGGTCATTATGATGTAAGTCCTATGGGCATTTTAGTCTTTTTCTTTTTAGTGTCTAGCCTATATATAGGGGTCTCTTGTAACCTCTTGGATAATCTCAATATACAATACATTTTCTGTATTATGTTTTTCAACAGATTCTGGTGCTAGTGATCATATGACCGGTGAGCTATCCTCTTTTTCTTCTACTTTGATTCCCGTCTCTAATACTGTTCGTATTGCTGATGGATCTGCACTCCATATTAGAAGTAAATTTGTCTCATCATATTACTTTGTCCTCCGTTCTTTATGTACTTGGTTTCTCATGTAATCTTCTTTCCGTCGGTCGTCTTGTTAATGATATGGATTGTGTTGCTATTTTTTCACCCCATACTTGTCTCTTGCTGGACTCGATTTCGATGAAGATTTTTGGCACAGGGTATGGGCGGGATGAATTGTACTTCTTTGGGGAACCTCCTGGAGAAAGTTGCTGTCTTCTAGCTTTCAGGCTTCAGTTCTACCAGTTTCATAGTCGTTTAATTTTTATTTAGAGTCTTTACATTTGTGGCACGCCCACTTGGGCCATGCAAACTTTAAATATCTATGTCAACTCTTTCCTTTATTGAATAAAGCCTGCCAGAACTTTAAATGTAGTTGTGTGATGTGTGAATTATCTAAACATACTCGCTCTAGCTATATTCTTTGTATGACACATGCACCTTGTGTTTTTGATCTCATTCATACTTATGTGTGGGGGCCTTCTCCCGTAACTGCTCTTTATGGCCTTCGTTATTACGTTACTTTTATTGATGATCACACTTGTTGTACTGGGGTTTATCTTATAAAGAGAAAATCAGAAGTCTTTACTCTCTTTAAATTTTTTTTACAAATGATTAAAACCCTGTATAACACTGTTGTTCGTAATCTTCGGTCTGATAATGGTCGGGAGTACATCACTATTTAGGACGGAACTTAATAAACGGGGTATCCTACAGCAACTCACATGCCCTTATACCCCTGAATAGAATGGTGTTGCTGAACGCAAAAATCGCACTATCTTTGTTGTCTGCTGCCTTCTCTGTGGGATGCATGTACCAAAATATTTTTGGCACTTGGCCATTCTTACAACCACTTATTTGCTTAATCGGACCCCTAGTCGAGTCCTCCAGGGCAAAGCTCCGCTGCATGTTTTTTAGCCCGATTGTACTCTCTTTCCCATCACACCCCATGTTTTTGGGTGTACTTGTTTTGTCCAGAATCGTAGTTCCACTTGCACTAAGTTGGATAATTAGGCGGTCAAATGTGTCTTCTTGGGTTTTTCTAGTACGTCTAAAGGGTATCGGTGTTACGATCCTGTCACTCGTCACACATATCACTCTTTAGATGTCATTTTTTTTGGAAGATACTCCTTTTTATGCAGGTACACATTCTTCACCAGTATCTGCAATTGAGGAAGTTCCAGAGGACACTAATCCTCTCCCACGTCCCGTTCCTGTATTTGAGTCTTCTCTGGAAACCTGTCCTTCTCTTCCTCCGGTCATCACCAGTGATCCCTCCCAGGTATATTCTTGTCGTCCTCCTGCTCAAGCTTCCGTGCTTCATCTTCTCCGGAATCAGGTAATACCTCTCTTAGCCCTGTACATTCTGTTTCACCTAGATATCCTTCCCGAAATCGCCGACCCCCTGACAGATTTGGTTTTTCTGATAGTACTACTCACCCTATTGCTCAGTATGTTTTATATCAGGGTCTTTCCAACTCCTATCGGTCTTTCCTCAGTCAGGTTGCCTCTGTTCCTATTCCTTGGTCAGTATCTGAGGCACTCCAGAATCCCCAATGGGTGGCTGCCATGCGTGTCGAATGGATGCTTTTGTGCGGAATCAGACTTGGGAACTTGTGTCTTTACCCCATGGTATAAAGGCAGTTGGGTGCAAATGGGTCTTCACTATCAAGTATCAAGCTGATGGGTCTATTGAGCGATATAAAGTCCGTCTTGTTGCAAAATGATTCACACAAATACCCGGCAAAGATTATTCTGTTACGTTTGCTCCAGTGGCAAAGTTAACAACTGTCCGTTTCCTTGTGTCCCTAGCTGCCTCACATTCTTGGCCTCTTTATCAAATGGATGTCAAGACGCTTTTTTGAATGGGGACTTGGAGGAAACTATTTACATGGACCCTCCACTGGGTTTCCGGCCTGAGGGGGAGTATTCGGGGAAAGTGTGTTGACTTTGGAATCTTTATATGGCCTAAAGTAATCTCCACGTGCTTGGTTCACCCGATTTAGCGAGGTTGTCCTATCCATGGACTTTGTTCGATGCCACTCTGATCATACCTGTTTTATTCATTGCCGGTCAGATGGTCGCTGTGTGATTCTTTCCGTGTATGTTGACGATATTTTTATCACTAGAGATGATGCTTCTGGTATTATGAAGGTCAAATAGGCTCTTGGGAAATTCTTTGATGTCAAGGACTTGGGTCCTCTTCGGTATTTCTGGGCATTGAAGTTGCACGTTCTCGTGATGGTATTTCCTTATTCCAAAGGAAGTATACTCTTGATCTTCTTCAGGATACTAGCATGTTAGGGTGTCGGCCAGCATCCACTCCTATGAATACAAACTTGAAGTTATCTGTCGACTTTGGAGACCCTCTTCCTGATGCATCAATTTATTAGCGCCTTGTTGGTCGCCTCATTTACCTGACTCACACACGACCTGACATTTCCTTTGCTGTTAGTGTTTTGAGTCAATTCATGCACTCTCCATGATCTTCTCATCTTGATGCTGTTCATCACATCCTCCGATATCTCAAGACATGTCCTGGTCTTGGGCTATTTTATACTATTGGATTACAGGATGGGATTTCTTGCCTTACTGATGTGGACTATGCTTGGTCAAAGAGTGATAGGCGCTCCACTTCCGGTTTCTGTACCTTTTATGGTGATCATCTCTTATCATGGAAAAGTAAGAAACAAGTTGTTTCTCGGTCCTCAGCTGAAGTTGAATATAGGGCTATGGCCCAAGGCACATGTGAACTTCTTTGGCTTTGATCGTTGTTAACAGAGTTGGGATATCCTATGAGAAAATCCTCTACATTATTTTGTGACAAGAAGTCTGCCATCATGCTTGCCTATGACTCAGTTCTCCATGAGCGTACTAAGCATATCGAAGTGGATGTTCACTTTAACACGGAAAAAGTTCGCTCAGGAATTATTGTTCCAAGTTTTGTTCCTTCTTCTGATCAAGCTGCTGACATGTTTACCAAGTCTATTGGTCCTTCTCTATTGAAGACGTCTCTTAGCAAGCTTGGTCTCGTTGACATCTTCGCCCCAGCTTGAGGGGGAGTGTTGTAGATAATATTTGATATCGTGTTATGCCGTATTTAATATTATCTCTCAAGTTTAGGAAAGAATTGATTTTGATTTATTTTGACTCCGTAATCTTTTATTTTCTTTCCTTTCTTGTTATTTCCTTTCTAGTTATTTCCTTTTTCCTTGATTTCTAGGTTGTATATAAACAGATGATTGTAACATTGAATAATAAGAAAAACATTTTACGTATTCTTGTTTTCATCTAAAGTAAATGCACTTAATAGGAAAAAAAAAATTCCCCCTAAATCTGAGAACTCTATGAGATTATTTTACTGCAGATTATGTGATTTAATTTTCCAAGATTCTATCACAATTTGTCTTTTAATAAAACATTTTTGCTTGCAGCCTTCGTTATCTAATTTCTAACGTGATATATAACTTATCTTGCTCTGTTGCTTTATAGGTAAACTAAATCCATATGCAAGTCCAGTTGGTCCTCCAAATTTATCATGGCTTGGTAGTAAGATTTGTAAGACCCGAAAATCTCTCCGTGTAAATGGTCTATTTGGAGGGAAAAAGGAAAGTAATGACAAGAGTGATGATGCCCCGTCAAAGGTTCAGTGAATTTTCATTTACTTAGATTTCAGTTGATATCGTACTGAATATATCTCCAACTCATTGAATGTGAAATAGCTAAATGAATTGTGTCGTCCATTACTTATCACAATCCATCTTAATTTGGGTTTTGCTTTTTCCTAGCATCACCGTGAATGTGGATCATATTGCCTTTTCTTATAATTGGAGTTACCAGTCTGTATAGGCATGACAAAAACCTTTGTCGATATTTTTTATTATTTTTATTTTTATTTAATTTTAGGCTTAAAGACACTTTGGTACCCTGTAGTTTGGCAAACGTTTCATTTTAAGCCCTCGACTTTCAATTGCGACACTTTAGCCCTGTAGTTTCAATTTTGTTGCAATGTGGGCCCTAGCTCTAACGCCGCCAATGAAAGATACAGAAATCACTTATAATTTTATGTTTTCTTTCAAAAACACCCATCCTTATTTTCAAGCTCTCATATTTGCCCCAACAACAATGATACGCACACTGTTCTTCTTCTGAGCCCCTCGCCGTCACTGTTCTTCTTCTTCTTCTTCTTCTTCTTCTTCTCTCTCTCTCTCTCTCTCTCTCTCTCTCTCTCTCTCTCTCTCTCAATTTTCAACCAAGTACATGAGAAATTAAAACACTTGGAAAATTAATTCTACACTATATATTATAAAAAAGCCTTAAGAGTCTTCCAATTTCAATTGTCCTTGTCATTTTATCAATTGTTTTCTCCTTATATGTCATTTTGTCTTTATACTACATAGCCTTTACTAATCTTCGATATCTACACTATATATATACACACACACTTATACTATAAAAGATGCTTAGAGTGGTTTCAATTTCGATTTTGTCCAATTTTGTTATTTATTGATTTGTTTGAAATGACGATTTTACCCTTATTTTATCTTTTGTTCCATTTTCCTTTAATGATTACTTTGAGTTGTTGTCCTTTTGTGAGGGTAGGTTGGTCATTTCACCCACAAAACAACCCTTATTATTATTAGGTCAACTTTTAAAATTAAATTATTCTACAAATGATGATTCAATCAACTTTTCAAGCAATAATTACAAATATTTACAATTTGATTCAACTTTTAAAATTATTTAATCTACAAGTAATTATTCAATCAACTTTTCAAGCAATAATTATAAATATTTACAATTTGGTTCAAAACACCCAAAAGTCAACAAATTGTAGGTTGTGCCTTGTTTGGCACAACCGCTTTTTGGCTTTGTGGTTTGTATGATTTTTCATTCTTCCCAAACAAGTCACTAATTTGTTTGGTTTTGTTTTGTTTTTATTTTTTTGGGTTTTCCCAAATAAACCACTAACACAAATAAAGCAGAACACAACCCGAATTGGGCTATGCCTTGTTTGGTTTTGTTTTGTTTTGTTTTTCTTTTTTTGGTTTTCCCAAACAAAGCACTAACATTTGTTTGTGTTTTTTGTACTGTTTCTTTGAATTACCAAACAAGCTTTAGATAACTTTTATAAATTAATGGTTGTGTTGGCAAGGCTTGGTTGAGCCTTAAGGCAACTTTTTAAGGAATCTTTGAATTACCAAACAAGCTTCAGTCACTTTTCTAAAACAAGTCTTAGATTACTTTTGAAATTTAATGCTTGTTTGGCAAGGCTTGTTTGAGCCTTAAGATATATTTTAAGGAATCCTATAATTTACCAAACAAGCCTTAAGTTACTTTTGTAAATTATCTTTTCGTATGTGTGTGTGTGTGCGTGTGTATATGTATACATATTATAATTTATTATTATTAGTTATGTGTTTAAAGTGTGTACAATTAGAAATCGAATTACCAAATTACCCTATTGTTAAATAGAATTATCAAATTACCCTTTTGCCTCTTGTAATTACCCTTGTGTGTATATATATACATATATTATTTTATTATATTATTAAAATTACCATTTGCCTTTTGTAAAGTACCCTTTTGTCAAAGTTTAAGTGTGTATAATTATAAATTGAATAACCAAATTACCCATTTGTTAAATTGAATTACCAAATTACCCTTTTGTTTTTTGTAAATTACCCTTTTGTATATATGTGTATATGTATATATACATATTATAATTTATTATTATTATTGTTACTTATGTATTTAAAGTGTGTACAATTATAAATTGAATTATTAAATTGCCCTTTTTTCTTTTGTAAACTACCATTGTATGTGTATATATATACATATATTATTTTATTATACTATACATATTGAATATATTATATGCCAAAATTGAATAAAACTATGTACAATTATAAATTGCATAGCCAAATTACTCTTATGCCTTGTGCAAATTACCCTTTGTTTCTATGCCTGAAAGAAAAGAGCTTAAAGTTTAAAGTGTTTACAATTATAAATTCCCGTTTGTTAAATTGAATTACCGAAAACCCTTTTATTATATTACGATATATATATTGAATAATCTAATTACCCTTATACCTTTTACAAATTACCATTTTGTTAAATCAAATTACCAAATTACCCTTTTGTCTTTCATAAATTACCCTTTTGTATATACGAGTGTGCGTGCGTGTGTGTGTGTGTGTGTGTGTGTGTGTGTGTGCATTTATATAAATAAATATATATATATTATCTATACGTTAAAGAAAAGAGCCTAAAAGTTTAAAGTATGTACAATTACAAATTGAATAATCAAATTACCCTTAATACTTTTGCAAATAACTCTTTTGTTAAATCAAATTACCAAATTACCCTTTTGCCTTTTTTATATTACCCTTTTTTGTAAATATGTATATATATACATATATATTTATTATCTATACGTTAAAGAAAAGAGCCTTAAATTATAGGTTAACATCATTTAATATAGTTGTTAAATCATATTTTTCTAACATCATCTTAAGAATTAATAAAACTTTAATAAAACTTATTTCTCTTTCTTGTCCACAATAAAAAAAATATACATTGTATTTTTTCTACAAAATCCAACGCCCGTGCATTGCACGGGGCGTCTTCCTAGTGTTAGTAAAAGGGGCTTGAATCTGAGAAAATTGGAAGAGGTTTCAGCTTCCATGGAAGATTAAAAGACTTATCTTTGTATTCCCATCTCAGTAAATCACTTACTCTTTTGAGCAGAGTTAGGGGACAAATTGCTGTGATCTTCACCACAACAAAGCTAACCTGTTGATTTAGAAATAAGGGTAAATTACACAAACCTCCCCTGAGGTTTGGCTTAATTACACGGACCTCCCCTGAGGTTTCGAAAATTACACGGAACTCCCTCGAGGTTTGTAATTAGGTAAAAAAACGCCCCCTCCCCTAACGGTCCGTTAGTTTTTTTTACATTAGCCTTCCCAGAAAATTACAATTAGCCCCCCTAATATTATAAAATTGTCATACTAAACCCCCTTTCTCTTATATTTTTGTGCTAATTATAAAATCCCTCCTCCCTCCTATGTTTTTGGGTTAATATTTTTAGCATTAATTTATATCTACACAAAATATACACAAAATACATATAAATAGGTCCAAAATTTTTTTTCTCCGAACAAACCTCTGTCAAGCCCCCCCTGTATTAATTTTCTAGATCCGCCCCTGCCCCTATGCTTCAAAAGTGGACACTTAACCCCTGTGATTGTGGACTAAAATGGAACTGTTATGATTTCACTCAAAACTGACGAAAATTCTAAAATTGGTTAAAAATATAAACACTTAACCCCTTTTGTGATGTTATTTTTTAGAATTTTCGTCAGTTTTGAGTGAAATCATAACAGTTCCATTTTAGTCCACAATCACAGGGGGGGGGGGAGGTAAGTGTCCACTTTTAAAGCATAGGGGCAGGGGCGGATCTAGAAAATTAATACGGGGGGGTGGGAGGGCGCGCTTGGCAGAGGTTTGTTCGGGGAATTTTTTTTTGGACCTATTTATATGTATTTTGGGTAGATATAAATTAATGCTAAAAAAAATTAACCCAAGAACATAGGAGGGAGGGGGATTTTATAATTAGCACAAAAATATAAGAAAAAGGGGGCTTAGTAAGACAATTTTATAATATTAGAGGGGCTAATTGTAATTTTCAGGGGGGGCTAATGTAAAAAAAAAACTAATGGACCGTTAGGGGAGGGGGCGTTTTGTTACCTAATTACAAACCTTGAGGGAGGTCCGTGTAAATTTTCGAAACCTCAGGGGAGGTCCGTGTAATTAAGGCAAACCTCAGGGGAGGTTTGTGTAATTTACCCTAGAAATAATCATCAAAAATTGAAACATAGAAAGTAAATATCTATATATCAATATCTATATAGGGAGAGGCTCTTAAGTGAACTTACCCAGTGAACTAAATTTTAAGTCTAAAAGAACCCGCAGGCTCAGCGGGGCAGCCTGCGAGTTCTTTTAGGCTTAAAATCCAGTTCACTGGGTAAGTTCACTCTACCCAGTTCACTTAAGAGCCCCTCAGCCTGCGGGTTCTTTTAGACTTAAAATTCAGTTCACTGGGTAAGTTCACTCTACCCAGTTCACTTAAGAGCCCCTCCCTGTATATATATATATATCTATCTATTAAGAGTTTGTTTCTGATGTTGGGTCTAAGACTGTTTCTTGATCTTTTGCGGGTTCTTTTAGACTTAAAATTCAGTTCACTGGGTAAGTTCACTCTACCCAGTTCACTTAAGAGCCCCTCCCTGTATATATATATATATATATCTATTAAGAGTTTGTTTCTGATGTTGGGTCTAAGATTGTTTCTTGATCTTTACCTCAAGTCAAAATTAAGTGGAGTACTAAATTGGGTTTTAAAGCTTAAAACTCTGTTTCTATTGAAGATAAACAAAATTTTTTGAAGTTTTGAAACTGACTTTAGTATTTTTACTCATATTCAATTATAGCAAGTTCTAAACATTTGCTAACCCATCTTTCAGATATAGACACTATTCAGAAATGGGTAAGAATATTTTTAAAAAGAAAATTTCAAGACTTGATTTTTAATTTTATTTAATCAATTTTTGCTCACAGAAGATTGAGGAAGTGATTTGGTTGATTCAACGGTTTGAAGAAACCCATCCAAATTCCGGTCACAAGATTCATTATCAACTGCGTTCTCTAACCCATATCCCATCTAAAGATATTTTTTATTTTATTTTTATTTTATTTTTATTTTTGTGAGGTTAGAGATACAGAGAGAGAAATGGTTTTTTTTTTAGGAGTTTTGAGTCAAATTCTCATGGTTTGGGGAAAATATGAGAGTTTGAAAATAAGGGTGGTGTTTTTGAAAGAAAACATAAAATTATTGGTGATTTCCGTTATCCTTCATTGACGGCGTTAGAGCTACAACAAAATTAAAAGTACAGGCCCAGAGTGTCGCAATTGAAGTAGAAGGCTCAAAGTGAAACTTTTGCCATACTACAGGGTACCAAAGTGTCTTTAAGCCTTAATTTTATCATCTGCAATAGGTTCTTCCACGATTAACAAGTGTTAACACGAGATGTGCGGCGGTGGTGAGATGGTGTTTTGAGGAAGGAAAAATATAGTGGAAGAAAGGAAGGGGGAAAAAGTTAGTAGGGGCAAAGATGCCATTTTAATTCAACATTTGGTCTAAGGTTTTTTTGTACCAAACAGAATTTTGAATTTTATGTTATTTTTAACGTAGAAGTTTGTGGCTCTTTTTTTTTTAAACAACCACTGGAGGGTTAATTGACAATTTTTGAACCATAGGGTAGTAATGGGAAAACGATCCCATTAAATGGTATATGTGTAAATAATAAATATAGTATATATATATATATGTGTTTGTCCCACATCGGTTAAGGTGTAAACAGTCTAGGTTAGACCAAGCCTATATAAAGGCTTATTGTATTCTTTTTTAGTGTGTTGAATATACATAGAGCTATTCCCATCATATATTTTATCGTTACATGGTATCAGAGCCTCCTATCTCTTGGATTGCTCATAGTTCGCGACCGCCTTCTTCGTGATTGAGAAGTTCGGAAGTTATTTATTAATTTTTTTTTTCTTGTTTCAGAATCAACCTTTTTTTTTTTCATCTAAATAGAATTAGGTTGAGGGGTTTAAAAGGATGATTTTATTCATACTGTATAACACCTATTTATATACAAGCTATGGGAACAAGAAAAAGGAAAGACAATCAAGGAAAATAAATGACAATAAATGAGAGATTACAATCCAAAAATCAAATCCCTAAAGGCCCGCGATCTACAATATTATGGACTTTGACTAAATATTTCAACACTCCCCCTCAAGCTGTAGCTGGAGCGAAGATATCCAAAAGACCCAGCTTGACTAAAGATGACTTCAGGATAGAAGGGCCAAAAGACTTTGTAAACATGTCAGCTGTCTGATTAGAGGAAGGCATAAACTCTGGGATGATAATTCCAGCACGAACTTTCTCTCTAATAAAGTGAACATCAACTTTAATATGCTTGGTACGTTTGTGAAGAACTCAGAGGCTAGCATGAGTGCGGACTTATTATCGTAGAATAAAGTAGACGAGTCCACAATTGGATACCCCAACTCTTTCAATATTGATCGTAACCATAGCAGTTCACATGTTCCCTGGGCCATAGTCCTATATTCTGCGTCAACAGAAGAACGAGATACCACAGCTTGTTTCTTACTTTCCACTAGAGAAGAAGATTGCCATAAAAAGTACAGAAACCAGTCGTGGATCGACGATCACTCTTGGATCTAGCATAATCTGCATCAGTAAAGCAAGACATCCCTGATTGGGTTTCTGCTGAGTAGAATAACTCGAGACTTGGACAGGTCTTGAGGTACCTATTAGAATATAAGTATTAGTATTAAGGGTATTTCTGTAATTTTCGTGATTATATGATTGATATATATATATATAAGTGTGGGCTAACCTAATTAGGTTAAGCCTTCTCTTTCTCTCTATTCTCTCTTTGAACATGGTATCAGAACCACCCGAATAGGCTTCTCTGCGTCGCACACCACCACCACCACCACAGACGCAGCACTGTTCACGTAATTACTGTTCATGCAACACTGTTCATGCAGTAACTATTCATCGAGCACTGTTCATGATTTCTTCACTTTCTTGAATTCCAACCGTCCAAGGGATTATATATACATACATCGGAACTCGATTGGGCAATTTTGATTGGTGGTTTCTTTATTCGTGTTGTCTCGGTCCCTTTATGGACCTTATTGGTTAGTTCCGTTTGAGTTTATTGGTGTTGATGTTGCTTCTTGTTCGTTGTTAGTATTTTTCCTTTGTTATTGGGTAATAGACTCCTACTGTTTTTGGTTGATATGGCTGACAAGAAAGGTTCTATTTCTTTATCCGATGTTCTGAGTATGCAAATTATCACTACTACGTTGAATGGGTCCAATTACTTGTTGTGGGCTCAAGCTATGAAAGTCGCCTTATGGGCTAGAAAGAAGTTGAAATATTTTGAGTCTGTTGCTCCTGCTAAGGATAGTAAGGATTATGAAGATTGGGTGTATGAGAATTATGTGGTTATGTCCTGGTTGTGGAATAGTATGGAACCTACTGTGTGTTCGAGTGTCATGTTCTTGTCCTCAGCCAAAGAGATTTGGGAGTCTGTTCATGAGACGTTTTCCATGGGAAAGATTGTTTCTCGCGTTTATGAGGTATATCAAAATTTGTTTCTGCTTCAACAGGGTGATAAGCCGGTTAGTGAATACTACAGTACATTTAAGGGATTCATAGATGTGTTGAATTAGTATCATCCTATCACTAATGCTGTTGACATTATCAAGAAGCAACGAGAGAAATTTTATGTCTCCAAGTTCTTATCTGGGTTATATTCGAATCTTCAGCCTGTTAAGTCACAGATTTTGGCCGGTGATGGTAGTATTCCATCCTTGAGCAATGTGTATTCTCATGTGCTCCGCGTTACTACAAAGTCTTCCTCCTCCGCTTCTTCTGAGCCTGTTGGGAAAGAAAATTCTGCACTTGTTACATCTACGGGATATAGAGGGGCCTTTCGTGGTCGTAGCAATTTTCCTGGTAATAATCGCGGTCGCGGTGGTCGTGGCTTTGGCAATTCCCCTCCTATGTTTAATGGTAATCGAGTACGAGGAGGTCATCCGGGACGTGGTCGTGGTTTTGGTCGAGGCTGTGGTTCTTTTTATTGCACACACTGCGGGGTGGACAATCATACTGTGGATAGGTGTTATGATATCTATGGTAAGCCGTGGGAGATCTCACCTAATCCAGCCCTGCACTCTTCTGATAATGCTTCTGGGTCTCAACAGGAAGTTAGTACTCCTACTCCACCTGCCGTAGCATCTTCAAATGAGTCTATCACTCTCTCTCGAGAGGAATACAATGCCTTAACCCAACAACAACAACAACAATCCTTGTCTAGTACTGCTAGTTTTGCACAGCCAGGTAATATTGCGTGTTTTTCTTCATCTGCTCCTTCACCATGGGTCATTGACTCAGGGGCTTCGGCACATATGACTGGTAAGTCCAATGTATTTACACAATTGCTTAGTCCACCCACACAGCCTTCTGTTGTTTTAGCTGATGGACGATCTTGCCCTATTATTGGTCATGGCCCTGTTTCTCCCACCTTATCTCTTTCATTGTCATCTGTAAATTATATTCCTCAATTTCTCTTTAGTCTCTATCCCCTTCATTGAGTTTTTCAGGACCTTAACTCGAAGAAGATGATTGGTGGAGGTCGTGAGCGTGATGGTCTTTATTACCTGGAACAACATTCAACATCGAATAAATCGACGGCTTTACATATAGCTGTTTCACCACATCAATGGCACTGCCGTTTGGGTCATCCTTCACTATAGTCCTTGAAGTTGATTTTTTCGTCCTTTAAGTCTATGTCTAGTTTAGAGTGTGAGGCTTGCCAGGTAGGTAAGCATCATCGGGTGTCTTTTTCTTTACGTAAAAATAATCGTCGGGCCACTCCTTTTGAGTTGGTTCATTCCGACGTTTGGGGTTCGTCCAGACATAACAGTCTGTTAGGTTTTTCTTATTTTGTGTCTTTTGTGGATGATTGTTCCAGGATGGCATGGTTATTTTTAATGAAAGAACGTTAAGATATTTCTTCTATTTTTCAATTATTTCATAAAGAGATTATGACTCAGTTTGGTTGCACTATTCGTATTTTACAATCTGATAATGCTTTGGAATATGTTAAAGGACCTCTTCAGTCCTATTGTGATTCTCATGGGATAATTCATCAGTCCTCTTGTGGTTATACTCCGCAACAGAATGGTGTAGCTGGACAGAAAAATAGACACCTTCTTGAGGTTGCTCGAATAATTATGTTGCACATGCATGTTCCTAAACAATTTTGGGGGGCTGTACTTACTGCCTGTTGTCTTATTAATCACATGCCTTCATCTGTTCTTAGTGGTGGCATTCCTCATTCTGTTCTCTATCCAGATAGATCATTGTTTGCCTTACCACCACGTGTGTTTGGTTGTGTTGCATTTGTTCATGTTCTTACTCCTGGTCATGATAAATTGGATCCTCGGGCCACCAAATGTATATGTGTGGGATATTCACGCACTCAAAAAGGTTATAAATACTGGAATCCTCAGAGTCGTCGTTATGTGGTTACTGTAGATGTCACCTTCTTTGAAGGTACACCATTTTTTTCGTCCTCCGATGCTTCCTTAGATGTTGATGTTCTTGCTCCATCGTCCACTATTCCCTTACCCATTCCTCCTTCTAGTTATCCTCCCTTGCAGGTGTATCGTTGTCGTGACAAGCCATCCTGTATTCATGACCTGCCAGCCAATGTTCTAAAAATCGCTAGGCGCTAGTCGGGCGGCGGAGGGGGGCCTAGTGCCTAGGGGCCTAGGCAGACGCCTAGGCGGGGCCTAGGCGGATTTGTTTTTTAAATAAAATTAATTATATAATAGATATATATATATACGAGTTATGTGGTGTTAATTAAAAATAATTATAGATTTGTGGTTCAAATAATAGATATATGTATATATATATAAAGATTATGTGGTGTTTTTTGGAAATAAGTAAAGATTATTAGAAGGCTTTAATATTTAAAAAACTATTAGGGATCTCTCCATAATTAACTTAAACTTTAAGTGTATATATATACTAATGTTCGGGTTTTTTTTTTTCTGAAGAGTTAGACCCAAATAAGACTCTCTAGCATTCTCACCCTAGTCCGCCTAGCACCGCCTAGGCCCCGCCTAGCAACGCTTAGCCCGCCTAGCACCGCCTAGAGGCCGACTAATCCATTGGCCGATTTTCTCAAACGCCTAGGGAAAATCTCGGCGGCCGGGCACCTCCTAGCGCCTAGGCCGATTTTTGGAACACTGCTGCCAGCTCCAGCTCCAGCTCCACCTCCATCTTCATCTACTTCGACTGAGGTTCCCCGATCTCATGATCTACCCATTGCTCTTCGAAAATGTACTCGTTCTTGCACTCACCATCATATTGATCAGGTTGTTTCATATTCTCATTTATCGTCTCCAATTCGCTCCTTTATTAGTGCTTTATCTTCAGTCTCTGTTCCTCAGTCTCATACTCAGGCATTGGTTTCTCCGGGTTGGAAGAGTGCTATGGATGATGAGATGTTGGTGTTGTCCAAAAATGGTACGTGGGAGTTAACTGATCTTCCTTCTGGGAAATATGTTGTAGGTTGTCATTAGGTTGATGTGGTTAAGTATCATCCGGATGGTACTGTCGAACGGTTGAAAGCTCGTTTGGTGGCTAAAGGGTACACTCAGACTTTTGGTGTGGATTACTTTGAAACCTTTTCCTCTGTAGCTCCTCTCAAGTCTGTTCGCATTTTATTGTCTGTTGCTGTTACTCAGGGATGACCTCTGTATCAACTTGACATAAAGATGCCTTTCTTCATAATGACCTACAGGAGGAAGTGTATATGGAGCAACCTCCTGGGTATGTTGCTCAAGGAGAGTCACATAAAGTATGTAGGTTGAAGAAAACCATTTATGGCCTTAAACAGTCTCCAAGGGCCTGGTTTGACAAGTTTAGCCAAGTAGCTAGTTCATATCGGGTGAAAAGAACTAGTTCTGATTATTCAGTTTTTGTGAGACACTGTGAGAAAGGTATGATAGTTCTAGCAGTTTATGTGGATGATATAGTGATTACTAGCAGTGAAGTGAAGGTATACAGTTATTAAAGTCTCATTTAAGTAAGCATTTTCATATGAAGGATTTGGGGCTACTACGTTATTTTTTGGGTATTGAGGTAGCAAGGTCTAAGGAAGGATTTTTCTTATCCCAAAGAAAGTATGTCCTTGACCTTCTAGATGAAACAAGATTGATGTGTTCAAAACCTGTCGACACTCCGATGGACTCAAGTATTAAGTTTAGTAAAGATGATGGAGAAGACTTCAATGATGCTGGAAGGTATAGAAGACTTGTGGGTAAGTTGATTTATTTAACCGTAACTCGACCTGATATCACCTTTTCTGTTGGAGTTAGTCAGTTTATGCAGAGTCCCAAGTTATCACATTGGGAGGCAGTGTGTCGTATATTGAGGTATTTGAAAGGTGTCCCTGGTAAAGGCTTAGTGTTGAAGCCTTCAGATAATTTGGAGATAGTTGGTTTCTCAGATGCCAGTTGGGCAGGAGACAGTCTTGATAGACGTTTAGTGTCAGGGTTTTGTGTGTTTGTTGGTGGAAATCTCGTCAGTTGGAAGAGCATAAAGCAAAATGTAGTTGCAAGATCAAGTGCAGAGGCCGAGTATAGAGCTATGGCTCATATTGCGTGAACAGTGAAAGACTGTTCTGCAAGAGATGGGATTTCCAAGTAGTAAACCTATGAAGATGTATTGTGATAATCAAGTAGCTATATACATTGCGAGTAATCCAGTGTTTCATGAGAGGACCAAACAAATTGAAGTTGATTGCCATTTTATCAGAGCCATGGTTATGAGAAAGGAAATTGTTACTTCTTTTGTTAGGTCTAGTGAGCAACTAGGAGATATTCTTACCAAGGCAGTAAATAGAGGACCATTCTATGATCTTTATAACAAGCTGGGCATGATAGATATCTATGCTCCAGCTTGAGGGGGAGTGTTAGAAAATAAGTATTAGTATTAAGGGTATTTCTGTAATTTTCGTGATTATATGATTGATATATATTATATATATATATATAAGTGTGGGCTAACCTAATTAGGTTAAGCCTTCTCTTTCTCTCTATTCTCTCTTTGAACAGTACCGAAGTATATGGTGAACCACATAAAGATGGGATGTCTAAGGTGCATGCATGAATTGGCTCACAACACTTATAGCAAATGTGATATCGGGACGAGTGTTAGTCAAATAAATAAGGTGACCAACAGGCGAGTAAGACTGCGATTTTGAACAAACCATGTGCATCCAAAGACACAAGGAAGAATCGGAAAGAGGGTTTTTTCAGGCTGCAACAGTTGCGGAGGTGCTTTTCCTTGTAAGACACGACTAAGAATTCGATTGAGGAGGAACGTGGCTGTAAGGACAGCCATATGCCAGAAATATTTCGGAACGTGCATCCCACATTGAAGACACCTAACAACAGACATGATAGAGTGGTTTTTTCGTTCCACCACACCATTTTGCTCTGGAGTGTAGGGACAAGTGAGTTGTTGGAGGATACCTTGCTTATTTAGTTCGGCCCGAAACTCGTTAGTAATATATTCACGACCATTGTCACAACGGTTTTAAATTGAGTTTTAAGTTTTTAACCATGGTCAAGAAATTGGAAAACAAGGAAGAAACTTCACATTTTTTTTTAGTAGATAAACCCAAGTACACCTAGAATAGTCATCAATGAAAGTTACATACTAACAATATCCAGACATAGCAGTAACAGGGGAAGGCCCCCACACATCAGAATGATTAATGGCAAAAGCACACGGTGCACGATGCATGAGGGGTATATAACTAGAACGAGTATGCTTTGATAATTCACACACCACACAATGAAATTTAAACTTCTGGCAGGCTTTATTTAATAGTGGAAAAGGTTGCCAGAGATATTTAAAGTTTGCATGGCCCAACCGGGCGTCCCACAAATGTAAAGACTCCAAAGAAAAACTAAAAGACTCAGATTCAGGCAAAGCAAACGCCTGAAGACCTGAAGACGACACATTCCCACCAAGAGGATCACCAAAGTAATGTAGACCATCCCGCTCATGTCTCCTGCCAAAAATCTTCTTCGAAATCCGGTCCTGCAAGAAACAACAACCGAGTAAGAATACAACGACATAATTGAGGATTTAGCAACACGGTTAACAGATATGAGATTATGAGAGAAGGTGGGAACATGAAGCACAAATGATAGGGTAATATTAGGGGACAGACACACATTGCATGTACTCTTAACATTAAGAATAGATCCATCAGCAATACATACAGACTGGAATTTGGGTGCACGAGAGAAAGAGAATAAGGATGACTCACCAGTCATATGTTCATTGGCATCGGAATCCAAAATCCAAGAGGGATTTCCAGATCTAGCATGAAGGGTAGTAGTCGGAGTACCTGAGGCTAAAGTAGTAGTGGGAGTGATGCCAGAATGAGAATTTTGCTGAAGAAGAGACTGTAACTGAGACTGGAACTATCCCATCTGAGCTCGGAACTGGAGGAGATCCGGTGTAGGAGTAGCTTCTGCAATAGCCACAGTGCGAGATGGGGTCTTCCCTTTATTGTGAGCATATTTCTCTCGCAATTCAGGGTGAAGCTTAAAACACCTGTCCTTTACGTGACCCAGAGTATTGCAATGAGTGCAGAAATAGCGATTACCCGAACCCGGAGGACTAGTGGCTGAGCTCGAGGTGGCGGAAAATGTCATCTGATCAGGTACTGGAGATGGCTCGGGAAAGGCTGGAGGTTGAAGCAAGCGACAACGACGCTCATCACCATCAATAGTAGCAAATGCCTCGAATAAAGAAGGCATAGGAGAAGTGTTTTAAATTTGAGTTTGAAGAGATTCAAACTCAGGTTTTAAACCCATTAGAAACTAGATGTGCTGGCGATTGAGACGACGAAGAGCAATAGTGGCAGCCTCAGCAGGAAAATCACTAAGTGGTTCATACTGGGCAAGTTCCTCTCGCCGGGATTGAAGAAAGCCAAAGTAATCAGCAGCTGAGAGACCCAAAATTGCCTGAGAAGCCTGAGAGACCTCCCTGTAGAGCTCGTAGATGCGAGAATCGTTGCACTCATGAGCATACATCTGATTCAAAGACATTCATAGGCTGTGAACAGTGTCATGGAACATGAACATGTGGTAAATACGATCTTCCATGGAGTTGAACAACCATCCCAGAATGGTACAATTGTCAATATCCCACTGAGCTAAGACGGGACCTGGATCTATGAGCTTTGGTTCTATGCCCAAAATCCAACTTGACATGCCTTTACACCCAAGATAAAGGTGAAAGGAGCGAGACCATGCAACAAAATTACGCCCGGTCAACAACACACTAACCCGGTGAGCAGGGGTGTGCTGAGAGAGAGAGATTCGGACGAGCAGGAGTAGTAGGAACAAGAGCAGGGTCTTTGTCAGTCATGATGTGATTGGATATGGATGGCACAAGAGATACAAGAAGATCAACGACCAGTCCGGAATAATCGGAGCACAAACGGGGCAACTACGGAACAATCGGTAGCCCAAAGAGAGAGAGAAGAGAGCACTAGGGCTCTAGTGCATCATACGGATGCAAAGGAGGACCACAAAGGGGAAGGCGGTAGCAAGAGAGGCTGTCGCAAGAGGGCTGAAGGCCTACAAGGCTGGTGGAGGAGCCGAGAGTGGCTGGGTGGCTGATGGTGGGCCTGGGAAGGGTCGCCGAGAGTGGAGGTGGTGGCTGGTGGTGTCGGCGAAGGTGGCTGGGAGGTGTAGGAGGGTCGGTGAGGGCTGTGGTGAAGGCTGGGGGTAGCGGCGCAGGGAGGTAGGGCTGCTGGTGGGTGGCCGAAGGTCGTGGAAGAGAGTTAGGGTTGGTGTTTGCTCTGATACCAAATAGAATTAGGTTGAGGAGTTTAAAAGGATGATTTTATTCATACTATATAACACCTATTTATATACAAGCTATGGGAACAAGAAAAAGGAAAGACAATCAAGGAAAATAAAGGACAATAAATGTTAGATTACAATCCAGAAATCAAATCCCTAAAAGCCCGTGATCTACAAGATTATGGGCTTTGACTAAATATTCCAACAATAATAAAAAAAAATAGAGAAACTAGCCGCAGTAGCCCCCCCTTCCCGTCACCTACCCAGTTGCCTCCACCTCCGGCCACCATCCCACCTACCGGCAACTAGGGATGTCAAAATGGCCCAGGCCCGGCCCGGCCCGGCCCGACATTGATCAGGCTTGGGTTTTGGCCCACGGGCTACTTCTCACTTTCGGGTCGGGCCGGGCTAGAGGGTTCATGCTCTAGGACTCGGGCCTCGGGCTGGGCTTAAGGCCTCGGGCCGTGCAGGCCGGGCCTAAGTTGTCTTCTTCTTTTTTTTTTTTTTAATTTATTACTCCTATAAGATATTATAAAGACTTTATAAATATGTAAATAAGTGAAAAAGTAACAGAAGATATAAAGGGTTAGAGTCTAATTAAAAAGATAAAATAAAAATCATTATCTTTTATTAAAAGAAATTAGAAATAAAAATGATTACGCCCCAAATTTGGCATTACTCATTATGTATAATTGTATTATATCCTTAAATTATTCGAGTAACACTATGCTTCTTTTCCTAAATGATTCCCAAACACAAGTGGTAGTGGGCCCACCTTCAATAATGATTGGACCACTTCAACATCGTCTAATCAAAGTAGGCTCATTGTCACATATTATTGGGAATCATTTGAGATACAAAATTTTGGAAGCATAGCATTACTCAATTTACTTGCAAGCTGGCAATACTATAAATTTTATCACTTGCGATTTTGATTATTATAAACTCTTGGAAATGACAAAAATTAATTGTTGGAAAGCTTCTGGGCTTGATCGGGCAGGGCTTGAGCTTCAAGAGATATGCCCAGGCCCTACCCAGGGATGTATGGGCCTAGGGCCGGGCTGGCCCTACCTCGGGCTTGGGCCGGGCTTAAGGCCCATTTTTTCGGGCTGGGCTTCGAGCTGCCTGTTGGGCTGGGCTTTTTTTACATCCCTACCAGCGACCGTCTCCCGCCTCTGGCGAGCACCTCCGGTGTACCCAGCAGCTCCAGTGACCACTGCTGGCGACCGCAACGCTCCAACAACCCCACTTTTTGGTCTAGAAAAAGCCGCCAAGGCGTGAAAACAACTGGATGCTCAACTTGTGACTCTTATATGGAATTCCATGGAACCGGAAGTTGCCGATTATGCAATCACTTGGGCTCTGTTAAGGCACTTTGGGAGTATCTCCACATTCTTTACTCTAGTAATTTAACACGGATGTATGATTTGTCCTCTCAATATTTTAACTCGAGCAGATTGATTTGTTTGTTACCTATTATTTTGCTGCTATGAAACGATTACATGAAGAGTTGAATACTGTTATGCCCCCTACCACTGTTGGTTATGAAGTTCTTACTCGTCTCAAACCTGAATATGAGGCTATACGGTCTCAAATCCTTGGGAGTGATACTCTTCCTACTTTTGCTGAGACATATCAACGTGTACTACGGAGCACTCCTCTGGACCCACCTCCGTTCCCCTTCGCTTGTTGATCGCTCCACTATTATTACTCAGACTCCACTAGCTCCTGGTGGGGGTGGTGGTCCCAACTGTGGAAGACGTGGAGGAGGATTTCGGGGTGGTCGTCCTGGCCGTGGTCGAGGCCAGACTCTCTAGTGCACCTATTGTTATCGGGATGGGTATGGCTGGGACACATGCTGGCAGCTCCATGGTCGTCCCCCCCAGGTTGCAAATGCTGCCATCTCTGATTCTGGGTATCCTCCTGCTACTGCTCCTATGGATTTCGTTTATGTTCCTCGTGAGGAATATTCTCAATTGCTTCAGTATCAGGCAGCACATTAGGCATCCACTTCATCTGCTTCCTTAGCTTAGCATGGAGGTACACATACTGCTTGCATTGCTTCAGGTTCTTCCCCATGGGTAATTGATTCTGGAGCTAGTAATCATTTGACAGGTATATCTAGTCTTTTTACATCTATCCGATTGTCATCGTCTCTTCCCCCAGTCACTTTAGCAGATGGGTCCTCGATTCCTGTTGAAGGAATCGGGACGGCTCAACCCTCTTCGTCTTTATCCTTGTCTTCTGTTTTGTACATACCTCGTTCGTCCTTTAATTTAATGTCTGTTGGTCAGTTGACTAAGGATCTTAACTGTTGTGTCTCTTTTTCTCCTGATTTTGTTCTTATTCAGGATTTGACGATTCAGAAGACAATTGGCGTCGGGCATGAGTCCAATGGCCTCTATTACTTTGATGGTGATCCTGTCCCTGCTCCTTCACCAACTGCCTGTCCTGCTACCGTTTCACTTCATCAAATCCACTGTCGCTTTGGTCATCCTTCATTGTCTAATTTGAAGCTCTTAGTTCCTAGTTTAAGTTCTCCGCAGTCTTTAGAGTGTGAGTCGTGTCAGTTGGGTACGTGTCACAGTGTTCAATTTGCTCCCCGAGTCAATAAAAGAGCATCTAGTCCTTTCAGTTAGTGCATTCTGATGTATGGGGTCCTCACTGTATAACCTCCCAAAAGGGGTATCGGTATTTTGTTACCTTTGTGGATGAGTATTCAAGAGTAACTTGGCTTTATTTAATGAAAAATTGTTTTGAATTATTTCTATTTTTTTGTGCATTTTGTGATGAAATTAAAACTCAATTTGATGTCTTTGTTCGTGTTCTTCGAAGTAATAATGCACAAGAATATTTCTCTGACCCTTTTAGTACTTATATGGTCCAACATAGAATTATTCATCAGCCTTCCTGTGCACATACACCGCAACAAAATGGTGTTGCAGAACGGAAAAACAGACATTTGTTAGAAGTTGCACGCTCCTTGCTGTTTGAAATGCGTGTTCCAAAGATGTTTTGGGGGGATGCTGTCCTAACTGCTTGTCATTTGATTAAGCATATGCCATCTTCAGTTCTTAATGGCCACACACCACACTCTACTTTGTTTCCTAATGAGTCTATTTTCTCAGTAGACCCACATGTTTTTGGGTGTGTTTGCTTTGTCGACCAGTTGACTCCTGGTATTGATAACTTTGACTCACGGGCAATTCGGTGTGTTTTCTTAGGTTATTCCAGGACTCAAAAAGGGTGTCGTTATAGTCCCTCCCTTCGTCGGTACTTTATCTCTATCAATGTTATGTTTTTCGAATCCACACCTTTTTATTCGGAGTCTCATTCGGCCACTGATCCGGATTCTATGCGACCTGTTCCTATTCTAGTCTTCGATGCTTCCACTCGCTTGTCTCGTCCTGATTAGCAGGTTTCTACTCGCCGTCCAGCTCCAGAGCGTATTCCAGACTCCTCTGCTCAGCCTCCGCCTTTTGTGTCCTTAGATCCGCCATCTTCTCCTCCAGAACAGGCAGATTTAGACCTTCCTATTGCTCTTAGAAAGGGTAAGTGTTCTTGTACCATTTCACATCCTATTTCTAACTGTGTCTCCTATGATAGTTTGTCACCCATTTTTTCTTCCTTTGTTGCTTGTGTCTTCCATTTCTATTCCTAACACTGTTGTAGAAGCACTTACCCATTCCGGTTGGTGCCAAGCTATGCAAGATGAGATGTATGCTCTTAAGGAAACTGGTACTTGGGACTCGGTCCCTCTCCCACAAGGAAATCTGTGGTTGGTTGCCTTGGGTGTATGCAGTTAAGGTTCACCCTGATGGTACTTTGGACAGGTTGAAGGTCCGCCTTGTTGTTAAAGGCTACACTCAAGTCTATGGACTTGACAATTTAGAAACTTTCTCCCCAGTGGCCAAGATTGCATCAGTTCGTCTTTTTATCTCCCTTGCCACTACTTATCACTAGCCCCTTCATCAGTTGGATGTTATGAACTCATTTCTGAATGGTACTCTTCTTGAGGAGGTTTATATGGAGCAACAACCGGGTTTGTTGCTTAGGGGGAGTCTAGTCTGGTTTGCAAATTAAAAAAGTCTCTCTCTATGGATTGAAGCAGTCTCCTCGTGCTTGGTTTGGCAGGTTCAGTGATGTGATTGCTGAGTTTGGTATTCAGATATGTGGTGTTGACCATTCTGTTTTCTATAGACACACTGTAGTGGAGAAGATCTTGCTAATTGTTTATGTTGATGATATCGTCATTATTGATGATGACTCTAATTAAGGGCATTTAGGAGTTGAAATCCTTCTTACAAGTTAAGTTTCAGTCCAAAGACTTGGGGCAGCTCAGGTATTTCTTAGGCATTGAGGTGGCTACGTCTAATGAAGGGATCTGCTTATCTCAGAGAAAATTTGTTCTTGATTTGCTGACTGAGACAGGAATGTTGGGATTAAAACCTTTGGATACTCCTATGGATCCCAATTCCAAATTATTGCTAGATCACGGGGAGCTACTTGATGATCTAGGACAGTGCAGATGCTTGGTTGGGAAACTTAACTACCTAACAGTCACAAGACCTGATGTTGCCTTCGCAGTTAGTGTAATTAGTCAGTTTAAGGACTCTCCTCAAACTACACATGGGAATGCAGTGATCCGAATCTTGAGGTACCTCAAGGGAGCCCTAGGCCGTGGTTTGTTGTATAAGGATTATGGTCACATTCAAGTTGAGAGCTACATAGATGCATATTGGGCTGGATCTCTTAGTGATAGGAGACCTACTACAGGGTACTGTGTACTTGTTGGAGGCATGGTTCGAAGTATCGGCCAATACCGAGTCGTATCGGCCGATACCGAGTCGTATCGGCCGAGTTAACTCGGTATCGTGAAGGTTTGATACGAGATATAGGCCGATTCAAGCTAAGTTAAAAAAAAATTAGAGGATCGTTCTATATATTGGTCGTTTCAGCCGAAAAGACCGAGTTTTCTACGTCTCGGCCAGATGATTACTGATACGCCTGAGATTATGCACATCTCTAAAAGAAAAAGAGAAAAATCTGAGGAAAAAAGAAACAGAGAAAAATAAAAAAGGAAAGACTTACCAGATCTGAGAAGCAGGTATGTTTTTCTTCTCTTTATTTCTCGTTCTTCTTCCTCTGTCTTCTACATTTGCCGTCTTCTTCTTCTTCTTCTTCTTTCGTCATCGTCTTCTTCTTTTTTCTCTCATCTCTCTCTCTCTCTCTCTCTTGTAATCTGGGTTTGGTTTCGAGTCAAACAAAGGGATTAAGTTGTGTTTGGGATTTTATTCTATGTAACATGCGTTTGTGTGCATGTGTTTGCATCTGATTAAAATTTAGACTTTATTGGGTGGGTGTGACGTGCAAATTTTTTTGTATTTAATTAATTATTAATTACATGGTTAGGGTTAATGTTGTGTTTGAAGATTATTTAATTTGAATGTGCATTAAAAAATATTTACTTATAAAAAATGTTTACTTATTTGTTTAAAATGTGTGTGTAATAAAAAAATATTCAAAATGTTTAGTTATTTATTAAAAAAATGTTTACTTATTTGTTTAAAATGTTTGCTTATTTATAAAAAAGTGTTTGTTTATAAAAAAATGTTTACTTATTTGTTTAAAATGTTTGTTTATAAAAAAATGTTTACTTATTTGTTTAAAATGTTTGTTTATAAAAAAAACAATGTTTACTTATTTGTTAAAAATGTGTGTAATAAAAAAAAATGTTTAAAATGTTTGCTTATTTGTTTAAAATGTGTATGTGTAATAAAAAAATGTTCAAACAATAGATCGGCAGCATGTGAGTTGAATAATTTGTGAATTTATAATTGGTACATTGGGTATTGTGACAATGTATTATGCCATTTTTGCTATTCTTATTATTTTAGAATTTTTGGTTATTTTTTTTATATTTTTTTAAATCTTAAATCTAGCGTTTTGTTGCGTATCGCCCGATACCAGGCCAATACCGCAACCCCGAGTCATCACAATGGACTCCGATACCGCGACCTCGAACCATGGTTGGAGGAAATCTTGTGTCCTGGAAAAGCAAGAAACAAACCGTTGTTGCTAGATCTAGTGCCGAGTCAGAATATAGGGCTATGACATATACTACTTGTGAGTTAGTATGGATGAAGCATTTGTTGGAGGAACTTGGGTTCACTCAGTCCGAGCCTATAAACCTATTTTGTGATAACCAAGCAGCGGTTCATATTGCTTCTAATCCCGTGTTTCATGAGAGGACGAAATACATTGACGTTGATTGTCACTTTATTCGTGAAAAGCTCTTACAGAAAGTGATTAATACAGTTCATGTTAAATCTTCAGACCAGTTAGCAGATTTGTTTACTAAAGCATTGGGTGGAGACACGTGTGAAATATATTTGTAACAAGCTAGGTGCATATGATATGTATGCTCCAGCTTGAGGGGGAGTGTTAAAGGGTATTTGTGTAAATATAGTTAATATACGTGGTTGTCCCACACCAGTTAAAGTGTAAACAGTCGAAGTTAGACCAAGCCTATATAAAGGCTTGTTGTATTCTTTTTTAGTGTGTTGAATATACAAAGAGATATTCCCATCGTATATTTTATCTTTACAGATCCCAACCATAGGGGTAAAATATAACTAATGCTATGTTAGATAGATGAATTATAGAAAACCACCCTATCCACATTATCCATTTGTATTTGATTCATCTCTTGCTTTTCTTTCTTCATAAGGACTACTAAACGTCCGTCTTCTCATTCTTATTCTTCTTCCCATGTCTGTGTACGATCTATAGTTCTTATTCTTCTTCCCATTGCTGTGCACCATCTTTCTCCAAGATGACATGATCTTAGAGTCAGTAATATAATTTCCTATTATGAGGCACATTATAAGTTTATGTAGCCATATCGGGACGTTAATTTCCATTGGCCGCTTTTAAGTTATTGTGCACACATACATCTCCCCACTGTGAACAATATGGTGATGTACTTATATATTTATGGCCTAATTACTTTTACACCCTTATACTACACCCGAGTTTTCAATTGGATACATATGGTTTTTTTTTTGTTCAATTGAACCCTTGGACTTCAAAAATTCATCCAATTAGACCCAAATTCTAATACTGTTGGCTTAAACTAACGGAAATTGTCACATAAGTTGCGTGTAATGGTTTAGACAAACGAAGGAGATTGTGAATGGCTCGAAAATGATGTGATTTTGGGTATGATTGAATTCGTTTTTGGATCTGGTTGAATGTGATGTCGGATTTAATTGAATGCAATTTTGGATCTAATTTAATGCAATTTTCCGCACCATTCACAATCTCCTTCGTTTGACTTAACCTAACGTGTAACAGGTAAGCATTACGCGCAACTCAAGTGATAATTTCCGTTAGTTTAAGCCGTCAGAATTTGGGTCTGATTTAATGTATCCAATTGAAAACATGGGTATAGTATAAGGGTGTAAAGTGTAATTAGGCCTTTATTTAGTTATTTATCTTTCCTTTATGGGGGAGAGAACAACTAGAAGGGGAGGGGGCTAAATGAAGAAGATACAAAAAAGAGTGTAAAGATAAGAAGTGATGGGAATATCTTGTATTCAACATAAAAAAAAAAAAAAGAGTACAAGCCTTTAAATAGGCTAAGCCTAACCTATACATTTTACACACTAACCGATGTGGGACAACCACATAACTACACTTTTACATATTTACCCTTTAACACTCCCCCTCAAGTTGGAGCATACATATCATATGCACCCAGCTTGTTACAAATATATTTCACACGTGTCCCACCCAATGCTTTAGTAAACAAATCTGCTAACTGGTCTGCAGATTTAACATGAACTGTATTAATCACTTTCTGTAGGAGCTTTTCACGAACAAAATGACAATCAACTTCAATATGTTTCGTTCTCTCATGAAACACGGGATTAGAAGCAATATGAACCGCTGCCTGGTTATCACAAAATAGGTTCATAGGCTCAGACTGAGTGAACCCAAGTTCCTCCAACAAATGCTTCATCCATACTAACTCACAAGTAGTATGCGCCATAGCTCTATATTCTGACTCAGCACTAGATCTAGCAACAACGGTTTGTTTCTTGCTTTTCCACGATACAAGATTTCCTCCAACAAGTACACAGTACCCTGTAGTAGACTTCCTATCACTAAGAGATCCGGCCCAGTCTGCATCCTTGTAGCTCTCAACTCGAATGTGACCATGATCCTTATACAACAAACCACGGCCCGGAGCCCCCTTGAGGTACCTCAAAACTCGAATCACTGCATCCCAATGCGTAGTTCGAGGAGAGTCCATAAACTGACTAATTACACTAACTGCGAAGGCAACATCAGGTCTTGTGACCGTTAGGTAATTAAGTTTCCCAACTAATCGTCTGTACTGTCCTGGATTATCAAGTAGCTCCCCCTGATCTAGCACTAATTTGGAATTGGGATCCATAGGAGTATCCAAAGGTTTTGATCCCAACAATCCTGTCTCAGTCAGCAAATCAAGAACATATTTCCTCTGAGATAAGCATATCCCTTCACTAGACCTGGCCACCTCAATGTCTAAGAAATACCTAAGCTGTCCCAAGTCTTTGGTCTGCAACTTGATTTGTAAGAAAGATTTCAACTCATGAATGCCCTTAGAGTCATCACCAGTAATGACGATATCATCAACATAAACAATTAATAGAATCTTCCCCGCTACAGTGTGTCTATAGAAAACAGAATGGTCAACACCACATCTTAGAAGCCCAAACTCAGCAATTACATCACTGAACCTGCCAAGCACTAGGAGACTGCTTCAAAGCATAAAGAGACTTTTTTAATTTGCAAACCAGACTAGACTCCCCCTGAGCAACAAATCTAGGTGGTTGCTCCATGTAAACCTCCTCGAGAAGGGTACCGTTTAGAAACGCATTCTTAACATCCAACTGATGAAGGGGCCAGTGATAAGTAGTGGCCAGTGAGATGAAAAGGCGAACAGAAGCAATCTTGGCCACGGGAGAAAAAGTCTCTGAATAATCAAGTCCATAAACTTGAGTGTAGCCTTTGGCAACAAGGCGTGCCTTCAAACGATCCAGAGTGCCATCAGGATGAACCTTAACTGCATATACCCAACGGCAACCAACCACAGATTTCCCTGGCGGGAGAGAAACCAAGTCCCAAGTACCAGTTTCCTTAAGAGCACACATCTCATCTTGCATAGCTTGGTTCCAACCAAAATGGGCAAGTGCCTCTGCAACATTCTTAGGAATAGATATGGTAGACACGGAAGCAACAAATGAAGAAAAAGTAGGACACAAATGATCATAAGATATAAAGTTAGAAATAGGATGAGAAGTAGTACACGAACGCTTACCCTTCTTGAGAACAATGGGAAGGTCTAAATCAGTTGGTTCTGGAGAAGATGGCGGATCTGATAACACGGTAGGCGGAGGCGGAGCAGCGGAGTCCACTGGAGTCTGTGTAGGTGGACGACGAGTATAAACTTGCAAATCAGGCCGAGACAATCGGGTGGAAGCATCAGGAGTAGGCGGTGTAGTAGTTGGAATAGGGGAGACAGGAAGAGGAACAGGAAGCATAAAGTCTGGATCAGTAGCCGAGTGAGATTCCGAATAAAAGGGTATAAAGTATCGATGAATGGAAGGACTATAACAACGGTACCCTTTCTAAGTCCTAGAGTAGCCTAAGAAAATACACCGAATGGCTCGTGGGTCTAATTTATCAGTCCCGGGAGCCAGCTGATGAACAAAGCAAACACACCCAAAAACACACGGAACGATCGAGAATGGTGACTCAACGAGGAACAGGCTTGAGTGCGATGTGCGGCCATTGAGAATAGAGGATGGCATACGGTTAATCAAATAACAAGCAGTGAGGACAGCATCCCCCCAAAAAAAATTTGGAACACGCATTTCAAATAACAAGGTGCGTGTGACTTCTAAGAAGTGCCTGTTTTTCCTCTCGGCAACACCATTCTGTTGCGGTGTGTGTACACAAGAAGATTGATGAATCATGCCTGAATGTGTCATAAAAGTACTGAAAGGTTCAGAATAATATTCCTTTGCATTATCACTTCGAAGAACACGAATGGGCACACCAAATTGAGTTTTAATTTCAGCACAAAAAGCACAAAAAATAGAAAACAACTCAGAACGAGTTTTCATTAAATAGAGCCAAGTTACACTTGAATAATCATCCACAAACGTAACAAAATACCGATACCCCTTTGTGGAGGTTATACGGTGAGGACCCCATACATCAGAATGCACTATCTGAAAAGGACTAGGCGCTCTTTTATTGACACGGGGAGCAAATTGAACACGGTGATGCTTCCCCAACTGACACGATTCGCACTCTAAAGACTGTAAAGAACTTAAACTAGGAACTAATAGCTTCAAATTAGCTAATGAAGGATGACCAAGGCGGCAGTGGATCTGATGAGGTGAAATGGTAGCAGGACAGGCTGTTGATGAAGGAGCAGGGATAGGATCACCATCAAAGTAATAGAGACCATTGGACTCATGCCCGACGCCAATCGTCTTCCGAGTCTTCAAATCCTGAATAAGAACAGAATCAAGAGAAAAGGATACACAACAGTTAAGATCCTAAGTTAACTGACCAACATACATTAAATTAAAGGACGAACGAGGTATAAATAAAACAGAAGACAAAGATAAAGACGAAGAGGGTTGAGCCGTCCCGATTCCTTCAACAGGAGTTGAGGACCCATCCGCTAAAGTAACTGGGGGAAGAGATGATGATAGCCGGATAGATGTAAAAAGACTAGATATACCTGTCAAATGATTACTAGCGCCAGAATCAATTACCCATGGGGAAGAACCTGAAGCAATGCAAGCAATATGTGTACCTCCATGCTAAGCTAAGGAAGCAGATGAGGTAGATGCCTGGTGGGCTGCCTGATACTGAAGTAACTGAGAGTATTCCTCGCGAGGAACAGAAACGGTATCCATAGGAGCAGTAGCAGGAGAGTACCCAGAATCAGAGATGGCGGCATTCGCAACCTGGGGGGGACGACCATGGAGCTGCCAGCATGTGTCTCTGCTATGCCCATCCTGAAAACAATAAGTGCACTGAAGAGTCTGGCCTCTACCACGGCCAGGACGACCACCCCGAAATCCCCCTCCACGTCTGCCACGATTAGGGCCACCACCCCTACCAGGAGCTGGTGGTGTCTGAGCAATAAGAGCAGAGCGATCAACAAGCGAAGGTGCGGGAGGTGGGTCCCGAGGGGTGCTCTGTAGGACACGCTGATATGTCTCGGCAAAAGTAGGAAGAGCATCACTACCAAGAATTTGAGACCGAATAGCCTCATATTCCGGTTTAAGACCAGCAAGAAACTTCATGACTAACATCTGCTCCCTCTGTTTTTGTTGCTCTTGAACACTGGTGGTAGGGGGCATCACAGTATTCAACTCTTGATGCAACCGCTTCATAGTAGCAAAATAATCCGTAACAGACAAATCATTCTGCTCGAGCTTGAAATACTGAGAAGATAAATCATACATCCGGGTTAAGTTGCTGGAGTACAGAAGATGAAGATAGTCCCAAATCGCTTTACAAGAGGCCAAGTGGTTACATAGATCAGCAACATCGGGCTCCATAGAGTTCCATAAAAGTGTCACGAGTTGAGCATCCAACCGTTTCCACGCCAGAATAGCCTTGTCATCAGTGGTGGGAGGAGACCCAGTAATATGGTCATCATGGCCTAAGCCAGTAGGAGACATTGTAATAGCGTTGGTCCATTGAAGAAAGTTGTTGCCATTCAACTTACGAGTTGTGAGTTGGATGATAGATTTAGACTCCATGGTCAACAAAGGACCCAAGATAAACAAAATATGAACTAAATCGGAAGGAAAAAAGTCCGATTGAAACCAAAAAATGGTCAATCTGAACTAAAACACAGCAGATTTGAAGGAAAAAGGCTCGCCGGAGGTTGGCGAGGGTCGCCGGGGGGCGGCGAGGGTGGCCGGAGGGTTGCCGGTTTCGGGGTCGGGGGGTGGGTTTGCTGGAGGTGGTGGGGTGGCTTGGGTGACCTGCGGCTAGGGTTTGGGGAGGGGGAAAAGCTGCGATGGTTTTCCTTTTTGTTTTTTTTTGATAAGGACGAAAAAGGAAGAGAAAAAAAAAAGAATCTCAAAAGAGATTGATTACCCGAACTTCTCGATCACGACGAAGGCGGAAAAAAATGAGCAATCCCAGATTCGGGGGGCTCTGATACCATGTAAAGATAAGAAGTGATGGGAATATCTTGTATTCAACATAATAAAAAAAAAGAGTACAAGCCTTTAAATAGGCTAAGCCTAACCTATACATTTTACACACTAACCGATGTGGGACAACCACATAACTACACTTTTACATATTTGCCCTTTAACAAAGAGAAGGCTGGGATATGCTTTAAAATAGTACAACTAGACCTATAGTAGATCATTCCTGAGCAAACGTGATGCATCTCCATAAAACCAACATTTCAATCAAGACAAACAACTGTCAAGGGCAGAAAAGTCCTTGAACGAAGTGTAATGTGGCTATTCTCTATTTGCTAGTATTTTAGCAACCTTAATAACTCATCTAAGAACAAATAAGCCCTTGATTTTTCATGATCTCAAATTTTCATATTGCCAACACCCCAATATTTTGCTTCTTCAAGTTTCAACCACTCTCCTCTTAATTAGAGTCATTTTCATTTTAACAAAGATGAAATTCCAGAGTAGGGTCTAGCCTAGGACCTTCGAAAAGAGTGAAAAAAATTTCTTTAATGGGATGACCTTTTACAACAGACATTCTCCACCCCCCACCCACACACACAAATAGAAGAAAAAGAAAAAGAAAAACCTTTTGCAACTGGTTTGGAGGATGTAAGAACTGTATTTCCTGCAAATCTCTCTAATACCAATCTGCCAAATATTCTATGAGAGATCAACTTTCAAGGTTGGTAGTTGATTATCTTCTTTAAGTGAGAGAACATTTTTATGGGGCTGAAAGGAGGTCGCCAGCATCTATTCTGTATTGTGATGCTCAAAAACTCAAAGGCATTTGCTTGAACTCATTAATAATGAATGACAAAAGGGATGATGAACACAAACAGAAGTTCTTATGAAGAAAGTGGATTTCCAAAAACTTAGGTTTTCTTTCCCACCAAATGACCCAAGGAGGTGTTTTAGTAAACACAAGTCCCGGGAAAGCTTCAATGCCAACCCCAAGATCGACGGAGCAAAAAGTTGTTGCCTTAAAGCTCTAGAAGTAAGCCAATGAATAAAAAGATGGCTAAGCTTGGTCGTGAGGGTCATGTGTTAAGGGGGTGGAGTGAGGTTAGGGTAGGTCGCTCAAAACTTGTCCATCGGAGGGGGAAAAAAGGTGTCTAAAGGTCTCATCATATCTTTGAGTAAGACGAAGAAATCATAGAGAGTATGAGGTTCACTGTCCTAGGCTTCGATCCTGTATCACATCATTTGATTGTCTCTCTGTGTAAGCCACTACCCTATGGGAGCCTTGGTCATTACCTTGAGAGGGATATTCGTTTGTGTAGGGGGCATGTGCTTATTCCTTTCCTGATCATTAAGGCCTTTTTGTTTTATGGATTTAGTGACGGTAAGAAGAGGAAAAAAAAATGAAGGAAAGCACTTTTCCTTGTTAAATTGCTAAGGAAAACAGTGAGTAAAATAGGAAAAAAAGAAAATATGATAAAAATTGAATTAGATCTTTGATTTTGCATGTCATTTCCATTCCCTTTTCTTGATTTCTTACTATATTTGGAGTGTTTGGGTCACGGCCGTAGAGAAATAATATATGAGATTCTATATATATAGCATGCATAGTAGCCATTCCCAATCATAAGGGTCAATCCTGTCCCGACAGTAATTTCCCAGGCGAACGGCACCAGAAATCCCACAGCAGAGCAGCAGCCCTAAAGCACTTTTCCTTGTTTAGTTAAGGAAAACAGTGTGTAACATAGGAAAGAAAAGAAAATATGATAAAAATTGAATTAGATATTTGATTTTGCGTGTCATTTACATTCCTTTTCTTGATATCTGACTATATTTGGAATTTTTGATTTTTACAATAGCATTAAGCGAAGAAGAAACCACTAGCGAAAAGTCTCTCTCTCTCTCTCTCTCTCTCTCTCTCTCTCTCTCTCTCTCTCTCTCTCTCTCTCTCTCTCTCTTTAGTAGAATTTGCAAATCAGGCATTGCTTAGTTCCTCGATTCCCAGAAATTGAATGATTTGATCAAACAACAAACTTGGAACACCTTGAGGATGGTAATTCTGATGCTGTTAATGAAAAGTATTCTTTTTTTAGTGTACTTCACTACATCCTCCTCTGGTGCTTTTTTTTTTTTTCCTTCCCACCGCCATACATGCATTACCTGTTAAATAGTCGTATTGGCTTGTTGATAGTGATCTTACTGTTGTGCTAACTAAATACAGGCTGGAATGTTCGGGAACATGCAAAATTTGTATGAGACTGTAAAGAAGGCCCAGATGGTAGTCCAAGTTGAGGCAGTGCGTGTGCAGAAGGAACTTGCTGCGTACGTGTTACTGATGACATGACACCCATGCTTCTCCTAGTCTTATATATTGCCTTTAGTAATCGACATGTGCTGATCCTCTATTCTTCTTTTTTTTTTTTCAATTTACGTTCTTGCTTTTTTTTTTTCCAGAGCAGAATTTGATGGTTACTGTGAAGGTGAACTAATAAAGGTACTATTTGATCAATTTTTCTGATTATTTAGACACACATATAAACATTGTGAGATCTGGTAGCCACTACAAGTCTTTCACTCTTGAAGTGGTTCAGTTGCGGTTGATCATACACTTAGTTTAGTTCTGATGCAACTGTATGTGATCTATCAAAGTTTGTTTATTGAAGATTTTCCGTTGGCATCTTTTATGGTTGTGATGGCGTGATAAGAATTGTTATAGGACATTAAAATGCTCATTGTGTTTTGATTCTTTTGAATGGCACTTGAAATAATCCATTCGGTCTGTTATGCAACTTGATATTGGCCATTGTACTTTCTGTGTTGATCATTGTAGATTTCAATAGGTGTTTCTTCTCTCTCTTGAAAGTGATAAAACTGAAACCATGTAATTATATGATTTTCATGGGGCCTCAAACTGTCCTTCACATGCTGTGCAATTATAAACTGTCATGCTTTTTTACTATTAATTACTATTGCGCTCTTTTGTGGGCAGTAATTTCGGATTTCACTATGATGTTTCTGAAAGAATGTCTTCTTAATTTCGTGTGGTTTGCCTACAGGTAACACTTTCTGGTAACCAGCAGCCCGTGCGCACTGAAATAACTGAGGCTGCAATGGAAATGGGAGCTGAAGTAAGTGAATGAAAAATTCTTGTTTCATCCACGATTGCAACTTTTGGAATTGGATCTTGACTGTTATCATGCTAGTCATTCTTACCTGAGTCTTCAGCGTTGGTTGTCTGAGATTTATAACAGGTCATTATGGATTTTTCAAACCAGTGATTGGTTACTTTAATACCTTAACTTCCTAATAACAATAAAGGCACCGTGCCTCCATCACAAATAATTCCACTGCTAACAAGTTGGATGTTATGCTAGTGATAATAAGACTATTAATATTGGGGCTCTTGCCATATTCTAACAATTAGAACATATAGGCTATAGCAAATTGTGGACCCCATCTTCACAAAACGGTTCTGGCACTTGTCATCACAAACTTGACTCTTGTAGCACGATATTCTCATTTCATGTTGCATTTTTAGTCATGTTGTAACCTTAGAAGCAGGAATCGTGAATTTGGCCAACGAATCACCCTTAGAATCGCGATTCTGCGGTTGTCCAAGAGGATTGTTTGAGAAACGCAACTCTCTCACCTATGATTCACGAGTCTCTCAATGAAGGTTCTACAGAACAAAAGCACAAAGAGGAAGAGAAGAAGAAGAGAGAAAAGAAAGAACCTTACCTCAATATTCAATCAGATCAGTCGTGCTTCGCCATGGCCGAAGCATGGAGGAGCGAAATCAACAATCGGCCAGAGTATGGAAGAAGGAGAGAGTGGGCAAGTTTGGAAGAGAGACAGAGAGAGCAGCCATGAGTTGGACTGTTATCGAATAAGAAAGGAGAAGTTGTTGAGGTAGCTAGGTTTTTTTTTTTTGGAACTTCGAATCTGTCGGCTGCGTTTCTTCAAGTGAAACGATACATATAACCCACTAATGAACAAATTTCCTTTTATTTATAGACCAACCCACTAAGTTTTACTTATCTTTAAAAGTAGTCTTTATTTATTCCCCACATTCATTTATAATACCAAATCAACCTTAAAAGAATTTATAATTTTGCAAATGTACCACAATCGTTGAGTTAATTTTCACTTGAACCCTTACCTTTTAGTTGTCTTTTCCCTAATTTACCACAAGAAAACTATAGTTTTGCAATGTACTATAACCTCTTAAGAGTTTTTTCTTGTCATGTTAAAACTAATAATTTTTTAACATTAATTAACATAGACGCTTCGTAGACGCCCCAAACTTTAGACCCTTCTATATTTCCCCCCTTCCCCTCTCCCGCTCCCACCCCTGCCCTCGCTCCCGCCCCCGCTTCGTGCTTCTAAGGTTGTAACAATCACTATGGTATCACACTTTTCTTTCAAACTAAAAGCTGGTAAGCCCAAAGAAAAAGGGACAATGCCAAAAATGTAAGCCTAGCCACCTGGCCAAATGTGCAGTAGAGATTAGTCTCCGTGATCCCAACCTAAGTTGCACGAAGTGGGAGAGGGGGTGGGGGCGGTAGCGAAGCGGGGGTGGGAGCGGGGGCGGGGGCGGGGGCGGGGGGCGTGACCACTTTAAAGATTCGTGCTTCTAAGATCCCAACATAATCCCCACAGGAGGAACTTGGTAGCTGATAAGTCCACGTGAGTGAGAATATACATGTGGTACTGAGATGGAGCTGGAGACGTTACATGTAAGATGACGGAGGTCCCAAGGAGATGGCTAGAGTAGAAACCACAGCGGTCATAGCGAGAGAGAGCGCTCTTTATCATTTGTCTTTACTGTCAGTGTGTCTCCCAATGAAAGGGGGTTACCCTTATTTATAAATTATAGGAGACCCGGGATGCGGAGAATATTGGACGGTCGGAACTATGACCTATTATACAACTGAGGAGAAAATAACCAGGTGGCAAGGGCAGCCAGGCATAAGATATCTATGCTGGAGACATGTTGATCACCTAATGGCGACAAATGGACAGCACTTGTCCTGGGACATGGTTAGCTCTCTCTCTCTCTCTCTCTCAGCCAGACATAAGATATCTATGCTGGAGACATGTTGATCACCTAATGGCGACATATGGACAGCACTTGTCCTGGGACATGGTTAGCTCTCTCTCTCTCTCTCTCTCTCTCTCTCTCTCTCTCTCTCTCTCTCTCTCTCTCTCTCTCTCTGATGGTCGGTCAGTCAATCAGTCCACATGTGGTCTACAGTGGGGACACCACTAACACTTTGAGTCCAGTTACCTAGCAACAAACTTTTAGGATCATTGAGATAACACCAACCATAAGGAGCTCCCTGGGCCTGCTCCCGACCTAGGCAGGGCAGTGAGTGCCTCAAGGTGCATCTAACTAGTGCTCTCGAGGCCAATTTGTGCAGTGGAGGATGGTGCAATTGCCTAACGAGGCTGTTGTGGAGATGACATGCAAGGTGGACTAGCAAAGTGAACCTGTGTTACATGGGCTCGGATATGGGTGCCGGGTGCATGTGTAAGGGTTGGACTTTTGAAAGTCATAAATCTAAGGACAGAAGGAGACGTCAATAAATCTTAATTATTCTTGTATTTCTAAGAGAGAATAGCCTTTTTTTATTTTTTATTTATTTATTGTAATAATAGGACTTCAATGTGATGGTGGATGGATTCCGTTTGGTTAGGGGTGGCAATTTTCGACACGACACGGCACGGCAACCCGACACGAAAATAAACGGGTTTGGGTGACCCGTATAAGGGCACGGGTCATAAACGAGTTGACCTGTTTGACACGATTAATAAACGGGTTGAAGCGGGTCAACCCGTTAGACCCGATTAAGTATTTAAGTGCAGTTTGGGGCATTTTTTTTTTTTAGTTTTAAAAATAATTTTTAATAATCTGGAAGTCTAAAATAAAAGTAATATAAAAAAATTTTAAAAAAAATATTTGTTTAAAAAAATTATTAAATTTTTTTTTAGAGAAAAAAAAGGGTAGTTACCAACTTACCAAACAAGTAAATTTATATATAATAATTAATAACTAATGTAATAAAAAAATAATAATTAATAACTAATAAGGGACGAAAGAAGCTGGAGCCTGGAAGCATTCATGCATCAAGCATTGCATAAAAAATAAAAATAAAAAATAATTAAAAAATAAAAAAAGAGAAAAAAAAAAAGGGAGGAAGCCCGCTAGGAATAGGATTGCTGGATTGGGAGGGAGACAAATTAGTCAATTAGATAAATACAACTGTTAATCTTGATTCTTGATGGATGGCAAGTGAAGAAATTTTTTTATACTGTTCGTAAAAACAATATTTCTTTTTATTCAGTTTGTGTGGATGTGCTTGGGTGTTAAGTTTATAATAGTTAGATATTGCTATATTTGTAGTATTTTAGTATTTAAGATGTACGTGTTAATAATTGATACATTTGATGGAAGACTTGTTTGTGTTCTTAGTAGGGCTGTAAGCTTATTTCGAATAGCTGAATCAAGCTAACCGATTGGGTTTCTTAAATTACTTACAACTAAAAAATTTATCTAATCGCCAAAATTGGCAAAATAGATCGAACCGACCACTTCGGTTGGTTTTCAAAACATGAAAAAAATCGAAAATAAAAAATCGATTTGATTCGATTCGATCTGATCCGATCCGAACCGAACTGAACCGAACCGATGACACCCTACACGGGTTAGACGGGTTAAACGGGTGACCTGTATATAACCCGGCACGATTATAACCCGACACGATTATGACACGTTAAGAATGACACGATTATAACCCGACATGACAATGACCCGACGCAATAATGACCCGACACAATTATGACCCGACACGACCCGATTGCCACCCCTACGTTTGGTCACATCCTCCAAGGTACTAGGTTGATGCTGATGTGAAGGTGGTTCAACGCAATGTTACCTGGAACGTGGTTCACCCCGGTGCGTGGTACGGGATCGGGTGCATGGTACATCACTTAGCTAGGTTCGGGGTACGGGGGGGTAGTTTTAATTGGTTCACTTTTTTGATTCGTGATTCGCTTTGTTTCGAACTTTTGGTTCGATTTAGCACTTATGTAAATATTATATAGTATTAAATCATTCCATGACTTCACATAATCAAATTTTAAACACAAAAAGTAAAGGAAAAGAATATCAAATTAAGCCTCAAATGCAAATATCTTAGAAGCTCTTAAAGAAAAACCAAGCAGCAATGTAAAGTGTGGATTTTATTTATCTTCTTCACAGTTTCAATTTTCTTTATCTTCTTCTCGTTTGGTACGTGAAATTTAGGATCCATATCCCCTAGGAACCACGATCTGGATCGCAAGATCCGGATCGTGGTTCCATGGGGATTACCACGATCCCGGTAACCATGGTTCAATGTGTGAAGAGAGAAGGCAATGAGGTTGCTCGTGTTGGCTAGAAATGCACAGAATTGTAGTGTCTCTAAGGTTTGGATGAGGGAGATCCCTCCCTTCATTCATAACCTGATTGCTTCTTAATATGTTTCATTATGTTATAAAATAAAATAAGATTTCAACAGGTACTTTTTAACAATAGGAATATTATTACAGACTTTAATATGCTATCACACAAGTAGCTAACGTGCTTCTCGGTGTATATCCAACCAGAAATGTTGGACACATATGTGATATGCCATAACCTTGTCCGAGTGTCCGCAACGGGTACTTCAACCAATTAAGAAGAGTCCATTACATAGAATTGAGCTTCCTTAGGTGAAGTTTACAGAGTGGAGATATACAAGGTAGATCTCTCAGGAGGTCAATTTAATGCTCAAGCAATACCACTTTAATAATTCGCCAAGAGGGTGGGTGAGACAAGGGAAGCCTAGTTCCCTATAGTTTATGTTCTGGGGCTGACATGGTATGCAAGGTGAAGGTAGGAGATTGCAAAGTTTGAGATAATTAGCACGATGCTCAGATGTCAGAGATAATGTGCGCAGTACTTGCTTAATCACATGGAGGTATTGTGTTCCCTCTTCAGAGGGGCCACATGTCAATAGATGGATGTCACATGGGCGAATAGGGTCGTGCCTTGTAGGATTTGCTGGAGCGACGTGGCTACGTGGCACAAGCTGATGCCATGTGACACGTAGGTCCCTCTACCTAAAATACATAGCCAGCCAATCAGCACATAAGGTGTGTTGCCTGCAGGTTTGTATCCGCATTCAGATCTCTTCTCAGCAGCTCTGTGCAATTCTTAAGAGGGATTGAACGGATAAAAGCTCTGGAGACCCTTTCCTGAACATGGCAATGGCTCCTTCTAAATCTGATTCCAAAATGATCCGTCTGTCATCCCCTTTCCAAGCCAGGATTGTATCCATTTGTTGTGTAACATTGTTGGCAATATGCAGGAGCAATTTGAACTTCCTTCCCAGCACAATGCGTGGCGTCCTCATCCCTTGTGATTCTTCTACTGCTACCAAAAAAAAAAAAAAAAACTGATGTCAAAGTTTCTGGCATTGGAATCCCCTTATCTAAGTTTGCAATGGGCGCTATGGATAGGTGTATTTTGGAACTAGTATACCTTTTGATATTCATATTCAGTTTTTGTAAACCTTATTTCTTTTTTTTCTTTTTTTTTGACTTTTAATTCCATCAGGACTATGATTAGGAATACTTCAGAAAATTGCTTGATTCGTATTTAAGGACCACCTATCAGCTTGTGATTCTGGCTCCAAGCGTCTTTCTTTTATTTCAGGAATTTGACTCGGCTTAAAGTCATTAAGATGATTAGCCTCTTATCTGCTACTCTCACAAGGCTAATAAAATGTTTTCTATTAGTCTCTGCACTGGTCGGTGTCCTAGGGGAGAACTTTCATTCCCACAATTTGTTCTTGTTCGCATATTGAAGTTGTTTTTCTAATACTGACGGGGCTCATACCAAAACAACAAAAAACTGACAGGATTAGTGATGTAACTAAGGATTACTAATTATTTATGTATTTTAATTTTGGGTACTAGTAGTATTTTCTTTTTATTTAGCTTTTTTTGTTTTTTTTTGTTTTAAGTTTGTTTCAAACCCTAAGATGTGGGGAGTGTCCACATCATTGAAAGAGTCACATGCAAGTCACATGACTTGGGTGGGCTATTTAAACTTAAGTTCAAGGAGCAAAAGGGGGAGTTTGGATATTTGATATTTTGCAGGAAACTCGAACTGCTGCTCTTCCTCTTCTCTGGTGCCTTTCTTCTCTCCTTCTTGGTCTGCTGCTTCACTCCTTCTCCAGGTAAGCCTGATTCTCCTCCTCCTCCTACTTCTCTTCTTCTTCTCCGATTCTTTCCCTGAATCTGAGTTTTCTCTGATTTCCTTCTTCCTCTTTGATTTTCTGTCATCAATCTCTACCCATTTGGCTACTACTTCTATTCGTCTTCACTCTTCTCGTCGTACTAAGCTGTTGCTCTTCTCCCTTCCCTTCTTCTTCCTTTACTCTCCTTCGTCATCCCTCCTCTCTATATAATAGAACATATCTTTTCTTTGTTGCTGCTGTGTTTCTCTTCTTCTTTCAGCTTCTTCTCTTCCTTTCCTTCTGTTTCTGCTGCTATAATCCCTTATTTTGCTGCCTTATCTCCCTCCTCCTTTGTTGCCCTTGTTACTTAGGTTTGAGGTGATCTTATTTTGGAATTTCTCGTATCCAGTGACTATTTTGGTATTAAATAAAGCTGTGGTTTATTAAGGTGCATTATAATTCTGCTGGGCTGATTTTAATACCTCTGTATTGTTATTATTTTGCAAGCTAGATTGGTGGGTTATTCCCTTGCCCTACATTAAGTTCTCCATTTTTCTAATACTGACAGGGTTAACGTACCAATACAACAAAAAACTGACAGGCTTAGGTTGATCCTTGTTCTAAACTGTGTAAATACTTCCAAAAAAAAGTGGAAAAAATGAACAACATGTCTATGAACAGAATTGTAAGGACATATACACTTAATATATTTCTTGTTGTATTGAACGTATTTGATTAATTTAGCATTGTTAAATATTCTCCTGCCCATATAGCAAGTTGATGCAATTTTGCAGTCAGTCTCAGAACACTACTTAATCTGGCATATGGAAATAACTCCTTAAAATTCAGAAGACAAAGTTGGTTCTAACTTTCTGGTTCCTTGACAAAGACTTCTGGTAATAGAGCACTGAGTACTGTTGTAGTTTTGAAATCCAGTACACTTTGTCTTGACAATGGTTGACTTTGTTCACAGTAACAGTTAGTGAGAACGAATCGCAATATTAAATTTATCGATTTAAACTCACTGTTTGAAAGCAAATTAAGATTCTTGTTCCACTATTGGGATGTTCCTATTTTATGTTCTATGAAAAGTCTATGGTACAACCAAATGGCTATGCAACCGAAAGAAAAAGGTGCCAAAGTTAGTTACTTTTTTTAAAGTACTGTTTTTTTTTCCCTCCAAAGGTTCCAAAGTTTGGCACCTAGGTTACAACCTTACTATGGTTTTCAAAGGATAAAAGCTTTGGCACTCAGGTTACAACCTTGGCACCAGCGGGTGCCAAAATTTTGTAACCATTTTTGCTTGAACCATAGACCAAAACCGCTGGTTGTACGTTAGTCTTGCCCTACATTCTCACTCACTACAATCAACTTACCCGAGCTAAATAAAGATCTCGGCTCAATAAACTTTGGTAGAACCTCTATTATTTATTGCGATTCGGGTACGCTATACGGTGATGCGGGTGCGGATTCGCCAATTTTTCAAAAAGTGCGGGTGCGGGTGCGATGGGAGTACTTGGATGAAATATTAAAAATATATTTTAAGATAGTAGTATGTACAAATTATTTTATAACTATTCGACGTATTTGTGCATTAGTGTATACTCTAGATAATTGCTATTATTATTTTCTATTATTTATCTTTTGAATCCCAATGTTTTCAAAATTATATGAAGAATTTGTGTTCTTTTTCAAAAGATCGCTACAAAAAAGCCCCACCCACACTCCAAAATAAAAGAACTTAGAGAATCCATGGAGCACCCAACACGGGTGCGGCGGCCTTTCGAGGAGTCTGTGTTTCATAGATTGCATCACTTAAGGCCCTCAAATAGTTGAGGACAATCGTTAACAATAATGATTGTTGAAGGCCTTAAATAGTTGTCCTCCATTGTATTTCAACCTAATGTAAACATTGAGGGCCTTGAGCAATGCAATTATTAATAGAGGGTGCCCAAGTTTATTTGAGCATAAGATCTCGCTTGCTAGATAGACTATAAATAATCTAAGTGTAACCTTGTACAAATCTGTTTTTCTTATTCTTCGGAATATAACTGAATTTGGCATTCATTCGATGATTTAAATATTATATGCAGAAAGTTTCTCTTTTGGTGACCGAGGCGTACAAGGATGCACATCAGAAGAGTGTCCAGGTACTAAATCTTGCCATGCGGTTATGTTACTCCACTCCCACTTTTTTGGAGTGTGATTATTGACTTGCTATTCTGATTTTAACAGGCAATGAAGGAGAGAATGGGTAATCTTGCTCAGAGCTTAGGAATGCCGCAAGGGCTTGGTGAGGGGTTGAAATAGAATATGGTTTACATAGCTTCAGTTTTCTCTCTGAGCTTTTTCTTTAAAATGGCCATTTCTCTCTTGTTGTGATGAACCCCGCCTCTTAAGTTTTGCCATGGGTTTTTATTAATTTATACGTATTTACTAGAGAGATTTTGGATTTTTCACCCTTATATGTTTAAAATTTCAAAGTTTGGCCTATAAATTGCTTTCTGACATGGAAGGGAAAGACAAACAAGGCAAAACTCTCACCAAGCATCTCTTTTATGGTATTTATCAACAAAGCAATAGAGAAAGAAAAAGCAGCCATATCTTTTGAATGGAGAGAAGAGTATGAAGATAATCTGGGTTTGAGCTCCAAACAAACATTTGGTGATTGAAAAAAGGTTGTGGTCTCTCTCTCTCTCTCTCTCTCTCTCTCTCTCTCTCTCTCATGTTGAGCTTAATTTATGTGGTCCTTTCGGTAGCAACTTATGGACCGCTTAACCACTTCCTTTGTGGCCGGATGGCAAGGCCTCTGAGTGTTATACTCAGTCTCAAGTTCGAATCTCAAGGGGTGGCCACAGGTAATTCACCCGGACGCCCTGACCTCGTGGAATTAGTCGAGGTGCGCGCAAGCTGGCCCAGACACCCACAGTTACCAAAAAAAAAAAAGAAACTTATGGACCGCTTTGGAGGGGTGTTCAGCTTAGGGGAGTTTGCCACAATTTTTTGCGGTAAGCTGAAGCGATCCCAAACGGGCCTCAAATATTGCATAACTATGAACATATTATAATTTGGTTGGGATAGTCCAAAATCATATAATCAGACAAATTCAATATATATTCTCACCATATAAATAATGCCCCCACCAAGTACAGAGAATATTAAATCAATTTTTCCTAAAATAGACTTCATACCCGTAAGTAAAATCTTAAACATTTAACTAATCCCTTATGTTGTAATCAAAATTATCAAATGAATGAATTAAATCAACCTAACCTATCCCTTCAAATCCAAAGCTACTTTGTAAGTTGTAACATCAAAACAAACCCAGAATAAAACCCCGAATGCCACCGCAAAACTGCCACGTAGGCTTGCAGCACTGCTAGTGGGGGCCACTGCAGGATCATCGAACTTGGCCAGAGAAGGTGCTGGAGAGATGATGGCGGTGAACCTTCTGTGGTTAGAACTTAGAAGACATGACGACCACAATAAGCTTCTTGCCTTTTCTCACAGTGACCCTGTGATCCGCTGGTGAAATAGAAGGGTCCTGATCTGTGACCCTGCTACTGCTAGTCTCTCTTGTTTACTTGCAACACTGAGTCTTTGTTACCCTCATACTTCCACACTGCAAGTTGAGCAAAAATGATGGAAAATAGAAAATTACTAGAATAGTAACTAGACATTAAAATCTGAAATAAAGATGAGGGCAGAGCGCATCATTGATCAACACAAACAGAACACAGATAGATGTAAAGATGAGGAAGATAGAAGGTTGTAATATATATGTATATTTACATATATGTCCTTAACACGATTATACAATTATTTTCAAATTTTTTTTTAGAATTATTATTTAATAAAGAAAAAAAAGAGAATTATTATTGTCACTCTATCATTGAACTAAGGCACTCTATAGTACCACTCAGAGCATGTGATATCATGTATGCAAGACATGACATGCATTGTACCACGTGCTTTAAGAGTGGTACTGTGGAGTGTCTTGGTTCAATGATGGAGTGGCAATAGCATTACCCAAAAACAAATCTATTTATTTTCATAGAAAGTCGCATGGTAATTTATGGTCTTGACACGTGACATCCCATTCTTGTATGGAAAAAGATGTGCACTATCATATAATGAGGGGTAATACTTGGGGCACAACCTTCATACAACTTTCATACAACCTCCCCAAAAGATGTGTCTATCTCTCTCCTGTGATGTCACTGGACCCCTCATGAGTAATATTTGGGACACAACCTTCATACAACTTTCATACAACCTCCCCAAAAGATGTGTCTATCTCTCTCCTGTGATGTCACTGGACCCCACAGTGACACAGGAAAGAGATAGACACATCTTTTGGGGAGGTTGTATGAAAGTTGTATGAAGGTTGTGTCCCAAATATTACTCTATAATGAGAGTGAACAAATTTGATTTAAAAATACCTCAATAAAGGGTGTACGAGATTTCATAAATTAGTTTTTGGCTATCTAGTAATAAGCTCAGCTAAAATTGAAGAGCCTAATCCTAGTTCAATTAAAATGAAGAACATTGTTAGAGTTGACTGTCAAAAACAACTGAACTTTACTGAAAAGTTGAATTTTTAATATTTTTAGCTAAGTAGATATAATACATAGATATATATATATATATATATATATACACACATACAAGGGGAAGGAGGGAAGGTTTTAAATGAGTAATTAGAACAATTACCAAGAGAATCGCTAATCATGAAGCTGCCCATTTATTGAGAGAATCTGAATCTGATTGAGAGGAGGAAGGAACATTCCATGAGTCAGTTTTGCCTCCAACCAAGAACTCTCTTGCTTCCGTATAGATATAGAAGAAGCTATTGCTTATTACTAGAAGAAAGAAGAAAGAGAACTACTTTTGAAGATAGAGCTATGGACACTCTCTAAACTTTTAACTCTATTCTTTGCGCACACTGAGAGAGAGAGAGAGAGAGAGAGAGAGAGAGGAGATGATGATGATACTGCCCTAGTGGTGAGGTCTCTCAATATATAGTGAAGGGGGGGAATGAAGGAACTAACCGTTGGAAAAGCTGAAATGGCAGAAATGGGAAGCCGTAAATTGCCACGTGGCGTTCTGTTGTTTCCAGATATGGCTTGGTTTTGTAACCCTTATGGCTTGGTTTTGTAACCCTTACGGTAAAGCAGCACCATCTCTTGAAGAGAACTAATTTAAGAATCAATAATGCGGGAAAATTTAACATTCACCACCCCCCTCCCCCCCCCTCAAAAAGGGGTGGAAAGCTGGTGGATGTCAACCACCATCTGCGCCACATAACCAAAATTCTTAAAAAATATTAAAATTTGTTATGACAAATGTGGCTCAGTTATGAGGTATGTGATTCAGTTATGAGAAATGTGGATCAGTTATAAGTCAGTTATGAGAAATGTGGCTCACTGTTATGAGTCAGCTATGACAAATGTGGTTGGGGTTGACATCCACTATTTTTTGAGGAGATGTATTGTAGTATGGCTCGATCAATAATGTTAGACTCATACAAAATTTCACACAAAATAATCTTAGCACTTGATTTCCAGTGACCCCCATGTGGAGAACACATGGGTCTCACACGAGACCTATCGGAATTAAGGGCCACAGTCTTGGCCCTTGATTTTAGCATTACTCTTTAAAAATATTTGCAGAATAATCATGTGAAAAGTCAACCACGACCAAGTCAACCACGACCACCTAGGCTAGTCTAGGTGGAAGCGAGTCTCAACAGGGAGGGTACGAAACTCTATATAGGTAAAAGTGCTTGTAGCCAGAATTCTTGGCGTCCTAAGGAGGCTAGGGATTCGAAAAAGGCCCAGGGGCAGTGTAAGATAGTTGGGAGGAATGAACTTCAAGATGGACTTTAAAAAATGTCCAGCTTGGTGTGGATTCAGATCCTACTATTAGTTTGCCTCCCTGGTCTTTAAATCTAACCCGGGCATCAATCTTATCAAAAGTTGTTTTTGCTGCTGGCGAGGATAACCAAAAGTAAGGATACGGTTCCTAGGTAGACCCAAAATGTGATGTTCCTGTTCGATCAAGTGTGATGTTCAGGATTGAATTTCTCATATGTGAACTACTGATCTTGGTTGCTATGGATCAGATGTGTGTTGACAGTGTTGTTGATTTATCTGGTGTGTGTATTGTGGGATCGGTGGACGTGTCTGAGGTTTGCCTCTTGTTTTATTCTGATAAAAATGATAATAGGTATCGATTCTGAAATCGTGGTGGACAGGCGGATATTTATTCTCGTATTAAAAAAAAAGGAAAAGTCCAAAAAAGTGTTATTAACGGTCAAAATTTTAGGAAAAGAATAAAAAAGTGAATTGGAAAGAGGGAAACCTGAAAACGGCTAAACGTTCAATTGACAGAGTGAACAAACCATAAAGAATCATATTAGCGAATTACTTAAAATTCCTCAACAGCGCTTAGATGTTTTGGTGCTAAATGATTGCACTTTTTTTTTTAATTTTATTTTTTGAACACTAAATACAATGGTCTTTACAGAAAAAATTATTTTTGAAGTTACAACTAGTTGGGATACATCGTAAATGACCTAAACTACTAGGATGTACACAGATTTTTGAATTAATGAGAAATTATTTAGTACATATCATGTCATTATGTTGATGTGTGGTGTGACACACCAATAACATGAGGCCATGTGATGATCACTAAGATGAAGTGGAATGACAATAAGTCATGGTCTCGTATTTTGAGGGACACATACTTTCCACTTGTCATAATTTTCTGACTATTATGTTACGACGGACTCACTAAATAGCTTCTTCGAATTAATTGTGTTTTTTGTTAGGAACAATTAAAATAAAATGAAGAAACCAACGACTAAGAGCATCTCCAACCAAAGGAAAGCATTTTTGCTCACCTAATTTTGTTCACGTATGACCACCATTGTGACATGTGTCCCATTTTATTCTTATTTTATCCCTACTTTTTCATCACAATTACTAAATAGATCCTAAATGGGAATAAATATTTGAAGATTAATTGGTTTTAAATAAATATTTGGTTTTAAATTTTTTGAAAATTTTAAAAAATTGATTTTCAAATGGTCAAACGTAAATATTTTTTTATTTTTATTTTATATTAAGATTAATTGGTTTTAAATAAATATTTAATTTCAATTTTGTGAAAATTTGAAAAAATTAATTTTCAAATGGTCAGACTTAAATTTTTTTTTTTATTTTCCAAACAAACAATTATTGCAAAACTTGGTCATTTTATTTTGTTAGCATCACACAACCAAACACATTTATTTTTTAATTACCAACCACACGCCATAGAGAAGTGATAAAATCGCACAATTTACAAAATATTTATACAAAAAGATACTGTAGTGGAATAGTCAGGGCCGGCCCTGAGGCCAAACAATACAAGCGGTCGCATGGGGCCCCTAATTTTAAAGGGCCCCCAATTCAAATTCAGTCTTTCTTATGTATGTATATATTAAAAAGGCCCAATGTTCCAGCAGATTAAGAGAAAAGCCTATTTGTTACATTCCATAAAAAAAAAAAAAAAAAAAAAAAAAAAAAAAAATAACAAAAGCCCAATCAACATGAAAGGGAAATACAAGGGTGTTAAAAAAAAGACTACTTGAAGTAAATCCTAGAGCATTCTACATACTATGTGGTTGTCATAGTCTTAACCTTACACTTTGTGATATGGCCAACTCTTGTACTGAAGTTGAATCTTTTTTCTTTTTTTTTTAAGTAGTGTAACGTCATAGTTAAGCCATTGTCACATACACGTTGGGAAAGTGGTGTGAAATGTCTTAAAACAATAGCCAATAAGATACCAAGCTCCACAAATAAGAGATGCTTTGATTGACTTGACAAATAGCAAGGATGATACCAAGACAAAGAGTGAAGCTAAATGCTTAGCAACATATGAGATTAAGAATTTTGAGTTCTTATTTGGCATGGTTATTTGGCACAATCTTTTGTTTGTTATTAATGCTGCAAGTAAAATCCTTCAAGCTGAAAATATAGATATTAATGTTGCAACAAATCAATTGAGAGAACTTATTTCATTTTTTGAAAAATGTAGAGAGTTTGGATTTGTGGAGGCCATGATTGAAGCTAAGGAAATTACAAATACAATGGGAATTGAACCTGTATTTCATGAGAAACACATCATTCATAGAAAAGGACAATTTAATGAGACTATAATTGAAGATTTGATACAGTCGGCTGAAGAATCCTTTAGAGTTAACTACTTCATTTATGTAGTGGATCAAACCCTTTCATTCCTCAATAGTAGGTTTGAACAATTTCAAGTATATGGGGAGACTTTTGGATTTTTGTTTGACTTGAAAAAGTTATAATTATGATGAGAGTTTGAACACTTATTGTACTAACCTTGAAGTCTTTTTGATGCATGATAATTATGATGTTGATGCTAGAGATTTATTTTCAGAATTAAAAGTCTTGAGAACAATTTTACTAGAAGAAACAAAAAAGTCAATTGAGATGTTGACAGGGCCGGCCCTGAGGCCAAACAAGACAAGCGATCGCATGGGGTCCCTAATTTTAAAGGGCCCCCAATTCAAATTAAGTCTTTCTTATGTATGTATATATTAAAAAGGCCCAATGTTCCAGCAGATTAAGAGAAAAGCCTATTTGTTACATTCCATAAAAAATAAAAAAAAAAAATAACAAAAGCCCAATCAACATGAAAGGGAAATACAAGGGTGTTAAAAAAAAGACTACTTGAAGTATATCCTAGAGCATTCTACATACTATGTGGTTGTCATAGTCTTAACCTTACACTTTGTGATATGGCCAACTCTTGTATTGAAGTTGAATCTTTTTATTTTTTTTTTAAGTAGTGTAACGTCATAGTTAAGCCATTGTCACATACACGTTGGGAAAGTGGTGTGAAATGTCTTAAAACAATAGCCAATAAGATACCAAGCTCCACAAATAAGAGATGCTTTGATTGACTTGACAAATAGCAAGGATGATACCAAGACAAAGAGTGAATCTAAATGCTTAGCAACATATGAGATTGAGAATTTTGAGTTCTTATTTGGCATGGTCATTTGGCACAATCTTTTGTTTGTTATTAATGCTGCAAGTAAAATCCTTGAAGCTGAAAATATAGATATTAATGTTGCAACAAATCAATTGAGAGAACTTATTTCATTTTTTGAAAAATGTAGAGAGTTTGGATTTGTGAAGGCCATGATTGAAGCTAAGGAAATTACAAATACAATGGGAATTGAACCTGTATTTCATGAGAAACACATCATTCATAGAAAAAGACAATTTAATGAGACTATAATTGAAGATTTGATACAGTCGCCTGAAGAATCCTTTTAGAGTTAACTACTTCATTTATGTAGTGGATCAAACCCTTTCATCCCTCAATAGTAGGTCTGAACAATTTCAAGTATATGGGGAGACTTTTGGATTTTTGTTTGACTTGAAGAAGTTATAATTATGATGATAGTTTGAACACTTATTGTACCAACCTTGAAGTCTTTTTGATGCATGATAATTATGATGTTGATGTTAGAGATTTATTTTCAGAATTAAAAGTCTTGAGAACAATTTTACCAGAAGAAACAAAAAAGTCAATTGAGATGTTGACTCATATGTAAGCGCTGGATGGTTGTTTCCCAAATGCATGGATTGCTTATAGAATTTTATAGACTATTTCAGTTACAATTGCCTTGGCAGAGAGAAGCTTTTCAAAGTTGAAGTTGATCAAGTCTTATCTTCGATCGATTATGTCACGACTCACAAGTAAGATTTAACGGGTTAGCTACGTTATCTATTGAAAAAGATATAGTGAAGGAGATTGATTGTACAAGTGTAATTGGTGATTTGCAGCTAAAAATGCTCAAAGAGCAATATTTATTTATTTTGATTACCACGACGGGCAATATTTAAGTAATAGAGATATTAGGTCATAGGCCCCTTAAAATTAAGTGTTTTAGTAAAAAAATCCACGTTTTTTGCAGTTTCGTGAAAAGCCCCTCACTACTTTTCGTATTTGGTGAAAAGCCCCTCCATTCACAGATAATATTACATTATTTGTGAACTTTAAATCATCATAACTCACACATTTTTTGGCCTTTTTGTTGGAAAAACCGGTTTAAGTTCTAAGTTTAAACGCGCAGCGGAAAAATCAAGTTATAAAACTTAATTGGCATGCCCGGATCTACTACCCATCAATTCTATAGATGCGCACAAGAGGGGACAAGAATTATACCTTACTGTCTTGAACCCAGTTCTGAAATCTATGACTTCCAGCAGCCTCCACTAGATGGTCTTCACTCTTATGACTCCTATGGATGCTCGCAGGAAGGGCTAGGGTTGGTGGGAACCCTAATGGAGAGGATACAGAAGGTTTTGGGGCTCCAAAACAGTTTCTGCAGCTTCTGACGTTCAAAAACGACGAACAACCTTTTCCAGAACGCAGCTGCCCTATTTATTGATTCCCAGAACCGACCTAGCTCTCGAGCGATCGAAGTGGTTTCGATCGATCGAACATTCGATCGATCGAATCATTTTCAATCGATCGAACCTGTCTAGACTTCAATCGATCGAGACAACTTCGATCGATCGAACCTGTCTTGACATCATCCTCATTTACCTTTCCAAGCATCCTAGCGGAGCTAAGAGTGGGACCTCCTAGGCTCTTTATTGTTGGCTCAGATCAGTTGATTAACTCCCATGACCAAACTCTTTGATCAGCAAATTAATCGACTGATCAGTTAACGTTTACTCCACTATAAAACGATAACTGAACTCCAACGCAAAAGAACATATCCGAAGCGATAACTAGACTTGTATGTTGTACTAATGTCCCTCTACCGTCAGCATTCGCAATCATATTCAGGTAGTCGGATAAACAGTTACTGTCAACCTGAATCATGATTACTTCTTATAATCCTTGAGTCCCATTCACCTCTCATGATTACCAAACATGTTGATAACTCTTATCAACAAGACTGCAGTACTCAGTAATCGACTTGGTGACATTCTCAAGGGAATGCTTACTCTGAAACAGAGGGTAGATTCTGTCTTGACAATATATGTTCACAACCCTATGAATATGACATACCCAAGATACCCAGGTGTTGATCTTCTATAGACCTCACTGATTGGAAAGTCAAAGCAGTCATATCCACAGTCTGTGTTCATAATCATCTTAGGATTGAGAACACGTACCTTACACAAGTTATGAGTTCCTATCGACTGATTGACAGCCTTGAGCGTCAATAGGAAACTCAGGTCCGTCAATGCACTATAAGCACTAGCATACTAACCAAGAGTCACACTCTAGTGATTGAGATTTATCACTCCATCCAATGGTAGTTAATAATGCTACAGTGTATATCTGATGAGATATCTAGTCTCATCATCCACTGTGACAAGCTTTAAGTATCAAAGAATAGTAATTCGTATCTCATTGTATGTATCTCATACACACACGAAATACTTACTATGATACTTATGGATTAAACAATCATCTCATGAAAGAAACATACATCATAAAATGTAAAGCTGATATCCATATATTAAAATGTCAATGTCTCCTATATAAAGTAATGGTTTGAGGACACAAACCCAACAAACTCCCACTTGCACTCATAACCATACAGGATTACATCTGAGACCTAGACTATCTAGATGACGATCAAAGACCTTCTGTGGCAAGGCCTTTGTAAACGGATCAGCAAGATTGTCAGCGGTGGCAATCTTGGTGACAGTCACATCTCCACGTTGAACAATATCTCGGATAAGATGATATTTCCGCTCTACGTGCTTTCCCTTTTCGTGGTTCCTTGGCTCCTTGGACTGAGCCACTGCCCCACTATTATCACAATAAAGCGTAATAGGTGACAGCGACGCTGGTACCACCTCGAGCTCCAAAAGGAACTTCTTGAGCCAAACAGCTTCCTTTGCGGCTTCACAAGCAGCCACATACTCAGCTTCTGTAGTTGAGTCTGCAATGCATTTCTGCTTAATGCTCCTCCAACTGACAGCACCACCTCCCAAGGTAAAGAGATGACCGGATGTCGACTTCCTCGAATCTTTATCTGACATAAAGTCCGAGTCAGCGTATCCTACTGGAATTAACTCACTACCACCGTACATAAGCATATAATCTTTAGTCCTTCTCAAGTACTTAAGAATGTGCTTGACGGCTGTCCAGTGCTCTGGACCTGGATTCGACTGATATCTGCTAACCATGCCGACGGCAAAGCAAATATCTGGTCTAGTGCATAACATCGCATACATAAGACTTCCCACTGCTGAAGCATAGGGAACTCCTATCATGCGATTCTTCTCCTCCTGTGTCTTTGGACACTGGTCCTTGGAGAACGCTAAACCATGCCTGAAAGGTAACAATCCTTTCTTCGAATTATCTATTGAAAACTTAGTTAGCACCTTATCGATATAACCAGCTTGAGACAATCCCATTATCTTTCGCTTGCGATCCCGAAAAAGCTTTATCCCAAGAATATAGCTCGCCTCTCCTAGATCCTTCATATCAAAAGTACTAGCTAGCCAAACCTTGACCGTTGACAATGCCGCTACATCATTCCCAATGAGTAGAATATCGTCAACGTAAAGCACAAGAAAGGCCATCACTTTCTCTTCACACTTCTTGTATACACAAGGTTCATCCAGATTCTGTATGAAACCAAACGACTTGACCGCTTGGTCAAATCGGATGTTCCAACTCCTGGATGTCTGCTTAAGCCCATAAATGGACTTTTGCAGCTTGCATACCAAGTTACCTTTCCGACCAGCTATGAACCCTTCTGGTTGTTGCATATAGATGTCCTCCTCAAAATTGCCATTCAAGAATGTAGTCTTGACGTCCATCTGCCAGATCTCATAATCTAGGCATGCAGCAACGGATAAGAGTATTCTGATGGACTTGAGCATGGCTACCGGCGAGAAGGTTTCCTCATAGTCAATGCCCTCCTTCTGAGTATAACCTTTCGCTACAAGCCTAGCCTTAAAGGTCTCAACCTTTCCATCAGATGCTCTTTTCCTCTTGTAGACCCACTTACAACCAATGGGTTTAATATTGGCTGGAAGTTCTACAAGATCCCAGACCTGATTAGAATCCATAGATTCTAATTCAGCCTTCATAGCTTTAGCCCAATGTTCTGAATCAACATCAGTCATTGCCTCTTCGTATGTGGCAGGATCAGATTCAGATTCTATGGAGACAGCTTTAAAAACTTCTCCTAAGAACATGTATCTATCAGGCTGGCTGATAATCCTCCCACTACGACGAGGTACCGGTGCGGAAATGGGTGAAGAAGTGGTATTTTCTTGATTTATATCGTTATCAACTACGGGTTGGACTGAGGGCTCTCCTTCTATCTCTCTAAGATCTATCATTCCCTTAGGTTTATGGTTCATGATATAGTCATCCTCCAAGAAAACAGCATTCGTACTAACAAACACTTTCTGCTCTCTTGGATCATAAAAATACCATCCATAAGTACCCTTTGGATACCCTACGAAGTAACATACTTCCGATCTAGAATCCAACTTGCTCATCTTTCCTTTCAGCACATGTGCCGGACATCCCCATATCCGGAGATGTTGCAAAGAAGGCTTGCGCCCAATCCACATCTCTCGTGGTGTCCTGGGAACAGATTTGCTTGGTACTAGATTTAGTATGTACGCAGCGGTTTCCAAAGCATAACCCCAAAGGAATAATGGCAACTCCGAGTAACTCATCATCGACCTAGTCATGTCTAAAAGAGTCCGATTCCTTCTCTCCGCTACACAGTTCTGCTGAGGCGTACCAGGTGCAGTCAACTGTGACAGAATCCCATTCTGTACGAGGTGATCAATAAACTCATTAGAGAGGTACTCGCTACCTCGATCAGATCGAATGGCCTTGATATGTATGCCCAATTGCTTCTCCACTTCAGCCCTAAACTCTTTGAACTTTTCAAAGGCTTCAGACTTGTGCTGCATTAGGTACACGTATCCATACCTAGAGTGGTCATCGGTAAATGTTATGAAATACTCATAACCACCCCTTGCTCTAATATTTATTGGTCCACACACATCAGTATGAACTAATTCCAACAATGCATTGGTCCTATTGCCCTTTGCGGGAAAGGGCCTTTTGGTCATCTTACCCTCTAAACAAGACTCACAGACTTCCATTGGTTCGAGAACCAAATCGCCTAAGATCCCTTCTTTGACTAGTCTGCCAATCCTATTTAGATTGATATGGCCAAGCCTCATGTGCCAAAGCCTTGTTGGATTAGTGGAAGGTCTCTTTCTTTTAGATGGTATATTAACCACTGAGTTATTAAGTTCCATGCAAGAGTCTTTAGAAATATTGGGAGTAATCACATACAAACCATTTGATTTAACACCAGAACATATAAAAGAACTATTTCTTTTAATCACAACTTCAGTTCCAAAATGAAAAGAATAACCATTATTCAATAAATTAGAAACTGAAATTAAATTACGTCTCATTGAAGGGACGTAAAGTACATCTGATAAAATCAAAATTTTATTGTCTAGAAATTCTAAAACTACGACTCCTATAGCAACCGCAGAAACGGTTGCGCTAGAACCTAGAGTAAGTACGATTTCCCCATCACTGCACCTCCTGATTGATCTGAACCCCTGCAATGAATTACAGATATGGTTAGTCGCACCAGAATCAATGCACCAAGTGTTTGAAGTATCCGTTATAAAACTTACTTCAATCACATGTGATTCAATCATACCTTGAACTCTTGTAGCTAAGAATTCTGGACAGTTCCTCTTCCAGTGGCCCTTCTCACCGCATTGGAAACACTTTCCTTTGCCTTGGCCACCCACCTTCCCTTTGCCCTTACCTTTTCCCTTAGATTTTGCAATCTTAGGGACTGGTCCAACACTTGAACCACCAGTGCTAGCTTTCTTCTTCCCTTTCTTTCCTTTCGGCACAGATCGGGAGGAGGAAGCGCTTTTCTCAACGTTCAAAACGTTGACCCCAGGTTTGATCACCCCTTCCGCTGCCAAAAGAGAACTCATCAATTCGCTCATTGAAAAATTCATTTGATTCATATTATAGTTAAGTTTAAATTGAGCGAATGAATGCGACAGCGAATTAAGGATCATATCAACTTGGGTCTGTGCATCGATGTTGGCACCTAGGGTCTCCAGCTCGTTTAAATAACCAATCATTTTTAAAACATGTTCCTTGACTGGAGTCCCTTCCGACATCTTTGCACTCATTATCTTTTGCATGGCTACCTGTCTGGCAGGCCTGCCATGCTCCCCAAACATCTTTTTCAGGGATGTGATAATGTCACTGGCAGAATCATTCGATTGGAATTGGTGTTGCAATACACCAGTCATTGAGGCCAGAATATAGCAACGAGCCATTCCATTCGACTTCTTCCATTTGTCAAACTCGCGTCTGGCAGTTGCCGAAGCATTTGCCGCGGGTTCTTCGGGGCATGGGGTGGTGAGGACATATATGTGATCCTCCGCAGTTAACACGATGTCAAGGTTACGTTTCCATTCAGTGTAGTTGTTTCCAGTTAACTTGTTTTGAGTGAGTATGGTGGCAAGTGGACTAAATGCAGATCCAGACATTATGATTACTGAAAATCAAACAAACAAAATAAATATGGATATCAGGATTTGACAGTTTGAAATAAAAGAATCCTTAAAACTCTTATTTTAAAGCAAAGTCGCCGGAATATCGAAACAAAAGAATAAAGCCTCCGTGTGGAGGTCAATTTTCTATTTTTCGATTAATCAAGACTTGTCCGCTATGCAACTCTTGCAAAAACAAGTTATGACTCCCGATTCCTTTTGATCTCTAAGTTTCTGAACAATGCCCCGTGTGGGATCCCTTATCCATAGCTTAGCTAGTGTGTACCATTAACTAGGATCCAATCACAACCGTCTCAAGTAGCGCCTCCGTGTGGTGGTCACCCTCTAACACGTCTGATTGATCCTATCATAAGAAGTTCACACCTAGTAACCAATGAGTAATGCACCCTCCGTATGGAATGATCACCCTTTACGAGGTGACACAGAATGCACCACTCATCTTACAGTAAACCGTTAATGGAAGATCGTGGGTGTAATTAATAAGACCCTCTCCCACTAGTTTTAGTAAAAAGGATTTTGCTTTTTTGAGAAAATCTGTTTCTACACACTTCCCATAAACATCTAATGTTTACTAATGTGTTGAAAATGGTTTTTGAATTTTATTTTAGAAAACTTGTTTTTTGTGTGCATGCAACAATGTATTATACGTCAATCACAAATCAAGCACATAAAATAAAAAACTAAAATGAAATATAGGCATTCAAATAATGCCTCTATCTCCCATGGCTCTATCTCTATAGAACCTCCTTTTTGGTTTGATCGCCTCCAGCTCCATCTTTATGGACAACGGCTCCTTGCTCCATCTTCATGGATTTTCTAATTCTATTACATTTGTCCTATGCTTCTTTCGAAGTTTACAATTTATCTAGAAATAGAAATAACAACAAAATAAAGGGCTAGGAAAACCGGTGCGACTTTCCTTTTCGTAGGATTGAAGTCGCAGCGCCCTTTACATATGTCTTAAAACCAAACCAAACCAAACCAAACTTAAATTACAACATGCACCAATCTCAAACAATTTAAATACAAATATTCAAATGATTTGGTGCCATGGGAGATAGCGACTAATCTAGCTGCAAACGGGTTAGTCGTACACGCATCCATACATACATAACAAATATATGTAACTGTTGAAACACTTAATTGATTCACACAGTATATAAACTCTTTACATACTGAATTAGAACTTAAAACAGCATCTTACTTCTCTGTCACCGTTCGATCGATCGAAGACCGTTCGATCGCTCGAACCTTCGATCGATTGAACACTGTTCAATCGCTTAAACATTCTGTTTCACAGAATGATTTGAAAATTTTACAGAATATTTTAAAATTAAAGTTTTTAATTTCAAAACACTTTAAAACTGTGAAACAGAGAACCTGACAAAGAATCTATCTCGATCGATCTAACTTCTTTCGATCAATCGAATACCAGAAGGTTTCGATCGATCGAAGACTGTTCGATCGCTAGAGTACAGAGGATGTTCGATCGATCGAAACATGTTCGATCGATCGAACCCGCCTTGCATCCCATGCAATCACAGATTTGTATTCTGCTGCGATAACACTGCAGAAACAGATCTGTGATAATGCCGTTTCGAAAACAGTTCTAAAATCAACATGCAAATCAATATAGTGTTCCAAAAACGCATCTATAGATCCAAACGAGCGTGGCTCTGATACCAATTGTTGGAAAAATCGGTTTAAGTTCTAAGTTTAAACGCGCAGCGGAAAAATCAAGTTATAAAACTTAATTGGCATGCCCGGATCTACTACCCATCAATTCTATTGATGCACACAAGAGGGGACAAGAATTATACCTTACTGTCTTGAACCCAGTTCTGAAATCTATGACTTCCAGCAGCCTCCACTAGATGGTCTTCACTCTTATGACTCCTATGGATGCTCGCAGGAAGGGCTAGGGTTGGTGGGAACCCTAATGGAGAGGATACAGAAGGTTTTGGGGCTCCAAAACAGTTTCTGCAGCTTCTGACGTTCAAAAATGACGAACAACCTTTTCCAGAACGCAGCTGCCCTATTTATAGATTCCCAGAACCGACCTAGCTCTCGAGCGATCGAAGTGGTTTCGATCGATCGAACATTCGATCGATCGAATCATTTTCAATCGATCGAACCTGTCTAGACTTCAATCGATCGAGACAACTTCGATCGATCGAACCTGTCTTGACATCATCCTCATTTGCCTTTCCAAGCATCCTAGCGGAGCTAAGAGTGGGACCTCCTAGGCTCTTTATTGTTGGCTCAGATCAGTTGATTAACTCCCATGACCAAACTCTCTGATCAGCAAATTAATCGACTGATCAGTTAACGTTTACTCCACTATAAAACGATAACTGAACTCCAACGCAAAAGAACATATCCGAAGCGATAACTAGACTTGTATGTTGTACTAATGTCCCTCTACCGTCAGCATTCGCAATCATATTCAGGTAGTCGGATAAATAGTTACTGTCAACCTGAATCATGATTACTTCTTATAATCCTTGAGTCCCATTCACCTCTCATGATTACCAAACATGACGATAACTCTTATCAACAAGACTGCAGTACTCAGTAATCGACTTGGTGACATTCTCAAGGGAATGCTTACTCTGAAACAGAGGGTAGATTCTGTCTTGACAATATATGTTCACAACCCTATGAATATGACATACCCAAGATACCCAGGTGTTGATCTTCTATAGACCTCACTGATTGGTAAGTCAAAGCAGTCATATCCACAGTCTGTGTTCATAATCATCTCAAGATTGAGAACACGTACCTTACACAAGTTATGAGTTCCTATCGACTGATTGACAGCCTTGAGCGTCAATAGGAAACTCAGGTCCGTCAATGCACTATAAGCACTAGCATACTAACCAAGAGTCACACTCTAGTGATTGAGATTTATCACTTCATCCAATGGTAGTTAATAATGCTACAGTGTATATCTGATGAGATATCCAGTCTTATCATCCACTGTGACAAGCTTTAAGTATCAAAGAATAGTAATTCGTATCTCATTGTATGTATCTCATACACACACGAAATACTTACTATGATACTTATGGATTAAACAATCATCTCATGAAAGAAACATACATCATAAAATGTAAAGATGATATCCATATATTAAAATGTCAATGTCTCCTATATAAAGTAATGGTTTGAGGACACAAACCCAACACTTTTTGGGTGAATTTTTTTTTTTGAAATCATGTATTTTTCCAAGATCTACGCAATGGACTTGAAAGTTGTACAAAAAAAAGTAATTTGGAACTTTGTTTTTCATTTTTATCTTTCAGATATAACAGATAATATTATCTGTTAATATTATCTGTTAACTTTAACTCATCATAACTTTCTCAATTCTTGGGCTTTTTGGGTGATTTTTTATTTTTTTTTTTTTGATTTCATGTATTTCTTTGAGATCTACGCAATAGGCGTGAAAATTTTATGAAAAAAGTTAAGTTGTAGCCTGATTTTGAGGTTTTACAGATAATATTATCTATATCTGTGTATCTAACAGATAATATTATCTGTTAACTTTAAACTACCATAACTTTATCAATTCTTGAGTTTTTTGGGTGATTTGTTTTTTGATTTCATGTTTTTTTTTTTAAGATCTATGCATCTATGGTGCTAATTGTATGAAAGAAATATGTTTTTATTATATGTATGCGAAAAATACAATTTTTCATATTTGTTTGATGTTTAGTTTTTTTTGTCCCTGTATTTCATGGTCAATATTGAACTCGTTTGATGGATCTCATTTTGCTGATTTCAAAACATCAAAATTTACAAAAACGGACTTGTATAACAAAAGTTATAGCAATTTGAGTGTGAAAATGGCCTTATGCGATAAAAAAAAAAAACTAACATGTGTTTTAGCTTTGAAGAGTTTTATTTGAGGGGGCTATGGCCGAAGCTCCCGTAGTAATACTACTATTGATGTAAGCTAGTTTACTTATTAATATAAGTCACTTTCTTTTGTAAATAATTTTTTTTTAGAAATGTCATTTTTCTTATACGAAAATTTACGGAGGGCCACATTTTAAAAATTCGCTTAGGGCTCCCAAAAGTCAGGACCGGCACTGGATGTTGAATCATATGTAAGCGCTGGATGGTTGTTTCCCAAATGCATGGATTGCTTATAGAATTTTATAGACTATTCCAGTTACAGTTGCCTTGGCAGAGAGAAGCTTTTCAAAATTGAAGTTGATCAAGTCTTATCTTCGATCGATTATGTCACGACTCATAAGTAAGATTTAACGGGTTAGCTACGTTATCTATTGAAAAAGATATAGTGAAGGAGATTGATTGTACAAGTGTAATTGGTGATTTGCAGCTAAAAATGCTCAAAGAGCAATATTTATTTATTTTGATTACCACGACGGGCAATATTTAAGTAATAGAGATATTAGGTCATAGGCCCCTTAAAATTAAGTGTTTTAGTAAAAAAATCCACGTTTTTTGCAGTTTCGTGAAAAGCCCCTCACTACTTTTCGTATTTGGTGAAAAGCCCCTCCATTCACAGATAATATTACATTATTTGTGAACTTTAAATCATCATAACTCACACATTTTTTGGCCTTTTTGGGTGAATTTTTTTTTTGAAATCATGTATTTTTCCGAGATCTACGCAATGGACTTGAAAGTTGTACAAAAAAAAGTAATTTGGAACTTTGTTTTTCATTTTTATCTTTCAGATATAACAGCTAATATTATCTGTTAATATTATCTGTTAACTTTAAACCATCATAACTTTGTCAATTCTTGGGCTTTTTGGGTGAATTTTTTTTTTTTTGATTTCATGTATTTCTTTGAGATCTACGCAATAGGCGTGGAAATTTTATGAAAAAAGTTAAGTTGTAGCCTGATTTTGAGGTTTTACAGATAATATTATCTGTATCTGTGTGTCTAACAGATAATATTATCTGTTAACTTTAAATTACCATAACTTTATCAATTCTTGAGTTTTTTGGGTGATTTTTTTTTTTGATTTCATGTTTTTTTTTTTTAAAGATCTATGCATCTATGATGCCAATTGTATGAAAGAAATATGTTTTTATTATATGTATGCGAAAAATACAATTTTTCATATTTGTTTGATGTTTAGTTTTTTTTGTCCCTGTATTTCATGGTCAATATTGAACTCGTTTGATGGATCTCATTTTGCTGATTTCAAAACATCAAAATTTACAAAAACGGATTTGTATAACAAAAGTTATAGCAATTTGAGTGTAAAAATGGCTTAATGCGATAAAAAAAAAAAACTAGCATGTGTTTTAACTTTGAAGAGTTTTATTTGAGGGGGCTATGGCCGAAGCTCCCGTAGTAATACTACTATTGATGTAAGCTAGTTTTACTTATTAATATAAGTCACTTTCTTTTGTAAATAAATTTTTTTTTAGAAATGTCATTTTTCTTATACGAAAATTTATGAAGGGCCCTATTTTAAAAATTCGCTTAGGGCCTGTAAAAGTCAGGACCGGCACTGGAAATAGTACATACAATCAACGTGAAAGTGGTTAAAGACGATCCACCGTTTAAAGTCGGGCACGTCAAACGAAAGAGTAAATTGCACCTGTCAATGAGATAGAAGCGGCCAGTGCCACATGTCTAACACACCGACCTTCACTCCCCTACGTGGCAACCGATTGTAGTATAACTACTTTTTAATCTACACTCATCCCCAGTTAAGGGGTAAATAAAGGCGCCCCCACCCACCTCCATTCTTTGCTCGCCCCTCTGTATATATAAAACAAAAAAAAAAAAAAGTTTCCCCTTGCTTTTATTGGGGAGAGAGAAAGAGAAGAGTATTTGCACTAATTAAACTGTGTTTTAGAGGGAGAGAGAGAGAGAGAACATGGCAGGAGACGATGACTGGAAGAAGAAAGTGGACGCACAAAAAACGAATTCAGAGAGGGGTGGCGTACTGCACCAGCGGCGTAAGTTACCGTACAGCCCTTACACGATGGCCCTGGGTGGCTTCCTCATAGCGGCCGGAATAGGATATGTAGTGTTGTACAGCAAGAAAAAGCCGGAAGCCAGTGCCGCTGACGTCGCCAGAGTTGCTACCAACACTGCCAACCCTGAAGATACTCGTCCCCGCAAGTAGCCTCTAATTATATACGTCGTGTATACATATATGTATATTATATACACGTATATGATGACTGCTTGCATGTATTACTCTCCAAGTTTTTTTCGTTTTCCCTCCCTTCTGCTGTTGTTTTACTGAAATATGAAACTGAATAAGTCCTTGTTTTATATTATATGCATACCCCTCTCTCTCTCTCTCCACACACACACACTCACACTCTCTCTCGCACTTCAATAGATGCATATACAGTAGGTGAAGAAGTTTGAGCAATATGGGGATCGTATCTTGAGGTGCTTACGTGGCTGCACTGGTTAGATAACTTAGGCTTAGTTTGGCCTTCACATGGTGCTTCTCATCTTTTTAAAACACAATTTAATATTAATTTATTTGATAACTAGTTTATGAGCTTTTTAAAAATTGAACTTAACACTTTTTTGGAGGGAGCTTTTAAAAGCTTTAGAATGGAGCTTTTAAAAGCTTTAGAATGGAGCTTTTAAAAGCGCAAGGTTGCTTTTTGATTTCATGATATCTTTTTGAAGAATAATGTGTCACTTGTATAAAATTATCAAAGAACGTAGTAATAAATTTTATAAGTTCTTTTTAAAAAGTCACATGAGAACAAACTAAGTCTTAGTAGTTCTGACTTGATTCCCAGTCAGCAAAATAGCTCTCTGTCCGGACGGTCCTAGGATCGTTTCGGATGCATTGGTGATTTTTTTTTTTTTTTTTTGTCACCTATATTACTCGAATTGGAACCGGTTCAAATTACTCGAATAGGTAACCGTTTGAAGACCGTTCTTCCAACGTTCAAATGGTACCATGAGGAGGGACGCACAAAACGATCATGTTCCCTATATATAGACTTAGGATTGACTTTGTGTTTCCATAAATTGGATTTTCTTAAGAGACAATTTTGGAGCTTGTGAGGGGGCACACGGCACACGGCTTTTGTGAGAGCATAATGGGGGGTTTTGAAAAGGCCGGTTGGGAGTTTTTGTACTGTTTTCTCAAGTGTGGGAGACATAAACCCTTCCCCACGTTGGCTTTTTATATGAACCAATCAAAGTGGGAAATAGTGTATTTGGCACCTAAGAGCAACTCCAATGGGGGATCCAAATGGTTATCCAAAACCAAAAGATGCCAAAATGGATTCCCTCATCCCAAAAATTGCACTCCAATGGGGGATCCAAAAGGGGATCCATTATGCAAACTCATGGTTTGAGTCTCCAAAGTTATAGCCTTTGGAGAGAGAAAGTGAGGGGTTGCATATTTGGTGGGATGATCCTAGCCATTGGTTTATGAATAAAATAATATTTTTAGTGTATGTATGGTTGAGATACATCAAAATATATTAAATAATAAAATGGAGACTAGTTTTGGGTACTATGGTTGGAGTACATGAGATTTATTTGGTATGTAAAACACTATTCAAGTAACCAAATGGTATTTTGGATACCCAAATTTGATGACTACCCTTGGAGTTGCTCTAAGAAGTGTACATTGTGTTTACACCCTAAAATATAAAAATATATTTTTATATTCATGACCGGTTATTTTTTATACAAGTGGCAAATTAACTGCAATAGTGGGGAAGTTATCTTGTAGTGGGGTACCAACTTAGTGGAAAAGTGGCCAACAACTTAGTGGGGAAGTGGACAACTTAGTGGAGGAGTTATTTTCAGCACCCCTATATATACACAAGGTCATGCAACATTCAAGGGGCTTACACACAGCCACAGCCCTCTGCGGCTATAAACAGTCGGACTACTATTTTGTATTGCTGTTTACTGGTCTTTATCTTCTTCACTTTCTTGCTTCCAGCCGTGTACTAGCCCATTTGTCCTTTTCTTTGTTACCTTTCCAGATTTGCTTTCTGTTTATAGTGTACTTTGAGTTTCAGTTTTTTTTTAATGACCATGTACTGGTGATCCCTTTTCTTGTAATGTTCCATTTTCAGTTTATTTAATGCATGAGTCCATGTTCCAAAAGCACTAGCACTGGTTCGTCATTGTTTGATTAGCTTTTATACTTCATTTTCATCGCTCAACTAAATTACTTGCTTCAAAGTAATAGAATCTTAAGAGAAGGGTCATCCCTACTTCCCTACATCGCTTGATCCGCACCACACCACGATTAGGGATCGTTTTGGTTACACGTTTGGGTCTTCGTACAAAGCCCCTGGCACGCCCGGTCAAATTTATTTTTAGCCAAAATAATTTGGCACGCCCAGTGGGACACCCGAGTGATGAAATATGTTTCGTAAAGGATGGCTACAAGATTTAGTTGGTCACAAAGGCCAAGACAGCCTGAACCCCGGTTCGGATGAACTGTCCCTTGAGTCGGCTCCTCTCACCGAAGTAGATAGCCGACGCCAGAAAATGAAGAATGTGCCACATGAAGGCTTATACAAGCGTTTGGACGAGATTTGGGAAGAAGAACTTCGCGTTATATATTCTTCTTTTGACCCATCTTCTGACCCGTTGATACGCGAACAAAATTTGGTTACTCTTCGCGAGGAACGAGATGCCACATTCAAAGAATTACATCGGCGGGTCAAGAAGACACGCAAATTTTTTAATTTGTCTAAAGAGCCCCTCGCTAGTGTAGATCATGCCGAAACACTCGGGGGGCAAGATTCACGTAGGCCAATTGAATTCATTTTGGCCGATAAATTTATTGAAGATTTTGAGCAACCTTTTTTGAAGAAACCAACTTTTGAAAAGTTGTTCAATTTATTCGGTATTATAATTGCCGAAAACAAATTTTACACAAAACCAATTTTTTTTTTGGTTTTTGTAAACTGTAATGCCCACTGGCTCTGTGGTGCCCACCAAAAATTAGTACTTACTTGGTGGATTTTTCTGCAACAGTATCATTATCACAAATATTGACAAAATTTTATTTTTTCAGTTTGATCAAGCTATAAAACCGAGTCTAGAACAAATTAATACATATGTAATCTATGAATTGTTCAATTCCATGAGACCGATGTCAGCCTAGCAGAAGAGCCATCCACGTGCTACATGGTTACACGACATCGGCACTTCTTTAGTCAATCGGTCAAACAAATCATGCTGAGTTACACAAAAAGGAGCAGTGGGCAACAGTTTTCCAACTTTCAAGGAGCAGTGGGCAACAGTTTTCCTACTTTCAAGCCATGTCACAAAGTGTGTTACTCATCAGATAACTGTACGTACACGTGCTCACAATAAAAATCGGTTTGCAAGGCTATCGGGCTATAATCTAAGACCGATGTTGCACCAAAAAAAAATATGTATATATATATATATATATCGGTCTTCAACTTTTGAAAAGACTTGAGGCTTAATGTGCAGTTCAAGACCGAAATCCACAATACTACAGGTTGGTCCATCGGTCTACTCAAGGCCGATGTCATCTTTCTCCCACTTAACACTAGTAATGGCCCACAATATTCCAGTCTGGGGCGCATATGTGATCACAAAAATCGGTCTGTGAGGCCGATAATAACCACAAAAATCGGTCGAGTTATATACATGGTTCTTCAAAAATTACATTACATTTCATTTTCAAAGAACCAGGGGGGCATTGTTTACACCCTAAATATGAAATTATTTTTTATATGACCGGTTGTGTGTTATACAAGTGGCAAATTAACCACACTAGTGGGGAAGTTACCAACTTAGTGGGTGGTGACTAACTAGTAGTGGAGAAGTGGTAATAGTGGGGAGTTATCATGAATGGAAAAGTTACTTTCAGCACCTATAAATACACATTGCCAAACAACAAGCAAAGGGGCTCACACACAGCCAACCAGCCCCCACGCGGCTTGAAACTGTCCCAACACTGCCTTGTGTTTTCCTCTCTTTCTTGCCTTATAATCAAGCGTGTGCTAGTGCTTCTGTTCATTACTTTTGTGGTCACCTTGTCCTTATTTGTATTTTGCTTTATTTAGTTAGCACTTTTGAGTTTCAGCATCTTACTGTCCATAGATTCCATCTTTTGTAATCTGTTTTTTTGGTTAATGGAAATCTTTTCCATTTTATTGTCCAATTTCCATTCATGCTATTGTTTTCATCACTCAATCAAATCACTTGCATCAGAGTGATTGTACCTCTAGGGAAGGGTCATCCCTACTTCCCAACAATCGTTTGATCTCTCTCAAACCACATCTAGGGATCGTTTTGGTTACACGTTTGGGTCTTCGTACAAAGCCCCTGGCACGCTCGGTCAAAATTTAATTTTTAGCCAAAACAATTTGGCACGCCCAGTGGGACAGCCGAGTGATGATGGAAAATCGCTTATCAAGTGATTCGGGTGACATTTTCAACGTGATAATTCACAAGCTTGAAGAATTAATCCATGATCAGAAGGAATTCTCTCTCCAACTTGAAGAGACACGGAGATCCCTTGTAGAGGACGTAGAAACAACTTTTCAAGTGGCCGCGGAAAAATATAGACGGCCAAAAGTGGCCGATGTCACTTCCACAAATCAAGAGATCGATCTTGGTTCTACACTGTCTAACCCACTCGGGGGGCAAGGCGGCGAAAAAATAGTTGTTAGTAATAGGCCGATAATTTCTTTTTCGGCTAATGCCCCTCCCACTAGTGTTGGTGACGACGAAAAGGCGGTTGGGGGGCAAGTTTCGCATAGGCCAAGTAATTGTATTTCGGCCCCCAAGTTTATTAAAATGGAACAACCTCCTTTGAGGAAGGTTACCATTAGGGAGTAGTTCAATATTTTTGGCATTATTGCCAAAAATGATGTACACAAGAGGCCAATTAATTATTTGGTTTTTGTAAATTTAAATCCTCATTGGGTTTGTGGAGCCCATCAAAAATGGGATTTAGTTTTGTGGAATTTTTTACAAAATTATTTTTATGAAAACGAAAAAGAAAAGAAAAGAATATTGACCGAAATTAATTACTAATTTCGGCCTTGAATTAATCGGGCTACCAAACCGATGAGAAAAGAAAAGTAATGGACTATTGGCTAGTTTTTGTGGTCAAGGTTAGTAAGTGGGGTCCATCTAAGTATTCTAGCAAGATCAGAGGCTCCAGGGTTCCAATTTATATACATTCCAAATCGTGGTGAGCCCGAGGAGTAAAAGCTGAGCCCGAGGAATAAAAGCTAAGTTGTTAGACATCAATATCATATGGCTAAAAGTGGTGGGTCCAAGTGGTGTATAAATTCTCATGGGAAATGGCCTTGCAATAAACCAAGTTGTGATTGTATACAACTGCCCCATTGAATAGTTGTATTTTTGCTTATGGCCGATCTATACACGGCAGGAGCAGTGAGCTATGGTTCCAACTTTCAAGTTACTCATCACTATCAGATAACTGCCCGTACACGTGTTCACAATAAAAATCGGTCTGCAAGGCTATCGAGCTATGATGTGAGACCGATGTTGCACCAAAATAAAAATATATATATCGGTCTTCAAAGTTGCGGCCTATGACTCGATGCCAATGGAGTACAAGACCAAAAATTTAAAATTTACCATGCTATAAGTTGGTTCATCGGTCTGCGCAAGGCCGATATTATCAATATGATTTTCTGAAGTATCGATGAATGATGATAGTCTACATTTCAGTCAAAATCGGTCTGTGAGGCAGATAATAACCACAAAAATCGGTCGAGTTGTATACATGGTTCTTCAAAAATTACATTACATTTCATTTTCAAAGAACCAGGGGGGCATTGTTTACACCCTAAAATATAAAAATATATTTTTATATTCATGACCGGTTATTTTTTATACAAGTGGCAAATTAACTGCAATAGTGGGGAAGTTATCTTGTAGTGGGGTACCAACTTAGTGGAAAAGTGGCCAACAACTTAGTGGGGAAGTGGACAACTTAGTGGAGGAGTTATTTTCAGCACCCCTATATATACACAAGGTCATGCAACATTCAAGGGGCTTACACACAGCCACAGCCCTCTGCGGCTATAAACAGTCGGACTACTATTTTGTATTGCTGTTTACTGGTCTTTATCTTCTTCACTTTCTTGCTTCCAGCCGTGTACTAGCCCATTTGTCCTTTTCTTTGTTACCTTTCCAGATTTGCTTTCTGTTTATAGTGTACTTTGAGTTTCAGTTTTTTTTTAATGACCATGTACTGGTGATCCCTTTTCTTGTAATGTTCCATTTTCAGTTTATTTAATGCATGAGTCCATGTTCCAAAAGCACTAGCACTGGTTCGTCATTGTTTGATTAGCTTTTATACTTCATTTTCATCGCTCAACTAAATTACTTGCTTCAAAGTAATAGAATCTTAAGGGAAGGGTCATCCCTACTTCCCAACATCGCTTGATCCGCACCACACCACGATTAGGGATCGTTTTGGTTGCACGTTTGGGTCTTCGTACAAAGCCCCTGGCACGCCCGGTCAAATTTATTTTTAGCCAAAACACATTGTTAGTCGAAAGTTGGGCAGTGTAAATGCAACATTTAAGAATGCATGTGCGAAAAATCTAATGAAGAAGTTCATACGTGCCGACAAATCCCCAGGTCGAATTGGACCAAACAAAATTCAGGCTTGTATCGAACTTCAATTCAATTCCCAACAATTCCAACTTCTACTGATTTTGGCCTACAAACTTGTATACTGAACAACAGTAACAGTAACTACAAGACTATAATTAGCACAAGTTGAGTATGTTTTGTGAAAATTTGTACAAAATTGTGTTCGTCATGCCAGTGATTAAAATGTGTTGCATTGGAAATAAAACCCCCCTCGCTTGGGTTTTATTTCCAATTTTCCAGCAAGAGACAATGTCTCTTCATTCACTACGTAGGCCCTATTTGGAATCCCTTGTCAAATGCATGTTTTTGAACCAAATGTGTATTTGGGACGCATATGCAAATATTAGTCTGGTTGGATAAATTTTTTCAGAGTCTCAAAAGCGAGAAATTTTTGGGTACCCCCAAGGTACCACGTGGCATGCCACTTGGTACCCCTTACCCAATAGATGTGCGCCACACGAACAATGAAATTCACCACAAAAAATTTAAATAATCCAACAATCCTGTGTGGCGCTATCTCATTGGGTATGGGGCACCACATTGGCGCTACCTTCAAGGTACACAAAATCTTCTCCTCAAAAGCACGTCTCAAAAGCATGTCTTGGTTCAGAGGTGCTTCGGTCACGTGACGTAGAAAGCAGATTCGTATTTTAATCCCTTATGATTAGTACTTTTACTTCAACCTAAATGCAAAAAGTCAGTCAATCGCCCTTACCCCTAAACTCTCTGTGTCTGCTGTGCTCTTCACAATGAAAAGACACGATGAAACAAAAGATGCCATTATGATACTCTATATTTATACTCTCTCCGTTCCATTTTGAGAGTTCATATTTGGAAGGATAAAAAGAATTTACACTTACTTTTCACAATTGCCCCTAATCATTACAACTTTTTTAGTTTTGTCTTGGTGTAGATTTCAAGGAGGGATAATTTTGGAAAGTAAGTAAAAATTGTACATCAATTTCAGAAAAATGGACACTATTTTGGTACATCCCAAAATAGAATAATGGACTCTCAAAATGAGACGGAGGGAGTATTTTTTTTTTCCGGCTAAAAACAAAGGGAAAGCCTAAAGTAGCGCACAATTAGTTGCATATTTTTCTAGACTAAAATGTCTCTACGGCCCCTCCACATGATGTAATCTTACGGATGAACTCAAGTAAACTACCTTAGTGCTGTCATTGTAAACTTATTCTAGTGCCCCTATTATTTTAATAGGTCACATGAACTTCTTTTGTCCACTTACAATACTATCCTTCGAGCTGAATATATATATATATATATATATATATATATTCTCTAAAGAGGGCGTCTTTCTTTATTAAAATAAGGGACTTTATTTTCGCCGTCAGATTGTATTTTCATTAAGAACAGTGTTATCAATTCATAGTTTTTAAACACGATTCAACGGTCAAAACAGAGGTGCTCTCTTTAATAAAGAGATAGCGCCTTCTTTAGAGCTGACTGTATGTATATATACGGAGGCGATCAAGTGCGGACCACTAATATGCGGACCAAAAACGTACCACTTTTAGCGATGAAATTTTCACTTTTAGCGACGAAAAATTTTCGTCACAAAATGTTATCACTTTTTGTGACGAAAAATTGTCGCTAAAAGTGAAAATTTCGTCGCTAAAAAGCGGTCTGTCCCAAACCCGTCCCTTTAAGTCCGTCGGAGATCCGGACTGTGTATATATATATATAAATAATCATACACAAAAAGATGACGGATCTAATCATGCCCAGCATGTATATAGGGGAAAAATATTAGTTATCTCGTGAGATAGCGTATCGTGTTCGAAACCAATCCAACAACTTGAAGACAACTCATTATTATTCTATTTTATTTGAAATTTTATTTTAATGAAATTTTTTCATTTCATAGAAGTGAATTCTTACCTTCACATAAGATTTTACTAAACTTCCAGAATATCAAATATGGCTCGTAATAATCTATCTTCTGAGCCATATGACGACTCTTTCTCCCTCGTACATCTGTCCCCCTCTATTTCTAGGAAAAATCCATTCCATATCAGCAAAACTTTCAAATCTATTAGTACATTACAATCTTACAGATAATGACGTGGTATCCCCGTTATAGCCAATATTTACTCGCAGATAGGATACTTGTAAAGAGATAAGAAAGTATATAACGGGGTAAATCACGAGCTCTATAACTTGTATTTGTTGGTCTTATATATTAGGAAAAAGAATACAACAACTGGAATAATAACAGTCAATTGGTCAGAAATGATCACAAATGGCCACATCTGAAATGAATACTAACACCTTAATTTTGAATCTTACCCCTAATATAAAATTCACTTCAAAGTAGAGAAAATGTCTAATCCGTGGATGATCTGATGGCATTCATCAATCGATCTTCACTGACGAGTAAATGAGCCTTGTGAACCAAAAACACGCACAGAAACCGATAGTCCCAGTTAGCACAAAAAACGCATAAGAACCAATCAGCATGTACCCGAAGTACAATATCCCAGAAACCGGCTTTGTGATGTCCAGCTTTGTGAAGAAATAGAAGGTAGCATATAGGAAGAGGTAAAAAGCCGAAGAGCCGGATGTCAAGTATGCCCTCCACCACCACAGGTAGTCCTCACTGCACAACTGGAAGTAGCAGAGCACGATCGTAATTTCAGCACAAGTGACAATGAGGATTATAAAGACTACAAAGAGGAATCCAAATATGTAGTAGAACTGGTTCAGCCAGATTGATGTCAAGATGAAAAAGAGCTCAATAAAAACAGCTCCAAATGGGAGTATGCCCCCGATTAGAATTGAGAATATGGGGTTCATGTACCAAGCTTGCTCTGGGATCTGCCTTGGGATTTTATTTGTCTTCACTGGATCCTCAATAGCTGGTTTTTTAAACCCGACATAAGTGCCCACAAACACTAGTGGGACCGAAATCCCAAACCATAAGAAGACCAGAGCAAACATGGTTCCGAACGGCACAGCCCCCGATGATTTCTGACCCCAGATGAGCGCATTTAAGACAAAGAAAATAGCAGAAACAATGGCCGGGAATGTGACTGCAGTTCTGAAAGCAATTTTCTTCCATTCGGTTCCTTTAAATAACTTGTACAAACGAGCAGAGAAGTAACCGGCAAAAAGTCCCATGAAAACCCAGAGCAAGAGCATGGCTGTCATGAGTCCACCGCGGTTCGAAGGAGAGAGAAAACCAAGGACAGCGAACATCATTGTAACGAGCATCATCCCGAAGAACTGAACACCTGTTCCGACATAAACACAGAGCAAATCTGAGTTAATTGGGGGGCGGAACACATCTCCGTGGACTAGTTTCCATCCTGTTTCTTCTTGGGCCTCCTCTTGGGTCTCGAGTTCGTTGTACTTGGAGATGTCACGGTAAAGTGTCCGAAGCATTATCATCGCCACCATGCCCGAGAGGAAGAGAACAATCATCAGAGAATTGACAATTGAGAACCAGTGGATTTGATCATCACTCATTAGAAGATAGGTGTCCCATCTGGATGCCCACTTCACTTCACTCTCCTATAAGAAAGAAACAAGGTCATGTGAGATTATCGCTCACTTATTCTGGAAAAGGAAACTAACTACCCAAAGAAGCATCACAAATTGTAGAAAAGAGTAGGGATTTAGTTGAATACTGCGCATAATTAGAGACTAATTCTAAGTAATAAAAACTATCAGAGGCAAATGTTTCTACTATTTTGCATGTGTAAATCACCTGGAACTCGACATCGTAGGTGAATATGACTTCTTGTTTATCTTCAACTTCTTGAGGAGTGTTGGAGTTTGAGACCGTGCGTTTTGCATGCGGATCACAGGTGGTCAAGCGAGTATTTTTCTCATTCCATTGTCCTTCGTATTCATGCTTAACACTGGAAATGTCAAGAGAAACAGATATAATAACATCTTGGGGTACAAGAAAGAAGAATCAGCAAGCTAAATAAAAATGAGGGGGCTCTACAAAAAAAGACCTGAATGGCTTGACCTCAAAACCCACAATCCTTGCCGAGTCAGATTGCATGTCTTTGTGAAACTTAACGGTAAATGTCAAATGGTTGTGGATAAAGAACTTTTCATCCTTTTTCTGTGTATAACCAAATAATGTAAGAGAAATAATGGTGCAGTGAAATCGTTATGCTGATAATGTAAATACTTACTTCCGTGTATGAACCTCTGAGTCCAACATGAAAGCCTAGCTGATAAGCAGGAGGTAACTCTTGATCAATCCTTGGTATGGGAACAACTAGAGGTAGATTATCCAGGATCCTGTTGAATATAGTAAAATTTCGTTATAGGAGGCATGTCGTATATAATACTAAAGGAAAATTATCTCTGAGTATAGACTAAAATAAATGAATACCCTACATGTTGACCCGATACTCATCTTCAATTTTCTCTTTAAATTCCTTTGCAATTTTGGCATCAAGAATTTGCCGACATACAATATTACACATCTGTGGTTCCCGCATTTTAAACTGCAACAAGCACATTCAGCCAGAAAGGGTCAAGAACCAGAAAATAATCAAGCAGCCACAAGTCATCTTATTTATATTATATACTGACCACGTAAGGAGAGTTCTCAATACGATCACCACGAAGTACTTCTCCTAGATTCTCTCTGCTGTCAACTATGGTTTTTGGATGACAATAAGGAAGAGAATAGTATGAGTACGGAAGCTGAGTCTTCGTAGAGGTCAATTTGTTCACTTTCACGCTCAATGGATTGCCCTGCATCCAACACCAGCCAAACTTACTTTTAACAAGAAGCCCTAAATAAGCCTGATAACATTGATGTATATTAAAGAAATACAAGCCTCAAAGTCTTGAAAGTGTTGAATTGGAGCATCCAACCCAAAACCAATTGGCAATGGGTGGAGTAGCCCTATGATCTTATACATTGAATAGCAAGTCTTTAAATCTCCGATATGGGATTACAATCTCAACACGCGCCGCACGTGTGGCATGACTGAAAGCCAAATTCGTGGATTACTAAGATTGGATAACGTGGATCACATGTGGCCAAACTGGGCCTGACAATAATCTGCTCTGATACCATGTTGAATTAGAGCATCCCACCGAAAACCAATTGACAATGGGTGGAGTAGCCCCATGATCTTATATATTGAATACCAAGGCTTTAAATTCTAATTTCCGATGTGGGATATAATCTCAACAGAAAGTATAGTTCAAAATGGAGCCCGTATATCAGGGAGAATGAGATCAAACAACATTCAATTTGTACACTGACTGACTGACCTATCCAACGAAGTGAAGAATACATTCACAAAGTGTAGCCCAGAATCTACAGGTAATTCCAAACGTTTCCAAGTCTGTTTCACTATAATCACCCATATTTTCCTGGTTTATTAAAAACGCCAGCTGCTACTGATTGAATTGCATTAGAGCATATACATATATACATATATATATATATATATATTTATTTATTTATTTATTTTTATTTTTTTTTATCTTGAGCAATTTGACAAATCAGATTAAAAATTTATCACTGTTTTGCTACATCATACATAATGCACAAACAGAGGGTAGGGACTGCTGGAGACAATCTAATTGTAGTGAGTTTGACCACTTGCAGTAAGATCCATTTAGAAGTGCCAGTATCCAATCTTCTCACAATAAGTACAGGATTGAGTCCAAATATCTCAAGCATCCCATTTCACATATCAAGTTTCCTGAAATTCAACTTGATTGAAAGGAATAACATTTCAATCTGCAGAACCATGTAAAAAACATCCTTATATGTCTATCACCGTTTAAAAATATCTAATAGAATTCGCCTGATGTACATTGATAAAGGCTTCTCCGAAGCCAAAGCTAGTCTCGTTGTGCCTCGTGCGATGGTGCATGCCGTATAATACCAAGAAACAGAACAAAACATTTATTATCTTGCCCAACTGATTTCTGCATGTTCAAGACAAACCTAAGAACTTAAAGTAGCAGTGACGAAACTTTCTATATCATACAAATAGTATCTGATTTTTGAGAACCCAATGGCCAGTACAGCTGTTTTTTGGAATAGTCTGTACTTGCTCCATAGTGACAACTAGATATAGCTTCTAACTTTCATATAACAACTCAAGAATTTCCCATCAATGTGCAAGCCTTTTGGAGAAGATAAGTAGATAGCCCTCTAATCAAAAGTTAATTAATGTATCTTCATATTCAATCAAATAACTATTTTCATCCACTACTAAAGAACTAGTACCCCTCATGTACTAAGGAACTAGTACCCCTCATGTCAAGATGAAAACAACAAATTTTTCTTCAAAAACTCACCAAAACCACATTGTACTGCCTTTTCGTCCTGTAAGTGGCCACATTTTCATAGCAATAGCAAGACAAATTTCCAAAAGGTTAACAAAAACTAATCATCACTTTCAAAGGATGGACTAACAAATTTATTTATTTATTT